>CM056198.1:2226592-3456592 GCA_029692085.1 Gymnothorax javanicus
TGGATTCTGGATCCGGATCTGTATTTACAATCTTAGTGGCATATCTTGGAAACTACTTGACGGATCTTCATGAAATTTTCACCAGAGATAGATCTTGGTCAAGGGACGACTCCATTAAAATTGTGTAATGATCCAGATCCGGATTTGGATTCTGGATCCGGATCTGTATTTACAATCTCAGTGACATTTCTCGAAACTAATGAACAGATTTTGATCAAATCAAGGTGGAAAGTGATTGCGCAATCACACCCGAGGGTAATTGTCCAGTCAGGCCACTGATTGCGCAATCACACCCGGCGGCCATTGTCCAATCATTGTCCAATCCGGATCCAGAATCCAGATCCGGATCCGGATCTGTATTTACAATCTTAGTGGCATATCTTGGAAACTACTTGACGGATCTTCATGAAATTTTCACCAGAGATAGATCTTGGTCAAGGGACGACTCCATTAAAATTGTGTAATGATCCAGATCCGGATTTGGATTCTGGATCCGGATCTGTATTTACAATCTCAGTGACATTTCTCCGAAACTAATGAACAGATTTTGATCAAATCAAGGTGGAAAGTGATTGCGCAATCACACCCGAGGGTAATTGTCCAGTCAGGCCACTGATTGCGCAATCACACCCGGCGGCCATTGTCCAATCACACGCCAGCGCAGTGATTATCCAATCAGACCACTGATTGCGCAATCATACACCGCAGTGATTGTCCAATCACGGCCTGTGCAGTCACATCGATCGCGATTGCGCCAATCACACGATCATCACGTGACATCATGGTCACGTGATGATCATGTGATCGCTTCTGTACTTTGATGACGGCTTTGGAGAATGGATGCTTCAAACATACAAAAATCCCATTTAAACTTGTCACATGGGTGGTCCTGAAATCTTCCAAAGAGAAAGATCTTGCATTTGTATCAACATCATCCCTCGGCGGAGATCAGAAATCTCGGATTGCTCTTGTTTTTGGATGCATTTGGGATGATGAAAATGCATAGTTGTATTTTTTCAATCCCTGGAACATAATTTTGGTCTGAAGGGCTTAATCTGAGATCCTATCGTAAATTCACTGTATATCCATGGAGTTATTTAGGTTCAGACTACTTGATTTTACATTATCAGTTTTTGAGGCCCATGACTGCCATCTTGCTCTAACTGCAGTCATGAACAGGGCATTTTATTCCACTGAAAAAGCGGACTCAGTGAAGGAATGTGTGACTGACTCATATAGAATCCAGCACATTTTGTTCTGACGCTGTACATAGAATTAGAGTCCGGACAGCGCTTTTCATGGACAGGAATGTGACTTTTGAATTGTAACCACAATAAAAACACAGATCTAAGTGCAACACTTCTGAGACCAGGCCCCTCACAATGGACCCCCGTCTGGGTGGGAATGCATTCGAGCGCATGAGATGACGGCACGTACTAATACTGTCCGGTGTAAATCTCTCGGCCTTTCATTAGGGTGTACTTGCCCCTGCGAAAAACAGTCTTACATAACGTCGCTTTATACACTCTGTAAATTACGTTGCATAAGTTCGGCAACTCCACGGCACCGGCATCGCCAATCATCAGAGCTTGCCAAGTCTTCGGATTGTGTTTGAGATCTACCCTGAGAACCTCAAGGCACCTGCAAGGTCTGAAATTCTTTTCTTGCTACTGAAAATACTTATATTGATTTTTTTTTTTTGCATTATTTACCCAGGTAATGCTAATAGTGAATTATTCAGGACCATTACTGTCAGTGTTTATTACACACACATATTACTGCCAGTGTTTCTTGCATACAAACACAGAAACACACATGCACGCACACATACACCCACGAACAAACACACACACACACACATGAACACAGACACAAACAGTTCCTCACACAAAAATACACACACATGGTTCTGTCCTGGGTGCAGTTATGCGGTTGTTCTTTTTCAGATCACGGGACTGTTTCCAAACTAAAGAAAATTCTACAACATTTCTAACCCAAATGAGCACTATTCAGAATTTTTTCAGCACTTTTGGAGAAGTGATCTTTTGTTGCATAGCTTCCTTATATTTAATTTTCATTGACTAAGAATGATGTACAAACTCCCACAGTAGATGAATTGATGCATTGCCAAATTTTGATTAGCCTTTGTTCAAAGAAGTGCAGTTTGTTAGCATGTAACCTTTTTAATGCTAGTTTGGTTTCACAATGGAGACCCACCTGTTTACCAAATCTGCCGACTCACCCTGAGTCCTGGACCGTCCGAGCCCTGTCCCTCACCTTGAGCGCTGGCTGCTGCTGTCCTGCTCCGGTCCTAATCCGGTCCTGATCCGGTTCTGCTCCATCCTTGCCATGCCACTCCCTGGAGCTACAGATGCCACAGCTTGCATGTTTAATCAGTTTTAATGGACTTTAATTGAACTTTATTGCCATTTTATTGTTACTTTATTTCATTACTAATTAGCTAGCCTGCAGAGGATGGGCTTCCCCACTATAGTCGGGTTCCTCCTGAGATTTCTTCCCACTGGGGAGTTTTTTCTCACCACTGTTCGAGGATTTTTCTCCCTCCTGTGCTATAGTGAGGATGAGGCTGGGCACTGCCATTTTTATTTATCTTCGGTCTGTAAAGCGTCTTTATGACAGTATCTCTGTGAAAAGTGCTATACAAATAAAATTGAATTGAATTGAACAGAGAGCCTGTTGAAAAATTATCCTCTCCCCCATCATCTGTCGCAAAACACACAATAGATGTTTTAAACCTCTCTTGAAATGTTAGTAAAATTTTTCATGCATTGTCAATGAGTCACTAATCGGAAAACACCTTGGCAAAACTCGGCCACATACTTTTGTGATATGCTGTACAACAGCAATGTTATTGACTTGCGAATCCACACGAGTGTTTTTATTTTTTTTCATCTATTATTCTTTTTATTAGGGAATAATTTGAAATAAAAATGCAGATGTATAAATACTCATATTTAAATAAGCATTAGAAGAAACCAGGGTCTGTGTAAACTTTTTCCTCTATCTATGGCATTCAGAAAGAAAGACAGTATTTATAAAGCAGTCCCTGAAGGAACCCAGACTAAGAATGAATGAGGAGCACAGAATTTGCCCTCTAGAGGAAGTCGTGAGTACTGCATAATCTATTCTAACTGACAGGGAGACCTCGGAACTGCTGTATTTCTCTATCTGCCTCGGGTCGGATAATAAATCGAAGTGCGGAGGATGGAGCTTCGCGTTTGTGCATTTTGAACAAAATGTGTATTTCCGAATTCACACTACAGAGAATATTGAGCTTGTGAATATGACACATGCGGTCAAAGACTGTTTCGTAACTTGGCTGGGAAGTAAATTATTGCACATGCTTTGAAATGTATACACCACCAGAGATAAACAATTTGGCAATATTGCGTAAGGAGCTGCCGACAGTGTATCAATCTGCTGAGTTGCCAAACAAAAATACTATCATTGTAAGCGTTATGGTCTCTCTTACTGCTGATTACATCATACTTATACAGGAAAACCGTGAGAGGACCGTTGGAGAAAAATTTAAAAAAAAAAGAAAAAAAAGCCTAAAAATCTGATGCTGAAATACATCTTTCTGACACACTCTTGAATGACTTCCATACGTAAATTTTGTATCATTTTCGGATTGAATACCGACATTAGTATAGACTTACTAAAGAAAGCAGAGCAGCCATGGTGGTTAGTTCTAAACACACATGCTGTCAGATGCCGCCTTTGGCTTGATAATTGGACACAAAAACCTGATTCCATTCAAGAGGTAAATGATTTATTAAAAGCTGTCCACACAGTTTTTTTAATGGTATTCACATATTACAAATTAACTTCAATTATACCGTCATTCGTACAGGCCTCAAGACGTTTCAAAAGCCTGTTCTTTAACAGAAAATCAGGGTAGAAAATAAGTGCCAAAGAGACATTATTCCCAGCATCAATGTCAAAACATATTTTCATATCCAGCGCGGAAAATACTTGACAAAATATTGCCCGAATAAATCGGGTAAGAAATGGCATGAGTTACCAGCAGCTCCAATCGCGCTTTACAAGGGCGTGGTGCAATAGGTAATACATTCTCCCAAGAATGGTCACAATGCCGACTTACACGCCAGTGTGAAATCAATTAATTCTGTGCAAAATTAGGAGGGGAAGAGGGTAGTCAGCAAAACAAAGTCTGGAGTTTCCTCACCACACCAAGGAACAATTAAAATTACTAAAATAGGCGACCAAATTGGGAAATGTGAACTCATGACAAAGCGCGTAGCTAGTTCCTTCGCGAAACAGTCCAGACTTTCAATCTGAACATGTCAGCCATTCCCCAGTTGTAAATGGGCAGCTGGACAAATCATGTAAAAAAATGTATAATTGGAACAAGGTTAAACTCTTATGTGTTCCTATTCACGTTCATATTAGCAGCCATATCTTCTTAAAACCAATAATACGTTTCCCTTGAAGAAGAGACTTTCAAAATGACCCACCAAATACACACGACAAGGGGTACTGTAATAACCCAAATCTTACATCCGAAGCGCAAAGCGACATAGACGTATTGACACCAGATCCCTAGTGTAACACTGGTCACGGTAGATCTCCCTTCATTGGACCAACCAAAACGGCATTAGCAGAACACGGCTGAGAGATCCGTCGATTCCCCTCCGGAGTCACGGGCATACTAGCCTTGCCCAATTTGCAGGAATTGAAACAAAACAACTGATTGCAAGGTATCTTTGTTTCCTGAATCTTGGCACCAACGAACTGGTTTGATTCGTTTGCTTTTGTAAATCCTGGTTCGGTACAGTTTATAGTAGACTGCAACAGTTCGTACATTTCCCAGAAGGTCTGGATTTCTTCTGCAGAGCAGCTCGAGTCGCCGTCTCGAACACCTCCCGCACTCCATCCTTGGTTCTGGCCGAACACTCGAGGTAATCATACGCCCCGATGCGTACCGCCATAGCTCTACCATCCTCCGTCCTCACGGGCTCCTGTTTCATCCTGGACAACTCATTCCTAACATTGTCGTCGTTTCGTAAATCTTTTTTGTTGGCGACTAAAATAATCGGCACGTTTGGGCAAAAGTGCTTGACTTCTGGCACCCACTTCTCGGGAATGTTTTCAAGTGAGTCAGGACTGTCAACAGAGAAGCACATCAGTATGACATCAGTGTCCGGATAGGAAAGCGGGCGTAGTCGGTCGTAGTCTTCCTGGCCGGCCGTATCCCAAAGAGCCAGTTCCACTTGCTTGCTGTCCACTTCGATGTCGGCCACATAGTTCTCAAACACAGTGGGAACATACACCTCGGGAAACTCATCTTTACTGAAAACGATAAGCAGGCATGTTTTTCCGCAAGCCCCGTCCCCCACTACCACTAGCTTCTTACGGATAGCAGCCATCGGCTCTTTTATGTCCTCAAAACAAAAGTAATTAAATATAACAAAGTAAATAAAATGAAATAATAAAAAATAAAAAAAGCTATGACTGACGGCTAAGAACACCGCACTAATTTGACATAGGGGAGATTTATCAAAGCTTCAGTGTTAGTGAAAACAAGACGCATTCACCGCGATGGTATGAAACGCGTTCTTCAGCCTCGCGGTTACTCCCTGCGTTCTCGCTGATAACATTTCCGGCTGCAAATGCGGGAAGCTCGCTTTATAAAGTACTCCGCTGCTTTCTTAATATAGCGACCCAATAGGAAAGAGAGTGGTGAGGTCATTGATTCAGAAACGGAAGCTGATAGGGCTCTGAAATGGTTGGTACCCGATGGACGGAGAGGGGATTACCATCACGAGGATTCTC
Organism: Gymnothorax javanicus; assembly: GCA_029692085.1. Lineage (NCBI taxonomy): Eukaryota > Metazoa > Chordata > Actinopteri > Anguilliformes > Muraenidae > Gymnothorax > Gymnothorax javanicus. The sequence goes on from CM056198.1 coordinate 2,232,410, forward strand.
GTGCGGTCAGGGGCGATGGATGCTGGTTGGAAATGGTTCAAAGCCATCTCCTCATAACCCTAATATATTGTGAGAGAAAAAAATGAAGGTCATCCAGCATATAGACAATGTACGATCAAGGATCCAAAAATTGCTTTCTCTTGAAGAAGAAATTTGTATTCTTTTTTCACGGAGCCTAGATATTTAAACTTTTCTTTACGTGGAATAAATATTCTGTTGGCACCTTTACAGCCCGTACAACATTTTAGTTATTTATTCACACTTTACATGAGAGTCCGCAGTTGCCATTTACGTAAGTGGCTGCGCAAATCCTGTATGTTTCAGTGGTAAACAAAATCCCGCCCTAACGCGCCATAATTTTCCCAATTTTATGTTTTTCTTTGTTCGGTTCTGCTTATGTTACATGCCAATATTTTGTCTATTAACTTTTCAGTTGTGATTCTGTTTGAACCGCAACTCCTATTATTACCATATTATAGGCCCCATAGAAAAACAGGAAATACACAAGCTGTACGGAGAAGTCCACTGTCTGCGGCGTTGAGACATTAGAATCAACCTCATCATCAGGAAATTCCGACGTGCTAGGGGTCACTTCAATAGATTTTTAGTTCATGGCCTGAACCAAGAAGGATGACGTCAGGTAATTTGGGACTTCAGGTAAAATGGGACGAATAAGGTTTCATGAGTCGGACTCTAAATATCAGCAGTTAATCACCAAGCGTGTTATTGCACTGAATGAAACTATTGTTTTTATTGGTCTGAGGGTGGGCAGAGCAAAGATCTTCCAAAAAGGAAGTGGCTATTCGCCCCGCAGCGGGGTGAATTGAGGGAAAGAGATCAGCTATCTGCCCCGCAACGGGGCCGACAAGATAAGCAGTTCTGCTATTCGTACCGCGGTGGGACGGATAAGAGACGCACTTCTGCTATTTGCCCCGCAGTTGGGCCAATAAGAGATTTTATTTCATAATCCGCCCCGCTCTTTGATCTTTCGTGCTGAACCGCCGCAGGGCGAATAGCCTCTTCCTTTAAAAAATCATCAGTGGTTCCTGAAATTGCAAGGCATGTGGCATGATGATTTTTTCTTTTTGGTGGTAAGAGTACTGCAGCTGAAACGATTCGGCATGACGCTAAATGGTTGTAGGATGTTGCATTTTATTGGCTGTTTGACTAATAATCAATTTATTTTCACAATAAACTTTATATTTTATGGGAAAGGGTATTAAGTGACTGTTTCATTTAGCCTGAATGCATCGGGTAAAATGGTACAAAAAATTAACATAAAATGGGCCTTTTTTTCTGAAGTGAGACCTGCATGTGTCTGGGCTACCAGGTGCCATAAAATTATGAATTTTTATTTCCATGCTACTGTGGGCAACCCATCATATTGCGGCCATTTATACTATTTTTGTCGTCTAAAAATATTGAAGATGATGCAGCGAGTCCATGTCAGCCAAAATAGTCCAAAATCTTCCATCATTGTTACACGCATGCAAGTGACACACATACATGTGTCTGTGCATATCACACTCACATGCACACACAATGCAAGTGTGCATGTATGTATGCATGCACGCATGTCTCTCTCCCCCTCTCTCACGCTCGCGCGCGCACACACACACACACACACACACACGCACGTGCGCACACGCGTGCACATACACACACACACACACACACACACTCATACACACACATTCTGCTGGAGACGTCGTATGAAAGGGAGCTTTTACATTTTTAAGCCTTAGATCACTAAATGCAGCTATTGCTACTCAATGAAGCACAATATCAAAGCTGTTGAAAACCTATCATGTGGCGACTTGTATAAAAGAGCTCCCTTATACAAGTCACCACATAGTAGGTTTTCAACAGCTCAAGATAAATATACTGAGAGGCATTAAAAACGCATAATAAAATATACTGTTTTAAGTAGTGGTAAATGGTTTCTTTCGTAGTTGCAAAACACGGTCTCGGGAAACTGTGCTTTTTGTAGTGAGATTTGCCCTCACTGTTATCGTTACATTGGCAGTCAATTCAGCAGTTCTTATGCATTATCTGACATGGCAGAAGACGTTTTATGGAATGTGTTTTTGTGGCGTCACAGATGACGCACTTTGTCGGGGATGACAGCTGACACATCTGGTCGTTCTGTGTCATCCCTGCAGTCTGGATACAGTCATTTAATGGACATTAATGTGTCCAGAATCTTTTCTTTGAGACTGGCCACCATTCAAAATTCGAAATGTTTGATTCTTCCGAGATTCATTTGTTTGTGGCATTTGAAGTGGGAATGATGTGACTTTGTTTATGTGTGTTTTTATTGGCCCTGATCTTCAACTTTTCATGTGCAAAATGATTTCTCCCAATGTGATTCACGACCATGATCCAGGGAACTGTGCTGCATTTAGATAATCATAATGAGGTGTTAAACCAAGAAAGGATTCGAATCCAGACACTTGACATTTTGCAATGCTTACCATACCTGATGGTCATCATGTCAATCAGCAAAAGGAAAAACTATTAGTTTTCAAATTAGACCATAAAAACCACTTTGCGTTTTTAATGCCTCTCAGTATACATACATATATATATATATATATATATTTATATATATATATATATATATAATTTACGCGCTCTTAAGGGTTAGTATACGTTGTAGACGATATGGCACCGAGGAAACAGGCAGCAAAAGAACAGAAAAGGCTTGGCAGAGAAGTTGGATGAGAGTATAATCAGTGGAGGATGGAGACAGCGAAGGGTGCAATAAACAAATATAAGGACATGCTGGAGGAGGTCAAAGCTCAGTTTTTTTGCGAGGGCATCATGGACTGCGCCAAAGTCAACATTAGAGAGGCGAGTGGAAAATATGCCGCAAAGGTCATTTGTCAAGCGGCTTATTACGACCTAAAGTTACGTTTAGCAGGTAAGCGACCTCTAGCGGTCATTCAAATAACTACAATCTGGTTTTCATCGTCGGCGTCGCTGTCAGTAAATCCCTAACCTATACCTAATCCTAATTCTAACCCTTACACTAACCCTAAACCCAACCCTAATCCTTACCTAAACCGTTATTTTAAGTGTAAATATGACTGAAACTGTATCTGGAACTCAAACTGTAACTGTAACAGTACCTTCCTGCTGCTAATGGGGACGCGATTTTAGGAAACGCCCTTATGGGTCGTAAATCAGAGTAAATGAGAATAATCGACCTATTTGAGCGTATGGTTGGAGGACAGGTTGATTTTTTAGGATATGGCTAAACTAATGAATGGATTTAAACATTCAAAAACATACAGACATGTTGAACAATTGCTCTTTAATTAAGCTGAATTGCTCGGTGTGCCGTTTACCCGCCGGTGACTGCCCCATTTTACACAAGCACCTCATCAGAGTTCGGTCGGGATTCTTGACGTGTTCGAAAGTCCAAAGCTTCTGAAGTATTTTAATTTGCGACATTTTCTGTATAGAAATATAGCAGAGATCCATGACAAGTTTTACAAGTTACATGAAAGAAAGTCCTAAGAATTTTAGGTGGATTTCTTGATAATCTACTTAAATGTGTTCCAAATGACCTGACTTCACCCTAGTCTTATTTAATTATGCACAATTAAAGGAAAATAATTCGATCATATAACAAATAATTGATATTCTGATGTAGTCTACACAAGCCTACTACCTACAAATACCACCGACAGCATAGCTTGAAATAGCATTAAATCATATGTTTGCATTTTATTCTAATAGTATATTCTGTAATAGTGGGGTCTGTTCAGGCAAAGCTTGTGCAAAATTTTAACGGGCTAAGCCTATATTGTGTGCATACGGAATCAGATCTTTGTGGTCAGTATTCCACCCCCCCCCTCGAAGACTGCAATCAATAAGTTTTGACTTCCAAAAACACAGTCAAGCTAGCCCCCATGTTCTTTTGTGGTACGCGGCTAAACTAGACGTTACGTTAGAAACTTGTAAGAACTAATTTCAAAATAAAAGCAGCCTTCCGCTTAACATGGTTTTACATTTATTCAGTAAGTCAGTCTGTCAATAGAAAATAATTAAATAAAGAAATATGTTAAAAAAAAATTATGAAATGAACGTACATTGAAAATAAATGAAGACCACAAGGTAAAAATGATCAGAGTCACATTTGCACGTTGTGGAGAAATGATGAATTAAAAATTCAAAATGATCTTAGAAACAAAGCACTGAAAAAAAGTATGCAAAAAATATGAAAGATATAAAATATTATAATGATATATTATATTATTATATATTGTTATAAATATAATAATAATAATAATAATAATATAAATAATATATACAAAAATGCAAAATTTGGACTCTGTTTTTCCTTTGAAGTCTTCAAATACAATTATTGAAAACAATAATGACAGTGAGCAAACTGTATTTCAAATAAAATTTATGCTTTGAAAATCAATGCTTTGTGATTTCAGTGAAACAATTGGTCAAGCTTAATTAAAAAAAAAAAAAAAAAAATCTCCAAAGACAAATTTGACTATTAGGCACCGAAATAATGGACTGCTATTGAGGAACTTCCTATTCTCACTGCCCAAATTCACTACAGAATGTTATTACACCACCTCAGAATGTCACTCTCTAATGCCCCTCCGCTAATTCCCCTCCACTAATGCCCCTCCTCTAATGCCCCTCCCCTCTGGCATTCCAATCCCTGGCTCCCCGCCCTCAGCTAATCATTCAATTGCCCTTCATTTGCTTTCAGTTCATGATATCTCCTGCTACTCTTCAGTTAATTATGATTCCCTTTCTTATTTAAAGCCTAGTTTCACCCTTCATGGGCAGGTAGCCTTAGTCTGTTCCCCTCTTTGTTTAGTGCACTCCCTTATCAGTTCTCCTTGAAGTTTTGTATTCCCTGCATTTTGGTCCTCATCTCCAATCCTTGCCCTGGTGCCCCATTTACATCTCTGGGTGCCGGGGCATGACACACTCACACAATAACACAACATTTTTGGCAGTCAATTTCAAAATTAAAGCCCTCTAAATTGTCATATTTGCTGTCTGAACCTCCCCGTTTCCATAAACCAGTTTTACTAAAGAATTATAGCCTCTGAATATCACTCGGACAGTATCAGGACGCTATGACATGGTATGTCAAAAGAAAAACCCTCCAAAATGTCATATTTTTGCTGTTTTCCTCTAAATTCCAGATTGATATTTAAAGAAAACTCTGTGTCACTACTGTAAAAATTTCAATTCAGAATGATAGTAGACCAATTCAGAGGGTCTTTTTTGACAGTATCAGGACATTATGATGTGCTATTGCCAAAATAAAAGCTCCAAAATGTCACATGTTGTTGTTGTTTTCCTATAAATTTAAATAGTTATTAAAAGGAAACTTCCTGTTCCCACAAAACAATTGAAGACCTGGGTGCAAGAAGTACTTAAGTCACATTTTCCAAAAAATGAGCTGACACTACTACCATAAACTAGAGTGTTATGTGCATCATTTAAAGCCAAAAAATTCCAAATATAAGTACTCAAGTCCTCAATACTGATATACGGCCTTCCCTGAATCTACTGAATTTTTGTGCAAGAAATACTCAAGTCTTTGCAGAAGTACTCAAGTCCTTGACGTCATCAGGAACAAGTGCCTAAGTCCATGACTGTCCAATCAGCTGCTAGTATGTGTCATGTGACAAGTGCAGCAAAAATGACTGTTTGGCAATCAGAAAATGACTGAAACGGCATTTGTGTGGTAAAAGTACCGAAGTCCATGCATTTAGTGGCAATAAGTACCGAAGTCCAGGCATTTTATGGTAAGAAGTACCAAAGTCCGAAACTGATTTTCTTGTTTTTTTTTGTAATAAAGCATTATTTTTCCACAAAAACGTGTCTGTCTACTTTGTATAACCCCTGGGACTAGCAGCAGGCACCACTGAATGTTATCTTTTAAAAAAAGTATCTGCAGCATGTTTTCAAAACTTTGACCCTTAATATCTCAAAAGTGTTATTTTGTGACTAAAGTACTTCTTGCACCCAGGTCTTCAATTTCACTTCTGCATGAATATCATACAACATCAGGGTATTCAGTTGTAAAATTTGGAAATTTAAGTGCTCTAAAATATGAAATCTTTTTGTTAATTTCCATTGAAGAGAAACCCCCTGTGTTTTCCCAAACGATTTTTTTCTACAGAATAATTTAATACTGTGTCTGAATGTCACTCATGCAATATCAGGACAGTCTGATGCTCAATTTCAAAATTAAAGCCCTCTAAAAATACTATGTATGTGCTGTTGTCCTCTCAAAATTCAGATGCTCATAAAAAGGCAATTCCCTGCTTCCAAAGACCAGTTTTAATTCACAATGATACCAAACCACCTCAGAATATTACTCAGCCAGTATCAGGTCATTCTGATGTAGTATTTCAAAATTAAACCCGCTAAATTGTAATATATTTCGGTCTGGTCCCTCTAATTTAGATTGATGTTAAAAGCAATGCAGTGTCTAGAGATACGGCAGGTTTATGGGTACGGCAGTGGATTTGAAGGGATTAGGATAAGGATTAGGGATTATGGTTAGGGCTAGGGTTAGGGGTCAGGGTCAGGGTAAGGGTCAGGTTTAAGTTAGGGCAGGGTTTGAAATTGGGACTGCCGTACCTCTGTACATTGAAATGCATTGGAAAACTGCTGCACCCGTAGCAACTGCCTAAAAGCAAACTCCCCATTTCCACAGACCAGTTTCACTTCAAAGTGACAGTAAACCATCTCAGAATTTCACTCAGACAATATCAGCACAGTTTGATGTGGTATTCACAAATTAAAATCCTCTCGACTCTGTAATTGCACTGCCATGTACTGATAGATGATATTCGCGTGTACTCGCGTCTTTGCATTGACTTTGAACGTAATCTGTCGTACGAAAAATTTGTTTCGCGCCCAGTGTGAAAGCGACTTAAGAGGGTTTTAATTTTGATTTTCAACACTAGTGTAACCGAAATAAGACTGGGGAGAAGTGGGGAAAGATGTGGGGTTCCACATACACTCCGTCCCTCTAGAGGGAGCTGACATGGCCTACCTTCAGGAAGTGAAGAGAAGTGATAATAGGCTCGTTCGAGATGAGCCAGGTCTGCTGCAGATTCGACCACCGGCGATCGGCACACAATGCATGCCGGTTAGTTTTGTGTCCAACTTCATCCCGCCTTGCTCTGACGTATTACAAAAGTGGACGGCGATAAAATCGCGACAGCGAGGCGGCCACAGTTTTTAGAGCCAGGCGCTGCAGTTGCTCTCCACCGACTGCACCGCCTGGCTCTAACCTGATCTAACAGCTGATTGGTTTAGAGGTTGGCTCAACAATATGACGATTTATATACACTCTCTACTTATGTTGAATGGGAGAGAGTTTGATTTTATTTGTCAGATTTGAAGGTTTAGTCTGGTTACAGAAAACATGTGGCTGATGGTGACGTTTAATTGGGATTCATGTCACAGATCATGAACTGAATATAGTCTATTGTATACTAACCCTGCACTGTTTTAATTATTTTTTAGCACCGCAAAGATTTCTGGTAAGCGGGATGTAGCCTACAGATTTGTTCAACAGGATGTACATATTTCTGTGACTTCCTGAATATTCTCTCAAGGCTGCTGGAAACTGTCCGACTTGATTGCAGCTTGTTGTCACCGCCCCCCGCTGCAGCCGCCTGCTCTCATTTACTTTCCAGGCGAGGCGCAGTTCATCTCGAACGAGCCAATGCTGCGTTCCATTTGTACTCGGAAGTCGGAATTTCCGAGTTCCGAGTCGGAAGTTTCAACTGGAAGGCCCCCCGAGGTCGGATTTCCGACTCGGAAAGTTGGAGAATCTTCACTACCCCCGAGTTAACATTCAAAGATGGCTGCCCCAGGTGTAAACAGTAATTAGAAGCTCCTGTAATATTCCGTTTATTACTTCTGACTCGTGTTTGTCGCACTAAATCAGCCGTATACATTGTTCGACGTATATATATGGAAATCCACCGTGTTTGAAGGTTGCAGAAGGACCGCATATTTGTCCAGAAGTTGCTTATATTCGGACAAGGCAAACGCGAGAAAAGCTTTCATAGACGTGAGCATCTTGTTTACTACTCTTCTTCCCGGTTTATGGCGGTTGGCAACTTTTTTCCGACTTTGTAACTGGAACGCTGATAACTCGGCTGTGACGTCATTCCCAGATCCGACCTCCGACTTCCGAGGTAAATGGAACGCGCCATAAGAGAGGGGGACAACTAGGAAGCTCTCCTCAAAACAGCACACGGTAAACGTGAGCTGTAGCAATCCACACTGGTCAATAATCCCCGTGAGTTTGTAAGGAGGCTCAATACGAGCTGCAGGGAGAATGGTTATTTATACAAGAGGGGCTTAACGCCTCTGCGCGAATAAGCTCGCTAAGGACCGAACCGGTGGATTAGGCATTCATCGTGTCATTTTGGCATCAGTTAGCAAGGCTGCGGCGAGTGGGGTTAAAGCATGGATGTATTATAAGAACTGGCTACTGAACCGAAAATGGCCGCCCATTCATTTCAATGGAAATTGCTCAGTGGTGCAGCACGCCGACATGGGTCCATAGTTCTGGGGGCACGCGGGCATGCGCTGTGTGACTTTTTGTTCACACATGCGTAGTGTGGGGCTCATGAACGCGCTGACGCCTGAGGTATCTGTGACAACAGTCCACGCCCGAAGCACTCCCACACAGGACGCGTGTTCATGACCAATGTTCTCCGGAAATGTAGCTGTGTCCACTGCGAAACCCATGCAATAGCTCTGTACTGAACGGGCAAACATAGCACTCGGCTTAAATATAGTTTGGAAAAACAATTTCTATACCTAATAGGGATATAAAATGTTGATGAACTATTTTTATTTAACAGGGAAATAAAATTAGTCACTATCACAAACAAAGATAGCAAAACAGTTGACTTGCTACTGTATAAGATGACAGTTCAATGTCGCTTTCCACACAGTTCAAAGCAAAATGTATTCGTAGAAAGTGAAACGTTTCGAGTTTGTTTGCTTGCAGCCTCCCTTGTTCTTACTGTATTCAAGACGATAACCTAACCGCACGGAGCACTGCCCGTGCTTCATGAACTGATAAGTTTTATAGTAGATGACGTTGATCAAAGTATTTAGCCAATTCTGACAAGTGAAATTACTTTTCGTGTACGAATACTCAAAGCTCATTAAATCCATCCTTTCTCTATACCTGGAACTGGAGCCCATCCCAGCTGACTCGCAGGGTGCACACACCATTCATCAGAATTTAATTTTAATATTTAATATTGCAAATGCATATGCTGCGTATATGGCTACTCTCGCAACCCGGTGCGTCATCCGTAACATAGCTACTGCCGTTATATGCTATTACCATGTTTATCAGCACTAGAAATTGAACTCTAAATTTTCTTGACTAAATTCACCCTTGACGTTTTTACAACCCGAACGTTTCTCTGGGTACTCAAACATCAAGGTAAGCCGGAAAAGTATTTTATTTGATATTAGTGGAGTTTGAATACAGAATTATTTTCTGTATTGGCTCAGGAGGTAGAGCAGGTTGTCCAATAACCGAAGGGTTGGCGGTTCAAATCCCGCTCTGAGTCATGTGTCGTTGTATCCTTGGGCAAGACACTTCACCCACCTTGCCTCCAGTGTCACTCACACTGGTGTATGGCTGTGTGCGAATGTTTGGTGGTGGTCGGAGGGGCCGTAGACGCATACTGGCAGCCATGCTTCCGTCAGTCTGCCCCAGGGCAGCTGTGGCTACAGAAATGTAGTTTACCACCATCAGAGCGTGAGTGTGTGAGTGAATGAATAATGCATCCACTGTGAAGCGTCTTTGAGTGTCCAGAAAAGCGCTATATAAAACTGATGTATCATTATAATTATTAGCAAATTCCTAAGTCCTCACATGATCAGCAGCCCAGTTATAAAATATACATGAAGTCGATCTTCGTTTCGTTCTCATCCGTTTCTTTCTTCTGGGACCCTCGTGTTTTCTCTGCGCAGATGGAGTTCAGCCGCATCCGTGAATCTCCGCCTGCAGCATCACTCCCATCACTCCTCACGAACAGTGTGTCGTTCACATCATAGGCTGAACAACAAATACTGTCTGTTTGTGCAGTGCTGTCATGCAAGCTTGGCGCATGCATAAAATAACAGAAACTTCATATTTTGTATCTTATCTTAAAAGTTGCTGAAAAGTCCCGACATCAAGTATGCACACTTGCTATTGTTTTAATAATTAAGAATGAGCGTGCAATGGTAAATAAATGATTAGCTGTGCAGTTTTTTTGGGCTGAATTTATCCCATGCTGAAAGTGCACATATGGACGTAGTCAATGCTACTTAGCCAGCATATAATACATGAAGCAGCAAAGCACAGTACCGTGAATCAGTGTAAGATATTCAAAGTAATGGAAATAAACAACTCAGCTTAGGTGCATCTTGAACATTTTAATACGAAAAAGCAAAGCAAGTATCAGTTACATGCATGATTATAGGATGTCACCTATAGTAGTTACCGAATACACGCCCGTTATACAACCCAAGTAAACCAACAACAGCCTTTGCTACCCTACTGTTTATTCTGTAACGTTACATAAAGGACAGGTGAAGCAGTCGAGTCGCTACATAACAAAGCCATTCATCAAATACAATAACTGAAAACATTGGTGTCGTTACACCTGCTCACTTTACCGACTTGGTGATAACGTAAGCCGACAGCACGGAATCTCCTGACCAGTGCTACACGCAGAGAACCACAGCTGCTGCGCTGCTTACGAGAACGCGCTTAGAGACAAGGTCCCCTTGGTGTTCGTGTAGCCTGAATTAAAATAAAAAATTTTGTCGCTGCCGTGGAAAAAGGCAAAAATGATTTAAAAGAGAAAAATCAACAGATTATATATTGACCATTTGCGGTAGTCAAAAAAATTTATTCACAAATTTATTAGAGTGTCTTTTTCAATTGTTCCCTATGGAAAAATTTCTTTTTGCCCCCATGGCATCACGTGACTTGCAATATGAGCTTGACCGCTAAGCCCTTGTCGGCGTGCGTTTCATCCCTGGTTCAGTATCCAGATCTTATAATACATCCATGGGTTAGAGCTGTTATCCACACTGGAGAACCCCTATTCGGAGCTGTAATAAGCGCCGTGGGCGGGAGTGGTGGGAGCGTGTTGCCTTTCTCAGATCCATGCGCCTTGGGAGCTGTAAACCCACTTGACATTGGTGTGTGAGGATACTTGCCGCTTTTCTCCAGATGTTAGGGTATAGTGCATGACTGTAATACCTCCAAGTAAGGTTACCAATTTAAAGTGTTTTATTTCCTATTTCTTTTGTTTTTTCTTAAGCCTTCTTATTTTGTTTGTTTATTGGTATATTGAAGGGCCAGTAGGTAGCGTGTCCCAGCCTAATGCAGCAGACCCAGCCCCGAGCTGCTGTAACCCTCACGTTTGCTTCCCTTGTTGACGAGTTGTTGTGCTCGTACCTTAGGTTGCTGTGCTCGCACCCCTCATTTAGTGTGCTGTGTCACTGGTGAAAGGTTATAGTGCGCTGCGCTGGCCGGCGGGCCAGCCGTGTTTTCTTCCCCTGGGTAGCCTATACTGTCTGGCCCTCAACATTTTTTAGTATGCCTGTTTCTTATGTATTGATAAAATAAAGTGATATATTGTATTTTTGATTAATCCGCCTGGTTACATTAGAATGGCACAGTATTCTGAGGTGGTGTACTATCATTCTGTGATAGTTGCCTGTGGAAACGAGGAGTTTTCTTTGAATTGTAATATAATTTAATAGGGAACACATATAGCATATATTTGACAATTTAGAGGGTTCTAATTTTGTGATTGAACGCCAGACATTTTGAGGTGGTGTACTATTATTGTCCAGTGAAATTGGTCTGTGGAAACAGGAAATTTCTCAAAAACAGTGTCATTTTGGTGCTTAAAAGTCAAGTTGGTCTGGGAAATTTATTCTTCAGTATTATGTTTGACTAATTATTCACACAATTGAACAGACAAAGCCTTGATTTTCAAAGCCTCAGAGGGCTTCTATTTTGAAATATCACATCAGAATGTCCTGCAGTTGACTGAGAGATGTTCTGAGGTAATGTTCCAACATTTGCAAATGAAATTGGTCTGTATATTCTGGCAGTTTCACATTCATATCAATCTGAACTTTTTGGGAACACAGACAAAATGTGTAACATTTTAGAGGGCTTTAATTTTTAAACATCTAGTAAGAATGTCCTGATTCTGTCTGATTGATAGTCTGAGGTGGTCTGTTATCATTTTGAAGGGAAAAAGGCTTGTTTAAAACAAGGACTTTCTTTTTAATTCTGATTTGAAATTAGAGGGCACACAGCCAAAATATATGGCATTTTCAATGGCTTTAATTTTGAAATTCAACATTAGAATGCCCTGAAATTATGTGGGTGACATTTTGAGATGGTGTTTTATCATTGTGATGTAAAATTGGTTGGTGGGAACGGGGAGTTTCCGTTTAATATCAATCTGAATTTAGAGCACAGAACACAGCCAAAGTATGACATTTTAGAGGTTTTAAATTTTGAAATACAATTTCAGAATGTCTGGATAGTGTCTGAGTAACATTCTCAAGTGGTCTGCAATAATTTTTGATGTAAAGTTGGTTGAGGAAACAGGTAGTTTCCGTTAAATTTGAATCTGCATTTAAGAGAGAACACAGCATGTGTATGAAATTCTACAGGGCTTTTATTTTGAACTTCAACATCAGCTGCCCTGATATAATGTTGGTCACTTTTTATGCTACCATTCTATTATTAAATGGAAACAGGATAATTCTCAACAACAGTCTGTCATTTTTGTGCTTAAAAGTTTGATTGGTTTTAGCAAAGTTATTATTTTTTACGAAGTTTGACTAATTACTCAAAGAATTAAAATGACAGTTTTGATTTTCAAAACCTCATTTTTTTCTGAAATACAGTTTATATACAGCATTCACTATTTTTATTATTAATTTTATCATTCAAAATTATAATTTTTAATTTATTTATGCAGTTTTATTTATGTATGGTCATTCTGATTTCCAAGTGTTTGAGCAGAAAGGCTCTAATTTTCAGGTAATGAGTTCTATTATTCAGAAGTGGACGACACATTTTAAATCCAATTACATAACTGTATTGAATGTGTCCATGGTGATTGTTTGTGTATTTTGATTCTATTATCAATGTCTGGAATCAATGCAAAAAAGAATCATCTTGCATTCTGTAGTGCAGTTGTTCTTTATTCAAACCCTTAATCCATCAGTTCTTCAATGGAGCATACATTCATTGAATAAAAACTCAGTAGAGAAAACGTATTTCTTAGAACAGGATAATAAAGATAATGAGTAATTTACACAACAAGGAACAAGGGTAGATTTAACAAGATGCTGGTGAGTATAACTGCTTTAAATACATCTTAAAAATGGTTCGGTCTGCAACAAAAAGTTTAGGGGCAGCCCTCTGCTAGATGGTAGTGTTTATGATAGCTCTGTGATTAAGCCTCAATAGGCGTAGCTCTGGGGGATTTCCAAGCAAAGGGAATTGGAATTTCAATGTCCACCGTATTGTCGCTGACGCTCATGTACGGCTCCACAGTCTGGGAGATCTGCTTCAGACGTGCGGTCATTTCATCATTAAAAGAGTTGAGAGCCCTCACAAGTGCGTCAATCCAGGATTCAACCAGAGATTTAAGGGCCTCCATGGTAATTTGACTGGAGAGCTCATCGAATATAGACTTGAGATGGACTAACTTTTCTTTTGCCACCGTCCTCACCTCGCTCAGCTGTGCAGATATGTACATTAAGGGTTCGGAGTTCCATGCATCAGAATAGACGGCTTTGGCCCAAGCTGCAAGATTTTCTGCTTTTTGTGACATTATTGATGTGATGAAATCATCGGCCATCCTGGCTGTGTACAGGAGGAAATCTTTCAATTTCACTAGCATGTCCTCCAATCTAACAGCCTGGAAGTCCCTCAACAGTTCAATAGTGTGGGACTGGACTTTGTCCACAATGGATTTCAGGTCATCCACTACGTCTTTCCCAACAATTAACTGATTAGAACCCGGCAGTGTAATTACAGTGTCTTCAACTAACTTAATCAGGGCGCTAGCATGGGTGGCAACACGGTTTGGTACATCCCGTATAGCATCTTCAAGGACTGAAGTTACAAAGTGGCTAACCTTCTGATAGATCTCAAATCCTGTTAGCTTTTCCTCGACTCCAGGCAACTGGAACTCAGCCTCCCCCAAAAACTCTATTACAACATCCAGAATTTCTTTAACTTTAGTCTGATACTGCTCTATGATGTTCCTGACAAATTCTGAAAACTGTCTGGTCATTTCCTGCAGGTCTGATTCAGCAAAATACTCAGCTGCCCTGTTGAATATCCGCTCACTTTTGATCTGAACGGCTCTTAGAAGAACAGGGATGACCATGAGTACATCCCTTTTAGAGTTTTCGACAGTATCCTTGATGTGCCGGGGAAATTCAAAATCAGAAACCATTTCCTTCAAACCCAGGAGAATTTCTTGAGGGACCTCTGCACTCCAGCTTGTCTGCAAGTTCAGCTTTTCTGGATTTTTGAGCGATGCCTTCACAGAAAGTATCTCCACGTCATTCTCCGGTGCGGACTGCAAAAAATCAAGAGAAATCACAACAGAGGTCAGAGTCACAATTAAAAAAAGGCATTGTTGATAAACTGTGAAACTGACTCTGTGTATCTATGGTATGTCATGGAGAATAGATTTGTTTGCAACATTAGTTAGTTACAATGAAAAAACAAGATTTATTTGAAGCTTTAGATTCATTCACAGTTTGTTGTAAAATTGCTTCTTATTAACCTTTAAGGTATGTAATTTTTGTTAAATATAAACTATTTTTGGTTACAGTAAATGAAAGCGCCTTACCGGATAGCGACCAAACAGTTTTCCGTGCACCTGTGACTGGCTCTTCTGCAGCTCCAATCCGAGGAATCCGGTGGACCGGGAGAACACTGAAGCTGAGATGCCATCCTTGGAATTTCCATTTAATTCCTGCTTAAAGTAAAAGGGCATACTAGGGAGCGAGATCCTGCCCGTAGTGGCCACTGATGTCTCCATGCCGTCAGAGTTGAGTTCGATGGTGCTTTTGTGGGTGCCCCAAATAGTTGAATGCTCCAATGAGGCAACATTCATCACTTTCAAGCCTCTCTTCATTGTCAGAGTGGATATGCAATCTAGTTTGCTTTTGAGGATCAAAAAGACTGACGATGAGGTTGCTCTAATCTGAGCCACAATGTCACCCTGATTGTAAAGGCCAGCATTGGAATTCAGAGTGAGCACTGATGACTTAAAAGAGAACTCGTAGGTCATGTTGCCCATGGCAGGGATCTCAAAACTATCCTGCAATGTTGGTAGAGTGATTCTGGGCAGGGTCAGCTGTTCAAGTGTCGCAGGCACATGGACGACTGGAAGCACAGTTACAGGCAGCACAGCGACGTACGATGGTACTACAAAGTCTATGAAAGGCACTTTGAAGCTTGGAGTGTGAATCTCTTTTGGGAGCACAAAATTCACGGCAGGTAACTCGGCTGTGAAAGCCGCAACATCAATGTTCAATATGGGAATGGTGTATCCTGGAATTGTGAAGCTGTTTTTCGATGCTTCGGAAGAATCAGCCTGGATTTTGGCAATTTGTTCTTTAGCTTGGTTATATGAGTTTCTCACCAGGGCAACTGCAATGTCTCTTCCTATCAAAAAATTTTGGTTCATAATCTTTGCAGTCATATCAATAGCTTTGTACACTGGCTCCATGTCAAGGTAAATAGTGTATGTTTTAGGATTCTTTTGATACTGAAGCTTGAAATTTAGGTCAACTGACTGCTGTGTGGTAGACAAGCGACTCTTCAAGCCAGTGTCTTCCCATAGAGAAAATTTTTCTACATATGGAGTTTTCACATCGATTAGTGGCACAGTCATCTGAGGTATGGAGATTGGGATCGTCAGTAAGTCAAGATTAGCTTCACCATCCATTGCGGTGTAGAGAACAATGGCTTTTTTGTTATTGTCCATCGTAATGCGGTGTGAGTACTTGTACTGGTTGAATTTTGCTTGACTCACCAAGATGACTTTCTGCCCTTCAGAGTTCAAGGCCGCATTGAAATCATGCTGGAAGCTCCATTTGCCCATTAGCTTGAAAGGCAGTTTTATCTTTCCATTTCCATTGTTTTTAGTGTCAAGAGTTACCTCAAAGGGTTGAGCCACAAAGTTGATTGTGTTTAATAGGGTCCCTTCATTTCTGCCAATAAGTTCTGTGTCATGAGAACCAATGAGTTCAATTTTCAGGTCCTTCAGCTGAAGCTTTCCATTCAGTTTAGCAACGCTGCTCTTGATAAAGGGTGTTTTAGTTTTAGCACTGGCATCAAGACTGACGTGACTGAACATGGCCGATTCTACTGTCATAATCTGCTCCATATTTATGGACCCACTGTCTGTGTTCCCTCTAAAAGTCAGCTTTGCCGTATTGGTATCAACGGTCAAATTCAGTTCGCTCCTGTGGGTGCCTTCATCAGTGTAGCCCAAGAAGGACCAGTTTCCATCGCCCGTATTTACCACCTCGACACAAATCATGTTGGATTCAAGTTTCACGGAAGCTTTCTGGGTTGTGGAACCATGACTGGAGATGTCAATGAGTGGTACGTTCAAATTGTGGTTAAAGGTGGTGTCCATAGAGGCTACAAGGGCGCCATCATTCAAAACAAGCGATGCGGTGTTGGTAAGATCTGCTGTATAGGGTGCAGTTTTGGCCTTAGCAACGGTCTTGCCTGAGACTGAAATTGAAGATTCGTAAAAAGTTGTCGTGCTATGATGCTCGATTGAGAAAGCTGGGTGAGCGACCTTCAGCAATTCACTGAAGACAAGACGTTCCATTTTAGGGGCAGCCAGCTGAGTGGAAGCTTCCAGAGAGGCAAGCACTTTATTGTCTTTTTTGGCCTCAGAGGTGAGTGAAGCCGAGAGCTGAGGTGTCTCTGGATTAGTTGTCACGTTCATGAGCTGTGCGTTTGTCTTTAGCTCGTACTGGGGAGAAAGTAGTCTGACCTCCCCATAGAGCTTTCCAAGAGCAGGTACCTTGATGCTCTGCCTCACATCCTCTGCAAATGACTTATAATCAAAAGACTGAATTTTCCTTATGATCCTGTCAAGGAATTTATCAAAATCATGAATCAATCTCCTGAAGTCAACAGCTTTTAGGCGGTCAATGAACACATTCAGCTCTTGCTTGGCCTTTTCAAACTTGCCCTTTGAGTCAATCGATCGGACAGCATCAACAAATGACTGTATTTTTTCATTGATTTTATATTTCTTGATAAGTTCAGAGGCTTTCTCCATAATGGTTTCAACTATCTTTTCAATCTCATAGTTCTGAAGCATCTCTTTTACTTTAGTATGGATAGCACTGATCTTTCCTGCAATTTCAAGTTCTTCAATGGTTTCAATGATCTTCTCTTTTTGGGAGTTAAAAAATCTGATGATTTTGTCGGTGGGAATTTTAGCGATGAGCTTTTCCAACTTATTTTCAATATCGATAGAGGAAATAAAATTCCTCAGATCCTCAACAAATAAGGTGATATCGAAACTCCCAAGAACCTCTTTCAGTTCATTAACTTTCTCCTGAATCCTAGCACTGATTTTATATTTAAAATCAAAGTCCTCCAGCCAAGCAATACTGCTGTCCTTCAGATTTACGATTACTGTTTTTAGCTGCTCAATAATGGCAGGAATATCCTCAATGAAAGGCAAGTTGATAATGTGCCCATCATTATTCTTGTCATATTTAAGGAAACCAGAGATGGTGAACTCTTGGTTCTCTCGTAGCGGTCTGTTTAGAAGGTCTGTCATAATTGTTCCAGAGAGTTCAATGCCCATCATTTTAAGGTCATTGTAAGTGCTGATTGCATGCCTATACTCATGGTTGTTCAGTGTGGATTTCATATCCCATTTTACCTTCTGTTCCTGGAGGTTCGTGGCACAATCCATTTTACTGTTAAAGCTGGTCTCAGCAGAAGCACCGCTCTCGAGCATGTGGGTGGTGGACCCTTTGCAGTTATGCGTGTAGGTAAGAGACAGAGGTTCCGCTTTCAAAAGGACTTTGGTGGACAAATGACCGGTGTGTTTTCCGTACAATTCCACATCACCATCAGAGTTCAGGAAACCATCAATGCTGAGATCAAACGGGGCTGCATCTAATTCAATCTTGCCATTCAGGCGCAGAGTTTTGGAGTTAACATTCGCCTCACTTTTCAATTTGCAGGAGAGTCCAGACACCTCCAGGTCTGTGTTGTGGGACGTTGAAGTTCCGAGGATTTGGCCGCTGGTACTGCACTTAATTTTAGCCTCCTGATTTTCATAGCCTATTTCATACATGTGTCTGATCTGCTCCTCTCCTAAGGTTCCCCTCAGGTTGCCATTCAGATCCATCTTGAAAGGCTCAAGCTTGAACTGGCCTTCATTCATCAAATCCAACCCGAGCATTTTAAGTTCATTTTTCACATTCACAGAGGTGATGAAGGGCTTCAGGTCAACTGTGATATCGTGCTCGTAGGAGGTGCTGTCACTGATTGAGCTGTCAGTCTTGGATTGGAAGGCCAGTGTCCAGAAAGTAAGGGTAAGGCCTAAGTTGTTTTCAGTCTTCATCTTGTGCAGTGAGCCCATCAGATCGTTGGAGAATGTAAGACCATCATGGTCTACTTTAAGCGTCATTGTGTTCCTAGAATCAGCATCAAAAATAAGTCCTTTGAGTACGCTCTTCAGGTAAGCCTCAGAGCCTCTGACTTTTCCCTCAACACTGAACTCAGCGCTGTGCTGATGCGCATTTCCTTTGGAGCTCAGAGAAATGGTCACTCCAGAGCCATCTACTCCCCCATTGAAGATATTCTCAAATTTTAGTGGACTGTATTGCAGAATGGTATTGCCACTGGTGCTCAAGCCTCCACTGTTGATCATTAGAGTACCTTTGTGGGAGCTCTGGTTTTCTTTGAAGTTCAAAGAGGCATCTGTGTTGATCTCAAGGCCGCGGGCATCCAGCGACCCAGAAAGCAGGAAGAGACCACGGTTTTCTGAATTGTCAGCCTGGGACTCTACTCTGATGCTGGCACTTTCTGCAGAGGCCGAAAGTTGAACCAGGTTCTGGAGTTTTGCGCTCAAAGCATTAGTCTTACTGTCAGACTTCAGGGAGACTTTGGAATCCTTGTAGCTGATGTCCACCTTAGTCACATGCTTCAGATGTTTACTGCTCACATCAGTAGTTGACTCCACGGTCAGCTCTTCGTTAACATAGGTCCCCTCCATCTTATTGACGATTTCTGCCAAAGGAGTATCCACTCTCAATGTTGACTGTCCTCTCGCCTTGTCCAGGCTGATGTCAAATGTATGGGAGTATGCGGAGCTGGCTGACAAACTGCCCAGTTTGATGGCTCCATCCATGTTGGCATCTCCTTTTATTCCTTCCTCCGAAGAAGACATCTGGGTTGTCACATACACGGATGATGAAAGACCCAGAGGGCTGGAGGCTTCAACCTTGTACTTTCCTGTTCCTTTCACTTTGTCACCAATGGTCGAAGACTCAATGAAACTGAAGCTGGCATCAACAAATTTGTGGCTGAGTGAGCCATTAATAAGAGCCTCTGAAGTTTGATAGTCATCGGTGAGCAGTGCTGTTCCTATTTGAAAACACAAAGTGAAACAGAAATTATGTTTGGACAAGAGCATGAAACCAACTTGAATATTGTTTGACACTCATTTTATAACATAGAATCATGCAAGAATTTTCAGGAAAGACCATTAGCCACACATTGTGTTTTATCTTCAGGAAATAAAATAGAAAAGTAAATGAAAGGTTACCTTCTGTCCTGTAGGAGAGGACATCCAAGGGGCAGTCCGCCATGACCTGGTACTTTGCAATATAACTGGATTTGTCCACAGTGTCATTGCCCATGGAGACTGTCCCTTCCCAGTTGTAGAAGTTGCTGTTCAGCTTGGCAGATGCTTCGGCCATTCCCATGAGCGGCAGCTGAAGCTCATAGCTGGGAGGGATGGAGAAAGTGGGGATTCTGATCTCTTTGGAGGGAATTTCCAGCCCAATCTTTGGCAAAGACAGGCGAGGGATGGTCACAGTTGGAGGGATGTTAAGGTCTGTGGAGGACTGACCCCCCAGGGGCAAAGGGATGACAATCGAGAGCCGATCCTTGTTAAACCGGTACCGGAACAGGGTCTCACTGTCAGAGAGAAGGTACATAATCATGTGTTAAATGCAGTCAGAAAAGTGGGTCATTGAATGTCTTTCAAACTAATTCACTTAATCTCATAAAGAAAATCTGACTCATAATTACGATTTCAAGAAGAGTCTCTCCGGCACTGAAGGCAAAGTGAAGCCTGGGAAGCTTCTGAGCTTCCCAACATGGGGGACATCGGCTGCAATCTTGTCCAACCAGATGTTGCCAGCCTGAAAAAGGATTTTTACCAATTTTATTGCAAAGATAGAGCTGAATTATGCCAAGACCAATGGTTCACTCCTCAAAATTTACTGTTTTTGTCACTTTTGAACTTTACTGTCGTCTACTGGATTTTAAGATGAGTGGCATTAATTTTGCCAAGGCCAAATGACCTTTATCACAATGTTGACCAAAGTGAAAAATAATTTGTGAAATCTGCCCAAAGATTTGGCTTTGCCCCAGAATGGAATGGAGCTTTCCACCAAGTTTCATAGGAATCGAATCTGTTGTTTTACCGTAATCCTGCTGACAGACAAATAAACACAACAACCTAACTGGACCAAAAGCATAACCTCAGTGGTGGTGGTAATTTGAACGACATAGACAGAATTTGGGAATTACAGTTGTGCTCTCAAAAAAGATACCGTTCTTAACAAATACAAAAAATTAAAATAAAATGACAAAAACTGAAGAAAATTACTGATATTTTTTTTCCTTTTTTTTACCTCAAGGGATTTGGAGTAGATATGACGAACATTCATGTCAGTCTTTGGCACCTTTGTGTCCAGGATATCGTCGATAAACAGTTGGAGCAGTTTGTGGTAGTCCTCTGCATATGGGTAGAGCTTCTGGATCTCAGAGCTCAAGTCTGACTTATATTCAACCTCAACCCTGTTTTCATCTGCAAGAGAGGTTCAACTCTTTGACAACGGACACATTGATACACCGCAGTGATTCAGCTCTCATTTGTCGCCTGCTCTCAGATTATAACCCGCATTAAGCACAAAGAAACCCTCCAGGAAGCCCATGTTGAGAATAATCAAGAGCAGTTAAAGCGTGTACCATATCTGAATGTCAGTTTCTCCAGGGAGGAAGTCTCAGGAATATTGATGACACTTTCAAGCTCGAGAGTCAATCCATTAGCGCGCTGTAAGGTTGCAGTGACCGTGGCATCAGTCTTGAAGATTGGAGCCAACAGTTGGAGCTGAAGCACCCCGTCTGTCATAGCCTCAAGCCTATTCAGAGGAAACCACACATTTTAATATGATCAAGTTTGTTTGTGCTGTACATCAAAAACATGGTGGTAAAAGAAACCACTTGGCAGGATTTGCTTACTTAGCCCGTAAAATCACAGACAGCTGGGCAGTGTTCTTATTGGTGATGTCAAGGGTGAGCTCCTTCCCAGAGCTAATGCTGTCAGTGACACCAAGTCTGATTCCAGCTTCTACGTCATAATCGGGGATCTTAATGTCAGAGGTGAGCGTATTGCGGTCCCTGTTGTACTTGATTGAACCCAGAGCCTCAGCACCTGCTCCTGTGACACAGAGATGCTGGGGTTAGTCACTGCTGCCAACAAGGCATCAGATTAAACAAAAAAAAAAAGTTTATTCTGATTTCCAACATAGCTGTACCCTCTGCCTTCAGAACCATCTTCAGTGCATCCACTTTCTCCTGACCGTCTTCGCCTCCCTCCAGTTCGTAGGAAATGGTGGCCGAGTATTCCGTTACTTCACGGGTGGGTTTGATCGTGATCTCATATCTTGGGGAACATTCAGGAAGATTTCAGTGAAGCACCTGGTCTGATTCCTTGTTTGTTTTATCTGTAATTGAATGGTAATTGAACAGATTTTCTTGAAGAGTAATACGTACACAGTCTTTCCATTTAGCGGGAAGTAGGGAGCAGAATCGGTGGAGACTGGTGCAGCGTATTCGCGAGTAGAGCAGTACTGAACGCCAGTGAAGAGTGGGCCACATTCGCCCTCACCAAGTCCATTTGTGGGCAGTTGCTCAGTCCGCTCAGAGTTTATTGAGTACAGGGTGTTTCTATGGCGAGAGACACAATAAAGATTAAATTTTATTTAATCTCATAATCAGAAAGTAAACTAATAAGCTTTATTTAGCAAATATGCTATATCAAGGAACTCAGGATTACCTGAAAGCCAGGAGCTTGGTGCGGCCTTTTGGTGCTGGGATGGAGAGCTTGATCTGGTTATCTTTCATGCTTAACCTGGCGTTGATTGCACTCTCATGGTAGATACTGGTGTGCATTTCAATTCCCGCAGCTACAAGCTCTGGGAAATCCACTCCCATGCGTGTCACAAATTCAACTCCAATGGAGGGCATGAAGGATATCTCATGCTGTCGGAAAAGACGCTGGATAGTCAGTAAATTGCTTAACATCATTTCAAACTACTTTAAACAAATATGTGTGTATTTCTTTCGGTGGTGTTTGAGATTAGAGCGCTGTTTACACTTGTAAAGAGCTGCGAAGATACTGACCATGCTGGGCTCGATGCGTAAGCCCCCCTTAGCCCCTGGTGTCATGGTGCCAGCCAGAGATACTTTCAAAGGCAAGCCAGAGGCAGTGGGAAGGGAAAATGAATTGTCCATAAAGATGTAGTGCAAGAATAACTCGTTGTCCGTACTTGACATGAGGGATTTCAGGAACTGCAATAAAATTAAAAAAAGAGTAAATGCAGTTTTTGTTTTGAAAATCTCCTTGTGCACTGTGAGATCATTTGTCTCAAGATTATTTATATACCACAATACTGGTGTACATAAGAATTACTATAACAATTCTAAGTGAACATTCAGGAAATGGGGCACAGCTGTGTCAAATAACTTCAGAGGCCCATCTACAAACTACATTGAAAGATAAGCTTTGTTTCCAAACAGAATACTGATATGATAATGGAGAGCTAGCATTCCTACCTTCGATGGCATCATCCTGGAGAACATCTCAGCGTATGCAGCCCCAGACTGCACAAGGTTTTTCAGGTCACTGGCCTTCAAGTATCCGAGCTCGGCTCCCAGGATCCTCAGGTAGGCAAAGGCCTCTGGAGAATCCTGGGTCTGCAGCTCCTTGATTAGCTTGTTAGCATTGCGTGTGATTTCCCTCATGATGTTTTCAGGAACCTGCAGAAAAGAGATTATGCAGTTACTAGACGTGGAAATGCCTCAGTCTTGGGCTCCACGTGGCGCCAATCTATAGTATGTGGGACAAATGCTGGGATTGTAAGATAACAATACCTGGTTTTGACCTACCTGCCTCTTCATTCTCTCATTACTTTGTGGGTCAATAAAGTTGTTCAGAACTTGCTTGACCTTGTTTGGCATCTTGTTCGTGGCCCAGTACATGGCCTTTAAGATGGTATCGGGAAAGAAGCCATTCTCTCCAAACAGAGCCTCAACGGTTGGCTCAAACCCTTTTCCCTCCAATCCAACCTTTGCACGAACATAATTTCAAGTTATACGGGATGGAAATTCCAGTATCAAAGCAAAAGTAAGGCAATGACAGTGAAGCAACAATTGAAAACCCCAGTGCCAACAGCACCTAAGTCTCAAAATATTAATGTTGAGAAAGACGATGCAGTGAACTTCGATAACTATAAAAGGTATTTTCCCGTCCTGACTTCACGATGTGAAAATGTGACTTAAGTACTTTTAGCGCTAGGCTCTTCAATTATTGTTAGTATGTCATTGGACAAAACAGTACAGTATTTATCTAATATTTTGGTAAACTGTATGAGGACTTCGTACCTCCATCATGTCTACGTTGTATCCAAAGGCTTTGAGGGTAGTCTCAAGCATAACCTCTTTTGGCATGTAGCTAGTGGGGTCAAAGATCATGTTTCCTTGCACGCTGGCCATCATGGGGTCTTGCATTGAAACAGATGCATCCATTTTATAGTTGCGAGACAACTTGTTGAATTCGTAGTGAGTGGAAATCTCTTGGTCCTGCATGACATCCATGATCTGTTTTCTTAACCTATCAGGAGATAGAAGGCCATTAGAGTTCAAAATGAATGACCGTGCATCTTCGAGAAACTTTACGAAAGGACAGTTTGAGCTGATGTTGTCTGTGTTCGCGTCCGGGCCGAGTGCACGTACTCCTCCATTTCCGCGTCCTTTGAGCTGATGATGTTGTGGATGTGCGAGGCCACGAAGTTCATGACCTGCAGGTTCTGCTCCTGTTCCAGGGTTTTCTTCACCAATCCCAGGTCGGACGCCTCAGGGTTCTTCATCAGAATCAGATAGGCTGCAATTCGCTTCTGCACAGCACCTTTGCTGTACTGGAACACCTTCTGGAGCTCTGTCCGTACCTTTACAGGCCAACAAAAATCATGATTTTTTTGGGTTTTTTATTTCGTAAGAACATATTTCTATTGTTTTACATAAATTATATACAAGAGTGTGACGAATGCTACATACTTTGCGCAATGAATTAACTCTGTAAATATGCACACATACTTGTACGTATCTAAACACATACAGGAATATACAGGCATACGCATATGTAACTTTCCATCACACACATATATGAATATCATGGAGATTTTCAGGGATATGAATGCACAGAATTGAAAGATTATGTAAAGAATGACGCATTTTAATGCACCAAGTCTGCCACTGCATCTAAAAATTTGTTCAAACGGGCAATTGTCTTTATTTAAGCTCCATTTCATTTGACAGTTGATTTCTCTATATGTAAGATGGACTGCAGGTGATGCTCATGTTTTAACCAGGGGAATATTGGGGGCAAACCACAATTGCTGTGGAACACCTAGTAAAAAACACCTATCAGGGGGGTGGGGGCGTGTCTGAGCCAAGTGTGGGCATGTCATTTAGAAGGAACACATTCGGGGGTGGCTGTATGTTAATATGACTGACCTCTGCTATTACCTCGGTGACATCAAACCAAAAGTTGTTTACGATAGGACATTTCCAAAATATTTGTAATGTTGTCCACATGATGCAATGATTGCAAAGCATGCAAGACGGATGAGAAGCTATCTTTATCTGATATCAGTTCAATGGAGAACTATGTCCCCTTTGCATAACTTTAAAATGGATCAATCGATGGGATACATTCTTTGAGAAATTGAGAGAATTCTCCGAAATACTTGTCAAATCTCGATGTTCCCTAAGATGAGGGTTTTGCACTATGCTCTAAAAATAGGTGATACAGGCCAAAAAACAGTTCTTTCTTCTTTATTGAGAACCACTCTATAATTGGATGTGTGGGTAGATCCATGATAATTTTTGTTTGGATGCTGTGTTCTGTGATTTGGGTTAAGTGCTGCAGTAGGAAGCAGGTATGGGTACCTCTCCAGTGACGGTCATCTGTCTGAAGGCCTGGATCGCGGCCTGCTGGACGGTGAGAGTGGTCGCTGGCTGCCTCATGCACTTCAACAGAGTGGATTGGAGCTCCGGATTTGCAGCCTCCATGGCTTTTCCCATATTACCAATAACCTACAGAAAAAAAATCATCTATGTTTGAGCACCTCTTATTCTGTGTGCGCGTTTGATTGCAATAGCACTGAAATTTAAGTTTAGTCCAGAGCGATAGAATACTTGTAACATTCAATGCACATTTTATGAAACATGATCAAGCCCTATATAACATACAGCAAATACATCCATCAATTATTTAACTGGCTTATTCCTGGATGTGGACGCAGGGGGATTAAAAGCAAACATTTATTCCTTTTTGAGGTGTTGGATACATACCCGCAAGACAAGGAATGTTTGGTCCTTGTCACCAGAGCAATCCTCGGCCAGTAGGGATGCCAGGAACTGAGCAACATCAACGATCCCATCTGTGACTTTGCCCTCTGCCTGGTAGAACCTGATAGTCGACAGGAAGGGAACAATAAGAACCAGTGGACCATATTCAGTTTCTGAAGTTGGTTAATGGCTCCCATACTGTTGGTTTCGGTGTATTTGTTTCAATCGTATTGGAAAATGACAAAAAAATGAGGATAGCATCAGCAGGATCTCAGTGTTTCACCTTTACCTTCTAACGATGTTGCTCAGGGTGTACAGAATGGGCTTGCTCTGCTTGTACTCTGCCATGCTCAGCATGTCTCGGACGAGGCGTTCATCCGGAGTGGACAGGAGCCCCATTGCATAAACAGCTGCATCGACCTCCAGAGCAGATTGGTCCTTGGTGCGCAGGATCTGAAGGATGGCACTGCTGCATTCAGGTGTTCCACACTGGGCCAAAGCCTGCCAAGTCAGGAGGCCAGACACCTCCATCATCTCTGGAAGAGCTGCGCTCAGGGCCTCGCTCCTCAGCCCTCGGATCACAGTCTTTAGCTGCTGGAAGAGGTGCACGCGCCTCTTGTTTTCAGTTAAGGTGCTTAGTTCCCTCAGAGTTGCCAGAAGAACGTCCGTCTTCTGAACACGGGACTTATCCTCAACAGCCTCCATGGTCAGGGACTTTAGGCTAGCCTCATCTGCACCAAGATTAACATACGGGTTTGTGCTACCATGCGTATTTGATATGAAATGCTTCTACATAAAAGCATCCTAGGTCAGTGGATGCTCACGTCATTCAGAATTCATTAAAATCATTTAGACGTCCTCAGGGTGAAGATAAATGGCCTCTTACTGTGGTCGAAGACTCTGTCGTTGATGGTGCTCGACTCCGTCAGGGTCAAGGTCTGTTTGACCAGCGTCGAAATTCCATACTCCCCTCTGATTTCAAAGATACAGAGAAACTCGTAAGAAGCTCATAGCCGCAATGGCGTGTTCAGTTTGAGATGGACGGTGAAAAAGAGGGGCAATGTGGAGTAAACATGCACCTCCATAGGAGGATAAAATTGCACTAAAGCCGCTTTCACACTGGATGCGAAACGAATTTTTCGCTCGACAGATTACATTCAAAGTCAATGCAAAGACGCGAATACATGCTTACTTTTAAGTGAAACCAACGGTAGTAATATGACCCTGGTATTAAAAAACCTGGATTGATCTTTGGGCTCTTGGAGCCAAAATGCGTACATAAAATAATTGGTGGAACTATGAAGCTCTACTTGTGATTGCGGACTGATTTGTCTTAAAAACGGATTAATAGGTTTTGTGCCCTTTTTCCTGGAGTGCAGGAAGGGGAACTGCTGATGATTTGGACTTACTGGTGAGAGAAAGGCAGCAAGATGTGCTTCTCAGTGCAGGACCCCTCAGTCATGTGCTTCTTCTCGTTGTCAAATTTGTAGTTGCAGGTCTGGGTGCTGCTGATCAGCTTTGAGAGAGGGAAGTGCTATGGATGGGGAGACGAGGACAAATTGTTAATATTTTTATGCCGAGGTCACAACACCTTCGTTGGCGATAATTGGTCGGTCTGAAGCCAAACACCTAAAATCTCGTGCGGGGAGTTGATGTTAATCCGTCTAATCCATAGCCCTATTTTTATTCTTCCCCTCTGTGCATCACTATTATGACTCATGAGTGATCCCTAGCGCACTGTCACCAGGTACGACCCCTTCTTTTACGATCGTTAGAATTCTTAACCCTTAAAGCGCCAAAGGCAGCATTTGCCGCTCGCTGATGCGATGAAATAAAATCAAAGCTTTTGAAAACCTATCATGTGGCACACATCTCCCGCAGTGGAGCTCCTTTCAACAAGTCGCCACATGATAGGTTTTCAAAAGCTCAAGATATTTCAATTTTTTTAAACGTTTGAAAATTGGTTTCGGCGTCCTAAGGGTTAAAGGCTCTGTTCCACTACACCCTACATCCTGTAATTTAAGCCACAAAATTAATAAAATCGCAGCAACTCATCGACTCTACAGCCAAGATGGATGCTGCTTTTTTGTCTTTATATTATTTTTATTATTACCCTTTTTTCCTTTTTTTAATAATCCCTCCATCCACCCCCCTCCCCCTCTTTGAAGGTCAACTGCATTAAATCAATTACACTATATCTGTGAACAGACACCCCACGCACCCTTTAGCTCCCATGGAAGAATCAGGGATCGCATTGCAATCATACTGTATTCAACTGATCGGTCTTACCAGGCCAGAGACGAGTGCCAGCGGGCTGGTGATGCCTTTACTGGGACTGAAGCCATCGCAATCGGACAGGTCTCTTGTGGCAGCGACTTCGGTGAAAATATCATCCCTGATGTTGATGGCGTAGTCAGTGTTGCACACACCATGCACAGTGGCCTATAGAGAGAGTGAGGCAGAAGCCAGTGAGCTTCAAAAAAAACCTTAATTCTGCCACAATATCACATTATTAGCTTTCACAATGTTTTTTTTTTTTTTGCTGAAAACATTGTTTCTCTTGACTGCAGTGGCTACCCAAGCAGCATGGTTATGTAGAAAAAAATTAAGTAATCCTCAAGAATTTAAACTCAGTGGTTTTTGTCTAGAAGCGCTTCCATTGAATCCACAGCTGTTACGGACTGGGAGGAGAGGAAGTCAACTGCAGGATCGACGATGAGCCAGTAGGGCGTGTTTATAATGAGGAAGATGCGAAGAAATGGAAGACGGCTTGGAGAACCAGCTGTACCTAATAATTTGCTCATTAACAATTTAGCCCCCTGGAAGATACACCAGGGAAGACAACTATAATTTAGGGGAAGAGTTTAAAGGTTCTTCTAGTATCTCGGTCTGGCCCTGAATGCCACAAGACCAGCTGCTTGCTGTATATGCAAAGGCCAATCAGAGGGAAGGGAGTGGCTTCAGCTGATTACACTAAGGGAACAGGGGTGTTAATGAGTCAGTCTACCAATTAGCTGTGAAACTCATGCAGACAAGTGAAGAAATAATTAGGAAGACGCGAGGGTTCTAACTTCAGCGAATCCAAGATATTATTGTCTCTAATGGATCGTTTATGGAAATGCTGCTTTTGAATTTGGAGGACAGTGTATGACGGTGTGTGAGATGATGTATCAGAGAAATTAATTCTACACGCGCACCCACCATGTTCCTGTTGCCCTCCTCCAGCACAGGCACCAGCAGGGCAGAGACGATCCCTCTCTTGATGTTCAGGATGTTGGTCGGCTCACCCTCCTCAGGGAACAGGCTGACCTTAGATTCTCCCTCCACAGTCAACTTCAGGGGGTGCCTAGAAAAAGTCAGACCAGGGTCAGTATTTCAACGAATGAAATTTTGCCGTACTGTTGGAGCTGGGTTTGTGTGGAGCAGGATTACGGTACTGTGAGTGAGGCTGTGCGCCTTAGAGCGCTGAAAGCAGAATGCATTATGTGGCTGGATGCATAGCATTCATACTTTGAGCACTGACTGCAGTATGCAGTATGCAGCTGGATGCATAGCATTCATACTTTGAGCACTGACTGCAGTATGCAGTATGCTGCTGGATGCATAGCATTCATACTTTGAGTGCTGTATGTAATATGCTGTTTGATGCTATATATACACATTTCAAGTGCTGGAGGCCAGTGTGCAGTATGCAGCATAACACTGTGTATGCATACTTTGTGCTGAATACTGTACATACTTAGCCATGGCTGCCTTGAAATCTTTAGCTCCTGCTGCCTGGACGTGCACAAGCATCCCCGAGTCGTCCAGGTGGGACGCCTCGCTCAGGGTACACTCAGTGGTGCGCACAATGTAGCGACATGTCTGAAGCGCCTCGATCTCGACCTGGAGTCAAATAAACCCAGTCAAAAAACTTCACTCTGCCTACAGTTGATTGGTTTTTAAAAAGATATTTATTTATGTAAAGACAGTCTGGTTACACTGTGATGCAAGTCAAGCTGGTAAGAAACAGAAGTTGACCGGCTGCCTTAAAAATGTGAGTAAACTCAACTGAGTGTGAGTAAACTCAACTTGAAAATAAGTTTTGTTTCAACTCATATCTAGTGGAGAAAATGGAATACTTGAAGTTAAACTTCGGAAAACAAATGAACTTGAATTTAATACCACAAACTTGTCAGGAGAAGAATTAAGTTAACATGACTTCATGGGGAAATCATGTTTTACAGTGTATTTGTACATTGTACTGTTTCTTAATGTGAACATATGGTAAGGTTATGCAACCAAATCAAATATAACAAAGTCAGTTGTAAATGACTGATTCTTATTTGGTCTGTTTTCAGATGACTGATTCTTAAGTATTTTTGGTTTTTCCTGTTTCCTTCTCGTTAGCCCCTTGTAACTGATCACTCTCTGACGGCTGTAATCGCTCTGTAATTACACTGTACAGGTGAAGAAAAGACTCGCAGGCACACTTACCTTACAGGTGACTTTGGGGCCATTCTTGAGGTCAGAAGTTCCAGTCACGCCATTCAGGTTCTCAGCTTCATACTGGTACACATATTTGTTGAAGCTCTTAAACCTTGTTGCCACTGGAAAAGAGAGCACACGCATACGTAAGCAACAGGCCGAAGAAAGAGAAACTGATTTATGTAAGTGGATCATTAGGGCTCTGGGATGTTGAAATGCCACTATAATCTGGGCCTGATATGGTTTTGATAAGTGGACCTGGACTCTGGAATTGCATTGATTATGATCTAATGGATAATGTTGACTCAGAGGAATCAGCTCCTGGGTATGGACAGAACACCTGTCCAACGGGTCCAAAAGTCAACTGATGTAAGTGATAATTCAGAGCTAAAACTAGGGTGCAAAACAGAACTTGCGCAACGGCGATGTAGGTGATTTTAGAACACAAGGTTCAGAGCTCATTTATCATGGAGACACCAGCTCTGGGCTTAAAAGTCGGCTTGTTATGTTGCATAATATAAAGAACTGTCCTCAAATGACCACTGTCTACACACTACAGCACCTGTATAACACTTCAAGAACAGTAAAGTAAAACTAATATACAATGTATGACACAATTATAGCACTGCTTTGACATTAAGCACAACAATATATATAAATGCAACACTTATTACTGTGAGCTGTATATTCTGAAAATTCTTATCTTGAATACAGCTTAAAGAAAATATTAATAAATATATGAACTTACGTGAGCAAGACTGTTCCTCTGCATTGCCCTGTTCTTCTTCTGAAAGAAAAATTAATATATTCAGTTTGTTTCTGTGAAACGTAAATGTACCCATACATATGGCAAGGAATGTACACTATTGGTCTTTGCATCGAGTTTATCAAGCTACTTTATCTACCTGTTTAATTCTTGTTGATTTCATGACTAACGATTTGTTGTTAATACCATTAAAAGTTTTGTATTTCGGTATTTTGGGCTTGGCCCTTTTCTCAAGAAGTGTATATGCTGGCGATATTAAATATTAAAAATACTGAATTTTAAATAATTATCATCAATTTGGCTCATTGCCATTGAGATAAGGTACAAAAAACAGCTAGTCAATGCTCATCTCACACCTCACAAACATGTCTATATTTCTTTGGGTTGGTTTTTACAAAACAGCTCTCTGCTGTGTTTCGTCAACAAAATACATCAGATAAACCTGCTTTATTACATCAATTAAAATATTTCGGAAATATTAAAAAGAAGTGGAGCCCTGCCGGTATCCTTAGAACCGATGGTGCTCACCAGACAAGGGAACAAAAATCCAAGAAAACAACCAGCAAAAAATTCCAAATCCAGTCACTCTAGTGGTTCTGAATGATCAGCACACATTTTGAATATTTTAAGTTTCACCATCAATACATGATTTTCCTCGCAAGACAGAAGCGATCACTGTCTGTCCCTCTTCCTGTCTGGAGAAAAACGTCCTCAGCTGAGGTCAGGTGTGCAGGTACTCACGGGCAAAGACACAGGTGCTCACAAGCAGCAGAAGACAGAGCCTGGTGTCCCCCATGATGGGTTCGATGAAGCTCTGTTCCTTAGGTTTAGTGAGTCTTCTTTTCGTTGAGACTAATTATACAGCCTCTGACCCTATCTTTTATACCGCGAGCAGTCCAGCCCTGCCTTGTTGCAAAAGCCCTGCCTCAGCTCCAAAGGTCAGAGTGCCTGTGTGGCAGGACAAAGGCGAGTTAAATAAAGTATCATAAATGCTACCAAGGAATGATAGTCAGCACTGGGCTCGATGGGACCTTGATTACGGTCGATTACCTCTCTTCCACTGGGATTGAATTTATCTGTCTTCCTCCCGTCATGAGAAGAAATCATTTTGAAGTCAAGACGTTTCACCTTTCCCATGATCCTCTTTGGGCACAGATGACCACTTTCTATATAAAAGCATTTTTCAAAAAAATTTGTCGTTGAATTCGATTAATTGCTTGGGAGGACATCATCATTAGATGAGCGTGTCTGACTTCATAGCAATTCATTTAGGAAAGTCAGGATTATACTGTTGAGTCTTTATCTTTTGAGTCGTCATTTTTGGGAATGAAAAACACCATAAACTTTTGACACGTAAACTATTCTAGCTATTTGACAGGAGTTTTAAAATAATCGATGATATAAATTTCATTAGGGACAACTCTTCTATGGAAGGCTATGTCTTTTAGGCTCTTTATCATTGTGATGTAACAGTTGATGGGTATATGGTGTAGGGGTTAAGACACAGGGCATGTAATCGCAAAGTCGCTGGGTCAATTCGCAGATACACCAATAGCATTGTACTCCTGACCAAAGTACTCAATGTCAGCTACCGTTAACATTATTCAGTAATATATAAGAATTTGAAATTAAATCAATATTTGACCGAAAAGAATACAAAACAACAGAAATACAAAACAAAGTTTTACTTGATTGATGTTAAATTGATTTTTTTTTATTAGTTGCATTCACTATAATAATACTGTTTCTTTAGCTTTTTATCCTAAAGGATTGTAATAAAAATCATCATTTAGAAGTTGCCCCATTCATAACATAAACCATGGCAGGAATGAACATAACTTCTGCAATAATAGACTGTATGTTATTTATTTTAATATTGTTACACATTTTAAAATCATTTTTTCAGTATGGACGACATGTTATACATTAATATTGTATTTAGATGATATGGCTATGATCATTATATTGTATGTAATTAGTCATCGTAAAAAGACTGATCAGTTATGTTGTAGAGAACATCATTTAAGTTGACCACAGGGAGCGTGGTGTCAAAACATTTACGAAGTACAGATGCGCCTCATCTCAGGTAAGTCTCAGGTTAAACTCACAGTGCCCCTTAAAAGGGCACTATCCTATGAATGTTCCCTGAGCTGACAAGAGGAAGACTATTTTGGAAGATCCCTTGAAGATGATAAACACAGAATGATATATGAGCACAGAACTGGATCACAAATATCCACACAGAAACATAACTGTTGTCCATCATCACAGTTCAGTAATATACCTCATCTCCTGAAACTTTGTCTTTTCCACAATACCTCATCCATCAAACAGAAAAATCAGATTTAACTTCAAAAGTAGCCTGTAGACTTGTTTTTTTATGTATTCAGTAAAATTTTAATGATATTAGGCATTAAGATGCCTAACTGCCCATGGAATCGAATGTGTGAACTAGATACAAATGTGGCCCATATTTTCTCAAAATTGCTGCAACTGATTATCATTTTCATAAAGCAATCATTTAGGTCTGATATATTTTTATACCTGGGAAAATGATTTAATGGTAGATCTCCCATGTGGTGTAGAAATAAAGTAAATTGTTTGAACTATTTTTGTGGACACAAATAATGAGGGAAAAGGTTGCAGCAATATTTAGGGCAAAGAGGAAAGCGTCTTATCTTGTTATTGAGGACAGAAAACTCAATATCAGGTGTGATGACATAAGGCTTTTTGTGCAGGGTGTGGGGGAGGGGGTATCTCATATGCAGCATTGGAATTCAGTACATACACACCACTGTAGCGCTGAATACATTATTATTGTAAGGGTTGTGCTCTGAGCACCAGTGATGTGCACGGAGGACAGGAAGTTGAGGACTGGACTCAGGTGCGAAGATGGACTTGATTGTATTTATTATGCCTTCAGCACAGCAAGAAGGCAAAACAGGATACAATACAAAAGAACAGGGAATCGAGGTTCCTGGATAATACTATTAGTAATACAGACACTGGTCTTTAGCTACAGTATAATGTATTACAAATAGAAGAAAAGAACAAGGAATCGAGGTTCCTGGTAATGAACTTCGAGTGCTGACATTAACAATAAGCAGCAGTAAGTCCAAGATTTATAATATATACAAGCAAAATGCGGGAGATAAGTCTATGCAAGACTAGAGAGAGTAAATACAGGCTTGTGGCTTACGAGACCTCGCAATAACTGAGTGCGAAGCTCGGTCTTAAATAGCACAACACTACCACAGAGTGGAAATGAACAACAGGTGCATGCAATGTTGGCGGAGCTGAAGAATGCGGTCCGGGTCTTAATAGACTGGGAAGTTGGAAGGCAGGACGCATGGCCTTACAGTTATACAGACTTTGGGATTGCATTCACCCCTTTTAAATTGCCCTGACTCGCTGTTAAGTCTGAGAGAAAGAGAAAACATGTTTAATAAGTTAGCAAATCCAATTATATCCAATCATGTAATTTTTAATGGAGTTTAAAAAAATCTCTTATGCATCAAAAT
This sequence comes from Gymnothorax javanicus, assembly GCA_029692085.1. Taxonomy (NCBI): domain Eukaryota; kingdom Metazoa; phylum Chordata; class Actinopteri; order Anguilliformes; family Muraenidae; genus Gymnothorax; species Gymnothorax javanicus. Next base: position 2,267,169 of record CM056198.1, read on the forward strand.
GAAAAACCTGTCCATCTATTACCAGCGATTGTGTCATTGCTCACTTTGAAACAGAAAAATTGACTCCAGTAAACTGAACTGTGCCAACTAAGAAAAAAGTTTTTTTTTTTTTTTTTTTTTTTTAATATGCTGTTTTATACATTTGAATTAATTTGAATGGAGGAAATTAATTTTCCCTATTCTCCGCTGGCGCTTCTTCGTGAAGTTGTTCTCTGAAATCCATGATTGATTTTTTATTTTATTTTTATTCTACTTAGAAAACAAATGCAAAGCAGCTTACTTATACTATAATGGTGTTTTTTAACAATATTAACAAGCTATAAACCCTAATTTCATTCATCCAACAAGACATAAAGACACGCATGCCCTCTGGACTAATTCTTAGTGATGCAAGGTTTGTTTTGTTACGAAACATGGCCGATACTAGCCAAAAAATTTGCAGCACTTATAAATAAATATCACGAGAGAGCATCGCTTTCAGTGCGATGTTAATCATTCACCAAATGTTTGTGAACAAATACTTGCTACTGCAGCAAGCAAATATTTCTAAGTTTGAATAAATCTATTTATGCATGCTCCAATCATAAATATTTGTAAATTTAAAATATATCTTCCGTTCTTGTTGTCTTGAAACAAATATGCATATGAAACTTATGAAATGCGGATGTAATAAGTCGTATAAAGAGAAATAACTGCGCAGGTTGAAAAGAAAAAAACTGTATGGACGCACTTTATGGCCACTTTCACAGGCCGGCCAGCTCTCCCGGGACACTGGAGAGAGTCCCTTTTTTTTTTTTTTTTTAACGTTCTGCCTGATATCCGAGAGCGGAGGGAGGTCACAGGTGCCGGTGAACCCCCTAACCCCCCCTTGACCCTTCCCCCCCCTCCAACCAACCCCCTCCAGCACCCAGCATGCCCTGCCGCCCAGATACACGTTTCAGTTTTTACGTTTTCACTAAAGTTTCCTCACAGCGAGAAGGTCATGGGTTTGAATCCGGCCTGCGGCTTTTCTGCTTGGAGTTCGCATGTTTCCCCGTGTCTGCATGGGTTCCTCCGGGTTCTTCGGTTTCCTCCCACAGGCCAAACACATGCACATCAGGCTAATTGGAGATGCTAAATTGCCCACAGGTGTGAGTGTGTGAGTGAATGGTGTGTGAATGGTGTGTGTTCTGTGATGGATTGGTGAGCTGTACAGGGTGGGTCCCTGCCTTTCACCCAGAGTCAGCTGGGATAGGCTCCAGCCCCGCCGTGACCCCAGAGAGGAAGCAGCGGTGTAGAGAATAGATGGATGTAAAGGCTTTTAAAGAATGAGCTATTGAAATTTCTCAACAGGTTTACGATGACCAAAGCGCAGAACCTCCTATCTGCAGAATTTTTCTGATTGGCGGATTTCACTCTGAATGAGCAGCCTTCTTTGTTCTCATCATCCAAAGTGAAATCCGCCAATCAGAAAAATTCTGCAGATTGGAAGTTTTGCGCTTTGATCATCGTTTACACAAAAAAAGTGAAAAAGACATTTTGGAAAGACACTGTATTCTTTTAGCTTGTCTCTCTCCTTACTTTGCGACATGCGTTTTACATGCCCACATTACAATGATCAGTTAAACCGTGAGGTAACTTATAACCACAAAAAGATATGTGCATTTTTAATTGCTGATAATTGTCAAGCTGAATTATGATTAAATATTAAACAGGTTCATGCATACTGGAATTCAACATTTGCTGTAGTGCAGGTCAAATCATTTAATATCGAAGCCAGGATTACAATTAAATATGAAATTATTACAACAGTCTGATACACAAGTGTTAAATTTGGCTGAGTTTAAAATATTGGGGAGAACTTTGTTTTGAATTCAGGTCTTTTTGTTCAGTACACTTACACCTTTGATAATGTCAGATTAAGGCCAAGCCCTAATTACCTTTACGCCTAGACTATATTGTTTAATAGATTTGCTTGATTCGATTTCACCACAGCTGTATCTATTCAGAAAGATAGCATTAGTGGGCAGTGAACTTTATTAACCTGCCGAGGTTAATCATCTGTAGCCATGGAGAGAGTTTAAATCATTGCACTCAGTTGATTCATGAATTTGTAAAATGAATATTTTTCAATTACTGATCCATTTTCAGGCTGGAATTCTGTCATCAGTGAATCACAAACACAAAAAGATTTTGCCAGTAAAGCTACAAAACCCGAGGCCGCTGTAGAGAGTAGTAGTCAAAAATTTTCTGTTATGATGTGATTCTGTATGTTCTGGTTTTATTTGTATTTCCACGTGGTTCATTAGTTTAGTTATTCTGTTGTATTATGTATCACCTGCCTTATCATTTTCCAGTTCTGTGCACATTGTTTCCCTTGTGATGTCTTGCATTTCTTTGTTCATTACCAGTGCACGCCCCTGTCTGCAAGCTGTCACATTTCCAGTGATTTCAGAAGTTTTCCGGCATTTCACGAGTTTCTTCACATCTCGTTTACTTCCTTCAACCCTAATTACTAGTTAAGTACTAATCCCACAAACACTCGATGTTTAGTCTAGTTTATCTACTAACCTATACTAATATACTAATCCTGTAAAATACTAACAACTAACTTGCACAATTTGGGTAATATTATTACTGTACGAACTACTAACGTTACTAGTTGATTCTCTCCGCTTTCCACACTAATCTGTAACTCCGCCTGCTTTGGTCTCCCAGTCCTTTGCTTTAGTTCCTGCAGATACTTTGCAGCTGTCTCTTATACTGACCTCTCTCTTCCATCTCTCCCCACTCAGGCACTCCTTGAATGGAGCTGTTGCTGTTTAGGATGTCTCATGAAATTAGTCTTTCTCATTGTTTCCCATTTTGTATTGTTTAATTACCTCTTGTGTTTTCCCCTCTCCATTAATGTTCAGATTATTCCTCACACCTGTTGCCCCGCCTTGCTCGTTACCTCCCTTGTGTATAAGGGTCCCTCACTTCTGCTTAGCTCTTGTCAGAACGTTGATCAACTTTTCCTGGGCCGAGCTACTTGTACGCCAGTGATCTGTTTGAGAGATAGGGACACTCTTTTGCCCGAGTCCGATGCCTGTCAGTGCCTGTCTCTGCCTGTCTGTGCCCGTCTGGATCTGTTTGCCTCCTGTTACCGACCCATTTCTGTACCACCACGATTCCTATCTCTTGCTGCCCTGGCTTATGAACTCGGATTTCGGGCACTTTCAAAATCTGAGCTCCATGAATCTTGGCATTGTCATCCTGGAATGTGCCTGTGCCATTAGGGATTCAAAAGTCGATTGATGGGTTAGTGGTCATTCAGTATATTCAGGTAGTCTGCTGAAGTCATTTTATTGCGGCAGAACAGTGCAGAGCTGAGACCTGACCAACTGAAGGTGCCCCAGATCATAACACTGCTTCCAGAGGCTTGTACAGAGAGCACTGTGCATGACGGGTGCATCGCTTCATGAGCTTCCTTTCTTACTCTGACGTGCATATCACTCTGGAACAGGGTAAATCTGGACTCATTAGACCACATGACCTTTTTCCATGGCTCCTCAGTCCAATCTTTACACTCCCTTGCAAATGAAAGTTGTTTTTCCCAGTTAGCCTCACTAAAAAGTGGCTCTCTTGTGGCCACGCAGCTGTTAAGTCCCAATTCTCAACATTCTTGTTGCATTGCGCATGTGGAAATGCTCTTACCGTCATAATTAAATATAGCCATGAGTTTTACTGTTGATTGATTTATTTATTTTATGATGAGACTTCACCGAGCATTGTAGTGATCTCTGATCAGGATCAGTCATGGTTTTTTTTACCCATTTCTCCCGCGAAGTTTACAGTTCATCACTATCCTTCCAGGTTTTAATAAATTGTTGGACAGTTCACAACCCAATTTTAGATAGACATTAGCTGTTTCCTTGGCTTGATGCCAGCCAATAATTTGTCCCTTTTGAAACACAGTAACATCTTTTCAATGACCACGGGATACATCTTTTGACATGGTTGTTTAAGAAATGAGAAGTTATGCACTGAATCAGTCAGGATTAAATGAATTATTGCCAACTGAAACCTATTGAACTCTACAATAATCATTCAATCATAGGCTCTTAAGAGTTTGTTTATTTAAATCCAAATGGCAACTTTTTTGGACGTGCAGTTTATTTATCAGCCAAATCATATGTAATCAGTTAATTGAAGTATTAACCCTCTATTAACCACTGTAGCATATCTGCTACATAAAGTGAAAGGGTTAACAGCCTGGACACCCTGCTGGTTTTGTTTCTTATTGCCAAATAAACATTTGAGAGTAACTTGAATGGTCCGTCACTTTAATTTTTCCATTCGCATTATTACCCAATGTAGCAGATCTGCTACATTTTTGGAAAAAATGGGCCAGAGGGTCGAATTTTTTTTTTTAACTATTTTTCCAAATATTGGCCCATAATCAACATATTTGCCTAGGGAAATGATTTTTATACAGTTGGAAAGGTACTTGGTTACCAGAGGGTTAACCCTTTGAGCGCCAAATAAATTTTCAAGGAATTAAAAATGTAATTATCCTGAGCTGTTGAAAACCTGCAGGAGCTCTTTTAAACAAGTTGCCACATGATTGGTTTTCAACAGCACCTGGTTTTGATGTCTTACATGATTGGGCAACTATAGTTGCCTATGGTGCTCAAAGGGTTAACGGATAAATATAATAGCAGTTCGGCCTCTGGGCACTGATTCTGACACACCCTGCAGGGAGGAGAGGAGAGCAAGAAGAGTCTGGATACCCCCCACAGAGCCCACAGGCAGGGCGATGTCAACGCTGGATGGAGGTGGCAAGTAGCAAAAGGCAAGAGTGATGCCACTGTGGGCAATGTTATAAGCAGCAGGCAGAGGCATGTTTTGTAGCGGGAGCTTAGCTATAGAACAGCTTAAATAGTCCACATTTGGAGGGACGGCGCAGTGGCAGACATGCATGGGAGTGTGTACGAGAATGAGCGCATGTCTCGAGTTGTCTGCCTCAACTAACTCGCCAAGCTGTGCCCCATATTTTGATTCTTCTACTCTGTGTGATACTGATGTCTTCCGGCAGAAAGGTTACACTAACCTCTGAAATGGCTAATTGTTGTCCGTTTTGTATATTAACATATAGTTCTATATAAGTCCATATCATATATTTATATACATAATCACGTGGTCAGTAAGATGTCGAACAGTGACAGTTTTTGTTGCTTTGGATCTGTGCTCCACAACATAGGATTTGAAATAAAACAAACAGCATGAGGTTGAAGTTCAGACTGTCTGGACTTCTCGGCACTCTGTCGACAAACAAGACAGCACTGCTGAGCTCAGCCATGGTGAACATCCTGGTGGCCCACAGATGACTATTGTAGTCCATGGCAGCAGTATACTTTCAAGCCAATTTTGAACAGGCAAAACAGTACCCTAAAAATCTCCATGCCGCTGGCATATATTTTAGCCAGGCTACATTAATCTCTGGCTCGAATTGATAAGGTTTTATACTGAACTCGACAAAGTTCTCAAAAAAGTCTTGAGAAAACACTTCACTGGAGCTGCCAGAGTATCCGGAACATGCACTATACTTCCAGGCCTCTCGATGACCCGACGTCCGGGTCAAATACGTACAAAATCAAGATTGGACGCACTACAGAAAACTGCAAGAGTCAGTGCAACGCACAAATATTTATAAAGATTCGGTCCCTCGTCTTGAATAAATAGTGCACAGCAAAGTTCTCGGACCCTTTCCAGTGTTTGATGTGTGCTGATCAGGAAATGATGCGCAAAATTGTTTGACCCACCAGAGTCGGGGAAAAGATACATGGCAAAACAGCGCCGACAAAGTATATCCCGATTCCACAGGCTCAAATGAAAGTTAATTTATGCAGCATAGTCATCCTGTGCAGCCTTTTTCAATCCTGACGTCATAATGCAGCATGACCGGCACATGGTTATGTTTGGATACTTCAGCCAATCATGAGCCTCCACTCCCCGCCCACTCTCTTGAGTAGTCTGTATGATGTCTAGTCAAGAGAGTCTAGATAAAGTGGTCAGGTAATTTATACACATAATGTTTCCATTGTTGTCTCATCTGCTCCAGTTTCTTCTACTCTGAAATTGCCAGTTGGCAGCATGAAGAGCCTGTGTCCACAGGCAAAGCTTTCTGAGCTGGAAGCGCCCATACCTCATTTTCAGAGCTCTCCTCTCCAGCGCTTACTGTTGCTAAGTTACAAGAACTGGTTTCTTGGGAGTTCCACAAGTCGCCAGCCTGCTGATAAACCTCGTATCTCCAAATTTGATAAGAAACAAACTCGTATGTCCACGATCATAACATAAACATTGCAACATACAAAATACATTCTTGGAAGAAAAATAGTCATCCGACCCGAACACAGCTCAACTGCATTCTTACGTGCAAAATTAAACATTTTTTATGCTCTCCTGTAAAGTTTATCATTTTGAGGATACAAGGTTTTATCAGCAGGCCGACGAAGTCTCAGTTTAACGTTAGGGGAGACCGGGTCTAGTTGTTACACTTTTTCTTTTATCGGCTGTAGAATTGACATTATGTTTTTGTTATCAATATGCACTGTAAAGGTAGAAAGTTTATTAGACTACATGGCTGATCTGCAGCAACCCCTATATTCTGTGCATGCGTAATGCTAGTGAAGAAAAAATAGACCCCTGTCACCTGTAACAAACAACCCCATATATGGGGTTGTTTGTTACAGGAGGGGTAGTTTTCTACAGGTTGTGGGGCATTTTGTTACACTAAGAATTTGCTTAAGTGAGATGTGTTTCCCAATTAAGTAGGCAAGTTAAGGGGGATGCCTTACTACTATTATCCCACGAAGCTACAGTAAGGAACCTCTTGAGTAATTCTCTAATGGCATTGCCACGTTTCGTTATTCGTTTGTAATTTCGAGGCATCTTTCTGAAATACAAAAAGGTAGAAAGTCATTCAGTGAGGTAATTTTATCTTGCCTAAGTCGTCATAAAATTTTGGGGCAAGTTCTTACTGTAACAACTTGGGTGTATCAACTAGTCCATCAGCAACCCTTCGCCATTGTCCCGACATTTTGAAATGTTCCAGTGCAATCTTTACATGGGTGTGTCATGACACAGTGGCTAATGTCTTCCTCTCTCATAATCCAGAAAATCTCGGGTATGTATCAATTACACTTGATGTGAATCGAAATCTCCCAAACACCAAGAAAGTTACTTTTTCGAGCATTTTTCTGAAACACTAACCTGCGACTTTCAACGTACGTCCTTCTGTCACGTAAAGACGCGGGTCACCTTTGCGGAGCAGCAGGAAAAATGAGAGTGCTGTCTGTGTTTTATTATCGGAACTATTTAGAATGTAACAACATGGATGTGTAACAACTAGACCCGGTCTCCCCTATGTTACCTTAGAAAGGCGTGACGATTAAAAGAAATCGAGTGTAGTCAGCAACTGAGCCGATGATAGTTCATTTATTAAAAGCATATCTAGAACTTTATGCTTTGGAAGACATAGCCAGCTAATAAATGGGAACCACACAATAACAATGGATCTCGCTACAGCTGTTTGGGTGTAGAAGTTAACATTGTTTCAGTAAACATTAATACTGATGTGTCAGCAAACCTGGAGTTCGCTAAACAGAGAATATTTGGCAAACCTAACTTTTGCTAATTGATTTGAAACTCCATAGCTGTTGATATTATAAGGCCCTCGCCCTCTTTCTTCTTAATTTTGATTTGTCGCTGAAAGAGAAGTGACATTGACCAGTCTGGCCCTGTTCCAAAAAGCGCCATAAGCAGAGCGGAAAAAAACGGAAAGTTCAGGGCGTTTTTGCGTTGAGGACGCTGAGCGCTGTCAATGCTGAAATTCATAGAATTTGTATAGAAAATAGACGCTTTCAGCGTGTAAAACTCTGCCTTGGACACAGGCCATAAAAACACAGAGACCCACATCTCAAATCTACTTTTTTTGGAATGGATAAATTCAGAATGTGATTTACTCCTACGGAATGGAATATACCACGGCCAATGATGGAGTAATATATTTTCTGAATGGTTGTGTACGTAATTTTTTTTCATGGCCTAATTATGCAACCCTGCTATACTGACTTGAAATGTGGGTTTAGGCTCTCTTTATTGGTTAGTGTTATTGGGCATCCTGTGACACTGCTGAGTGTCATTAATGCTTACCTGAACACTTGATCACCGTGTAATCCAGTGATTCCCAACCCAGTCCTCAAGGACCCCCTGGCCTGCAGGTTTTTGCTCCAGCTCTACCCTTTCACACCAGATCCATTTAAGGGCTTCGTGCTGATTGGTTGAAAAAAATCTACCTGAACAGGGTGTGCATGAAGGTGCATTGGGGCTTAAATGGTTAAGGTGCGCAAAAGCAAAGCTGCAACAAAAACCTGCCGGACAAGGGGTCCTTGTGGACTAGGCTGGGAACCACTGGTGTAATCCGAAGATTCATCAGTCTGGGACAGGACAAGTAAGTGCCAAAATTCAACACAAAAACAATTTAAACTCAACATTGGTTTTGGTACTGGTTAGTTTCTGCAGTTATTTAAATCTTTAAGCAAACCAATGCTAAACACAAGTCCAACTTCAGGTGCTCATAGCTACAGTGTGAAACACAGTAGTCAGTCACAGTCTTATTCTTGAATAGATCTTGAAGCCGTACGCAGGTTAATTTAATAAGCAAAGCACATGCAAAAATAAAGCAAACTGCAGTAGAAAAGAGGAAATCTTTATGAAGAGAGAGGGATGAGTGCGTCCATATTTGACCCCTGAAAAGTTGTGAATAAACATTTATGACCCCCGAGTTTAGAGGGTTGACCCCTGCAATAAATTCACAGTAGTCACTGACCCTTGAACCAAAAAAAACAGTGAGAGCCCTGATTGTCTGACATGATTTTCTGGGACTGTAGTCATAATGTCGGAAAATTCTGTAGTTGACGTTGTGACGTCATGGATTATGTCATGTAATTGCTGAAATTTTTTTTTTTTTTTTTTGCTTGAAAAAGCCAGAATCCATCTTAAATTATGACAACAAACTCACTTGCGGTTTACTTGGTGCTTTCCAGTGGTCTAATAACACATTAAAATATAAAAGCAAACAATTACATTGTCCTGATACTGTATATCAATGCATTGTGTGGGGTTTCCGGTCTGCCAGTCAGGTACCTATCTTTCTTGCTTGCTGGTTCATAAATGGTTTATGTATCTGTAGACTGTTTGTAGACTGTTTAAAATCAACATACCAACTGCATGCTTTTATGCATGTTCAAACACCAGCAAGACTATTAATTACAGGTTAGTAGTGAAAATCTGCCCACATGTTCCAATATGGTGTCGGAGATCAAAACAGATTTGTTTATTTTTTCTTAAAAACCAATGAAAGTGAATGGATTTGATGTGTTGTACAATGGCATGGGGGCATTTTCTGCTTAATGTCATATAATATAACCCTTTAATTTTCTGCTCAAGCATTTGGTAGTGCAAACCAGTGGCAGCTTGTGAACTGGCAATAGGGGAGGCTCAAACAATCCCTTAAATTTAATGATTGGTCACGACCTGTTTTCAATCATTCATTTCAATTACCATTACAGAAACTCCGAAAACTCTCAACATTATCAGATGTTGTCAGTTTTCATTTATAATGCATATCGATTATGTCTCCGGACTTCTTACGCTTTTCTTTGCTCAGGGGTTGGAAGCAATGCATGTGTTCCATGATCATTTAGATAAAATAAGATCATTTGAAACGTCTTTATGCAATTCCATTGCTTCCAAATCCTCCATGCACAAGGACTTCAATTCCGCACGAGAATCTCTTACATACGCGTTGATTGAATAATTGCTGACTACAGCAGAGGAACGTAAATATGCCACTTAAAGTCACACCAAATGCGTGAGAGTTGACAGGTATGCGTTATTAATGAGAACTGGCCACACCTGATAATGCTGAGAGTTATCGGAGTTTCTGTAATGGTAATTTAAATGAATGATTGAAAACAGGTGATGACCAATCATTAATTTTAAGGGATCGTTTGAGCTTCCCCTGTTGCCAGTTCACCAGCCGCCACTGATGCAAACCAATGCTTTTCCAGTGCCATCTGGTGTCGGCATAGTGCTGTTATTGGGAAAAAAAAAAAAATCTGATTGAAAATGTCAAAAACTAGACCCTTCCCCTCAATCTTTGCTTCATCTGTGCTTCTTTTTTTAAAATTCTGTGTATATATTCCTTGTTAAATACGGATTCAGATTATGACTGGCCTTTTGAGGGTAATGATTATGATTGATGGTTGTAAATTCACTGGTACACTTGTGAGTGATAAGAAATAGATGGTAGTACTTGCCCTTTTTACTGTAATGCTGATTGACTAATATTCATTACAACTGTTTGTTAATTTGCAAAATCAAGTGATACATTCAAGTTGTAAACATAAGAAGACTGTTGTAATTCACCATTGATTCTTCATTATTGTCTTGGTTATTGCATTTTGTTAGCCTCATAGCATAATTGCCCATCTCATTTTTTAAGGTTTTTTTTTTTGAGAAAAAAGGAAAATGGCAGCCTATATCTCAATTTGGCAAAAAGCTCTCATTTTTTAAGGTTTTGAGAAAGAAAAAAGGAAAATGAAACATATCAAATAGACTCAGGCAATTATGCCATGAGGTCAACGATTTTATTTTAATGATGCTTTATCAATATACAATGCAAATTATGCAAACATGGAATACATGGAATAATAAAGTTGCATAAGAAATAGACAAATTCACCTTTGATGGCAGATGTCATTGTCTTTTTATTTAGATATTGATTGATCGATCAATATTCAATGCAAAAGTTTGTTCATCTGCAAAAGATGGAATGTAGGAATATTTTTCAAGAAGACGCTTTGCATCTGTGAGTGTTTAGGGCTCAAAACAAATCTGAAAAAATACTATATTGAAAATTGAGAGATTGAAACAAAAAATTGCTACTTGAATCATTGACAAACAAAACCTAAAATCAGGTTTGAAAATGTATAATTTTTGTCAGTGTAAATTTTTGAAATGTATTGATAACATATTTTACAAGAATCCCAACATTTGAAAAAAAGGGCAAAAAAATTGCAAAAATATATTATTGTATGAATCAAGCATGCGCAACAAAACTGCAAATAAACAGAAAATGGAACAAACACCTCGACTGGATTCTTTCAATAACATTTATTAATAACATTTATTGGACAATAAATTCCTAATGTACATCTCCTTTCCTTCAAAATTAAGGTTACAATAGCTCAGAAAGCGCTCACTTGAAACAGTAGATTTTTATGCTCCAAATTCACCAGAATGAACAATTTTTAATGTTAATTTCAAAATTTTCTCGATGGGAGGAGCCCAAGATCCCCCTTTCAAACCAGAGTCGTTTGGGGTTGATGCGCAGAAAAATTCATATAGCAGGGTGCCCCACTGTATGTTAAATGAGCTTCTCTGTTATCTATCTTATTGAAATGGCTGGGAAATGAAAGTTAAAATTATTCTCTCAGAGATTTGCATGTTATTTTTTTCAACTGATTCTGAGGGGGTCAATAAGGGAGGGTCAGAAAATCCAGGTCATTTCATATGGAATGACCATTTTTTCATGCCCAGCCGTATTCCCATGCTACAAGACCTTAATACCGTGTTCAGTATTATGCCCTATTACCCTGTTAAGTATTTTGCCTTGCCAACTGCTGCCATCTAGAGTGCACTCAAGAGTGATCTTAACAGTTTTGGCCAGCTTAGATCGCGCCGGCTGTCCTCTTCAGCTTATGCATTGCGCCCGTGCCACATGAGAGGTTGGTTAGATAACTACATGAATAAACAGGGGAAAAAGTGTTGCTGGTAAAGTGCTTGATGAGTGAATGTTTACATGTTTCGTTTGTGGCACCTTGGTAAATCTGGTGAAGTGTAATACACATGTTTTTAATGCACCGTTCCTTTAAAGGCCAAAACTGTCAGTTAAGGGTGTTGCAATTGAAAAATACTTACTATAGATAAATATGTTAAAATACAGCTAAGACATGCTCTTTTAAGCTGTACATTTAACACCTCTAGCTAGACACAGTTGGTCCACTTGCTTGTCATAGCTGGTTGTTGGTTACAGTCGTCATCAGGGGTGCTGTTAGGACTTGAAAACATTGGGGGCTTCAGCCCCCTTGACCCAACCATTTTTCGGGAATTTGAAAATCTCGCTGTTAAAGAAACAATTTTAACGTAGCTGAACAAGGATAGAGAGGACTCCTATACATCACTAGCTTAGCTAGACTAGCTTCCATCCTGACTAGGCTGTTCAGTACTTTTGCGTCAGACGTGAACTCTTCAGGAAAGCGCCGTGCATTAACTTAATCACTGCTTGTAATTTGGCTCATAAACGGCTGGATGTTGCACAGTGAACACAAGTGAATGATAAATAATGGAATTTCAGGGGTGGGCTCAATTTTCCAAGACTCAAAACCATGAACTTTGCAATGTAAACAACAGTGCCCATGCTGCCGTAAGATAACTGAACTTTATATCCGCCTATGGGATTAGAGTGAATGAGAGCTCTTCTCAGGCCGCTCTTCACTGAAAATGTTGAGGCAGCTAAGCCATGACTTTGTTTAGTTGAAAAGTTATTTTTACATTGGACGATGAGTCGACATTGTGTGATCAGACGCAGGCTAATACCCTTCTTTGTCACTTCATGACCTTCGCTGTGCTTTAATTGACTTTCTTGGTTCATTATAATGAGGCATAATGTTCAGATCACTAATGTACGCAATTTCAAGTGGACAATCTCACTTACGAGCAGGGGCACTTCCTGGATTTTTAAAGTGGGGTGGCACAGGGGGGATTAATAATCAGTCTGGGGGGGCACGGGGGGGTCTTTTTCATCAGAATACACCAATGAAGATCTGCTCAGAAATATAGGAAACACATGATAGGATGGAACACAGTGTAATTATGCTAAATTAAATACATCATTTTCATTCTTAATTTTGCTTGTTTTTATTTTCAATAAATTGTATCCAAATACAAAACACATTTTCGATAGGCTAAGTGTGCCACTTGTTTCAAAAACATTTCCAGTGCAAAACAAAACAAAACAATTCCATGGTATCAGAATTTTGGAAATTTTACTACTCTCAAATATCCATGGTGCATATTTTATAACAAAATTAAACAGGTGTTTCACATTGCAGTGTGAGTGTGTCTATAAATGCAGTAGTGTCAATATCCCAGTCCATTGTCATCAGATTCCCTATGCCAGCCCAAGCAATTTGGAAGGGAGAGAAATAAATGTAATGGTAACGTCATACACCGTACTACGTCTTAAAATCTCAATGTCGTTCATCTGATCGCTGCATTCTCAACATTCTCAGACTCCTAAAACTTCAGTTTGTTCAACCACATTATCTTGGGAGAAATTGAGTGTGTTTTTAGTCTTTAATCAAAAATGAAAGACAACATCAAGGTAATTTAAAAGTTTAAATTTAGGGAAATCCGTAACACCAAGCATGTAAATATGGGAATATGGCTTACTGGGAAAGTTTCTTTATATTGCCTAAAAGTTGCGGTCGCTTTTGGTTAAGTACTGCACTTCCCACAGCTGAATTGACCTAAGTATAATAGCGACCAACGTTAATTTGCGACTAACGTTTGACTTTGAAGTGACAATTTTTCTGTATCTCAAAATACAGAACTGAGTTTATACATACCGCCCAGAGACGCGGTGATTATGGACCACTCTTAAATTCTATGCATACCATGCATTCAAATGCCAAAACGCAGCGTTTCTGTTGTGTCCCGCAGTGTAATGGGGATGTTAGATTGCACGCTGAGCTTATTGTTCATCGTTTTCCGAAAGATGATCTTTGTAGAACAAAATTGTTGAATCAGATAAGGAGAGATGAAGGGCCGTAACTGCAGAGGTTTTCTAATCGCGATACGCGTTTCCAATCGTTTTATTTATCGAGGCATTAGCAGTGGCTTGATCAGGTCACGACTGAGAGTATACGATTCTGTTTATCACATAACTGAATTGCGCAATTAATTATAAAACAAATGTAATTCTGTAAACACCCGCTAAGTAATTCCCAATATATGCTACCACAGACCTGACGCCATCACTCTGCTAACTTGCACAGCCGTCAAGCCATTACTTTCGCGTTTGAACAAGCAATGGTTTGTATTGATCACTTCCACATCATTAGTTGGACCATGGCAGAAGTACTAACGTTAGAAGCTGGGGATTACATCATTAAGCACACATAATCACGCTGTACGACAGAGGCTAAATAGAAGCCAGTCCAGCATGTCACAAGCTACCTAGCTTGCCATGTGATTTTCACAAACCTGAGCTAGTTGAAGCATTTTCTAAGGTTGGGGGGGAGTCGGGGGACGATAACTCCTCTACCGCTGGCTCCCTTGCCTTGTCCTTTCTCCAAAGGAACCGCCTGATGTCCATGTCAGTGATAAGTATTAATTTGATTGAAATCACTAGCAAGTAATACAACCCTCGCTTCCAGCATGCATACTGAATTGCCTACAAATGTAACATTGAGCGGTAAAGACCGCCCGATGTTGAACTTGGAAATTGTAACAATTTATCCTCATGATTCTGCGCCTCTGCCCATTTTTGGGCATGCCCCATATGGCTGGCCTTTGTGATCGTGCCTCGCATTTATTCCTGCTGCTGCTACTACCGCATCAGTGTGTCAGCCATCCAAAGTGATTTGACACAAGGAAGCGAGGCTACTGTTGTTGATTGCGGGGGAGGGGAGATTGGGAGATCCGGGGTTGTTGGCCAATCATTCGGGGCTTCAGCCGGGAATGCCCAGGGCTAACGATGACCCTTGTCATCATCATGTCCTGAATGATTGTTAATAAGTTTTCCCGCAATCTGGTTTTCTGTATTTATTTTACTTGATTAGTTCTTTTTATTTAACTATTGTCTCGCGACTTCACCCCAGACTTTGTTCTTGTCCATTGCTTTCTCCCTCATGTCAACCTCCTTCTGGAATCATTGCCCCAAGAGGAATGCTTTCTTCCCTCCCTGCTCGAAAATCATGGATGATTACATTTCAGAGGTCCTGGCTTCTGAAATCATCTGCCAATCTTCCTCACCAGCGATAGCTGGCAAGATGGTTCAGTTTGCCTTTGCATCGACTACCCGGTGTTAATTCTATCATCATCAAGAATTCCTACCCACTTCATCTGATGTATTCAGCCTTCACCAACCTTTAGGGAGGCGGCTATTTCACTAAGCTGGATCTGTGTAACGCCTACCACCTAATCCCCATGCATGAAGGTGATGAGGAGAAGATTGCATTCAACACCCACTATGAATACTTAGTCATACCATTTGGGCTAACAAACGCCCCTTAGTCTTTAAGAACCTGGTCAATGAAGTCCTATGGAACATAGTCTTCCAGTTTGTGTATGTTTACCTGAATGAAATCCTGGTCTTCTCACTCTCCCTGGGGGAACAAACTCCGCATGTCTTCCAGTTGATGCAGCACCACTGTGAAAACTGGCTCTTCTTGAAGCCATAAAAGTTTGAGTTCCGTCAGACCTCTATCTAATTAGTGGGCTATGTAATCTCCTGGGGGAAAATAAAGATGGACAGCCAGAAGTTCCAGGCAGTCCAGGATTGGCCGAAACCTTCAGACCCCAAACACCTTCAGTGATTTTATGACTTTGATTACCTTTGATTACAGTGCCTCTTCCGGGGGTATGGCATGGTTACCGCCCTGTTCACCACCCTAATCTCTTCCTAGGTGTGATTCTTTTAGACTCCTCAGGTCACCTTTGCCTTTTGACAGCTGAAAGACTGATTCTCTCATACCCCTGTCTTGGCTCTCCCCGCCCCCAGTACCAGTTCATTGTGGAAACGGATGTTTCAAACACTGACGCTGGAACTATCCTCTCCCAGCGTGTGACTGATGAACATGTCCATCCTTGTGCCTTCTACTTTCATCAGTTGACTCTAATGGAGAGGAATTACTCCATCGAGGACCAGGAGCTGCTTGCCATCAAGCATAACACCCTCTCTCGCCTTCTTCCAGTCTCTCCTGTTCTTCGTCTTCATCATCCAAGTCTTTCACTTACCTAGAGTCTACCCCTTCCCCCGGCCTGACTCTGTAGTTACTGACTACAGTTTAGTTCTCAACCCCAATCTACCTGCCCTGCAATACCCAGTTCACAGCAGGCCAACCTTGGACAGTCCTGGGAAAACACTCTGCCTGCCTCCTCTCTGTTTTGGCTGCCACTCTTTTAATAAGCACCCTTTTGGTTTTTTGCTGATCTCACTTGTAGCTCTTTTTTCTGTTGTCCCTGACAGCCAGTAGAAGAAATGATAGTCAAACCAACTGCAGGATACTCAGTAAGCCAAACAGGTAAAACCTACTGGAAGTGTTACCGCAAAAACTTTAAGCAGCGTACAATTTAAAATTCCATTACAGGTTGATTTGGCTGAAATTTTCTGCTGGAAAAAATGAAATGTATTATAGTTTTCATTGTTAAAATCTGCACATTAAGGCAGCTTTGGGGATTGTGCATTTTCAGCGTACTTGATGTTGTTACGGGATATTGACAATGCATTGCCTGCTGTGGCTTTGGAGAATTCGTAGCGTGTTACGGTAATGACTGGTGGATTTTAATTTGAGTTTGCTGTTCACTAGTAGTTTCTTGGTTACTAGGTTGTTAGGAAGGTAGCCTATTGGCTCGGTTCTCGTATTCCAGTGGTCATGGCAGGAAGTCTGTTGATTAGTTCTAAATGTAGGCAAAGGCTCTGTCTCAAAGCAATACTTTCTTAGAGTGCTCCAGAAATTTGTTGATTTGTTTACTAGCTTGTGCTGAACAATGCAAGAATGCGTGCTCTTAATCTTTAAGAGGGCAGCACCAAGGATCAATCAAAATTCCTACCCAATCAATGCACTTGAATGCTGCCCCTGACAGCTAGTGAAACCTTTCCCGCCACAACTGTTTGCTAAACCAGACCTGTAATGTAGCCCATATGTATCTTTTGCCAAGTCCTACAGGCAAGCAATCTGAATACAGGAAGGTCACTTATCATTGAGGTGCTTTTTACACTGAGTTAATTTTGCTAATATGATAATGTGGTAACTACTCAGGTGCCTCTTTATCTCGATCCTTATGTCTGTGGAGAAGCAGTGGAGACATATTGTTTTTGCTTTTCATTATTGTGGGCGCGTACAGAATCTAACTGTCCTTCATCGCTGAAGGAGGAATTCACAAAAGATAGAAGGTCATTTGTGCCACAGAATTTATTGTTGACTTTGATCAAAAGCAAGTACAAGGGACAAAAGGGAAACATAAATGCATTCCTCACAAAACAATCATTAGAACACTGCTAAGAGCTCAAGAAATATCTGCAAGCCTGAAACATTTTGTATTGCAATCGTAATTTGATACATGGAGTGTTTTGTGTTGGAAACCAATGCACGGTCAGAACTCATGAAGTGCACACTATTCCATTGACTATGAGACTTGTAATAACATAAATGCCTCTGATTTTAAGGTAGTTTAGCCACACAGTGGTTAATATCGTGGTAGACACAATGCATTTATACAGTACAATTGGTCTCATTTCAGGTTTTTAAAGGACAAACTGAATTAGTGCACCATTCACTGATTACTTGTGTACAACAGCCTTGAAAAGGTGCATGTTTTTGTTTCATGGCAGGTATATGTTTCATTCAGCAAATATTTCAGTTCAGGTGGTAGTGTTTAAGAGTCCCAGTGTTCATTCCTCAGCTGCCGGCACTTCCTCAGCGGCAGGCGTGTCCTCGGCTGCCGGAACTTCCTCAGCGGCAGGCGTGTCCTCCGCTGCAGGCACCTCCTCAGCAGCGGTCTCTTCCTGAGCAACGGCCTCTTCCTCGGGAGCTGGGACTTCCTCTGGAGTATCTACATCCACAGGGGCCGGCACATCCTCAGCTGCCGGAGCCTCAGCACCGGTTGAAGCGCTGACGATCTGTTCCAAGGGGGTTCTGATTGTTTCAATCAAGTGCTGTAGATATTCAGTCAGGCTTTCCCGACTCACGTTGCTGTACACCTTCATAACATTGGCCTTGATCCAGTTGAAAATGTTGTTTACATGGGCAGCGACTGCGTCCAGAACGTCTGACTCCAGGGAACCAGTCAGCTCTTCAGCCTTCCTAACAACGTCGCGGACTAAGTCAGCCAGCTTCTGCACCATAACATCAGGACTCTCAAGATGCCTCACCATGTCTACAATTTTATCCTGGGCATTCCTCCTGGCGGATTTCACATTTTCCAGGATTGGGCTGAGAGGACCTTCCTCATCAGTCCCCGGTATCGTAACCTTGACATTGCTCAAGTTGGTAATGATGGCATCAATGTAGGGCTCAATAATTTCATTTATCTTCTGCAAAGCATGTTCGATTGTGGAAGCAACAACGCTACTCACTTTTTGGGTGAGCTCAGGCAAGGTGGGCTTTCCTTCCAACACAGGTATCTGGTATTCCCTCAAGAACTGAATAACTTTGTCCAACACCATGTTGATGGCGTTCTGGGACTGTCTGAGGAGGTTGCTAACAAGAGTGGTAAACTCACTCGCATCTTGGAGGTGGAGCCCCTCGGGTATGGCAGCAAGGGTATGCATTAGCTCTTCAAATGCACTGTCAATGTCCATGTCGAAAAGGGCTCTGTGGTACGCGTTAACTGCGTCATGCAGGGAGGAAGTGATGGCCGGCAGTCTTCCCTTTAGTCCCATGAGTATTTCTGTGATGGCCTCGGTGTTCCAGGCAGATTCGAGGGGCTGAACCACTTTGACAGTAAGGATATCCACATCATTCTGTGGCTCCGACTGGAAAGCAAATGAAATGCAATTATAGTACCGTTTTTCTGTCATGTCTAGGCACAGAGACACAGTCATTCGGATCACTAAAAGCAATTCAGGAAACAACAGTGTCTATGAGCTGCATTCTCTTCTTCAGTTGCTCCTAGTTTGCACAGAATGTTTAGCCTCTGTTTCAAGCCCGGCTCTCTCGGAGGGAAGATGTTGCAGTTGTATGACAGAGCTAATCTCTGACGCAGAGCTGCTCTGTAATTCTGGAGAGCAGAGAGAAGTGTGTGTGGAACTGGCTGGTAGCATTTTGTACAATTCAATTCTTCTGTGTTGAAATATCTCAGGGTTATCTAAATGATATCCAGTTCTCTAAACTCTGCTCCGCTTTCGGGGTGTAAAGTATAAATGAAAACGGCTAGATGGAATCATTGAGCTGTGACTGTTTCATATGCTTTGATATGGTATATTTCAATATTTTTTCTAAGAGAAAAAAATCATTGCACTGGTATTTTGCCTGTATTGTATGTTTCCTAACCTTACACTTGATGCTTAATTGGCTAAATGAAATCAAATTTTCCGAGCTCCACAGCATTCACAACCTGTGAACAGAGTACCAATACTTTATATGGCCCATTTTTTCCAAGTTTCTTTGCCTAATGATAAAATTATTCGTAAAAATGCTGTTATTTTTACATTTATGCACTGTAAGTCTCAACTGAAAAAAGTTAGAGTCCAGGCTGCCTTAAAATTTAAATTTAACTGAATTTAAGATTATAGGTTGAATACCTCAATTACCTCAACTTGTCATCTGAAGTTCAATGAGCTTAAAATTTTAAGGCAGCCTGGACAACTTTTAACAGTTGAGACAACTTTCTTTTTTTTTAACAGTGACAGATCTTGTATATTTAACATATTTCAGACAGTATTCCCCAATGAAAAATTATTATAATTCCAAGCTATAGTTATCCTATAGTAAATGGATGGTATTTTCGCCACCATAGTGTATTATTACTATAGTGATGCTATAGTAATTCAATACAGTTGTGTGGACTGTAGTAATATCACGGTACTGTTGACTCGGGTAATACTGTGGTCATAATGCAATGACTTTAATACTACTCTAGTTATACTATAGTTATGCCATAAGTACTATAGTATTACTAAAAATAAGTATAGGATATTTTCATAAGGGTAAGGAGAGTAATTTTATTCAATTACGATGCTTAAATGTGCTCAGTTCTTAGAGAACTTTGCAGAGCGGAGCAGTCACACTCACTGGATATCTGCCATAGAGTCGTGCCGACAGGTCCGACAGCTGCAGCCCAAGCAACCCAGAGGTCGGAGCAGAGATGGTAGCACTGATACTGTCCAATCCAGACACGAAGCGGAGGCTCATATCGCTGAATATTGGGCTGGTGATGTCGACATTCAGAGTGTGACGGGTGGGGCTAAAAAATAAAGAATAACAGATGGAATGCAAACATATTATGACTCCACTTGAATTTCAAGTGATGTATCATATATATACAATATAAAAATCGCTTGTTCATTTTATAATTGGTTTGTATGCGTATTGAGGGAACTTTTAGACATAGAGTAAAGTTGCAGTAGTTCCGCTTACCTAGCATCAGAAGAGTCGTCACTTTTTGGCCTGTATAAATCGGAAGGGGAGATTTTATGTAAGGGAGTCCTATTTCAATGTAGTATTGATTATACTGATTTGCAAATGAGGTTTGGATGCACCCTTTAAGGTTGAGTGACTCTGCAAAATGTATTAGTGCAGGGGAGATCTATTTTTGAAGCCATTTTGCCATAATTGCTTTGTCTGTTTCGAGTGATGTGTCTGTTTATCCGGAGTGATGACACTAATGCCAAACCATTGGCTATGAAGTGGATTACAACAGGGGCAGTGACTCTGGCAGGGACCTGAGAAGATCACAGAGTTAAAAAGTGAGAAGTGTTACCTCATAGCATTGGGGAGGATATGCTCGACAGTAATATCCAGGTCACTGTGCTTGAAGGTAGCCTTGTTATTGAGGCTTAGGAAACCACCATCAAGGCTTGCAGTTGCAGCAGCTGCATCATACAAGAACAGTATTGGTCAGAATGAATTAAGTCTCTAACATGTAGCTGCTTAAATGCAGAAATAACGTGTGTATGATGATTGTGAGAGCATACCGTCAAGATCGTACGCCAGGAAAGCCAGAGTGGAGGTGCCAGTGGATTTTAGTGAAGCGGTGTAAGTGGGAGTGTGCTTTTCCAGGCTTCCCGTCACTGTTGTGCTGTAAACGGGAGAGATGGCCTTCACTATGGCGGACAGAGCAGTAGGAATGTATCCCTCGTGGTCTTTGTGGCACACCACAACTATTTCTCCCTTCACAGACTGCAGATCGTCTTCACTGGTGACCTCATCAAATTTCAGCACGTCCCAAAGGTTCTTCTCATAGATGGGAAGCTTGACAGCTTTCAGGACAGCCCCGTGACCATCGATGGATTCACCGATCGCCAATCGAATTTCAGTAGCATCATTGGACAGCAGCCATTCAGATGTGTGCAGAACAGATGAAAGTTGCTCTTTGCCTGTCATGCTGAGCTTTTGCTTTTCCGTCGTAATTTCAAGGGCGATGTTCTCAAGAATGATAGCGTCACCTAAGCTGCTTGACTGTGACATGTCAATGTCCAGATGAGCAGTCAGTGTAGCAAGAGGAATGCATTCAAGTGTTGCCTTTACAATATGCTTTCCCTTGGTATTTAATGATACAGCATTAACCTCATTGTTGCTGGCCAGGTTCAGGGTAGCATGCATACGGCTAAGAGAGGCTTCAAGGTCAAGCTCCTCATTCATATCTATGCTCCAGATGTTAGTTTCCCCAGACTTGCCATTGGAGTTTGCATCAGTCTTCAGCGAAGAACGCAAGCCATTATCATCAAAGTAGATATTAGCCTCATTATTCAGAGCTCCTGCAAAAGTGCCACTTGCCAGTATAGTTCCTTCCGTTTTTCCTTTTGTTGATAAATCCAAAGAGATGTGGCCAGAGAGTCCCTCCAGGACTAAGGTTTGCTCAATTTCTCCGTTGCCAATGGCATCAACTAGCGGGATGTTAAACCCACATGTCAGCTTTGTCTTAGAGTCCACATTAGGTGTTGCCTTCGAGCTTCCGACCAGTTTTTGGTTGATTTCCAGGTTCAGGATGGGGAGGGAAACTTTAGCTACAGTTGCCACAGAAGCCTCAATAGCTCTCCTCTGAAGATTGATGGTGCTATCATGAGTTCCCTCAATATTCTGGTGTTCCATGGACACAGCTGTGGCAATTTTTACACCTCTCCTCTTCCTGGACAAGCTAGTGGTTCCATCAAGTTTAACCTTTAGAATGTCAAATAGAGAGGTTGAAGAAACAGCAAGATGGGCTGTAATGTCTTCCTGGTTTTGAAGGTTTGCATCGGCATTTACAGAGAACACAGGGGACTTCATTGAGAGGTCAATAATGAGGTTTCCTAAAGCAGGGATTGCGATGTTATCATAGCCAATGAAAATCACATCTGGGCTCTTCTCATACTGAAGCTTCAGGTTAATGTCTATGTTCTGTTCAGTGGTGGTCAGGAGTGCCTTCAGACCAGTGTTTTCCCACAGAGTCACTTCATGTAGGGCTGGGGTTTTCACATTGATGACTGGCACTGTAACCTCAGGAATGTCCAATGGGAACGTCAGAATGTTCAGATTAGCTTCACCATTCACTGCTGCTGAAAATTCTGTTTTTTTCTCAGTATTGTCCAAGGTGAGATTGTGGAAGTATTTGTACTGGTTGAATCGAGACAAAGCCACCCAGTTAATCTGCTGCACCTCTGCATTGAGAGTAACGGCGTAGTCATTCTGCAATTCAATCTTTCCACTCATTGAAAAGGGGAGAGCAGCCTTAGCATTTCCCTTGTTTTGGACATCAATGATTATCTCCGAAGGATTAGCGTGAAGGTTTACTGCGTTAGAAATGGTTCCACTAAGGCTTCCTTCAAGCTCTGTGTCATGTGAGGCTTTCAGTTCAATTTTTAGGTCTCCCATGTCAGCTTTTCCACTCACAAGCATCAGGCTGCTCTTAATGAAGGGAGCGTCTGTCTCAGCACGGCCATCAATAGTGATGCTGCCAAATAAAATCCCATCAGCATTTAGATTTTGTTTCATTTTTAGGCTTTGCCCTTCTGTGTTTCCTGTAAAGGTGAGCTTAGCAGAGTGGATGCTAAGGGCTAATTCTAGATCGCTCTGGTGGTTCAGGTCTTCTGTGTGATCTTGGTAGGACAACTTCCCATGTCCTGTGGTCCCAACAGCCAAATGTAAGGTGTCAGATTCCAGACGACTGCCTGCCTTCTGGGTCATGGAGGCTTGGCTTGTAAGACCAATATCTGACATGTTCAAATCATGGTTGTAGGTAGTGTCCAGAGAACCAGAAAATCCATTTTCAAAAGCTAGGAATGCATTGTTGACCAGTTCTGCATTGTATATTGATGTTGTTACTTTAGCAGTTGTCTTAGCTGAGGTCTGAGATGAGAAACCATAGATGGTAAGTGAACCCTGATGTTCCAGTGATGCAGCAGAGTGGGTAAATTTAATAGTCTCAGCAATAACAACACGGCTAAATTTAGGGATGCCAACACGTGTGCTGGCATCCAGGACAAAGTTCAGAATATCAGCAGTTGATGTCATCTGTGATGATAGGTAAGCTGTTATCTGCGGTGTCAGTGGGTTGCTTGTGGTGTTCTGGAGCTCTGCAAGTGTTCTGATGCTGTGGTGGGGAGTCTTCACTCTGATGCCTGCATGCAGCTTACCGAAGGCAGGAACAATGATCTCACTGGGCACGGACGTCGTGTTGAACTCCGGAATCGAAAGAGATGTGATGTCAAAGTTCTCCAGGCTGAGTTTTGGAATTGTGATGTGCGGGATTCTAATTTCAGGAAGCATAATCTCTGGAAGAGCTCCCTTGAGGTCAACCAGGGAGGTCAGAATCCAGCTGATAAATTCTTTCACCGCTTCGATTTTCTGAGGGATCTCATATGCCAGAATCTGCTCATTCATAGACACAATGATGTCATTGAGTGTTGGGTTTACTACCTCAACAAAAGCATTGTAGTCAAATGACCTCAATTTCTTGACAATAGTGTCAATGTAACCATTGAGCAGGTCAATGATTTGCCTGAAATCAGATGTTTGCAAAAGGTGGAGTGCACTGTCCACTAGTGCCATGGCTCTGTCATACAGGGATGGAAGACCACTTATTGAATTAACTACAGCCTGAATTGTGTCATCAATTTTGAATTGCTTGACTAGTTCCACAACCTTTTCCAAGAGAAGTTCAAGTTTCTTGTCAAGTTCATGAGTTAAAATTATGTCTTTGACTTTAGTGTAGACCATATTGATTTTTTCTGGAATGTCAAATTCCGTAAGAGTGCCAATGATGATGCTTTTGACGGTGTCCACTGTCTTGGATATTATTTCTTTTGGCATTTGTGCAACAAACTTCTCAATATACTCTCTCACATTTAAGGAGGCAAGAAAGTCCTTCAAGTCTGTGAGGAATGCTTCCAAGTCAAAGCTTTCAAGTGCATGTTTTAGTTCACTTACTTTCTCCTGAAGCTTAGCTTTGATTTCATAGTCTTGCAGCCAAGCGATGCTACTGTCCTTTAGCATCTCCAGGTCTACACCTCCAAGGATATCCTCAATAGTATTTATGATGCTAAGAATTGTTGCACTGACATGATACTCCTTATCAATCTCCTTCAGTTCCGTTCCAATGCGGGTAATAATGTCTGTCATGTCTACAGACCAGATTTCACTTTCTACTATGCTTTTAAGTATTGCTTCCACATTTGTCAGGATGTCATCAACTGCATTCTTTATATATTCCAGATAAGCCACCAAATCCTCCTGAGTGACAGAATAATCCTGCAATAGGGCATTGATTTTATCCTTTAGTACAATGGCCTTGCCCTCCAAATCCAGCTGTCTGACAAAATCACTCACAGCCTGAGGCAGATTCTCGAGCCTGGTCCGAATTTCATCTCTGTTGATGTGCTGTGTCAAGGAGTCTAGAGCATGAGCAATGGACATTTTTATCTGCTGCAAAATGGCAGGTAAGTGCTCAATGGCTGGTAGCACAAACGTGTGGCTGTCACTGTTTTTGTCATACTTCAGGGCACTGGAGATGCTGAATTCCTCGATTTCACCGACTGGATCGCTCAGAAGGTCTGTGAGGACTGTTCCTGACAACTCCACACCAGTCCTCTCGGGTACGTTGTAAATGTCGATTACCTGGTTGTATGCATGATTGTTTAGCTTGGATTTCACCCTCCATGTTCCTCTCTGCTCCTGAGGCGTCAGAAGACTGTCAATCTTGTTGTCAAAATGCGTCTGTACAGAGGCCTCAATATCCAAATGGTGAGAGGTTGAAGCTCTGCAGTCATGAGAGATGGTTACAGACAGGGGCTCTGCCCTCAAGAGGTTTTTGAGGTATAGCTGACCAGTATGGTTTCCAAGCAAAGACATTTGTCCATCAATGTTGGAAGTGCCATCCAGAGTAATGCTGAAAGGTAAAATGAGTGCATGAAGAGTGTTGTCGACACGGAGAACTGGAGAGTTCAAGCGGGCCTCGCTGCTCAGTTTTGAGGTGAGTCCAGTAACTTCAAAGTCAGTGTTGTGGATCAGATGAGCACCCAGCATCCTGCCATTTGTATTACACTTCATTGTTGCACTGAGGTCAGAATAATTAATTTCATAGGTATGCCTGAGCTCTTCATCTCTGAAAGCTCCCTTAAGGCTTCCGGTCAAGTCAATCTTGTAAGGTTGGATTTTGAGTACACCTTCATTGTTCAAGCTGATGTCCAAGACATGGAGGTCATTGTTGACAATTACAGAAGCCAAGTCAGACTTAATCTCAATTGTGATGTCTTGCTTGTATGTATTTGATTCACTGACAGCCCCATCGATCTCAGAGCGGAGGGCGAAGGTCGCTTCATTAATCGTCAGAGTGTTTGTGTTCTCAATCTTCATTTCCAGCATGGAACCCTTGCTTATGATGGAGAGGGTGATACCTCTGGCATCAACTCCGCCGTTGAAAACATTCTCAAGTGCCAGGGGGCCCCTCTGGAGAGTGGTGGTGCCGCTGGTTGCCAGGTTACCATTTCCAATGGTCAGGAAGGCCTTATGGGAACCATGAGTGACACCAAGGAGGAGAGAGCCCTCAGTGTGAACTTCCAGGCCACTGCTACCAGTTAAAGCTCCCTTTATGCTGCCCTGGGTCTGGAGGAGGGGTGATTCTATCTTGAATGTCGACTCTCCGTTCACCTCTCTGCTGAAGGGGTTGACCTTGTATGACTGGGAGCCGGAAGCCTTTGCATTCACTGAACCTACATTGACTATTCCATCCAAGTTTCCATCAACAGCAAACTCCTCCTGAGAAAGGACAGCCTGGGCAGTGTAGTCGAGCGCTGCATGCAGACCCAGAGGGCTTGAGGCTTCTAGCTTGTTTGTCGTTTTTATGCTAATTTTATCATTGATACTTCCTTCTCCCTCAAAACTGACACTGACATCAATTAACTTGTTGCTCAGGGCACTCTTCAGAGTGGCCTTCAAGGATTCCTCAGGTGTGGTGATTAGCGCTCCAGAACCTGAGTAAAAACAAAAGCATGTTCTTGTGCACTTGTCAAAACAATCTCAAACAACTGCAGATGTATACTTTTATTCATAACTGATCATGGATGAACATTTTCTGAAAAGTTCATTTAATGTGTAAATTTAAATTAGTCATTACAACAGTCCTTGGACATAAACACGCTCACGACTTTTTCAAGTCTACTTTTAGTCAGCCGTTGAGTCATTTCCAAAAACATTTATGACAAGAGATGAAAGGACATATTATTCCTTAAGAAACTCCTTGATCACTTTTTCTGCTGACTCAAGAATGGAGGTAAATAGAACTAAGTGCTTACCTTCGATTGTGTAACTCAAAATTTCCACAGGACATTCGCCAACAGATTTGTACGTGGCAATACGGCCAGGAGCATCAATTGACACGGAGCCCTCCCAGCTGTAAACATTGCTGTCCACTTTGAGGGACACCTCAGCTAATCCGAAGAGGGGTAGTGAGAGGTCATACTTGGAGGGTATGGAGAAGGTAGGTATAGTGAGCTCCATGGGTGGGATGTCCAGGCCAGTTATGGGCACATTAAGGTGGGGGGTTAGGGTTAGGGTCTTGGGAATACTCAAAGCTTCAGAGGACTGTCCACCCAAAGGCAGAGGGACAGAGAAGGTGATGTGATTGCTGTTGAAGTGGTATTTGATTGTGCCCTCACTGTTGGGAGAAAATATTGTAATTTAGACTGGAATGTGTTACTTAAAAATATTATAGGCAATGTAAAATTAGCTTTGAACAAAAACACAAGTGGGATATATAAATATGTGCAATGAGCAACAATTTGTGGTATATTTTGCTTTTTTGTTGTGGAATCACTTTCAGAGAGTAAACACGAGAGTGATTCTGAAGGTCAGTATAGGTCACTTACGATTTCACGAAGAGTTTCTCCGGCAGGTATAATTCTGTGAGTTCTCTCAGTTTTTCAAGGTAAGGAGCAGGGGCATCAGCCAAAGCTCTGTCGAGCAGGATGTTGGTCGTCTAAAAAAAGCATTATTTGTAAGGTCTAAATATGAACGAAACGGAATTTAAGG
This sequence comes from Gymnothorax javanicus, assembly GCA_029692085.1. Classification (NCBI taxonomy): domain Eukaryota; kingdom Metazoa; phylum Chordata; class Actinopteri; order Anguilliformes; family Muraenidae; genus Gymnothorax; species Gymnothorax javanicus. The sequence continues at coordinate 2,294,708 of CM056198.1, forward strand.
AGCATTGTACTGAGCAAATCGTGTAAATTTGGAACCAAAAAAAAATAAATTGAGAAATGGAGCAAAATTTATATATATATATATATATATATATATATATATATATATATATATATATGAATCACATTTTTGGTACCTCTATAGATTGAGAGATAATATCCCGGACTGTCATCTCAGTCTTTGTCACTGTCATCTCCAGGATGTCCTGCACGATTTTCTGGTATTCATCCACATGATGGAGAAGCTTATGCACCTCAGAGCTCAAATCAGATTTCAGCTCAACCTCAATCATGTCAGCACCTGTAAATTAGACAAATCGTCTGACTAGGGTTTTTGAAAAAATATTCAGGACTGCAGTTTTTTTAAATAATTCCTCTTCAAATTCTGAATCTTGATATCGTTCATCTCTTGTGAAAACCTGGTGTTTCCAAACAGTTCTGTGAAAAAAACAAGTGCGTACCATATCTAACAATGACTTTCTGCACAGAGGAAGTCTCAGGAATGTTGATAACGCTCTCAAGCTCCAGAGTCAGGTCCTCAGCTCGTTTCAGGGCGACAGAGGCTGTAGCATCAGTCTTGAGTGAGGGAACGGACAGCTGAACCTGCAGCATACCATCCTTCATTGCCTCAAGCCTGTAGGAGAAGAAAACCTTAATGTCCACAGCCGGAGACTCCAGGACGGGTTGTGTTCAAAAAACAACAAAGAAGAGCAAGGTTTGCATACTTCGCGCGGCCAATCAGAGAGACTTGAGGGATGTTGTTGTGGGTGATGTCGATCATGATCGCTTTTCCATTGGTGCTATCATCTGAAACGCCCAGTCTGAGTCCACCAGAGATGTCCAAATCAGGAATGTGGACATCAGTGGTCAGAACATGTGTGTTCCTGTTGAGCTTCACCACTGCTGTTGCTTCCATGGGTTCTGCACCTGAGGCCAGGAGAAATGGGATTTTTGTTATTTACTTAAAAGTAACAAAAAAGGTATTTTGCCAGAGAGAAAATTCATTCTGAACATCATTCCCTTTCGTTGATGTGCATACCCTCTGCAGCAAGTGCAATCTTCAGAGCGTCCACCTTTTCTGGTTCCTCTCCTTCAGCGAGGAGTTGGTAGGAAATTGCTGCAGTGTATTCAGTCACCTGACCAGTGGGCACCAGCTCAATAACCACACTAGAAAACATCATAAACATGTTAAATGTAGTTGCTGTTTTTTTTTAATTAATAAAATTATGCTAATACCAGGAATAACATGTTCAGGCATCAAACGTTTATGACTTACTCAGTCTCTCCCGTGAGGGGGAAATAGGGAGCTGCATCAGTTGCGCTAGGATATTTTACGGTGATACAGGACTTCAGGCCAGGTAATGTTGGGATGCACTTCACTAAGTTATGTTCTTCTTCAGAGACTGGTGGAAGAGTTTTGGTCTCGGTTGTAGTCACTGACAACAGGCTATTGCTGTAATTAAGAACGGAGAGAAGTCATTTCATCTCAGCTTCGGCGACTCCCAACCCAGAAGAGAGTGGTTAAAATGTTTTTTTCGACAGAGTGTGTGCCTTACCTGATTTCCAAGAGCCGAGTAGGACCCTCAGGAGCTGGGATAGTGAGCTTGATCTGGCCATCGCCCATTGCAACCTTGGCATGGAGGCCACTTTCATGATAGATGTTAGTGTGCATGGCAACAGCAGCGGTGACCAACTCAGGGACATGAACACCCACCTCTGTTGTAAATTCTACTCCAACAGAGGGCATGAATGACATTTCCCGCTGTGGATAAATTAGAGGCATGATTAATGGCAAATTATTAAAAAGTATTTCATTCCATTTATCTCAATTGGGTGTATCTCTATTAATGTTGGATTGTGAGAGACAGCTTGGAGGCTTACCAGCTCAGGAGTAATGTGAAATCCACCTTTGATTCCAGAGGCAATGGTACCAGAGAGTGAAACTTTCAGGGGTACACCAGAGGCAGTTGGCAGGGAGAACTCATTGTCCATAAGGATGTAATGAATGAAAAGCTCATTATCAGAACTGGAAATAAGCTTCTTGATCTGGAAAAGAAAATACATAGAAAATAAAAACATATATGTAAGTGAATTTGAATTTCCGTAATTGTAATCTGCTTTCTCAAGCTGTGCATAATGTTGAATTATACGAGATAAGATGTCAATTGACATTTTCACAGTCTCGTATGTTCACTAATTGTGTAAATTTATCATATTTATGAAACATCTCAGTTGGTACTATCATGTTTCCAGTTGATAATATCATGTGTCCATGAAGAAATTAATCGGTTGTAGGTGTATTTGTTTTGTCGACATACCTCCATGGGAAACTTCTTGAGGAGATGGTCAGCAATCTTCACAGCAGAGTAGGCCATCGTCTCCATCTCATTTGTGCTGATGAATCCAAGCTCAGCTCCCAGGAGTTTCAGATAAACCAGGGCATCAGGAGACTCGTGACTCTTCAGTTCCATCACCAGTTTGTTCACATTTTGACTTATTTCTCTCAGGATGTTTTCAGGCACCTGAGGCGAAGGATTAGCAGAAGAGAAAAGTTAAAGTGTTGTTAAGATTAAAATGTAAATGTAGGGTAAGAGTAACTGGAAGTCCATGCCTCAAAATCTAAAAATAATTCATGCTGGAAATTGGGCTGAATCAACCTGGAGGCTGTGTAAAATACCTCTCTCCTTCTCCTCCCTTCCAGAGGTAGGATCATCCTCTGTAACAGTGTGCTCACTGATTCTGGCATCTTGCTTCCAGCCCAGTAAAGGGCCTTTGACAAGGTATCAGGGAAAAAGCCTTCTGGTCCAAACAGGGCCTCAAATGTTGGCTCTAATCCTTTTCCATCCAACCCAAACTTGAATAAGAGAAGAGATGACATTGTCACTTGTGATGAAATGGTTAATTTACCCAAAAAATTTAATTCTATAGTTTTACCTTTGATATATTTTGTTTAGATTATTTAACCTATATTGACAAAAGAATTATACCTCCATCACATCAAGATCATATCCAAAAGCCTTTAGGGTAGTCTCCAGCATGACTTCTTTAGGCAGGTAGCCAGTGGAGTCAAAGATCACATTTCCTCCCAAGGCGTTGCTCATCTTGTAATTTCGGGAAAATTTGCTAAATTCCAAAGCAGCCGGAACCTCATTTCCCTGTAGGGCCTCGGTGATTTTTTCCCTCATCCTGTAGGCAGCATTCAGTGAGAGAAAATAGTCTTATTCATCATGAAAATATTTGAGAGACACATGATATTCTAATACAGAAAAGACGTTTTTGCGTACGGTCGAGATGCAGGGTCCGTCGAACTGAGAACGTTGGCGAGGTGGGAGGCAACAAAGCTCTTGGCCTGAGGGTCCTGCTCATCGGGCAGTGCACTTATCACCTGGGCCAAGTCAGAAGCCTCTGGGTTCTTCATTAGCACCAGGTAGGCAGCTACACGCTTTTGAATGGGGCTTGCCCCATCTAGGACAGTCTGCAGGAGCGCGCTACGAGCCTGGGAGGAGGACGGGGGGTAATATTGATTACGTTGTGTTTCCAAATACTGTTTTCTGTTATAATGTAAACTTGAGGCCGTAAGGAGGCCATTGCAATAATGGTACAGGAATGAGTGCTTCAGTATGAAAGGCTCTTCTCTCAGAACACCTTCATTTCAGGGGCATAGTAAATGCAGGTACCACGTTTTACAATAGTCTTTCCAAGCAAACCTCTCTGCAGAGCACATAGTATGTACACGCACATCGTATTTTGAATATAATTGGAGGATAGAACTTGTGTTACCTCCTCATCAATGGTTAACTTTCTGAAGGCCTGGATGGCAGCTTGCTGGACAATTGGTGTGGCTTCAGGCTGTGTCATGCACTGCAGCAAGGCGGTCTTCAGAGCAGGGTTAGCAGCTTCCATTGCCTCTCCCATGTTTCCAATAACCTGAAGAAGAAAAGATGTATATTTTCAGCTTCTCACAACATCTCACAAAAGGAAAGGCAGTATTGTGTTCACTGGATACATACCCTCAGGGCTAAAAAGGTCTGATCTTTGTCACCGGAGCAATCACCCAGCAAGGAAGCCATATACTCAGATACTGCTGTGATCTCAGGGGTGACCTTGCCCTCAATCTTGTAAACTCTGTGGATGAGTAGGGAGTAAACACCAGCAATGAGGTTACCTAAGCAAGATGCAATAATGCCGAGGACAGTGTCAACTCTAGCCCCTTGCTTAAGCTCTCCTTACCTTCTAACAATGTTGCTAAGGCCATACAGAATGGGCTTGCTCTGCTTGTACTCTGCCATGCTCAACATCTCCTTGACGAGGTGCTTGTCAGGGTTAGGCAGGAGCCCCATTGCATAAACAGCTGCATCGACCTCCAGAGCAGATTGGTCCTTGGTGCGCAGGATCTGAAGGACGGCACTGCTGCATTCAGGTGTTCCACACTGGGCCAAAGCCTGCCAAGTCAGGAGGCCAGACACCTCCATCATCTCTGGAAGAGCTGCGCTCAGGGCCTCGCTCCTCAGCCCTCGGATCTCAGTCACCAGCTTCTGGAAGAGGTGCACACGGCTTTTCCCCTGGGACAGGGCGCTTAGTTTTGTCAGAGTTGCCAGAGCAGCATCCTTAGTCTGAACAGGGGACTTGTCCTCAACAGCCTCCATCGGCAGGGTCTTCAGGTTAGCCTCATCTGCACCGAGGTAGATAGAGGGCAAACATATCAGTATCCCAGGTGAGTTGATGCAGAATTCATGCAAGTCATGGATCATAAAGTTCTGTATGGGGAAAAAATGTACTTACTGTGGTCAAATACCCTGTCATTGATCTTATCCGTCTCCTGCAGGGTTAAGGTCTGTCTAACCATGCTTAGAACCCCATGTTTTCCACTGAGACGAAAGAACAGGACAGGAAAAAGATACATATTAATTTTTTGTTATTTTTAGAATCCTATTGGTAGAGGCTTTTGAAGAGCACATGATAAACACAGCAATTTGTTTATGAAGACAGGGGATGTTAGACACAAAGGAACCATCAGTGACATGATCTCCACCACTAACTCATGGAATTATTTAGTTCCACATGTGATTGAGGACTGATTCATCTCTATCTGAAGAAAGAACACTTTTTTGTGCCCCTTTTCCCCGCCCACTGGAGTGCAGGAAGGGGAACTGCTGATATATTTGACTTACTGGTGAGAGAAAGGCAGCAAGATGTGCTTCTCAGTGCAGGACCCTCAGTCATGTGCTTCTTCTCGTTGTCAAATTTGTAGTTGCAGGTCTGGGTGCTGCTGATCAGCTTTGAGAGAGGCATGTGCTACGGATGGGGCGAGACAAAGAATTCTGTTTTATAGTTTGGAATATTCTGTAATATGGTTAAAACGTATTGGCAAAGAGCTTTGATGCATCCTGTGTTTTTTTTAAACTATTTATCTACTAGGATGGTTGTAATGTGAACTCATTTAGCTAAATTTTAACAAGAGATATTTCCTTGATGAGGAGTATAGACTACATGAGTTTGTTTGCAGTTGATTTCACTTTGGATCTGATCTGGAAGGTTCTCTGGAGGATTAAAGTCTTACCAGGCCAGAGATGAGCGCCAGTGGGCTGGCGGCATCTTTCTTGGGAGTGAAACTATCGCAGTGAGACAAGTCTCTCACGACAGTGACATCGGTGGCAATGTCCTCCACGGTGTTGACAGCGTAGTTGGTTTTGCACATACCGTGCAGAGTGGCCTTTAGAAAAAAGCAAGTAAGAAGTCAGTGACTTCAAATTAAACATCATCTTGACATGTGATGTATGCTTATCGGTTCCTACCACGTAGTCATTGCGCTGGCATAAGCATATCAACTTTCATTTCGAGGACATTTAACATTTACTTCGAGCACCGTTGTGCAGGGGCGGAGCTAGTGACTTGTTGCAGGGGGAGCGAAAACTCAAAGTGGGCCCCCCCACTATAAACAAAACACCATGTTTTGTTTCGACCTTATGGTATACGGAATTAAACAGATGATTTTGCTAAATGTTGCAAACATGAGACTCTTTTGAGCATATATTAGGCTAGGCTGTAGTATTATTGCAATAGCCTTATTTCTGGCAAAAACCATTAGGAGATGAGGTCAAAGCAATTTTAGGCTATAGCTGTCTGAGTGCCCTAGCTGCAGGACATTCCTCCTTTAACTTGCTATTGTTGCTGGCTTGGTGAGCAGAGAGGACTTGACTTGTGAAATAATTTGTTTGTGGAGGACATGATGATACCACTTTCCTTTTATTCGCCTGCTCTTTGCATTTCAGTGCTACGGACATTTTCTTTTTAAACATTCTAGAAACACAACTGTCAGTCAATGCTACTCATGTGGGTTGGTGGCGGGACCAGGACAGGTTCGCAAAGAACACTGCAAATACGGCGCGATTTGGCGGAGTGTACCACTTCCTTTGAAGGGTAGGGAACCCCACGACACATTTTTTGCAGAAATACGTTTTCCTGATTTCCTTTGTTCAGGTTACTTCCGAATTATATTCTACACACAAACTTTAACGTCATTTAAAATAGGCTGTAGTCGTATTTTGACAACTAAGCAGCCCTAGGTAAATAAGCTATAAGTGCCTCCCCCCCACCACCAGTGGCGTAACAAGTCTGCTCCAGGCACCAATGCAAGCTGGTCGAAGCGGGCCCTCCCATCACAACCGCAACTTACTGTCAGCAGCAACAGAAGAAGCAAAAGCACGCAGCTTTCAATCGACAAATAATAGCATATGCACTAACGATGACTTTACGGTTTCATTGTGATTCATTAAATATAAGCAGCTCGGAAGCTTCATTATAACCTGGCTGGCTTCCCGTTACGTAAACCAACAATTATAAACGACAGTCACATCACTGTAAGTTAACCAGCTGGGTAACGTAACCGTACTGCGGGTACACACCAAGAGCTGCACATGCTGCAAGAGCAGGCGATGGACACCGGCGTCTAGCGCTGCAAAGCGTCCGGTGTCCATTGAAAATGAATAGAATCAGCAGCTCTTGCAACTCTAGGTGCGTACCCACAGTTAGATTTGCGGTGCAGGCCGTATTCTTCAGTCGCTCCGACCAGCCTAGCCTACTTAAAATCTGGAGTCGAAGCAGCATAACACAAGAAAATATGCTAATCGGTGACAGCACCTTGTCACAGATTACAACACAGTGGGTGACGTATATCAATAACTCACCATTAGAGGTTCCGAACTGAGGAAGTTGTTTTTCACCTGGCGCAACTTTATGGCCACTGGAGTTTTAAAAAATTATCCAAATTCCATTTTTGCTGGAAGCTCATGTTACAGATAGTGGCAACGGCAAAACTCCACAAAACGTCCGTTTACAAACTCTCAAATACATCTTCCAAAACACCATCCAGTATAATCCAAGTCTTCTTCGCCCACGCGTATGCTCAGTAGTAATGCGGTTATTTTAGCTAAAAACAAACGAAACTTAACAGCCCCGCCCCCGGTCAACGTTCTCACTATAGGGCAAATGGCGATGACGGGTTACTCCGTTTCAAAATAAAGGAACAATATGCAATTGGTAATTGTCTACTGGCAAGGTCTTCTTTTCGGTCCTTTATTTTGAAACGGAGTGACCCGTCAGTCCCATTATATCATGGTGTCGTAGTACAATGCGAGCTTCAGCCTGTAATTGGTCTGGACTCTAATGCAGCTGCATTTCACGCATATATGGTAGCTACGCCGCGGGCCCCCCCTTAGCCGTGGGCCCGGAGCGGCTGCTCCGTCTGCCCCCCGCTAGCTCCGCTACTGCCGCTGTGACAAGGACAGTTTGAAGACCGTTTGCTCAAATTAGTTGATATGCAATATCATTTTAGGATTGTTGCCCGATGTAGACATTTTGAGTAATATGTGCATTAGAGTAATATTTTTTGGAGCATTAATTTCACACGCACACCCACCATGTTCTTGTTGCTCTCCTCCTCCAGCGCAGGCACCAGCAGGGCAGAGACGATCCCTCTCTTGATGTTCAGGATGTTGGTCGGCTCGTCCTCCTCAGGGAACAGGCTGACCTTAGATTCTCCCTCCACAGTCAACTTCAGGGGGTGCCTGGCCAATGGGAGGAGATTAGGGTTCCACACTCAAAACACAGGGACACAACTGCAAACTACTGCTTTTTGAGTAGTGGTCTTGTTTTTATTTTTAGTTATATTTCCCTGGGAATATATCAGATACTTTAGAGCATGAGGTGAACTTTGAGAGCTGAATAAGCTTTGCATCTGAATACAGTGCATTCATACTTTGAGTGCAGTATGCAGTTGAATACAGTGCATACATACTTTGAGTGCAGTATGCAGTTGAATACAGTGCATACATACTTTGAGTGCAGTATGCAGTTGAATACAGTGCATACATACTTTGAGTGCAGTATGCAGTTGAATACAGTGCATACATACTTTGAGTGCAGTATGCAGTTGAATACAGTGCATACATACTTTGAGTGCAGTATGCAGTTGAATATGTTCCATGCATACTTTGAGTGCAGTATGGAGTGGAATGCAATACATGCGTACTTTGTGTGTTGAATTGAAGTACATACTTTGCCATGGCAGCCTGGAAAGCATCAGCTCCTGCAGCAGGTGCGTACACAGGGAGCCCCTCAGCGCTGACGTCAGACACCTCGCTCAGGGTGCACTCGGTGGTGCGCAGGATGTAGCTGCACGCTTGTGGCACATCGATCTCGACCTGCGAGGGAAAGAGAGAATATTAAAGAAATGCAGTTGATTGTTAGCTAGAGAAGCTAACTGGAGTTAGGCTGTGTTCTGTGTTTCCCAACAGCGGATTTCCCAGATAGAGGCACCAAACTCACCCTGCAGGTGGCTTTAGCACCATTCCTCAGGTTTGATGTTCCACTCACTCCATTTAGGGCTTCGGTTTCATACTGGTACACATAGTTCCTAAAGCTCTTGAATCTTTTCGCCACTGAAAAAAAATTATAAATTCATAAATTTAAGATACAATGATATAGCAGAATCATGTCCTGTTTTCAAGGTACGTATTATTATTTTTCATTGCTTATTTCATACAATTATTCCCATTTCAAGCCTAAAATAGGTCAGTCACAAGATGAGTACACTACAAAGAGTGTCTGTTTTTAACAAGTGTTTTAATCTCATGGGAGTTAACTTCTCTGTCTTTATCAGAATAGAAAATTTTTGCTTGAGCTCTCATCTGCTTGACAAATAAAATTTTACTGTCCCACCCGCAACTCTAGAAATAAGTCAAAACTGTTTCACTTCATTAGCAGAGTTTGTCTTACTGTGAAAAACAGTAAATTGAGATAAGGGTTTCAAGTCCTCCTACAACATTAAAGTAATGGCAAGATGAATATATTTTTCATTTTTTGTCATGTGTATGATATTTGCTATGTATAATATTTATAAAGTGCATTTATGTTCGGAAATGTATGAACAATGTGTAAATGGCCATGTTTAATTTTTATATATATTGCATTTTAAATTTGGATCAATTGTTTTGCTTGAATGCTCTAAGTTTTCTTGATGTTGTGTTTTTAACTGAAAAACCTATGTTATATGCTAGTCTTTTTTCAATGTGTAATTCTCCATTTTATCCCAGATACACCCAATATGTTCTCTCTGCTTTTTACACGACCCCAAGGCCTCTCGAGCAACAGCATCAGAGAATCAGGCACTCGCTCATTCCTCGCAAGATTTTACGTAAAACACACTTACACAGGCATGGTGGTGATTCCTCCTCAGCACTCTCCTCTTCTAAATACAGACACAAAAAAAAGGATTTTTAAAAAATGAAGTACCACAAGTTATTGTTGGAAACATAACCCATAAATCCATCAAATAATTGAAAATTAAAATATATGTATTATATAGGCTGGTATTTAACAGGGGTTGAAGTAGACTTGACTGTTTATCTAATCGCATAAAATGATGTCCGCTTTTGTTCCCGCATAGAAAATAACTGTGAGCATCCTCACCAATCGTAAATCCTTTAAGAATACTAAACTGAATTGAGTTTTAAATAGCTACCCAGTAAAACGGTTAAAAACTTCTTCAGCTGAGGTGAGGTATCCGGGTACTCACGGGCAAAAACACAGGTGCTCAGAAGCAGCAAAAGACAGAGCCTTAGGTCCCCCATGATGGGTTCGATGAAGCTCCGTTCGTCAGGTTTAGCGAGTCTTCTTTGAGCTAAGACTGATTCCACAATTCTCACCCCCTTCTTTTATACCTGTTCCAGACCAGCCCCTCTAAGTTGCAAAAGCTCTGCTTCAGCTCCAAAGGTCAGACCGCCTGTGTGGCAGGACAAAAGGCAACTCATTTCATAAAAAATGTTTTTTTTTTCCTTTTTTTTTTTCAAAATGGTGAAAAATGGGTTGTGAATCAGAGCTGGACTTTACAATCTGATGTGTCGACCTCAGGGCTTCCAAAGTGCAGTTTGGTCTTTGGGATATTTCCTGTCTCCACGACTCCAGTAGCCTTCACCATTTTCTCATTAATTAAAAATAATTAATAATTGCTGTTCAATTTCAATTTCAAGCCATGAAAATGCATTTACTATATTTCCTATGCTGACTGTGATAACATTGCTTGTTACAGCCTGTAATGTGAGACAACAAAAGGGTTCATTTGTAAAAATAGTCATCCGCATTTTGATTTATTTTCCAATATTTCCACATTCTTGACTTATCCTAACTTGTGTTTTTTTAAAAATTGTGCAGTCAAGGGAATATTCATCAAACTGGTGTTGGGTTATTCATTTTAAGAATGGCTTTTGTCTTTTTTTCGCAAATAAACTCACTGTTGTATAAATATTATCCAGGATTTGACCCTATATTGTTGGAAAAACATATTTGGTAAATTGGTAATAACTGTAGCATTTGATTAATTGCAAAGCATTTTAGCTGTGGAGTATTATCAAGTAAATTTTTATATCTGTTTTTTATATCATCTTTTTTATTCAGATTATAGCTGCCAGAAAATGCACTCATTATATTTGAAGAATGTGTGTGTCCAACACAGAATTATACATGACTGATTAATTGGAAAACAATACCGAGGTTTGTGTATAAGAGACGGTTTATTTATTTATTTATTTATTTTGTAAATTGTCAGCATGACTTTTTGCCTGTGATTCACCACATAAAAATTAGATATATTCATACAGAAGCATTTCTGAACATTCTGACCAAGAGTCAGGAAACTAAGTGAGCAGGTCAGTATTTGATTCACAGAGAGTTTTCATTTGTTTGATTGATTGAGGTTTTTCATTTGTTTGACTAATTGAGGGCTTTTGTCCTACAGGGGATTCTTAACCTCAAAGTATAATGTCTCATGCTACTATAGCCAAACACTTAACTGTACCCTTATTTGTCCGGTTAAATCACCGCACTTAAAGTTTATTGTATATATCTATGTATATCTGGTTATTTGTGAGCTGTGTCAGCAAGATTAGAAACTGTTAGCACAGCAAAAACGGGGGCGTCTTCACTGTGTCTGTTTGTACTGCAGATTGTGTGTACTGCACATTGTGCTCCCATTGCCAACAGAGCAATGCGCGACTCAGGCGAGCAGAGCCCATAGGTCTCCTGTGAGTGCAGCAGGGATCAATGAGTTTCACAGACAGCGGTCGTTGCTCTCCAAAACTCTCCACATTTACCGTTAACGTTATTAGTTTGAAATTGTATCCTGAGCAGCTATCATGATGTACTGTGCTGGGCTTGAAATACTGGATGCTTGAACGACAGGTAAATTTGTAGTAGCTCCATAATGTATGCACGCTCCATGGTGCTCAGACTTGTTAGCACACCTACAAATCAATGCAACGCAAACAATATGACTGATGCACTGCAATGTGATGCGTTCTTCGTTATGCAAATTTTTTCATACCAGCTATCACATAACTTTGGAGGAAATGATCAACTTTGTAAACCAGTCCGGTGTCTGCTGAAGAATTCTGCTGAAAAAATTTAGTGTGAGTACTGCAGAAAAGTCCGCAAAAATGTGTATGAAGAATATTTTAGGGGGCTTTGTGGACCAGGAATACAATTCTTCAAGTATCTTCTCACTTGTAACTGCTACAGAGTCACTAAGTCCAAGCACAGAATCTTATCCAAGCGTATCAGTCATCGATAACCATAGGTTTGGTGCAGTCAGTGATTTTAGACCATCTCCGTGCAGAGTCAGTTCATGAACAGCACCATATCACTGCACAAAAGAGGATTCGGTGCAACTTAGCGCTTATAAACGTCATGTGCCTCTCATAATGACCTTTCGATCCTGAAGCATGTTGAAACTCACTCTTTTGCTTCCTCACTAAATGTGCAGCACTTCCCATGAAGTCTTCAGCTTAGCTGACCAAGAAGGCCGTGCGACCAAAACATGGAGATTCCAGGCAGTATGAATCACTTTCTGATGTGAGATCACAGCCAAACAGTTAATTCACCAAGCCATCGAGCCCAGTCTCATCCCGACTCCTCATACAGTAACACTGCCTGACCAGGAGTCCATATACAACGAAAAAAGGAAGCATTTGGCGTCCTTATTTGAGGGCAGTTTAAAATGAACCGTACTCCCAAAACCCCCAACCCTTAACCCGAACCCTAACCTTAAATGTCAAATAATGACCCCCAAAGCCTCCTTTCTCATCGTTTATCGACGCTTGGTCAGGTAGCATCGCTATATGACGAGTCGGGATGAGAAGTGTTGAGTCAAAAGAGTGAAGAAGGGATTATGACGTTAGATTTGAGTAATAATAATAATAATAATAATAATCCACCAATGCTTAATTTTAGGGTCATACAGTAGAATCAGCTGTGAGTTCATTCATTTCCACAGTTGATACCTTCAAACCTCCATTTTGTAAAGCAGATACTTTGACTGTTCATGGATCTTATCATACCTGTGGCGAGATAATTCCAGTCTGAACTCACACGTGTGATAAAAAGAGCAGTGTTTCAAGCACTTCACATCTCCTACAACCTGCCCGCCCCTGTAGCGTTGTGTAAGCTCTCTTCCTGAGAAGCAACAGTTTCACTTCTGCAAAGCTACTCAGATGCTCTACCTATAGCTCCAATAACAGCAGGAGATTTTGGCATTTCATCCCAGGTTTACTCAGTAACATCACAAACATGTTTGCCGTGTGATGCTGCATTATGCCAGTGAAAATTATCCCTAAAATAAATCTGGTGCCTGACAAACCTTTTTTAAAGAAGGGAGGGATTATCACAGCAATTATCGATATCACTAAAGACATTTCAATGAAACACCATTCGGTAAAGCACAATATTACAATCGTTTGCAATAGAATGAGCCTGACTAAATTTTCCCATAAATATCCAACTGCCATCATTCCTGTATTCCAAAATTTGAGTAACTTGGTCCTGGATTTCTACTTTGAAAGTCTTCAGTACCTCTGAAAGCTGCTCTTCCAAACCAAATATGTTAACACTTAAACAAGTGTAAACCTAGTCCACTCAAGCAAGTGGATTTGTTTGAGGTCAAAGTTAAATGTTACGCATAGGCACAGCAGTTCAGTCACAAATCTTGCTGTGTTCTGCTTTCATGGCCTGACTTGAAATCTGTGCAGTGATTTAGTGGTTGACATAAGCTTTTACATCAGATTTGTCAAGTAAAGCAGTAATAGCAGGTATTAGTCAGTTTTAACTAACGAAATGCAAGCAAAACAACATCTACTATATAGATAAAACACATGCCAGCATCCAGAAATATAAATTTATGTCTTTTTACTTTGTTTTTAATCAAAGCGGTACAAAAGAATGGTCAATCCCCCATTGCTGCCTTCTAACCACTCAAAATTATATTTTATGAATTTATAGCTTTATTTGCATTAGTACAGTGCTTTTTGGAATTATTGGCACCCTTAGTCAATATGAGAAAAACATTCCTGTAGTCATTCATCACTATGACCGTTTCTCGAAGCGAAGACTGCAGCCGAGGTAGGCTGCATATAGGCAGCGGTCATGGAAGGCCATTCCAATGTCAAGGCAGCGGTGTGCGGTCACGTATTCAGAGGGGCTTCTGTAACCTTACCCTTTACCGCTCGACTATCCTCTCGCTGTTCTCATTCAAGTTTGCCTGATAAGCAATCAAACAATTTATCGACTGAACGACCAAGATCAATCCATTATCCATAATAAGAAATAATAATGAAAAAATAAATGCCTATTTCCAACATTTATATAATTGATACAACATTGTTAGGATGGAAACATAAATGCAAAAAATCCTAACCTTTGACTTCGCAGCAGTTATTTTCGTCATCACGCAGCTGTGCATCGTACCGAACAGCGCCCTTTAGCTGTCACTACATTCAGACTATGGAATGAATTTTCAAGGCTTATTGCTCAATGAGCCTGGCAAACTAATTTACGTAAATCTACGCTGTTTCACGAGCTACACAAGCGCATAAATTATAAATGATTATAATCATTGGATGCTTATAATCTATAAGGCACTCCTCGGTCTGGTCCCTTCTTATTTATGTTCACTCCTCCGAAGAGCAGAAAGCCGTTATGCCTTACGGTGCAGTGACTTCTTTTATTTGAATATTCCACGAGTTCGGACTGAACTGGGTAAAAAAGCATTCAGTTTTGCTGCCCCATCCTCTTGGAACAATCTTCAGGCCGATCTAAAAATGTCTGAACTTGTTTCTTTTAATGTCTTCCGTCGTCTCCTAAAAGATCAACAGGAAAAATCGTCTGGACAGTGCTTCTGCTTTTAATTATTTCTGTCACCACGACCCCTTTGCACTTTGCTGTTACTATATTCAACTGTGCTCTATTTATTTTAATGTATTTGTATATTAATTTATTTTATTGTATTTTACGAATGCTCTCTACGATGTGTGCTGCTGCTTTCTTGGCCAGGTCACCCTTGAAAATGAGATCACGATCTCAACGGGATTTTACCTGGTTAAATAAAGGTTAAATAAAATAAAAATAAAGACATATTAGTATTTTACGTAGTCATTGATGTGTGGAAGAAAACGTATAATTTCGTGGTGCAATGTATAACAAGGCTTTCAAAAATAAATTAGACTCTCGTCAGTTCTACCCATTAGTCTGAGCAACTGTTGCAAATTGGGAGAGGTAAACTGCGAGAGGTTTACGTCATTAAGCAGTGAAACGTGAGGTTATTGCTGGCCCTGTGTTTCTGCCCACGGACCGCCACTGTGTCAAGGCCCTGTGGAATAGTTGTATATAGCCATTTCAGCATTGACAATTCATTCTGATATTGCACCAGATGAAGGCTGCACATTCTGCTTGTATTAGAAGGGACCTTCACAGCCTTCGATGTCGTAAAAGGCCACAATCAGGGCAAAAATTAAGAAGTCCAAAGTGACAGGAGATGTTAAGAATTGGCCAAAAAAAGAGGACTTACATGTACAGTGGGGAAAATAAGTATTGAATGCGTCAACATATTTCTCAGTAAATATATTTCTAATAGGGCTATTAGCATGAAATTTTCACCAGATGTCCGTAACAACCCAAGAAATCAAAACAAATAAGTCCATAAATTAAGCTACATGTAATAAAAGGGAATGACACAGGGAATAAGTAATGAACACATGAAGAAAAGGAGGTGCAAAAAGGCATGGAAAGCCAAGAAAGCAGCTGAAATCTGTCAGTATTTAGAAAGCAATCCTGCCCTCTATCAATGCAAATTAATATCAGCTGGTTTAGGCCTAATTGATGGCCCATAAAAAGGTTTCTCATTACCAAGGTGTCATACAAGAAGCATCTCAAGATGGGTAAAAGCAAAGAGCTCTTTCAAGACCTTTACAACCTTATTGTTGCAAAACATACTGATGGCATTGGTTACAGAGGTACTTCTAAACTTTTGAGTGTTCCAGTGAGCACCATTGGGGCCATAATCTGGAAGTGGAAAGAACATAATTTCACCATAAACCGGCCACGACCAGGTGCTCCTTGCAAGATTTCTGACAGAGGAGTCAAAGAATAATCAGAAGAGTTGTCCAAGAGCCAAGGACCACTCGCTGAGAGCTTCAGAAAGACCTGGAATTAGCAGGTACAGTTGTTTTAAAGAAAAAAAAATAAGTAATGCACTCAACTGCCATAGCCTCTATGCAGGCTTACTGCGCAAGACTCCACTGCTGAAGAAAAAGCATGTTGAAGCTCGTGTAAAGTTTGCTGCACAACATTTGGACAAGTCTATGAAATACTGGGACAATATAGTCAGGTCAGATGAGACCAAAATTTAACTCTTTGGATGTCATGGCACACATCATGTTTAGAGTACAAACGGCACTGCATATCACCCCCAAAACACCATAACAGTGAAGTTTGGAGGTGGGAACATCATGGCGTGGGGCTGTTTTTCAGCATATGGTACTGCCAGACTTCATATAATTGAAGGAAGGATGAATGGAGAAATGTACAGAGACATTCTTGATAAGAATCTGCTGTCATCCACCAGGATGCTGAAGATGAAACGAGGGTGGACATTTCAGCAAGACAATGATCCCAAACACTCAGCCAAGAAAACTCTCAATTGGTTTCAAAAAAAAGAAAATAAAGCTGCTAGAATGGCCCAGTCAATCACCAGATGTGAATCCCATTGAAAATCTATGGAAAGAACTGAAGATCAAAGTTCATAGAATAGTTAATTATTGGCCAACATATCAAGATATGAAGACAGTTTTTTTAAGCAAATGTTTTGGTCTGAATTATTACAAATGTGCTTACAAACCAGGGATTAGGAACACTTTAAAAATCGAAAACCAGAGACACAAAATTTTTGGATGAACGTAATCGAAAACTGGAACAAAAGCAATTGAAGACCCTGGTGCTAAAAGTACTTAAGTCACAAAATGTCAATTTTGAGAAAGAAAACAGATCTAAATATTTAATAAATCCACAAATTCTGCTAATTCAAGACCCCAGTGCTTTAAGTACTTAAGTCACAAAATGTCCATTCCGAGTAAATTAAGAAAATCTACTTAGGTAACTATAAAATATGTTTTCCTATCCTTACCATACGTGAAAATGTCACTTAAGTACTTTTAGCACTAGGGTATTCAACTGCAGTTGTTTCGGACTGAAAACTATTTTCGATTTTTGATAACCAGCAGGCCTATTCATCGTTCTAATCATCTTTCCTCGAAATATTAGGCCTATGGTGATAATTGTTCAAATGAAAAAATCTTCCGGAGGTGATTATTGTGTTGTCCCCGAGTGTTCTCAGACCGCTTGTGTAGCTCCTAAGCCAACTTCACATTTTTGCGTAGCCATCCTCCCAGTCTCTGGCCCTGCATTCTACTGCAAGATGGTAAGACAGATTATCTTATCAACTTTACCTGGCTGTCCTTACCTTATCCAAATTATGTAAATTATTGAAACAGGGTGTGAAATAACAAACGAGATTCACATCGAAAATGTTTTCAGTGCCGCGCTATTGCCTGCAACGCAAAAGTGCTACCGATAACTAGCTATAGTTAGCTAACCTCGCTGTTATTAGATTGAGTCTTACAACAGTTTACTGTCATAGCAATTGTATTCTCATTTACTGCAGCTGGCTAGCTAGCTCGCTCATCATTTATCCTCAATTATTCACTAACTTGGGCTAGATAACAATTGACCAAAGTTGTGATTTTTAATAAATTAGCTAGCTGACTTAAATTAGAAATTCGAGCGTCTTCTCCAGCGGTGATTTTACTCCCGCGAAATGACGTTGTTAATGGTGTAGTAGTACGCGAAGCATTTGAGCCTATGAACCGTAACGGTATTTCTGTGTAATACAACGGGCATTAAACCTTATTCCGATATTGTTACGTTATATCTTTACATTGATAATTAACAACTAACGCGAGTTCGCCATAAACGTTTCAATTTGAATACCTGGGAGATTTATAAATAGACGGCTTCAGAACCGTAGTACATGTTAGCTGGTGAGTCATGCAGCGTACGATGCCGCTAGACGTTTTAGAAGACTTTATTAGATAAAACCAGTAACTAATTGCGAAACGAAGAAACGGAGATGTTCTTTTTTTTTTTTTTTGTAACGTAAAAGTAATTTCGCATATAAACAGTATATTTTTGGCCACGGTTGTTAAACCGCCTGATTTAAAAATTTGTCGACTTTCAGAAAGTAAACTTGTCCAAGGAAACTAGTAATACTGAAAGTCCTAGGCTTATCTGGGGTGCGTTTCGCAAAATCACAGATGCTAACTTGCATAGTTGGACCCATTGACTGTGAACGGACGAACTACGGTTTTGGGAAACGCACCCCTGGTAGGGGAGAGCGGGACTCAACCTATCACATTTTTTTTGGCTTAATTAAAAAATATTAGTGTTAGATTTATGAAGTTTCTGTATGAGCGACATGAACCCCTGATGTTTCTGTCTGGGACAGGGGTGGGCAATTCCGGTCCAGGAGGGCCAGTGTGTATGCATGTTTAGTTCTATCAATTACCTTGAATAATTGAATTAATTGATTGCATTCACAAATATAGATTTGCGCAAAGATTAGATCAAAGAAAAATGTTTTATGTAGGGAGACAAGAACAGTCTTTGATGGTCATTCATGGTAATTTAAAGAAATGTGCCTGAAATATCAGATTTCATAAATTGTTTGGCTAATTTAGATAATCTACTAATTGAAGGCCGGAAGTTGGTGTGAAAACCAGGGACAGATACGGCCCTTGTTGCCCACCTCTGGTCTAGAATCTACCATTCTTGTAGAATAGACGACATTGGAGTTATAATGCAATACGCATTATCCATTATCCATACACGCATTTTCTGCTGGGGGTATAAACTCCGCCGTATCTCATTTCCATTGACAACCACCTACACAACGTTCATTCCTATCATTTATACGTGATATTAGCACACTTTCTTCAGAAGTTGCAGAGCAACAACGACATGGAAAGGACGCGTTTTGGTGATGTTTGTTTTATAAAGTTTTAGGAATTTTAAAAGGTTGAAGTACGTGATGAATGAAGTGGCTGCATACATTCACTTTCATTTTGTAATACGACTATGGGCTGCGAACCATACAGCGGGATGGGAATGAAAATTTTAGTGTATGTAACCAGTCGGGTTTATGTTAAAAAGAAATTGTCACGACTGTAGGCAGAAAAATGGAAAATAACCACTTCAAAAAGAAAAGAAGAGTTAATTTTAATAGCCCAACAGAAACCACTATCTTTATGAATGAAGCTTGGGTCGAGCTAAAAATCACACATACCAGTTCAAACATCAGCTCTGTTCACCGCCTTTACCCAGTTTCGTCTTAGCTCGTTGTCAGCTAGGAAGCGTAACATTCGGATTGGTGGAGGGCAATCACATGCGCCTAGCTTGACCCAACAGGCCAGTATGTTTTAGGCAGAGCTTCCTTTTCCACTTACAAAGATAGTGTGTGCCATTTGCACAGCCCTTGACCGCACACCATGTAGTTGGCATCTAATTAAGGGAGAAAAGATAAGCTTTACTGCTGTGAATTTGTATATGTACATATGTACTGCCAGCATGGATAGTTTAAAATGAAAGGAAAGAAAAACTTAAACCTACCCATGACAGAGACAGGCATTTATAATCTGGGCGAGGTGATTGATCTCTCTCGCGCTGTACTTCGCATAGTCGAGAGGAAAGTTTTCTTGTTATATAAACGACAGCAAAGCTAAATAAATCTCAGTCGAGGACAGTGACATTCTTTAAATGTTAATCTATCAGTGTTTAATAACCGTGGCGGCTGGTGGATGGAAAACCGAGGGGGCGGGAAACATCCCTTGACACGGATGAGATTATTGACCCAATTTCAATCATTGTTCTTGGTCAACACGTTTTCCAACAATATGAATAATCTGTTGGCGGTTAAGTAGGCCTACTCAGTTTCCCTTATAATGAAATGTTAAGGCAAGTGAATCATAAATAGGCCTACTATAAAAATGTTTAATTCACATGCCTTAATAGGCTACTCTTCACGAAAAAAAACTACTGTGGATTTTCCGCGTAAACTTTTGTCACATCCTGCAAAGCAAGTCCTCAAACCTGTGCGTCATGATTGTTTAATTGAAAAAGATTGAAATGCGCTCTTTTTTGCGTTTAACTGACGCGTTTTATTTCTCGTCTTAACGAAGACAATTAGCTACACCTGAGAACGGAGACTTAAAGTATCTTTTATCAAGAAAAATGACTGAAAACAGATCAAGACTAATAAGCAGTTTAAAGGCATGTTTATCGGCCTCCTTGTTCTCCGTCCACCGCCCGCCACTGATGAAATGTTTGAAACATAAATGACAGTTGTTTAGTCCTTTTTCAGAAATTAAGTATTTGGATACAATTATCTTTATTTACTGACTCCAAGTCCAATGGTAAAATTAAAAAAAAAACAAACAAACAAGAACACAACAAATAAAAAAGAAAGAGAGAAACACAGAGATAAAACACTTATAGACAGCTCACTGTCTGTCCACACTAATTAAAAAGGTGCAGTTGCTCATGCCAGTATTTCCAGAACATAGTAGTGTATTTTGAATCACTCAGAGTGGGGTCAGTCAGAGACATCATGAATCAATTCCACATTTGATTTTTGGGGGTCTGTGAGACAAACTTTGGTCCCTGATTGTGAAACAGCCCTAATAAAAGCTAGTCTGTTGAGGTATTCACTTTCATTCTGGTGAGATTCATAGGGAGTATAAACATTTAAAATAATAAAGGTGTTCCTCTCATGTGCAACTTTAACTGCAATGGCCCAATCAACCTCGAGCCGAATCACAGAAATCAATGGGTCATATTTCTTATGCCACAGTATGGCCTCTCCCCCAGGTATTCTGCCACGCAATTTGCCCATACTTAAGTCTGTTGTTGACTCCCCAGCTCCGTAGAAGTCATTGTGCACAGAGTTAAGTTTATCTAGCTCTTGTTTAGGTAGCAGAGTCTCTTGTATACATGAGATATCAAAGCTCTCAAAAAGTGTGTCGATAACAATGCGACGCGCTTTATCCCCAGCTCCTTGTCCAAGATGCAGGCCCTGCGAGTTGTATGACACAATTTTCATAATTCAGTCAGACACCGACTTGCTCGCTTACCTCCACTGCTGGAGGCATAGTGGGCTTAGTTGGCCCAGATGCAGTGGCCTTGCATGATTCATAATAACGCCGGACCAGATCCCCCTCGGGCCAGAGCTCAGGGGCGTACATTTCATTAATGTCCTTACATTATGCAGTCACTTTAAAAGAGCTGAAGCGGCTGTGTACACTGTCAATTTTCAGGCAGGTGACATCTATATTGAGCTTTGATTTAAGATACTCTGTGAGCATGTCAGCATCCAGATCTGAGGAGAATTTTGTGGCAAAGACACTCACCATTTTAGTCTTTACAACTTTTATGGTACTCACAGATCCAGTGCCAATGATAGAGACAGGTCCAGTTCTCTTTCGTCCAGTGATAACAACACGCACATCCGAACCCGCAGCGTGCTGCTGCAGCTTCTGCGGTGGTCGACCTTTTTTTCACTACTTTACTTCACCGCGGAGAGCCAGTGGGGAACACTGACCCAGCTGGATCTCTCCTGGTTGCAGATCTGCTCATACTGAGGCCAGCGGCTGCCATCACAGCCGCATCACTACTGCAGGGAAGAGGTTCGAGAAGGCATGTAGGTGCTTCGCTCGCCTCCGCACTCCGATCCACCGTAGGTTCTCGTGACTAGTCTGCTGCTCCCTGCGCCGCGTCCTGGCCGCATTCGCCGTCTCGGTGCCCCGGTGGCACAGGGACATATTCCCGGCGCCTGGTGTCCTCCTAAGGCTGACAGCCACCAGCCCCAGCTAACACGTATGCACTTTCTGTGCCCAAATCAGAACTGTGGAAGAGTATGCCTCGAAATCCCTGGCCTCTGGCATCAACTAAGCATCGTCCTCACCTGCCGGTGCCGGCTTCATCTTCGTGTCAGAAAAAGGATAGTTCTTTCCAACCATGCATGGACTATAGGGGCCTTGCAGTCGAAAATCACTACCCTCTGCCGCCAGTGGACTCTGCCTTCTCTAACCTCCAAGGATGCCGCTATTTCACCAAGTGAACTTGCGCAATGCCTGCCTCTTGGTTCACATAAAGTTTGCAAACAAGTGGAGGACAGCCTTCAGCACCCCCTCCGACCACTACGAGTAATTGACGATACTACTCACGCTCACTAACACTGCTGCAGAGTTCCAAAATCTCATCAACAATGCCCTCCGCCACATTATTTCCCACTTTGCGCACACCTACCTAACTGATGTCCTTGTGTTCTCCTACACTCTGATGGATCATACTCAGCACATCCACCACGTAATCCAGTGCCTGCTTGAAAACTGGCTCTACTTGAAGCCTGAGAAGTGTGAATTTCATCAGATGTCGGCTCAGTTTGTTGGCCTCAGAATCTTGTGGGCTGAGGTTGCGATGGATCGATTAAAGGTACAGGCTGTCCTGGGTTGACTGGAACTGGTGGGCCGCACACAACTGCAGCAATTACTTGTGTTAGATTTTGGGTTTTCTTGGCGTGTTCCCCCACTTTGTCTTTCATCTTTCCGAACAGATGGTGAGCTGTGAGAGCCAATTGCTTTCGGCTAATGCCGTGATTGCCGCTATACACTATAGTATCTATGTAAATCAACTGGGTGCCGGGGGACGGCCACCATTGATCTTATTAAATTAGGATGAGGTGTTTTGACATCCTGTAGCAGAACCGGCTCCTCTGGATGGCCTGGTGGGGGCGGCTTCCTGGCCGGGTGTTATTTGTTGCTCTTTCACACTACTTAAACTGCTTATTTTCCTTCATTCAGGGGTACGATATTTGACCTCACGGGGAGAACACTTGTTTTACATTGCGACTAACGTAACAATAAAATTCTATGTACGTTTTACCATCTCATTGAATTCGTCTGCAAGTTTTTTCCATTTGGGATTTTGCGTGAATTAAACAGCCTGTTGGGGAAGCGCCGAACCAGCGGCAAAAAGAACAATAGAGTAACGGAGATTTTCATCACTTGGCTCTGTCAACTTTCACTGGTGCTTCATCTGGCAAAAGTTGCTGCGATATCTTTATCAAACTGTCCTAGTGGCTGTGGATCTGCGCCTGGTTCCTTCAATGCTGCACGTAATGCAAGAATGATTGGGTTGTCATCATTAGTTTGTGAATGTGTGAACAAAGCTTACATAAACTGCATGGATAATGAGTAACGTGTTTAGTTGAAATATAAAACTCAATTTTAAATCTGTAGGCTACTGAAGTGCATTACAAATTGAATAGCTGACCTTTATTTTATGGTTGTTATGCAGCTCTGCAGTAAAATATGTAAACTTGCAGCTTAAGCCTCACCAAAGCACTGTAAAATTGAATGAGAGTTTTTACTTTTAGAGCTATAGTCAAGCTATTTTGTAATGTATATCGGATAGCCGCATTAGAAAGCAGGTTTATGACACAATCATATTAGTTATCTAGTCCTGCTCAAGGACTGTGAAGTCTGTAGCCCTTCTTAGGTTATGAACTAAGAACATTTGGGGACAGAACGTAATTTCTGTTCAGAGAAGTGCTAGTCCTGTCAGATTGTTTGTGACCAGAACCTTTTTTCCTCACTAGCCAGTTGCTTACTTTCAATCAAGGCTAAGCTACTGTTATCCAGTGGCACAACATTTGATTTTGAAGTTTTTGACTGCAAACTTCTTACATTTGAAAACAGTGATTTTACTTATTGACTCCGGTTTTCATGACACACAGTGCCCTTTGTGAAAATAGCAGTGCTACACTATCTAAAAAGGAAATGTACCAGGAGCTTGAGTTGAGCTATATTTTGACATTTATCCATAAAATTTTCTAAACGATAAAATGAATGGTCAGGATTTGAATTTGTTATTATTGAGCATTTATTCATACCTAGTAGCACTGTGGTGCAGTGATTAGGGCCGTTGCCTCGCAGTATGGAGAACCTGGGTTTTATAACTCAGTCACCCAGGACTGCATGTCTCACTTTTTGGGACCCTAAACTCAGGTTTGCCCCCACCCTAGACCAGGAATGCAGTTGCGTCCTGGTTAGCCTGATTAGCACACCATGGTGGTCCACTGCTCCTAAATAACTGCAATGGGTTGTGACCAGTTAAGTATATCTGATGAATGTTAAATGAATAAGATTTTTAATTTGATGGTATTGCTGATGGTTGTGGCCATTCCAAGAGATGAAAAAGAGTTAACATGGAGCTGAATTGGGCTGTCTGTTGGGTTTTGTGCCCTTTAGTCATCAGAACTTTTTTCCTTAAAGTGTACAGTGAGCTCCATAATTCATTGGACAGTGACAAATTTTCTTTAGCTCCTGTAGTCATGCACTTAAGACTTTGAATGAACACAAGACTAAGAGGTTGAAGTGCAGACTGTGGTTCAGTTTGAGGCACCTTTATCTGAACCCTATGAACTGTTCAAATTAAAAGGTTAATTTGTAAACTGGAGATACACTTGAACCAGTTTTTGTTTTGCTTTTTTCAACAAGGGGAAGTGTGAAGATTCTGTCGGGGTTTTCGGACAGACGCAGATTTTAGAAGGTTTTTTGATATAGTTTTTTTTTTTTTTTTTTTTTTTTATGATCCTTCAGTGTGGAAGGGGAGCCTTAATACATTATGTGAGGAAACACTGAGCCCGCACTGGGTAGTACAGCGCCACTGAAGTGAGGTAGTGACTGTTCTTGGCCACAGGGAGGCTCTTCACCCACGATACCATACTGTCTGAATCAGTGGTTCCAAAAGGGCTGGAGGCAGCCCATCTAAAATAATCCCTCCAAACACTGAAAGCTACCAATCAAGAAAATAAATGGCTTTTTTCAAATTCTTAGATTGAAGTTGTGGTTGGAACAAAAACTAGTTAACACATGGCAGTGTTCGAAATAAGCGGTTATCCGGTTGTGCAGACAACCTGAAATAGATCCGGACAACCT
This sequence comes from Gymnothorax javanicus, assembly GCA_029692085.1. Lineage (NCBI taxonomy): Eukaryota > Metazoa > Chordata > Actinopteri > Anguilliformes > Muraenidae > Gymnothorax > Gymnothorax javanicus. Next base: position 2,319,636 of record CM056198.1, read on the forward strand.
AAACTGCTCACGAGGTTGCCCGTTGGACAACCAAATATCCGGCAGTTTTATTAATTTGAATTTGTCAAAATTTTATTTACTTCCCTCTGCAATGGACGCCACCATTTTGGTCGTGTGAAAGGCCTACTGCGTGTAATTTTCACGTGTCTCGTACGGGCAAGAACGTGTCTTTTTTTTTATAATTAAGTACCGCGGCAAACAATGATGTTGAGATAGACCGCGGCGCCCACTTCAATTCAGGCTTGGGCGATCTAGTCAAGGAAAACTCGTGGCACGAACAAGCCAGATGTTACCTTAAACAACCTAAGGGAATGAAGATTTGAAATTGTGACAATAAGCATCTTACTTCGTAGTGAATTCTATGTTCTCATATCATAAGGGTTAACGTATTGTATGCATATTCAGAGTTCAATCAAAATTACTGCTTCGAGTGTGGCGGTTGGCTCTCTTCTTGCATGAAACTTCACTGCTTTTTGACACCGAGAGGTCAGTTATCTGAAATAGTACAGCCTGATATTAAATTTCATGACCATTCATTTATAAGTGGCAATCTAACACCCCGAGGAAGCAGGAATCTTTAGATTTTGTTTTGGCTACGTTGTTTTCAAGTACATGCTGCCTGTATATCTCTCACTCGTCCCAAGCCATGTCAAATTGGTCGGCTCTGTTCTTGCTAGTGTTATAGCGAGCTAACGCGAAGTCCGATAAGAAAGGGAAATGCAGTGTCATGAAGACCGGTCTTTGCCCGAGATTGTGATGGAATACGGGCCTCAGAAATATTTAGAAATGGCAAGAGCTATTGAGTTGAACCGAGCTATTAGGTTGCAGGAGAGTGGTTTTGGTCAACAGTTGTTTAGCTTGGCAGGAGAATTTATAGTTTTTTTTTTATTATTGCATTGTTCTGAATATCACCTGTACAACTAATTGAAGCATTACTTAGCTTTATTCAACTTAGTATCTGGTTTTTTTTTTTTTAAATGCTAATGATACACTGGACAACTAAGAATTCTTGTGGACAACCTGATTTGCATCCGATGGACAACCAAATTTTTTTCCTTATTTCGAACGCTGCATGGCGTTCCCAGGACTGAGTTTGAGTACCACTGATTTGTTGTAATTTGTTCAAAAAGTATCTAATTCAAGATTTTGCTCATTGTCACTTCAAACTACATCAACCTCCAAAATCAATGATGTTTTTTCTGTAAGATTTGAGAAATGACTTCACCTTTTGAGCATTTTTGACATTTGATTGAATATCATTTTGCTTGCAATGACTGCTCAAAATCTGACATCTCCAGATGCTGGCATGTTCTCAGGTCATGCTCCACCAGGCCTGTACTGCTGCCATCTTAAGTTCCTGCTTGTTTCATGCCCTCGGTTTCCTCTTCAGCATGTGAAAAATTAGATTCAGATCCAATGATTGACTCGGCCCATAGAGCCAAAAATAGCTAAGGGCGCTTTCACACTAGGCACGTTTGTTCCATACGGTGCCACTGTACGATTGCCCCCCCTTCCCCTCTCCCCCCACTGGTCAGCTTTCACGCTAGTACTATTGTACTGTACCCGACTACACTTGCATATATTGTCAAAATTTCAATACAGTGCATTGTAGTTTGCACCTAGGTGGTGTTAAATGGGGAAATATGCAGAAAGAAGAAGAAACAAACCCTTGCGTGGAAAGAAATCTGTATCCAACCTGCACTTTTTGCGTTTTTTTATTTGCCAGTACGATGTTGAAAGGAGGCGCCAATATATTTCGGGGGCTTTAGAATATTAAAATTTAATATTAATATTGTGGATGCACATGCTGCGCGTGCCCTAGTAACCTGGTGTGTCATCAGTAACATGGATTACCACGCATAGTAGCACGAGAAATTAAACTTTAAATTTTCTTAGGATGGATGCTTGATATTGTTTCACACCCGAATCTTTCTCTGGGCACCCAAGTATCAAGGTAAGCCAAAAATGTACTGATTACATTCAATATTGGTGGAGGTTGAATACGGAATTCTTTTGCCCCTGCATTTTTGGCCGATTATGCTGTCTACAGCCTCATACCATGAAAATTTATCTTTCTCATGAATTGAGCTGCCAGACTTTAGCACTGCGTCCCGCACTTTTATATATCGCAGCTGCATTTTCTTTAGTTTGTCACGGCACTGATCTATTGTTCTGTGATAACCACGCAAATGTACCTACTCACAAAATATTCCATAAATCTCCGAATTTTCATGTGTTGTACCCAGTTGTTATAGTATTTTTCGTCCACCTAAATTTTGAACAAAAGAGCCGTAATACGGAACAGTGCTCAAGTACGGTTGCTTTCACATTTAGTACGAGTACGGATGAATCGTGGCCGAGTCCACCTCTACCAACCATACTCGCGTACCCTGTTCACACTTATCAAATGAACTGGCAGTGCTCGACAAGTACATTGGCCCGATGACCCCGGACCTGTGGAAGTGCCGATCGGGCCAGCGCACCTCATCCTGTGCTTGCCCGAATCGGTCATCGCCATATTTCCATGCGTAGTTATTGGCTTTTTAGATTGCCAGTGTAACCCATATAGAATATATGGTCACTAAAGGGTTAACTGATTGAGCGTCAAATCCTATGATGGCATCCGAGGGCACAATTGCGCAGTTTTTTTTAGCAATGAGAGAATTTTATTTTTCTGTGTGAAAAGCAACTAAGAAGAGCTCTAGCTCGTTTGGAAAAATACACCGAAATAAATTGCGATATTAAGTCAGTTTATATTCCAAGCTGCAGATGAGTGAGGTTTTAAATTGGTAACCCGTTGACTACACCGTGAGAAGCGGGGTTCCATCAACTTTTACCGTGATTTTTCCCTATTGAAAACTCCGGTGAGTTTGCTTTGGTCTGAACATGCCTGTTAGTTTGCTATCTTGCTAGCTAACACGGAGAGTCATCATTTGTGAACAATATTAAATATAAAAGTCACATACTGTTACAAAAAAAATCCAATCGGAGTGATGTGAGAGTATTGTGAGATGTTTATATCTTGCATTTGGCTCATTCATTTGTATTTATGCCAAACAAAACATTTAGCCAAGTTAAGGTTAGCCTATTGCGAATGTGCTCTGCTGCAATGGCTAGATCGTAATGCATTTATTTCATGCTGATGAAAGGAAATAGCCTGCAGTTCATGTAGCTAAATGAAATATTGGATCAGTTCATTATGTGTTTTAGTTTTGTTTATTTAGCTTTGCTAATATAAGTTTATCATTGGTCAAACAGACTTGTAGGATATTGTTGCAGTTGTACTGTGATTTGAACAGTTTTCTTATAACCATGATTAATGGTTGAGTTGTTAATTGAAAAAAAGAAAAGAAAAAGGTACCTTATGCAGAGAAGAAATTAAAATGTTGCTAATTGATTTATTTAATCTGTCCTGCTGCGTGCAGACTGTTTTTCATTATTTTTTTATTTGATCCTGGATCGAGTTTATAAATATTATAAACACTGAGGTGTTTTCTTTATTGAAAAACAAAAAGATTTCCTTGCTGCAAGTAAAAATCCACAGAAAAGGGTCATCCAAAATTCCGGCCAGTGAAAAGTTGGTTCGGGCCAGTGGGAATGACCAGTCACTGGCCCTATAGGGACAGTGAATTTTTCAAAACTTGTCGAGTCCTGACTGGACTTTGGGGTCAAGTGTGTTTGGATCCGTGCCCAAGTACCTAGTGTGAAAGCACCCTAAAAAGTGTGTCCCTGCCCAATGAATTATAGTACTCACTGTATCTTCTTAGCCAGCTGATCAAATAGTAGATATGGATATCCAGTTTCAATAGTGGCATTGCTCGTGAGGCTGTGAGCAGACAGAGTTAATCAATGAATCGGCGGGAAATAGCAACCATACACGTGTAACAATTAGGTCGCTTGTTACACTTCTCTAACAAGCAACCATATTTTTAAAAACAAACCCAAAAAAAACCACAATCCACGACCCGTAATTTTTTCAAGCGACTTCGGGAAAAGGAAGCCCAAAGTCGCGTATTATAAACGGACTTGGCAACTCTGGTCTTGACCCAGTGCGAGGTAGTTTACCGGTGAATATATACCTGGTTTTAACCAATCAAAATGCAGAATTCGCTGGAATGAATGGTAGAATAGTGGATATTCAACATTCTGCCAACTGCCATTTCAGTTGTCAATCAAAAGAAATCTTGTAATTTTATTGTATATCCCCGACGATGATAGTCGGGAGATACTATGGTTTAGTTCCGGGGCCGCCGCCGCCGCTGCAGAGATTTTCTGTTCCAGGCTCTGGAGGCTTCAAAGCACATAGAATTTTTCCCTAAATTTGCATAGTCAAAGATGTTTATTTGGCAATGGTCATGATCAATTCTCGACAATTTCCGACATCCAATATTGCCGCTGGCGGCCATTTTGTCGAAAAAAATTTTTTTGCAGATTTTGTGTTTTCTGCTCATTTTGAACCACATTTACATATATACACACACACACATATATATATATATATATATATATATATGTACAAGGATGCATATTAATGTTGTAGCAAGAGTAAAAACAGTAACATTGTGGCTGTAAAAATTTGCAAGTGATCTCTTATGGAGATCGGGGAGATACACGACTCGGTGCCTGTGGTGACCGAGTTATCTAATTTCCCTTGAAAACAAATCAGATTATACCTGTGATTGGTTAAAATATTATTATAGATAATTTACAGTTATTTCACAGTTTAAATGAAAATAAATGATTAGATAGGGTATTTAACTATGAGACATTCTCTTTGCTTTGAATACTGCTGACTCTGTCTTTTTGAGGGTGTAGCACAGCAATCAGGCTTAGTGGTGAGAGTTGGATGTGTGCTAGAAGAAGTAATGTCATTTTATTGTCATTTAGAAAAGTTATCTTGACTATATGTAGATGTTTTTTGGGTAGCTTACCAAGCAATGAGCCCTAATCAGTGGATGACAATTCAATGCCCTAGGGATATGTGCATGGCATTGGCGCCGATCCCGTGGTTGCTTGGGGGCCTGGGCACTCATGGAAATTGCCTAGCACCCACAGGGAAAGTCAGTCAATCAAAGGGGAGCCTTTGCTGTTCTGTGACTAACTACATTAGTAATCAAATGCACTGTCCAATGGAATGCCTTGTCAGTTTAGGGCGAAAGTTCAAGTCTTGCTTCTCAAGGTCTGCTACTTGCTTTGTGCTACTTGCTAATAAGCATTGCGTGCCAAGATTACAAACTGTGAAAATGGACAGATTTGTCATATAAAAATCAGCAACCCCAAATAATCCTACCGTGGTAATTATGAAAGTTCCCCCAGTGATATCATGTAGTAACACTGCCAATATGAATGCCTGCAGTAGCAGCGAAGCAGAGGGACGCAAGAGCAGAGGATAAACTATCAAGCTACCTGGAGAGGTGAATTCCCCTGGATAACTCACAGGGCCACAAAAACAAGTTATTCTGTGAAATTTGTTCTGCACCGTTCCCATCCACAGCACACAACCAAAAGTCCTACGAGATGATTGAAATCCATGGCTGTTGGTGATTGATTGATGTTATTTTACTCCGAGCGCTTGTATGTGTTTGTAAATGTGTGATTAATTTTTTTTTTTTTTTTTGGTCAAGTCGCGGTGTCTCACAGCCAGTTTCGTGTCAGGTTTTGCACTTAGCCCAAGATAATTAATATTTATGAGCGAACAGTTTTCCTAAATGATGCGCCTGGCCATACTGAAGTGGTCGCTAGAGTGCAATGAAGTTACAGAGTTTGACCAGAAGTGGCTGCTAATGAGGTAATGAAGTAAAAAATTTTGACCGGTGTAACCTCCAGGATCTTCAGCAAAGCTGTACCAATTTTTGTCTCACCCCTGCAGACCTCTGGCAATAGCCAATCAGAAGCCCAGTGGGTTGATCATTTTATTGCAGAGTTTACTCAGCTTCAGAGCTGATGGTAATCTTTTGTAAACGTATTTTCAATTAGATGAAGATGTGGTGATTCATTTAGCCAACAAAAACAAAATAACAAAAAATGTGGCCCGTCCAATGAGTGATATTCACTGTATCTTGCACTTAATGTGAATTATCTCCATGGACAAATAAGGAAAATGCACTTATTGTTCGAGCACCTACAATATCAAAACTATTAAAAAGTTAGGCATCTTGGTATTATGAACCACATTTATGCTATCATTTTTATGAGGACATTCAGCATGGGTCTGGACCTACCTTGAGTTTGATAATTTTGTAATTATTAGGCTACAACAGCGAGCTTTTTGGATTATTGTCCCAAATAGGCTACAATGGAACATTGCTGAAAAAGTGATTGAATTGAAGTTCATACGTTCAAGCCCATACCTGTGCAACACTCTTACAAGTAGTAATGATACTGTTGTCTTGAATGTAATTTAAACTGCCGTCTCATTGTCTTACATCATTGATTGACATTGAAAATTTTGACTCATATGAACTCATAATTCTTAAATTTCTGAGTTGTTTTGAATATTATTAATTTTAAATGTATTTTATCTTTGTGTACTTGGTTAATCTCTTTCTCTTTGAGCAGATCTTGATGTTAGAAAGTTAATGATAGTTATTTCAAATGTCAACTCATGACATGATGACTTGCTTTATAATAAATTTTGCTATCGCCAAATTGTGTTTCAATCTGATTGTCTATTAAGTCAGTTGAAAATGCGACAAGGCCTTCTTATGTTTGTTCAAAGTGTGCAATTAATGATATGCCATGGTCTCCTTTATATACAGGAGTTTGTATAAAACAACTTACACTGCGTGTACCCAGTAATTTCTCCTGGGTGTGAACAATACTTGAGTCAAAACTCCTACCTCATCCAAAATCTAGCTCGGGAGAAAAATCATCAAATTTCATGCGAGAAAAAAATGGTCTTTATTCTCATAATTGATCTTATAGGATACGGAAATAAAGAAAACTCTGTCAAAAACTTTAATTTCTTACTACATGGCAAATGGAATTAGTGCATCAGCTGTCAAATTTGTTAGTAAGTTAAGAGGAAGAATAAAGTGCATGTGTAAATACTGTATTTCCACTTTAAATACACATTCAACAATTTGATGATGTACACTTTCTTTTTTGGACGAATTACATTTGAGCAAACATTTCAGTTCATGAGGTAATGCTTAATACGGTCATTGCACATTTTGTGGGGACATTTCATCTACGTCTTCAGCTGCAGGCACCTCCTCGGCAACAGACACTTCCTCGGCAACAGACACTTCCTCGGCAACAGGCACTTCCTCGGCAACAGACACTTCCTCGACAACAGACACTTCCTCGGCAACAAGCTCTTCCCTAACAGCTGGAACTTCTTCCGAAGCCAGTACATCCACCGGGGTTGGTACGTCCTCAGCTGCTGGAGCAGCTTCGGTTGAAGCGGCAGTGGTCATATGCAAAGGGGTCCGGATTACATCAATCAAATGCTGCAGGGAGTGATTCACTTCTTTCAAGTCCATATCAAAATAGAAAATCCTAAATATAAAATTGACTAGATCGAGAACGTCGGGGATTGCTGAATTTATATGGAAAGCAACTGCATCGAGCCTGTCTGATTTGAAGGCCTGTACAACTAGCTCCTCTGACTTCCTGGCACAGCCTTGAACGAAGTCTGCTATCGTCTGCAACATAACATCTGGACTCTCAAGTTTCCTCACCATATCTACAGTTACTCTCTGGAGTTCCTTAGCGGCAGATTTGAGGTTTTCTAGGACTTGGCTGGCTGGTACTTCCTCATCAGAGCCTGGCATGGCCACCTGTATGTTGCTGAAGAAGATAATGGCAGCATCAGCGTAGGGCTCCAGGAAGTCATTGAGCCTCTGTACAAATCTGTCAGTTGTTGTTGCAACAGCGCTCATGATTTTGTGACTCAGCTCTGGCAAAGTTAGGTTTTCCTCAATCACAGGAACATGGAATTCGAGCTCCCTCAGGAATTTAGTCATCGTATCAACTGCCATTTTCGTTATGTCCTGATACAAGTCGAGAAGATTCCGGTAGAGCCGAGCAAACTCATTCATTCCTTTGAAGTTCCTGAAAGTGTTAGCTAAGTACTTCAAAGTCTTAGACACGATGTCCCTCAACTCATATGAGGTGCTCTTGATATCCTTGTCGAAGAGGGTCCTGTGGTACTTGTCGACAGTGTTATACACAGTGGCAGTGACGTCCGGCACTCTCTCCTTCAGACCCAACAGTATATCATTGACAGCACCCTTATCCAAGGCGGCCTGACCCTTTTTGAAAATCAGGATCTGTACCTCCCTCTCAGGTTCAGACTGGAATATAAATGAAACACAATGATTATAGAACTATTGGAACTTAACCCTCTCAGCGCCGTGGGAAACTATAGTTGCCCAATGATGTAAGATATCAAAGTCAGATGCTGTTGAAAACCTATCATATGGCAACTTGTTTAAAAGAGCTCCTGCCTCTTTTAAACAAGTTGCCATATGATAGGTTTTCAACAGCTCAGGATAAAGACATTTTTAATTCCTTGAAAATGTATTCGGCGCTCAAAGGGTTAATCGCAAGGGTTAAAAGCTAAAGACTGTAATTTGTAATAATATGCATTTTATATGTTTTTCAGTGTGTTCAATGTTTGGAAATTTGGTTAAGTTTAAAAAAAAAAGGGATGGTTGATATTTGCAAGTATTAGCTTTCCTATGGAAAACAAAAGTAAGACTTACAGGGTATCTGGCATAGATGTGTGCAGATGACCGGGACAGCTGCAATCCGAGGAATCCAGAGGTTGGTGCCGAAATAGTGGTGCTTATGCGGTCCTTTCCAGAAGCGTACCGGAAGTTCATGTCACTGAATGTTGGGCTGGTTATGTCAACGTTCAGAGTGTGACGCACAAGGCTGCAAAAGATAAATTTCTTATTATTGGGCAACATCGATGAAGAATTTTGTTTTTCAGTTATATTATACCACTCAATACCACACTGTGTGCAGTTTGTTCTTGGCTTTTAATGAAAGTTTAAAAACCATAAAAGCAATTGTGAGTGATTGGGTCAGGTCAAGAACATTTGGTACATTTACCTGACATCAGACGAATCTTTCTGTTCTTTGCTGAAAAGGTCAAAAGGAGGTAAGTCAAGTGAGGTGACGAAATTCTAACTTAATATTCACAATAAGAATGGAATCGGAAGATAGAAAAATCTTTTAAGGCATAAATGTACTGTTATGGTTGAATCTAGAACATGATTCTTCTCATATTTTGACAAAATGAGGTAATGCCTACTAAGTCACCAGTGATTTGATAATCCACAATTTTTTATTTGAATTTCCCTCATTTATCAAATACACTATAATAGTTATGACACCATATCTCACAAATAAGAACATTCAGTCTCTGGAAATCGCTCACATAATAGATGTATATAGTCACAATACATAAAAAAGCAAATGCCGATACCTCATTAAGCGGAAAAGGCATGCTGCAATTCCATTTTCAGGTCAATGTGATTGAAGGTACCCTTGTTATTCAGGCTAAGGATGCCTCCATTAATGCTTGCCATACCTGTGACTGAGGCAGACAAAAAAAAGAAAAAAGTCAAATGGGCATGAATGGAAATCCGCAAGCTTCACGCAACTGTGCAACTATTATAAAATTCCGAACTTACAATCAAGATCGTACGCCAGGAAAGCCAGAGTGGAGGTGCCAGTGGATTTTAGTGAAGCGGTGTAAGTGGGAGTGTGCTTCTCCAGGCTTCCCGTCACTGTTGTGCTGTAAACGGGAGAGATGGCCTTCACTATGGCGGACAGAGCAGCAGGAATGTATCCCTCCTGGTCTTTGTGGCACACCGCAACTATTTCTCCCTTCACAGACTGCAGATCGTCTTCGCTGGTGACCTCATCAAATTTCAGCACGTCCCAAAGGTTCTTCTCATAGATGGGAAGCTTGATAGCTTTCAGGACAGCCGCGTGACCATCGATAGATTCACTGATTGCCAATCGAATTTCAGTCGCATCGTTGGACAGCAGCCAGTCAGATGTGTGCAGAACAGATGCGAGTTGCTCTTTGCCTGTCATGCTGAGCTTCTGCTCCTCTGCAGAAATTTCAAGGGCGATGTTCTCAAGAATACTAGCGACTCCTAGGCTGCTTGGCTGTGACATGTCAATATCCAGCTTAGCGCTCAGTTTTGCTTGAGGACCTAATTCAATCAGACCTTTCGCTGAATACTTGCCCTTGGTGTTAAATGAGTCCACATTAACCTCATTGCTGCTGATCAGATGCAATCCAACATCCAGACCATTGGAAGAGACCTCGAAGGCTAGGTGCTCAACCAGATCCATATTCCAGTCCTTACTCTCCCCAAAATTGCCACTGGACTTGGCATCAGTCTTCAGAGAAGAGCGTAGGCCATTAGCATCCACATGGATGTTAGCCTCATTGTTCAAAGCTCCGACAAAGTTTCCACTTTCCAATACAGTTCCTTCTACATTTCCTTTATTAAATGTGTCTAGATATATGTGGCCAGAGAGAACATCGAGGGCCAAGGTTTGTTCAAAGTCTCCCTTGCCAATAACATCAATCAGTGGGATGTTAAACCCACACCTCAGCTTTGTCTTAGAGTCCAAGCTAGCTTTTCCCTTTGTGCTTCCAATCAGTTCTTGGTTGATTTCCAGATTCAGGATGGGGAGGGAAACTTTAGCTACAGTTGCCACAGAAGCCTCAATGGCTCTCCTCTGAAGATTGATGGTGCTATCATGAGTTCCCTCAATATTCTGCTGTGCCATGGACACAGCTGTGACGATTCTAATGCCTCTTTTCTTCCTAGACAAGCTCATGGTTCCATCAAATTTACTCTTTAGAATGTCAAATAGAGAGGTTGAAGCAACTTCCAAATGGGCTACAATATCTTCCTGGTTCTGAAGGTGTGCATTTGCATTTAGAGATAACACTGGGGACTTCATTGAGAGATCAATTATGAGGTTTCCTAAAGCAGGGATTGCGATGTTATCATAGCCAATGAAAATCACATCTGGGCTCTTCTCATACTGAAGCTTCAGGTTAATGTCTATGTTCTGTTCAGTGGTGGTCAGGAGTGCCTTCAGACCAGTGTTTTCCCACAGAGTCACTTCATGTAGGGCTGGGGTTTTCACATTGATGACTGGCACTGTAACCTCAGGAATGTCCAATGGGAACGTCAGAATGTTCAGATTAGCTTCACCATTCACTGCTGCTGAAAATTCTGTTTTTTTCTCAGTATTGTCCAAGGTGAGATTGTGGAAGTATTTGTACTGGTTGAATCGAGACAAAGCCACCCAGTTAATCTGCTGCACCTCTGCATTGAGAGTAACGGCGTAGTCATTCTGCAATTCAATCTTTCCACTCATTGAAAAGGGGAGAGCAGCCTTAGCATTTCCCTTGTTTTGGATATCAAAGATTATCTCCGATGGATTAGCGTGAAGGTTTACTGCGTTAGAAATGGTTCCACTAAGGCTTCCTTCAAGCTCTGTGTCATGTGAGGCTTTCAGCTCAATTTTTATGTCTCCCATGTCAGCTTTTCCACTCACAAGCATCAGGCTGCTCTTAATGAAGGGAGCGTCTGTCTCAGCACGGCCATCAATAGTGATGCTTTTTAATAAAATGGCATCAGCATTTAGAGTTTGTTTCATTTTTAGGTATTGACTATCTGTGTTTCCTGTAAAGGTGAGCTTAGCAGATTGGATAGTGAGAGTGAATTCTAGTTCACTTTGGTGTGTTAGCTCATCTGTGTAATCTTGGAATGACCACTTCTCAGTGCCTGTGGTTCCAATAGCTAAATGCAGAGTGCCAGATTCCAGACGACCAACTGCTTTCTGCGTCATGGTAGCTTCACTTTTAATCCTTAAAAGCTCAAGGGTCAAACTGTGGTTGTAGGAAGTGTCAAGAGAAGCTGAAAATCCACTTTCCAAGGCAAAGAAAGCATTGTTGATCAGTTCCGCGTTGTACAGTATTGTTGTTGCTTTGGTAATAGTCTTAGCTGAGGCTTGAGCTGAGAGACCATAGATGCTGAATGAACCCTGATGCTCAACTGAGGCAGCTGTGTGGGTGAATTTAACTGTTTCAGAGACAATAACACGGCTCAGTTTAGGGAATCCAACACGTCCGGTAACATCCAGGACATAGTTCAGAATGTCTGCAGTTGATGTTGCCTTTGACGTCAGGTAAGCTGTTAACTGTGGTGTCATTGAATTGGTTGTGGAGTTCTGGAGTTCTGCAGATGTCCTGACACTGAGGTGGGGGGACTTTAAACTGATATCCCCATGTAACTTGCCAAAAGCAGGGACTGTGATCTGACTAGAAATGGAGGGCAATGTGAACTCAGGAATCTCGAGTGTTGTGATGTTGAAATTCTCCAGACTGAGCTTTGGGATAAAGATTTCAGGGATTCTGATGTCAGGAAGACTGTTCCCCGTCATTTCGAAGGCAAACAGGGAGCTCTGAATCCAGCTTATGAGTTCTTGAACTGCTTCAAGTTTCTGTTGGATCTGATAGGCTTTAATTTTCTCATTCACAAAACTTGTGATTTCACGGATTTTTGTGTTAACTTCATCGACAAAGCCATTGTAATCAAATGACTTCAATCCTTTGACAACACTGTCAATGTAATCATTGAGTAGATCAATTATTTGGCTTAAATCCAATGTTTTCACATGGTTCACTGTATCATCCAATAGTCTCATTGCTTTGTCATACAGAACCGGAAGATCAGCGTCTTTAATACTGTTAATTACTGTCTGTATGGTTTCCTCTATTTTAAATTGTCTAATTAATTCCACAGTTTTTTCCAAGAGAATTTTTGCTGTCTTGTCAACTTCATATTCAACAACAAAATCTTTGACTTTTGTGTAGACAACATCAATCTGCTCTGTAATTCTCAGTTCCTCAATAAAAGCATTTAGGCCCATTCCTTGTTTGATGGAGTCAACTAATCCGATTATTGTTTCTGTGGAGATTAGAGACTCAAGCTGTTCATTGTACCTCGCGACAAATACGGAGAAAAAGTTCTTCAGATCTTGAATAAATAATTCTAAATCAAAGCTCTCAATCACCTGTTTGAGCTCAGTTACTTTGTCCAGAAGCTTAGCTCTAATTCCATAGTTTAAATCAAGCTCCTGCACCCAAGCAAGACTGCTGTCCTGCATAATCTCCAGATCTACCTTGCCAATAATGTCCTCAATAGCAGTGATAATGCTGATAATGTTTGCATGGATCCCAAACTTCTCATTAATTGCATTCAGCTCTCTCACTACAGCAACAATTACGTCTGATATGGCCTCAGCTTGGACTCCATTCTCAATTGTTTCCTTGATGACAGCAAGCATGCCTTTCAGTTTGGTTGCCACCTCATTGAAGATGGTTTCAATGGCAACTTGTGTGCTCTCTATGAAAGCCTCAAAGTTTTCTTGGGTAACAGAATACTCTTGAAGTAGGGTAATACATTTCTCCTTTACTTCAGTAAGCTTGCTCTCTAGATCCTGGTCTCTAATAAATTCATTCATAGATTCAGGAAAATTTTCAAGCCAAACTCGTATTTCCTCTCTATTGATGTACTGTTTCATTGACTCTAGAACAGTAACAGATGATGTTCTGATCTGTTCAACGATGGTAGGTATGTTCTCAAAGAATGGCAATGATAGAACATGGCTGTCACTGTTCTTGTCATACTTCAAGAAACTGGAGATGCTGAATTCTTGGTTTTCATTTTCAGCCATGTTCAAAAGGTCTGTGAGAACCACTCCCGATAGCTCCACTCCAATCCTCTCTGGTTGATTGTAAATGCTAATTTCCTGGTTGTACGCATGACTGTTCAGTTTTGATGTCATTCTCCATGTTCCTCTCTGCTCCTGGGGAGTCAGAAGACTGTCAATCTTGTTATCAAAGTATGTCACTAGAGGATCTTCAACGTCCAGTTGGTGTGAAGTGGAAACTCGGGAGCCATGAGAGAAGGCTACAGACAGAGGCTCTGCCTTTAAAAGGTGTTTGGTGTGGATCTCACCAGTATGTTTTCCAAACAAGGTCAACTGACCCGCAGAGTTGAAAAGTGAGTCAACACTGAGGCTAAAAGGTGCAGCAACCGTGCGCAGAGTACTATCCAGACGGAATTTTCGAGTGTTTAGTTGAAGTTCATTGTTAAATTTTGAGGACAGCCCAGCTATATCTAAATCAGTGCTTTGTATCACATGTGCTCCGAGAATCTTGCCTGTCGTACTGCTCTTTATTGAAGCCAAGAAGGGCTTTACATCAACCGTGATGTGTTGTTGATAAGATGCGAAAGGACTTAAATCATTGTCAGTTTGCGAGTGGAAGGCTAAAGTTGAAAGAGTTAGAGCGAGAGTGTTTTTGTTCTCGATTTTCATGTCCAGCATTGATCCCTTGGATATGACTGACAGGGTGGTGCCATCCTCATCAATTCCTCCTGTGAAGACATTCTCGAAAATCAAGGGGTCAGACTGCAAGGTGGTTGTGCCACTTATAGCTAGGTTGTGATCCTTGTAGGTTAAGGTGGCTTTATGGGATCCACGGCTGTCTTCAAATATTATAGAGCCTTCAGTATTCATCTCCAGGCCACTGCTACTCAATGATCCTGACAGCAAGGAAAAGGCACGGTTAGATGTGTAGTCAGAATGTGTCTCCACTCTGATGGAGGCTGAGTCGATAGCTGCTGCAATTTCTATCTGGTTTCGTAGTGTTCCTCCGAGGAGGGCAGACATGCCGTCTGATTTCACTGAAAGTTGGGCGTCCTTGAAACTGATCTCCGCTAAATGTTTTAGAATGTCATTGTACATGTTGGTGCTGGAGATGATGGACAGTTCACCATTAGCAAATGTGCCCTTGATCCTATTGTTAGCTTGGAAGATTGATGAGTCTATACCCAGTATTGACTCTCCTCTCATCTCTCGACCCAAGGGGTAGATCGCGTAGGATTGTGAGGCGGTGGCATTTGCATACAGAGAGCTAATCTTGATAGTTCCATCCAGGTTGCCTTCACCGACAAGTTCATCGGTTGCGAAAGTAGACTGGGTTTCATACTGCAATGAAGTCTCCAAACCCAGGGGGCTTGAAGCTTGAATTTTACCACTGGTTCTTATGTTTACTTTGTCGACTATTTTTCCAGCTCCCTCAAGATTGATGTTGGCATCAATGAGCTTGTGGTTCAGGGAAAAGCTTAGAGTGGCGCTTGAGAAATAATCAGCTGTGGTGGAGAGTTTGCCAATGCCTGTGTAAAAACAGGAACATATATGAGTCAAAATAATCTTCAGGTCCCGAAGCAGCTGCAGGAGCAAATATATACTGTCATCCAATCAATAAGCACTGTCCAATCCAAAGATCAGAAAAGGTTCCCCTTAAAAAAACTCATAAGTTCCAATTTTATGTGAACTATTTTTTTCTTTGAGAAGCCTCTCTGGCACAGTCTAATGGTCATCTGATGCATATTGCATATGACATGAAATAAGTCAAATTTGTTCTTTAGTTACAACATAATCATGAATTCAGCAATACAGAGAATTGGAGAGAAATAGAAAAAAAAAAAAAAAATATATATATATATATATATATATATATATACACACATACCTTCAGTTTTATAGGAAAGGATTTCCATAGGGCAGTCACCGACAACTTTGTATTTGGCAAAATTGCTTGGGACACTAATCCAAGCCAAACCCTCCCAATTGTAGAAGTTGCTGCTTATTTTGGTTTGCAATGCCAAGTCAGCAAGGGTTATGGGTAGCTCATAGACCTGGGGTATGGAGAATGTGGGTATGCTGATCTCTTTAGAGGGAATCACTAAGTTAATTTGGGGCACAGCCAGGTGGGGGGTGGTCACAGTCTGTGGGAGACCGAAATCCTCTGATGACTTTCCACCCAGAGGCAGAGGGATGGGGAGAGTGAAGTATTGGTCGATGAAACTGAATGTCACTCCACTTTCCCTGTTGGAGAAATGAATTTTGTTCTGACGGTTTTAGGAAATGGCATTACAGCGATTGCAATTTAAGGGCTAGAATACGGAAAAATGGTGAATAGGCAATGAATAGATTATGCTCGACAGTAATAATTTAATCTTTTATTGAAAATGAATCTGAACAGCAGTAAAAGCCACTTACCAGTGGAAGAACAGTTTTTCAGGTAAGTGTAGATCTGGTATTTGCCTGAGAATCTCAATGATGGGAGCAGGGGCATCAGCAACCATACTGTCCAGCCACATGTTGGTTGCCTGAAGAAAACGAACAATTGTTTAGTCTGTGAACAGAGCAATCAGTTGTTATGAAATCTAAAAAGGAGCTTTAAAGAATATTAAATATGCAAAAATGGTTCCATTTTAAAACAAACTGAGACAGATACCTCAACTGATCTGGACAAAATCTGCCGCACTGTCATGTCAGCCTGCGTCACCGTCAGATCCAAATTATCCTGGATTATCTTCTTGTATTCATCAATATGATGGAGAAGAAGCTTGTGGACCTCTGTGCTCAGATCAGTGTTCAATTCAACCTCAATACGATTGCCGTCTGCAATTGAGATGCATTCATTTCATCCACTCATGGAGAAATTTGTATGACGATGCTCGTATTTTCATGAACATTTTACCATATCATTAAATTGAATATAAGTATTTTGACGTTGAGCAAAATAGCAGAGGTGCATACAATATCTGACAGTGACTTTCTGCGAGGAGGAAGTCTCAGGAATGTTGATAACGCTCTCAAGCTCCAGAGTCAGGTCCTCAGCTCGTTTCAGGGTGACAGAGGCTGTAGCATCAGTCTTGAGTGAGGGAACGGACAGCTGAACCTGCAGCATACCATCCTTCATTGCCTCAAGCCTGTAGGAGAAGAAAACCTTAATGTCCACAGCCGGAGACTCCAGGACGGGTTGTGTTCAAAAAAAACAACAGAAGGACATTGGAAAAGGGTGTTCGTACTTAGCGTGGCCAATCAGAGAAACTCGAGGGATTTTCCTGTGGGTGATGTCGATCATGATCGCTTTTCCATTAGTGCTATCGTCAGAAACGCCCAGTCTGAGTCCACCAGAGATGTCCAAATCAGGAATGTGGACATCAGTGGTCAGAACATGTGTGTTCCTGTTGAGCTTCACCACTGCTGTTGCTTCCATGGGTTCTGCACCTGAGGCCAGGAGAAATGGGATTTTTGTTATTTACTTAAAAGTAACAAAAAAAGTATTTTGTCAGAGAGGAAATTCATTCTGAACATCATTCCCTTTCGTTGATGTGCATACCCTCTGCAGCAAGTGCAATCTTCAGAGCGTCCACCTTTTCTGGTTCCTCTCCTTCAGCGAGGAGTTGGTAGGAAATTGCTGCAGTGTATTCAGTCACCTGACCAGTGGGCACCAGCTCAATAACCACACTAGAAAACATCATAAACATGTTACATGTAGTTGCTGTTTTTTTTTAATTAATAAAATTATGCTAATACCAAAATAACATGTTCAGGCATCAATCGTTTATAACTTACTCAGTGTCTCCCGTGAGGGGGAAATAGGGAGCTGCATCAGTTGCGCTAGGATATTTTACGGTGATACAGGACTTCAGGCCAGGTAATGATGGGATGCACTTCACTAAGTTATGTTCTTCTTCGGAGACTGGTGGAAGAGTTTTGGTCTCAGTTGTAGTGACTGACAACAGGCTATTGCTGTAATTAAGAACAGAAGTTATTTCATCTCAGCTTCGCTGACTTCCAACCCAGAAGAGAGTGGTTAAAAATGTTTTTTTTTTTTTCGACAGAGTGTGTGCCTTACCTGATTTCCAAGAGCCGAGTAGTACCCTCAGGAGCTGGGACAGTGAGCTTGATCTGGCCATCGCCCATTGCAACCTTGGCATGGAGGCCACTTTCATGATAGATGTTAGTGTGCATGGCAACAGCAGCGGTGACCAACTCAGGGACATGAACACCCACCTCTGTTGCAAATTCTACTCCAACAGAGGGCATGAATGATAGTTCCTGCTGTGGATAAATTAGAGGCATGATTAATGGCAAATTATTAAAGTATTGCATTCCATTTATCTCAATTGGGTGTATCTATATTAATGTTGGATTGTGAAAGACAGCTGGGAGGCTTACCAGCTCAGGAGTAATGTGAAATCCACCTTTGATTCCAGAGGCAATGGTACCAGAGAGTGAAACTTTCAGGGGTATACCAGAGGCGGTTGGCAGGGAGAACTCGTTGTCCATAAGGATGTAATGAATGTAGAGCTCATTATCAGACCTGGAAATAAGCTTCTTGATCTGGAAAAGAAAAATACATAGAAAATAAAGAACATACATGTAAGTGAATTTGAATTTCTGTAATTGTAATCTGCTTTCTCAAGCTGTGCATAATGTTGAATTATACGAGATAAGATGTCAATCGACATTTTGACAAAGTCTCTTAGGTTTACTAATTGTGTAAATTTATCATATTTATGAAACATCTCAGTTGGTACTATCATGTTTCCAGTTGATAATATCATGTGTCCATGAAGAAATTAATCGGCTGTAGGTGTATTTGTTTTGTCGACATACCTCCATGGGAAACTTCTTGAGGAGATGGTCAGCAATCTTCACAGCAGAGTAGGCCATCGTCTCCATCTCATTTGTGCTGATGAATCCAAGCTCAGCTCCCAGGAGTTTCAGATAAACCAGGGCATCAGGAGACTCGTGACTCTTCAGTTCCATCACCAGTTTGTTCACATTTTGACTTATTTCTCTCAGGATGTTTTCAGGCACCTGAGGCGAAGGATTAGCAGAAGAGAAAAGTTAAAGTGTTGTTAAGATTAAAATGTAAATGTAGGGTAAGAGTAACTTGAAGTCCATGCCTCAAAATCTTAAAAAAAAAAAAAAAAAAAAAATGCTGGAAATTGAGGCTGAATCAACCTGGAGGCTGTGTAAAATACCTCTCTCCTTCTCCTCCCTTCCAGAGGTAGGATCATCCTCTGTAACAGTGTGCTCACTGATTCTGGCATCTTGCTTCCAGCTTGCTTCCAATAAAAAAGATGACATTGTGACTTGTGATGAAAGGGTTAATTTACCCAAAAATAAAATAATTCTATAATTGCCCAGTAAAGGGCCTTTGACAAGGTATCAGGGAAAAAGCCTTCTGGTCCAAACAGGGCCTCAAATGTTGGCTCTAATCCTTTTCCATCCAATCCAAACTTGAATAAGAGAAAAGATGACATTGTGACTTGTGATGAAAGGGTTAATTTACCCAAAAATAAAATAATTCTATAATTTTGCCTTTGATATATTTTCTATAGATCATTTAACCTACATTGACAAGAGAATTATACCTCCATCACATCAAGATCATATCCAAAAGCCTTTAGGGTAGTCTCCAGCATGACTTCTTTAGGCAGGTAGCCAGTGGAGTCGAAGATCACATTTCCTTCCAAGGTGTTGCTCATCTTATAATTTCGGGAAAATTTGCTAAATTCCAAAGCAGCCGGAACCTCATTTCCCTGTAGGGCCTCGGTGATTTTTTCCCTCATCCTGTAGGCAGCATTCAGTGAGAGAAAATAGTCCTATTCATCATGAAAATATTTGAGAGACATGAGATATTCTAATCCAGAAAAGAAGTTTTTGCGTACGGTCGAGATGCCGGGTCCGTCGAACTGAGAATGTTGGCGAGGTGAGAGGCGACAAAGCTCTTGGCCTGAAGGTCCTGCTCATCTGGCAGTGCACTTATCACCTGGGTCAAGTCAGAAGCCTCTGGGTTCTTCATTAGCACCAGGTAGGCAGCTACACGCTTTTGAATGGGGCTTGCCCCATCTAGGACAGTCTGCAGGAGTGCGCTACGAGCCTGGGAGGAGGACGGGGGGTTATATTGATTACGTTGTGTTTCCAAATACTGTTTTCTGTTATTATGTCACCTTGAGGTCATAAGGAGGCCATTGCAATAATGGTACAGGAATGAGTGCTTCAGTATGAAAGGCTCTTCTCTCAGAACACCTTCATTTCAGGGGCATAGTAAATGCAGGTACCACGTTTTACAATAGTCTTTCCAAGCAAACCTCTCTGCAGAGCACATAGTATGTACACGCACATCGTATTCTGAATTTAATTGGAGGATAGAACTTGTGTTACCTCCTCATCAATGGTTAACTTTCTGAAGGCCTGGATGGCAGCTTGCTGGACAATTGGTGCGGCTTCAGGCTGTGTCATGCACTGCAGCAAGGCGGTCTTCAGAGCAGGGTTAGCAGCTTCCATTGCCTCTCCCATGTTGCCAATAACCTGAAGAAGAAAAGATGTATATTTTCAGCTTCTCACAACATCTCACAAAAGGAAAGGCATTATTGTGCTCACTTGATACATACCCTCAGGGCTAAAAAGGTCTGATCTTTGTCACTGGAGCAATCACCCAGCAAGGAAGCCATATACTCAGATACTGCTGTGATCTCAGGGGTGACCTTGCCCTCAATCTTGAAAACTCTGTGGGTGAGTAGGGAGTAAACACCAGCAATAAGGTTACCTAAGCAAGATGCAATAATGCCGAGGACAGTGTCAACACTAGCCACTTGCTTAAAGGGGAACTCCGGGATAAATCATAATGCTGTTTTATGCAAACATAATTAGTAAATATATATTGTATAATACAACAATGTGGAATTTCTGTTTTCAAAGACTAGATAAATGATGTTTTATTCTCCCTAATTAGTTGTCGTCTGCTTCAACTGTCGCGTGATAATGACGTAATGTCGCCCAAGAATGATGAAACTTCGCCCAGAGGTATGCGCTGTTATTGTGTTGGATAGTGTGATTGTCCCAGTCCATTATTTTATGACAAAAGATCATTCAATATGGCCCATTGGCAAGTTGCACGAGATGGTGTTAAGTACTTTCTGAAATACGCAGGGTTGCTTCAACATTAACGGTTTGCTTCTGTCACTTATCAGTCTATATTAGATGCTGAGCAGATGACAGGTATATCATCCCGGATATGTGATTTTAGCTATCGCCGACATTCCCAGGATTTGGCTTAATTGTTTCGGTTTTATAGTGAATTTACTTTGACATTTTCTGATGCAACTACCTAGCTAGTTCTGCTACATCGTTATGGTTTTCTTAGATGTAATTAGCTAACCATAGCTACAGAAGTGATGGTCCTGAGAGTGCAACTGACACCGAGTGGGAAGGTAAACGAAGTATCGACAATGTTAAAATATGCGTTGATCGAATGTTAGATTTATGAAACGGCATTTCGACATTATGGAATATTTACACATACCGGATATTTTCACAATTGATGTCTGTTGCTTAAAGCCAGTTCATCAGTCATCAGTGAGAACGACTGGAAATGTGATGCTAGTTAAAAACCCTCTCGTTTCTCGGTGGAGCAGCTGATGTCTCGTTAAGAGTGCCAACGAACAAACATCAGTCATGGGTAATTGAGACAAATCTTGCGAACATCATTCGTGGTTAATTAAGCCATATCCTGGGAATATCGGCAATAACTAAAATCACATATCCGGGATGATATACCTGTCATCTGCTCAGCATCTAATATAGGCTGATAAGTGACAGAAGCAAACCGTTAATGTTGAAGCAACCCTGCGTATTTCAGAAAGTACTTAACACCATCTCCTGCCACTCGCCAATGGGCCATATTGAACGATCTTTTGTCATAAAATAATGGACTGGGACAATCACACTATCCAACACAATAGCAGCGCATACCTCTGGGCGAAGGGCGACGTTTTGTCATTCTCGGGCGACGTTAAGTCATTATCACACAACCGTTGAAGCAGACAACAACTAATTAGGGGGAATAAAACCTCAATTATCTAGTCTTTGAAAACAAAAATTCCACATTTTTGTATTTTAAAATATTTATTTACTAATTATGTTTGTATAAAACAGCATTATGATTTATCCCTGAGTTCCCCTTTAAGCTCTCCTTACCTTCTAACAATGTTGCTAAGGCCATACAGAATAGGCTTGCTCTGCTTGTACTCTGCCATGCTCAACATCTCCTTGACAAGGTGCTTGTCAGGGTTAGGCAGGAGCCCCATTGCATAAACAGCGGCATCGACTTCCAGAGCAGATTGGTCCTTGGTGCGCAGGATCTGAAGGATGGCACTGCTGCATTCAGGTGTTCCACACTGGGCCAAAGCCTGCCAAGTCAGGAGGCCAGACACCTCCATCATCTCTGGAAGAGCTGCGCTCAGGGCCTCGCTCCTCAGCCCTCGGATCTCAGTCACCAGCTTCTGGAAGAGGTGCACACGGCTTTTCCCCTGGGACAGGGCGCTTAGTTCTGTCAGAGCTGCCAGAGCAGCATCCTTAGTCTGAACAGGGGACTTATCCTCAACAGCCTCCATCGGCAGGGTCTTCAGGTTAGCCTCATCTGCACCGAGGTAGATAGAGGGCAAACATATCAGTATCCCAGGTGAGTTGATGCAGAATTCATGCAAGTCATGGATCATAAAGTTCTGTATGGGGAAAAAATGTACTTACTGTGGTCAAATACCCTGTCATTGATCTTGTCCGTCTCCTGCAGGGTTAAGGTCTGTGTAATAATGCTTAAAACCCCATGTTTCCCTCTGAGAGGGGAGAAAAGGAGAGGAATGATGAGAATTAGTAATACTTATAACCTTGTATGTACATCTACTTATAGGGGCTGACTTGTGAATAGTCAATAGCGTTTGATAAAGTGGAACTGTTGTTTGAAAAAGACAGGGCAAAAGTGGTAGATAGTCCCTTATATGTCCCTTATACTAATAATACGTGATGTTTTGGATCATGGCTGATCGGATCATCGTGGCAAAGTGAATAGCAATATCCCCCATAGCAAGCAAGAACAAACTTTGAATCCCATTCAAGGGCCTTCATGGAATCCACTTGTCCAACTTAGTCTCTCCCAGGTTCCCTCCCTCCAGTTCCCTCCAACAGTCAAAAGATTTGCAGGAGGCTAATTGGAGAACCCCTTTGTCCCACCACCATGACTAATAACAGTTTTAGAAATGGATGGTAGTGGCTGTCATTGAATGGATGGCTGATATATTTGACTTACTGGTGAGAGAAAGGCAGCAAGATGTGCTTCTCAGTGCAGGACCCCTCAGTCATGTGCTTCTTCTCGTTGTCAAATTTGTAGTTGCAGGTCTGGGTGCTGCTGATCAGCTTTGAGAGAGGCATGTGCTACGGATGGGGCGAGACAAAGAATTCCGTATTATAGTTTGGAGTATTCTGTAATATGGTAAAGACATATTGGCAAAGAGCTTTGATACTCCTGTGTTTTTTTTAACTATTTTTGAATTTATATCTACTAGGATGGTTGTAATGTGAACTCATTAAGCTAAATTGTTGCATTAGATATTTCCTTAGTGAAGAATACAGGCTATATGAGTTCATTTGCAAATTAATTCCCCTTTGATCTGATCTGGAAGGTTATCTGGAGGATTAAGGTCTTACCAGGCCAGAGATGAGCGCCAGTGGGCTGGCAACATCTTTCTTGGGACTGAAACTATCGCAGTGAGACAAGTCTCTCACGACAGTGACATCGGTGGCAATGTCCTCCACGGTGTTGACAGCGTAGTCAGTTTTGCACACACCGTGCAGAGTGGCCTTCAGAAAAAAGCAAGTAAGAAGTCAGCGATTTCAAAATTAAGCAATACCCTGGCATAAAGCATACATACTCATATTATTTATCACTGCTTCCTCACCATCGCTTTATTGATTTGAGCTCATCGTCATTTACTGAAGGGCTAATATGCTGCACGGTTGTGATATCTAAGAGAATACTATCGATTTTGTGAAGTTGAAAATGTTTTTGCTTGTTTTTCTTCTTCCTTTTTTGTATGCCATTATTTTAAGACTGTTGCCTAAGGTGGAATTGTTTGAATTAAAATATGTTAATTAATTTATTTTGGGCTATTCATTTTGCAACCATATTTCTAAAATGCTGGGAAGTTGTATAAAGTGTTAATAAAAGCAGATTTTATTTATTTTCAAATCATATAAACTTAATTTCTGATTGAAAATGATACAAAGAACATATGTTGAAACTTAGGCCACCCTGACACTTGCATGATTTTGTCCCCGCAGTGCTGCGCAATGCGTCGTGGCAAGGCGTGCCATTTCGGTGGTACACAGTGGAGCCTTGTTTGCGCCCTGTTTGCGCACTGTACACACATGAGTTACGCACTGTCTACGCAATGCGCGGCCAAAAATTTGAACTCTGCGCGAACAATGCGTGAACACTTCGTTAGAAGTTCCTGCCACGTCGAATGGTTCGTGACGTGCGCAAACTATGCCTGAGCCGGGCGTGCCATGATCACGTGAACAACTCCTGACAACACCCTAACATGGCTCGCACTGACACGCACCGTCGGCAGTGTTCGCGCCGAGTTCACGTAGTGTTCGCGCATGGTTCACGCAAGTGACATGCACATGGCACAAACATTGCGTGCCGAATGCGTGCCAAATTGTTGAACGTTTCAAAATTCTCTCTACAACATGGCACGCACCCCCACACCCTTCACACACTCCTCACGCTCGTTCCTGAAGACTTTAATCATTGCCACGACGCATTGCGTGGCATTGCGGGAACAAAAAGTACAAGTGTCAGGGTGGCATTACAGATTTTTTTTTTTTTGTATTTTTTAAAAATATCTGCTCATTTTGAATTTGATGCCAGCAACATGTTTCAAAAAAGTAGGAACAGAGGCATGTTTTTCTCTGTGTTGCATCATCTCTTCTTTTATCAACACTCTGCAGGTGTTGGGGATCTGAGAAGACCAACTACTGTAGTTTTGAAAGCAAAATGTTTTCCCATTCTTGCTAGATGCACGATTCCAGCAGCTCAACATTATGCAGCCTCCTTTGTCATATTTTTCATTTCAATATGTGCTAAGTATTTTCACTTGGCGACAGGTGTGGACTGCAGGCAGGCCAATTTAGCACCCAGACTTTTCTACTACGGAGCCATGATTAGGTAATAGGTGCAGAATCTGATTTTGGCATTGTTTTGCTGAAATACGCAGGGCCCTCCCTCCCGCAGCACATCTGGATGGCAGTGTTGTTCCAAAATCTGCATACAGTATATCGCTCAGCATTGATGGTGTCTTCACAGATGTGCACGTTACCCATTCCTTGTGCACTAATGCACCCCCATACTTTCAAGGATGCTGGCTTTTTAACTGTGCCCTAATAACAAGCCGGATGGTCCCTCTTCTCTTTTGCCTGGAAGACGTGGCGTCCATGATTTCCAAAAAGAATTTCACATTTTGATTGGTCAGACCATAGAAGCAATTATCACCTCGCCTCAGTCGATCTTAAATGAACTTGGGCTCAGAGAAGGCAGCAGCATTTCTGGATCTTGTTCAAATGCAGTTTTATCTTTACATGTAAGTGTTTTAGCTTGCATTTGTGCATGCAAACTGCATTCACTGACGATGGTTTTCTGAAGTGTTTCTGAGCCCAAGCTGTGATCTCTAATACAAGATCCTGTCTCTTTTCAATGCAGCGCCGCCTGAGGCCTGCAGATCATGGCTGTTCAATATTGGTTTTCAACCTTGTCTCTAGCCCTCAGAGAATTCTCTGGATTCGCCTAATCAGTTAATGATATTGTGCACCATAAATGATGAAATCCCCAAATACTTTGCAATTTTACGTTGAGAATCGATATTCTGGAATTATTATCGAAATATTTTCCCATGCGGTCTTTCGCAACGTGGCAAAGCCCTCACCATCTTTACTTCTGAAAGGCTCAGCCTCTCTGGGACGCTCTTTTCATACCCAATCATGTTACGGACATGTTACCAATTAACCTAATTAGCAGTGAGATACTCCCCCAGGTGTACACAACTTTTCTTGTCTTTTGTTGCTCCCATCCCAACTTTTTGAAACATGTGGCTGGCCTCAAATTCAAAATGAGCGGATATTCAACATTTGGCGTGTTGTCTTTAAACTATTTTCATTTGAATATACGTTTAAATGATTTGCAGATCATTGCATTCTGTATTTATTTACATTTGGCACAGTGTCCCAACTTTTTTGGAAACAGGGTTGTTCATGCGCGCCCACCATGTTCTTGTTGCTCTCCTCCTCCAGCGCAGGCACCAGCAGGGCAGAGACGATCCCTCTCTTGATGTTCAGGATGTTGGTCGGCTCGTCCTCCTCAGGGAACAGGCTGACCTTAGATTCTCCCTCCACAGTCAACTTCAGGGGGTGCCTGGCCAATGGGAGGAGATTAGGGTTCCACACTCAAAACACAGGGACAAAACTGCAAACTACTGCTTTTTGAGTAGCGGTCTTGTTTTTATTTTTAGCTATATTTCCCTGGGCTTTAAAGCAGAAACTTTATAAAGCATGAGGTAAACTTCAAGAGTTGAATAAGCTCTGCATCTAAATACAGTGCATTCATACTTTGAGTGTAGTATGCAGTTGAATACAGTGTATACATACTTTGAGTGCAGTATGCAGTTGAATACAGTGTATACATACTTTGAGTGCAGTATGCAGTTGAATACAGTGTATACATACTTTGAGTGCAGTATGCAGTTGAATACAGTGTATACATACTTTGAGTTGAATACAGTATACAGTTGAATAATACAGTGCATACATACTTTGAGTGCAGTGTGCAGTTGAATACAGTGTATATATACTTTGAGTGCAGTGTGCAGTTGAATACAGTGCATACATACTTTGAGTGCAGTATGCAGTTGAATACAGTGCATACATACTTTGAGTGAAGTATGCAGTTGAATACAGTGCATACATACTTTGAGTGCAGCATGCAGTTGAATATAGTGCATACATACTTTGAGTGCAGTATGCAGTTGAATACAGTGCATACATACTTTGAGTGCAGCATGCAGTTGAATACAGTGCATACATACTTTGAGTGCAGTATGCAGTTGAATACAGCAGTTTAATACATACATACTTTGTGCATACATGCAGTATGCAGTTGAATACAGTGCATACATACTTTGAGTGCAGAATGCAGTTGAATACAGTGCATACATACTTTGAGTGCAGTATGCAGTTTAATACAGTGCATACATACTTTGAGTACAGTATGCAGTTGAATATGTTCCATGCATTCTTTGAGTGCAGTATGGAGTGGAATTAAGTATGTGCATACTATGTGTGTTGAATTGAAGTACATACTTTGCCATGGCAGCCTGGAAAGCATCAGCTCCTGCAGCAGGTGCGTACACAGGGAGCCCCTCGGCGCTGACGTCCGACACCTCGCTCAGGGTGCACTCGGTGGTGCGCAGGATGTAGCTGCACGCTTGTGGCACATCGATCTCGACCTGCGAGGGAAAGAGAGAATATTAGAGAAATGCAGTTGATTCTTAGTTGGAGAAGCTAACTGGAGTTAGGCTGTGTTCTGTGTTTCCCTACAGCGGATTTCCCAGATAGAGGCACCAAACTCACCCTGCAAGTGGCTTTAGCACCATTCCTCAGGTTTGATGTTCCACTCACTCCATTTAGGGCTTCGGTTTCATACTGGTACACATAGTTCCTAAAGCTCTGAAACCTTTTCGCCACTGAGAAAGAAATGTTATTTTATTTCACACATAATTTATTTTGCCCACATTTGATCGGTAATGAGTAATTATTAGCAGCATAATGACCCTGAGATTCACCTGTCAAAACTTCTCAGGTGATGAGCAAAAACATACCTACATGCCTGAATGCTTTTGTCTTTGTACATTTCAGGTAAAAAGGGTTAATATCCCATGTATTTCCCTAATTTACTTTGACCTCTTCGGTGTATCACCATCTCACCTGTCCTGTCAGAAAGACTAACAGCACCTGTCTTGTAGTTATGCAGCTCTGAGACTTACACAAGCATGGCGCGGACTCCTCCTCAGCGCTTCCAGCATCCTCTTCTGCAGAAAGAGAGAAAAATATATCTCCATAGATGATTGTCCACAAGTGATTGTTTTGTTCTCATTAGTGGTGTATCTTTAACCATAAAGCTAGCATTCCATTTATTCCCATTTATTTATGGCTTCTGTTTATTTCTAATCCCCATAATTTGATTTCCTGTCACTCAGAGGGTCAGAAATAAACGTCCTCAGCTGAGGTCAGGTGTGCAGGTACTCACGGGCAAAGACACAGGTGCTCAGAAGCAGCAGAAGACAGAGCCTGGTGTCCCCCATGATGGGTTCGATGAAGCTCCGTTCCTTAGGTTTAGTGAGTCTTCTTTGACGAAAGACTGATTTCTCCGCGCTTGTTTCTGGCTTTTATACCTGAACCAGACTGACCTCTCCAACTTACAAAAGCCCTGCTACAGCTCCAAAGGTCAGACCATCTGTGTGGCAGTACAAAAGCCAACTGATTTCATAAAAATGAAGAAAAAAATGCAAAATGAAGAATGAATTGTACAGTGCTGCGGAAAAGCTTCAGGCAAATTTAAAATTATTCAGTACAGCAAAAATGTTTCCAAAAAATCATGAAATGAGAGGTTTCTTAATACTGGAAAATAAAATGAAGAGGCAAGAATTGTTGAGACCTAAATCAGATCAATATTTGGTGTGACTAGGTGTGACCACCTTTACCTAAAAGTTAGGAACACTGCCCTGTATTTCCATAGTTTTTTAATCTGATTGGCTGTTTGCTTGTTCGAGGCTTATTGATGAACTTGCTACAATCATTTTGCAGACTAATAGTCTCTCTTGTTTGTGTCTCTCCTGGTAATCCCAGACCGCCGTGATGATGTTGGGATTGGGGATCTGACAATGCAAACATTATTAGTTAAATTATTTTCCAAATTAATACTTGGTGTCTAAAATCTGCAATTTATATTCAGCAACACGGACGTTAAAAAAAAAAACAAACAACAAAAAAAGTCTAAGACCAAATTCAAATATAAAAATTGAGGGTGCCTAAAACTGCTCAGTACAGTAAATAAGTTCTGGATTTCATAGCAGTCAAACAGCTGATTTTCTCCTGCCTGAATTGTTTTTTTTTTTTTTTTCTCACAAGTGACTTCAAGATGATGGGTGGCTTTTGCAACACTCAGTTCATTATTTTATTTGAATATCTGGTTGATTGATAATGCTTCATTTTAGTGAAAAATTGCCTTGATCTTTTGCCCTTTTACATGCATTAAGATTATCTTTCCAGACTATTACACGTGACACCACTTAGGAATGTGTATTTTTCTTATTTTTTACGCTAATTGAAGAAAACCAATGAAATCCTAGGTTTCCCCTCTACACTACTTCAAGGCTTACAAAGAGCTGTACTGATGTACCCTACGTGCCAAAATCAAGCAGTTTTAATTATTTTACAAACTTTTTAAATTACATTTTAAGCATTAGAGATTAGGGCCCGTATTCACAAAGCATCTTATCTTACCGCTAGGAGTACTCCTAAGACGCGCTAAAACATTTTATGGAGGAGTAAAATCTTAAAAGTTATTCACAAAGCCGCTGAGAGCAACTTTTATTTAAGAGAACTGGTAACTCGTAGACTAGGAGTAGCTCTGAGATAGGTGGGAGTAAATCTCCGTTGCTATGGATGACGTCAATTCTCATGCACGAGCCTTGGGACAATGAGCACGGTGATTGGTTGTTTGGTGACAGGGCGGCCCATTGAAAAAAATATCCCACATACAACCCATGGAGGAAAACATGAGGAAATAGTCCAAGTGGCTGGTTTGTCCCATAAAATAATATGTTGAGCACTCCTGAAAATGCACTATGCACTGTCCCCACATATCATGCTCCAGGCAAATAAACATACATAGGAAAAGATAGTTGTAAAAATGCCAATAGCATAAAACGAGTTAACAATAAAACGCGTCATTTGCCCCAATAATTTGCAACTTATTACCCAATGAGAATATGTTGCGATCATTTAAATGTCGGGCTGTTCAAGTTTGTTTGCCCTAAACTGTCATGGATAAAAGTTCAAAAAAGCGACGAAAAGCCCAACTGGAGCCACGACCAGTTACTGCTGCTGGCCCAGTTAGTGCTGGAAGCGAAAGCATGTAATCAAAGGGAAATTTGGCTCGGGATGAACAGCAAATCCAAGCGGGATCGTGGGATAGTATCAGCCTACAGATCAATGCTGCATTCCCCTCGTGTCTCGGACGGACAGACGACTGTGAGAAGCAGTGGTATGGGCTGCAATCGCAGGGAGGTCGAGATTGCAGCCTATAAACGGGCTATCGTTCAAACAGGAAAGCATACTAAGCTTGGTTTGTAATTTATAGCCTACAATTTAAATATGCATACAAAATATGATATAGGCTGGTATTATTATGATGATCTATTAAATGTAACCCTCGCTCAATAGCCTAATAAAATAATTCATGCATAGCAGGAGGAGGTACAGCACCTAAGCCACTGTCCCCGAGCAAGTGGCATCCCACAAGCACATAATGCCTGTCAAATAATTGGCATAAGCCGCTTTCCATTAAAATGCGAGTCGTGCGTGGATCCTGGCCATTTCGCAACAGTGTCCAAAACACTGTATTCGGCATCAAATACTATTTGGGTGTTGATGGAATTAACTTTTTTCTATTTACAAATACCTCCTCATCTTGGGTCGGAGAAATAATTTGAAAATGGGTCTCGTCAATAACACCGATGATACCGGGCATACCTGAGATGTGCATGAATTCAAGTTTGATTCTGTGTTGTTGGCGAATGTCCATTGGAAATCGGATAAACTGTCGGATGATATGAGGTTCACAGAGCGCATTGATTGTTTGTTGAATTGAGCGACTGACAGATGATTGTGAAATCCCTAAATTGTCCGCGTAACAAAGTTGCATTTTTCCGGTGGCCAAGTAACGAAGTGTTGTCAAACATTTTATTTCGGAGCTTATTGGGTTGTTTCTCATGGTTGGAGATGTAATTCTCTCCTCACCAAGTCAACAACAAATAAAATCCCTTCACGGTCGATCCGATATCTTTTCAACAACTGCGCATCATTCAGAATTTCCAAGTCATTCCGTCTTTCAACAGCAGCAGCCATTTTCCGATTCTTTGTGAATAGGTTTTAGCGAGTTAGGAGTCCTCTTGACTACTTTTAAGCTCTCCCAGACTTAGGAGCTACTTTTAGGCCTAAAATGCTTTGTGAATAACACTTAGTAAAAATAATAAGGAGTCCTAAATGTACGACTGACATGCCCATTTGTTTAAGGAGTTTCTCCTAAATCCGGCAGTTAGGACCTACTTTTAGTGCTAAGATGCTTTGTGAATACGGGCCCAGATTCTTCACTTCAGGTCTACTCTGGTAAGCTCTGGATCCCCCCAAAACGTCAAGACCTCAAGTTCATCTCAAATCTTTTTCCCCTATTGAGCTATATGCATTCAAATACTGTGATTAATTTCCTCCTCAAAATCTTCCCGTTGTCTTTTAGGCCCTTTCCCAACAAAAGATTCTTTTCCATGAGTTAACCTAGCCTACTTACAGCTTAGTCCTTATTACAGCTTATCACTGCTGTTAGGATATGCACCAAATTACCTCAAAGTAGCAGTAATCAAGCCTCTCCTCAAGAAGTCCAATCTAGACCCAAACATTCTTGTTACTATAGTCCAACATTGCACCTCCCCCTTTTATCAGAAATTTTAGAAACCGCTGTTTGAAAACAACTTTGTGGTTTTTTATAAACACTACAGGCCAAAAATTTGGGGCCACCCTCAGATTTTTAAAAAAATCACACGTCAACTGTTCTTTCCTTATTTTTTGCACATGAAATGACTTCAGTGCATAAAATATAGGAAGCCAATAGGTTTTGGGTTAATTCCAGACCTCAGACCACATTTTAAAGCTGTCTTGACTGATTGATCACTGACCACAATGTTTTATAATTGAGTTCCAATGCCTTTGTGTTACATTATTTTATGTCACTAGGACGTGAACAATTTTATGTAACAAGAAGGCATGCTGTTTAAATGCCTTCCCCCAAAACCAAGGGGTCACATTGCACTTGGTGCACCATTAAAAATCTGAGGGTGGCCCCAAACCTTTGGCCTGTAGTGTAGCAACAACATTTTTAAAAATGGTCGATCAGGATTTAGAACATATGATAGTATGGAGACAGCCCTAGTTAAATTATCAATGACTTAGTGCTTCTGATGACAAAAAATGCATCCATACCTGTGTCTATTGACTTGAGTGCTTTTGAAACCATGGAGTACAATATCTTACAAAAGAAACTTAAGATCTTGGTTGGCATTAAAGTAAAGGCACTTAACTGGTTTAGATCATACTTATCAGATTGGTCACAATTCATTTATGTGAACAATGAATCTTCCATCTCAACAAAAGTAATATTTGGAGTTCCCCAAGGGTCAATACTTGGGCCTTTGCGCTTTTCCTTGTAAATGCTCCCTTTGGGAAAGGTTATAAGAAAGTATGGCATTAAAGGAGCTGTGTCACAATTATTGCGCAAACTCAGAACTTACATCCCAAGAAAGTGAATCTGCCTGACTGCAAGTCATAATCTGATTCCATCCTTGCCAATCCTTCTTTAATTTAATCTTTAATTTAACAAATTTAATTCTGAATATATGTTTATTTATAATATTATAATATTATATATAATTCACTTGTGGAAATATTTATGTGACCTTGAAATATTTAGGAAGTCCATTTAAGGGTGCTTTCACACTAGGGACTCGGGCACGGTTCTGAGTACACTTGGCCTTAAAGTCCAGTTTATTTTTTATTGGGAGAGGGGAGGGGGAGCAATCGTACTGGGGCACAGTACTGAACAATCATACCTAGTGTGAAAGCGCCCTCAGTCAAGTTTGAACTTTCATAATCGATTTTAAAAAATGAAATATGGATTACAGCTTCCTAATTCTCTTTAACCAAAAAGAAAATACTGACCATTTCCAGAGGATAATGCGATCTGTGAACATGGTCAATCTGTGCAAGAGAAAATAAATGATGGTTCCAACATGTCTTCAGCTTCACCTGGATTACAAACCCTTAAGACCTATAGACACGTTCATCTAATGGATCTCTTATTCAAACCAGCGACACTTAAGGCCAATTCCAAAGATTAAGAATATGTCCTGCTGAATTACAGGAAAATGTGCATAAAATGATCTACAACATCTAGATATTTTCCAATTGATTTAATGCTGCGGCCAACAAAAACTTGTGTCCAAGGTTTGAATATTTCACTTCATCTCAGAATGATGTAGCTTCAGTGAAGTACTGTAACCTGCCGATACAGAATGTGTGTTATATGCACTGTATGTTCCTTCTAAAAAATGAAGAAAAAAAATGCTTTTTCTAACTTTGAACCAACTTGAGGGAAATCTGGATCTAAGAGGTTGATACATTGCAGCTGCAAGCGTTTCAAGAGAATAGTGTGATACATGATAAACAAACAACTGAGTGGCTGAGAGCAAAAGCTTTCTAACTGACATTCTCCCTGAAATGAGTTTGCATTCTTTACCATACGAAATTGGCAGAATTTTATTGTGCTACGGTCTACTAACTGAACTCGTTCCTGATGGAACCGTCAGAGGGCGTGTAATAGTCTTGCCCTCAGATCGACAAACAGGTGATTTGCGCAAGAGGCTACTATCTGCAAATTCCAAAATGGAAGCGCCCAAGAAACTGAGCGTCCAAGAAATACTAGACAGTATTCTTGGTGAAGATATGGAAGTGACTTAGATGATGATGGCCATGACCATGACTATGAACCTGACGAAGGTGCGTATGACTGTGGTTTGCTGCAAAACAATTTTGATGCTTTTACACATCTATCTAGGTAGGCTGATTTTAGATGATGGATGCAAGGTGGGTGGGTGTGTAAGCAGGTAGGTACTAATCTGATGATGCCCAGAAAAATAGATCTCTTCGCCAGTAGGTTATTCATAAAGATGCAATGTTTTCATGCCAAAATGTCCCTGATCCCAACCGTTATTCTGAAGAAGAGACAGATGACCAAGTATCGAAGTTGCCTAACCTGATGGGCTGTAGTGGAAAAGGTTCTAGGGCAGATACCCATCCAGACATATAACACCCCCCGTCATTTACCCCCGGCTATCAACCTCCGGTCATTTACCCCCGCGGGCAGTTACCCCCTCAGACAATTACCCCTGCGGACAGTTAGCGCCACGGATATTACCCCCGCGGATGGGCACAACCACAGCCACGGGGTAATTATCAGTGGGGATAACTTTCCGCGAGGGTAATTTTCTGAGGGGGTAAATGACCGGGGAGTAAACATCATTCCAATTAGTAATCATTAGATAGCAATATGTCATTGTGCAATGGGCTACTAACTAACAATTTTGGCCATCAAATCTTTATTTCGGGGATGAATGACCAACTTATTTTAACAAAATTTTCTGGAGTCATGGTTCTGGTTACAAAAATATGCGTATTTTGTTTGCACAAAATAGTGATTTTTCTGTTCAGACAAAACTTCAAATCTTATTTTCTCAGAACTTAGAAAAAATCAGATAGTAGACTTTTGCTCTCAGCCACTCAACTATAAGCTGCTTTTAATGAGAAAGATGAGAGGTGAATGAGCGTCCGCAATCAAGCAAACAAAAAGCAAAAAATGCTTACAGAGCAGCTGTGTGCTGCAGTGGAGTACGGAAGGAAAACAGCAGCAGCTGTTTACAGCAGTGGAGTATGGAAGGAAAACAACAGCAGCTGTGTACAGCAGTGGAGTACGGAAGGAAAACAACAGCAGCTGTGTAAAGCAGTGGATGGAAGCTGTGTAAACAGTATGGAAGGGAAACAACAGCAGTTGTGTACAGCAGCAGCAGCAGCTGTGTACAGCAGTGGAAGGAAGGAAAACAACAGCAGCTGGAAAGCAGGAAAAAACAACAGCAGCTGTGTAAAGCAGTGGAGCAGTGGAGGGGAAAACAACAGCAGCAGCAATGGTACAGGTGCTGTGTACAAACAAAGGAAAAACAGCAGCAGCTGTGTACAGCAGCAGGAAACAACAGGAGCTGTGTACAGCAGTGGTGTAAGGGAAAACAACAGCAGCTGTGTACAGCAGTGGAGTACGGAGGGAAACAACAGCTGTGTAGCAGTGGAGTACGGAAGGAAAACAGCAGCAGCTGTGTACAGCAGTGGAGTACGGAAGGGAAACAACAGCAGCTGTGTACAGCAGTGGAGTATG
The DNA here is from genome assembly GCA_029692085.1 of Gymnothorax javanicus. Classification (NCBI taxonomy): domain Eukaryota; kingdom Metazoa; phylum Chordata; class Actinopteri; order Anguilliformes; family Muraenidae; genus Gymnothorax; species Gymnothorax javanicus. The sequence continues at coordinate 2,354,704 of CM056198.1, forward strand.
GAAGGAAAACAGCAGCAGCTGTGTACAGCAGTGGAGTACGGAAGGAAAACAACAGCAGCTGTGTAAAGCAGTGGAGTACGGAAGGGAAACAACAGCAGCTGTGTACAGCAGTGGAGAACAGAAGGGAAACAGCAGCAGCTGTGTACAGCAGTGGAGTCACAACAGCAGCTGTGTACAGAGGGAAAAGGAAACAACAGCAGGTGTGTACAGCAATGGAAGACAGGAGGGGAAAACAACAGCAGCTGTGTACAGCAGTGGAGTACGGAAGGAAACAGCAGCAGCTGTGTTACAGCAGTGGTGTTAAGGAAACAGCAGCAGCTGGTGGAATAAACAGCAGCAACTGGCAGTGGATGGAAGGAAACAGCAGCAGCTGTGTACAGCAGTGGAGTGTACAGGAAGGAAACAGCAGCAGCAGTGGAGTACAGCTGTGGAACAGCAGCAGGTGTGGAGTCTGGAAGGGAAACAACAGCAGCTGGAAGGAAGGAAACAGCAGCAGCTGTGTACAGCAGTGGTGTTCGGAAGAAACAGCAGCAAACAGGAACAGCAGCTGTGTACAGCAGTGGAGTAGTTGTGTACAGCAGTGGAGTACGAAGGGAAACAGCAGCAGCTGTGTACAGCAGTGGAGTACGGAAGGAAACAACAGCAGCTGTGTACAGCAGTGGAGTACGGAAGGGAAACAGCAGCAGCTGTTTACAGCAGTGGTGTACGGAAGGGAAACAGCAGCAGCTGTGTACAGCAGTGGAGTACGGAAGGAAACAGCAGCAGCTGTGTACAGCAGTGGAGTACGGAAGGGAAACAGCAGCAGCTGTGTACAGCAGTGGTGTACGGAAGGAAACAACAGCAGCTGTGTACAGCAGTGGAGTACGGAAGGGAAACAGCAGCAGCTGTGTACAGCAGTGGTGTAAGGAAGGGAAACAGCAGCAGCTGTGTACAGCAGTGTTGTACGGAAGGGAAACAACAGCAGCTGTGTACAGCAGTGGAGTATGGAAGGAAAACAACAGCAGCTGTGTACAGCAGTGGAGTACGGAAGGGAAACAGCAGCAACTGTGTACAGCAGTGGAGTTCGGAAGGGACACAACAGCAGCTGTGTACAGCAGTGGAGTACGGAAGGGAAACAACAGCAGCTGTGTACAGAAGGGAAAACTGTGTACAGCAGGAAAACAGCTGTTTACAGCAGCAGTGGAGTACGGAAGGAAACAACAGCAGCTGTGTACAGCAGTGGAGTACGGAAGGGAAACAGCAGCAGCTGTGTACAGCAGTGAAGAGTTACAGCAGTGGAAGGAAAAACAACAGCAGCTGTGTACAGCGGAGTGGTGTGTACAGCGGTGGTGTACGGAAGGGACACAACAGCAGCTGTGTACAGCGGTGGTGTAGGGAGGGGAAAGAGCACATTGGACTTTGAAACAGACAGCGCAGCCAGAGACCATACAGGGTGCAGCAGCTGACCTCAGAACAGTGACGTACGGCACAGCAGGCATGTGATCTACAAAACTTGCTGTTTAAGGAAAAAAAAGTTTCCTGGTCTCAGGATTCTCAATTCCTGTCCGAACAGGAAAGTAGATGATGGGATGGGAAATTTGCAGAAACATCACAAATGCATCATCCCCTTCATCAACTCTACAGGACGGTTGTGGGAAAGTTTTGGAGTGGGGAGTGCTTTCCTGGTGTAAATCAGGACCTTTGATTCCAGATGAGAGTTGTTTGGATGCCACAGAATGCCTGAAAATAATAACTGCCTCTCACCCTGACTGATGCTTGAATTCGCGTCAACAACCTAATGCTTTTCCGATTGATACCTCCAGTAAGTTAATGGGTGATGTCACAAAGCAGTCATCGTGTCAAGCTGGCTCTTGTTCACTTAAATGTCCTGCACAGACCCCTGGAGAATCATTAAATCAGGGAGCACCTTTACCAAGAGGTGGAACAGGAGGTTCGTATTATGAGTGTGCAGCTACAAATTCTGCAGGAATTGTGCAATGTTTCCAGCTCCTTGTCGTACTCAATCCAGGTACAAGACCCTGTACCTCCATACTTTGATAAACACTGCCTCGTTTTATGACTTCACCTCGAACCACACATCTTTTAGTAGGAAAGTACAGTGCGGTGTAGGCCAGTGCTAGTTGTAGCGAGTGAAGCAAGCGCTGAGTAGTATATGTGAAATGTTCCGCAGTGTTGGAGTAAGGTACGGAGACACTACTATCTCACTGCGCTTCTGATGTGAAAAGTCCACTCTCTACTCACACACAATAAAGAAAACATGTAATGAAATCAGTCATAGAGCGACACCTGCGAAAACTGGAAAACACAAGGCTGAAAATTTTGCCGTTGGTCCCATCATGTCACTTTCATGTTCTTGACGCAATGTATTGATCTCCCTTTTCGATAACCTTAACCCGTGACCTTTGATCATGACCATTTAAAATTGAACTCCTTATTCCTTGGATATATGGTTTCCTGTGATGTAAGTATCAAGTCGATACCTCAATGCTAGAGTGAGCACGGACAGACCGACAGTCAGACAGGCAGAATGTTGCTGATATCAATCTGGATGGTCCCTCTCCTGCTTACCCTTGAGGACACAATGTCCATTTTTCCTGAAAAGTATTTGAAAGGTGGATCCAGCAGACCACAGAGCTCTCTCCCCGTCTCCCAGTCTGTTACAGTTTGAGCTGAAGCCCAGAGAAGTTGGTGGTGCTTCTGCATTGTGTTGCCATATGGCTTCTTCTTCATGTTGTAGAGATTTAACTTGCATTTGATGATGCCCCGACAAACTATGTTCACTGACACAGGTCTTTTGAAGTATTTTCAAGCTCATGTGATCATGTCTTTTACAGAAGCATGTCAGTTCATAATGCAGTGCTATTTCAGGGCTTGAAGGTCACGCACATCTGTTACTCATACCCATCTGTTTGATCCTGAAATCCAGTTTCTCCAAATTCTTAGAAATTGTTCATTATTATTTTATGGAATCTCAATGGTTGAAATCCCTAAATTTTGTGCATTGTACATTTAGGAACGTTTTTTTAAAACTGTTTGCCTACTTGTTTGCGTAGCTTTTGGGAACTTCGAACCATCTAATGCTACACAAATGTGCCTTTTGTAAATGCTCATTTTACACCCCATAATACTTGAATGACCAGTTACCTACTCACCTGTTTATCTGTGGAATGTTCCAAACGGGTGTTTTTCTGAAGATATTACAATGCGTCACATCTGTCCATTCCCCTGTCCTAATTTTTGTGGATCTTGTTGCAGGCAACAAATTCAAAATTCCTGAATATTAACAAAAATCAACACTGTTGATATTTTTCTTGGCACTATTTTGAACTAAATATGGTGAATGTATCCAAATCTCTTGATTGTTTTCATTTTAACAACTGTCTCAATTCTTGGGGAATTGAGGTTGAACATTTGCCTTTGATTAATATTTCTATCTAGACTTGTATGCATATTTAAATTAAGATGAACAAGCTTACGTAGCAGCATTCCATTTGATTTTAATAAGCAATCTTTTCTTTCCTTTATCGTTATTAAAAAAATGACCAGCAGTGATAAGCCAGCACTTTCTCCTGGCTGTGTGTGTGTGTGTGTGTGTGTGTGGGCGCGCGCGCATGTGTTTGTACGTGTGTTTGTGTGTGTTTGCATTTGTGTTTGTGTGTGTGTGTGTGTGTGTGTGCGCGCGCGCATGTGTTTGTACGTGTGTGTGTGTGTGTCTGTCTGTCTGCTTGCGTGTGCGTGATTGCTTTTGTGTAGTATGTGTGTGTAAATATTGCATGTTACATTGAAGCAGGACCGGCGGCTCAGTGGTGCAGGGGGACACTGCTGCCTCACAGCAAGAAGGTTGTGGGTTTGAATCCCGTCCTGCAGTCTCTCTGGGTGGAGTTTGCATGTTCCCCCTGTGCTCATGTGGGGCTCCCCCCACAGTCCAAATACATGCATGTCAGGTTATGTGGGGACTTTAAATTGCCTGTAGATGTGATGGAGTGTGTTAGTGCGCGATGGATGGGTGAGCTGTCCAGGGTGTGTTCCTGCCTTTCGCTCATAATCAGCTGGGATCGGCTCCAGTTCCCTTGTGACCCTGATGAGAAACAGCATAGATAATCGATTGAATAAAATTAAATGTGAGCATGTAATCTTTATGTAATCCAGTTACTGGAATCAGTTACTGTGCATATTTAGTATCTTGGGATCGCAGTAATTTAAATAAATTACGACATTATGCGCCATCTAATTAGGTTATCCAGGTTACTGTACTGTACATTCAGTCAACTGCTACCTGACAAAGCGCAACAGCAAATGGGCAACAGCGCCCTCTGCTGGGAACTTTCAAATCTCCTGTTAGGCTGTGTTAGAGCTGCCCCTCTTCGCGCCGATGTGATGTGAAGACCCTTTTCTGTGCTGCAGCAAATTGATCCCATGGTGAAGCAGTTACTGCTGGTCAGTATTGGTGAGGAAAAAAAAAAAAACAAGAATTTCAAAATAAAGTGAGTTCGTGGCAGTGAAAATCAATGGGAACAAAAACTGAAATAATCACTTGTTTATCTCGCAAGATTGGAGATCTCAGTTAACATACCAGCTCTATTTTGTTTCTTGTAATGTGAATAACTGAATTCACTATTACTTTCAAGAAGAACAGATGGGTTTGCTGTTGCAAAATAATCTTTAGTAACATCTTGGAGGCACAGAGAATTTAATACTGATGGGTCAAAATAATTATCGTTATATTTTCCACGGGGAAAAGAAATGGACATTTGATTCAGAGGATTCAGTTCAGTTAATGATCATTTCATTATCCTTACTTAATGATTAAAATAATCGCACCCTCTTGTGTCATTTTTGTTTATGCATGGTCACCGATGGTCAAAGCACTGTGACCGATGCTCAGCTGGTTTGGCCATAGATATGTCCACGCACAGTAAGCGAAGCAAATGAAGGCAAGTTAGTGGCTAAAATAACTGTGGTAATTAAGCTGCTTGCACACCGGACGCGAAACGCGTGTATTCGCGTCTTTGCATTGACTTTGAATATAATCTGTCGTGCGAAAAATTCGTTTCGCGTCCGGTGTGCAAGCAGCTTTAAAGGTAGCTTAAGTTTCTCTGAAGCGTGTAAGTTCCACGACACTCGATTCTTGGACTTAATATTGATTTTAAACGTCGTGACTCAGCTAACGGCCATTAAACTGCAATGGGATGCACAGCAGTCTGGGCGCCATGTCAGTGCTGCGGCAACTGACAATCAAGATGCTGTCTGATAAGAGGTGGCGGGAACAGGAAGACCTCTACACGTAACACATTTCATGTCACATATTTAACCCATATACACACACGCACACACACACACACACACACACATGCGCACAGACACACGGAAAGACACACACATGTTCCCAGACTTCGGTCGGGTAACCTTTGCGCTGCATCAACCTTCGTTCCGTCATGTAAATGACCTCATGCTGTCTGAGATATCGCCCCGAAAGCACAGATAACGTCACAAGATCCCCAAACAAGTTATTTTTTAAAAAGAATATTCCTGAAGGCATGTTGAGGCTCTGGACGTACTTGTGTTTCCTCAGCTAAATATTTGAGTACAAAGTGGGCAGAACGATTAATTGAACATATTTTCTTAAAGCATATTTTTGGTCCAAAAGAAATTGTTTTATTGAGCAGCCAAATTACTTCAATCTCTTAAGCTAAAGTGAGAAATCTGGATTCATATTTCAGCCTGAATTCAAGCTTTGGCAGGCTAATGTGATTTTTTAATTTTTAAAAAAAATTTATTTTACTTATCTGAGACAACACAAAACTGAAGTAATTTTCCTCACCTAAAACAATCACACATATACATTCAGTGAAATCCAATTCATAGCAATATCATTTTTTCATACCTGTGTCACAGTAATCATTTCTAATCATAATATCCATCATTTTTTATATTCAAATTATCACAGTTTTATTATGATTGTTACCTTCCATACAATCTCTTGGCACCACTTGCTGAAAATATTGCAAAACCGCTTTATCAATGTCGGGGCAATTAGGTATCAATCATTTACAGTGCACTGCCGATAAGGACCAGAGAGAATACATGTGCTTGTTCCTCACATTTCCTCACTAATAATTATGTAACCGTTCTCTGGGTAAACACACATAATGAATGCCAAAGGAGAATCTCATATTAAGAGTGGATTCTAAAGTACATAAATGTACTGAACAGTTTGCCACAAAAAACAAAATTAATAATAATCGGTAATAAAGAAGATTAATTCCAGCAAAATAATTTAAATATTACTGCAAATTAAATAAAGCAATAACAAAATAACCCTTTTTAGACATTTATATCATCTCCCTTGAACTTCAATCCAGATTTTATTACAGCCAGTATTTATACTGAGCATCATCATTCATTGGACATCAACACGTTATTTTTCATTGTGGTTTTATTGGCCAAGTCAGTCACCGGACCAGAATCTAATTAAACATTCTTCTTACATGCTGTAGAGGAGCCTGAAGGCAAAAAGTACCTGAAACAAGTAGGAAGGGAAGATGCTGCAGTACAGACCTGGCAGAGCATCACCAGGGAAGATACCCAGAGTCTGCTGATGTCTGTGTGTCACAGACTTCAAGCAGTTATTGCAGCCAAAGGATGTGTGACCAAATATTAAAAATAATCACTTAATTCTACACATGTTAAACTGTGCTGCATTATTCATTCATTCGTTCAATGTGGCATTTCCAATCTGCCTTGAATGTGGAATATCCGATCAGGGAACTAGATACAGTCATGTTTATACATAACTCAGGCTGCAGTCCTCAGGACAGCGCAGACAGCTTGCGCTTTTCATCAGAAATGTGTGCCTGTCAGTCCCTGCTTCTCTTTTCCTGCAGTTTATAACCTCACATGCACAAAACAAGGGCGGAGGAAACCCCAACATGCATGTGCTGGGAACACAAGTGAGGAACGGATGACCTGTCGCCTGTCGGTGGTGTATGAGCATCAGACTATGGCAACCCAAACCGACTGTTTCCCTCCCATATCCATGAGCAGCACAAAGCTAATTATGTGGCTGCTGGACACAGTCAGCTCTGGCAGGTCCCGGATTTAATTGGATGCCATGGTGCTCATTCATGCTGTACAAGCAGGGCCATAATCAAGTACGCCCCCAAACTGTCCAGTATTTTTGGATGGGGGCGAAATGGGGGCGAGGGGGTGGAACCAAAAAAAGTGTCACTGTCCAATAAGTTATGGACCTCAGTGTAAGCAGAAACATTTAGCTGGCACTTCCTGTTTCCATCTCCTGTGTTCTTGTTTGTTGGAGAGATCAGTACCTATCAGATAACAGGGCACCAAGCGCTTAAACTCCAACCCCATCTGCCCGAAAGACAGGCAAAGGGGGACTTTTACTCCTAACGCTACATGGTTCCTTTAAAACACTTATTGTTTAACCCTTTAGCAGTGTCTTATCTAAGATCGCTCTCTGGTGGACAGTAAGGCACATGTATAACATACAACCCCAGTTCCGAAATAGTTGGGACGAAGTGTAAATTGTGAATAAAATCAAAATACAATGACTTTCAGATCACATGAGCCAATATGTTATTTACAATAGAACATAGATAACATTTCAAATGTTGATACTGAGACATTTTACATTTTTATCCACAAAATAAGCAACTAAGTAAGTAAATTTTATTTATATAGCATTTTTCACAGATAAAAATCACAAAGTGCTTTACAAGGCTATACATATAAAACGCAAGGAGAGTACAACACAAGACATAAAACAGAATTTTAAAAAAAATGAAAATTAAAATGAAAATCAGCCAATCAAGCCCTTGTCTAATTAAAAGCCTGTTTAAAAAGCGGAGTCTTTAGCTGCTTCTTAAAAGATTCAGCTGAATTTAAACATCATATTGACAATGGCAATGAGTTCCAGAGTCTGGGGGCTACTGCCTGGAAGGATCGGTCCCCATGGGTCTTAAAGTAAGTCCTTGGAACCTGTAAAAGCCTCTGACCAGATGACCTCAAACTACGGGAGGGAGTGTGAAGCACCAACAGGTCTGAGATGTAAGAGGGAGCCTGCCCACCAACAGCTCTAAAGGTAAGAACAAGGATTTTAAAATGGATCCTCAAGTGGACAGGCAGCCAATGCAGGGATAGTAAAATAGGAGTGATGTGGTCCCTTCTCCTAGAGCTCGTCAGAAGCCGCGCGGCAGAGTTTTGAAATGAGCTTATTTAAAATTTTCTGGCTGCAACATGTCTCAAAAAAATTGGGACACAGGTAAAAAAGGGCTGAAAAAGCAATTAATATATAAGAGAATCAGCTGAAAGAAAATTTAGCAAGTAATTAAGTTAACTGGCATCAGGTGTGTAACATGATTGGCTATAAAAGGGATATCTTAGAGAGGCTGAGTCTCTCAGAAGTAAAGATGGCCAGAGGCCCTCTAACCTGTGAAGGCTTGTGTAAAAAAATTGTGGAATACGTTAAAAACAATGTTCCTCAACATCAAATTGCAAAGGCTTTGAAGGTCTCATCATCGACAGTGCATAACATCATCAAAAGATTCAGAGAACCTGGAAAAATCTCTGAACGTAAGGGACAAGGCCGAAGACCTTTACTGGATGCCCATGATCTTCAGGCCCTCAGACGCCACTGCATCACTCACCAGTATGATTCTGTCATTGACATTACTAAAGGGACCCAGGAGTACTTCAAGAAACCACTGTCTGTAAACACAGTCCGCCGTGCCATCCACAGATGCCACCTAAAACTATATCATGCAAAAAGGAAGCCATTGTTGAGCATGATCCAGAAGCCCCGCCGTGTTCTGTGGGCCAAGGCTCATTTAAAATGGACTGTAGCAAAGTGGCAAAGTGTCCTGTGGTCAGACGAGTCCAAATTTAACATTCTTGTTGGAAATCATGGGCGTCGTGTCCTCCGGGCTAAAGAGGAGAAAGACCACCCCTCCTGTTATCAGCGTTCAGTCCAAAAGCCAGCATCTCTAATGGTATGGGGATGCATTAGTGCATATGGTGTAAGACACTTGCATGTTTTAAAAAGCACCATGAATGATGAAAGGTATATAAAGGTTTTAGAGCAACATATGCTTCCATCCAGATGACATCTATTCCAGGGAAGGCCTTGTGTATTTCAGCAGGACAATGCAAAACCACATACTGCAACTATTACAACAGCATGGCTTCGTAGTAGAAGAGTCCGTGTGCTGAACTGGCCTGCCTGCATTCCTGATCTTTCAGCGATTGAGAACATTTGGCGCATAATTAAACGAAAAGTCCATCAAAGGAGACCCAAAACTCTCCAGCAGCTGGAAGCCTGTATTAAACAAGAGTGGGATCAAATTGCAATGGCTAAACTCAAGAAACTTGTGTCCTCAATGCCCAGACGCCTCCACTCTGTGTTAAAAAGAAGAGGGGATGCTACACCATGGTAAACAGGCCCCTGTCACAACCTTTTTGAGACCTGTAGCAGCCATCAAATTTGAAATGAGCTCATTTTGTGGATAAAATTGTAAAATTTCTCAGTTTCAACATTTGCTATGTTATCTCTATTCTATTGTGAATAAAATACTGCCTGGTGTGATTTCAAAGTCATTGCGTTTTGATTTTATTCACAGTTTCCACTTTGTCCCAACTATTTCGGAATTGGAGTTGTAAATAACTGAGTACTGTGAGCAGAAATTTCAGCCCAGAGCTTACCGTTTGCAATATATAGGGCCCGAGCAACGAGGGTGCAAGGACCCTATTGGAACTGTAGTGTTTTTATTATTTTTTTTTTTTTTTTTTTTAACAAATGAAAATTGCTATTTTCAGGCCTTTCCCATGGGCAAAAAGTCATCAAAATTGGCACATGCAAAGAGCCTTGTGAAAAATGTAATATTTTATTGCTTATTCAAATGAACACATCAAAATGGCTCTGTAGCACCACCTAGAATTTTCAAAATTCAATGGAAAATTGGCAGAAATACAGAAATACGTGTAATCTACAGTCACAAAACCTTTGCCGAATAATGCATCATACCAGAATCTACAAAAAAGTCTCTAGGAGCATGACCGCAAATCCAACAGGGAATCCGCCATTTTGAATTTTCCTTAAAATCAATCACATTTGGAGGGCTCGTATTTGAATGACCTCCTCCTAAAGTTTTCATCCAATTGAGTTCTAATTTGGTGAGGGTCATGTCAAGGCTTGTGCAGTCAAATTTTATGGAAATCATGAGTTTTCATCAATGGGCGTGGCGGTGATGGAGTGGCGAATTCTGAAGTCTCGCGATGAAACATGAGATTGCTATAATTTGCACATACATCGTTCAATCTCCGCCAAATTTCATATATATGACCAATCTTGTGTACTGACTAAATCGGCATATCAATTAAGCTTGGACGTACCCTGGTGGATCTATAGCGCCACCAAACACATGGCCATTTGGCATCAAGATGCTTGGATTTTCATGAGATGTGGTGAGGTGATAGGGTTCATAATGAAGTATTTTGTGCATTTTTTTTTTTTTTTTTTTTTTTTGCCAAACAGGAAGTGAGCTATGAGCCATTTCCTGTGTTTTTACTAATTTAACGAACACATTTTTGAGAGCCTTAGCATGCTCGAAACCTGGCAAAACCTTGCACACAAGTTTAAATTGTGATGCTCATCAATTTGATATCCCAGTTCGCCCTGGGCATAACACACTGGCTCTACAGTGCCCCCTAATCAATAGCTGCATTTTCAGGGCCTCAACATGCTCAAAAACTCACAAAATTTTGCATATGCATAAAGCCCAGCATAAACTTTACTGCAGTACAGGCATTGCACATGGGTGTGGCAAAATGGCTCCATAGTACCCCCAAGAAAATTTCAACAAAGCAGCCCTTGAAGGCTCTTTAACCAGTCCACCACTGTCCAGTGGTCATGAGTGCACACCTGCACCCGTCAGGATCTCACCACCACCCCAACCTGCACAAGGGTGCGAGGGCCCATTCATTGCTGCTTGCAGCTTTAATCAACACAGTAATTCCTGCCACTTCTGCATGATCTGTTGCGCCATTCAATATTGTGACCACTCAATGTGTGAAAATCTGTGCAGAATTTACTTTTCTCCCACGTCCATTGATGACCTCCTATACTTAATAACAGAACTTACTTTGAATAAACTTTGGTGGTTCACTCATTGTATCCCTATTATGAAATAAAAAGCCCTCTATCAAATCAGTGTACAACACATCCTGACATAAATGTACTTTTACATGCTAAACAAATAGATACATTACACAACACCCTGCTGAGGGAGTCTCCATTTCTTGTAATTCAATCACCAAACATGCATGCAGAAAAGAAATTACTCAAATGCTAATCAAACACATGGATAAAAGAGTCTCATCATGCCGTATCACTGTGGTTAGACAAGAGCCTGTCGACAGGAGGATAATGAGAGCAGAGTAATACCTCTGACTCAGGTGCCCACTCAGGTCTCACATCCTGTCGCCCGTATGAGAGAGATCAGGGCTGGTAAACTCTGTATGTGCAGGACGAGTTTGCACCTTTCAGCTTCGCCCCAATATCCTGCACAGAGCAGAGGCACATTCAGTACGATGCCCTCACTGAACCACACTGCTCCTGTCAACAATACATGCTGCCTTAAACAACTCTATCCAAGCTGATACTACCTCCTCTCTGTACATCATTTTCCCCATATGAAACCACCTCCTTTTTTTCTCAAGCCCATTGAACTTTTTTCTATTCTATTCAAAAAATTAAATGCAGCATATTTCTGCAGATTCTCCTCAAGAGATTGCGAAATAAGCTAATGTAAACCATGAATATATTTAATTTAACTGCTGTGGTTATTGATGGGGTGTGCTGTGTTTCTTGACATGATTTTTATTTTTTTGTCCTAATCCTAAAATTTAGACGATTATTACAAATATGCAATGTGGGCTGTAGCTGAAGTGATGGAATCGCGTGGAGTCTCATGGGTTAAATAGATATGAAGGAGCATGAGTTTCACAGAGGATCACTCAGGTGAAGCCTTACTTTCAGTGCTTAATCAGTCTTTACCTGCCAACTAAATTTCATGAGATTTTTCATTAAAATAAAATATTATGAAAGAATTATAACAAGAAAAGCAAACGTTTGTTTTATGTGCCTGGAGTTCTTATTAGCTCCATAATAACGTATTATTATTATTATTATTTTTATTATTATTATTATTACTATTATTGTTGTTGTTGTTGTTGTTGTTGTTGTTGACGACACAAGTGACTGGCCCATTACTAGCGCAAAGTTCACTGGCCAGCGCGTTTTCAACTGGCCCTGACTCGAGTTCTAAAATAAGTTGCGACATGAGGGTTCCAGAGTCTCTGGTCATAAGACTCATTTTGTTTCCAATGCATTATTTGGCACCTTCTCAAAATTAATTAGCTTTCCCCCGCCTTTTCTCTTTTCTCATATCCGAGCATTTTCTCACTTATGCTGGTAAATACCATTGTAAGCTGGCTTATGTTTTCCCCCGAAATGAATTCAATTCCCTCACAAGAAAAAAAACAACAAAAAAAAATCCGAAACGGCTCGGTTTCGAGCGATGGAAGCGAAATGGTTCATATTATTGAGTTGTCGCGACTCCCTTTTATCTGGGGCCCTCACGGTCCTGCGCACGACAACCGTCAATTGAGCCCCTGAGAACCATACTGGGCCAACCCATGTTGGGGTACTTTTGAGAAAATGGGACTCAAAGTTGCCAGCCTCCTGTGTCATCTAGAGAAACTGGCAACAAAAACCTTACATATGTAACAAAGTCAAGATATGTAAAATTATTCACCTGCACTTTTTGTTCAGGTTTTGGATGCATTATCATCATTTAAAATGAAACCTACCTCCTTCTGAAGAGGAACCATCATCTTCTGATTAATTTGGGACGAACTCTGGGTCTCTGTCATCTTCCACTTCACCATCATCTTCAATCATAGGATGCAATTCCTCATCAGTGAGATACCTAGCCTCCATGTTTACAATGAATTATGGGAAGGTTGTGGGATGGCCTATTATGGCTAAGGCAGTGCAGTGCATATGTACAGGGGCAGAGAAGACATTTGCTTGTATTAACAATCCATGTGGGAAGATTGAGTTGGCCCATTTAGGAAATGTAGATCTCAGTATTCCGCACATGCTCACAACCTCAACTGATTTTCGCCAAAAGTGCGGGATGGCCCAGTATGGTTCTTAGGGGCTCAATTTCGAGCACCTCACATTTTCAGGATGTGCAATTTCCAGCACGGTAGGTGGCGGTGTTGTTCATTCAGGTTGTGTGCAAAACACCAATGTCGATGAGGACACGAAGAAGAACTCAAAGCGATCATGGCTGATGATATGGATTTGGATCCGGTCGGTGGAATCGGGATGGAGCGTGATTGCCCTGGAGGGGAAATTTTCACAGAGGGATCGTCCACATTTCGAGATTGTATTTGCGATATCCTTAGTTCGGTGACACGCCTGAGCAAAGAGGTTCGTCCGAAGGTCTACGCGTTACCTTCACCTCGCAATCGTACTATGCGCTGGCATTTTAGTTGAATGGGTTGCCAGTAGAGTCGCCGCATGCATCTGCCAGATGAAATTAATTTGAAACGATGGACCACGATAAGTATCCGACAAAGCATAGTCTGTCATTTGAAACGTTACTTTATAGCATCCTTGCTTGGGATCTGTCTGGTGCTGTTGAGTTAATCGATTAATTTTACGATCATATATAACGTTAAACACTTGTAAGTTTTGTGGCTTTTGTTAAGGCCCCTTTGGGATCAAATCAATTTGAAGGCACACTGCTTGTATATACGAGAAATGTCCATTTCTCGTGGCCTATGCCCGATGTGGAAAATAAAACTGTCATTCCCTCGTCTCAGAGATCTGCATTGTTCTGATATGTGTGAACTTATTGTACTCATGATCCTTGAATTGTGTAGTTCTGGTGCGCTTGAATCGATAATACTCATGAGGAACAAGCCGTTTGTTTCTTTTTTGTTTTTTTTTCCTTACAGCTGTTGAAGTCATGGGGTAGATTTAACTGTTCCATTTGAGTTTGCTCAGGGTTAAGATTGAGGCTGAGGTTTGGGTTAGAAGAAACATCTCTTGCAGGTGGGAATTGGACTTTTCTGGGATAAGAGAAATTGTAATTTCTTGTTTAGAGTTTGAATTTCTTGTGTGCTTGAATTGTTCATACGAAAAATTTCTCGTAGGTGTTAACCGTGCTTTTCTGATACACAAAAAATATGCAAGACATTTCTCGCATATACGAGCAGTGCACCTTCAAATTGACATCATCCCCAGTTTTGACTGGTAGGGCATCCATCCATTTAAAAGGGCGAGTAAACTAGTGATTTGTTTTTGCTATTCCCTAAAGCTGAATTTCGGTGAAGAGGTTTTAAAAATTGAAGCCAACCCGACCAATATCAATGTGTCAACTCTTCATGCAACAGACGTGCTTGCCTCCCTCCAGAAACACATCGGTACATTACAGGTATGAAGTAATGTTTGTAAAGGTTATCTAAGAGTTCCCCTATTGGGTTATCCGCCATACCAGCGGAGATTCAGTGCGGACCAAATGTGGACCTCCACATTGGGTGTGAACGCACCACTCAAAATTTCTCTGGACTTCTGGACTGATGTCATTCTGCAGCCCCCAAATGAGCAACATGAACAATAAGTTCTTCTGAACAAAATCTGACGGGGTTATGCGCTCAAATTTTGCGTTTGCCTGGAGGAAATGTACAACCCCAATTCCGAAATAGTTGGGACAAAGTGTAAATTGTGAATAAAATCAAAAAACAATGACTTTGAAACCACACCAGCCAGTATTTTATTCACAATAGAACAGAGATAACATAGCAAATGTTGAAACTAAGAAATTTTACAATTTCATCCACAAAATGAGCTCATTTCAAATTTGATGGCTGCTACAGTTCTCAAAAAAATTGAGACAGGGGCCTGTTTACCATGGTGTAGCATCCCCTCTTCTTTTTAACACAGAGTGGAGGCGTCTGGGCATTGAGGACACAAGTTTCTTGAGTTTAGCCATTGGAATTTGATCCCACTCTTGTTTAATACAGGCTTCCAGCTGCTGGAGAGTTTTGAGTCTCCTTTGACTGACTTTTTGTTTAATTATGCCCCAAATGTTCTCAATCGGTGAAAGATCAGGACTGCAGGCAGGCCAGTTCAGCACACGGACTCTTCTACTACGAAGCCATGCTGTTGTAATAGCTGCAGTATGTGGTTTTGTATTGTCCTGCTGAAATACACAAGGCTTTCCCAGGAATAGATGTCATCTGGAGGGGAGCATATGTTGCTCTAAAACCTTTATATACCTTTCATCTAGGGCTAGGTTCAAAAAATTGTTTTTCCGATTCAGATCGATTTTTTATTTAAACTTTTGATATCGATTCATTTTATTCAAAGATCGATCTTTTATTAGTGCGTTTCTATCTTGCTTATGAATATTTAATAACTGATCCGGGAGTGCCATCTAGTGATACAATATTGTTCTGCATGCATAAATTTGCAGCTCCATGTCTGCTGGCGGACACTTCTGCACAAAGCGCTTATGACAGTGGTTCCCAAACCTCTCCTGGAGGCCCACCTGTCTTTTTACCTTTGCTTACCTATGCTTTTTACCTTTCAAATGTAGTAGAGTAAAAGTAAAAGTCCGAGTTCAAAAAAAAAAAAAAAAAACTCGGGTACAAATCCTCAAAAAAAAAAAAAACTGCTTAAGTAATGAATTTCCCGACGTGACGGATAATAATGAATAAGTTAATTGCAGGTAGAGGTATTTTGACTACGTGTCATATAAATGTACTTCGAGCAGTGTTTCATTGATAGAAAGCATGCTGCAAATGCTAAACTACCTGGATGGTAAAAATGTACTGTGATCCGTACGGAACTGCAGTGGACACGACTGGTTACGCACGGAACGGTAAATTGAGGCCGGATTTTCAAGATACAAGTAATGATGAGAGAACAAAATCAACGTTGGATATACATTTCGGTATCAGATCTTTATTTCAAGCTCAACTACATGTGTTGGGAGGTATATTTTCAAAAACAGCGTCGGGTGGAAGTTTAGTAATAAAACGTGCCAACTTTCGTCCACCATTTCAACCAGTTTTCGAATAAAAAAATCCAATATTTTCTTTGTTGAATGTATCGTAATATTTATTTCTGTACAGTCGAACATGTCCATGTGCGGTATTTTGGGCAAGGATATTGGTTTAAATTCAATAACATTTACTGGAAAATGAACTTGTAAAGTGAAGCATGTAATAGGCCTATTGACCTAGTTTCAGAGAATAATAGTCTTCTGACTGTTAAGTCTATGCTGCACTTTATTATGTTGATTGATCAAATGTGTTGGTCAATAAAAAGTATTTTCAGGAAACAAGTTTGGGGTCACTTTTTAGTGTGAACTTTAGTATTTGAAATATTGTGCCTAGTTAGAAGGTTTCTTATTAATAATTCAACTGAAAGTATAATTTCTGCCATCAGTTCTCTAAGACTCCCTTTCATATTCAAGCAAAACGGGTACTGTAGCTGAAATATCCTTCAATGAATCGATATTGAATCAAATCGAATCGGGACCTTGTGAATCGAAATTGAATCGATTAAGGAAATCAGTGGCAATACCCAGCCCTACTTTCATCATTCATGGTGCTTTTTAAAACATGCAAGTGTCTTACACCATATGCACTAATGCATCCCCATACCATCAGAGATGCTGGCTTTTGAACTGAACGCTGATAACAGGAGGGGTGGTCTTTCTCCTCTTTAGCCCGGAGGACACGACGCCCATGATTTCCAACAAGAATGTCAAATTTGGACTCGTCTGACCACAGGACACCTTTCCACTTTGCTACAGTTCATTTTAAATGAGCTTTGGCCCACAGAACACGGCGGCGCTTCTGGATCATGCTCAACAATGGCTTCCTTTTTGCATGATAGAGTTTTAGGTGGCATCTGTGGATGGCATGGCTGACTGTGTTTACAGACAGTGGTTTCTTGAAGTATTCCTGGGCCCATTTAGTAATGTCAATGACAGAATCATGCCGGTGAGTGATGCAGTGGCGTCTGAGGGCCCGAAGATCACGGGCATCCAGTAAAGGTCTTCGGCCTTGTCCCTTACACACAGAGATTTTACCAGTTTCTCTGAATCTTTTGATGATGTTATGCATTGTCGATGATGAGACCTTCAAAGCCTTTGCAATTTGACGTTGAGGAACATTGTTTTTAAAGTATTCCACAATTTTTTTACACAAGCCTTCACAGGTTGGAGAGCCTCTGCCATCTTTACTTCTGAGAGACTCAGCCTCTCTAAGACATCCCTTTTACAGCCAATCATGTTACACACCTGATGCCAGTTAACTTAATTACTTGCTAAATGTTCTTTCAGCTGATTGTTTTATATGTTAATTGCTTTTTCAGCCCTTTTTTTGCCTGTCCCAACTTTTTTGAGACCTGTTGCAGCCAGAAAATTTGAAATAAGCTCATTTTGTGGATATAAATGTAAAATGTGTCAGTTTCAACATTTGAAATGTTATCTATGTTCTATTGTAAATAACATATTTGCTCATGTGATCTGAAAGTCATTGCATTTTGATTTTATTCACAATTTACACTTCGTCCCAACTATTTCGGAATTGGGGTTGTAGTTGTGAGTTTGTGGAAGGTTATGCTGAAGTCCAGGAAAGTCCTTTTTTACTATGAAAGCAAAAGGCGTGCCGACAGGTTGACTGTGGACAACCGGACATACGGCCACACATCACTCTGACTCTGAAATGGCCTTAATTTTGTGCTGGTAATAGAATTGTAGGGTGTGTTGGACAGATTTATGGAACTATTATGGCCATTTCTGAGTGCCAGTAATGTGCGGACAGTTGACCTGTCCACAGACCTTTTGTCAAACTGGACTGAAAGCATATCTCCGCGGACCCCAGCACTGTGTTTAACCCACTTAAAACTATGTTTCCCAGGATTGAGTACATTTTGGGCTGCAATCTCCGACAACTTTTCTCCAAAAGAATTAGTTGTTACTGCTTTTATGGGCACCAAGAAGTGACGTTGGGGGACGAGTTGAAAGGTCAGCGCAGTAAAGTCCCCGCAGACGGAGATTGAGTGGTGGGACGGTGTGAACACAGTCAATGTGGATGTTTCTATCTGCTCTGAGTCTACTGTGAATCTGCATAGATGCAGTGGACCACTCAATTTGCACAGCCTTGCTCATACAGAAAAGTGTTTCAATGTAGGACAAGTACTGTATTACATTAGTATAATTTTGGCTGAGCTGAATCAATCAAAGATGTTTTCCCAGTTGGGATAATTTTGATGTGCTTTTAAAATCTCTGGCTTGTGCATGTATTTATCTTGAAGCCCCTTACTGTCATTCAGTCGATATCTGCAAACCTGAAGCTGTTGGTGAAGCCGGTTTCGGAGGAGGTCCAGTCCAGAAAGCATGCCAGGAGGCCTGAGGAGAAACCAGGGAGATGCTGTCGCCCGCCGCCGATGAGGCCAATGTGCAGATCAAAAGCGCAAGACTGATGCAGTGAAATTCAGCCTGAGGAGAAACAGGGAGATGCTGTCGTCTCGCCGCTCGATGAGGCCAATGTGCAGATCAAAGCGAGCAAGACTGAGGTAACACCAGCATTCACATACCCTCCTCATCTGAGGTAACACCAGCATTCACATGCCCTCCTCGTCTGAGGTAACACCAGCATTCACATACCCTCCTCATCTGAGGTAACACCAGCATTCACATGCCCTCCTCACCTGAGGTAACACCAGCATACACATCCCCTCCTCGTCTGAGGTAACACCAGCATTCACATGCCCTCCTCATCTGAGGTAACACCAGCATTCACATGCCCTCCTCATCTGAGGTAACACCAGCATTCACATGCCCTCCTCGTCTGAGGTAACACCAGCATTCACATGCCCTCCTCGTCTGAGGTAACACCAGCATTCACATGCCCTCCTCATCTGAGGTAACACCAGCATTCACATGCCCTCCTCGTCTGAGGTAACACCAGCATTCACATGCCCTCCTCGTCTGAGGTAACACCAGCATTCACATCCACTCCTCGTCTGAGGTAAAACCAGCATTCACATGCCCTCCTCATCTGTGATAACATCAGCATTCACATCCCCTCCTCGTCTGAGGTAACACCAGCATTCACATCCACTCCTCGCCTGAGGTAAAACCAGCATTCACATACCCTCCTCGTCTGTGATAACACCAGCATTCACATTCCCTCCTCGTCTGAGGTAACACCAGCATTCACATTCCCTCCTCGCCTGAGGTAACACCAGCATTCACAGTCCCTCCTCATCTGAGGTAATGCCAGCATTCACATCCCCTCCTCGTCTGAGGTAACACCAGAATTCACATTCCCTCCTCGTCTGAGGTAACACCAGAATTCACATCCCTCCTCGTCTGAGGTAACACCAGCATTCACATTCCCTCCTCGTCTGAGGTAACACCAGCATTCACATTCCCTCCGCGCCTGAGGTAACACCAGCATTCACAGTCCCTCCTCATCTGAGGTAACACCAGCATACACAGTCCCTCCTCATCTGAGGTAAATGCCAGCATTCACATCCCCTCCTCGTCTGAGGTAATGCCAGCATTCACATCCCCTCCTCGTCTGAGGTAAAACCAGCACTCACATCCCCTCCTCGTCTGAGGTAACACCAGAATTCACATTCCCTCCTCGTCTGAGGTAAAACCAGCATTCACATGCCCTCCTCGTCTGAGGTAACACCAGCATTCACATCCCTCCTCATCTGAGGTAACACCAGCATACACAGTCCCTCCTCATCTGAGGTAATGCCAGCATTCACATCCCCTCCTCGTCTGAGGTAACACCAGAATTCACATTCCCTCCTCGTCTGAGGTAACACCAGCATTCACAGTCCCTCCTCATCTGAGGTAATGCCAGCATTCACATCCCCTCCTCGTCTGAGGTAATGCCAGCATTCACATCCCCTCCTCGTCTGAGGTAAAACCAGCACTCACATCCCCTCCTCGTCTGAGGTAACACCAGAATTCACATTCCCTCCTCGTCTGAGGTAAAACCAGCATTCACATGCCCTCCTCGTCTGAGGTAACACCAGCATTCACATCCCCTCCTCGCCTGAGGTAACACCAGCATACACATTCCCTCCTCATCTGAGGTAACACCAGCATTCACATTCCCTCCTCGTCTGAGGTAACACCAGCATTCACATGCCCTCCTCGCCTGAGGTAAAACCAGCATTCACATTCCCTCCTCATCTGTAGTAACGCCAGCATTCACATTCCCTCCTCGTCTGAGGTAACACCAGCATTCACATTCCCTCCTCGCCTGAGGTAACACCAGCATTCACATTCCCTCCTCATCTGAGGTAACGCCAGCATTCACATTTCCTCCTCGTCTGAGGTAACACCAGCATTCACATGCCCTCCTCGTCTGAGGTAACACCACCATTCGCATTCCCTCCTCCTCTGAGGTAACACCAGCACTCACATCCCCTCCTCGTCTGTGATAACACCAGCATTCACATCCCCTCCTCGTCTGAGGTAACACCAGCATTCACATTCCCTCCTCGCCTGAGGTAACACCAGCATTCACATTCCCTCCTCGCCTGAGGTAATACCAGCATTCACATCCCCTCCTCGCCTGAGGTAAGACCAGCATTCACATCCCCTCCTCGTCTGAGGTAACCCCAGCATTCACATGCCCTCCTTGTCTGAGGTAACACCAGCATTCACATTCCCTCCTGGTTTGAGTGGTTATTGCAGTTTTAGCTGAAGAATCTGCCCCTCTGTGAGCGGTGACCTGCCGGGCCTTGGAGAGGGGCCCCTCAGTGCGAGGTGACCTGCCGAGCCCTGGAGAGGGGCCCCTCAGTGAGAGGTGACCTACCGGGCCCTGGAGAGGGGCCCCTCAGTGAGAGGTGACCTGTCGGGCCCTGGAGAGGGGCCCCTCAGTGAGAGGTGACCTGCTGGGCCCTGGAGAGGGGCCCCTCAGCGAGAGGTGACCTGCCCTGACCCTGGAGAAGGGCCCCTCAGTGAGCGGTGACCTGCCGAGCCCTGGAGAGGGGCCCCTCAGTGAGAGGTGACCTGTCGGGCCCTGGAGAGGGGCCCCTCAGTGAGAAGTGACCTGCCGGTCCCTGCAGAGGGGCCCCTCAGCGAGAGGTGACCTGCAGGGCCCTGGAGAGGGGCCCTCAGCGAGAGGTGACCTGCCCTGACCCTGGAGAGGGGCCCCTCAGTGAGCGGTGACCTGCCGAGCCCTGGAGAGGGGCCCCTCAGTGAGAGGTGACCTGTCGGGCCCTGGAGAGGGGCCCCTCAGTGAGAAGTGACCTGCCGGTCCCTGCAGAGGGGCCCCTCAGCGAGAGGTGACCTGCAGGGCCCTGGAGAGTGGCCCCTCAGTGAGAGGTGACCTGCCGGTCCCTGCAGAGGGGCCCCTCAGCGAGAGGTGACCTGCAGGGCCCTGGAGAGTGGCCCCTCAGTGAGAGGTGACCTGCAGGGCCCTAGAGAGGGGCCCCTCACTGAGCGGTGACCTGCAGGGCCCTGGAGAGGGGCCCCTCGATGAGAGGTGACCTGCAGGGCCCTGGAGAGGGGCTCCTCAGTGAGAGGTGACCTGCAGGGCCCTGGAGAGGGGCCCCTCAGTGAGCGGTGACCTGCCCGGCCCTGGAGAGGTGCTGAATCCTCTGTCTTCGTCACTCTGCTATTAATTGATTGGTGAATGTGGAGTTGACCCAACCTCCCCTGCTTTTGCACCTAAAGCACTCATTATGCTGAAGGTGGAGCCTGAGTAAAATTTGGGGAGGTGCACCGCTGCTGAGTCCGAGGCACATGACCACTGTCCTGTTGGGATCAGCCCGAATCTGCAGATGGAAATTTCATACAGCGGAATGACTGATAAAACTGAGGAAAGCGGAAGGACGAGTGTCCTTCAGAAAAATGAGGCCATTGATGAAGGAAATCATAGTGGCTGATTGTGATCTTCCTGACTGTAAATGCTCGTATATTTCCCTCCCTCTGGCAGATTGACAGAAGAATATCGGCTTTCATTGAGCGGAAACAGATGGAAATCAATGAGAACAACGTGAGGGAGTTCTGCAACGTTATCGACTGTAATCAAGGTGAGCCGGGTAAATGATTTGAGTTCATGGAGATGCAGCGAAATCAGCCTGTGTGTCTCCTACATGCTCGTAGCTCGAGGTCTCGTCTTCACTCTTGTGTCATTTTACATCAATGTAGCAGACATTCCCACCCCAGCAGCAGAGTGTACATGGATCTCACTAGGCTTCTGTTGTATCCCTGTTCAAGTTGCACATTAAGTTATCCGGTGCAATACCTGCAGATGCCTGCTGGCAGACTAAAGAGCGAAATCACAGCGTTGTAGTTCATGCTACGGAACACGAGCAGATGCACAGTCTCCATGTCATTGCGCCTCCATAAATAAATATTGATTAAAAGTTTTCTATCCATTTGAATTGCATGTGCTTGTTTACAGAACGGTAATCATAAGGTGTAGATGTGTCATATCGCTATATCGCTCCCACTTTCTATAATTGCTCACCAGTCTTAGAAATGTTTTTTTTGACTGCGCAATATCTACATTTATGTGCATTTAATATATGTGTTACAGGTTGCTTATATTACTTATTTTTTGTCAGTTGTTGGCCTGAAAAAATGTGGCTGCATTGTTTCTAGCAGAATGCAATGCACTGATTCTTTTGAACAAACAAGCTTTAATTGGAGTTTTTGCTGCGGTTTAGAGAACAGCTGCGCCAGAACTGATGCTGTGTTCACTCCTTTCCCTGGATTCAAAAGCCACGTCAAAGGTGAAGTACTCAAGCCCTTTGTGTTCTCAGTTTGGATGTGTGTGCGCAGTGTGTGAACATGTGTGTTTGTGTGGAACCCTGTTCAGCTTCTGCATGCTAATTCTAGTAATAAACGTGTGTATGAAGACAGTGTTAGCAGTTGCAGTGATGGAGTGTTAAGTGTTAGGGCGATACAGACTGGCCTTGCCTAGAGGTTCCAGATATGATGTTTGCAGTCAGACATGCTCTTTTTGTCATCCAAACAAAGAAAGTAAAGATTTGATGGATTTTTTAAAATAAACTTTATTTATTTTGAAATCAAAGCATATTCTGTAAAACAGTCCCAGTTGTTTGCTATAATAGGAAACAATCAAACAAAAAAGGTCTACATGAGTGGTGAGAACAGGCTGTTCAGCCCAACTAGGCTCGCCAGTTTCTTTTTCCTATTGTGAATATATCACTTCAGATACTCAATGACTCATGTATCTCGCTTTAAGTCAAGTCTGCTCTTGAAAACTCCCAAGGTTTCTGCCTCGACAATATGGTCAGGCAAGCTATTCCACATCGAAATTACTCATTTGGTGAAAAAATATTTCCTAATATCAGTGCTAAATTTACCCTTGGTCAACTTCCATATATGACCCCGAGTTCTACCAACAGAACTTGGCCGAAGGGATCCTACATAATTCACTTTGTTAATCCCTTTAACATATTTAAAGACCTCAATCAGATCACCCCTGAGTCCCCTTTTCCTAAAACTAAAGAGATTAAGGATCTTCAGCCTCTTCTCATAGCTTTCATCTTTTATACCTGGAATCAGCATAGTTGCTCTTCTCTGAACTTTTTCTAGAACCTCTATATCTTTCTTAAAGTATGGTCCCCAGAACTGTACACAATACTCTAGATGTGGTCTGATGAATGTGTTGTACAAGAGAAGTATGACCTCCTTGGATTGGTACTCAGTACTTTTGGCAATGTATCCCAGCATCCGATTGGCACAATGGCTAGAATCTGTGAGGGTTTGGTCAACAATCACTCCCAGATCTTTTTCATGTGGAGCACATTCCAGTTTTAAACCTCCCATGAAGTAATCCTGTCTAATGTTTTTATTACCTACATGTACTACTTTACATTTCGCTACATTAAATTTCATTTGCCACATCTCTGCCCAATTCTGGATTCTATCCAAATCATCCTGAATCACTTTAGTGGACTCTAAACTATTTGCCAAACCTCCCAATTTAGTATCATCCGCAAATTTAACTAATTTGCTCTCAATATTCCTATCTAGGTCATTAATGTAGATGAGGAACAGCAGGGGTCCCAACACCGATCCCTGGGGGACGCCACTCTCCACCATACCTAGCTCAGATGAGATTCCACTGACCACTACTCTTTGTGTTCTGTCCTTTAACCAGTTTTGAATCCACTTCAGAATACCTCCTGTAACTCCAATGGAGCTCATTTTAAAAATGAGTCTCTCATGCGGTACTGTATCAAACGCTTTCTGAAAATCATTTGCATAAGCAGATGAATTGACAATTAACCCTTTGAACCCTTTAGGCTGGTTTAACAACCGCATAGGAAAAATTTGCAATAACCCGAAATGCCAGAAAATCAGCCTCCAAACATGTGACTTTGATCACAAGAATTTTGGCGGTCATGTGCAATCAGGTGGTTTCCCCATCACCGTAAGCTGTGTTTCAGCATAGGTGGGGGGTCATGACCCCTTTATATAATATAGGCCTCGAAGCCTTAAGTGTGATCGGGGCGCCCCGGTGGCTAATCGGTCTAAGTGCACGCACCATAAAGGCTGTGTCCTTCTCGCGGTGACCCGGGTTCGATTCCAGCTCGGGTCATTTGCCGCATGTCTTCCCCATTCTTCTCCCCAACTTTCCTGTCTCTCTCTACATGTAACTGTCAAATAAAGGAAAAAATCCCCCCAAAAAAAGAAAGCCTTAAGTGTGATTAAAAACTCTTTGCACCTGCTCTGCCTGGGCCTACCTGTTCTCTGACTGCCTTAATATACAGTGGGGCGCAAAAATTTGGGCACCCCTGGTTTAAATGTCTGTTACAATTAATCTCCAAGTGATTGAAAGCAAACCTGAACACTAAATGCTATAAAGTTAAACATGAAATATTTCATCACATTTTAAAGCAAGAATCATTTTTATTTTTAATTTTTTACAGTTTCAAAATAATAAAACAAGGAAGAAGGCCTTGTGCAAAAGTTTGGGAACCCTGTCAGCTAGTACTTTGTAACTCCTCCTCGGGCAGCTATAACAGCTTGCAAACGCTTCCTGTAGCCAGCTACGAGTCTTTCAATTCTTGACTTTGGAATTTTTCCCCATTCTTCCTGACAGAACGCCTCTAGCTCAGAAATATTCTTCGGCCTTCTTGCATGCACGGCATGTTTGAGGTCTCTCCACAGATTTTCAATAATATTGAAGTCTGGGGACTGTGATGGCCATTCCAAAACCTTCATCAGTCTTTCCTGGAGGTACTTCATGGTGGATTTTGAGGTATGCTTTGGGTCATTGTCTTGCTGGAATACCCAACGTCTCTTCAACTTCAATTTCTGGACTGAGGTTTGAACATTAGCCTCTAGAATGTCTTGATATTTGGTGGAATCCATTCTTCCTTCCACCCGCACAATATTGCCTGTGCCCCCAGCTGCTACACAACCCCAAAGCATAATGGATCCACCTCCATGCTTAACAGTTGGCAACATGTTCTTCTCTACAAATGCTTCACCTTTTTTCTCCAAACATACCTTCTTTGGTTGTGGCCAAAAAGTTCAATTTTGGTTTCGTCAGTCCAAAGCACATTGTTCCAATAGGCTTGAGGTTTCTCGGGGTTTTCTTTTGCAAACTTCAGACGCTTAATTTTGTGTTGAGGTCGTAGGAAAGGCTTCTTTCTTGCAACTCTGCCATGTAGGTCTTTGTTGTGTAAGGTACACTGTATTATTGTTCTTTGAACAACTAGACCTGTGTCTGCTACTCTTTTTTGCAGCTCACTCACTGAACTCACTGAAGCTCTAACGAGTAAATCACCTGGGTCTGGGCCTTAGTAATCATCTTCTTAAAAGGTAAAAAAGAATAATCCAAAAGGGTTCCCAAACTTTTGCATAGGGCTCTTTTTCCTTTCTTATCATTTAAAAACTCAGAATTAAAATAAAAAGAAACCTTGCTTTTAAATTTGCAGAAAGGTGTCATGTTTAACTTTGTAGCATTTAGTGGTCAGGTTTGCTTTCAATCACTCAGAGACTAATTGTAACAGACATTTAAACCAGGGGTGCCCAAATTTTAGCACCCCGCTGTAGGAGTGGTGAAGGAGAAAAGTGGGGAACAGGGGAGTAGACCCAGAAAAGACTCCATATTGGATTTCAAAAATGAAACATGATGGAAAAACACATCTACCAAACCCAAAACACCAAAAACAAGTGGTGCCGGGCACAACAAACCCCGCCCCTCGAACATACGTTCACCTACATTTCTTAAATTCACTAGGCATCTATTCAGGGTTAGTGGCAATCCCTATACCAAATTTGGAGTGAATCTAGCCATAAGTTTTGCTGCTGAAGTGTAAACAAACAAACAAACACAAAAACACACAAACAAACCGAACCAAAAACAATACCCCTTGCCCTCCCCCTTCGGGTGGGGCGGGGAAAAAATTGCTAAAATGAATATTTAATGGCGCAATAAAAATATGATTTTCACTGTAATCTGAAATGAGGAATTTGGCTCCATCAGTTTGTTTGGTGCAGTGTTTGTTTTTGCGGTAGTGGAGTGTGTGTTTGGTGCAGTGTTAGTTGTTGCGGTAGTGGAGTGTGTGTTTGGTGCAGTGCTAGTTGTTGCAGTTGTGGGGTGTGTGTTTGGTGCAGTTTATGAGCGTGTGCGTGTTTGTTCCTCACAGTGACGAGGGTGGTGAACCGCTACGGGCCTCAGACCTGGGTGGGTGGGCACAGAGATCACGCCGCCCTAAAACACGGCGTCACTCCGTGCGGAAACCCCGCTGTGGAGGAGCGAATCCAGAACATTGAGGCCCATCTGAATCTGACTGCAAGTGAGGGCCGTCACAGGCTCAGATAAAAATCTTCTATCTGTAATCTGGGTCTCATTACGTGTGACCATGTGTGGGATTTGATCAATGGCAAATAGCATGTGGTGCAACACTGCAGCAGGGTCATATTGCAAATAACTACAACCCTGATTCCAAAAAAGTAAATAAATAAAAACAAAAATGACTGATTTGAAAAGTATATTAAACCTCTACTGTGTTGAAAACTATGGAACAACGAATTATTTCATGTTCTAACATTAAGTCTAGCAAGCTGAATTTTCCCCACATTCCTCCATTTGGCAGATCTTCAGCTGTTCGATTGTGTGGGGCCTTCATTTACATATATTTCACTTCACAGTGTGCCATACATTCTGAATTGGAGATCAGGACTCCAGGCTGGCCAATCTAGCACCTACATTCTCTGCTCATACAGCCACACACTGGTACTCCATGCACAATGTGGTTTGGCGTTACCTCACCAGGAAACGCCGGGACATCCCTGGAACAGACAACATTTAAATGTCAGCATGTTGCTCCAAATTCTGATCTTTCTGCAGTAATGGTGCCCTTTCGAATGTGCGATTAAGCCATGCCGTGTGCATGGACACACCCACGAGCCGCGACAGATGCTGGCTTTTGGACTTGACACCGATAACAGCTGGAGTTGTCCTTGTCATCTTTAGTGCAGAAAACACCAAATATAGTAAAGGGCAAATTGGTTTTTCAAATTGATCCTTTTTGATTTTTTTTTAATTCTCTGTAATATGGAAACTTTTTTGGCTTTGGGGCTGTGCAAGCCGTTTTTAAGAACTTGCTTTTTAGGGTTAGTCTGAACTGGTTGGTAGAAATAATAGTGCTAATGTGAGTGAGCTACTGAGTTTTTAATAAGTTTAATTTTTTTTAAGTTTTTTTCCATAGAAAATCAGAGAAATGGAGAAATCTCAGTCTGAAAGGTTTTATCCCTGGTTTATAAGTTTTGCAAGGGCTTTGTACTTCCCTTCCCATAATATGTTGAGGTTTGCTTTCATGGTTGTGTGGAAAACTGAGTTTTTTGAGTAAATCCACCCTTAAGTGTCAAAAAAAGAAGTTCAAGACTTGTAACGAACACTATTGTTGCAGATCATTTGCATGAATCCGTCAAAATTCCACACCAAGTAATAATTGTGACCTTGGAAATGTGTCCTTTCAGACAGACCGGTACCACAGGATATTTACCAGCGGCTGAAGTGTATGGAGGATCGCATTCTGAAGCTGGAGGGCCTCTCGCCGGAATATTTTGAGGCCACTGTGAGTCTGACGGCTGTCGGAGGCGCGACCGTCATTATAAAGCCGCTTTCACACTGGACGCGAAACGAATTTTTCGCACGACAGATTACATTCAAAGTCAATGCAAAGACGCGTCTTTGTATTGACTTTAAATGTAATCTGTCGAACGAAAAATTTGTTTCGCGTCCGGTGTGAAAGCAGCTTAACAATGGAAATTAAACATTACTGAAAGGGTGTCTCTTATTTTAGTACATCATCAACTGAGTGATGCTAAATGCTTTGAGCTAATTTAACCCTTTTTCTTTTTTCTTTTTTTTTTTTTTTACTTATTTTAATTTAAGGGTAATCTGCACAAGAGGACCAAAGCTACGCCTTCACAGGTAACCTCTTTTGCTCTTAAGACTGTGGCCTTTCAATAAGTATGCCAACTGACCGTGGTAAATGGTAAATGGACTGCATTTGTATAGCGCTTTTCTAGTCGTACGACACAAAGCGCTTTACAATTTTGCCTTATTCACCCTGATGACCGTGGAAATGGGGAACAGATTTTAATGAAATGCGCGTGTGCGCACGTGTGTGTGTGTGTGTGTGTGTGTGTGTGTTTGATGCGAAATAGGGTTACAGCCTGACGGAGCTGGACATGAAGATCAGTGCGCTCAAGGCGGCTCTGCTGAAGAAAGTGAGCGAGACAGACCCGAGGGACCCGGAGCACCTCCCCTTCTGACCCGTCAGCTGACGGAGCCCAGTGACCCTGCACAGTGAAGGGGGGTGGTTGCTGGGGACGCATTGAAAATGAACAGGAACCAAACTGTGCTTAACTCATTCCCTATGGAATACTTCTATGTAAAATTGTCGCGTTTGTACGGAATACTTTTCCCGAAAATTACACAGTATAAAGTATTGAAGTACAGGTGGCCCATGACCGCAATCGTCAACTGATATCGTGTTTTCATCAGACGGCGAATGGTCATCCACGCCGCTGGCACCGGCTTACCATAGGGATTGGTAGAATTCGCCGCGCCGTTGGCAGCGGCTTGCCGTAGGGGATGAGTTAAGCCTCAGCATATCTAGAAGCAGTGCGGTGTTATTGAGAGCTGAAAGTGACTGGACAAAACGCAAACGGATTGACCAACGGAGCTTGACCCCAGTGGGCGGGGATTGAATATTGTAATACATTTATTTTTGTTTGGAGTTTCCAAAAGAGATTTGTAAATAGTTGTACGTTAAAGTGCTTAAGCTTTGAAACTTTGCCGTTTTTGACCTGGAAATTTAACCACTGGCCTGTGTTGAGTGTCCATGGGCCGAGAGAGATTCTCTAGTGATTACACGTTTTTTTTTTTTTAACCCTGAGCATCAATAAAGATATAAATATTGTATATTTATGCATTTACTTTAGCATTAGTTTTCCCATACTACTCAGGCTACACCATGTTGCGGAGTATTTTGTGTTTTTGTAATATATTCCTAAATGTTAAAGAAAAGATGTCACTGTTTTGCCATTTGTACACTTTTTGTCTCTTGATAAAAGAATGAAAATGTGTTTCAAGTGTAAAAGTAATAATTTTTTATTCAATTGTTATTTAATTACCTCTGCCAAGGAGGATATGTTTTTGCCAGTGTTGGTTTGTCTATCTGTCTGTCTGTCTGTCTGTTTGTGTACAAGGTTACTCAAAAAGTAATGAACAGATATATGAAATTTTGTTGGTGAGTTGCTATTACATGAGGGATGGACCCTATTGATTTTGACCACAATCGGTCAAACAATATGGCCGCCATGGCAGCCATCTTGAAATCCTATGCCAAGCGATAACTGAACTTCGCTCCCAGGGCTATCACTCAAATTTTGTTGGTCGATTGGTCTCGCATCAGGGACAGAACCTATTAGTTTCGAACTCGCTGCATCAAACAATATTGCCGCCATGGGAGCCATCTTGAAATCCTATGTTGCAGATACCTTAAATTTCGTATAAGCCATGTTCACTTAGATTTCGACTGTGCTGCCTTGGCGGAGGTTTGAACTCTCGGAGTGCTTCTAGTTTCCACTCTGAAACTCCAGCGGTTTGAGTCTGAGATTTATTTTTTCTTTAGATTTCCTGTCTATCTGACACTTCCAATGGTAATTTATATTAATCCCTTAAAACATACCTCTGCTCAATCTGCTCCTGCTGTGTGGCTGAAGCTAAGCAGGTGTGGGCTCAGTCAATCCTTGGATGGGAGACTACCTGGGAAAACGGAGGTGCTGTTGGAAGTGATGTGGGTGGGCCAGTAGGTGGCGATCTTTGCGCTGGTAAAATAATCCTCTATACCCCAGTGCAATGATGGGGACACTGTACTGAAGGTGGCTCCGTCCTAGAGATGACACCTTAAACTGCAGTCTCTCTGGTCATTAAAGATGCCATAACGCACTTCAACAAGAGTTGGTGGTTCTCTGGTGACATGGCTACATTCCCAACCTGGCTTTTTTAAGCTGCCACCTAATCATCCCCTGATCTAATTAGCTATTCAATATGTCCTCCCTGTCCACCTCGGCTGATGTGTGGTGAGCGTTCTGGTGCACAATGACTGCTGTGGCAACACCTAGGTGGGTGTAACAAATTTGTGGTGGTGAGATGGGATTAGCCCATATAACTGTAAAGCATTTTGAGTATTAATGAGAAGGTGCTATATAAATGCGGTGTCCATTCAAAAACTGAATTGTTCTTAAGTTTTCTGTAAGTAGGTAAAATGTCAGAAAAGCATTTTTTTTCATGTCACATGCATATTCATTTTCTGCTGGCTGCAGCGCTTCACTGAAGCTACATAACGTATGTATCGAGAAGAATATTTAAACCCAGGACGCCATGTTTTTATGGCCGCATATATACCATACTATCCCATAGGTTCGCACTTTATTTGCTATTAGAACTTTTAGGAAAGAATTACCTTCAAGCTCCATCAATATCTAATGAAATCAGTGCCTTTTCAGCATACCTTGATGTTTGGGTACCCAAAGAAAAATTCGAGGGTGTAAAAACTTCAAGCATCCAGTCAAGAAAATTTAGAGTTTAATATCTAGTGCTGCTATACGTGGTAAATAGCATACAATGGCGGCAGCCATGTTGCTGATGACACACCGGTTTGCTTGGGCATGCACAGTATATGCATTCGTGATATTTAACATTAATATTAAATTCTAAACCCCCCTCTTACTAATGAAACCCCCAAAATATGTTTGCGCTCCCTTTTAAAATCGTTTAGGCAAATAAGCCGAAAATAGAGGAGGTGTGATACTTCTTCTTCTTTTGGTTTATTGGCAGATTGATAATTTAGATTAGAGGGTGCATACCGCCACCTACTGTACCGGAGTATTCAAACATATCAAGGTTTATGTATTGACTTGAATTTAAAAAAAAAAATCCCAGTCCGCAATTTTCAATTAATGATAACTAAACTTAACTATTAATTTGGTATCTGGCTCCCACTCCCACCAAATCCTTTTTTCTAGCATCTCCTTAATGTCTTCTCCCTTCACATCAGTTACTCCAAGAAATTCCCTGGCTACATGCACAACCATTTTAATCCTTTCTGTCTTCGAATCTATTTCGCTCGCACCATTGATAACCATTGCCACAAACGCTAAGAACCTCCTTTTATCCACACTAACATAGTCACAATCACGTCTTAGTTATTTTGCTACTGTATCCTGAGGTTTGACACTGAATTCTTACCAACTTTTATCCTGAAATTCAGTCGAACTCATTGCTCCGGACGTTCAGTTCACGTCGGGGCTAGATTCCGAAAGAGGGCAATCGACCCACATTCCCATGTCACTTGTTAGTACTGTGTAATATTTTAAAGTATTTAAACTCAGGCGAAAGATTTGATCAAGCTGGAGAATAATGTGTAACAGCTGCGTACAGAAAGAGTATCCCGATCGGGTATGTGCTCTTCGTGTTTGTCTTGACAAATGCCATATACATGCTCAGCTCACCTACGCCCAGCCTGCATTGTTTATCGGATAGCCGTTCTAAAGTTCGTTTAAAAGCAGCTTGCGATAGTTGCGATTCCAATAAAGCATGCAGAGTGGCAGGTGGACCCACGAAACATTTTAATATAAAGTTTAGCGGGCGGACAGTTTTGTGTTTCCTCCCATTTCCCTCCATTTTGGCGCTGCAGTTGACCTGCGGTGTGCAGGAAGGTATACTAAAGCCTTTCAACGCTGTCTGTCTTAACGTTACTGAATATTCTCATCCTCGGCAAAACTGTCTGACGCATAATTGTGTGGGTCAGACTGTCATGCATCTACTTAATTGTTGCATTTGGAAGTGCGTCGTGCGCCAATCCATTTGTTTATGTGGCCAGGGTACTTCCGGTTTGACATCTATGCGTGTGTACGTCGCTGTCTTCAGTGTTTTCTGTCATGTCCATATTGCATGCCCGCCCGGCAGGAGTGGCTCGGCAGCTTGCTACGGATATCGACTGACATTTTCTTGACCTGATGTGGGCAATGGGCATGTTGTAAAAATTCAAGCTTCAAAAATGCAGATGTCACAAGCGAGTTAGACGGCGTGAGCTGCCGTGAATGAAAACATGAGGAGCTGTGACATCTTAGTGATAGAGAAGAATGTACAGTGTAATTTGTGCTCAACTCATTTTTACAGGGAATGATTTAGAACTTTTTTGAGTTTGATTTCTTGCCGTGAAACTGATCTGGCAGGCTATTTAGTGTCTCTTACGATCAAATACTGCATTGTTACACTATGGCATCGTCACTTGATGGTTCTTATGGGCATTAGTTTGTGCATTGCTGATGCAACTGTCTTACTCAGGAGTAGTAATTGACTATTTTTGCTCAGTAACAAAATGCTCTTAAAAGGTGGGAGAAGAAATCTTACGTCTGACTGTCAGCCTTAGGGATATTGAAATCACAGCCCTGGAGGTCCGAGAACACCCTCCCTTTACCTGGAAGTCAGGTGTAAAGACAGTCTAGCCAATTAGTAGCACAGATTGTGCAGTTGATTACCAGGGAGAAAAATAACCTGTCCTGGATTTAGATCTGAGGTCCAGATTTTTTGATCCCTGGTTTATCTGGTTATAGTTCTGCAAAAAGGCCCAGAGTGGCAACTATCTGAAATCTGTTTGGGGAACTACATAATTATCCAGAGCAGTTAGTTATTACATGTAAATAATCATAATTTCATTATGTTGAGTCTCAAATTATAAGGTTTGAATCTAACGTGATGCACCTGACCTGTCTGTGTATCTCAGTAGTGGCGTGTTTGCTGGTTCACTTGTTAATCATCACTTGACTACAGATACAAGTCAGGTGGTGGAATAAGCTTCATGAATAAGGTGTGGTTATGGTGGCTGTGTGCGTCTCTCATTCATGTCCTTTGCAGGGGAGCACCTGTCTGGAAGATGGTTCCTACCTCATTAACTATGTGGGCTGTGCCAAGTGCCATCGGAGGGACTTTGTATTAATCAACAACAGAGCTACAGAAGATGAGGATGGAGAGGAGATTGTGACGTATGACCGTGAGTCACGACGCTATTCAAAATGGATGTCATACCACTGCACACAATCTCAATGTAATCTCAGTGCTTTAATTTATTCTCTTAATTTTTTGTAGATGTATGTAAAAATTGTGATCACATCATAGCGAGACATGAGTACACCTTCTCTGTGGTGGATGATTATCAGGTAAGGACACTGGTGCTGCCATGCATGCTGGTGCCATAAAATATGCGTTTATATCTGTGTCTTTACCTTACATTGGTTTATATAATCACAGGCTTTAATATAATGCACAGTATTGAGTATTAGACCACTAATAAGGGAAAATAACACTGAAATGAATGAGTCATTGGCATGAAAAATAACTTGTACAGGCGATGTAACATGTCTAGCTGTAGCCCTCAGACGACGTCGGGCGGCCACTATAGATTCATGCTTGTTGTCTCCGTAGACACTTCCTTGTGGACGCTGTGAAGGGTGTAATTTTTGAACGATTACTTTCATATTTGGTATGGACATGTGTCATACTTCACTTATGACACCTAAAGATTTTGATTGCCATGGTGACAGTATTGGCCGAATTAATGCGCTACAAAGGGGAGAAGCAGGCTTTCGGGGGCTGCACCCATGCGGTCGCAACCGACCAGACTGTCTAGTTTTAAACGGATATTATTAAGTTCTGATCTTAAACTTGATGTTAAACATTGATTCAAAATCAACCTAATTTGTACAAATTCTTAATTAGTTGCAGGTATGATATAGTCCACTGGAGGCATCACAGCTGATTTCTGGGTCACAGTTTAAGTATGGTGCTGTGTGTCGGAAGCTGAAGTGGACACTAAATGGCCGAACGTTTGTGGACACTTCCCATAATCATAAGTACTGATGTAGTTTTCCGTCTTTGCTGCTGTAAGTGCATCTAGTGTTCTAGGATGGCTTTCTGCTGATGTTAGAACATTGCTGCAGGGCTTTGCTTTCATTCCTGTCTGTGAAGAATCAGAGCAGTCGGGCCGGTAGGTTTGGCTCCTCGGCTCGGTTTAAAGTCAGCGTTTCAGTTGTGCCAAATAGAGTTTGATGGGTTTCAGGCAGGTCCTGTGCAGGTCAGCTCATACACAATGTAGTGTAGCAGGAATACTCAGTACTGTGCATTTATGTTGCAGGAAAAAAATGTATCTTTGTGATACAGGAGTACACTATGTTGTGTGTTTGTGTTACAGGAGTACACCATGTTGTGTGTTTGTGTTACAGGAGTACACCATGTTGTGTGTTTGTGTTACAGGAGTACACCATGTTGTGTGTTTGTGTTACAGGAGTACACCATGTTGTGTGTTTGTGTTACAGGAGTACACTATGTTGTGTGTTTGTGTTACAGGAGTACACTATGTTGTGTGTTTGTGTTACAGGAGTACACCATGTTGTGTGTTTGTGTTAAAGGAGTACACCATGTTGTGTGTTTGTGTTAAAGGAGTACACCATGTTGTGTGTTTGTGTTACAGGAGTACACCATGTTGTGTGTTTGTGTTACAGGAGTACACCATGTTGTGTGTTTGTGTTACAGGAGTACACCATGTTGTGTCTTCTATGTGGAAAGGCTGAAGACTCCATCAGCGTTCTACCCGATGACCCCAGACAGACAGCTCCCCTATTTTAGCTTACTGCCTGTTCCCACAGCCTCTGTGTGCATCCATTTATTTCAATGCATTTACTGTTGGAGTTTTGTCACAACATTTTTTATAGAAGCGTTTAAGTTGTTGAACAAAATTTGATACATTTTGATCTATGAGGCAAAATTTGCTTGGAATTAACAGGAAAAAAATGGGGACTATGAGCATTCCGAAATATGAGTGGCCTGGATATGAAACAAGTGACCTGGAAACAGAACAAAACTCCTCCCACTGACCTTCAACTTTGAGCAGGCTTCCTGTGTTTGGAATCCATGTTTTTTAACCAAACGTTTTTTTTTTGGTTTGTTTTTATGTTTGTTATTTTTAAAATGCGTACATTTATGGATGGATTTAAAGAAATATAAGTATTACAGAATTGTTTGCCAGCTTTGTGGCCTAGCTTTTTATGCAGAACAGATTCTCTAGTGTGGGGTCAGGAATCTCACATTTACTCTTTTCTACTGACACACAAGTGCAGAAAAAACCAACATCTAACATCTTATTTATGTAAAAAAAGCCTGTACAGTAGGTTTATAGAGAGAGAGTGGGCATGCGGTTAGCTGAGGGATTCTAGTTGATAAAACCGCCTGCCTAGCCTTGCACAAACCTCAAGGACCATTACATTACAAGGCTAAACATGCGAGCGTATGGGGAAATTATCCATGTCAATGACGCTTTACCAACTCCCTCTATAGATGGCAAAATAAAATTAAAATTTGAATGAACCAGTGAACAATAAATATCTTTTGCTTTGGTTTTGTTTGTCTTTGATAAGTTGGTGTTCACACTGGATTGCATTTAAATGAAATTCTGTTGTTTATATGAGGACAAATAAAAGGAAAATTTAAATTCAACGTCTGATGAACTGACTTTATTTCCAGCAAAAGGTGATGTAATATGTATATCCAGTATGGCTCAATAGAACTTTTGTAACAAATTGACTTTCCTCTGATTTATAGGCTAACAGTTCTGCTGTCCTTTAGTTCTTATTGGAGGATAAAAAATTTGATCCTTAAAGGTGTGTGTTTGGCTGCAGTCTGTGCCTCGACAGAAGTTTATTTCAGTGTGAAAATCAGTAAACTCTTTAGTGATGATCTAAATCAAATAACTAAATTTCCTGACCACCTTATGCTGGAAGGCACAAATAGTGAGATTGAGCAAATGCAATGGGAATATGGTATTACGGAGCATTACATATCGCGTATCCATATTTCCATAGCTCCCAGTCTTAATATTTTAAAATGATGTGTAATCGTGAGTGCTTTACACAAAATTTGAAATGTGCATCATTTTTTGGTGTTCAAATACTGTACATTTTGAATGCAGAAAATTATTCAGTGTAATGCAGAACATTTTTGACTTGCACAGTGTAGGCCTTCAGGAGAAAGGGGCGTCAGGGGTGTGGAGTCGGTGCGTACACACTACAGGAATGTGTTTGCAGTCGCTGTCATGTGATGGAGGAGGCAGACGGTGCTTCAGATGTCAGATATGTGCTCTGGAGTGCGGCCCTGGGGTTAGCGGTCAGTGACATGTCATTGGCGGTCACAGCGCAGTGAGTCTGATCACAGCCTGAGCTGCTGCATCTCCAGCATTCTGCGCATGATCTGGACGGAAAGCAGGCGTTTCTGAATCACCGGCAACAAGGAACAGAAGGGGCTTGAGCACAGTTATTCTAGCAGTGATTATGTATGTGGGCACAGCGAAAGGTAAAGATAATTATATGCAAAGTGTTCTTAAAAAGTCAACAAACCTGCGGACTCATCTAGGCCATATAAGTTGCTGAACTCTGTTGCTCATCGTCGTTGTCCGTCGTCAGTAACCTCTAGTGGTCACAAATATTGATCAAATTCGACAAAACTTTGTATGCAGCATCTTTGGCGCATAAACTACTTTGGGGTGGCATTTTAGCCCTGTTCCTCTAAAAGTGGGCGTAACAGGGTGGTCACATTGAAAAACCCTTCTAATATGAATGAAGAGCTGAACCTTGGTATGTGAGTCGTATACAACATGTCTCATCAAAAAAGACCAAGTTTTGACAATTTCTGAAAAATGGTCGTTTTGTGACGTTAGACATTCCTTCAGCTGTAGACGCCTATCTGAAAGACCCATAACCTCTATTGTTCACAAATATTGATCAAATCTGATTAAACCTTGCATGCAACATCTTTCGGACATAAACTAGTTTGGAATTTAATTTCAGCCTTTTATACCCCACTGGGTATAGTAGGGTGACGGACCAATTGCGTTTCAGCTTTATTTGAACCTCTAGTTTGTTGTATTTTGTGTTCCTATAGGTTTAACTTGATTTGCACACATAAATTCTGCTTTTGATTTTTTCAGTGAGATACCTGGACTGGAAGAATGCATTTTAGCATGTGATGCCACCTAGCTACATGATGAATGGCTAAAGGAAGCCATATGCTTTACAGTTTCTCAGAACTTGCATGGTTTCTCTTCTCAATATCTCCATGAGTTTTCATGAATGGGGATTCATGCTATACTTGGCTGATTGATGCAATTTAATATTAACCTCTGCCAAGGAGGTTATATATTACCTTTGGTTAGTGGGTAAGTATGTTTGTTTGTCAGCAACATTACGGAAAAAAGTTTGGGACAGATTTTTGTGACGTTTTTATCAGAGGTGTGGTTCAACTTTGAAGTGATTTCACTTTGGGAGTGACCCTGATCAAATTCTGGATCCAGAAATTTTTTATTTACTTGTGTCGTGGTACATAATAACGCCACTCATATGTGGGGGACTGTTGGGCCTAGGTGAAGGTATGCCCTCTCCTAGTGCTGTTGTTTACAATGGCTTTTTTTTTTAGCTCTGATTTACCATTGGTAAATTGTGCATCGTATGAATATGCTTTTTGCCTTTCATTGGTGTCATTTTTTGCTGCTTTATGAACTGTGGAGCTGCGGTAAAACACTGGTGCTATTTTTTCTGTCCCCTGGGATCACAGCTAAGAACTATATTTAACTTGGCAATTATTTTGCCAAGATTGTAGAGGGCTCGTCTAAATAGCTCATCTTTCATTGGTATAATATAGTCCCATTGCTGTGTGAAACGCACAAATCCGTAGTAAACACTGAAGTAATTAGTTATTCCCTATTAGGATGTGGTACAGCTTGTTTTTTCACCCCCTGGGACAGATAGACCTTTGCGAGTGAAACATTATCGCATGTCTGTCCATCTCAGAGCTGATCCGCACTGTCCTGCCGTGAGAACTAACTGTGTGTCCATGCCGAAGCTTTGCAGACTCAAAAACTACTTCATTGCTGTACTAGATTGTTTTTTAATTTGTTAACAGAGCAGCTAGTTTGTAAATTTTGTCCACTTTTGTAAAACTTGACATTCATTTTTGAGAAATGTGTGCAAATTTACAAATTATTGCAGTTTTTTTTTTTTTGGTTCTTGGTGTGTGATTTAAAAACATGAAAGATATTCTGAGTTATTGGTAAACTGTCCGAGATATTTGCCAGCAGAGGTTGCATTCATGCATACATCATTATTCTATTTTGTAAAATAAAAATAAAAACTTTGTCTTTTCTTTTTAATAAAGTGATGATTTTCTGAAATATGTCCTATAATGCTTATAAACTTAAGACCAGTGAGCCCTGAGAAAAATGTTCTGATTTCGTATTTAAAAGAGACATTAAAAATGGCAGTAAAGCTGACATCTTAGGGCTGTATATATGCTTTATGTAGTAATTAATCTGTACAGACTCTGGAAATGTAATATTGCATTTAAATATTTGAGCCATGAGTCACTGCTGCCCAGCCCAACACTGGGAGCACAGAGGTCCCCTGCGCCCTTCAGACTGCTGCCCAGCCCAACACTGGGAACACAGAGGTCCCCCGCGCCCTTCAGACTGCGGCCAGTGACTTACTTCCCCCTCCTCTGCTAAAGCACAAGGCCTCGGTTTGGCTAATGCTACAGCCAGGGCTCTAAGCAGGTCACTGTAGGGCTAAGACTGTAGTTTCTGCTGGTACCTTTACTAGCAGAGCTGCTGACATGTCCTGTATACATTTTCGAAGTGTGTGAGCTGAAAATCTGTACTTATCTCTGGGAGGGGGGAATGGGGTGCAGTTCTGGTACGAGCATAGGGTGGCGCCCCATCTCTAATACTGTGCCCACCCTCAAAAAGGGGTGCTGGCAGGGTGGGCTGATTAGAATTTGCTCTCTCCACACTCTAACTAGGCTATATTTAGAGCTTGTACACAGAGGCGCCCATTAGAGCAGAAAACATTAATACGGAGGGATCGGCGGCTGAGTCGGGGGACAGTCTGGTGAAAAGCTCTGGTATAGAAAAAATAGAGCATTTGTGATGAGACTGGAGTGTACATTGCATCTTTGGAGCCATTTATGTGTTTATGGTGGTCAACAAGGACTTGAGCTGAGTTAAAAAAAAAAAAAAAAAAACGATTGGATTGACCTTCGAATCTCTAAGCTCGGTTCTCCTCTTTCCTTCTTAAAGATTGTTTTAGCGTTCTCTCTTTTTTAATACGACGTATTTCGTGAAACCTGTAACTTTTTGGCTCTCGCTGATACCAGTGTAACGCGATACATCAGGAATAATGTTGAAGGTGGAGGAAACCGTTCAGCGGAAGAAGGAAGGCCAGGAGGAGAACCGGCCGCTGCCCATGGGCGCATCTCCTATGCCGCCAGGAACCATCGGCCGTCCGAGCGAAACGCCTGGGGGCATCTACGCCGCCATTTTGAACCGTAACCACGAAATCCTCGACGCCCGGCGCCTGAAGAACTTCATCCAGCTGCGGGATAAATACTATCGCAAAAAAGTGCTGTTCGAGGACCCGCTGTTCCCCGCCGACGACTCCTCCCTTTTCTACAGCTGCAGGTTTCCCATCCAGTTCCAGTGGAAACGGCCGCCGGTGAGTATCCTGTTCCACCTGCAGACTCTCTGCAGCAACAGCAGGTGTGCTCCGTTTCTCTCAGGGTCAAAGTTCACATGGTAAGACAATGAAACTGAGATTGGATGAGGATGGATTGAATTTCAAACAGAGACATAAGGCCAGTGTTCAGTTCGACAGGTGTTCCTTGGGTTTTAGCACCACGATGGAGGTGCATACTCTTTGGAGATCATCTAATTTTATTCTTTGAAAAGAAAGATGTGCAGATGAGTCTACACTGAACCCTACTAATTTCCAGAAATCCTGCTTTTATTTTATACATGTTTGTGAAATGTCCCCATGATTTAAAATGGAGCCATTTTCTGGTTTGTGGGATCACCATGAAGTTAGAGCACCTCTCATTTTGACTTGAGGGGCATGTTTTCACTAGTCTGCCTCGTGATACTCAAGCATTCCTATAATCGCCTCATTCAGCACTGAGGATGCATGAAACTGCTCTATTGGCAAATAGCTCTTTTTGGAAGGTCATACATTAGAAATCAGACCTCTTGTCTAGAACACGCTCAAAATTAAAGCCTTAAAGTTCAGTCCTTTATTGAGCAAATTTCCTCTCAAACCCCCCTCTTGTCAGAAACAGTTGAAGCCATTCCTCCTTATGAAAATGAATCTCTTGACTGCTACAGGCATTTGCCTTTTGGAAGGTTCAGACCACCGGCTGTCTGTGCAAATTAAATAAATTTGATTTTTATGTTATGTTGGAGTTAGGGCTGATTAGCTTAAAACATTGACTGTTCTGTTAGATCACCACATTACTGCCAGCGGGCGCACTTATTTTGTTCCTAAAGGGCTACTGTACAATCTTCAGCACTGTATCATGAGCAAAAAGCTAATTATACAGAGTGAGTCAAAAAGAAAAAAAAAACTATACACTTTTTAAATGTCCAGTTACTATATTCTGTAGCAATGTATACAACATCTTTTTACAGGTACGTTTTCAGCAGCTCTTTCTGCTTCTTTTGATCCCAGTTTGGGTTTAATCTATGACTGCTGTGGAACAATTTAAGGAGTTCAGTGAAATTGCACTTGTGCCGACTGATCAGGCTCTGATACAAAGCAAACAAAACAGAACTCCCTCTGTGAAGTTTCAAGTCAACATAAAACATTTATGGCTCGTTAGGAAACTGACGCCGAAAACTCCGCAGCACATTTGTAACGTTCCGTGTCCTATGATATTCAGTGACCAAGAAGGCCCTTTGCCTGGGGGTAAACTGTGGACACACCATGCTTGGCAGTGCCAGGTCATTACGACCAATGCACAGGCAGGATTCATATGCCTGTTTTTAAGTTCAAATGACGATGCAACCCATTATGACATGCATGGTCAATTTCATATCCAGCCCTGCTCAGTTGGCACAAGTCAGATTTCACTTGAGTCCCTTAATTGCCCTCTGTGCAGTCATGCCTGAAACCTAATGAGGTGTAACCATAGATATATATTTAGAACGCTAGATTGCTGATGACATCATATTTACATTACAAAAAGTGAAGCACCCGGCCGCCATATTGATACACCCAACCTCTTCATTAAAATGAATGGTTTCCTATGAGGCCAATTTCAAATAAGTTAATATAATCATTAAAATGCCAAGATGTGTGGCCGCGTTTTGTAGAAATATTTATTTGAAGGGCAGTAGTAAAACGTTTCATGTGAAAGTTATCGCAGAAACGCAAATTTATTACTTTAATGGAGAAAGTCGCGCCTGCATGCTAGCTAGCTAATTAGCCAGTCCATTGAATAGCATACACCTCCCACTAAAAGCAAATGCTAACTATTGTTAACGGTCACCAGCCAACTAGCTACGTTGACTTGGCAGTTAATAAAATTAACAAGCTAGATACTTGTAACTGACATTCAATGGCAATACTTCTTATCAGCAAAATATTTAAAACGGAGGATAAGTTGCTTTGTCTTTCTATAAAGGGGTGCGTTTACGGAAATCACAGATGCTAACTTACATAGTTGGTTCCATTGACTGAGAATGGACGAACTATGTAAGTTGCTAACTTGGTTAGCAACTATGTTTTTGGTAAATGCACCCCAGATTTCCAAAAGACAAGGAGGAGAGAAAGGCTTGGCTGTCAAAAGTCAGTAGAAAAAAAACATTTCGCCATCCCCGCTATCGGTGAGGTGAAACTTGCTGATGGAGCAGGTCCAGTTAACTAGCGCTTCCATTTAACAACGTTGGCTTTTGTCATATGAATCAATTGCCGCCGAGTCACATTTTCGGTCTTCCCTTCCGTGAGTGCGCCTCTTCTCCCACCCAAAAAAAGCCCATATTTAGGGAGACGAAATGTTGCTCTACACAGCGATACCAAAAGAACACCGACTCACACGCTAGTGTTTTTGAAAATGTAATTTTAAAGTAGGTGAAAATGAATCGGAGTCTATGGGCGAATTTTACCTCCGGGTGTATACACTGCTGGAACAGATGCTTCACTTGAGCGTACCCCATCAGAAATCTAGTGTTATATATATATATATATATATATATATATATATATATATATGGGTGTAACCGGTACCAATATCAGCGGAGATATCTGAAGCAAAAGTACAAAATATGTTGTGTACATGTATATTGCTACACCATCACAAAATGACCCGTTAAAAAGTGTATAGTTTTTTTTTTGACTCACTCTATAGTGAAATTCACTAAGGTGTACAGCTACTTCCTCTATGTCAAAGTCAATTCAGTGACATTAGTCCAAGCTTGCTTGCTTTGCGGATTAAAAACTATAACAGGTTTTTCTCTCTGGTCTGCTACGAAAGTAAGAACATTAATTTCATCATATTTTGACAGATCATACCAATGCTACACAACTGAACCTATGGGACTGCGTGGTTAGGCAGATGGGTGTTATGACATAATTTTTAATACTGTTTTTGCTAACATATTTGCATCACAGTTATAACGCTGAGTCCTCAAACTTTCGAACAATATGCAGCTGTACAAAGTACCACTATATTTGACAGTATAAAAATGCAATTATGCTTAGCGGCTCCCCCCCTGAGCCGAAGTTCACAAAAGGGTTACAGTGAAATTAAGTTTTCTCCAATTTGATTTCCGCCTGAATACTGAAGAAAATTCGTCATGTGACAAGCCTCTGATTATTCAAGGATACTTTCTTATCTCTCTGCCAAATTTTATGTAATTGTTTATGATAATTGTGTATGATAATGGCTGCAGAATCATAAATATTGCCATTTCAGTATGGAAACGGGAGCCTGGACACATATTTATTCCTTCTCTGCTGGATCCAACTTTGACTCCAGGTGCGGCCTCCACCTGCCAGATGTGCAGTGAAACTATCTCTCTCTAAACCCTGGGCTACTCTATTCTAACAAAGGCACTTGTTTAATCTACTGCATTATAGCGGCGCTTGTTCAGTCGCTTAAGAGGATTTTGGCACAATACAGAAGTATGCAATGAACATGGTGGAACTTCATTACCGTGCTCTGTCTGCAGCGTGTCATGTCATGATAAAGTGTTTACTTTCAGGACATAGGTTCTTACTCTAGGTCCAGAATCTTCTCCTCTGATGATCATGACCTTTATTGTAGTTGAGGCATAACTGCACTGACACCTGGGGTAATTTTTTTCCACCTTGTGTAATGTGAAGTTCCAGCACTCGGGACAACAAATGATCACAGTGTTTGCAGATCTTCATTCTGTTCCAGGGTTTTCCATTTACAGTGTTCTGACAAATACCTTAAAAGGCACAACACCATATTTAGATTTACGAAATATGTAAAGGCAA
Source organism: Gymnothorax javanicus (assembly GCA_029692085.1). NCBI lineage: Eukaryota > Metazoa > Chordata > Actinopteri > Anguilliformes > Muraenidae > Gymnothorax > Gymnothorax javanicus. Next base: position 2,398,734 of record CM056198.1, read on the forward strand.
AGGGCTAAGCCATTGTTAGATTTTAGGAATACATAATGCGTTTACGATGAAAAAATGGATTTTTAAGCGGCAGGGACTCCTAACAGCTGCCACTTACAATAAAAAGCCTGAGTTAGGAATTATGACCGGAGTGAAGTGCTCATTCACTGCTTTTGTTTCCTCTTGCTATACTGTATATCAGTATTGCCACCATGGCAATGAAAACTTACACCATATCTATTAAACATGATAAAGAGATGACATTGATGGAAAATAACTGCAGACCCAGAATTAACCCTTGCGTAACACCAAACTTTACACTCGAGCAATGCGAGCCACATGCTGTATTTTACCTAATGGATATAAATGGAACCAGTTAAGTGCTAACACTTTGACACCAACATTATTTTATAGAAGATGTAAGGGGATATCATGGCTTCTCTATCACAGACTGCGCTTAAAACTAGTAGCAGAAGGGCTATAAAACCTGAATCCGAGGCGATTAAGAGATCATTCACAGCCCTGGTCAAATGCGGTCTCAGTAGAGCGGCGAGACCAATGCCCTGACTGAAATTTATTAACAGGCTTAATACAGGTCACATGAGATGTGAGATTATGGCATGCTTTTTCCAGCACTATGGATATGAATGGAAGGATGTATTCTTGAGTCTACCTCTATAAGCCTCTGATATTGTTATGTGAATGTACCAGCTATGTATGTTTGTCCTCTTTGTTCTTTAGGAAATCTGTGAAAAGCCCCAGTTCATAGTGGGAGGAGCCAACCGGACTGACATCTGTCAGGGTGACCTGGGTGAGGTGGCCCTGTTTTGAAAATATGCAGCACATATTTGGTTTTATTGTGGTTTAAGCCTTTGAGCGCCATAGGCAACTATAGTTGCCCAATGGCGTAAGATATCAAAACCAGATGCTGTTGAAAACCTGTCACGTGGCAACTTGTTTAAGCTCTTTTAAACAAGTTGCCACGTGATACGTTTTCAACAGCTGAGGATCATTACATTCTTAATTCCTCGAAAATTTATTCGGCGCTCAAAGGGTTAATTTACGTATTTCACATTTACCTGCATTGACCTCTTCACTATTTGGTTCTGTTAAGCATTTTGATCAGTCACTGGCTGAATATCTGCCCTAATAGCTGAGGAGGATGTGGTCCTCTTTGCAGACTAAAACTGCCATTGCTGCTAAATGTTTGCTCCTACCTATATTTACATTTGCTGTAGCAATAGCCACAAAGTATCCTATTGCGCTGTATGTTATCTGAATGTTTGAGTCAAGTCAAAAGGGTCCATTTGCAGGAATATCAGTACACCTACTGACGATCATCTTCAGAAAAGATGTATTTCACATTTTATTACACAATAGGCCTGATTTACTAAGACCTTTAGGACATGCAAAATCTTTTTGCCCGTGCGACACCAATAACATTGCCCATGATTGGCCAGGGGACTTGCCTTGCACCAATCAGTGGCAATGTTATTGGTTTTGCTCAGGCAAAAAGATTTTGCATGTGCTAAAGGTCTTAGTAAATCAGGCCCAATAAGTACTCAAAGCAACTTTCACGTTGATTTGTTCACTTTATAACAATATACTCTATATATCCACACGTGCCACAGAGAAGATGTTTTTAAGAAACATTTTTTTGATTCGACACCTGAATTAGAAAGTATTTTAGGAGTCTCCCCAAAAACGGTTTGCTCTGACAATATGCCGTGCAGTGTTCAACCAGGGCCAAAAGTTTGCTAACTCTGAACGCAAATCTGCATTTTCGAAAGAAAACTGGTTCATCCTGCACAAAGCAGTGGACTAGAGACGGAAAACTCGGAGACAAAGAATAGGAAGCTGGGGAAGAATTGGACGTACAGAATTAAGATTCAGAAGCCAGTGGATTAGCACATAAACCCCCTGCTGGGAATGAATTTGCTGCGGCAGCATATACCAGGTATAAAATGCGCTTGACCATGAAACTGACCTTTCGAGTGTTAGCCTGTGAATCTGTGGTCACAGCTGTTGAGAGACGACAGAAAATAAAGAATTTAGCATCATAATGCACCGTACCCGCCATATTTATCTTGCTCTGAGTCTAGAATTATTGGATTATAATTACAATGTACAGTGCCTGACAAAAGTCTTGTCGCATAAGGACATAGTAACTAAAAATAGCATACAACTTTATTTCTAACCAATCAATTGTTACAATAAATGGTCCATTTTAATGTCAAGGGCTTTCACATTAATAATTTGGTGCAAAATGAAACCGTCAAAAAGTGTTCTGATGTTCACAGCTTGGCTAAGCCCATAACATCTGTTTTTGCTGGGACAAAAGTCTTTTCGTCTCTTCAGATGATACAACAAATCGCAGATTAGAGTTTAACCTATGACAAATACTGTAATTAACACATTCCCAGATGTGTATAGAAATAACCCCAGCACACCAGACTTTCATATGAGGTGCGACTAGACCTCTGACAACATACCAAAGATTCAACCACAGACCAAAGTGTTGATCATCAAGAGCCTGAAGACTGAGTCTGCTGCTGAGGTGGCAGACATCTTTAATGTATCCAAATGTCAAGTGGAGGGGATAAGAAAAAGATTTGAAGAAACTGGTGACGTTCATGGCAAGCGCAGGTCAGACAGACCCCGGTATGACAACTGTTTGAAAGGACCGTTTGTTGCTTCAACTGCACAAGGCTAGCCCTTCTTCAACTACAGCGAAGCTACATGAGGAAATGTCACCAAAAATCCCGGTATCTACAAGAAGAGTTTGTCAAATTCTCTCTCAAAGTGGTTTTCTTAGCCAAATTAGTACACAGAAGCCTGCATTAAACAGAAAACAAAAAACCTGCATTGCATTTGCCAAGGCCCACAGCTTGCAGATAGGATTGATACTGGAAAAGTGGCTGAAAGTTTATTTTTCTGATGAATCATCCATTGAACTGCATCCAAGTCGCCGTACAAGACCTGTTGGAACCCTCATGGACCCAAGATTCTCCCAGAAAACAATCATGTTTGGTGGAGGAAAAATCATGGTTTGTTGTTACATCCAGTATGGGGGGGGTGAGAAAGATCTGCAGAGTGGATGGCAACATCAACAGCCTGAAATATCAAGAAGTTCTTGCTGCCCTACTTATACTGCTGCTCCTTCTCATTCTTCTGCCTCCATGTCACAGTTCCTGAAAGTGAAGAAGGTGAAGCTACTCCAGGATTGGCCAACCCAGTCACCTGACATGAACATTATTGAGCATTTCAGGGGTAAGATGAAGGAGGAGGCTTGGAAGATGAAACCATAGAATCTTGATGAACTCTGGGAGTCCTGCAAGACTGCTTTCTATGCCATTCCAGATGATTTCATCATCAAGTTATCTCAGTCATTGCCAAGACGTATGGATGCAGTCCTCCAAGCTCATGGGAGTCATACGCAATATTAATTCTTTTTTCCAAGGCACCATGGCTTGATGTTCTGATATTACAGTGGCATATTTGTGTATTCAAAATAAAGTGTGTGTATAATTTCCACATTTTTTTCAATGCGACAAGACTTTTGTCCAAGCAAAATCTGACCTTTCTGTATTAATTAGATAATAAAACTCAATGAATGACACAAAACTCTATTTTGTTATATTTCGCATAATCTAGAGGGCTTTGCCTTTCATATAAGCCATTTTTGATTCCAATTGATCAACTACAAGTCAGGTTATTATTTGTTGTTCCTACAACTTGGATAAATGACAAGACTTTTGTCAGGCACTGTATATAATGCATATTAACCCTTAGAGCGCTAAATGCAGCTATTGTTGCTCAGTGATGTAAGATATCAAAACTGTTGAAAGCCTATCATGTGGCAACTTGTTTAAAAGAGCTCAACAGCACAGGATAATTAAATGTACATATTTTTTAAATTATTTCAGCGTTCTGAGGGTTAATTGATGTGTTCAAAACTTTTCAACTCGCTTAATCCCGAGTTGGTTCTTGTACCTGACCTGTCGCTCAGCTGTTTGTGGCCATTCAATGACAGCTGTTCTATCACATCATCAGCACAATCTCAGTGTCTGCACAACGGAAATGAAGACAGCGTTTTGGCTTCGTACTCCAGCTCATAAGATTTGAAAAAAACTGATGTGAAGTTAAAGTAGAGATGATTACCTGCTTTAACCCTCAGAATGTTAATTCCATTTTGTTTGAGCCATGAAGTAGTTTCTGACCTCTTTGTACGGTGTTACTCTCCAAATCTACCCAGACTGTGTTGTACATACTCTAGCAGGCAGCTACATTGTTGTCGCCAACAATTTTGTGCTTCGCCCTGCATAACCCATGGAGGAGTACCTGCTCTGGAGAGATGAAAAATGGCAGCCCTGACCCATGATTTATGGAGCCGAGCTGCTGAGTTCCTTAGCGGCTGTGGAGGGATGAGTCCATCATGTGGTCATGTGTCTAATCTAGCTGGGTTTGATAGGCGCAGGTCTGGTCACATGGCTGTGGGTTCTGGCCCCTGATTGGATTGAGGATTAGAGATGGATATTCCTGGGGTCAGAGAGTAAAATCCAGCCACACTTTACTTCCAACCATGGGCTCATTCAGCTGATATCGCTATATTAGCTCACCCACGTGGCTGACAGGTGTGGTGATGAGTAAATCCAAGTGTTTCAAGCAAAATTACTTAGTGAATCCGGATCGTCCACCTCTGATGAGGGTCTTCTGAACATTTTCCTCTCATATCAGAATGACAAGCGCAGGTCTTTTCCTTCGATGAAAGAAATAACTATAATTGCGATATAATGAACAAAATTTTCCCTCATGCTGCAAATTCCTGATATACTCCTACCAGCGTCCCTGACCAAGGCTCTGGCTTTAGAAAGACATGCTCTATAGGAACACTCCTACCAGTGTCCCTGACCAAGGCTCTGGCTTTAGAAAGACATGCTTTATAGGAACACTCCTACCAGTGTCCCTGACCAAGGCTCTGGCTTTAGAAAGACATGCTCTATAGGAACACTCTTACCAGTGTCCCTGACCAAGGCTCTGGCTTTAGAAAGACATGCTCTATAGGAACACTCCTACCAGTGTCCCTGACCAAGGCTCTGGCTTTAGAAAGACATGCTCTATAGGAACACTCCTACCAGTGTCCCTGACCAAGGTTCTGGCTTTAGAAAGACATGCTCTATAGGAACACTCCTACCAGTGTCCCTGACCAAGGTTCTGGCTTTAGAAAGACATGCTCTATAGGAACACTCCTACCAGTGTCCCTGACCAAGGCTCTGGCTTTAGAAAGACATGCTCTATAGGAACACTCCTACCAGTGTCCCTGACCAAGGCTCTGGCTTTAGAAAGACATGCTCTATAGGAACACTCCTACCAGTGTCCCTGACCAAGGCTCTGGCTTTAGAAAGACATGCTCCATAGAACACTCCTACCAGTGTCCCTGACCAAGTCTCTGGCTTTAGAAAGACATGCTCTATAGGAACACTCCTACCAGTGTCCCTGACCAAGGCTCTGGCTTAAGAAAGACATGCTCTATAGGAACACTCCTACCAGTGTCCCTGACCAAGGCTCTGGCTTTAGAAAGACATGCTCTATAGGAACACTCCTACCAGTGTCCCTGACCAAAGCTCTGGCTTTAGAAAGACATGCTCTATAGGAACACTCCTACCAGTGTCCCTGACCAAGGCTCTGGCTTTAGAAAGACATGCTCTATAGGAACACTCCTACCAGTGTCCCTGACCAAGGCTCTGGCTTTAGAAAGACATGCTCTATAGGAACACTCTTACCAGTGTCCCTGACCAAGGCTCTGGCTTTAGAATTGCAGTTCTACTGGCTGCTCACTGCTCCTAAGAAACTAGGATGGGTCAAATGTAGTGGACAAATTACCCCACGGGGGTCAATTAAAGTACATCTTATCTTCCCTCGACAAGGCATCACATCCCCATATTTAAATGAAACCCCAGTCTATGAGCACGAATGGATCTGTGTGCGTAGACACTACTGTTGGTTACCTGAGGAGAGAATTTATGGCAGAACATCATATTTAAAATTCAAGCAGAGAGACAAATTGCGCTTTCATGCATAAAATAAATACACCTCCCAGTTATGTGCTCATTATAAACCAAACAAATAAATAAAACTGTCGTGTGGTTTGTGCCAGAGGGTAGTGGCCGAGATCTTGGCAGGTCTTCGTCGAGCGACGGAACAGCTGTGCGGAGAGCTAGCACGATCAGAATCCTTCAGGGAGATGATGTCGGGAAGCCGAGGCATGTGGTCCATATCGAGCTGCCATTCCGGGATACCGATCTCTGCGCGTCTGCCCGGGTCTCCCTGTGCCAGATCCAGCACTGAGGCCTGGATGTTGACCGACACCTTAAACTCAGATCATCAACCCTCTACCTTTACAACAGTAACTGTTAATGCTCACGCCTTCCGGCAAGGACATAGTCCGCATTTATACAAACACACCGCACTCTGGGGTCAGAAATGATCTCTACTATACCTTACTGAGGACATGTGCTGTTCCTTATTATTATTATTATTATTATTATTATTAGTAGTAGTAGTTGCTGTTGTGATGATGCACAAGTCGTAAGAAAATAGTGCAATTATATATACTGTTTTATATTATAGTATATTCTTCTTCTTATTATTATTATTATTATTATTGCTGATACATAAGTCATAAGAAATTAGCAATCCTATCTTGGATAATTCTTGATGTTCAGAGAAAGGTCTGTCTGTGGATTTGCTGTAGATTCTTGAGCAGTTACAGACGCAGAACTGACAAACCTTTACTCTGCTTCCCCCGGCCTGTCAGAACAGACCCGAGCTGTGCAATGCATTATATATTTAAAAATTAAATTTCGGGTTTTAACATTCAGACGCAAGTCCGCAACTCAACATAAAGTCACCAGATGCTTTTCATTTCTGCGATATTCCTCCAAATTAGTTAATTATTTTAATTTTACTACTCTTAGAAACAATGATACTGTTATGCCTCCCAGATAGGTGCTTTTGTCTTTCAAAAAAAAAAAAAAAAAAAAGTTCACTTTCATTTAAAAAGTGGTGCTGGCTCATTGCTGTTGATGTTTTCATAATGTCCCACAGCTGATTTGAGCTGACACAGAGTTTGCTTATATACATATAGATATATCTTTAATTGTGCTCATTTGTCTAGTAAGAACCTTCCAGAATGTTTTGTCTGTACAAAGACATTTGCTGCGCTAGCTCCCTAGCCCAATATAGCTCTGGCAGCATGTGTTAAAAGGATTGGTCTTTGGCACATCGGTCTGTCATGTCAGTTACCACATCATCTGAGGTATAAAATTTCCATTTGACTCAAGATAGATACTCACATGATTATCAGGGGACGGCAAGTTTGTCACTCGCTAACTGAGACTAATTCAACTTTTGCAAATTAATACAAAACTAATGAAATGGCGCCAATTGATAACTTTTCTGAAAAACCCAATATTGGCACTATGGATCATTGGGACAAGGCTTATAGACTCTGGGCCTTGTTGAAGAGAAAATATATACATGACTGGCATTATCCATATATTTAGCTTTATATAATATGTCATGGCATATACAGTATTCAGTACCATTCAGAAAAAAAATGCTCTTCCTGACAAAAAGATGCATTAACCCTTACAGTGCTAAATACAAATCATGTTGCTCAGTGATGTAAGATACCAAATTCAAAGCTGTTGAAAACCTATCGTGGTGACTTGTTTAAAAGAGCTTCCGCAGGGGAGCTCTTTTAAACAAGTCACCACTTGATAGGTTTTCAACAGCACATAATTAAATTTATATATATATATTTTTTTTTATTATTATTTTTTATTTCAGCGTGCTAAGGGTTGATAATGAATATAAATACATTTAGGTTCTACATGAATGTATTCAACCAAGCAGTTAGTTTCAACTCAGTAATGTTTTTCTAAACATCAGTTCATCTAACTGCTGGTAGTTAATTTCTCACTTGTGAGGGAAACTGCTTAGAGCAACATTCCCTCTACTGTCACCTGTTGTGAAGTGATTTGGGTGGATTTATTCATTTGAATCGCCGTTTCAGGGCCTAGTGGTATGTTACTTAACCAGTAACTGAAGAGCTGCTGCTTCGAGCCCCCAGTTGGGTTCGGGATTCTGACTTGATCTGGAGAGATGAAGTTGGGAAGGACTCTGCCGTTGGGCCCTTGAGCGAGGCCCTTAACCCCAAAACTGCTCCAGGGGCCCTAACCCCTGTTTCACTCCGTCCCGCCTTATTTACAGCTGTTCCATCTGGCATTTCTCCCAGAGCATTCTTGAAAAAGAGACACACTTTCTCAGTGGAACTTTCCCTGGTTAAGTAAAGATTAAATACACGTGCAGTGCGTGTGCAGGTTAGATGGTCACTGATGGCTGGTCTTACTCCACAGGTGACTGCTGGCTCCTGGCTGCCATCACCTCCCTCACTCTGAACGAGAAGCTGCTGTACAGAGTTATTCCTCCTGACCAGAGCTTCACCGAGAACTACGCTGGAATCTTTCACTTCCAGGTGTGGAACACAATCCTATTTCCTTGCTGACAACACATGCAATTGTGACCATTTGATGACGTCTGCTGGGGAAACTGGGCAGGTTCTTCCACCATTAATTCCCTCACCAGACCTCCAATGCTTATGTCCCATTGTAATTGTGTTTTCTGCTGAATATAAGGTCTGTGATGAACATAATTGTCACATATCCTTCTTTTCATTAACCCTTAGAGCGCTATAGGCAAATATAGTTGCCCAATGATGTAAGATATCAAAATTAGATGCTGTTGAAAACCTATCGTGGCAACTTCTTTAGAAGAGCTCCCGCAGGGGAGCTCTTCTAAACAAGTTGCCGCATGATAGATTTTCAACAGCTCGGGATAATTACATTTTTAATTCCACGGAAATTTATTCAGCGCTCTAAGAGTTAAAATTCTTCCCTTATTATCTCAACAGATATTTTGATAGCTGGAATATCTATTGAAAAAGTCAGTAGCAAATGCATTGTTGCCACAGTAACGGTTTCATTCCACCGCTACAGTCACCACTGGAGTTTTACAACAGCCTGTGTGCAGTTCTAGTTCATGAGCAACTGTTTAAAAGTATGTAACACATTCAGAATGCTCAGGTGAGATTTTATGGGATATAATTTGACTCTGAATAAATTTTGAAACATTCTTTAGCTCACGTTTGCAATGCCTTTTTTCAGTAGAAAACAAGATCGCTGTGAGAAAATTATTTTTTGATAATCTGGTGTGGGAAATTTGGAAGAAACAGCCTGGATGGTCGGCAAAAAGACATAATCACTTGTGAAAGTCTATTTATTACATTTACTTGTGATGATCATACATTTTATACGTATTTTGAAGGTGGTACTCTTCGGGATATGACTGTTCCTGTCTCTGCAGTTCTGGCGCTATGGCACCTGGGTGGACGTTGTCATTGATGACCGCATCCCCACGTACAATAACCAGCTGGTTTTCACCAAATCCGTAAAAAACAACGAGTTCTGGAGTGCCTTGTTGGAAAAGGCCTATGCCAAGTGCGTACACACCCGTCCTGACCTTACACCAGGTGTTAGAGAACGGCATTGTGTGTTTCTGTGTCCATAACTTCATGTGTATGAGAATATTACATTCCCATGTTTGAAAATTGGGCAAAATAAAGGGCTACAATTCCGCACATGGCTATACCTGTCTATAAGTATTGAGCCACACACCTTTCATTTATAATATATGCTACTTTGTGCATAGTACAGCAGGTTCTACCTAACCTGGGTCAATTTCATAATTACTTTTGATTATAATATTTCCCTATGCTTTAACTGAGCTTGTTTGGTGTATCGGAACCAATGAAATATTTGCAAAATGGACGTTACAAAAGCCATAACAAAACGGTCACTTGGTTGTATATTTTGACATTTTTGTTTTGTCTGGTTGTCCCATTTTGACCAAAGTGCTGTCATATGACTCAACACACTGCTCGGGACACAAAAGGCTGAGATCACATTTCAAACTCTTCACTCCAAAATAAAGCTGCGTTTGATATCAATGTTTAGGGCCGGGTTTTGAAATGGAGCATTTCCATGCATTTAAGAATGGCACGTATAGTACCAGTCAAAAGTCTAGACACACTTTGCTAATGTCAAACATCTGTTTGTAGTGAACTTTAAGTGATTTAACTTCTCTATATAATCTCAAATGGCACATTGCATAGGTAAAGGAGTCAAACAACAAATAATTTAATGTTACTTTTCTGAATAGTGCATAAATTTTTGGAATTTAAAGAGGCCATAATCTGCAATGTAAACAGATTAACAAAAATTCCTTCAATTTTCCGAAAAGATGAATTAAAGTCAAACTGGTTTGGGACTTAATGGACAAGAGGGCTGACGAGATGCAAACCAGCAGCGCCGCACGTCTGCGCAAACCTGAGCAGCAGCGCAGGTGTGCACTCATCATGGTCATGTGACTGCTGCTACAGGGAAAAAATGAGCATGCTCAGCATTTATTACTGCAAATAGCGGTTAGTTTTACGGATTTTAGATTTGATTACTTTTTTTTTTGCAAAATAAAAGGTGCTATATCTTTTTTTTTATGATCTATTGTTATAAAAATGTGGGTGTGTCCAAACTTTTGACTGGTTCTGTATGTGCTTTTGCCACTAAATGGATCAGAGAAAGAGCTCTCTTTTCATATATAATACAGCTTTGTACCAAACCCTCTACATTTCTGATGAATAATTTTTACTATTATATGTTCTATGATATGTGTCATCTTTGCAAACTTTGGCCTGCGTTAATTTGACACGATTTTCATCTCCCCCCCCTTAATCAAACAGTGTTGTCTTTCTCTTATAGTAAACATAACATCAGTTATGCCCGTCGTGCATCTCTTGTGCCCCTCATGCACCCATTATCCCTTGCTGTGTTCTGGACCAGGCTGCATGGCTCTTATGAAGCCCTAAAGGGAGGGAACACGACAGAGGCGATGGAAGATTTCACAGGAGGGGTGACTGAGTTCTACGACACACGACACGCACCCAAGAACCTCTACAGCATCATGAAGAAAGCCCTGGACCGGGGGTCACTCATGGGCTGCGCCATCGATGTGGGTGTCTCTTTCTGTTCTCATTCAGCAATGATCTGTCGTGACCTTCAGTAACTCGCCTCCTAATGCACCATCACACTCTCTGCTTGTTTGTGTTGTGTTTGGTGTGGGTACTGAAGGATATTAGATACCTTCTGGCAGCATGTCACTATCATGATTATATTCACAGCAGATATAACAAGCCCAGAGATTCCTGCAGCCAGGTTTCATGATTGTAATTCATTCATCCAGCATCAAGGTGGCAGTAAATGATCCTCATGGTGTCAAAGAAATGCTCGCTGTCATCCCACAGCATCAAATTAGTGATTAAATTTTTACTGATTTTCAGATGAATTTGCACTACAGGTCATGGGGTTTGGCACATGGTGGCAGCAGTGGGTTATATGAGCAAATGTTTTCACCTGTTCAATTTTATTTGCATTCCACAATTTCCCATTCATTTTACAAGTATGTGTTTACACCACGCAGGGCTCCCAAAATCTGGCCCTTAAATCCAAATCCAGCCCCGGTTTTCTCTCCTTACAGGCTATTAAGTGACAAATAATTGCCACTGATTGGCCAGATTGTCCTCACACCTGACTCCCAGGTAAAGGGAGGGTGGAAAACCAGCAGTTCTTGGCCCTCGAGGAGAGTGATTTGGGGAGCCCTGCTGTAGGTTTTATGCATTTATCTGTGTTCATTTTTAAACCCATTCAATGTTCAGCTCTGGGATGGATTTTCTCCATCCCGTTTAAAAAGAATTAAGTACACAAAGTGAGTTACGGCTTCATCTCACACCATTTATTACTACATTTATTGACAAAATTTGCTGTGTAAAAATTTTATTTATTTATTTATTTATTTAGTCTTTTTCTCGCCGTTGTTTAGGTCCTTGTTGCAGTTTATCTCGTGTCCTCATGTGTATCTTGTTTTGCTGGTCTGTAGGACACACTGGGGTACGCTGTCCCTCCCACCCAGTGGGAGCCCATCATTGATAAGATGCTTTCAAAAGCCCGGACCAGCAAATCTGAGGCTGGGAAGTCTGGTGTGAGTATCTGCATGCTAACCTCCAATGCTCGGTGATGATCAGTCAATCAATCACGCAGACGGTCCTGTTCATCGCCCTGCACAATCACGATCTCTCTAATAACCCGTCCTGGGCTGGAGTCCTGATCCTATCACACAGACCGCAGCTGTGGATCCAGTTCCCTCTGCTGTTCCGACATAGTGCTTTACCGGTTGATCTCACTCTGGGAACGCATTCACAAGTTTCCTGCTCCACTACCGGTGGTAAATCCCACCAATGAGTTTACCCTGAATCACTGGCTAGTTTACACAGGCTAGTAATCAGCAGTTCCCTGACTGACTGAAGATGAAGCGGCAGCTTGGTCTCCATGGCGATTCCTTCTTACGGAGGGTTTGATTTTAGAAACATTTACTGCTGCTTATTTTATTTACAGGAATATGAACGGGTTTACATCTTCAGTGTCATGTTTATTGCCCTCATGTTACTCTCTTACAGGAGCTAATTATCGTCCGGCCAGAGAAGAGGACTCCCCTCGGGCTTGTGAAAGACCATGCGTACTCTATAACTGGAGTGGACGAGGTTAGCTGACCAATCATCTGGCTTTACAGGCCCAGTAATGTTTGCCTACGGTTGCTATAATTCAATGCTTTGAGCAGAATGGCTAATGCTAACCTCTGACCTGCCTCGCCGTCTCTGGTAATACTAGAATACTGTGTATCGGCAAATATGGAGAACTTTTCCAATTGAATTTGAGTAATCGCCGTCCTTTGCAGTGAACTTTCGTTGATTTTAGTCCAGCATCTGTTTATTGTTTCTGCTTGTCCACATTTGTGCTGTTTTCACTTGTCCGCCTCCTTTAGTCACATAGATTTCTCCTTTTAACTTATTTGTTTTACGGTTATATTGATTTTTTTTTTTTTACTCTTTTTATTTTAATTGATTTTCTTGGGCAGCACTTTGACTCAACACATGGTTTTTTTGCACATATAGCAGAATTGACTGTTCGGTCAGCTTGTAATGGTGTGTCTGAGGATGTGTTATGTTACATGTGACTGTATGACTGTTCTGACAGTGCACGTTAGCTGACAATCAGAAGGTGCGGCTCGTCCGACTGAGGAACCCCTGGGGCCAGGTGATGTGGTGCGGCCCGTGGTGTGACAGGTGAGATACAGAACCACGCACCTGTACTGAGGCCTCACAGGTGAATATCTGAGCACTGGGGACATTAACCCAGTGTCTTACAGCCCACCCCATCAATGTGCACAAACACACCCACTGTTATCATTACAGATGCGCTTGTGAATGACATCAGTTAGTCTATAATGAGATTTTTAATCAAGTTTAACTGCATGACATGGGTATTGTGTAGAACTGTATTGTCTGTTATCAATGTTGTCTGACTCCAGGTCTCGGGAATGGGAGTCGCTCTCCGAATCTGAGAGAGAGCGAGTACGGAAACTGAACACTGCTCAGGGAGATTTCTGGTGAGGATAGTCTGCCTTTCAAGTCAATATTTATTTCATCCTCAAGAGGAGAGACACATCCGTACGAGGACTCGTGTTTAAAGGCATGCTATGCAGGATGGCATATAGCAGAGCTCCGGCAATTTAACCTCGGACTTTAACAAGCTGGTTCAATCCCCCACGGACCCACAGTAAGATCACTGTGACTGTTGGGTTGTATCAGTGTGACTGTTGGGTCGTTAGCCTCATATTGCTCTCAGGGCGTGATTGGCCCCTGCTTTTTCGAATAGCTGTTTTGGATAAAAGCCTTCGCTATGTGCCATAATGTCATTTTTAGCCTCGCTTTGCCCCAGTGTTTACGGTTGAAGTAGTCTCTGGACTGTCAGTGCGTATATATACTGTACGACTGAGCCTTTCGCACTCTCCAGGTCAAACGTCTGCACAGCGAATCGCTCACATGATCCGCCTCTTTCCCCCCTTTGGCTATCTACAAAAATTATTTAGTTGGCGTCCTTCGCGTTTCAATTTTCAGAGGTGGGAGGGAGGTTTTTTTTTATCTTTTTTTTATTGTGGTAAGAGTTTGAGATCCAAATAACAACAAATCCAAATCAGAAGTACATGTTTTAACATAAAGAATCAAATTTGCTCAAACCATCAGTGGCACAGTGACTGAAAGCCGAACTGATCGTCTGCTACATGGACGGGGATTCTGCGCATGTTTCTCGCTTTCTATTTGGAGTGATGTTGACATAGTTTTCTCAAAATAAAATACAACGTAAAATAATTGGATGCAGCATGGTTTTTCAGGGGTGGGCAAGAATGCTAACCAACTATTTTTTTTTTTTTCAATATGGCCTCATGTTCCCTGTCTCTGCTCAGGATGTCGTTTGATGACTTCAAGCATCAGTTCAGTAAGCTGGAGATCTGTAACCTCACGCCGGATGCCCTGGAGGATGATCAGGTCCATAAGTGGACGGTGTCGGTAAATGAAGGACGTTGGGTGCGTGGCTGCTCTGCCGGGGGCTGCCGAAATTATCCAGGTGCGTCTGGCAAGAACCCTGCATCCAAAACAGTCGCAGCCAACGCTAAAGATTCCACACAGCCCTGATTTCACACGTCACTTTAATATTCTGGGGTTCATCTCCCCATAAGGACACGAGGAAATATAGACTGTTCTTACTATTGCAGTTTTGCATAAAAAAAGACTTGAAAGTAAAAAATATTTCTCCTGTGATCTGGGAAAAACCTAGTAAGTTTATCAGTGGCAAAGATCTCACAATTGAACAAAAACGTTTTGTTCTGGACTTTTCCTAACAGAAATATATGATAGAAACTTGATTTTGAAAGTTCAAATGACACTTATAGCTAGTCTTTAAAGATTTTTGCCACTTTTAATTACTGCAAATGAAGGTTAAACTCAGTTTCTACCAAAAGTGACACGCGTACTAGGTTTTTCCAGATCACAGGAGATTTGCTTGTTTATACAAATCCTATGCCACTGGCTAATGTTGAAATGTGTGAAACTGTTTTATCCCTTCATTGGCAGTCTTTTTAACTTATTTCACAAAAAAAATCACAGAAACAAGAGCACTCAGAGAGTGCATGCCACTGCCAAGGAATTTGGAGCTTTACTACCATCCAGTGGATTTTAAGATGTATGGCATTTATTATTCCAATCTTCCAATCCTACAATGGTGAAGAATCCTTAAAAAAATTCCTGGATCCAGAATTTGATCCAGATCACTCCAAAAATGAAATCACCTCAACTATTAGCCAAGACATAAAAAATAAAAATTTCATAAAAATCGGTCCTTAACTTTTTCAATTATATTGCTAACAAACAAACTAACATACCCACAAACTGAAGGTAAAACATTACCTCTTTGGCAGACATAGTAAGCAAATTAATCAAATTGTAACAGCGAAATTCCTCAAGATTGAATTATTTTCTGTAGTTTTTTATGTGAAGCCGAGGACTGTACCCGTCTGACCTCTTTCATATCGGAGGTGTTTGTGGTGTGACCTCCTCCAGAGACGTTCTGGACGAACCCCCAATACCGTCTGCGCTTGCTGGAAGAAGACGATGACCCGGAGGATGAAGAGGGGGGCAGCAGTTTCGTTGTGGCCCTGATGCAGAAGAATCGGCGAAAAGAACGCAAGCAGGGTGCCAAGTTGCTCACCATTGGGTTCGCCATCTATGAGGTCAGTCCCTGTGGATTAACCTCTGTGTCTACGAGCATGGGCCGATTCAGACTTTGCCTCCTTGTTAGCGTTTTGGTGATATTGGATAAGCTGTGCTAAAACAACCTCAATCTCAAAATATATTTTTGCAAAATACCCGTGAGAATTGAAACCAGTGGCCTCAGTCCGTATAATTAAAATCACCTGAATCAGGGCTGTCCAGTCTTGTTCCTGAGGATCTACCATCCTGTAGGTTTTCATTCCACCCCTAACTTAGCAAACCTGATGAATTAGCAGCTCAACAGTATCTCTACCTGTTGAATGAGATGTGCATTGCTTGTGTTGCAGTGAAAACCCACAGGACAGTAGATCTTCAGGAACAGGATTGGGTGGCCCTGCCCTAAAACTACAATTATTTCGGATCATTAGCTAATCAGTCGCACATCATTCACTCCGTCAGTCACAGTTAAGGGCGTTTTAGAGTCAGTCTGCAGCTCACATTAATGCATTATTATATCAGGCCTCTGACTCCAGCGTCACGCTCACAGATCACTCTGCACGTGTGTTTCTGCTCCAGGTCCCGATGGAGGTACGGAAGGGTGTGCACGTGTGCAGCGTTACACACCTGTGTGTGCTTCTGCACCTACAACCCCATCTGCTCTGCTTCCGGGTCATCGCATCAGCCTGATAGAGAATCATTACATCACTGCCGTACAGCACAGAGCTACTGGGCCTGGTGTTGCACTGCAAAATAACACAAGGAGTCAGTCTTTACGAGCGCTTTCATGTTTTATTTAGACCTAAAACCTCATGTCTGTCACATACTGTTGCCTATAGGGTAAGGCAGGTTTGTGTTATTCCAAGGTTTTCTGATGGATCGAGAAAATTTCACTTGTAAAGCAACAGACACTACAAGATTGAACCTCTAGTTAAGTCGAGTATTTTTGGAAGTGTAGGATGTCTAATGTTGCTACATGTAAGGTGCAGATCTTTCAATGGTTGGGGTATGTTTATATATGAAGGGAATGTTGAAAGGTTGGCTGGTTGTAAAGATAACAGCCTGGAGAATGATGTTAGGAGTTTATACGAGTATCTATAGTGAAGAAGGCTTTTTTAGGGTGCAGTGCATTACGTTTATAGGGTACAGATGGGCTTATGAATGAGCTGTGCATCCTTTCATTCTGTGCTCTGAGCATACAGATGCAATTACCTTTGAAACCGCAGATGGTATATGTTTATGCTGTGGGTCAAATTCTCAGTTTGTTAAGCCGATCTCCCTAATGCTATTTTCATTTCCGTTCTCTTACCAAAATGTTTCTCTTTTTAGTTTCGCCCTCCGGTCTCTGTTGTTTGAGAGCCATTTCCACAGTGACTCTCTGCTCATCTCTTCTGCAGATGAGAGGTAAAGAGCAGCACCTGCCCAAAGACTTCTTCCTGTATAATGCCTCCAAGGCTAAGAGCAATACGTTCATTAACCTGCGCGAGGTCTCTCAGCGATTCCACCTGAGCCCGGGGGAATACATCATCGTTCCCTCCACCTTCGAGCCTCACCGCGAGGGAGAGTTCCTGCTCAGGGTCTTCTCCGAGAAGAGAAACGAATCTAAGTGAGTGACTGTGGGTAACTGAAGGCTTTGTGTGAAAATGTTCATGAACGATCATTTCACAGACACAGATTCTACTGCGCCCGAGACTATATTTATTAATCCCCCGCCACAACACGAAGTGGAGCAGGAGATATTGCACTGGAGCTCGCCCGTCCTTCAGTCCATCTGTCCGTACGGATAAGCAGGGCAAGTGTCCCGATTATTACCAAGATGAATGAAATTTTGTGTGTTCGCTACCGGTCATGACATTGATTTTGTGCAAACGCTACTAGTCATGACATTGATCGAGCTTGAAAACGGAATTCCATGGTGGCAGGGATGTTGATGGCAATGTCTTGTTTGTTTGTTTGTTTGTTTGTTTGTTTATATAAATTTGAAATCTCAAATCCCACCTGAATCTGGAATGTCCAATCTATGAACTAGACCTTCGCACAAGCATGCAGGAAGGTGACTCATGTTGCCATCACAGGAGAGTCCGCACAGTTCACAGTTCGCTCGCAAAACATGCTCCTCTGAACCACCGCCATCTTTCAGTCTTTATCTCAGACCCAAACATATGCTTGATAAATAAGCAAACATCGAGCACCCGGATGACCAGAAGAAGGCACTCGAGCTACTAACTATGCTGACCCATATCATGGGCGAGTCTGAATAACCGTACACGGTTACTGTATAGTACATGAAAACCTGTAGGTGATATTCATAGCATTTCCGTATTCTCTGTATGGATGAAACTGTAGCTGAAGGATGCCCAGATGGCCCATAGCATTTGGCTGACTTCTGCTTTAGCGAAAGGCTATGCAAAGTCATAGGTAAACGTTCGGGTCAGGATATGGTGGTCGTGTAGTAGGCCTGCGTCCAATTATGTGCATGTGGTGTTGATGCCTACACAGCGTACCTACTGTATCTAGTACTACATTGACAGGCTGAGCTGTAAGTTAGAGTTGTAAGTTTGTTGGTTTAAACACATATGACTTTGTCTAGTTTTCTTTGATTGGCTGATCCAGGCACTCAGTCTTTTACGGTTTCTCATTGGCTGTAAGTGACTTGACTCATCCTTTTGAGAGAAAAAAAGATGAAGAGGAATTTCCAAACAAAAACAAAACACCATTAATACCACAATCTCAAGATTCACACAATGGGTCTCATTCATGAAACGTTTGTAAATTTGTGCGTAGATTTGCACATAAAAGCCTACGCTACTAAAAACCTACTCCGGATCAATGAACACCGCGGGAAACTCAGATCTGATCGTAAACACGTGTGTATGATCATGAATGCCAATCCATCGTAAGGTGACAGCGCGCTCCCGGTAATCAGCGATTAGCATAAATCCCCGCCCATGAATTGCCAGTGACCACCATATAAGGAGGTGTAGATGCATCCAGTCGACCTGTCAGTCATGGCGCAAACAAAGAGAGAGAAAGAAAAAAGAATTATTCCGAAGCGGAGATAGAAATAATTTTGGGTGAAGTGGAGTTCAGAAAAAACATTTTATTTTCATCTGTTAGCAGTAGTGTGACAGGGACAGGCAACGCGAAGGCCTGGGGGGAGGTGAAAGATGCCGTTAATGTTGTCTCTGTAGTCCAAAGAACCATGTCCGAGGTGAAGCGTAAATGGTTTGACATGAAACTGGATGCAAAGAAACGCATAAGCACAAAAAAAAAAAATACATCAGCCACAGGAGGAGGCTCACAGTCACAACTCGTCCCATTAATAACAAAAGGTCGTAAGTGACATTCCTGATAGTAGCTTCGTGGTGCAGAAAAACAGGTTTCATCAGGAATGTCACTTGCGACTTTTTGTTATTCATGAGACGAACTATCAACTGCAGACGAGAGCGTCGCCGGCATAATTGGGGAGACCTCTCTGTCAGGAATTACACCTGACGGAGACAGCGACACGCCTCCACTTTTTTTTATTATCATTCAACAGTGGAAAGAACGTGTAATATATTGAGTCGATTCACATAGATAATTCACAATCATGAACCTAATCTGGATCTTAAACCTGCCAATTGCCAACTAATTTTTTATCGTTTGTCATGTTTAGGCTATATCACGTGTTTAAAAGGCATCTGCCTATTGTGTACATAACAGAGTGCAATATGAATTAAAATTGTAATTTCCAATAGTGACAAGCATTATTTATGTGCATTCTTAAATTTACACAAGCACTACGCGTGGTCAGCAGCATGTGGAGATTTTGTTAGTAGCTACGAAAAGATCGGAGCTACTAAAATATTGATGAATGCGGAGATGCACGTAAATTTCCAGGTGCGAACAGTTTACACACAAATTCGTTCTGCTCACGTTTCATGAATGAGACCCACTGTCACTAAATTTTCTTCCATAATTCTTGACCCAACTGTGTGAACAGGCAACAGACGTATAGCCAATCAAGAGGGTAATACATAATCTAGTACTGGAGTCATTATATTATTATATTATCATTATATCACGGACGGTATTGACTTGGTAAATTATGGACATGACACTGGCTTATAAATGACAGAGCAGCACCATTTGCGATACAGAGATTTTTCTGTGTTGTCGTAATAATGGCTGCTTTTGGTTCTTTGCCCAGGGAAATGGAAAACAA
This sequence comes from Gymnothorax javanicus, assembly GCA_029692085.1. Lineage (NCBI taxonomy): Eukaryota > Metazoa > Chordata > Actinopteri > Anguilliformes > Muraenidae > Gymnothorax > Gymnothorax javanicus. Next base: position 2,418,695 of record CM056198.1, read on the forward strand.
GATTGAAGCTGTGGTGAGTTCTTCTGCCTGCTCATAAGCGCTTAAGTTTTCAATGTGCATCAGAATACTTGTGATGTCTCTAAATGTCCATTCATTTTCCTGTTTTGTTTAATATTTTACACTTTATTTTCCTCCCATAGATAGACAAGATAAGCAAGAAGAAGAAAAAGGTGAGATATTCTCATTTCATGGGTCAGTTGGACAAGAAGGGGCTCGAGACTCAGGCGCAGACAGGAGTGTCAGTTTCACACCGTTTAATGAAGCTCAAATTAGAGCCAAACAGACCAAGACAAAAACCAGAGGTAGGGTTGCAGTACACAATCACTGGGCACAAAAATCCAGAAAACCAGCTTACAGGCAGAAATCCAGAAAACCAGTGATCAAACAAAATCATAACCAGAGGGCAAAGAGACACTAGAATCCAAAAGCCAGTGATCAAACAAAATCATAACCAGATCAGACTCAAGGAAAAAGCCTCATAGGTAACACAGAGACTAAAGAGCAACTGAAAATAGAGGAGGGGGGAAATCAGAAAAAATTGGGGAAATGAGAAAGAGGAATTGGGGAAATGAGACTCAAGGAGGAAAAAAAGGGAAATGAGAAATAGGTAACAGGGGGAGTTGGGGAAATGAAAATAGAGGAGGGGGGGGGGAAATGAGAAATAGAGGAGGGGGTTGGGGAAATGAGAAATAGAGGAGAAAATGAGAATAGGGGGAGAAATGAGGGGGAAATGAGAAATGAGGAGGGGGAGAGGGGGGGAAATGAGAAATAGAGGAGGGGGGTTGGGGAAATGAGAAATGGAGGGGGGGTTGGGGAAATGAGAAATAGAGGAGGGGGATTGGGGAAATGAGAAATAGAGGAGGGGGGTTGGGGAAATGAGAAATGGGGGGAATGAGAAATAGAGGAGGGGGGTTGGGGAAATGAGAAATAGAGGGGGGGGGGAGGGGTTGGGGGGAGAAATGGGGAATGAGAAATAGAGGGGGGTTGGGGGAAATGAGAAATAGAGGAGGGGGGGGATTGGGGGAAATGAGAAATAGAGGAGGGGGGGATTGGGGAAATGAGAAATAGGGGGGGGGTTGGGGAAATGAGAAATAGAGGAGGGGGGTTGGGGAAATGAGAAATAGGAGGGGGGGTTGGGGAAATGAGAAATGGAGGAGGGGGGGTTGGGGAAATGAGAAATAGAGGAGGGGGGATGGGGAAATGAGAAATAGAGGAGGGGGGGGGTTGGGGAATGAGAAATAGAGGAGGGGGGTTGGGGAAATGAGAAATAGAGGAGGGGGGGTTGGGGAAATGAGAAATGGAGGGGGGGGGATTGGGGAAATGAGAAATAGAGGAGGGGGGGTTGGGGAAATGAGAAATAGAGGAGGGGGGTTGGGGAAATGAGAAATAGAGGGGGGGGGAAATGAGAAATAGAGGAAAATGAGAAATGGAGGAGGGGGTTGGGGAAATGAGAAATGGAGGAGGGGGGGGTGAGAAATGGAGGAGGGGGATGGGGAAATGAGAAATGGGGAGGGGGGGATTGGGGGAAAATGAGAAATAGAGGGGGGGGATTGGGGAAATGAGAAATGGAGGAGGGGGGATTGGGGAAATGAGAAATGGAGGAGGGGGGGGATTGGGGAAATGAGAAATAGAGGAGGGGGGTTGGGGAAATGAGAAATAGAGGAGGGGGGTTAGGGAAATGAGAAATGGAGGAGGGGGGATTGGGGAAATGAGAAATGGAGGGGGGGGATTGGGGAAAATGAGAAATAGAGGGGGGGGATGGGGAAATGAGAAATAGAGGAGGGGGGGATTGGGGAAATGAGAAATGGAGGAGGGGGGGATTGGGGAAATGAGAAATGGAGGAGGGGGATTGGGGAAAATAGAGAAGGAGGAAGGGGGATGGGGAAATGAGAAATAGAGGAGGGGGGATTGGGGAAATGAGAAATAGAGGAGGGGGTTGGGGGAAATGAGAAATGGGAGGGGGGGGGAAATGAGAAATAGAGAAGAAGGGGATTGGGAAATGAGAAATGAGAGGGGGGGTTGGGAAGGGGGGGGATTGGGGAAATGAGAAATAGAGGAGGGGGTTGGGGAAATGAGAAATGAGGAGGGGGGGATTGGGGAAATGAGAAATAGAGGAGGGGGGATTGGGGAAAATAGAGAAGGAGGAAGGAGGGATTGGGGAAATGAGAAATAGAGGAGGGGGGGTGGGGAAATGAGAAATGGAGGAGGGGGATTGGGGAAATAAGAAATAGAGGAGGGGGGGGTTGGTGAAATGAGAAATAGAGGAGGGGGGGATTGGGGAAATGAGAAATAGAGGAGGGGGTTGGTGAAATTAGAAATAGAGAAGGGGGGGTTGGGGAAATGAGAAATAGAGGAGGGGGGGGTGGGGAAATGAGAAATAGAGGAGGGGGGGGTGGGGGAATGAGAAATAGAGGAGGGGGGGGGGTGGGAAATGAGAAATAGAGGAGGGGGGGGTGGGGGGATAGAGGAGGGGGGTTGGGGAAATGAGAAATAGAGGAGGGGGTTGGGGAAATGAGAAATAGAGGAGGGGGGGGTGGGGAAATGAGAAATAGAGGGGGGGGGGTTGGGGAAATGAGAAATAGAGGAGGGGGGTTGGGGAAATGAGAAATAGAGGAGGGGGGGTGGGGAAATGAGAAATAGAGGAGGGGGGGTTGGGGAAATGAGAAATAGAGGAGGGGGGGGTTGGGGAAATGAGAAATAGAGGAGGGGGGGTTGGGGAAATGAGAAATAGAGGAGGGGGGGGGGGGAAATGAGAAATAGAGGGGGGGGGGTTGGGGAAATGAGAAATAGAGGAGGGGGGGTTGAGGAAATGAGAAATAGAGGAGGGGGGGGTGAGGAAAATGAGAAATAGAGGGGGGGGGTTGGGGAAATGAGAAATAGAGGAGGGGGGGTTGGGGAAATGAGAAATAGAGGATGGGGGGTTGGGGGAAATGAGAAAGAGAGGAGGGGGGGTTGGGGAAATGAGAAATAGAGGAGGGGGGGTTGGGAAATGAGAAATAGAGGAGGGGGTTGAGGAAATGAGAAATAGAGGAGGGGGGGGTTGGGGAAATGAGAAATAGAGGAGGGGGGGTTGAGGAAATGAGAAATAGAGGAGGGGGGGGTCAGGGAAATGAGAAATAGAGGAGGGGGGGGGTTGGGGAAATGAGAAATAGAGGAGGGGGGATTGGGGAAATGAGAAATAGAGGAGGGGGGGGTTGGGGAAATGAGAAATAGAGGAGGGGGTTGGGGAAATGAGAAAAGAGGAGGAGGCGGGGGGGGAAATGAGCCACAGGTGCACTGTGACGCGGAGGAGAGCAGACGGGGGCGTAACAACAATCAAGGATACAGGAACAATGAGGGAACAGAGCAGAGAGGCTGATACCAGAGGTACAGAGCAGAGGCTGAGACCAGAGGAACAGGAGGATAAACACAGACAAGCGGAAATGTGGAAAAGGAAAGAAAAGACGAACAAACAGAGTTAACAGTAATTTGACTAAACATCTCAAAACCTAAATAACAAACACTGACACATTCACTTTAGACCAGTATTTTGTGAGCAGAAGTAAATGAAGCGGAAATATAAAGGGTGTCTCATGAAATTAAAAAAATTAAAAGTTAAATTAACAAAAAGCTAAAATAGGGAAATAAAGATGTAGGGAAATGATTTAGTTTCCTCTGTTTTTTACCTCTCGGCCAGACTTTGGCCGGAGGGGTTTTGTCGTCACCTGCGTGTCTGTCTGTCGTCTATCCATGACTTTGTCCGGGCCAGTACTCAGCAACTACTGATCACAGCTTCACCAAATTTGGTATGGTAACTCACTATGACCCATAGATGTGCAACGTCAGGTTTTTTGCTGGATTTGACCTTTGACCTTAGCGCTGTCACCTTCATCATGGAAATCTTGTCCGGCCAGGTACAAATTAACTATTGGTCGTAGCTTCGTCAAATTTGGTATGGTAACTCGCTGTGACCCATAGATGTGCAACGTCAGGTTTTTGGCTGGATTTCACCTTTGACCTTAGTGCTGTGACCTTGATGCATGAAATCTTGTCCACACCAGCACTCAGTAACTATTGATCATAGCTTCACCAAATTTGGTATGGTAACTCTCTGTGACCCATAGATGTGCAAAGTCAGGTTTTTTGCTGGATTTGACCTCTGACCTTAGCGCTGTGACCTTCACCGTGGAAATATTGTCCGGCCAGGTACAAAGTAACTATTGATGGCATCTTCGTCAATTTTGGTGTGGTAACGCTCTGTGACCCATAGATGTGCACAGGCCGAGGGGTATTCAGCAACGCGTTATGTGTATTTTTCTCTGCCACAAAACTGTAATTGCCATCTCTCTCATCCTCTCCCTCTCTCTCTTTCTCTCTCTCTCTCCCTCCCTCAGCCCATTGTTTTTGTGTCAGACAGAGCGAAGGCCAATAAGGAGATAGAGTTGGAGGAGTTTGAGTCGAGCGGTAAAAAGGAATCAGAAAAGGTACCGTGAGACCCCAGGATCCATGTGCACTGTTGGCTGATATCGCTGCCTGTGGAACCTCTAACGTCTGTTTGGAGCAGGAAATGTTTGTGAAGGTTCAAAAATGTACTGGGAAGATGGGCTGGTGTTTCAGCTCAGATTTCTGACACTAAACGGATGTTGTTTTGTGGTCATTTCCGACACAGGCTGAAACTGAGCAGGAGCGGATATTCCGCACCATCTATGAGCAGATTGCCGGCGAGGTGAGCAGTGCATTGTGGGAGCTGAACACACAAGACATTATACCTGAGAAAGTACAATGTTAGGATCTCATCTGAATCTGCATGTATTCCCATATATATGTAGGGTAATATCTGCTAAACAGGAAAATGTAAGACATTTACAAGAGGATCAAATTACCCTGAGGTGACCCTGAGTTTCCTTTTGCCTTCAGGACATGGAAATTTCTCCCAAAGCGCTGATGCTCGTCTTTAACAAGATCCTGTCCAGACGTGAGTGATTTTTACTTCTTTTATTTACTGCCACTCTCTCTATCTCACACACACATGCACACACACTTCCTCTTGGGCACAGGAGAACATACACTCCTTGTCTTGCACATAGGAACATGCTAACAGTACCCCATGCCCAATGCGCACTTTCCTGAAATATGCGTGGGTCCGCAGTATACCCATAGTCCTTTGCATATGCGCTGTATTCAGACACTTGTGTTCTCTCCCTGTTTCTGTCCTTCAGATGAAGAATATAAAACAGGGGAGTTTAGCCTGGAGACCTGCAGAAGTATGATCGCTCTAATGGACGTATCCTCCAACCCTGGCCTCCTAATGTGTGACTCAGCTTTTTCCTGCTCAGAATACAGCCAAGACCAGCTGAGAATCGAAGCTGGTTTATGATGGTCCAAGATGTGGTTTTGGCTGTGTGTGTGTGTGTGTGTGTGTGTGTGTGTGTGTTTTTTCAACCCAGTTATCACTGATCTGTGGCTGGTTAACGCAGGTCAGCGCCACTCAAACCTGGTTTAGCTGATAGACTAAGCAGATGGTCATATTGGGAGACATTCTGAGCTGTGAAATCGCTGTTTGACCTGGTAGAAGCGTAAAAAACACTTTGGCATTGGCTGGATTATGCTGGAATTTTTTACAAGTTTAAGACGTGAAAGGCGGCGTTTCCTTTACTGCTCCATTAAAGACTGACGGATCAGGAAAACTGAACCTGCAGGAGTTCCATCACCTCTGGGGCAAGATAAAGAAATGGCAGGTGAGCCGTCATCGCAACTCAGTGCACAATATTCAGTCAAGTGTCGTTTCCTACAGGGGTCAAAGGTCTTAGTCAGCAGTTCTGACTGCACACTGCCAGTCAATGTGAAATAAAGGCACCATTGCAAAAGCAGTCTGGCTGTAATTTGTCCATTATCTCAATTCTGCTAGCTAAACGCTGACTATTAAGCTGTTTAGAATGTATTACACTACTTCAAGCAGCTAATTATTACACTTCTGGACAAAATAAACACGTGTACATTGAGAACTATCACCCAAACGAGCACAAACAGACTAACCGAGTGCTGTGTTGCTCCAACAGGAAATTTTTAACCGTTATGATGTGGATCACTCCGCCGCAGTCAAGAGCTACGAGATGAGGAACGCAGTCAATGACGCAGGTTAGCTTCCGTTAAACCTGGCGGTCCGTACAAGCCCCAGCTGTCTCATGCAGTCGGCCCAGCTCTATACTTTGGTGACATAATTTTTTCAGATATTAACTGCATAATCCTGATGCGTCTTCATCTAAAGAATAGATTGCTCACACTTTGCACGATTCTGGTGCACTCCTTGGTAACCTTGTTTCTTGATAAAATTCCAGTTATTTAACCGACACTTACATTCAAAGTGACTAATATGATTACTCAAGGTAGAAGCCAATGCCACCCTGGAATAATGTGAGGTTAAGGGCTGTACATCTGCACTGATTTTGTTGTCATTATTCTGGGACCTGAAGCTACCCAGCTAACCACCTCAGCCATGTTCCATCGTCTCACTGTGATTCCCTTGAATAGTAAGATGGTCTGCTTCCTTAATCATAACACTGAAGGCCACATTTATTAAGACCTCTTGCACCTCTTCAAAATCTTTGCGCCTTTGCATAACCAATAACATGGCCAATGATTGCCCAGGGCATTTGTTTTCCACCAATCATAGGCGATGTTACTGGTTTCCCATGGGCTAAAAGGTTTTGCACTTTCAAAAGGTCATAGTGATTCTGGCCCTGAATGTTTTATCCCTCTACCACTGAACACAAAATGTTTCATGTTTTTTGTAATGGATGCACTGTCATTGGGCGAATTTCTCGAGCTGAAATAAGGCAGCTGGACTCTCCTGCAGAAATATTACAGAGGTCTGATCTCTTCCCCAGGGTTTCACCTCAACAATGAGCTGTATCACATCATCACCATGCGCTACGCCGATGAGCAAATGAATATTGACTTCGACAGTTTCATCTGCTGTCTGGTGCGACTCGAAGGCATGTTCCGTAAGTATTGTGCCATCGCACATTTAACGTCACTTATAATGTGTGGAGGTACCGGAAATAGGGTTGCCAGATTTTAAACCACTATTTAAAAGCAGACACCTTCTACTGTCAGAACCATTCCTACTGTGGAGACCGAAATTCATTACATACTGGTTGAATTTCAGTCCGCAATTTATGTCTGTTGTCCAGTTGGGATAACAAACCAGGTTTGTTGATATCGTTTTAAAACTGGACATTCACATATCACATTCGCAGAGTCGCTGTAGAATAATGCTCATGTTATAATGGACAAGTTTAATTACAGCAGACCATCATTTTCATATCAGTCATCTGGTATATGAATATTAAGTATTTCATTCCTGTCTCGGGTTTGAAATGATCAGCTGCGTTAAACAGAAATAACATATTTAATCATGACTAAAATAATAACATAATGAATGCATTGATAAAATCCTCTTCTAGTTTCTGATGTAATGATGTGTCCTTTACAGGAGCTTTCAATGCCTTTGATAAAGATGGAGATGGCATTATCAAACTCAGTGTGCTGGAGGTGAGATCATGTTCGTCTCTCATATCTGTAATTAGTGTGATCGCTCAGTCAGCTGGTGCTGGAACGGTTTCTGTGGTCTATGTGTTTCAACCCCGAGGCTAAAGTCTAACTGTAGGTATGGAGTCAGGGTTAGGGTTTAACTGCAGGTATAGATTCACAGCTGAAGCCTAACTGTAGTTATGGAGTCAGGACTGGAGTTTAACTGCAGATATAGATTCAGTCACACTGCATTGGTGTACTTTCTGGCCTAAAGTGTAACTGGGCATAGATTCAGGGCTACAGTCTAATGGTAGGTATAAATTAAGGGCTAAAGTCCAACTGTTGCTATAGATTCAGGGCTAAAGTCTACCTGTATTGGTATAAATGCAGGGCTACAGTCAGTCTAACAGTAACTGTACAGGTGTAAATGCACATGCCAACATCTTACATAATGTTCTCTGTCTTTCTTATTCAGTGGCTCCAGCTGACGATGTATTCTTGAGCCCCGTCCCCATGACAACCAGCCCTGCCGTTCGGTCATATACCCAGGCCAGGGTGTGGTAAACTCAGGCAACACCACCTCCTTCTCCATCTCCACTTCTCCTTTAGTTAAACTGGAACTGCTTCATTAGTGCGACAAGCAGTAGGAACAGAATGAACAAAGCAGAAGCAGCGATTACTGAGCAGTTCTGAACAAGACATGCTTTTGATGCTGGTGTTTATGAGGATTTAGGGTTTTTACCACTGCCAAGGAACTTATGAGATCGGTCATGCTTGTCGGATAGTTAGTTTACTGGTTAACTGGTTTAGTTTACTACCTGAGGTGGATCTCGATTTAGTGCTGATTAGATTTAGGAGGCGATCCAGAAACCTGGACATTTTTGGAAAGATTCTTCACCATTACCAGACAGAGCTATGTTTGACATTTCGAGTCAAAGCTTCCCAAACACAGAGCGATTTGAAATGAGAAAAATTGGGGGGCCTTACCTCAGTGATGTCAAAAAATATTTCATACTCATGTTGTTGACAAATGCGGAATCGCTCAGCCTTGGTGGAGGTTTGCAATTTCGGTTTGCACTTTTTTCTTACTATATTGATTGTTACCATATGGCAGTTATGATTGTTTTTGCTATCCTATAATAAAGATGAAATTGGAAAAACAATTACCACTGCTCTACGTGAATTTTTGTGTTATCCCCACTGTTGCCAGTAGTTATCCAAATAAATGATCCAACGGATTTTTGGCTAATTAGTTTTTTGCCCACTATCGTGCTCGATTCTGACTATGCTTCACGCATTGAGGCAGTCGTTTTGATTGTACTCACTGGAATGTTACGTAAATGCTTTGCTGTCCCATCTTTACTTACCTGTTCTCAGAACAGTGATTATTCGGGTAGCCACTGAGTTATGTGAAACGAGCCGTTATGACCTGCTCAGTTGTGCCACCATGGAGAGGAGTCGCATTCCTGTACTCGGTGTTTGTTTGTGTGTAGTACATCCTTAACCCTGTAGGTGGCAGCAAAATCATAAACATTTCAGTCATCATTCCCTTTAGTGTTGAGTCCGCAACTAAGGAGGAAATTTTTTTCTTTAACCCACTACGACTTAAACTCTGAATCCTTGTTCAAACATAGAATTCATATTTCTATACTATGAATGTTTTTACTAAAGCGTGTACACAACAAGAACTATTCAAGTGCATTCAACTGCTGTGCTATTCATTAATATTGTGAATTTCCTCGTAACATGAGTTGAGCGAGTATTGAGATACCAGGCACCACACAATCCAATGTGAGTGTGTCGATTATGCAGCCACTCCTATAGGACTCTCATTCGTAAGAGATGTAAGGCGACTGGGGCCATTCATTTTTCTCGCTTCTAAAGTACGAAATACAGCACCAGAGTCCACGGCTACCAGCATATCATATCCAACATAAGTGGAGTGGTGATTTTATTTCCAACTCTCAATAATGATCTGTGAATTTGAAACTAACATTCTCAGTGTGTGTTCTCGGTGCAGGAATAATTTGTTGGTGCGCATGTTCCATATGGCACGGAGCAGACAGTGTTTGCAGAACTATTTTTACATTTTATGTAATTAATTAGAAGACTGTGCCTGAAATCTATTGTAAAATCAGAGAATCTATTTGGAAAATTACAGGGCTTTTCTAGCCACTAGAAATCTGTGCTTTAATTAGGGCGAGCGATCCTGGGCTTATGGAGGGCCTGCGGACGGCAGACTCGCGCGGTGTGATGCTGGGATCTTGACTTCCATAGTCTTGAGTTGCCAGTACAGAGTGCGCTGTATGTGCATCCACACTGTGGGGACAATGCAGTACACATGCGATGCGGCTTTTCCTTGCAGATTGAAATCTTAAAATGGTAACAGATAAAAAATGAATCAAGCTCTACTTGGATTCGCAACGACCATGGAAGGCGTAAAGACAAATTCATTAAGTTTTGTGATTTCGCATTTTAGAAACCATAGCGCCATTGGCATTGTGCCAGTTAAACGGGGTTTTGTGCGCGTTCCGTTAGTGCATTTTACACATAATATTTTGCAGAAAAGTTCAAAATACTTGAGCGCCCACTGTGACAGATTATATTGCCTGTTCTTCTGCAAGTTAAATGCGGTGACTTTAAGTCTGATCCGCATGGGCGCCATTTCGGGTTTACGGCTCCGGGCGAGAGGTTAATCTGGCTAATTAAAGGTAAAGATGACAGTAATCTGCCGTTCACTCAACTTCTACGGTTGCTACTGTATGCGTGGGGCAAGTCCCAGGATAGCTCAGGCTAATGGGGATCAGTCTGAAAGGACTGTGCGAGCGATTAGCGGTATTCGTCAGGCTGGACATACGCCAGCGCTCCCGAGGAAGACAGCACATTTACAGTGCGTGACCCCTGAAGCCGTCGAGCTAAAGAGAGGGCCTCCGTCAGGACCAGAGTGATGTCCAAAGAGAATCTGGAGTCGCTTATGAGCAGCATGGCGGTGATGCTATCGCAGATGGAGCAGCTCCGGTCACACTGCGGCCGGCAGACGGAGGAACTCGGACAGCTTGTGGTGGAGCTGCGTCGGGAGAACCAGGAGCTGGCGGAGAAGTACGACCTGCTCGCCCGGGATCTGCGGGAGGTGAGAGAGATCATCGCCCAACTGCAGGACACTAAATTTGCGTTTGACGCGAAGGAGAGGCAAGCGCATAAACTCAACCGCCATCTCTGATGGACAAGGGCCTGCGCGCACTGGGTACCGCGCGACGGTAACTCCAACTGGTGTTTGGTTTTGCGTTTTGCGCGGGAACTGTAGGTTATTTATGCTGGTGATGTGCGGACAATACAAGGAGACATGGATGATTGGTCGGCAGATATGAAACAAAGTTAAAAGCCGCTTTCACACCGGACGCGAAACGAATTTTTCGCACGACAGATTACATTCAAAGTCAATGTAAATACGCGAATACACGCTTTGAAAGCAGCTTAAGTTTGATATTTTTTGTAACTGCACTGTAACATTGTGTTGACATTGTGCACAACTTGTTTACTAAAATGGTGTTCTAATATTGGAAAGAAAAAAGACTGGTGGTTTCCGTAAGCGATAGATGTTGATTTCATACCATATATTTACAAAATGGTTGGACTGTACCGGTGCCACCCTGGTTGTTTGCATGTGGAGTTTGTCTTCAATATCCATCAACACTTTGACAGTAATGTGCTGGTAAATTGTTGCATCTACGTTATGTAGTATGATTTGCTGAAGATTTTTCTCACATCTGCACTATTTTGTGTGTCAGTGTGCTAGGGAGAAGTCATGCATCTACACTGTCAATACTGTGAAAAACAGTATTCACACATTTAACCTGTTTATATCATTTCTTTGTATTGACATAGATTTGAATCTAAGCTGTGTCAGTCAGAACTGAGAGCATTCGTGGATCACTCTGGACTGGTTCTCAGAGATCAGAGTTGTATTTCATTCAATATACTGATGCTGAATCAATCTCCCGTCTCTGAGCTGATATTAATCTGCATGATCTTTAACACTGTGCATTTCCTCCCATGATCACAGGCCACCCCTGGGCCTGTACACAGGTGAGACGAAAGCTGTTCTGAAACGACTGTTCACTCAACAACACAGCTTGAGATTTCACTCAGAGGGGCCTGCATGTCAGAGACAGAGAAATGTAGATCTGAGGGGTCTTCTGTTTCTCCTGTTATCGCTTTGAAACTGACTGTAGAGATGACCTGGAGTCCTCATCACGTCTGTATTCTCATTCAGTCCTTTAAGACATTAGAATCAAGGCAGATGAACCGTATTTTTTTTATTCTGTAGAAATGGTCTCTTTTGGGAATGGGGGTCACGGCCGGCTATACTGCTGAGCCTTTGAAATTATAGTCTTATAACTAACTAGTGAGCATCTTGACTTATGTCTTTCTAGTAAAGAGAATTTAGGCACAGACTCATGCATTGAACATCACATTAAATTACATAATCCTACATTCCCTGTGGTCGGCCATGATTGCTGTTCGTGCGTTTGTTTGCTCAGAGGTAAGTTTGATGTTGGAGACCGAAGGGCTCAAGAATAAGCCAGCGGTGATGCCCATTGGAGGACGCCAGCTGAAAACCAGGAAACCAACTTTCCTAAATATAGCCTCCATTTTTATCCCTTGTGGTTTGTTCGTAAAACTCAGAATACAGAGTTTAATTGCTTAAATTGCAGCCCTGAGCCATGTGTGTCTTTTTCCTGTCAGCCAGCTCTGGAATTTTGTTATCTTTTTACACTTTTCTAACCTGTCACGTTTCCCTCGGTGTTTTCGCTGTTTTTTTTTTTTTTTTTTAACTTTTACTTGTGTATTCTTGTTCTGATAACTTAAGAAAGTTACGGTTATTGTTGAAAAATCTCAGCAAAATCAAGAATCTTGACCTTGATGCCCTTCTTAATGTCATAGTTTCATATATCTTATGCTCTTTTGTCCAAAGTGATCTCCAGTTGATTGGACTATGCAGGGGCCAATCCCAGGAGTAATGTGGGATTAAGGGCCTTGCTCAGGGACCCAAGAGTTGCACTGATCATTCCCTGTGGGCACACTGAGTCCCACTCAAACAAGGCTGCACTCAAGAGATCATGGGAAAAACTGTTATGCAGCTAATTATTTCTCCTAGATAGAAGATTTCCCAAAAACGTACTCATTTCTTATATCGTATTTGCTACCAAAGAATTGCTTCATGACAATTTTTGAATTTCTAAGCAATCCAGATTTCCCCATTTGAAATTTCAGTGGCACAAAGTTTCCAAGCTACTATGGCCTTAGAAATCAAATTGAAATCTTAAAACAATTTAAATGCAACCATATAAGAAAATCAGGATTAATAGGAGATAAACTATTACAGAATTCCATTGCAGTTCCAGAGGTGCAGTTTATTTGTAGTGTTCTCCCAAAAACGCGTCACATCACAGTGATTAAAGAATAATAGTAATCCCAGTGTTGCCGGCATCCTTCAGTGTTATATTTAGGTGCAAAAATCTCAGCGGACTGTGGACCTGTCCAAGAGAGAGGAACCGTAAATTGTTTGTAGCTATTCAGAAATATTGGAATCGCAGCCTAGCTCAGTGAATCGTATTGTTCTCCATAAATTTGTGAGGCCACTTCACATTCTCTGCGTGCGTCTTCGTGAACTCGTTTATGGGTAATCTTGTTGCTAGTGGTCCAAAAACACGCTGCGGTAAATGCGCAATATAGGCTTAATTACCCATAGGAATGAGTGCGCGAATGAAGTTGTGCGCGCGTCGTGTGATGGATTGGCTGCTTCTATCGAGTGCACCTCACCCAATGAATGCAGGAACTGGCTCTATCACCCCGGCGACCCTGACCAGGAGTGAGGTGATTGGATAATGGGCGGAAAGAAAAAATAAATGTGGACGATTGGTTTATCAACCATATGTTAATGTACTGGCTAATTCAAGCAGTGCGCGCGTGCATTTACATTTCATGTATTTTTGTTGCTATTTTCATTATTAAATCAAAATTCTACCCGCAAGAGGAGTGCGCTGTTGTAACATTTTAAGGTTTAAGTTGACCTTTTAAAATATTTTAAGTCATTTCCCCAGAGTTTGAATCGCATTAATTTCCCCAAAGAATGCTATATAGAAAAATGAAAACGATTTTAGCTAGCAAATCTAGATTAATATGAACCTCCGGTGATACAACTGGTTAAATTGAAGTCGCTTTATTTATTTATTTATTTATGCATACTGCACAGAGAATGATTTACATTTTCTGGGCGAGAAGATCTTCATCCAAATAAGAGTTCATATAAATAGGACGTTTTCATGCTGATATTGTTTTACGTTCAGATTTCTGAAAGGCTGCGTTTGCACAGGCCTAGAGCAATACTGTGCCTAACTCTGATAATATTGCACTGGTGATGAATATCAATCGTGGATTTCTCAGATCCCAGATTTGTACCCTAATTCAGCATTTACGCGTTTGGTCCGTAATTTCTATGGAATCAGTATGTAATTAGTGGGCACATAATCGACTGAATGGTAAATTAATTACCCTTTATTCCCTCATCCTCAGCATAACGGCTCGTGGTACATAAGCTCTGCAGGAGGAGTCCACCGACTCCTCACAAACATATCATCAGTTGGAAGGAGGGAATAGGGATGGACATCAATAAAGCATCGCCAATGAAGCGCCAAGCGAGTTGACAGAAACTTGACGCCTGTTATGAGCTCGCTCAAGCGCTGCGTTAAGACCTTCAGCACCGTATTATAGCTCAGCACTTCATATTTTGAAAACCAATCAAGAGGAGTTTCGGGGGGAATGCGAGACTGGAGGACCAACCAGGTAAGAAGACTGATTTCACACATATTAAAAGCTGCACGGTCTGATGTCGTGTTCTTTCTTTCTTTCTTTCTTTTCTTTCTTTCTTTCTTTTTTCTTCCTAGTAATTGATTTGAAGTATATTTTGCGCGAAGTCAGAATGATAGAAACCGCTTGAATTTAATTTGGTTTGCCATCACGCAACCCTACCAGTCAGGTGTAATGGATGTTGTTAACCATTAACGCCAGATGCAAGCCTATTTATGTTATCAATATGTTTGCTAGTATTTGACCTTTTTATTTATTATATAGGGTTTTTACCAGTTTCCTTGGTTGTTCATCTTGTATATCGCGCGCTCAACCTTTGCTCTAACAAATTTGTGCTGAGCTTTATTTCTTGCGGATATTTTGTAGCCTATATAATATCATAAATGTGATATTTTAGTTTAAAAAAATGACAGTATAATAAACTCATAATGAGGTCCAATTCCGATTCAAGTTAGCATCGTTAAGAATGTTGTTTCCCACGCCTGCTATTATTAGATGGTAAGTCCAGCGGTCTGTGGCTTTTTTAATAGCAGGCGGTTTGTGGCTTAGACTTTCTCGGTCGCTTCTGTGATTAGTTCCAGTCTGTGATTAGTCTGGTGGGGACCTGCCTTCTCTTTCTGAGAAGTCATGATTGTGTCGATAAATCCCTCGCCATGTTAAGCGCTTCAGCTCAGGTAGACACAATCAAGACTGCCACCCGTGTTGTACCCCACATTATATTTTGAAAATAAGGGTTATTAATAAAAAAAAAAAAAAAATAAAAACACGTAATTGTGACTTGAGTTTTTCGGTCTAAGGTATGCTCTTGCCTTCCACACTTGCGTCAGGCTCAGTGTTCAGAACAGTGAACAGAGCCAACATGCTTTCTTAGGTCCTGTGCAACAATGTTTGTGTGATTTGTTTTCTTTTTCTTAACAGCCATAATTCAAATTCAAGTTAACATGAAGATCTTTCTTGCTTTGGCTACAGTCCTGCTGTTTTCTCCAGACCTGGGCCAATGTGTGAGTAGGACAATGACCAAACGTGTGTTTGCTAATAATGTTTCCCATCATCGCCGTTCATTTTATTGGAGGAATCTGTAGTCTACGGAGGTCTGTTCCACAAAGCAGGATAACCAAGTTAGCTGGATAATTGAACTGAGTAGATCCTACGCCCCACCAAAATCTGCGACAGAGACTTAAACAGGAAGAGCTGTTAAGGGTTTTACTCAGTGTAGTTATCCTGGAGTTTGTTGAGAGCATAATAAAGTAAAATAACCTTCAGAGTTGGATCATGCTGGGTGAATGATGAACCTCAAAGTGGCTGCCTCTTTAAGTGATGAATCTGTCCTGGTGGGGCAGGATTCTGGGAATTGTTGCATGGGTTGCTGGGAGTTGTAGTGTGGCTGCACAGTGAGGGTCTGCATTTGATGAGAGTCAGTAAGGCAGTATCCAGAGCTTATACTCAGTAAAGTATATCTCTCTTGCCTTATTCCAGCTGCCCCAGGCCAGGCAGCCCCAGTCTGACTACTGGGAGGACTGGGGACCGTACGGGGAGTGTAGCCGCAGCTGTGGTGTTGGAGTTCGCATGAGGACACGGCGATGTGTGACACAGCGGTAAGGTCTCCTGCGTGCAATTACTTTTAATGACTGTTTCTGCATGGTTTCTGCACTACGGTGTATTATTAACTGCGTCACATCCGGGATTAAGTAGTTAGTTTAACTGGCTAAAAGTGCCTACGCTGTGATGAAGGAATCCCTTTGTTAACCAGGATCAGTGCTGCAACTGCAGTGTGTGTACCACTACAGCAATTATAAGTTTAATGAGCAAAAAATACCTGATTTGTGTGTGTGTGTGTGTGTGTGTGTGTGCGCGCGTATGCGTGTGCATGTGCGTGTGTGTGTGTGTGTGTGTGTACTGAAGTCTCACTTCTTTCATTATACAGGATAGATGGAGGGAACAGCTGTGAGGGTCCAGCTGTCTCCTATCAGACGTGTAACGTACAGGTAAACACACCCGTCATGACACACACCTGAATATGCTGGAACACACACCTGCAGTTATACCATACTTGAACATACAGGAACGCGCACACGCCATTGTGTTCCTCACATGAATATTAAGCACACATACCAGAGGTGTAAAGTCTGGGTTCAGAAAGTAAAAATCCTTCCCAGAACTTTATTCCAACCACCTGGATTTACTTCGGACAGGAGATAGAGCCAATATGAGTGATCAGCTCATTCTGTGGGAGGGAGAAAAACTTGGCAGGACTTTTACTTTTTGACCCCTGTATTTTACACCTCTGCATACACCTGTCATTTTATACCACATCTGAACATGCAGGCAAACACACACACACACACACACACACACACACACACACACCAGCTATTCTCTCCCATCCTGAACATGCAAGTGTGCACAGTTCGAGCGGATGGAGATCAGTAATGACCTCTTGTTGAGCTGTGTTTTTTTGTGTGGTTCCCTGTGCAGGACTGTCCAATGGGTTCCATGGATTTCCGTGAGGAGCAGTGCGCCCAGTTTGATGGGATGGACTTTGAGGGAATGCGCTACAGCTGGCTGCCGTACTATGGAGGTACATTGCAGAGGACGTCAGTGCAGTAAGGGGGTACTGCCTGCATTAGTATAGGGGGTGCAACTACATTTAGGATTATACTGTGCAGGACAATAGGAACTGTCCCAAGGGAGTTAACATAAAAGTGCAGTAACAATGAGAGAGTGAACATGAAAGTACATTAACACTGAGAAAGTGAACTTAAAGAACGCAGTAACACTGAAAGAGTGAACATAAAAACACTGTAACACTGAGAAAGTGAACTTGAAAGTACAATAACACTGAGAGAGTGAACTTTAAGAACACAGTAACACTGAAAGAGAGAACAAAAACACCATAATACTGAGAAAGTGAACATGAAAGTACATTAACACTGAGACAGTGAACTTTAAGAACACAGGAACGCTGAAAGAATGGACATGAAAACATCGTAACACTGAGAAAGTGAACATAAAAGTACAATAACACTGAGAGAGTGAACTTTCAAAACACAGTAACACTGAAAGAGTGAACATTAAGAATGCAGTAACACCAAGAGAGTGATCATTAAGAACACAGTAACACTGAGGGAGTGAATATTAATAACACAGTAACACTGAGGGAGTGAACATTAAGAATACAGTAACACTGAGGGAGTGAACATTAAGAACGCAGTAACACTGATAGAGTGAACATGAAGAACACAGTAACACTGAAGGAGTGAACATTAAGAACACAGTAACACTAAGAGAGTGAAAATTAAGAATGCAGTAACACCAAAAGAGTGAACATTAACAACACAGTAACACTGAGGGAGTGAACATTAAGAACAAAGTAACACCAAGGGAGTGAACATTAAAAACACAGTAACACTGAGGGAGTGAACATTAAAGATACAGTAACCCTGAGGGAGTGAACATTAAGGACACAGTAATACTGAGGGAGTAAACGTTAAGAACACAGTAACACTGAGGGAGTGAACATTAATGACACAGTAACACTGAGTGAGTGAACATTAAGGACACGGTAACACTGAGAGGTGATTTCCTCTTTGCAGAAAACCCCTGTGAGCTGAACTGCGCTCCCAGAGGAGAGAACTTCTTCTACCGCCACCAAGCGGCTGTGGTGGACGGGACACCCTGTTACCCAGGACGCACAAACATCTGTGTGGCCGGGATGTGTAAGGTGGGCAGGCATTATGTCTTAGATTTTATTCAATTTTAACTTCGCCACCCATCCCTGTTTTCACAGCGACTGCTGAAATGTCAACTTAGTTGACTTTACGCATGCGTTTGTCAGGTCTAAGCAAGGTGATTTTGAGCACAAAGTTCATCGCAGGTCATTATATCGGAATCGCTGTCAGTAAGATGGAAGATCTGATCCATATTGTGTCTCTCCAGCCGCTCGGCTGTGACAAAATGTTGGAGTCGCACCAGCAAGAAGACCGCTGTCTGCAGTGTGGGGGAACTGGGGAGTCCTGCTACCGCATCAAGAACACATTCACTAAACGCAACCTGCCGCAAGGTATTACACACCTGTACCAAACACAACCTGCCTCAGAGTATTACACACCTGTACCAAACACAACCTGCCTAAAGTTATTACACACCTGTACCAAACACAACCTGCCTAAAGTTATTACACACCTGTACCAAACACAACCTGCCTCAAGGTATTTCACACCCGTACCAAACACAACCTGCCTCAAGGTATTACACACCTGTACCAAACACAACCTGCCTCAGAGTATTACACACCTGTACCAAACACAACCTGCCTCAAGGTATTACACACCTGTACGAAACACAACCTGCCTCAGAGTATTACACACCTGTACCAAACACAACCTGCCTCAAGGTATTACGCACCTGTACCAAACACAACCTGCCTCAGAGTATTACGCACCTGTACCGAACACAACCTGCCTCAAGGTATTACACACCTGTACCAAACACAACCTGCCTCAGAGTATTACACACCTGTACCAAACACAACCTGCCTAAAGTTATTACACACCTGTACCAAATACAACCTGCCTAAAGTTATTACACACCGTTACCAAACACAACCTGCCTCAGAGTATTACACACCTGTACCAAACACAACCTGCCTCAAGGTATTACACACCTGTACCAAGCACAACCTGCCTCAAGGTATTACACACCTGTACCAAACACAACCTGCCTAAAGTTATTACACACCTGTACCAAACACAACCTGCCTCAAGGTATTACACACCTGTACCAAACACAACCTGCCTCAAGGTATTACACACCTGTACCAAACACAACCTGCCTTAAGGTATTACACACCTGTACCAAGCACAACCTGCCTCAAGGTATTACACACCTGTACCAAACACAACCTGCCTAAAGTTATTACACACCTGTACCAAACTCAACCTGCCTCAAGGTATTATACACCTGTACCAAACACAACCTGCCTAAAGTTATTACACACCTGTACCAAACACAACCTGCCTAAAGTTATTACACACCTGTACCAAACACAACCTGCCTAAAGTTATTACACACCTGTACCAAACACAACCTGCCTCAAGGTATTACACACCTGTACCAAACACAACCTGCCTCAAGGTATTACACACCTGTACCAAACACAACCTGCCTCAAAGTATTACACACCTGTACCAAACACAACCTGCCTCAAGGTATTACACACCTGTACCAAACACAACCTGCCTCAAGGTATTACACACCTGTACCAAACACAACCTGCCTAAAGTTATTACACACCTGTACCAAACACAACCTGCCTAAAGTTATTACACACCTGTACCAAACACAACCTGCCTAAAGTTATTACACACCTGTACCAAACACAACCTGCCTAAAGTTATTACACACCTGTACCAAACACAACCTGCCTAAAGTTATTACACCTGTACCAAACACAACCTGCCTAAAGTTATTACACACCTGTACCAAACACAACCTGCCTAAAGATATTACACACCTGTACCAAACACAACCTGCCTAAAGTTATTACACACCTGTACCAAACACAACCTGCCTAAAGTTATTACACACCTGTACCAAACACAACCTGCCTAAAGTTATTACTCACCTGTACCAAACACAACCTGCCTAAAGTTATTACACACCTGTACCAAACACAACCTGCCTAAAGTTATTATACACCTGTACCAAACACAACCTGCCTAAAGTTATTACCCACCTGTACCAAACACAACCTGCCTAAAAGTTTATTACACACCTGTACCAAACACAACCTGCCTAAAGTTATTACACCTTTACCAAACACAACCTGCCTAAAGTTATTACACACCTTTACCAAACACAACCTGCCTAAAGTTATTACACACCTGTACCAAACACAAACTGCCTAAAGTTATTACACACCTGTACCAAACACAACCTGCCTAAAGTTATTACACACCTGTACCAAAGACAACCTGCCTAAAGTTATTACACACCTGTACCAAACACAACCTGCCTAAAGTTATTACACACCTGTACCAAACACAACCTGCCTAAAGTTATTACACACCTGTACCAAACACAACCTGCCTAAAGTTATTACACACCTGTACCAAACACAACCTGCCTAAAGTTATTACACCCCTTTACCAAACACAACCTGCCTAAAGTTATTACACCCCTTACCAAACACAACCTGCCTAAAGTTATTACACACCTGTACCAAACACAACCTGCCTAAAGTTATTACACACCTGTACCAAACACAACCTGCCTAAAAGTTATTACACACCTGTACCAAACACAACCTGCCTAAAAAGTATTTACACACCTGTACCAAACACAACCTGCCTAAAGTTATTACACCCCTTTACCAAACACAACCTGCCTAAAGTTATTACACACCTTTACCAAACACAACCTGCCTAAAGTTATTACACACCTGTACCAAACACAACCTGCCTAAAGTTATTACACACCTGTACCAAACACAACCTGCCTAAAGTTATTACACCCCTTTACCAAACACAACCTGCCTAAAGTTATTACACACCTGTACCAAACACTTAACCTGCCTAAAGTTATTACACACCTGTACCAAACACAACCTGCCTAAAGTTATTACACACCTGTACCAAGCACAACCTTCCTAAAGTTATTACACCCCTTTACCAAACACAACCTGCCTAAAGTTATTACATACCTGTACCAAACACAACCTGCCTAAAGTTATTACACACCTGTACCAAACACAACCTGCCTCAAGGTATTATACACCTGTACCAAACACAACCTTCCTAAAGTTATTACACACCTGTACCAAACACAACCTGCCTAAAGTTATTACACACCTGTACCAAACACAACCTGCCTAAAGTTATTATACACCTGTACCAAACACAACCTGCCTAAAGTTATTATACACCTGTACCAAACACAACCTGCCTAAAGTTATTACACACCTGTACCAAACACAACCTGCCTAAAGTTATTACACACCTGTACCAAACACAACCTGCCTAAAGTTATTACACACCTGTACCAAACACAACCTGCCTAAAGTTATTACACACCTGTACCAAACACAACCTGCCTAAAGTTATTACACACCTGTACCAAACACAACCTGCCTAAAGTTATTACACACCTGTACCAAACACAACCTGCCTAAAGTTATTATTACACCTGACCAAACACAACCTGCCTAAAGTTATTACACCTGTACCAAACACAACCTGCCTAAAGTTATTACACACCTGTACCACAACCTGTTTACCAAACACAACCTGCCTAAAGTTATTACACACCTGTACCAAACACAACCTGCCTAAAGTTATTACACACCTGTACCAAACACAACCTGCCTAAAGTTATTACACACCTCTGTACAAACACAACCTGCCTAAAGTTATTACACACCTGTACCAAACACAACCTGCCTAAAGTTATTACACACCTGTACCAAACACAACCTGCCTAAAGTTATTACACACCTGTACCAAACACAACCTGCCTAAAGTTATTACACCTGTACCAAACACAACCTGCCTAAAGTTATTACACACCTGTACCAAACACAACCTGCCTAAAGTTATTACACACCTGTACCAAACACAACCTGCCTAAAGTTATTACACACCTGTACCAAACACAACCTGCCTAAAGTTATTACACACCTGTACCAAACACAACCTGCCTAAAGTTATTACACCCCTGTACCAAACACAACCTGCCTAAAGTTATTACACACCTGTACCAAACACAACCTGCCTAAAGTTATTACACACCTGTACCAAACACAACCTGCCTAAAGTTATTACACACCTGTACCAAACACAACCTGCCTAAAGTTATTACAAAACCTTACCAAACACAACCTGCCTAAAGTTATTACACCCCTTACCAAACACAACCTGCCTAAAGTTATTACACACCTGTACCAAACACAACCTGCCTAAAGTTATTACACACCTGTACCAAACACAACCTGCCTAAAGTTATTACACACCTGTACCAAACACAACCTGCCTAAAGTTATTACACACCTGTACCAAACACAACCTGCCTAAAGTTATTACACACCTGTACCAAACACAACCTGCCTAAAGTTATTACACACCTGTACCAAAACACAACCTGCCTAAAGTTATTACCTGTACCAAGCACAACCTGTACCAAATTACACAAAACCCTGCCTAAAGTTATTACACACCTGTACCAAACACAACCTGCCTAAAGTTATTATACACCTGTACCAAACACAACCTGCCTAAAGTTATTACACACCTGTACCAAACACAACCTGCCTAAAGTTATTACACACCTGTACCAAACACAACCTGCCTAAAGTTATTACACACCTGTACCAAACACAACCTGCCTAAAGTTTATTGTACCAAACACAACCTGCCTAAAGTTATTACACCTGTACCAAACACAACCTGCCTAAAGTTATTACACACCTGTACCAAACACAACCTGCCTAATACCTGCTATTAACCACAACCTGCCTAAAGTTATTATACACCTGTACCAAACACAACCTGCCTAAAGTTATTACACACCTGTACCAAACACAACCTGCCTAAAGTTATTACACACCTGTACCAAACACAACCTGCCTAAAGTTATTACACACCTGTACCAAACACAACCTGCCTAAAGTTATTACACACCTGTACCAAACACAACCTGCCTAAAGTTATTATTACACACCCTGCCTAAAGTTATTACACCCTTTAAAACACAACCTGCCTAAAGTTATTACACACCTTTACCAAACACAACCTGCCTAAAGTTATTACACACCTTTACCAAACACAACCTGCCTAAAGTTATTACACACCCTGTACCAAACACAACCTGCCTAAAGTTATTACACACCTTTACCAAACACAACCTGCCTAAAGTTATTACACACCTGTACCAAACACAACCTGCCTAAAGTTATTACACACCTGTACCAAACACAACCTGCCTAAAGTTATTACACACCTGTACCAAACACAACCTGCCTAAAGTTATTACACACCTTTACCAAACACAACCTGCCTAAAGTTATTACACACCTGTACCAAACACAACCTGCCTAAAAGTTATTACACACCTGTACCAAACACAACCTGCCTAAAGTTATTACACACCTGTACCAAACACAACCTGCCTAAAGTTATTACACACCTTTACCAAACACAACCTGCCTAAAGTTATTACACACCTTTACCAAACACAACCTGCCTAAAGTTATTACACACCTGTACCAAACACAACCTGCCTAAAGTTATTACACACCTTTACCAAACACAACCTGCCTAAAGTTATTACACACCCTGTACCAAACACAACCTGCCTAAAGTTATTACACACCTGTACCAAACACAACCTGCCTAAAGTTATTACACACCTGTACCAAACACAACCTGCCTAAAGTTATTACACCCCTTTACCAAACACAACCTGCCTAAAGTTATTACACACCTGTACCAAACACAACCTGCCTAAAGTTATTACACACCTGTACCAAACACAACCTGCCTAAAGTTATTACACACCTGTACCAAACACAACCTTCCTAAAGTTATTACACAAAACACAACCTGCCTAAAGTTATTACATACCTGTACCAAACACAACCTGCCTAAAGTTATTATACACCTGTACCAAACACAACCTTCCTAAAGTTATTACACACCTGTACCAAACACAACCTGCCTAAAGTTATTATACACCTGTACCAAACACAACCTGCCTAAAGTTATTACACACCTGTACCAAACACAACCTGCCTAAAGTTATTACACACCTGTACCAAACACAACCTTCCTAAAGTTATTACACACCTGTACCAAACACAACCTGCCTAAAGTTATTACACACCTGTACCAAACACAACCTGCCTAAAGTTATTACACACCTGTACCAAACACAACCTGCCTAAAGTTATTACACACCTGTACCAAAACACAACCTGCCTAAAAGTTATTACACACCTGTACCAAACACAACCTGCCTAAAGTTATTACACACCTGTACCAAACACAACCTGCCTAAAAGTTATTACACACCTGTACCAAAACACAACCTGCCTAAAGTTATTACACACCTGTACCAAACACAACCTGCCTAAAGTTATTACACACCTTTACCAAACACAACCTGCCTAAAGTTATTACACACCTGTACCAAACACAACCTGCCTAAAGTTATTACACACCTGTACCAAACACAACCTGCCTAAAGTTATTACCCACCTCTACCAAACACAACCTGCCTAAAGTTATTACACACCTGTACCAAACACAACCTGCCTAAAGTTATTACACACCTGTACCAAACACAACCTGCCTAAAGTTATTACACCTGTACCAAACACAACCTGCCTAAAGTTATTACACACCTGTACCAAACACAACCTGCCTAAAGTTATTACACACCTGTACCAAACACAACCTGCCTAAAGTTATTACACACCTGTACCAAACACAACCTGTCTAAAGTTATTACACACCTGTACCAAGCACAACCTTCCTAAAGTTATTACACCCCTCTACCAAACACAACCTGCCTAAAGTTATTACACACCTGTACCAAACACAACCTGCCTAAAGTTATTACACACCTGTACCAAACACAACCTGCCTAAAAGTTATTACACACCTGTACCAAACACAACCTGCCTAAAGTTATTACACACCTGTACCAAACACAACCTGCCTAAAGTTATTACACACCTGTACCAAACACAACCTGCCTAAAGTTATTACACACCTGTACCAAACACAACCTGCCTAAAGTTATTACACCCCTGTACCAAACACAACCTGCCTAAAGTTATTACACACCTGTACCAAACACAACCTTCCTAAAGTTATTACACCCCTTTACCAAACACAACCTGCCTAAAGTTATTACATACCTGTACCAAACACAACCTGCCTCAAGGTATTATACACCTGTACCAAACACAACCTTCCTAAAGTTATTACACACCTGTACTAAACACAACCTGCCTAAAGTTATTATACACCTGTACCAAACACAACCTGCCTAAAGTTATTACACACCTGTACCAAACACAACCTGCCTAAAGTTATTACACCCCTTTACCAAACACAACCTGCCTAAAGTTATTACACACCTGTACCCAACACAACCTGCCTAAAGATATTACACACCTGTACCAAACACAACCTGCCTAAAGTTATTACACACCTGTACCCAACACAACCTGCCTCAAGGTATTATACACCTGTACCAAACACAACCTTCCTAAAGTTATTACACACCTGTACCAAACACAACCTGCCTAAAGTTATTACACACCTGTACCAAACACAACCTGCCTAAAGTTATTACACCCCTTTACCAAACACAACCTGCCTAAAGTTATTACACACCTGTACCAAACACAACCTGCCTAAAGTTATTACACACCTGTACCAAACAAAACCTGCCTAAAGTTATTACCCACCTCTACCAAACACAACCTGCCTAAAGTTATTACACACCTTTACCAAGCACAACCTGCCTAAAGTTATTACACACCTGTACCAAACACAACCTGCCTAAAGTTATTACACACCTACACGCATCCTGCATGTAATGCTATTGCAGACAGTGTGTTGTTGGAAGTAAATTAGCATGAGCAGTACTTCACAGTGTATTAATTCTTTACCCTGTAAAAGTACTAATGGTGACTGTTGCTCTCTTTTGCATCAGCTGGGTACAATCAGATGTTCATCATCCCTGCTGGGGCCACCTCCATCCGTATCAAAAAGACAGTCCCCACGCGCAACTACATAGGTGAGCAGCTACCTGTATGACTACCCATCTGTGTGTTCAAGCCATGTAAAATTTTTATTTTGTGTAGGCAATTAACGCTTTGGAGTTCAGGTTTTTGGAGTCAAAAATTAAGCCAGTGTTCTTGAGCTGCACTTTCGGTTACTAGAGGTGATTGTTCCTGACATTTGATCTCTTAATCTTTATTTTGCTTTTGGCTAATTGGGTCTTATTCCCGTCATGGTTCGTTATTATGTTGTGTTGTTCAGCGGTAAAAAATCAGAATGGAGAATATTACCTGAACGGCCATGGAGTGATGGAGTTTTCGAGTGCTGTACCTGCGGCTGGCGCCATGCTGTTCTATCAGCGAGGCATCGAGGGGGACCGGGCCCCCGAAACCATCACCTGCCGAGGGCCGACATCTGAGCCCCTGACTGTGGAGGTGAGAGGAACAGTGCCCTAACTCACTATACAGCTCAGCAAAGAGTATGATATCAATCTGTGTGTGAGTGCGTGAGTGACTGCGCGTGCACACGTGTGTGTGTGTGTTTGTGCATCTATACAAGCCTGATACTGAATCTATACTACTTCCCCATTATAATTTATGGAGCGATGAATTTGTGCTCTGTATTAATAGATTAGTAGTTTTCGGTTAAAGTGCACATAGTGGTCATGTGGTCTATATAAGTCCTGCTAGAATCTGAACAAATATGGGTAGCAATTAATGCAGGGTGAGAAATGTTTACAGGGAGAAAAATATTTACAAGGTGAGAGTTGTTTACTGGGAGAGGAATGTTTACAGGGGGAGAGATGTTTACAAAATGATAGATGTTCACAGAATGATAAATGTTTTGATGAAAACTAACTCGGTGAAAACCAGATTTTCAGGCGAACGCCTATTTTGTGATGGTTTTGTTTTTTTTGCTCACCTTTCACAACAAAAAAAATCACTCCATAATTAGTGTGTGTTAAGAATGTTTTTACCATTGTGTACTAAGTACTGTATGTGTTGTTTGTACAGACCGGTACAGCATGTGTGCTATGATTACATACATGTACTGTATATGATCACTCTTTCCTTTCCCCCTCAGTTAGTGACTCAGGAGAATAATCTGGGGGTGGAGTTTGAGTACTACCTACCTTATGACCACACTCCAGTCCGCACTCCAGTCCATACTCCAGTCCACAGTCCGAGCCCTGTCAGGGGCCGGCACAGATGGAGGACAGGTTCCTGGTCAGCGTGTAGCAGGGAGTGTGGATCAGGTAAGCTTGTGTCACTGGCTCACCACACACACATTGCTATCTGGTATATTCACGTCATACACAACGTGGAACTTATGACTGCTCACATGTAAGGAAAAACACCTGACTCCGCCCACCAGGTTTCCAGTCCCGCCCAGTCTTCTGTGCCATTGGTGGAGAGGTTTTTGCAGAACATCTGTGTGCTGCCCAGCCCCGCCCTCTGAGCAACCGCACCTGTAATGTGCAGCGATGTCAGCCGGTCTACAGGTGTTTTTCTAAACATACTACACATCCAAGCACCAGTGCATGAACAAGCATACCCAACATGGCAGGACCTCAATGAACTTTACCTGCTCACTACAAGAACAATATAATGTCAATATTTACAGAATTGGTCACTTAGAATTTTAGTTACTTTGAACATTTAGGCTTAAAATCTCACTCCTAATTCTTCATTGATAAATGAAGACGTGTACCATCAGGCATTGTCACCTGTTTCAAGACTTAACGACTGGGCTAGAAAATGTCAAGTGTAAAGTAGGAACAAAGTAACAGTAATTTTAAAATGTGAATAGTTTTTGCCTTAGATAGTTTCTCATGACAAGACTAAAATGTTGTGTATGTGATAAGTGGCAGGTAGGCTAGTTTTACATAGAATGATGTGAAGAGTTCTGTTGCAGATTAGTGCTTTTAGTTTATTCCTCAATGTACAGTTTTGGAGTTTTGATCAGAGGATCTCTGTTCAAAGGTTTGTTTAGCCCAGGACTAAAACACAGGCCCATAAGACAAGTGATCATTAATGGGTAAATGACAGGCGAGTAACAGATAAATGACAGGTGTGTGAAAGCTGAGTGACAGGTAGATAGCAGGCGAGTGACAGGTTAACGACAAGTGAGGGGCAGGTGAGTGACAGGTGCACGAGAGGTAAATGACAGGTGAGTGACAGGTGCACGAGAGGTAAATGACAGGTGAGTGACAGGTGCACGAGAGGTAAATGACAGGTGAGTGACAGGTGCGAGAGGTAAATGACAGGTGAGTGACAGGTGCGAGAGGTAAATGACAGGTGAGTGACAGGTGCGCGAGAGGTAAATGACAGGTGAGTGACAGGTGCGCGAGAGGTAAATGACAGGTGAGTGACAGGTGCACGAGAGGTAAATGACAGGTGAGTGACAGGTGCACGAGAGGTAAATGACAGGTGAGTGACAGGCACCTAAAGGTAAACGACAGGTGAGTGACAGGTGCGCGAGAGGTAAATGACAGGTGAGTGACAGGTGCACGAGAGGTAAACGACAGGTGAGTGACACGTGCGCGAGAGGTAAATGACAGGTGAGTGACAGGTGCACGAGAGGTAAATGACAGGTGAGTGACAGGTGCACGAGAGGTAAATGACAGGTGAGTGACAGGTGCACGAGAGGTAAATGACAGGTGAGTGACAGGTGCACGAGAGGTAAACGACAGGTGAGTGACAGGTGCACGAGAGGTAAATGACAGGTGAGTGACAGGTGCACGAGAGGTAAATGACAGGTGAGTAACAGGTGCACGAGAGGTAAACGACAGGTGAGTGACAGGTGCACGAGAGGTAAATGACAGGTGAGTGACAGGTGCACGAGAGGTAAACGACAGGTGAGTGACAGGTGCACGAGAGGTAAGTGACAGGTGAGTGACAGGTGCACGAGAGGTAAATGACAGGTGAGTGACAGGTGCACGAGAGGTAAACGACAGGTGAGTGACAGGTGCACGAGAGGTAAACGACAGGTGAGTGACAGGTGCACGAGAGGTAAATGACAGGTGAGTGACAGGTGCACGAGAGGTAAACGACAGGTGAGTGACAGGTGCACGAGAGGTAAATGAAAGGTGAGTGACAGGTGCACGAGAGGTAAATGACAGGTGAGTGACAGGTGCACGAGAGGTAAATGACAGGTGAGTGACAGGTGCGCGAGAGGTAAATGACAGGTGAGTGACAGGTGCACGAGAGGTAAATGACAGGTGAGTGACAGGTGTTGACTCTGTTCCTCAGCTGGTCGATCGGAGAGTGGAGCACATGCTCGGCCTCCTGCGGGTTGGGCACTCAGGCGCGTGATGTGCAATGTGTCTCTCACGAGGCAGCGACCCCCCGGCTGGTGGCCGACTCCCACTGCGACGCCGTGTCGGCGAGACCTGCTGACCTGCAGGTGTGCGAGCAGATGGCCTGCCCCGAGTACAGCGTCTCCAGCTGGAGTGTGGTGGGTACTGCAGCCAGACAGGACTGCACTGCTGTGCATGACTGTGCTCAGGGTCTAGTGTTAGGAGTTGGGTTTGCAGTGCACAGTGTTTAGTGTTTTTAGTACACAGTGTTGATTATTTGCAGTGCTCAGTGTTGATTGTTTGCAGTGCTCAGTGTTGATTGTTTGCAGTGCTCAGTGTTGATTGTTTGCGGTGCTCAGTTTTGATTGTTTGCGGTGCTCAGTTTTGATTGTTTGCGGTGCTCAGTGTTGATTATTTGCAGTGCTCAGTGTTGATTATTTGCAGTGCTCAATGTTGATTATTTACTGTTTTCAGTGTTGATAGTTTCAGTGATCAGTATTAAATGTACAGTTCTCAGTGTTGATTGCAGTGCTGAGGGTTGATTGTTTGCAGTGCTCAGTGTTAAGTGTGCAGTGCTCAGTGGTGATTGTTCGCAGTGCTCAGTGACGTGCGGAGAGGGCGTGCAGTCGCGAGAGGTGGTCTGTGTTGGGGGCGGGTCCGAGCGGCTACCAGACTCCTCTTGCTTTCCCCTGCCCCGCCCACACGACACCCAGCCCTGCCAGAGACCGGCCTGCACCCCCCTCGTCTCCGTCTCCTGGCACCTGGGCCCCTGGAGTCTGGTGAGGGACACACCCTAATCTCACTCTCTATGGAGTCTGGGGAGGGACACACCTTAATCTCACTCTCTCTGGAGTCTGGTGAGGGACACACCCTAATCTCAGTCTCTCTGGAGTCTGGTGAGGGACACACCCTAATCTCACTCTCTCTGGAGTCTGGTGAGGGACACACCCTAATCTCAGTCTCTCTGGAGTCTGGTGAGGGACCACACCCTAATCTCATTCTCTCTGGAGTCTGGTGAGGGACACACCCTAATCTCAGTCTCTCTGGAGTCTGGTGAGGGACACACCCTAATCTCACTCTCTCTGGAGTCTGGTGAGGGACACACCCTAATCTCAGTCTCTCTGGAGTCTGGTGAGGGACCACACCCTAATCTCAGTCTCTCTGGAGTCTGGTGAGGGACCACACCCTAATCTCATTCTCTCTGGAGTCTAGTGAGGGACCACACCCTAATCTCATTCTCTCTGGAGTCTGGTGAGGGACACACCCTAATCTCAGTCTCTCTGGAGTCTGGTGAGGGACACACCCTAATCTCACTCTCTCTGGAGTCTGGTGAGGGACACACCCTTATCTCACTCTCTCTGGAGTCTGGTGAGGGACACACCTTAATCTCACTCTCTCTGGAGTCTGGTGAGGGACACACCCTAATCTCAGTCTCTCTGGAGTCTGGTGAGGGACCACACCCTAATCTCATTCTCTCTGGAGTCTGGTGAGGGACCACACCCTAATCTCATTATCTCTGGAGTCTGGTGAGGGACACACCCCAATCTCAGCCTCTGGAGTCTGGTGAGGGACACACCCTAATCTCAGTCTCTGGAGTCTGGTGAGGGACACACCCTAATCTCAGTCTGGTGAGGACTCTCTCACTCTCTCAGGAGTCTGGTGAGGGACACACCCTAATCTCAGTCTCTCTGGAGTCTGGTGAGGGACCACACCCTAATCTCAGTCTCTCTGGAGTCTGGTGAGGGGACCACACCCTCAAGTCTCAGTCTCTCAGGAGTCTGGTGAGGGACCACGCCCTAATCTCAGTCTCTCTGGAGTCTGGTGAGGGACACACCCTAATCTCAGTCTCTCTGGAGTCTGGTGAGGGACACACCCTAATCTCAGTCTCTCTGGAGTCTGGTGAGGGACCACACCCTAATCTCACTCTCTCTGGAGTCTGGTGAGGGACACACCCTAATCTCAGTCTCTCTGGAGTCTGGTGAGGGACACACCCTAATCTCACTCTCTCTGGAGTCTGGTGAGGGACACACCCTAATCTCACTCTCTGGAGTCTGGTGAGGGACACACCCTAATCTCAGGAGTCTGGTGAGGGACACACCCTCTCTCAGGAGTCTGGTGAGGGACCACACCCTAATCTCATTCTCTCTGGAGTCTGGTGAGGGACCACACCCTAATCTCATTATCTCTGGAGTCTGGTGAGGGACACACCCTAATCTCAGTCTCTCTGGAGTCTGGTGAGGGACACACCCTAATCTCAGTCTCTCTGGAGTCTGGTGAGGGACCACACCCTAATCTCACTCTCTCTGGAGTCTGGTGAGGGACACACCCTAATCTCACTCTCTCAGGAGTCTGGTGAGGGACCACACCCTAATCTCACTCTCTCAGGAGTCTGGTGAGGGACACACCCTAATCTCAGTCTCTCTGGAGTCTGGTGAGGGACCCACCCTAATCTCAGTCTCTCAGGAGTCTGGTGAGGGACACACCCCAATCTCAGTCTCTCTGGAGTCTGGTGAGGGACACACCCTAATCTCAGTCTCTCTGGAGTCTGGTGAGGGACACACCCTAATCTCAGTCTCTCTGGAGTCTGGTGAGAGACACACCCTAATCTCAGTCTCTCTGGAGTCTGGTGAGGGACACACCCTAATCTCAGTCTCTCTGGAGTCTGGTGAGAGACACACCCTAATCTCAGTCTCTCTGGAGTCTGGTGAGGGACACACCCTAATCTCAGTCTCTCTGGAGTCTGGTGAGGGACACACCCTAATCTCAGTCTCTCTGGAGTCTGGTGAGGGACACACCCTAATCTCAGTCTCTCTGGAGTCTGGGGACTGAGGGGTTTGTGAGCTCTGTACTCCGGCACATGGGGTTTCACTTTTTAAGACTCCTATGAAGTTAAATCTCAGACTGTCTGCTTTCATTTGACGGCCTGTCCATCCATCTCACATGATCTGTGCAGAAATTAGTAGCCCCTCGTTTTTGGGAGCAAAATTACTTGCTGCTGAAGTTAATTACCCGTAGACTTAAGGCTGGGTATTTACTCTGGGTTTCTTATCTAACCCCAAAACACTCAAACTGCTGCTGAACTCACCGATCCAACAGCACCAAAGACTTATACCACCTATACCACAGACTCTCATATCTGACCCTCACTGGAAAGAACAGTGCTCCTATTTTTGTCCAACATTTTGATTGCAGCATCAATTAATGCCACTGATTGGCCATGTGCTGTAACTAACCAGGTGCCCCAGGTGTAACTCAGTCATGATGAGGGAACAAAATGGAGAGGTGAAACCCAGCAGTATTACAGGCCTGAACAGTGAGTGTCCCTGAATTAGACCCTTCGCGCACATAGACCTTTAGAGCACAAACAGACCTTCATAGCACATTGTCTTTGAACCCCACTGCCACTATAGTGCTGAGCTGGGGGCCTATAGCACAGCTAACACAAAAACCCTCTCGCAATGTTGCATCTTCTAAGAGAATGTTTCAGGAACATTGTGAGAACATTATGAGAACCCACCCTCTCCTCCCCCACAGTGCAGTGTGAGCTGTGGCTCGGGCACGAGGGAGCGGCAGGTGTTCTGTTCTGATGCGGATCAGGTGCTGCACGCCGCGGGGCGCTGTGAGCCAGTGCCCAGACCTCACACTACAGAGACCTGTAACCACCAGCCCTGTCCCAGCCCACAGTGTGAGTCTCGCTTTAATCTGCAGCTGCAGCATTCTTACACTTCCTTTTCCTGTGGCAGAGTGAGTCATGTGTCCTTTCTGTGTGTGTGTGTGTGTGTGTGTTTAACAGTGGTGCCGAGTATGCAAAACCCTAGAGGATATGACCGTAGCACACAGTTCCTGCCGTACATCCCTGAAGAGAACTCAGGTTTTTATATTTTACGTCATATTGGTCTACTGTCCCACATCCACTACCATCTGTCCTACCCCCACTATCTACTGTACCACCCTCACCATCCTCTGCCCCAGCCTCAGTATCTACTGTCCCACCTCCACTATCTACTGTCCCACCTCCATTATCTACTGTCCCACCTCCACTATCCACTGTCCCACCTCCACTATCTACTGTCCCACCTCCACTATCCACTGTCCCACCTCCACTATCCACTGTCCTGCCTCCACTATCTACTGTCCCACCTCCACTATCTACTGTCCTGCCTCCACTATCTACTGTCCCACCTCCACTATCTACTGTCCCACCTCCACTATCTACTGTCCCTACTTCCACTATCTACTGTCCTGCCTCCACTATCTACTGTCCCACCCCCACTATCTACTGTCCTGCCTCCACTATCTACTGTCCCACCTCCACTATCTACTGTCCTGCCTCCACTATCTACTGTCCCACCCCCACTATCTACTGTCCCACCTCCACTATCTACTGTATCACCCTCACCATCCTCTGCCCCAGCCTCAGTATCTATTCTCCCACCTCCATTATCTACTTTCCCTCCCCTACTATTTACTGTCCCACCTCCATTATCTAATGTCACAGTCCCACTGTGTCCTGCATTACCTGTACTGCTCTCAGTCCACAGGCCAGCAGAGAGACCTGAAAGTGGAAGCCACTGTTCCCAGACCCTCTTTGGCTGCTGCCCTGACCGCCAGACCCCAGCCGAGGGGCCCAATGGGGAGGGCTGTGCCCCAGAGATCTGCGCTCACAGCAGGTTCCTCTGCCTTAAACCCAAAATTTGCACGAGGTGACCCCACTATGAGCAAACATGTACAATAACAGCAGGTACCTGTCTTCTAACCCCAAAATTCGCCCTGGATCCCCCCATTATGAGCAAACATGAGCAAAAATAGCAGGTTCCTGTGCTTTAAAACTTTGCATTGGATTGTACATCATGAGAGAATGTGGATGATGCCCACAGGATATTTCAAATCCTTTGTGGAGAGCTATAATATGGTTGTGATATATTGCAATAACAATCGATTTTATTCTGTTCTGCTCTCTCTCTCTCTCTCTCTCTCTCGCTCTCTCGCTCTCTCTCTCTCTGCTGTAGTTTTGGCTGCTGTGCGGATGGTGTAACTGTGGCCTCGGGCCCAGGTAAAGCAGGCTGTCCTGAGGTAGAGCTGCACCCTGAGGTGGGCGTCACCCTGTGATATTCATCTTTTTCCTCATTCACTTTTTCCCACCATTCCTTTTTCTATTATTCCTCTCCCTTCATCTTCTGTTTCCTCTCTCCTCCCGCTAACTAAGTCATCATCACATCGCAGTCCTAACAGGTCGAGAGGTACTGGTTCGCTTGTCTCCCTTGATCAGGTGTGTTTATCAGAAGTGCTTTATAGCTCAGGTATTTACCTGGCAGGACAGAAACGCTGGGCTGGGTTTGCATTCATGTGGCCTGTTTGGGATCCTGCTCTCACGCCTCACCAGCCCGTCTCTCTCCTCAGGAACGCAGCCCGACCTGGATGGAAACACCAGAGCCGTGTCAGACCTCAGCTTATGGCTGTTGCCATGACAACATCAGCCCGGCAGCGGGGCCAGGGCAGCAGGGCTGTCCCACTGACACTGCTGACGGTGAGGGGGAGATCTCCGACAGGAGACACTCAAAACCTGACACCAGCATCATCACCCCACTGATAGCTGTAATATACAGGAGGGAGGTCATTGGGCTGACAGGTGTAGTATGCAGTATGTACAGAGAGGTATGTGACTGCGCTGACAGTTGCAGTATGCAGTACTGAGACAGACATTTGACTGTGCTGACAGTTTTAGTATGCAGTATGGAAGGAGGTATTTGACTGTGCTGACAGTTGCAGTATGCAGTACGGATAGATGTAATTGTGCTGACAGTTGCAGTATGCAGTACGGATAGATGTAATTGTGCTGACAGTTGCAGTATGCAGTACGGATAGATATATTTGTGCTGACAGTTGCAGTATGCAGTATAGCAGGAGATATTTGGCTGCATTGACAGTTATATTATACAGTAATGGCAGAGGTATTTGTGCTTACTTTTGTAGTATGCAGTATGGATACTCACTGTGTTGTCCATCCTCAGCATGCTCCCTGCCCTCCCTCATTGGCCCATGCACCGACTGGACGTCTCGCTTCCACTACGATTCCGCCGCGGGCAGGTGCATCCACTTCTGGTTCGGCGGGTGCCACGGCAACGGCAACAACTTCCTGACGAGGGAGGAGTGCCTGAGGCGTTGCCATGTCGACCGCTCCGCCCAGCCTCCCCCCGCCCCAGCGCAGAGGCAGGACCCTAAGCTTGGTGGTGTGGGCGGGACCAGGAGGGTGTTTCCCGCGCAGAGAGGGGCGGGGTCTGGCCGTCGCTATGGCTCCAGCGCCGCCGCCCAAGCACAGAGAGTCCGTGTGCCCCACCGCCGACTCCGACATGCCCCCTGAACCACAGCCAAGTCACCACATGCGGCAAAAACCATAGAATAAGTTAACCAGTCTCAAAATCAGGCAATCTGCAGTACAGAAGTATTTTAGTCCCATCCTCAGACCTCAAAATTTTATTTCTATTACATTTTTTTTAACAGTTACATGAGACAAAAAATAGCC
This sequence comes from Gymnothorax javanicus, assembly GCA_029692085.1. Taxonomy (NCBI): domain Eukaryota; kingdom Metazoa; phylum Chordata; class Actinopteri; order Anguilliformes; family Muraenidae; genus Gymnothorax; species Gymnothorax javanicus. The sequence goes on from CM056198.1 coordinate 2,454,681, forward strand.
CGCAGCTTGAGATATTTTGACTCCCTTCAAGATTTGCTGATGGTAAGATGGATTATCTCATTATGCAAACAGTAATATAAAACAAATAAGTTTTCTATTTGGGACAAAGAGAGAAGTCTAATTATGAGACTAATATGCCTGTTTAGACAGACTGATTTCCAGTGCAGTCCACTGATCTCAGTACAGCGGTGCTGTATTATTCATCTGACATAACCTGATGTCACAACAATTCAAAACATTTGATTAACTTCACACCGATTCATGCTAACTGCTGCCCCAACGGATGTAATTAAACTGAAATGATTAAGAGATACCGTATCATGTGCTTTGTGTGTCCTCTTTCTTTTTTTTTTCTTTTATCTAATCCCCCCCCCCATTTTTGGGAGTCCACTGAATTAATTCAATTACAATAAATTTCTCAAAAGACCCCACACCCACCCTTTGACTCCCATCACAGCTCCATACACCCATATATACAGACGATACGGTGAAAGGACAATGACAGAAATTAGATGTAAATATAAACAAAAATGAGTAAATTGAAATGAGAATTAACAGCATATCCGCACCAATACATACATTGATCATAATTATATATATACATATATATACTCATGCTTTAGCAAATATACATTCATACAAACACAGACAAACATATCATATATTAATAGACTCATACACATTTACCTATGTTATTTTCATTCCCAGCCCTCTGCTACTCTCAGCGCCCTCCATCTATCCTTACATACACTTAACCTACTGTTTTCATGTGCCATCATACATTCCATTTTACTGTGATGTTCTACGATGAGTTTAAATCTCTCTGTCCTCAAAGCGAGCACAGATTTTGATTTAAAAATGAAAATTTTGCCAAGAAGTATTATAATATTGACTATTTTTCCGGAGTCATTTGTTAGACTGCCCAGAAGTATGGTGGGCAAATCCAGTGTAAAGTTACTTGAATATAAAGCCAGCCACCTCTGAGCCCCAGTCCAAAACAGACTCTCCATGGCTGCAAAATTTTGTCTATTTTATCAAGTTTTTTTATTGAAATTAACTTCTGAGAGATTATCCATGTTTTCAGGAATATGAATGCCGAGCATATCAACTGATCCATTCTTTCACTTTATGGGTAAATTACACCGTAAGGTAAATGTAGTGTTTCTCAGAGAGCCGATCCTAAGTATTGTGCATTTGTCATAATTTGGCTTCAAGCCTGACAAGCAGGAAAAACAATCCAGGTCCTGTGTTCGGCTTTGCAAGGATAAGGACTGAGGTGTCAACAGAAAGGTAGTATCATCTGCATATATAGAAACCTTTGTATGCAGCCCCTGGATTTCTAAGCCTTTGATTTTTTTATTTGATCTAATCTTCATAGCAAGTATTTCAATTGCCATTATAAACAAATAAAGTGATAAAGGACAACCCTGTTTTACTCCCCTTGACAGTGAAATATTACCTGAAATATGACCATGATTTATAATTTACATGTTAGGTTGTAATTAAACTGAAATGATTAAGAGAATACCGTATCATGTGCTTTGTGTGTCCTCTTTCTTAAAGTACAGTTTTCGGTGCAATTTGTGTGGGTATAACTGTTTATATTTTTATGCTTGAAAGGAAATGGGAATCCATCCTTTGGGCAAAAGGCAAGGACACACCCTGGACAGCTCACCTGTCCATCACAGGGCATGTGCACCATTTAGACACACTCATGCCTATCAGCAGTTTAGAGTTTTCAAATAGCCTGACATGAATGTCTTTGGACTGTGGGAGGAAACCCACGCAAACACAGAGAGAACCTGCAAACTCCACGCAGAAAGGCCCCAGACTGGATTCAAACCCACAACCTTTTTGCTGTGAGGCAGCAGTGCTACCCACTGTGCCACCCACACAACAGGACTGTCCGGTATTATAAACATGATATTAAACACTGTCTGATATTGTAAACATAATATTAAACACTGTCTGGTATTGTAAACATAATATTAAACACTGTCTGGTATTGTAAACATAATATTAAACACTGTACAGTGTTGTAAACATAAAATTAAACACTGTCCGGTATTGTAAACATAATATTAAACACTGTCCAGTGTTGTAAACATAATATTAAACACTGTCCGGTATTGTAAACATAATATTAAACACTATCTGGTATTGTAAACGTAATATTAAACACTGTCCAGTGTTGTAAACACACTAACACAGATTTGGTGGCCACCTAATTTTGTATGATTTTAGGTGACTTATCAAAGTTCCAAAATTAAACATATGTTGATAAATCTTGTTGATAAGAAACTAAAGGAAAAACCTGGAGGAAGAGTCTAAATAAGTTTTCGGGCCACTACAAACCATCTGAATGTGCATGGGCACAGATTCTTAAAGTCTCTGGAACTCTACTGGAGGGACAGAACACCATTCCTCCATAAGATATTCCCTCATTTGGTGGATTAATGATGATGGTTGAGGGCGCTAACATGTTGTTCCGAAATCTGCCATGGGTGGGTTGAGCTGAAACTAGGGTACTGTGAAGGTAGTACCATATGACATCATCACATCGTCATCTTGCCCAGGGCTTACAGTTTTCAAGGGCCAAGAACTGTTGGTTTTCTTCTCTCCCTTTACCCAAAAGAACATATTTTAAAAAATGTGTTTTTAAAATTACAATTCTATGTTGACCATCAACAAAACAATTCAGAGGGGGGTCATTGATACATTTATTTCAACAAGAAAAGCCAAGTGAGTGTCTCGGTTTGTTGTTTGTCGGTTTCCTCAATTTACATTACATCATGGCTCTAAATTTATTTAAACATTCTAAATGTGCGTATTTGTTACTCGAGTGTATGGACCACAAATGAAAACCACTTTCATCACTTCCTCCATGATTTACAATGTGCACTGATATTTTATCAGGTCTCATCATTAAATAACAGGACTCCATCCTCTTCACTAATGTCAGATTGAGCTGATACACAAGAATATAATGATCTGCTTTCAATAAGTCTGTTCAGATTTTAATAAACCCCATTGAACATGACCTCGGCATATTTGCATCGGTTTATCCGCAATTATTTTAAAAGATTTCCAAACTGCCCTAAAAGTCACACTGAAACAGTTTTTTGGGTACCACTTATCATATGTCAAAAAAAGTGCAAATAATTTCATAAACCCATGGCGAGGGGGACAGGGCTTTTTGTGCCAACACAGAACTATCATCTCAGCGATGAATGATGAACCTCATCAAAGATTTTACTGTTTCTCTTCACCTTTACTTGTAATGGTGTTTGTGCTGTATGATTCCGGTTTCACTGCGAATCTAAACCAGCATGCGCGCACACAAAAACCAACAAAGCAGCGCTGCGGCTCGAGAAAAAGCACCGCTGCAAAGAGCCCTCTCCACGTGCGCTCAGACAACCACAACAGAGCTTACCTTATTTCACCTGAGCCACAACAAGTCGTCGGAGCCGGATGAAAACGTAGTATATGTGAATTTGGCCAATTTAAATTTTTTATATCAATAGACACAGAAATAACCGCTGAAACTACAGTTAAAACCTCGTAACAAATGGACCAATGGAAGGAGAGAAAAATGTCACGTGACGTAAGCTCAGCTCCCGATAAAGGATGTATTTTTGAGGATAATGTTGTGCGTGGTATGTCATTTGTTTATGACAAAAATGAATAGTTGACAACTTTTTTTTCTAATATTTCACGGAAAGATGAAAGGTAACTCAAATGAGATCAAACAAGGATATTTTTCTGTCTTCTGAAAAAGCTGAGGAAACTGTTTGTGAGATTTTCATCCAGAACCGACAAAGAACTGTATAACGATCCAGTACATTTTTCATTAATGCCTTGTCTATAAACTTAATTTTCATGGACATATTAATAGTCAGGGCCAATTTCATTTTCACTCTCATGTTATACTTTCATTGGAAAAAAACTAATGTTTTTACCATATCAAGAAAAAGTATGTTCCCAGCTGTAAATTACATGCAAAATAACATTACACAACATGAGTGGCGAGAACAGGCCATATAGCACAACCAGCCTCGCCATTTTCCTATGACTAAAGTGAACCTAACACTTCAGATAGTCAAGGACCAGATGGTGTCCAGCACTGTATAAAGCCTAGACTCGAAAACTCTTAAAATTTCAGCCTCTACAATATGGCCAGGCAAGCTATTCCAAACTGTGATCACCTGATTCCATGGCAATGATCCATCTCAATTTCAGGTCATGTAGAAAAATACTGATTTAAGAGACTAAAATTACCTTAAAGGACAGTCTGTGGTGAGGTTATGGGCTGGAGGGTCTGTGTAAACAGAACCGCGGGGCTGTTTGTGGATGCCAGCATGTTCTGCGTGGGTGTGACACAAACCGCATCCTTTCTGAACTTTCTGTTACTTATACATCTCTCGCATTCATCTCTCTCATGCTTCTCTCTCATGCCTCATTTTGTTTTGACTTGTTTTCTATAAATGGAACTCTATTTGTGCGGAAAAGCTAAGCGTCATTTTAAACTCGTCAAACGAATGCAAAAGTAGAGAAACATCTTTGGGTTTACGGTTTGTTTTTAAATAACTGCACAGGGAAGCTCTATCGAATATTTCCAACCTCCCTAATATCCACATGGGGGTCTGACCACTGAAGTCTTCCAGCTAGACACGTTTGGCTATTCCAGGGTCTCGGTTAAAACGCAGCAGTGATCACACCCTAGCGGTCGCTGCTCTGTGACTATGGAACAGGATACACCCCCATCTACATTAAATGTGCCACTTCAATATCTGTTTTCAAATCTGCTCTCAAAACTTTTATACTCTCGCTTTCTACCATGTTTAGTCTTCACTCGTGGCCTGTATGTGTCTAGCGCTTCATCCTCTTTGTTATGTGTTCTGTTCTTTGTATACGATCCTTAGTTCTGTTTATCTTACATGTCTTATATGTGTATTTGCTATCGGCCTAACTTTAGTCTGCACTTTAATGCATTTGAAATTTCCTATGTAAATAAATGACTTACTATTGTCGTCTTGGTTATTCATTTTGGATGTTCATTTGCACAACTGGCTGTGCATAAAGTCTGGTATACATCATAAAATGGTGTATTGCGGGAGAGTCGTGTCATGAATGTGTTCCACATTTTAACAAACCTCCGGACTGCTCAGGGAGAGAGAGAAACCTGTCATTTCCTGTGCAGGAAGCTCTTTATCTGTGAAATCAGGTCAAACAATCTTACATACGAAACACCTGCCACTGAGATGACAAACATTGGGTCTGATAATCGTATCATTATTACAGGGAGGACAACCTTTAAGCAGTTCTGTCGATCTCCCCCATATAAAGAGCAGACTCAATTACAGGCACGTTAAATCATAAAGCAATGTTTAATACTTTCACTAGCATTCTATTACACCCCAACTGTGCTGCAGTATTCTTACACCAGCTCAAATGTTTGCAAAGATTTTCGTAGTGTCAGTGACGAGAGGGGCAAAAATCTGAAATTCTGGACTACATCTCCCAGGATGCACTTAACAAGAAAGCCCCTCAGATGTGGGCCATTTGAAGAGGGGTATTTCTGAACCCTTGATGTGCAGGGTTCAAAGAAAACAGACAGGAGTCGTAATGAGGGAGTTACACTGGCAGGGGTGGGGGACAATCACTTTATTTGTCACTAAAAGCAAATGTGCTATAAAAATTATAGTAACCGGATATGGCAAATATATTTTCAATTCATAAATTTTCTCAGACTATTGTTCTGGAAAAAAAAATACATGTCATTGTGCTCTTTTGTCTTTTAACTGAGTACGCTCTTGCATTATACTCCTGCATCAATGAGAAAAGTAGAACTGGCAGCCGAAGACTCGGCGGTCAGGACCTCATATGGTCATCGCGCTTGTTCTTCATTCCTGCGGGAAATACAGAGAATATTTACGGTAAAAAGATTCAACCAACTGCAGTTAAAAGTGTCATAATAAAGGGGATGAGATGCTCCTCCTCTGTAATCTACACAGGAATCCAGCGTATCTGAATAGAGTCGTAGCCCCTGCAGATAACAGAGGGGGTTCTTACTGTATGACTGCAGAAAACACACAACCATAATCACTGTGACTACCAATCATATTCACTTCTCAGTTTTCAAATGTGCACTCTATATATACATCATTCATGCTGTGAATTCTGCGGAAAAGGGTGTGTTGAGCGCGTGCGATCTAAATGCAGGAGGGGGCATCTATTTTCAAACCGTGAAACCACTCACAATCACATACATTATTGTGGCAGAGTCCTGGGTGTTACTTGTAAGACAGAATTTTGCATAACTATAACTTAGAGTTTCTATGAGCTGACATTGAATTATCATGATTAAGTAAAAGCATTTTTGTGAAATTTAAGACCACGTAAAAATGAAGTTTGTACTGTCCATAATTTTGAAAACCACTTGATGGTGGTTGGTTAAATACAAATGAGCAAAATGACAGAGTACATTTCAGTAACTGGTCACCCAATGAGCATCCAATCCAGCTGCAAATGACGTGACACTCAGAACAAATAACTTGAAGCAACACATATACAAAAGTAAGAAGACCAAAAAAAAAGCCTTTTTTCGGTGTTATGTTATAGTTTTAGTTTCATGTTTTGATATTATTTGAGAGAGGACATACCTTGTTTTTCGCGCATCAGCACAGTCAGGATTATCATGTACAGGACGCTCTTACATATGAGCACTGTGTACCACAGTCGCCCGGCAACCAGTCCTCGTCTCCATTTCTCCGCTAAAAACAAATTCAACAGCAACAGAACAATAAAAAGCAAAGAATCAGACAACATTGTTATTTCTGAAATATAATAGTAGACAGTGGATGAAACACTACAGATATTGACTTGCCATGACTCATTTTAAATCTATGAATAACACCAGAAAAGTACATGCAATAATGAATACTGGACTTAAATTGAACTTTATTAATTAGCTAGCCTGCGGAGGATGGGCTTCCCCACTATAGTCGGGTTCCTCCTGAGATTTCTTCCCTCTGGGGAGATTTTTCTCACCACTGTTTGAGGATTTTTCTCCCTACTGGGAGTGGGTTTTCTTTTTTGCCTCATTTGCTACACTGGGGATTAGGCTGGGCACTGCCCTTTCATTTATTTAATCTCTCACTGTAAAGCATATTTGTGACTGTCTGATAAAAGTGCTACACAAATAATACTACAACCCCAATTCCAAAATAGTTGGGACAAAGTGTAAATTGTGAATAAAGTCAAAATGCAATGACTTTCAGATCACATGAGCAAATATGTTATCTACAATAGAACATAGATAACATTTCAAATGTTGAAACTGGGACATTTTACATTTTTATCCACAAAATGAGCTTATTTCAAATATTCTGGCTGCAACAAGTCTCAAAAAAGTTGGGGCACAGGCAAAAAAGGGCTGAAAAAGCAATTAATATATAAGAGAATCAGCTGAAAGAACATTTAGCAAGTAATTACGTTAACTGGCATCAGGTGTGTAACATGATTGGCTATAAAAGGGATGCCTTAGAGAGGCTGAGTCTCTCAGAAGTAAAGACAGCCAGAGGCTCTCCAACCTGTGAAGGCTTGCGTAAAAAAATTGCGGAATACTTTAAAAACAATGTTCCCCAACATCAAATTGCAAAGGCTTTGAAGGTCTCATCATCGACAGTGCATAACATCATCAAAAGATTCAGAGAAACTAGAAAAATCTCTGTGCATAAGGGACAAGGCCGAAGAGCTTTACTGGATGCTTGTGATCTTCGGGCCCTGAGACGCCACTGCATCACTCACCGGCATGATTCTGTCATTGACATTACTAAATGGGCCCAGGAATACTTCAAGAAACCACTGTCTGTAAACACAGTCCGCTGTGCCATCCACAGATGCTACCTAAAACTCTATCGTGCAAAAAGGAAGCCATTGTTGAGCATGATCCAGAAGCCCCGCCGTGTTCTGTGGGCCAAGGCTCATTTAAAATGGACTGTAGCAAAGTGTCCTGTGGTCAGACGAGTCCAAATTTGACATTCTTGTTGGAAATCATGGGCGTTGTGTCCTCTGGGCTAAAGAGGAGAAAGACCACCCCTCCTGTTATCAGCGTTCAGTTCAAAAGCCAGCATCTCTGGTGGTATGGGGATGCATTAGTGCATATGGTGTGGGACACTTGCATGTTTTAAAAAGCACCATGAATGCTGAAAGGTATATAAAGGTTTTAGAGCAACATATGCTCCCCTCCAGACGACATCTATTCCAGTTAAGCCCTTGCGTATTTCAGCAGGACAATGCAAAACCACATACTGCAGCTATTACAACAGCATGGCTTCGTAGTAGAAGAGTCCGTGTGCTGAACTGGCCTGCCTGCAGTCCTGATCTTTCACCGATTGAGAACATTTGGCGCATAATTAAACGAAAAGTCCGTCAAAGGAGACCCAAAACTCTCCAGCAGCTGGAAGTCTGTATTAAAAAAGAGTGGGATCAAATTTCAATGGCTAAACTCGAGAAACTTGTCTCCTCAATGCCCAGACGCCTCCACTCTGTGTTTAAAAGAAGAGGGGATGCCACACCATGGTAAACAGGCCCCTGTCCCAACTTTTTTGAGACCTGTAGCAGCCATCCAATTTGAAATGAGCTCATTTTGTGGATAAAATTGTAAAATTTCTCAGTTTCAATATTTGCTATGTTATCTCTGTTCTATTGTGAATAAAATACTGGCTGGTGTGATTTGAAAGTCATTGCGTTTTGATTTTATTCACAATTTACACTTTGGAATTGGGGTTGTAAATTGAACTGAGTGCATAAGTTAATCATCATAATTTAAGTATTAAAGGTTTTCCTCCCATAAATACAGGCCTAGAGTATGCTTAGATAGTAAACAATATGGCAGTAAGTGAACGTTACAAGTTACACAGTGTGAATCACGGAAATGTCACTATCACCCCTCAAACAGAGAATGTGCATGATCAGAAATTCTGGACTGACTTCATGCACATAAATTATGAAAAAACAGCAAATTAATATCAGTAAATTAAGACAGAAATGACCTCTGTCATCGGTGAGGTTGGGAAGTTTCAGCTCTCATTGGGTGCTGAGGTGCTTTAATAGGCTCACCTGAGAAACAACCTGAAATCACACAAAACAGTCCTGTTAGCTGAGATACGTACTGAAATACATATAGTACAGTGGAAAATAATCTAATTAATGTGTTGTCGGGTTTTTAGCTGTAGTTGCGTTCCCACCCTTTTCTCCAGAGATAGAATGAGAGGCGGTGAGGGCGTGGCTCCCATTGAAGAGGTGGGTTACGCAGGTGAAAACGTTTTGTGGGCGGAGCCAGTCCTGGGCGGGGATCTTTATTTGGCTGCTGAGGCTGTAGGTCTTGGCGGACTTGTCCAACAGGGGCTCGCTGTCAGCCTGACCACCCTCTCTCCCCACTCCATTCACCTCCCACGACACCTGGATCTGCTCGGGGTAGAATCCCATAACCACACACACCAGCGTCACCTCGGACTTCCTCTTCCTGCTCTGGTGCACTTCCTGTGGGGCAGGTGGCAGCACTGTAACTGTGGGAGGGGTGACCACATGCTGGGGATCTGGAGAAGAAGAAATGCAGGTATTCCACATCACCAGCATGTAAACAGTATGTACATTGAGGTCTAAAAGTATTTGGACATGGACTCCATTTTAAAGGGCAATAATTCTGACACAATTCACTCAGTCTAGATGTACACACACTCAAATTGAACTGTAATTACAGCCCTGTGTTTCAATACATATAATTACAGATCTCATTGTACATTTATGTAATTATTTACTTATACATAGTATTTATTCATGTACAAAAGTATTTATATATTTAAAGTTTACATAAGTGCTGAGATAACAAGCAGCTCGATCACAGATGTTTCTGAGCAGGGTTGGCAGAGAGTGCCAAGGCTGTAAACATGTTCGTTTGACACACATGAAGTAAACAGTTGGCGTGTGGTTTACATACAGCTAACGTCAGCTCCAACGCACCTGTTCCCCGTCTCAAAAATGGGTCAAATTATATAAACCAGCACCACATTTCTGAAATTATGCCAAATTTACAGAAAAAAAAAAACAGCCTTTCAACTCACTTTCATGGAAAATAAATCTTAGTTTTTGATGACACTTTATCAAATTGTGGCACACTAGTTGAAACGGCTCAACTTAAAAAATGTTTAAAACCGAAGGCTTGGATATTGGAAGCTGCCTGTGTCATTTTAATGAGCAAAATAAAAATAAAAATGTCAAATCACCTTTTTCTAAGTGTTTTACACCATGTTTCAGTTGATTATTACAAAGGAAACTCTATTGCTAAAACAAGTATGTTCATAAGCAACTTCAGTTCCTCATCGGCTCTCCCCTTGACTCAAGTCTCTCATCAATGCATGAAGTTCAGCTTTATTCACTCTAAATCTGTAAATCAGGTCCTGGACTGTAAAATCACTGGGTTATTTTCCTCACCTCAGCAGTGTGAGAATTCGATAGCAGAGGTGCGAGGAGAAACACTTCGGAAACAGAAACTGCACTCAGTCACCAAGCAAAGACAGTTCTCTGGCCCAAATGATGCTTAACATGGTTCCAGAAAAAGAGTGAATCTATAGTGTCTCATCCACCAATAACTTTGATAATCGATGATTAATATGCACAAACACATCCCGCTCTGCAAGTCCACGCCTGATCATATTACACAAATACACACTATGATAATCTGGCTCAAAGTATCACATCCCACTACTCCCCACTTAAATTAAAAAAAAAAAAAAAAAACAACTACTCCTCCTAATCAACTTTTACCATCCATACCAATACTCACAGAATAATAAACCCTGCTCACCCCTGATCATATTATCACAAACCAGTGCCACCTTCTGCAATTCATTACATTTATAATATCTTACATTAGGCTCCTTCTCTCATACAGGGTGTTTCAAAAAGACGGACCCAATTTCAATGCAGTATATTTCTTGATAGCAACATGGGACAATTACACAAAAAGTTACAAATGGTTTAGTGGGTTTTCAAGTTTTTTTTCAAATCAGGTCGATCTCCATGAAACACCCTGTATTATGCCAACAGGCAACAACCATTTTACATCATATTTCACCAAGTGCACAGACAGAAAAGGTAAACTGAGAAAGCAGTGAGTGTCACACCGTGACTTGGACAGCAGAACAGGACTCGAGCAGGAAACCCTTACCTACGACAGTCAGTCTCGTTCCTCCACCAAAGTACTGCTCAAATCCTGAGCACAGTTATATACTGCCGACACAAAACCACCTGTTTCACAGTGAACCCACACAGTCCCCTGTTAAATAGAGTGCACACATGACCCCGTAATGTAGACCACACACAAAACCCCCGTTATACGGTATATTACTCACACGCATCGCCCTGTTACATAGTGCACACGAAACTACCTGTTCATCGCCGTGCTCTGCTCACACTTCACAATAAAAGCACACGAACTGGCATGAACTAAAATGGCCTTAACATGACTTAATGATGAACAAATAATACTTAAGCCTGAAAATAATATCATCAGTCGGTGTATAAGCCAACAAATAATTTTAGAAGTGTAGTCATGTCGGAATTACCATTTTTACAGTAGCAAAGGACAAACTTAATTTATCTGTTAAATACATTCACTGTTTTGTTATTCATAAATTAACTGGCATTATCTAATGTCTTACAGTGGACCCGATGAAATGATGCACCGGCGAACTTTTCATTTGTTATACATTAACTGTAGGCTATTTGTTAATTTCAAATCGTATGGACCTTATTGCAAGTGTTACGGATTCTCTCAATGCATCTCTTTTGTTTTTATTTATTTACACACCTTTTATCAGTTTTTTTGTTTGTTTGTTTTTTGTTTGTTTGTTTTTGTTTTTTTTTTTTTGGCTGTGTATGTGTTCACGGAATGTATGACACCTCTAATGGTCCTCTCAGAGAATCCATAAAAATGTGAAATGTTTCATTTAATTTCATCCTCAGAAGCCAAAGGAATCAGACATATGAAGCTTTTTTCTCAAGACACGGCCGTGTGAGTTTTAATGGAGTAATGTGCTTCGTTTTTAGCACTGTGTGAACTAGCGGCGCAGAAGTATAGCGCCGTGTCTTCTGCAGCGAGAGCGGAGATGTGCAGGGCGCCTCGCTGCATCGTCTCCCGGATGAAACGGAATCGGGCTTTGAACTGGTCTTCACAAGCGGGCGCTTCACTGCTGTACGCAGACCCGATCAGGACCAGAATCCGGTCCTGTACTGCCCGTCGGTACCAGAACATGTTATGATAGTCGCCCTCGCTGTGGCTGCACTTAATCTCCGCGTCCTCCCCGGCTCTGGCCACGATGGAAGAGGGCTGCTCAAACTCCACGCTTCCAGCGAGATCTGCGCAAAGAGTGGGATAAAGACTCTGCGATAAAACAAGCGAGAGCTGCAAAAGCATCTTCATGGTGTAAAATTCAATTGACAACATGTTATCTGTACTTATGTGTGATCTACCTGAGAGACAGAATAATTGAACAGAGAGACCAAACAACACCCTCCATGCCATTCTGCAGTCTTCTGGGGAGCAGAGCTTCTGAAAACGCCTTTGAAGTGTTTCCTGGAACAGACAGCAGCGCCGAGAACGAAAAGTGGTTTCTGGCATTGCAATCGGATGTCATACATACACTCTCAAGAAATGAATTATTGACTTTCCCTCCTCCAAGCACATCGGAGAACAGTGCTGCCCTCTACTGCATTCAATTGTTACAGGGATTCTGCGGGACTGAGGCCACAACAGTGCTTCAGTCAGGCGAGGATATGCTCTTGGTGGAAAATCTCCTCTTAATCCACAGAAAACACTTAAAGCTGTGAGACTCCTAAACTGTACATTGCTTTAAAAATGAATATTTATTTGAAGAAAACTGGTATCACAGGACCACCCAATGGCCATATTCCAACGAGAATATGTCACACGTGCAGGCTAGCTCATGACCATACCCCACAGAATGTATATTTACATGAAATCCTGTCACTCACATTCTAGCCCATGAATTTGTGTATGTAATTGATTTTGGTGAGCCCCGCGGAGACCAACACAAGATAACAAAATATGAACCTGAGACCTCTCAATGATGGGTTTCCTCTCAAATAATGGAACTCTAACGACCTCTACTGACCGAAATGTATTTTTACTTTATTTTTTAAACCTTTTCTCAGGATGAATACAGCTTGATACACACAGGAGCGCACGTTTTAATGGAAAAGTGTTTCTTCTTTATGTGTTTTTGCCTTTGTTCGTGCAGTTGTGTGCGTGCGTGTGTGTGTGTGTGTGTGTGTGTGTGCGAAGTAAACATTCCTGTGTCATGCAGTTCTGCAGGTGTGTACACAGGTTTTGTTTGAGCTGCCTGGTTTATTGTGTTCTAGTCGGTGATGTCAGTCGCTTTCCAGTTTATGGTCTCTAATGCTGGCGACTCCACTTCCTGCCGTTTGCGATGCCGTTTCCTGCTCCTTCAAAGAGGTTTCAGTCCCTCTACCCTTTAGTATTTCTCCAGGAAACATCTGCCTCCCACAAAACAAAAGGAAGGCAGGGACACACACACATACACACACGCTTACAAACACACACACACACACACACACACTATTCTCTGGGTGCTTCAGAGCCAGTCAATGCAATTCACTGAGGAAAAAAATGGGTTCACTGCCCGTTACAGTATTAATGGTCCATTAAATTTGTAGTCAAATCTAATCTTCCGTCTTCACTGATTACTTTGCTGTCAGTGTTTTTCTTCAGAAATGTATAACATATGTGCTTTCCCGTGATACTTCCACAAAAAATTGACCCAGATAGACCGATAATCCTTTGGCTAGATCATAGTGAGTCTTTCGGGAGACTGATGATGAATCCAATCCAACATGGATTGATAATGAGCCTTCAGTGTGAGTGATATTCTTTTGCTAGATTTGAGACAAGTCAATGGTTAAATTGAATCTAGATTGAGCTGATTAAGAGAGATACCATCATTAAAAGTCCCATATTAAATGGATTAATCTGTTATCCACAGGCCCGTGTTCTGTTGACTATATTGGTGATGAGTTTTGAGTGAGATTAGTCCTTCTCAAACTTCTTCAGTCACACCCCCCTTCAGAGGCCAGATAAAGTTCGCGAACCCCACCCCAGCAAAGCGAATTTCAGACTTAAGCTACCAGTCATTAGGGTGATTGAATAAACAAACGATTCAGGTTGGTAAATTAACCTCCCTAGCATCAGAGCACTTTTGTTTAAGTCACCACTTGAATCATATCAACGCTACTTTAGGTGCGCTCAACATCCAGGCCCCCCTGCAGTAGCTATTAGCCGACCCCCAGTTTGAAAACCATTGGGCTGGACTGTTGTCAATCTAAGTGGATTGATTATGAAACTTCAGCTCAATTGGCAGTGAGTCCTTCACTAGTTTTGAGGGAAGTTAGCAGGGAGGTCGTGAGATTGCAGATTGAGTTGAGAGTGAGATCTAGAGGCCGGGGTTTTTCGTATACTCTTTCGTTTCCGTAGAGGAAGCAGCAGCCTTATCAAGTCTGGGCACATTTCCTGTGCTTGTTATCTTGGGCGTTTCTCTCCAAGCTGCTGGGAAGGGGGCCGGATAACAGGCGCCCAGGGCCCATCCCTCTGTCCCAGCCCCCCAGCACCAGGAGAGCAGGAGAGAGGGCCAGCCGGAGCGAAGCCGCCCCAGACAGGATGAGCCGTCAGTGGGAGTGCGCAGCTGCCCTGGTGCTGGTGTTCTGCACTGCCGAGGCGCTCTACACCATCCACGAGGAGCCGGTGAGTTTCAGCGCTGCTCGGAGCGCCTGTGCGCCAGACGACGTTCTCCCCAGCATGGCGAGCGACGGAGAAAGCCAGCTCGTCCTCAGCTCCGTCACTGCCGCCCTTAAGTCCTCAGGCAACTTCAGCTTCTGGGTGGGCCTGTGGAAACCGGCCGGGACCTGCGTCCAGGACGACCTGCCGCTCTACGGGTTCCTATGGACGTCGACCAATGACAGCGACTCCAAGGTCAGTCGGTGGAGGAAGAAGCCGGTTAAAACCTGCATCGGCGAGCGCTGCGGGATGCTGTCGCTGAACTTTGATGGCGGGCAGGTGACAAGCTGGGGGTGGGCTGACTCCAGCTGCGGCAGGGCGCACGGGTTCATCTGTCAGAGCAAATCGGCCGCGACATCTCCGCCGGACGTACCCGCAGGTGTGTCCCCATGTCATGACGGACAAACGCTCTGTGGGAAACGACAGCTGCCTTCAACGCCACAGAACGCACACCCCACACTCCCCTCTACAAGCTTTCCCGTGACCCCTGGCCCCCCGAGTGACAGGATCCCGACTACTAGCCCCGCTCCCAGCCTGACCACCAGCAGCAAGATCATCAGCCAGATTCGGGACGGCGCCGCGGACAAGTACAGCCTCTTTATCCCCGTCCTCGGGGCACTGCTGGCTCTGGTAGTGCTGGTCGTGGTGGTCCTGGTGGTTATTAAATTCTGCTTCAAGAGGCGACCAAAGAAAACCCCCCACAGTAAAAATGGGAGGAAGCCGGAGGTGACAGTCGCGCTGTCGACCACTGACCCCGACGGGGCTGAAACCACAGCCTGAGTGCGGTCAGTGATGTGGGCTGGAGATTATCATCGCTGTAGATCCACCAATGCTCACCAGAGACTAATGCCCAGGATCTTACGTAAGATAAAGAGAAACACACTCTTTGGGTTCCTGTTATGGAGGGAAATACTGTTGATACCAAATCGCGTTTTAATATATGCTTTTGATTTTTGTCTAGGAGTTGTACAATTTTTTGTGTAAAAGCAAATGATCCTGATATTGTTGCTAGTTTTAGCTTCTGTTTTTATATCTTGTCTGAAGTTTTGCTGAGGAATATTTGACAAAAATTTTATAACCACAGAAAGACAAAGGTATAAAATATCATAAATTATGTGAGAAAGATCGTTGGGGTACTTAGACTTCTCTCACCAGAATAAAATAAAAACAGTGCTGCCAACTCTCCCGTATTTTCCGGGAGTTTTAGTGGCATATTCATGTTCCCGTGCCGTAGTAAGCAATTATTCAACCAATGTGTATTTAAAAGATTCTCACGCGGAATTGAAGTCCTTGCACATGGAGGTTAATCAGCTTCACGTGTGTTACGGTGGATTTCACCACTAGTAATATGGAAACTGATTATAACTCCTGTCTTCTCGCGGTTTTCTTTTTCTCAGGGGTTGGAAGCAAAGCATGAGTTTAATGATTGTTTAAAAGACACAAGACCATGTGAAACATCTTTAATTGCTTCCATCCCCTGAGTAAAGAAAAGAGTTAGAAGTCTGGAGTCATAATCGGTTTCCATAATACTAGTAGTGAAAACCACCTTAACACACGTGAATCTGATAAAGCTCCTCGCACAAGGACTTCAATTCTGTGGGCGGACCTCTTTAATATGCGTTAATTTTATAATTGCTGAGTACATCACAGGAACATGAATATGCCACTAAAACTCCCGGAAAATTTGGGAGAGTTGGCAGCACTGTAAAAATTACAAGGTTTTGGCAAAAGTGATGTCAGGATTTATTTGCAAGCACACCATTTTAGTGGTGCTTTAGGGTGAGATAAGCATCAAATACAGAATCAGTGTAGGAAATCATGAACGAATGACAAGAGAGCTTGTTTCATAGCTGAATTATTTCATAACGGGTCCACATCCCTATCCTAATAAGGAAAATGAACATTTAAGGGGCTGGGCCTTGGAACAAAGACCTTTGGGAACTGTAGTGCATTTTGTTCATTGATGCTGCACAAGTGAATTTATTTCAGAACTTTCTGATCCCATCACTGATTGGCCGAATGCCATTTCCTGCCATTCAGCGCAGTAACACAGGTTATCAAAATAATATGAAAATGTAAGCGACAGAAGGCAGCCTGACAGAGCAGGATAGTTCGATTTAACAGAACTAAATAACTGCTTATTCTTGTGAAACTGTAAATCAACAGACTTTGCTGGAACACTTCCATTACTGCGTCTGTAAATCCTTGAACTGAAAGTAAAAGTATATTTTTCTTAACAATGAAAATTGAAGTTTTTTTTTTTTAAAATAAAATATGCAATGCGGATAAAAGCATGGGCAGTGTTTACACAGCAGTGTGTGATAATTCTATTTTAACATAACCTAAGAAACACAGCCAAGCATAAATTGGACAAACTAAATGAGGCAAGTGTAAAATTTATTTTTATCAAATTCAGCCCATGTAAAGGAAGTCAGTCCTAAGAGTAGAATGGAGGAGCAGAAATGTTGGGACAGGTCTTGGTGAATGCTGACCCCAGGCTGTAACATCATACACAGCGCTGCAATCCAGCGAGGACACTGACTGTGCTCTCCTATAACTTTATCAGCAGAGCAAATCCTAAACCAAGTGCTTTTTACGCCCAGTCCAATATCCAACCCCAACCTCTTTATTTTACATGTATTCTGGTGGGGCTTGTATTTAATATATTATTGAATAAATAGCTTTTTAACTGTCGCTATAATTTAAAGCAACTTAACCGTTAAGACCAAGCAGGGGCTGATGTCCCTGGAAAATTTGGGGTGAGGGGCCTTGATCAAGGGCCAAACAGCTGCATTGATCTTCTGACTATAGAGTCACACTCACACACATAACCCTGCATCTTCTGTCACTTTCAGAGAACTCCAGCGAGCGGAGTGAGTGACGTCTGTAATAACGGTTCTCATCTTTAGCGGTACAGGACGCCGCCTTATTTTTCCTGACTTCGTTGTGAGACCACTTCCGCTCTGAGCCACACTTCAGCAAATCAGATTGTACCTCACTGAAATCCTAAGCCAATCAGATTATATGTAACTGGAATTTTTTCCCCTAACTCGGTTAGCAAAAAATCCAACACACAGGACAGAGCCACATCTCAGCAGCACCACCTGCTGACACCAGAGGGAAATGCTTTATTACCCACAGCTGAAAATTACACCTGTACCAAGCTCTTGATTTGGGACCAGCTTTTATTGTTGGTCACTTGAAATACAGGGGATGTATGTATTAACAAAGGATATTCGGGGTGATACCTGTACAATACATTCTAATAACGCAGTCGGCCACCGCTGAGCCACTTATCTTTGTGAAACAAAGGCTAGAAGTGAAGAGCAGCACGACTGCAACGGACAATTCATGGAAAATAAAAATAACAGGCGACTACAACTGCTTTAATCCATAAACACTAAGTAAATCACATCTCTAGGTCTACATGATTCCAAAACAGTTGTACTGCACAAGTGTACAAAAGTAGTTATAAGTGAAAAATGCAACCTAATCTGAGGGCAAACGAAACCAAAAACTTTATACATAAAAATACTTTTGAAGCATGTAGAACAGCATCCTACAACTGTCTTCCAACAAGATCCACCATCAACTGATTTCAACCATCAGGAGAAAAAAAATAAACCACACATCGCACTGCGCAGCATTCACCAAAATAAGTGTACAATGTGCACACTTGGAGAAGTATAAAATTAAAAGGCAAAAAGCAATTTTCTCTCTCTGCAGATAAATGAAATATTTAATCTGATGAGAAGAACCCAAGTCGAAATGTCTTTAATTCTTGTTGTACAAATAAGTGTCTTTTGATTCAAGTCCGTCAGGTCCGTGTTCCTGAATTGAAATTTCAGCGAAGATCAGGTGTTCAGAACACCAGAACGTTCTTCTCTAAAAGGGCTGGTCGAGTGAAACATGCTTTTTAAATTTAAGTCTTCTCCATACTTATCAAAAAGCCTGAAACGGCATTTTCTTTAAAACCTTTTTATAGTGAAACCTCATACAAAGGGGCGTTAAATGGAAATTTCCGGGTTTTTCTCTGCGAGTCGTGTTGAGGAGCTGTTGGCCTCACTGGTTGTTTTTGGCTTTGGCGTGAGTGAGGATGTGCGACTTCAGGTTGGTGGACTGAGCGAACTTCTTATTGCAGCCGTCGAAAGGGCAGACGTACGGTCGATCTCCCGTGTGGATCCGTACGTGAGTGCGCAAGTTAAAGTCCAGGGAAAAACGCTTTCCACAGCCCTCAAAGGTACACTGAAACCACAGAGAGAGGAGAGAGTGTTAGTGTTAATCTGGACTTCGTCTGATGATCGGCGTACTTATTATTGCTGATGTAAATGCGGAACACTGCATGAGCCAGTTCACTGAATAACACCCCCTCCCCCCATTGGCCAGACAGGCTCGAGGATCCTAAACATCATCACCTGTTTTTGACATTTTATCCACCACATTACCCTGCACAAAACAGCACAGCTTCACTGGCAGCCTGCAGAACACGTTTACCCAGTTAACCCACTAACATCCATATCCTATGCAAATTTGACAGAAAGAGAACTTTAATGAGGCACAATAATAAGAAATATTACAATTAAAAGCCATGAAAAACTCACTGAATTTCACCCTTCCACACCAAAAGCACTGCCCTCTGTGGTCCAGGTAGCTCGTTTTTCTTTACATACCGTTTAGTCTTCAGTGAAATATGGGTTTATTTCCCACTCCGACACAGAGCTCAAAAGTCCTCTGTTATGTCACCAAGTGCACAGCCAATTTGCCATTACGAGCCATTCTTAAATCTGTTCCTTTCTGACATCACAAGGGGAAGGACCACCCATGATGATGAAGGATGTGATGAACTCATCAGCTGAAGCTGATTAGTCCTTATCTCTGGATGGTCACTTCCCCATGTGATGTCACAAAGGAACAGATTTTGAAGTGACCTGAAGTGGCTGATTGGCTGTGCACCTGCTCACAAGACAGGGGTGTAGGCTGGGTGAGTGCAGGTACCTGAAATGGCTTCTCTCCTGTGTGCACCAGCTGATGGCGCTTGAGTTTGGAGCTCTCAACGAAGGCCTTTCCGCACTCAGCGCAAACGTGCACACGCGGGCCGTGCGTGTGCAAGTGCTTCCGCATTGCCGAGTTATCCCTGAACATCTTAGTACATCCCTGTACACAGAAAATGCATCTTAGTGAACCCCTGAACCCACATACAGATCTTAGGGCATCCATGAACCCACATACAGATCTTAGTGAATCCCATGAACACACAAACACAGCTCTGTGCAAACGTGAGCTGCAAACACATTCTGGAGCAGCCCTGAGTGCACAGAGCAAGGCATTGCTACTCACTTTATGGGGCATTAAGATCTGGACACACTTTATGGGGCACATGATAGTCCACGCTCACTTTCTGGGGTCCCTAATGATCTGTACTCACTTCATGGGCCCCCTAATGATCTGCACTCACTTCATGGGGCCCCTAATGATCTGTACTCACTTTATGGGGCCCCTAATGCTTTATACTCATTTTATGGGGCCCCTAATGATCTGTACTCATCTTATGGGGCCCCTAATGATCTGTACTCACTTCATGGGGTCCCCAATGATCTGTACTCACTTTATGGGACTTTTAATGATCCCTAATGATCTACACTCACTTTATGGGGCCCCTAATCATCTGCACTCACACTTTATGGGAACCCTAATGCTTTATACTCATTTTATGGGGCCCCTAATGATCTGTACTCATTTTATGGGGCCCCTAATGATCTGTACTCGCTTCATGGGGCCCCTAATGATTTATACTCATTTTATGGGGCCCCTAATGATCTGTACTCATTTTATGGGGCCCCTAATGATCTGTACTTGCTTCATGGAGCCCCTAATGATTTATACTCATTTTATGGGGCTCCTAATGATCTGTACTCATTTTATGGGGCCCCTAATGATCTGTACTCGCTTCATGGGGCCCCTAATGATTTATACTCATTTTATGGGGCCCCTAATGATCTGTACTCATTTTATGGGGCCCCTAATGATCTGTACTCACTTCATGGGGTCCCCAATGACTTGTACTCACTTTATGGGACTTTTAATGATCCCTAATGATCTATACTCACTTTATGGGGCCCCTAATCATCTGTACTCACTTTATGGGGCCTCTAATGATCTATACTCACTTTATGGGGGCCCTAATCATCTGTACTCACTTTATGGGGCATTAAGATCTGTACACACTTTATGGGGCACATGATAGTCCACGCTCACTTTCTGGGGTCCATAACGATCTGTGCTCACTTTATGGGGTCCCTAATGATCTGTACTCACTTCATGGGCCCCCTAATGATCTGCACTCACTTCATGGGGCCCCTAATGATCTGTACTCACTTTATGGGGCCCCTAATGCTTTATACTCATTTTATGGGGCCCCTAATGATCTGTACTCATCTTATGGGGCCCCTAATGATCTGTACTCACTTCATGGGGTCCCCAATGATCTGTACTCACTTTATGGGACTTTTAATGATCCCTAATGATCTACACTCACTTTATGGGGCCCCTAATCATCTGCACTCACACTTTATGGGAACCCTAATGCTTTATACTCATTTTATGGGGCCCCTAATGATCTGTACTCATTTTATGGGGCCCCTAATGATCTGTACTCG
The DNA here is from genome assembly GCA_029692085.1 of Gymnothorax javanicus. Classification (NCBI taxonomy): domain Eukaryota; kingdom Metazoa; phylum Chordata; class Actinopteri; order Anguilliformes; family Muraenidae; genus Gymnothorax; species Gymnothorax javanicus. The sequence continues at coordinate 2,476,212 of CM056198.1, forward strand.
CTTCATGGGGCCCCTAATGATTCATACTCATTTTATGGGGCCCCTAATGATCTGTACTCATTTTATGGGGCCCCTAATGATCTGTACTTGCTTCATGGAGCCCCTAATGATTTATACTCATTTTATGGGGCTCCTAATGATCTGTACTCATTTTATGGGGCCCCTAATGATCTGTACTCACTTCATGGGGTCCCCAATGACTTGTACTCACTTTATGGGACTTTTAATGATCCCTAATGATCTATACTCACTTTATGGGGCCCCTAATCATCTGTACTCACTTTATGGGGCCTCTAATGATCTATACTCACTTCATGGGGCCCGTAATCATCTGTAATCACTTTATGGGGCCCCTAATGATCTGTACTTACTTTATGGGGCCCTTAAATATTTGTACTCACTTTATGGGGCCCCAAATGGTTTGTACTCACTTTATGGGGCCCCTAATGATTTGTACTCACTTTATGGGACTTTTAATGATCCCTAATGATCTATACTCACTTTATGGGGCCCCTAATCATCTGTACTCACTTTATGGGGCCTTTAATGATCTATACTCACTTTATGGGGCCCCTAATCATCTGTACTCACTTTATGGGGCCTCTAATGATCTATACTCACTTCATGGGGCCTCTAATGATCTATACTCACTTCATGGGGCCCGTAATCATCTGTAATCACTTTATGGGGCCCCTAATGATTTGTACTCACTTTATGGGGCCCTTAATTATTTGTACTCACTTTATGGGGCCCCTAATGATTTGCACTCACTTTATGGGGCCCCTAATGATTTGTGCTCACTTTATGGGGCCCCTAATGATTTGTACTCATTTTATGGGGCCCCTAATGATCTATACTCACTTTATGGGGGCAGGCTATCGTCCTGGGGGCATCGTCTTCCTTCATCTTCCGTGGCTTCATTCTACAGAAGGAAATAAACATGAGAAAAGGACACAATCGTTTAACATCCAATGACTTAATTAAACAAGTTGGCAGCCCAGTACACCCAGGCTCACCCGCTCACCTGGCGAACTCTGCCAGCTGTTTGGGGTCGGAGAGGTCGATCCCGGGGATGCCACCTGGTGGTAGCTTCTTGCCTGTCATGTATTCGGAATAATCTGGAGGAGAGTTCTCCCCGATGATCTGCTCCTCCACCACGTCATGATCCATGTCCTTCTTATCATCTGTCAGGAGAGAAGAGGGAGACAGCGACTACATCAGCCCAAACGGCCCTGTCTGCAGCTCCTCCAGCAGGATACGACAGGAGACACTAGAGGCTAGCCTAGCATACACAGCTAACTGTTTCACACGGTCAGATTCAGGCCCGGTCTGCAGCTCCTCCAGCAGGATACGACAGGAGACGCTAGAGGCTAGCCTAGCATACACAGCTAACTGTTTCACACGGTCAGATTCAGGCCCCGTCTGCAGCTCCTCCAGCAGGATACGACAGGAGACGCTAGAGGCTAGCCTAGCATACACAGCTAACTGTTTCACACGGTCAGATTCAGGCCCGTCTGCAGCTCCTCCAGCAGGATCGACAGGAGACGCTAGAGGCTAGCCTAGCATACACAGCTAACTGTTTCACACGGTCAGATTCAGGCCCCGTCTGCAGCTCCTCCAGCAGGATACGACAGGAGAGGCTAGAGGCTATCCTAGCATACACAGCTAACCGTTTCACACGGTCAGATTCAGGCCCCGTCAGCAGCTCCTCCAGCAGGATACGACAGGAGACGCTAGAGGCTAGCCTAGCATACACAGCTAACCGTTTCACACTGTCAGATTCAGGCCCCGCCTGCAGCTCCTCCAGCAGGATCGACAGGAGACGCCAGAGGCTAGCCTAGCATACACAGCTAACCGTTTCACACTGTCAGATTCAGGCCCCGTCTGCAGCTCCTCCAGCAGGATACGACAGTAGACGCTAGAGGCTAGCCTAGCATACACAGCTAACTGTTTCACACGGTCAGATTCAGGCCCCGTCTGCAGCTCCTCCAGCAGGATACGACAGTAGACCCTAGAGACTAGCCTAGCATACACAGCTAACCGTTTCACACTGTCAGATTCAGGCCCCGTCTGCAGCTCCTCCAGCAGGATACGACAGCAGACGCTAGAGGCTAGCCTAGCATACACAGCTAACCGTTTCACACTGTCAGATTCAGGCCCCGTCAGCTGCAGGATACTCCTCCAGCAGGTCAGATTCAGGCCCGTCTGCAGCTCCTCCAGCAGGATCGACAGCAGGCCTAGCTAGAGGCTAGATTCAGGCCCTAGCATACACAGCTAACTGTTTCACACTGTCAGATTCAGGCCCCGTCTGCAGCTCCTCCAGCAGGATACGACAGGAGACGCTAGAGGCTATCCTAGCATACACAGCTAACTGTTTCACACGGTCAGATTCAGGCCCCGTCTGCAGCTCCTCCAGCAGGATACGACAGGAGACGCTAGAGGCTAGCCTAGCATACACAGCTAACTGTTTCACACTGTCAGATTCAGGCCCCGTCTGCAGCTCCTCCAGCAGGATACGACAGGAGACGCTAGAGGCTAGCCTAGCATACACAGCTAACTGTTTCACACTGTCAGATTCAGGCCCCGTCTGCAGCTCCTCCAGCAGGATACGACAGGAGACGCTAGAGGCTAGCCTTCCATACACAGCTAACTGTTTCCCCGTCACGGTCAGATTCAGGCCCCTAGAGGGCTCCTGCAGCTCCTCCAGGCAGGATGCAGCTCCTCCACAGGAGGAGACGCTAGAGGCTAGCCTAGCATACACAGCTAACTGTTTCACACGGTCAGATTCAGGCCCGCCTGCAGCTCCTCCAGGCAGGATCGACAGGAGACGCTAGAGGCTAGCCTAGCATACACAGCTAACTGTTTCACACGGTCAGATTCAGGCCCCGTCTGCAGCTCCTCCAGCAGGATACGACAGGAGACGCTAGAGGCTAGCCTTCCATACACAGCTAACTGTTTCACACGGTCAGATTCAGGCCCCGTCTGCAGCTCCTCCAGGCAGGATACGACAGGAGACGCTAGAGGCTAGCCTAGCATACACAGCTAACTGTTTCACACGGTCAGATTCAGGCCCCGTCTGCAGCTCCTCCAGCAGGATACGACAGGAGACGCTAGAGGCTAGCCTAGCATACACAGCTAACTGTTTCACACGGTCAGATTCAGGCCCCGTCTGCAGCTCCTCCAGCAGGATACGACAGGAGACGCTAGAGGCTAGCCTAGTATACACAGCTAACTGTTTCACACTGTCAGATTCAGGCCCCGTCTGCAGCTCCTTCAGCAGGATACGACAGTAGACGCCAGAGGCTAGCCTAGCATACACAGCTAACAGTTTCACACGGTCAGATTCAGGCCTACCAAAACAAGCCACTTTCTTTAACATGGTGCGTACGCTGGGTCATCACAGCTCTGAGCGTGCCAGTTATTCAGGATTCATAATCATTCAGGCACAGTTTCTACGCTTCTCTGAGCGGCATCAGTGCAGAGTAAAGCCAGTTCCTGGTTTACGTAGGCGGTAAGACAAAGATATAAAGCTAAATAATCAGATGTTAATGAAGACTGGCAGTAGCTCAGGATTTAAAAGCAGCATCTACTTCATCAAGTTTATTTCCATCAGCAGTCAGGTCAGCTCCACATTGCTAAACATAGAATGAAAAGCCAAATTTGCATTCCTTCTCAATAACAGGCTCAAGCCTAACACACTGAGGCCACAGGTCTGGGAAAAAAAAAAAAAAAAAAAAAAGACACAGCAACATCCTTGATTGTGTCTCGCTGTTTTTCACAGCATAAAATATAACTTACTGTGCAGAGACGATCATAAAGAGTCAGATAATAGCTAAAAGTGGCAGGTGGTTTATTAAGGGTCACCTTTCAGCTCATGCGTACAGAGCCTGATCTGGCCGTAACATCATGTGCGCAAGTTCTTAAATGCTGACGAGCAAAAGAGCCCCGAAAAAAGTTTAAGTAGGTCAGCTATTCAAAACACAGATTTACATTTCCCTTGTTATTCATGCCGTTATCATTACTGTTTGCATTTATTGAATGATAATTTAGATTATTACATTGTATTACCCTAAATATTCAGTTTTGACACTAAAGAACACTTTAAACCCTTAAGGCAGAGTGGAAACTGTGTCAATGAAAAATTTAAATTCAAAAGATCAGAATTCTAATTGCAGCGCCATAACAAAATTCTGGTGCCACTAAATCATGGGCCGCTGCTATAAAACATTTTGTAGCACCAGAGTCACCAATCAAACTTGTTCCTCCAGCATAAGCTCACAGAGAAATATTTTCACCAGATTTAAGCTCTGGGAAGCGCGGGGAAACTGAAAACAGGCACTCTTTCACTTTCAATCATCAAAATTTATCACTGAAACTGTGAAACTCGCCTCCCACAGTTCTTTGAAAAGTAAGCGTTTGTAATTCATAAAGGATATTTGGCAAATATTTAAACATACAGATAATTAATTACAAAATTACATTTTTTTTAAAGGCTGCAAAATCTGAATTTGCCAAATATAAAAATAGCTTGACCATCGATATCAGTGAATTTCATGCAGAGAGCTGAGAGCTTTCTTTGTGAGCCAGTTTTTATAAGGGTCAGGCAGATTTCTATTAGAGGGCGATTCATGACCCCCTCGGATTTGTCCGAAATTTTTTTATTGATAGATATATGTCAAACGAACAAAAATCACATTTTCTATCCTTAATAGGGTCTGCTTTTTTTTAGGGGGTCCTGGAATATCAGGGTCAAAATCAGCCAAAATGGCAAAATCACTAAAATAAGTTTTTGAATGCTTGTATTTCTGTGCGCCCTGAGTGAGCCAAATTGATTTCCATTTGTGCAAGTCTATCGGGTATGGACTCTCCAAAAATGTGAAAATGTTGGTGTCTGACTTAGGGCACAGCCCATAGGTGGCGCTGCAAATCACTACTTTTTGTAATTATGCACACTTTCCCAGGGGTTGCGTGGCTTGCGGCCTACGTCAGCCAAGGTATTTTATGCATGTCATGATAGATCAGCACCTCTTATTTGGATTTGGATGAAAATTACAGCGGCTGACTTAGGGCGCACAAGTATAGGGGGCGCTTTTTGTCCGTCGAAAGGTGAAATTACCACATTTTCGCACAGCAATTTCTCCATGCGCCCCAAGTCAAAATTAATTAAATATGGCTCACGTTGTCACTCAGCATCTCATGTCAGTGGTAAAGAGAGTTCCGTGGCTGGTTTCGGTATTAACCTTTTTTGCACCATTTTTGTTAGGCCACTTCATGAAAAAGCCAAATATGGTAAACTGGGAACTTTCTCCGATTTTCATGAAACTTGCAGGATTTACTTCCTTTACCAATTCCGCAGCCACCGCGGGCTTACCCTGTCCAGCAGCTGTTGCCAACTGCCGAAGCGGACGGGTCAACTGGTTTCCTGGGACCCTTGCCCTTTACTCACCTCACCTAGTGTAAAGGGCACCCCCGTCTAGCACGGGTCAAAGGACACCTACTGGTGATCGCTTACACCAACATTGATTTCATCATACAAATCTTAGAACTGACTTTTGATTTGATTGGAAAATCCCTTGAATATATAGCAAAAAAAAAAAAAACTAAAGCCAGGTTTAGCTTCATGGGTTCTTGTGAAAAATGTACAAAAAATTCAATGAAAATCAAATAAACGGTTTATGAGATAAGGTTCTTTGAAAGTGCTACTTTTTGCTGTTTAGTTCCAATTTTGCCACCAAGTGGCGGCCTATAAACAAAGTGGCTTGCCACACTGCACTCAAACTTACAGAACACCTTTCTCCCAGTTAAGGAAGCAAATCCTGCAAGTTTCATGAAAATCTGAGAAAGTTCCCAGTTCACCATATTCGGCTTGTTCATGAAGTGGCCCAAGAAAAACGGTGCAAAAAGGGTTAATACCAAAACCAGCCACGAAACTCTCTTTACCACTGACACTAGAGATGCTGAGTGTCAACATGAGCCATATTTCATCACTTTTGACTTGGGGCGCATGGAGAAATCGCAGTGTGCAAATGTGGTAATTTCACCTTTTGGCGACAAAAAGCGCCCCCCTATATTTAATAGTGCTTTTAAGTCAGCCGCCGTAATTTTCATCCAAATCAAAGTAAGAGGTCCTAACCTATAATGACATGCATAAAATACCTTGGCTGACTTAGGGCGCAAGCCACACAACCCCTGGGAAAGTGTGCACAATTACAAAAAGTAGTGATTTGCAGCGCTGTGCCCTAATTCAGCCGTCAAAATTTTCACATTTTTGGAGCGTCCATACCCGATAGACTTGCACAAATGAAAATCAATTTGGCTCACTCAGGGCGCACAGAAATACAAGCATTCAAAAACCTAATTTTGGTGATCTTGCCATTTTGGCTGATTTTGACGCCAATATTCCAGGACCCCCTAAAAAAAACCGGTCTCTATTAAGGATAGAAAATGTGATTTTTGTTCGTTTCTAACATACATCTATCAATATAAAAAATTTCGGACAAATCCGAAGGGGTCATGAATCACCGCCTGCCTGACTCTTATAAAAACTGGCTCTTATTATGAATCACCAAGTTCAGTGAAGCATTAACATTGTCAAACAAATAATCTAGCAAATTAAATTCGTTAAGTAAATTGAGGGAAGTAATTGCCATATAAAGAAACAAACCTAAGAGTTGGATAACTAAAAAATACAAAATGTTACCTAAAACAACCAACTTCACGGTCAGCACCTGACGATGAGGTGTCACGGCCATCTGACACTCCCATCCCCGGTGCCGTTATAACCCAGTGAATTTCAACAGCAGCAGTGAATCCCTAAAATCTCAAATATTCAATGATTCCCGAGCAGGGGGCATGATTTGACGGCGCGCTTGTTAGACACAGGAATTGGCTCATCTTATGACTATGCAACAATGTACTTTTGAGGAGGTTTAATGAGAAGCAATGATTGGACACAAGGTCAAAGAAGCTACAATGAACCCATCAGAACTGTTAATGGGACTGAATTTCGAGGGAAAGAATATCATGAGAAACTACAAGCGCAGAACTGCACCCGGCGATCACTGCAGACCATCAGCCAAAATCACAGCCCTGACTCGCCCAACAAAACCTCACTGCACTGTTGCCCAAGACAGTCGGGATGCATAAGTCATCACAAACGGAAATATCACTGCAGTTTAACGAGCGCCTTGCAACGGGCGATCAGGCATCACTCAAAAAAATCTACTTTAGCCAGTTAATGTCTTCGGAAGAAACGACTAACAGCCTTTCAGTTTTCAGCTTCTGCACTGAGGGGCTCCAACAATCTTTCGCCACAAGCTAGTCACTTGTAATGATAGCAACTAGCAACAATGAAGTTTAAATCTAGTTAAATTCGTACAGCTCTAACGACATCCAACAAAGGTTGACTAACTAAACTTGTGAAGGCAGCCAATTGGTCTATAAAAGTTTTGCATCAGCTAGATTGCGCTAATTTTGCTAGTCTAGCTAACTTAACTATAGCCCATGGAACAAATCCGAGATCATAGCTATCCTTTAATGGTCACCAGCGCCGAAGTCATATAGACTGCCAACGTAGCTAGCTAGCTGACAGTTAACTAGCAAGTCAACATAAGAAAATCGTTAGTTTGGCTATCTAAACTAGCAGGCCAATATTTTAGCGAGCCAAAAACTCAAAAAAGTAGCCACTAGATAGCCGTCCGACTGATCTCATTAAACAAAACAGGTTGAGATAGCAGGCTTGCGAGTTACATTGTCCACCGCAGAAGCTAGCGAGCAGGCGGAAACACGCTGAAGCCGCTTTCACACTGGACGCGAAAAGAATTTTTCGCGCGACAGATTACATTCAAAGCCAATGCAAAGACGCGAGTGCGTATTCACGTCTTTGCATTGACTTTGAATGTAATCTGTCCAGTGTGAAAGCGGCTTCAGGCAACGAACGAAGACACAACCAGCCTGCTAGCTGCAGTTGACCAACCTTGCACGATTAAGATGAAGAAAGTAGCTGGTACGCTGAACTAGCCAAGCTAAACGATGTTTCAAGCAGCGGCGATCCGCTCCGTCAGCACAGGTTAGCGCTCCAGCTGGCCGCCGCCGCCGCTTCAAACGTGCTTTTCTTTCCTAACAAAGTTGAGATAGCGCTTCCGCTCTGAGCCACACTTCAGCCAATCAGATTGTACATAACTTGAATGTACACCAATCAGATTGTGCGTAACTGGAATTTTACCCCAACTTGGTTATGAATAACAATCCGGCTTTGAGCGCAGCTTACCGCTGTGAAACTGCGCCACTGCGGCCTACTACCCGAGCCAGCGGCAGCGCGCTTGCTCTTGCGCCCGCCGCCATCTTCCCCCGGCCGCACCATCGCCATTTTTTCGGGCCGCCATACTGGACCGGGTGAACATGGCGGCGCCCAGCAACACATAAAAACATGGCCTCCCTTCAAAACAAAAACATTTCTGCCGGATTACCCGAATAGCGGATTCAAATATTAGATAAATTGCTCCAGCTTCTGGTGCAGCAGACGACTCGCCCGCTAGGCTGATAGAGGAGGACAACGCCCTCGTAAGGCCCGCTTTGTTAGCTCGCTAGCACTGGTAGAACAATACAGGTGGACTGACACTTAAAGCTGCTTCCACACCGGGCGCGAAACGAATTTTCCGCAAGACAGATTGCATTCAAAGTCTCAATGCAAAGACGCGAATAGCGTCTTTGCATTGACTTTGAATGTAATCTGTCGTGCGGAAAATTCGTTTCGCGTCCAGTGTGAAAGCGGCTTTAAGATGGGTAAATGCAGCTGGTTACTTGCCCGAAGCCCACATGGTGACGGAAAACTCTCCTTCCAGAGTCTTTATTTGCACTTGTTTCTGCTCCCATTTTCTACCGCTGGCCTCGGTGGCACTCAAGTAGCTCTTTTTGCCCGCTTTCTTGCCACTGCCGCCTCCCCCTTTCTTCATTCGCCCAACTGAGGAGCTTTTCCCTGCTACTGTCACCAAAGTGTGTTCCATATATTCCTCCTCGGCGACCGGAGCAGGCACAGGTATGAGGATCTGGTCTTCGAATCCATCGTCAGCACGCAGATCGGAGTCGTCGCCACCGACAACCTCCTCCCGGGTTTGCACCAGTATCACTTCTTGGTGGTGAATGTGGTTCGGATCGTCAGTCACCAGCGGTTGCAGTGCGATCATGGGCTGGTGGTGATCGTCATCATCGTCTCCTGCGACCACAGTGGTCTCGATAGTCTCCACGGGAATTGTCTCCACCTCTATTTCGTGAAGTTCAACTATCTCGGCCGGCATCTCCGTGCCGTCGGTCTCAATGTAGAGCGTATCGCCCGATGCCATATTGAATGCCCCCAGTTTGCTCTCTTATCCCCCCCCCTCTCCGGTTTCCCTTCCTCTTCCACAACACAAATAACTCAACTCCAGTCCAACACCAACTCCCGTCGCCACTATGTTCCAGAACACACTCTCGCGAGACTTCGGGAACGAAGGCGCTTGTGTGAAAAACTGAGGTGGTTGCATGTTTTCAGATTACTACATCGTCGGCCTGCTGATAAAACCTCGAATCTCCAAATTGATAAGAAACAAAAACTCGTATGTCGACTATTCTTACATGCAAAATTATTTTTTTTCATTAAATTTATATTTTAAATTATATTTATATGATTGTATTATTTATTATTTTTTTATTTTCCTGTAAAGTTTATCATTTTGAAGATATGAGGTTTTATCAGCAGGCCGCCGACATGATTTATTTTATGTATGTTACAAAAACATTGTTTTGGTGCCTTTTTTTAGCACTTATGCGCAATGGCATTAAGGCATGAGTGATTCACAATACATGCGACATGCCATGTGCATTGTGGACATGCAATGCGATTTAATACAGTGGAATCTCAAATGCGTGTATGTTGCCATTACAGTTTTCTGGACTAGTTCTTGCTTTTACTTTCCTTTGCAGGCGTGTATATGCTACATATTTCCAAAGTTATGCAAAAATGTTGGTTTTTCAGTGCTTGCTTTAACCGACTGAATATTCTAAATAAAACAACAGTAATTAAATTTATATCAAGTTAATTCCTTTTATCACTTCATAATGCGTGAAGATGAATTCAGTCGGAATCAATGCATTTTATTTAGCTGACATTACCGTCTAATGGGAAAAAAGGAATAATCCATTCAAATTGGACGGATATTTGCAACACACTCAGTCATAAATACAGCAGAAATTGTTCTGAGTCCGCGCTCTGGCTCCAGTCGAGAAACATTCCTTGCCCCTTTGTGGTTCTATACTCGATGGCACAACTAGTACAGAGAGGGCGAGGTTGAATGCTGTGCTAAGAAACTTGCGTCTTTAAACCACAGAACTCGCCAATATCATCAGTCTAGTTTGCTGTGGTCTCTCATGGAGGTAGGCAACTAACCATCATAAATTTGTTTAACCTCGGATTGATCGTGAGAGGACGTCACGGCTGCAACTGAAAGCAACGCTATTTTGTAGGTGTAAGGCATTTGTAGCCTGTATTCATAGGTCTCTGATGAGTATTTATTGAACAAACCTCCTAGAAAGTTAACCACAGCTCTGAAGTACACTGGAAGAAAAGCTTCCTTTAACATCAACGCACATAATTAGAGGGTGTTCTATCTTCTAAATAAAGGAGTCTCTAATTGCTACTTGCAAACACACCCGCGCGCATGCGTCAGTGAACTGAGGAAAAGTCACTGGGCGCAATATGATAACAGTTAAAGCTAATCGTTGTATCCCCGTCTGACAAGAGTAAATGTTTATCACTGCAAACTGAATCGATGTCCATAACTTATTCAGCATCACATTTAGTTCATACTCTCATGACGTGAGTTTCATGAAACCAAATTTAAAATCACACAAAAGACCACAAGTCAGACGTCGTTCACAGTTTTATTTGAATGAATTAAAACCTTTTTGGATTTCATTCAGATCTTTCTGTCTTCTTTTAAACAGGAAGCACTTTGTCAGAAAAGGGAAAAAGACCAGACAGTACATCACCATATCCTTGCACCCAATAGACATTTTATTAACAACATGATCACAAATACTCGGCTGTATCCACCTTTTTTTTATAAAGTTGCAGAAGTGTACTCCTCCAATGACTCAGCTTCAAACTTCCAGTGTTTTGGCAAAAGAATAAAAAAACACTTAAAAAATGATGTTGAAGAGGAGTAACATTGAAAGAATCCAAGTGCGTACAAAGGTAATTTCTACACCCAAAGGGAAATAAACGAACAATATAAATTATAAAAGGCAGACAAAATGATGTGCAATACTTGCTTAAAAATAAATAATAATACAAGGTAAAAAAAAAAAAAAAGCTAAAAAATAATAAAAATCATATTTAAGACTTCTCAGCAGTGTGTACACAGAAGACATCTCTTGCAAAGGAAAGAGAAAGAAACAATTTTCTAGCTTCAATCGCTCCATCCTCTTCTCCATCCCCCTCCCTGCCCAGCTAACACACAGATATCATAACGTTTCGATGAGGTCACTGCATCGCTGCACTGCTAGGAAACATTGAGGAAACATTACTGGTGGGTGTTAGCAGGGCTCCATCTCGCTGTCAGCATCCTATTACTTCCTGCTGTCTCCGTGCCCCACAGCACTTAAGACGTGCCGATTCTGCTCAGCTCTTGTCTAATAGCTGCACGAGAAAGAACATGCGGGACAGTGGTTATACATTTAACTTCAGAGACATCGTCTAATTTTTATATTCCACACGTACACTTATCTTCACTTTTGTAATCGTCAGATTAGTCAGTAAAACGGCCAGAACAATTTTAAGAGCAAGCATGTTTACTCTGCAAGGGAACTGCATTTGGGATTAATATATAACTAATGCAGTGCCTGTTCAGAACAGACTGATTGCTTGGAATCCAGTATTTCTGCTTGCAGCTTTCTCGAGAACAGCCCAGCCAAACAAGTGCACAGTCGACCCCTCCTCTGTTCTCAGCAGGGCATCCACCAATTGTGAAGAGAAACGGTTGTCGAGAAAATTGAAGGACAGACACACAAACATACAGGTAAACAGAGACTCCTCCCATCTGAGATGAAATTTTTGCAATATTTTAAGCCCACATTAAGGGCTAAAATATCAAGTTCACAGTAGAAATCAGAAGGTGTAAAGATGCAACTTCAGGTCAGCATTCAATTTGAAGTCCACGTCAGACACTACAGTTTGAGGGCAGTGCGGTTAGAAAAATGGCCTTACATGTTGAAAGTATTGTCTGTTTTATTAAATTATTTTTTTATTATTATTTTTTTGGGGAGGTCTAGCAGCGGTCTGGGCAGCGTGTGCTTGTTCAGTTCAATAGAGAGCACGACCTTTTTATATTCTCATACAAATTAACACTTGCTTACATTCCTCTCCACCCAATACAGGGCACTTAACACTCCACACTCAACACGTTACACCCTACATTTACACCCCAACACAGATGAAGGAGGGAAAGGGCTTCTCACCAACAATGATCTCATCCTTCACCTTGTGGAGTTCACGTACCACTTCTTCTAAGATTTCCTGTGAAGTCAAATTAAGATTTATCAATTAACATTTATCCTCCAAGTTTTTTCAGTCAAAAAGCTCCATTAATAATCCACTTCGTCAGGATTTTATAGTAAAACATAAATAATATCATGCATATTATTTTTTAAATGTAATTAAATGCATATTATTTGAGTTCTACCCTAACTGACTTCCAGAAAAAGTAATAAAATGAAACTAAATGTGCAAAAATGCCACAAATATAAAGTTAAATGATCAAAATGGCAGCATTCACTTCCCAGAACTTAGGTCTGAAGTCAGTCAGATAAAATAAAGCTGTTATTCTTTGTCAGGTAGTCAATAGTAAGCAATCATTTTAGAGAAATATTGCTTCAGAGGTATAATCTACAAGATCTTACTCTGTAGATAATTGGTCAATAAAATTCAACCATTAGTGGCTCAGGGCGAATGGCCATATGCCAAATCGGCGCTGAGCCAAAGCGAGTTTTAGGACAAAAGTGTGTCAAACTTATTAATGTTCTCAGCTTTTTAAAGGCTAACGGGTCGGCTGTGACAAATATCAACAAACATACTGAATTCCCAGGAGAGGGAAACCCTTACGATTCCTAACACTTAGGATTAGAGTCCGTTCCATCAATCTGAGATCCGTCAGCAGATTGGAATGGCCTTAATGATGGCGCATCTCAGTCCATTACAGGGTCAGGCATAAGGAGTGAGAATAAATGGGGGTAAAATTAGCAGCAGGTGGGTTGAGTCCTGCGGCTCTTACCTGCTTCATTCTGTCAAAGTCTAAGGCATCTGCGTCACCGCTGCTCCCCACGGGCCTGATCCTGGAACAGAAACACAAACCCATCACCTCACCAGAACATACAGCATCAGAACCACAAACCCATCACCACACCAGAACACACAGCATCAGAACCACAAACCCATCACTCCACCAGAACACACAGCATCAGAACCACAAACCCATCACCACACCAGAACACACAGCATCAGAACCACAAACCCATCACCACACCAGAACACACAGCATCAGAACCACAAACCCATCACTCCACCAGAACAAACAGCATCAGAACCACAAACCCATCACCACACCAGAACACACAGCATCAGAACCACAAACCCATCACTCCACCAGAACGCACAGCATCAGAACCACAAACCCATCACTCCACCAGAACACACAGCATCAGAACCACAAACCCATCACCACACCAGAACACACAGCATCAGAACCACAAACCGATCACCACACCAGAACACACAGCATCAGAACCACAAACCCATCACTCCACCAGAACACACAGCATCAGAACCACAAACCCATCACGACACCAGAACACACAATGGGGCCCAACACACACACACACACACACACACACACACACGATCCTGACAAGGAACACTTGTATAAAAGACCTGTATTTAGCACAAACATTCCTTAACCAGCATTATCTCTCTGCACAACTTATCCAGGACATTGCAACTCTTCCTGCTCGGTTCAGTGTTCATGTTGAGCACATTTTGTAAACATGGTCTCCTACAGAGGTCTCAAATCAGGCGTAATGCCAGTAGACAGGTGCAGCGCACTTCATTTAAAGCCATTACTGAGCGTGACCGGTCTGCTGTTGTGTTTATAGAGTTGGGTCAGTACAGTGTTATAAACAGTAGGGGGTGCTGTCACTCAGTCTCATGAGGCCCTGAATGGTCTGTTGAGTTGCGTTGTGGGGCAGCCGAAACGCTGGGACGTTTGACTGGGATTCAGAAGGTTTTTGGTTCAAGCCCCTGGCGTAGCAGCAAAATTATGAGTGCAGCTGCGAGCCCTTCATCAAAGCCCTTTAACCCACACTGCTGCAGGGGGACCAGGAACTGCTGAGACTAATCAACTGTAAATGGCTTTGGATTAGAAGACAAATTCAGCTACGGTTCTGCTATGGTTAAGCTATGGTTTTGCTATGGCTGTGCTGTGGTTATGGTTGTGTTGTGGTTGTGCTGCAGCTGTGCTGTGGTCATGGTTATGTTACGGTTGTGCTGCGGCTGTGCTGTGGTTATGGTTGTGTTATGGTTGTGTTATGGCTGTGCTGTTGTTATGGTTATGTTATGGTTGTGCTGCGGCTGCACTGTGCTTATGGTTGTGTTGTGGTTGTGTTATGGTTCAGGCTCACCGTGCTCTGTCTGCAGAGTTGGCTCGATCCCATGGCCTCTTCACAGCATCTGAAAAAATTAAGCAGGATGTGATAGAAGCTGAACTAACACAGCTAAACCAGACAGGCAGAGAGAGGTCAGTAAAAGTGACCTTAACTTAAGGACAGTTCATTTTTAACAAGTGCTCAAATGGAGCAAAATCTGTGCTGAACAAATGCAGACATAAGCTGTGTACACACTTTAACGTGAAAAATCAGTGTTCTGTTTCACTGTGGGAAAGATTAGACTTATTATATCAGATTTATAAGGTGTTTTTTTTTTTACTATTTGTTTGCCATGCAGTCAGCTTCAGCGTTTACAAGGTGAGATTTTTCAGTGCATCCAACTGGTCGCTCAAAACCTCAGCAGGGTGAACTGCGGAATATTCCGGCACACTTTGACTTGTGGGGACGTGGTAATTCAGAGTTTCAAAATAAGGGAAAGAGAACCTCGACGTAACAAAATTCAACAGGACGTTGTTAAACAGACAATGAATACATGAATCCAAATGGGGTAATTAAAACAGAGAGGGTGATACCTGTGGCATTGTGCTGTCCCGGCCCGCGTGAATGAGGGTCCTCCTGACAGAGAGAAACATGGAGATTTGAGTCGGAATCCAATCAGTCACCTCTATGGTGTTCATTCATTTCTTTCAGAACAGCAAGATATCTATGGTAATTTTCTGTGAAAATTGGTGAAAAAAATGATTGGAATTTTGTAGAAACTTAGATTAAAATGTTAAAAATGAGAGTTCACCAGGAATTTCTAGTGTGCTAATAGCGAATAAAACTAGCTTTCATCCAGTTCTATGCATAATTGGCTGCAATATGACACAGATGTGAGAGTGGAGAGCAGCGAGACACTTAAGAGATGCTTAAGATGCTCACGTTTGCGCTGTCCTCCTCCTTCTCTGTGGCTTTCCGCCTGGAAAAACACAAACCGAAGTTACATCGCTGTGCAGCCAAACCATAAATAAACTGAGCAGATGGCATTAAATAACACATTACAGTAAGTTGTTATTGACTCTACATTATAAGCAAAAGCATACGGTATGTTGTCTTTTGCATGTGTGAGAGTACATACATTTTCAGAATGTAAACTCCCAGCTGTAGCGAGATTCCAGTGTATTTCAATGAGTGGAGATTGAGGGACAGACTGTGACAGTGGGGCTGCCAGTGAGATGATTGGCTACAGCTATAGCGTGGGTGCCAGGTGATAGGCCACTCCTATTATGCCATTACAAGGGGAAATACTACAGCAGAAGCAAGGCTGCAAGGGGATTGGCTGTTGTTGTAGTGACATGGTTGCTGTAGCAGCAAGGCTGTAAGGTGATTAGCTGTTGTTATAGTGACATGACTACTGTAGTTGCAAGGCCGCAAGGTGATTGGCTGTTGTTATAGCGACACAGCTGCTGTAGTAGCACAGCTGCAAGACGATTGGCTGTTGTTATGGTGACACAGCTGCTGTAGTAGCACTACTGTGAGATGATTGGCTGTCGTTATGGTGACACAGCTGCTATAGTAGCACAGTAACAAGATGATTGGCTGTTGTTGCAGTGACACAGCTGCTGTAGTAGCACTGCCGCGAGATGATTGGCTGTTGTGACAGTGACGCAGCTGCCGTACTTGCAAGGCTGCGAGATGATTGGCTGTTGTTATAGTGACTCAGCTGCTGTTGTAACAAAGCTGCGCTGTGATTGGCTGACCTTCTCGCCAGCAGGGCGTTCATCTCCTCCATCAGGCCCCCGCTGGTGCGGTTGGCGTCGCTCTTGGAGCTGGCAGCTGAAGAGCTCTCCTCAGGCTGTGGGGAGGGGGGGACACAGGGCGTGAGCATCAGCCCCGGCGCGGCAGGAGCGCCCGCCATTACGTCACATTAGCCAATTAGCTCTGCCACAGCTGGTCCTCCAGGCTAAATCTCACAATCAACAGCCCTGAGGCACCAGCAGCTGTGGAACAGCCCAAACCGCTATGTCCCCGACCGCAGCAGCTCTCAACCCTTCTGATATCAGAACCAAAATTAGAATAGTGTGGGTGACTTGTAGCCTAGCAGCTAGCACAGTTGATTAAGAGGGCTGATGCTTCATACCCACGAGAGCCACATTAAAATTAGCTGTTGGGCCCCGAACCCGGTATTGCCAAATAGGGAGGACTGGGCCCTGCTTGGCCTGATCTACTGTAAGTCTTTGGACTAGAAGCTAAATAATTGCCTAGTAATGGAGTAGCTTTCAGAGACTCATCAAATATACATGCTACCACAGGCTAATGGGCTACTGACCTATTCTGGGACCTACATCATGCACCCTGAAGACCTATATCGAGTCCTATAGTGACCGGAAGGACTGTCCAGGTACGTATAGAGGAGAATTCACCTCAAGTTTCTGGGTAAACCTAATGATCTCACAGTCCCAGGAACATCCAGGCGCCCTGAAAACTCTGACACCAACATACCAGCATACGTACTCAGAATACGCCACTGTGTATATAACCCTATAGCACCTATTGTATCAGGGGCGGTCGACATTAGACCTGGAGAGCCGCAGTGCCTAATACTTTTAATTGTAGGTACTTAATGAATTAAAGCAATTGATTACACAGCTAATTCACCCTACCTGGGCCATTTTGGGTCTTTGAGTGTGTAGTGGGGGGGAAAATAAAAATAAAGATTAGCTGTGGATCTTCAGGACCAGTGCTGGCCAACCCTGCGTTATATTATTCGAATGATATAATCCATTACATTACATTACATTACAGGGACTTAGCTCATGCCCTTATCCAGAGCGTCGTACAAAAGTGCAAAAGTTCAGTCCAAAAGTGCTGAGCTCTAAGGAGGCAAGTCCACATGCTTACATGATGTTCTGTCCCAGAACCCTGCCATTGCGTTACTCACTCGATGCACCCTGCGCAGTTTTGCATTGGCGATCGCCGCGGCCAGCCCTGAGGGGGCCTGAGCATGATCTGCCTGCCGTCCAAACCCGCCGCTCGATGGCAATGGAGGGGGAGGGGGAGGTGGCCCGGCGGAGGGAGGGGGAGGGCCGGGAGGAGGTGGAGGGAGGGGCCCTCCTCCCATGCAGATGGGGGCCGGCATCGCCGCGGGAAATGAGAGGGGTGGGGCCACAGAGAGCACAGCGGAGTGTCCAGGGAGGCCAGAGGGACCTGAGGGGTGAAAAACACAACAAATTCAACATCATTCCCCAGCCAAAGACACAGAGAGACAAACATCATTCCCCAGCCAAAGACAGAGACAAACATCATTCCCCAGCAAAGACACAGAGAGACAAACATCATTCCCCAGCCAAAACAGAGAGACAACCATCATTCCCCAGCCAAAGACAGAGACAAACATCATTCCCCAGCCAAAGACACAGAGAGACAAACATCATTCCCCAGCCAAAGACACAGAAAGACAAACATCATTCTCCAGCCAAAGACACAGAAAGACAAACATCATTCTCCAGCCAAAGACACACAGAAAAACATCATTCCCCAGCCAAAGACACACAGACAAACATCATTCTCCAGCCAAAGACACAAAGACAAACCTCATTCCCCAGCCAAAGACAGAGAAAGACAAACATCATTCCCCAGCCTAAGACAGAGAGAGACAAACATCATTCTCCAGCCAAAGACACAGACAAACATCATTCCCCAGCCAAAAACACAGAGACAAACATCATTCCCCAGCCAAAGACACAGAGAGACAGACATCATTCCCCAGCCAAAGACAGAGACAAGCATCATTCCCCAGCCAAAGACACACAGACAAGCATCATTCCCCAGCCAAAGACACACAGACAAACATCATTCTCCAGCCAAAGACACACTGACAAACATCATTCCCCAGCCAAAGACACAGAAAGACAAACATCATTCCCCAGCCAAAGACAGAGAAAAACATCATTCCCCAGCCAAAGACACACAGACAAGCATCATTCCCCAGCCAAAGACACATAGACAAACATCATTCTCCAGCCAAAGACACACTGACAAACATCATTCCCCAGCCAAAGACACAGAAAGACAAACATCATTCCCAGATGTCAGAAGTGACAGATGTCATTCCCCAGCAAAAAAATACAAACATCATTCCCCAGCTAAAAACACACAATCAAACATCATTCCCCAACAAAAACAAGCGAAGTCAAATATCAATCATCAGCAAAAAGCACACAAACATCATTCCCCAACAATTAACACACAAATACAAAGATGATTCCCTAACAAAAAACACACAAAATCCACGTTATTCCTCAACAAAAAACACACATAGTCAAACATCATTCCCTAACTTCAAGCAAACAGGATATAAACCTAACAGAAGCTCAGCAGCCTTTTCATTTCATAGACTCCTTAGGGCCCTGTTCCCCAAATCATGGTCCTCAGACCGATGTCTACTCCATCGCCACCCTAGGATTAATTTGTGGTGATATTCTGATCAATTAGTGGCAATAATCGTTCACTTTATTGCCTGGAAGGGAGGAAACCTAGGGCTGGATTTGGATTTGAGGACCAGATTTTAGAATCCCTGTTTAGGTGAGAAATCACACTTATACCATGAGAATAAAGAGTCCCTTCCAATGGCAGGTAGGATATAATCACAATATAGCAAGTGAATGTGCTGTCATTATTGAGGCATTACTGAACTTGCTTGTAATTTAGCACATTAACATCATTCTTACTGAAAGCTGGGCAGTCTATACAGTTCCCTTGGCCAACCACCTCGCCACAACCGCGATCCACTGGCTATTTCTCCACCACTAAAGTGAACCTCACACTTACTTTGCTAAAGAACAAGACAGTATCTAGCATATCTAACAGTGTATCCATCCTGGTTTTGAAAACCTGCAGATATTCCACCTCCAGTACATGAGCTGGAAAGCTATTCTGCTCCGTAACCACTTTCCGTGTGAAAAATGCCTCTTCATTTCAGTATGAGATGTGCCATCTCGAGTGAGTGTTGCAGGTGTGACCTGAGATCTTCTCACCTGAGTTGGACGGCCTTCGCTCCTTCTCCACATGAGACTGGACCTGCTGCTGTTCCATCACCTGCCTGCAGGTCAAACAGAGCCAGATCAGTCCGGATCACAGATTACTGTTCTTCACATTAGATCACTAAGCCTTTAGTATAAAGAATAGTGCCTCATCATTCACTGAAACCTATGTACTCTCTGGGTTACATACAGTAAAGCAGAATGGTCATCGCTCTCCCATCCCTGCTAAACACCTTTATCCCATAACAGGATATTAAAATAACATACAGCTGTGAAAGCAGATGGAAATTAAGGATGTCGTGTGGGTGATTATGAGGGTATTTGCTCTGCGAGATGAAGATAGGGGTGGTATGAAAGGTTAGCGGGGGGGTGATTGACTGATGACTGTAGAGCTGCTGGGGTGAGCCTGTATCTGGAGTATGAGGTTAGGAGGAACTCTAAAACTACTCCAAGGCTTTATCCCTGAATCTCTCTCCTGATCTTCCTACTTAACTACTGCTCTTGGCCATTTCCTGCAGTAACATCACCTCACTGCACCTTCCCAAGTAAAACAAACATGCATTTCACTTCCCTGTTTGATCATAAAATAAATTAGCTTGGGAAGAAGAGTGATTGAGGTGAAGATGAAGATGAGGAGTGAGGATGATGATGTGTGTGACGGAGAGGTTGAAGGATCACCGTCTCTGCGCCTCCATATCGTCTGAGCTGGGCCCATTCTGCCGCTGCACAGGGGCACCTGAGGAGGGAGAGACAGGTGATGTTGTTACCTGATGAAACCCAGCATCACTCCTGACATACAGCAGTCTGTTCCACACGCGGTCGCAAACACCCCACCGCTACACCAGAGAGACAGCTACCACAAACCACCCTCAGAGAGGCTGACTAACGTCTGACCTCCCCTCTGATGCAGAGTCCACTGAGATGGCAAGCGCATCACTCCAAGAGTACGGCAGATACCGCAGGATTCTCCACAGCTCGGACCTGGTCTGCTGCAGAACCGGCAGCATTAAACACGAGCAGAGATTCAAGGAGACGCAGCAATTGTACCTGTCGCCCGGGCCCACATTTATAAACCACCGCAGAGTGAAAGTGCTGATTTAAGCTCAGCAGAATTGCAGCCCATAATTGAAAAGGTTGACGCACGGACACACCGGTTTGCGCTTTTGGCACCGTTACCATGACGCGTGCGAGGAATGCAGACCCAGAGCCGCAGGGCTGCTGGTGACCCGAGCCGTTTCGACTCTCGGTCTCTCATTCAGACATAAATCCTGAAGAGCTGCAAACGTCCCTCCACAGGACCCATGGGAGGCCCAGCTAAGTGCCTGCATTTAATTAAGATTCATTGAGAGCGTTTGTTAGGGGAATATGTGCTCCACTGTTCCAGTAATTATGCACAGACCCCTCCCTCTTCCTCAGGAGCCTGGCCACTGCTCCAGAGAATATGTGGAGGATTGAAACACAGCAGTCTGGCGTGACTTCCCCCTGTTCAGTGTGAGTTTAACAGACCACTGTCCCACCGAGTCCAGGTCTCATTCAATGTTAATGTATTTCAGGACACTTTTTACAAAGATACTGCACGACTGCACTTGATTTATAATGTTGCAAAACTAGGCTAATGGAATGTGATTAAACTTGCTTTCGTAAGAGCAATAGGTGGCTAAAATATTGACAAGGCGTATATCCGCAATATGCTTTGGTAACAGTAATATAGTACTGAAATACGTTTTATGTGTTTGGATTAATATGAGACAGTATGTTTGGGATGTGGATAAAGTTAATATCAAATATCAAAGTCAATAATAGACTTTTGTCTTTGTAACACTACAAGTGAAATGCAGGCCTAAGTTCACTCATGTAATACCTTAGAAAAGGACAATCATGTATCCCAGCAGGCTGTAATATGAAAAAGCCTAACGGTGCATTTACACTGGCGTAGCCCGTCAACTGACTCCTGAGCCTCCCATTCATTTTCTGTGGAGACGGGCGAGAGCGTTCGAAGCAGTGGCACAATGCATGATGGGAGCGGCATGTCGAAGAAGCTTGGGGAGGGCAGGTTTATGGTGATGAATCCGGCAAACCTGAAGCGAATATGCAATCGAGGGATTGCAGACGGTGTGTACGTTGTCCTCCAGGCCACGGAGCCGACGACATTGGTTCCGCTTCTCGCAAGATCCCCGTACAGAAATAAAAGAGACTGATTATGGTAGTTTCTTCTTTTCTGATTTTATTAGAGGGCTCCCAGCCAAATTACGGCGACAATGACAAAAGAAACAGCACGAGGCGGAAGGTGGCAGAGATTGTTGGTGTCTCCGGTAAGTTTATCGTTTTCGCTAAAAATTAAATGAAGTCCTGTAATACGCGGCTCAATGCGTATGTAACCCCTGTAACACCCGCGAACATAATAACAGCCCGCAAATGCAATAAACCACAAACTTAATACAAATTTGCAGCCTTTAATGTAATAATCCCACAAATGTAATCACAGGTGCCGACTGTAAACGTACTATGAATTTTACCACAAATGTTATAACTATTACATTTGCTGGGATTTCTTACATTTGTGGGAGGATAAAATTGAAACATTTTAAAAAGCTGCAGATTTGTATGACATTTGTGGTTTATTAGGTTTGCGGGCTGTTACTACATTTGTGGGTTTTACAGACCCCTAAAAACATTTTTACCCAGAAGGTAAGAATAAATCCCACACAGTCAAGTTGAAGAGAATTGGCAAACGAATGAAAGCCTGAGGGGTGCATCACAGAAACTTCATATCTTAGTTTCAAGTTAAGATCTGAGAGGTTAAGGTAGGATTTCCAACTGAGTAAGTTTCTGTAATACGGCCCCTGAATTACAGAAATGCTGGCCACTCGGACTAGTCTCTCCCACAGAGCTGATAGTTGGGTTTGGATGTACGATGGTTGGGTGCGTGTGCAGAATTTCTCACCCCCGTCTTGAGAGCTGAGCACGTTGAGGGCGAACAGCATGGCGTTGGAGAAGGTGATGGCCTCCTCCTTACTGGCGAAGTTTAGCCCGTAAACCTGCCTGGCGTCACGCCACTGGTGGAAGGTGGGCGTGGCCTGATTATACTTCAGGCCCTTCACAATAGAGTAGTTGATGACCACCTGAGGAAACAGCAGCCAATAGCATCGCAGGTGTGAAGAAAGAGCGCCCAATAGCATCACTCACATGCCACCTATCCCTGTGCATAGATACAGAGCATCACACATATAGCATCACACATATAGCTCATGCGCTGTGATGTTACTCGATGGCGGGGCGCAGCGGGACAAGCGCAGCACCTGCTGGTCCTGTAGCTTGACTCCCACCACGCGGAAGGTGTTGTTAGCTGTGTTATGGTAGATGTTGATGCGGCTAAAGCCTTGCTGGCCTGGCTTGATGGGAACCCATTTCTTACTGGTGTCGTCGTACACCATCACCGAGGCCCGGGCTTGGCAAATGCTCTGTTCACTGCGGGGGAGACAGGAAGATGTCACATGACCCTGGAGTAACTGTGAGTTCATAGTTTACTTTTTACCACCCTCACTAAGGAGATTCCAATGCCGTTAATGAATTATGGAAAAGGAACGATATATTTCCTGAGGATATCTTGAGCGAGGAAAAACAGGATTGTCCTTTTGCAGAATAGTTTTTTTTTTTAGATTACATGACGAATAAATCATTTCCCAGTTGAAAGTAGTCAACCCATCTACCACACAACTACTGGTCATTGACATCACGTATAGCGTTCTCTCTCCCTCACATTAATACAGTTTCATCAGTTCCACCTCCAGGGGTGGAGCTAAGAGCCAGGAAGGGTCGGAAGAAGATAGACGGTTTGTTGAAAATGAGAGAAAGGAATAAGTCCAGTGTATGTTAGCTCTCGTCCGTCGTAGATGCCCAGGAGCTTCGTAGTGAAGCAGAGTTACTGTCCAGACATAAGGATGTGGCAAACAGGGGGTCATCGAGCCGGCCGGAAAGGTCCAAACACTGACCCAATCCCCCTCTCTTCCACAGCAGTGACATGACCCAGCTACTAAAGCAAGCGCTCAGTTCATTTTACTTCTGTTCATCTCCGTATTTACGCAATCACAAGGTGCAAAAATAATCACTCAATTTTTGCACCACCAAAATAACATTAGCTGCAAAAAGATACAAAGCAACATTAAGCCTCATTCTATATTGGGAGGCATTTAAGGATCAAGACAAATACACATATTTTGTAAAAGCTTATCCAAAACTATGGTGTAACAGATTAATTTTAACAAGCAGCAATCTGCTACTGCACCTTGTTCATGAAATCAAACAAATCTGCATTGCAAGTGGTCTGTTAAGTCCTGCACTGACAGAACATCACCTAAAGGTGAGCCAGTCTCAGGTTTCGGTTCATCATCAGCGCTGTATTTGTGGCGTAGAGCTGGGTTTCAGCTGTGTGAAATAGGAAAATTGGAAATGCAGAAAAATTCAGTGAGAGAATGAGGGCAATAAAAAAGGGAGAAAAAAACTGCAGTAATAGCAAATCTATGTCTTTCCATGAATTACTCAGCAGGGGGCTGGACAGAAAATACAATAAATAAAAAATATTACCGCGGCAACAGCATGAGCCAGTAAAAATAGATTGCGGAGGAAAAGATCAAAGGAGAGATTCAGCTTTTAGAAGACTCAGTTTAGTTCAGAGAATTGAAGAAAAATTATCACGTTACAAATGAGAATGACATTAAGCAGAGAGGATGTTACCCCACAGTTAAACACACAGACAGAGGATGTTACCCCACAGCTAAACACACAGAGCGGACGTTACCCCACCGTTAAACAGAGAGAGAGAGGATATTACCCTACAGCTAAACACACAGACAGAGGATGTTACCCCACAGCTAAACACACAGAGAGGATGTAACCCAACAGCTAAACACACAGAGAGGATGTAACCCCACCGTAAAACAGAGAGAGAGAGAACACGTTACCCCACAGCAAAACACAGAGAGAGGATGTTACCACAAAGCTAAACACACAGAGAGAGAATGTCACCCCACAGCTAAACAAACAGACAGAGGACGTTACCCCACAGCAAAACAGAGAGAGAGGATGTTACCCCACAGCTAAACAGAGAGAGAGAGGATGTAACCCAACAGCTAAAAACAAACAGATAGAGAATGTTACTCCTCAGCAAAACACACAGAGGATGTTGCCCCACAGCTAAACACACAGAGAGGATGTTACTCCACAGCAAAACAAAAGAGAGAGGATGTTACCCCACAGCTAAACACACAGACAGAGGATGTCACACCACAGCTAAACACACAGAGAGGATGTTACCCCACCGTTAAACAGACTTAGAGAAGATATTACGCCACAGCTAAACACACAGAGAGGATGTTTCCCCACAGCGAAACACACAGAGAGGATTTTACCCCACAACATAATACACAGAGAGGATTTTACCCCACAGCTAAACACACAGAGAGGATGATACCCCAGATCTAAACACACAGAGAGAGGATGTCACCCCACAGCTAAACACACAGAGCGGACGTTACCCCACTGTTAAACAGAGAGAGAGAGAGGATATTACCCTACAGCAAAACACACAGACAGAGGATGTTACCCCACAGCTAAACACACAGAGAGGATGTTACCCCCCCGTAAAACAGAGAGAGAGAGAACACGTTACCCCACAGCAAAACACAGAGAGAGGATGTTACCCCACAGCTAAACACACAGAGAGAGGATGTCACGCCACAGCTAAACAAACAGACAGAGTACGTTACCCCACAGCAAAACACAGAGAGAGGATGTTACCCCACAGCAAAACACAGAGAGAGGATGTTACCCCACAGCTAAACAGAGAGAGAGAGGATGTAACCCAACAGGTAAAAACAAACAGATAGAGAATGTTACCCCACAGCTAAACACACAGAGAGGATGTTACTCCACAGCAAAACAAAAGAGAGAGCATGTTACCCCACAAGTAAACACACAGAGAGGATGATACCCCACAGCTAAACACACAAAGAGAGGATGTTACCCCACAGCTAAACACACAGAGCGGACGTTACCCCACTGTTAAACAGAGAGAGAGAGAGGATATTACCCTACAGCTAAACACACAGACAGAGGATGTTACCCCACAGCTAAACACACAGAGAGGATGTAACCCCACCGTAAAACAGAAAGAGAGAGAACACGTTACCCCACAGCAAAACACAGAGAGAGCATGTTACCCCACCGCTAAACAAACAGAGAGGATGTTACCCCACAGCTAAACACACAGACAGAGAATGTTACCCCACAGCTAAACACACAGAGAGGATGTTACCCCACAGCTAAACACACAGAGAGAGGATGTCACCCCACAGCTAAACAAACAGACAGAGGATGTCACACCACAGCGAAACACACAGAGCGGACGTTACCCCACCGTTAAACAGAGAGAGAGAGAGGATATTACTCTACAGCAAAACACACAGACAGAGGATGTTACCCCACAGCTAAACACACAGAGAGGATGTTACCCCACCGTAAAACAGAGAGAGAGAGAACACGTTACCCCACAGCAAAACACAGAGAGAGGATGTTACCCCACAGCTAAACACACAGAGAGAGGATGTCACGCCACAGCTAAACAAACAGAGAGGATGTTACTCCTCAGCAAAACACACAGACAGAGGATGTCACACCAAAGCTAAACACACAGAGAGGATGTTACCCCACCGTTAAACAGACTTAGAGAAGATATTACGCCACAGCTAAACACACAGATAGAGAATGTTACCCCACAGCTAAACACATAGAGAGGATGTTACTCCACAGCAAAACAAAAGAGAAAGGATGTTACCCCACAAGTAAACACACAGAGAGGATGTTTCCCCACAGCGAAACACACAGAGAGGATTTTACCCCACAACATAATGCACAGAGAGGATTTTACCCCACAGCTAAACACACAGAGAGGATGATACCTCAGATCTAAACACACAGAGAGAGGATGTCACCCCACAGCTAAACACACAGAGAGAGAATGTTACCCCACAGCTAAACACACAGAGAGATAGAGAATGTTACCCCCACAGCTAAACACACAGAGAGGATGTTACCCCCAGCAAACACAGAGAGAGAGAGATGTTACCCCACAGCTAAACACAGAGAGAGATGTTACCCCACAGCTAAACAGAGAGAGAGAGATGTTACCCCATGTAACCCCAACAGGTAAAAACAAACAGATAGAGAATGTTACCCCACAGCTAAACACACAGAGAGGATGTTACTCCACAGCAAAACAAAAGAGAGAGCATGTTACCCCACAAGTAAACACACAGAGAGGATGTTACCCCACAGCTAAACACACAGAGAGGATGATACCCCACAGCTAAACACACAGAGAGAGGATGTTACCCCACAGCTAAACACACAGAGCGGATGTTACCCCTGTTCAACAGCTGTTCAAAACACACAGAGAGAGAGGATGTTACCCCACAGCTAAACACACAGAAAACAGAGAGGATGTTACCCCACAGCTAAACACACAGAGGATGTTACCCCACAGCTAAACACACAGAGAGGATGTTACCCCACAGCAAACACACAGAGAGAGGATGTTACCCCACAGCTAAACACACAGAGAGGATGTTACCCCACAGCTAAACACACAGAGAGAGAATGTTACCCCACAGCTAAAACACACACAGAGAGATGTTACCCCACAGCTAAACACACAGAGAGGATGTTACCCCACAGCTAAACACACAGAGAGAGAGAGGATGTTACCCACACAGCTAAACACACAGAGAGGATGTTACCCCAGAGAGGATGTTACCCCACAGCAAAACAGAGAGAGAGAGGATATTACTCCAAAACACACAGACAGAGGATGTTACCCCACAGCTAAACACACAGAGAGGATGTTACCCCACAGCTAAACAGAGAGAGAGAGAACACGTTACCCCACAGCAAAACACAGAGAGAGGATGTTACCCCACAGCTAAACACACAGAGAGGATGTTACCCCACAGCTAAACACACAGAGAGGATGTTACCCCACCGTTAAACAGACTTAGAGAAGATATTACCCCACAGCTAAACACACAGATAGAGAATGTTACCCCACAGCTAAACACACAGAGGATGTTACCCCACAGCTAAACACACAGAGAGGATGTTACTCCTCAGCAAAACACACAGAGGATGTTTCCCCACAGCTAAACACACAGAGAGGATGTTACCCCACCGTTAAACAGACTTAGAGAAGATATTACCCCACAGCTAAACACACAGATAGAGAATGTTACCCCACAGCTAAACACACAGAGAGGATGTTACTCCACAGCAAAACAAAAGAGAGAGGATGTTACCCCACAGCTAAACACACAGAGAGGATGATACCCCACAGCTAAACACACACAGAGAGGATGTTACCCCACAGCTAAACACACAGAGCGGACGTTACCCCGGCGTTAAACAGAGAGAGAGAGAGGATATTACCCTACAGCTAAACACACAGACAGAGGATGTTACCCCACAGCTAAACACACAGAGAGGATGTTACCCAACAGCTAAACAAACAGACAGAGGACGTTACCCCACGGCAAAACACAGAGAGAGGATGTTACCCCACAGCTAAACAGAGAGAGAGGATGTTACCCCACAGCTAAAACAGCTAAACAGAGAGAGAGATGTTACCCCAAGCAAACAGGTAAAAAGGTAAACAAACAGATAGAGAATGTTACTCCTCAGCAAAACACACAGAGGATGTTACCCCACAGCTAAACACACAGAGAGGATGTTACTCCACAGCAAAACAAAAGAGAGAGGATGTTACCCCACAAGTAAACACACAGAGAGGATGTTACCCCACAGCGAAACACACAGAGAGGATTTTACCCCACAACATAATGTACAGAGAGGATTTTACCCCACAGCTAAACACAGAGAGAGGATGATACCCCACAGCTAAACACACAGAGAGAGGATGTTACCCCACAGCTAAACAGAGAGAGAGAGGATGTAACCCAACAGGTAAAAACAAACAGATAGAGAATGTTACTCCTCAGCAAAACACACAGAGGATGTTGCCCCACAGCTAAACACACAGAGAGGATGTTACTCCACAGCAAAACAAAAGAGAGAGGATGTTACCCCACAGCGAAACACACAGAGAGGATTTTACCCCACAACATAATGTACAGAGAGGATTTTACCCCACAGCTAAACACAGAGAGAGGATGTTACCCCACAGCTAAACACACAGAGAGAGGATGTTACCCCACAGCTAAACACACAGAGAGGATGTTAGCCCACCGTTAAACAGACTTAGAGAAGATATTACCCCACAGCTAAACACACAGAGCGGACGTTACCCCGGCGTTAAACAGAGAGAGAGAGAACATGTTACCCAACAGCAAAACACAGAGAGAGGATGTTACCCCACCGCTAAACAAACAGAGAGGATGTTACCCCACAGCTAAACACACAGACAGAGAATGTTACCCCGCAGCTAAACACACAGAGAGAGGATGTTATCCCACAGCTAAACACACAGAGAGAGGATGTCACCCCACAGCTAAACAAACAGACAGAGTACGTTACCCCACAGCAAAACACAGAGAGAGGATGTTACCCCACAGCTAAACAGAGAGAGAGAGGATGTAACCTAACAGCTAAAAACAAACAGATAGAGAATGTTACTCCTCAGCAAAACACACAGAGGATGTTGCCCCACAGCTAAACACACAGACAGAGGATGTCACAACACAGCTAAACACACAGAGAGGATGTTAGCCCACCGTTAAACAGACTTAGAGAAGATATTACCCCACAGCTAAACACACAGATCGAGAATGTTACCCCACAGCTAAACACACAGAGAGGATGTTACTCCACAGCAAAACAAAAGAGAGAGGATGTTACCCCACAAGTAAACACACAGAGAGGATGTTACCCCACAGCGAAACACACAGAGAGGATTTTACCCCACAACATAATGCACAGAGAGGATTTCACCCCACAGCTAAACACACAGAGAGGATGATACCCCAGAGCTAAACACACAGAGAGAGGATGTTACCCCAAAGCAAAAGACAGAGACAGAGGATATTACCCCACAGCTAAACACACAGATAGAGAATGCCACCCCACATCTAAACACACAGAGAGAGGATGTTACCCCACCACAAAACAAACAGAGAAGATGTTACCCCAGAGCTAAAACAGAGAGAGAGAGGATGTTACCCCACAGCTAAACACACAGAGAGGATGTTACCCCACAGCTAAACACAGAGAGAGAGGATGTTACCCCACAGCTAAACACACAAAGAGGATGTTACCCCACAGCTAAAAACACACAGAGAGAGGATGTTTCCCCAAAGCAAAAAGCACACAGACACAGGATGTTTCCCCACAGCTAAACAAACACACAGAGAGGATGTTACCCCACAGCTAAACACACAGAGAGAGGATGATACCCCACAGCTAACCACACAGCTAGGATGTTACCCCACATCTAAGCACACAGAGAGAGGATGTTACCCCACCGCTAAACAAACAGAGAGGATGTTACCCCACAGCTAAACACACAGACAGAGAATGTTACCCCACAGCTAAACACACAGACAGGATGTTACCCCACAGCTAAAAACACAGAGAGAGGATGTTTCCCCACAGCTAAAAACACACAGAGAGAGGATGTTACCCCACATCTAAACACACAGAGAGAGGATGTTACCCCACAGCTAAATACACAGAGAGAGGATGTTTCCCCACCGTTAAACAGAGAGAGAGAGAGAGAGGACATTACCCCACAACTAAACACACAGAGAGTATGTTACCCCACAGCTAAACACAGAGAGAGAGGATGTTACCCCACAGCTAAAAACACACAGAGAGAGGATGTTACCCCACATCTAAACACACAGAGAGAGGATGTTACCCCACAGCTAAACACACATAGAGAGCATGTTTCCCCACCGTTAAACAGAGAGAGAGAGAGAGAGGACATTACCCCACAACTAAACACACAGAGAGTATGTTACCCCACAGCTAAACACAGAGAGAGAGGATGTTACCCCACAGCTAAACACACAAAGAGAGGATGTTACCCCACATCTAAACACACAGAGGGGATGTTACCCCACCGTTAAACACACTTAGAGAAGATATTCCCCCACAGCTAAACACACAGACAGAGGATGTTACCCCACAGCTAAACACACAGACAGCGGATGTTACCCCACAGCTAAACACACAGACAGAGGATGTTACCCCACAGCAAAACACACAGAGAGAGGATGTTACCCCACAGCTAAACACACAGACAGAAGATGTAACCCCACAGCTAAGAACACAGACAGCGGATGTTACCCCACAGCTAAACACACAGACAGAGAATGTTACCCCACAGCTAATCACACAGAGCAAGGATGTTACCCCACATCTAAACACACAGAGAGAGGATGTTACCCCACCGCTAAACAGACAGAGAGGATGTTACCCCACAGCTAAACACACAGACAGAGAATGCTACCCCACAGCTAAACACACAGAGAGGATGTTACCCCACAGCTAAAAACACAGAGAGAGGATGTTTCCCCACAGCTAAAAACACACAGAGAGAGGATATTACCCCACATCTAAACACAGAGAGAGGATGTTATCCCACAGCTAAACACACATAAAGAGAATATTTCCCCACCGTTAAACAGAGAGAGAGAGAGGACGTTACCCCACAACTAAACACACAGAGAGAGGATGTTACCCCACAGCTAAACACACAGAGAAAGGATGTTACCCCACATCTAAACACACAGAGAGGATGTTACCCCACCGTTAAACACACTTAGAGAAGATATTCCCCCACAGCTAAACACACAGACAGAGGATGTTACCCCACAGCAAAACACACAGACAGCGGATGTTACCCCACAGCTAAATACACAGACAGAGGATGTTACCCCACAGCAAAACACAGAGAGAGAGGATGTTACCCCACAGCTAAACACACAGACAGAGGATGTTACCCCACAGCTAACCACACAGATCAAGGATGTTACCCCACATCTAAACACACAGAGAGAGGATGTTACCCCACCGCTAAGCAGACAGAGAGGATGGTACCCCACAGCTAAACACACAGACAGAGAATGTCACCCCACAGCTAAACACACAGAGAGAATGTTACCCCACAGCTAAAAACACAGAGAGAGGATGTTTCCCCACAGCTAAAAACACACAGAGAGAGGATGTTACCCCACATCTAAACACAGAGAGAGGATGTTACCCCACAGCTAAATACACAAAGAGAGGATCTAACCGCACAGCTAAACACACATAGAGAGAATATTTCCCCACCGTTAAACAGAGAGAGAGGACGTTACCCCACAGCTAAACACACAGAGAGAGGATGTTACCCCACAGCTAACCACACAGAGAAAGGATGTTACCCCACAGCTAAACACACAGAGAGAGGATGTTACCCCACAGCTAAACACACAGAGAAAGGATGTTACCCCACAGCTAAACACACAGAGAGAGGATGTTACCCCGCATCTAAACACACAGAAAGGATGTTACCCCACCGTTAAACACACTTAGAGAAGATATTCCCCCACAGCTAAACACACAGACAGAGGATGTTACCCCACAGCTAAAGACAGAGACAGCAGATGTTACCCCACAGCTAAACCCACAGACAGAGGATGTTACCCCACAGCAAAACACACAGAGAGAGGATGTTACCCCACAGCTAAACACACTGACAGAAGATGTAACCCGACAGCTAAGAATACAGACAGCGGATGTTACCCCACAGCTAAACACACAGACAGAAGATGTAACCCCACAGCTAAGAACACAGACAGCGGATGTTACCCCACAGCTAAACACACAGACAGAGGATGTTACCCCACAGCTAACCACACAGAGCAAGGATGTTACCCCACATCTAAACACACAGAAAGAAGATGTTACCCCACCGCTAAACAGACAGAGAGGATGTTACCCCACAGCTAAACACACAGACAGAGAATGTCACCCCACACCTAAACACACAGAGAGGATGTTACCCTACAGCTAAAAACACAGAGAGAGGATGTTTCCCCACAGCTAAAAACACACAGAGAGAGGATGTTAACCCACATCTAAACACAGAGAGAGGATGTTACCCCACAGCTAAATACACAAAGAGAGGATCTAAACCCACAGCTAAACACACATAGAGAGAATATTTCCCCACCGTTAAACAGAGAGAGAGAGAGGATGTTACCCCACAGCTAAACACACAGAGAGAGGATGTTACCCCGCAGCTAACCACACAGAGAAAGGATGTTACCCCACATCTAAACACACAGAGAGGATGTTACCCCACTGTTAAACACACTTAGAGAAGATATTACCCCACAGCTAAACACACAGACAGAGGATATTACCCCAGAGCAAAACACAGAGAGAGAGGATGTTACCCCACAGCTAAACACACAAAGAGGATGTTACTCCACAGCTAAAAACACACAGAGAGCGGATGTTTCCCCAAAGCTAAAAGCACACAGACACAGGATGTTTCCCCACAGCTAAACAAACACACAGAGATGTTGTTACCCCACAGCTAAACACACAGAGAGGATGTTACCCCACAGCTAAACACACAGAGAGAGGATGATACCCCACAGCTAACCACACAGCAAGGATGTTACCCCACATCTAAACACACAGAGAGAGGATGTTACCCCACCGCTAAACAAACGGAAAGGATGTTACCCCACAGCTAAACACACAGACAGAGAATGTTACCCCACAGCTAAACACACAGAGAGGATGTTACCCCACAGCTAAACACACAGAGAGAGGATGTTTCCCCACAGCTAAAAACACACAGAGAGAGGATGTTACCCCACATCTAAACACACAGAGAGAGGATCTTACCCCACAGCTAAACACACATAGAGAGGATGTTACCCCACCGCTAAACAAACAGAGAGGATGTTACCCCACAGCTAAACACACAGAGAAAGGATGTTACCCCACAGCTAAACACACAGAGAGAGGATGTTACCCCACATCTAAACACACAGAGAGGATGTTACCCCACCGTTAAACACACTTAGAGAAGATATTACCCCACAGCTAAACACACAGACAGAGGATGTTACCCCACAGCTAAACGCACAGACAGCGGATGTTACCCCACAGCTAAACACACAGACAGAGGATGTTACCCCACAGCAAAACACACAGAGAGAGGATGTTACCCCACAGCTATACACACAGACAGAAGATGTAACCCCACAGCTAAACACACAGACAGCGGATGTTACCCCACAGCTAAACACACAGACAGAGGATGTTACCCCACAACTAACCACACAGAGCAAGGATGTTACCCCACATCTAAACACACAGAGAGAGCATGTTACCCCACCGCTAAACAAACAGAGAGGATGTTGCCCCACAGCTAAACACACAGAGAATGTTACCCCACAGCTAAACACACAGAGAGGATATTACCCCACAGCTAAAAACACACAGAGAGAGGATGTTACCCCACATCTAAACACACAGAGAGAGAATGTTACCCCACAGCTAAATACACAGAGAGAGGATCTTACCCCACAGCTAAACACACATAGAGAGGATGTTTCCCCACCGTTAAACACAGAGAGAGAGAGGATGTTACCCCACAGCTAAACACACAGAAAGAGGATGTTACCCCACAGCAAAAACACAGAAAGAGGATGTTACCCCACAGCAAAAACACACAGAGAGAGGATGTTACCCCACAGCTAAACACACAGAGAGAGGATGTTACCCCACAGCTAAACACGCAGAGAGAGGATGTTACCCCACATCTAAACACACAGAGAGGATGTTACCCCACCGTTAAACACACTTAGAGAAGATATTACCCCACAGCTAAACACACAGACAGAGGATGTTACCTCACCGCTAAACACACAGAGAGGATGTTACCCCACAGCTAAACACACAGAGAGGATGTTACCCCACAGCTAAACACACAGAGTGAGGATGTTACCCCACGGCGAAACACACAGAGTGAGGATGTTACCTCACCGCTAAACACACAGACAGAGGATGTTACCCCACAGCGAAACACACAGAGAGAGGATGTTACCCCACCGCTAAACACACAGAGACAGGATATTACCCCACAGCTAAACACACAGACACCACATCAAGTAAAGAGAATCCCCCTTTTTTTACCTTAATCGGTAACATCATCATAATCTAATCTATAATCCACTATTTTCATCAGAAATAACAGAACAAGTGAAATGAGCGCATAGCCATTTACCCAGAACACTCTCCTCTCCACGGAGGCAAAATCCTACCCAGGATTCCATTTCAATCAAGAGGATTTAGCGCAATTCTTCAGTCGGGCTACAAACGAGCTAGTGAAATCTGAATATAATTCAGGCATGGTAGAAACACAGGGCAGTACTTTCATTCTCTGATCCGAGCAACATGCATCTCTGGTTCAAACAGACTTACAATTCCTCCATAATCTGTTTTTTACATTCATATCTCACAACAAGGCAAGTCAACTCGGTCAATATGTACCCAAATAGGGGGCGTTCCCTGAGATGTGCGCAGTTTTTCTGATGTGTTAAAACTGCCTGCAGGAGTGATGAGTTTCATTCCAATGGGGGCTTGTTTGGGATAGCTGTTTTTATTCACAAAATTCAAGGTCTTATTAATGATTTTCTAGGACAAACAGCATTGGTTCAATCATAGGATCAACAAAGCAATGATCTGTGACCACAATAATCAGATGTGTAAGCTTGATCACTCTGGCATATGGTGGCTGTATTAACCCTTTCAGTACTAACGGTACACGTCGCACAATATTTCCAAACATCCTTTTGAGACATATGACTCCCAGAAACCCTTGCATTTGGGGAAATTTAGTATTTTAGTGACAAAATGACACATATATCCAATGGTAACTGTGATTCATATTACTGCATTCAGTTTTGAAAGAATAAAACAATCTGACAGGATCTGCAGCTTTTCTTGCTGACGGCAGGACAGTGTCCACACAGACCCATCCCAGAGTCGTCTGCATCGTAGCGCTGCAATAAAAACACACTGATGTAATAAAGCACACTAATGTGTTTTTATTACATCCTGGGTACTGACTGCCCTGCATATGACAGCAGATATGTCTCCTGACTCCATAAAAAAGTCTGCTGCATTGTGGTCAGCATATTTACCGGAGAGAAAAATGTTTCTAAATTAGCTGGGTACTGTAAATATATGGTCACAATCCAATGACCCAGTGAATGGTGCGTGTTCCTTCATTGATAATATGCTCGAGACTCTCACTGTGGTTCTCGGTTCTGTTTTAGACCCTAAGACAAGCCAGCAGAAATACCAGGGACCCAACACTTCCAGAGGGGAGCAGAATCGACAGGCGTTTACCTGCAAGAACGCATATATGTCCGTTATCTGACTGACGCTAAGGTGAGGTAAGATAGGATAGACTTTATTGTCCCGAATAAATTTCTCTTGGACACAAGCAGTAACTGCTGTGGTAATAAATACAGAATAGAACAGTATATACATGCAGTATATATACAGAATGCCACCAGTCTACACGCACATGCACAGACACTCACTCACTACCTACAGTACACGCACTAACTGCTACCAAACCAACATATTGCACTCTGCCCATTGTATAGCACACATGTAAATATCGTACTGGAGTACAAAACAGCACGGGTGCGACTGGGTGCAGGAGCGAATCCTGGGATCCAGTGGCCAAGTGGCAGGAAAAAACCTGGTGCAATTCATCAATCCATCACAAAGTTCACACACCATTCACAAACACACTCATGACTATGAGCAGTCTAGAGCCAGCTGATCCACAGTCTCATAAGCAGGGCTGCGGATGGAAAGCTGAATACCCAGAGGAAGTCGACACAAACAGGAGCAGAACACGCAAACTCCGCCGGGACAGGACCCGGACTGGATTCAATCACAGCAGCACAGGACCCACTGCAGCACCATGCCACCCAAAGGGCATGCATGCGTACTTATAAACATGGCGCTCACGAAGAACAAACCCTTTTTTAAACAAGAAAATCAGGATGACACACCCAATTAATAACCAAATAATTAAAATAAAATTGTGGATGCGGTGATATATGTCCAAAATTATAGCCTTATGATAATTTCATCTCGAAGAATTACATCGTTATCAGCAAACATGATTGACAGGGGGAGAGGGAGTCACTAGCTAAGTGTGCCGGCTCGAGAGCATATCCTCTGCGCTGTGATTGGTTGGGACTCTAGGTCACTGTGTTCCTGTGGGACCACCCTCTCCCGCCCCTCACACACACTCCACTACACCACGCCACTCTGACACACTCACGTCTGAATCTTACGCCACTCTGACACACTCACGTTTGAATCTTACGCCACACTGACACGCTCACGTCTGAATCTTACGCTTCTGTCAGAGCAGGACACACTTTCACCTCACACCTGCGTTCTGTTTCTCATCTCCGCACGTTATTAACACACTGCACTGGGAGCTGTCCTCTCATTAACAAAGCCTGCATCCGACGGATCCTGATATCAGACTCATATTGATGACACATCTCCACTCATTCAGACAGGAGATTTTTCCATAGCGATTCAGCCAGAGGCTGGCTTCTCCAGAAGCAATCATCTCTACTGACTGTATTAATCCCTGATACATAAACCACAGGCAAATATGAATACCTGACCATTCATACTGAGATAATATTCATACTAAGATAACATTCATATTCAGATGACATTCATGCTGAGATAACATTCATGCACAAAATTCCTCTGGGATCTGATGGTTCAGCTCACAGTGGACATGCTGCAATCGCATCTCTGAGAGAGAGTGTGTGTGTGTGTATGTGTGCTTGCGCGCGCATGTGTGTGTGCGCACATGTGTGTGCATTTGAGTGTTTAATGTCACATTACATTGTGGATGACATACTATCCAAGTCCCTGAAGAAATAAATCCCCTCCCTGGAGCAGTGGATCAGAGAGAAAATTTCTGCTTTGTCTTTTTGATAAGAATTTATAGTTCGGTCCATAAATATTTTGGCAGTGACACAATTTTTAATGCATTAGCTTTGTATGCCACCACTGTGGGTTTGAAAAGAAGCAATCAACATCTGCTAAAAGCGCAGACTTCCAACTTCAAATTAAGGGTTTTGTCAAAAATTTCATCTGAACTCTGTAGGAATTACGCACAGCCCCCTCAGTTTTAGGGGCTCAAAATTAATTGGCCAAACCAACGATCATTAATCAAATTGTCATTTTTAATACTTGGTGGCAAACCCCTTGCAGTCAATGACTGCCTGACGTATGGAATCTGCAGACATACCCAGTTGCTGCCCTCCTCTCGGTAATGCTCTTCCAGACCTTCGCTGCGGCTGTCTTCAGTTCATGCCTTGCTTTTCGGACATTTTGCAATCAGTTTTGCCTTCAGCAAGTGAAATGCACACTTAATGGATTTTAGCATTAAACTTGTCTGTAATAGAATATTCCTCTCCTTTACCTTAAAAAGAACTTGGGTCTTTTTGCAGTATGCTTCCAAGTCATTGTCCATCTGCAATCTGAAGTGATTTAAAATGTATTCTAATGCATTTGGCTCAATCAGAGCAGAAAATATAGGCATTCACAATTAAGAATTCATCCCTCAGGTTTTTTTCAACAAAGACATCTACTATAAATTCCATTAGCAGCCATTCATGCCCTCACATGACCACACTTAACCGATAAGGCGGCATGCTTCGGATCATGAGCAGTTACTCCCCCTCTCCATAGTTGTCTCTCTCCATCTTTATGGTACAAGTTGAACATTGTCTCATCTGGCCACAGGATGTTGGTCCAGAACTATACAGGCTTTATTTAAATGATATTTTGGCAAACTTCCTGTTTCGGAGTCTTACCAATGGTTTACATCTTGAGATAAACCTTCTGTATTCACTCTGGTGAAGTCTTCTCACGACTGCTGACTAATGCACTCATACACCTACCTCCTACAGAATCCTCCTGTTCTGGCTAACTCTTGTGTGGGGTTTTTCTGAACCAGTGAAATAATTCCTCTGTCATCCACCACAGTTGTTATCCATGATCTTCCAGGTCTTTTTGTGTTCCTGAGCTCACCAGTCCTCTCCTTCTTTTCAAGAACCTCACAGCTCAGTTGGCCACACATAGTGGTTTTGCTTTTTTTCTGAAGCATTTGTTTTGATTTCTCAATCAATAATGGCTTGCTTCGTTGGCAGCCACAGCTTATTAAATTTCATGTTCAGAGTTAACAGCAACTGTTTCCAAATGCAAATACAACACTTGAAATCAACTGCAGACCTTTTATGTTTCACTTTTAAATGAAATTATCAGGGAATAGAGCACCTGGCCATGGAACAGCAGAAAAGCCAATTGTTCAAATACTTTTGGTCCCTTACAAAGGAAGACCTCAAAAACTGTCATTTCTGTGTGTGCTGTAATGTCAACCTAGTCCAGCCAATCTTGATGTACAAATTTAGCCCATTAACTGCTATTTTTTTCACTAAAGTTTTCCCTTAAGTAGGTTCAAAGTAAAAAAAGCTTTTTTTATATATTGTAGGACAATGTCACACACACATTCTGTATCTGCTGGTTGTAGTGCTTCACTGAAGGTACATCACACTGATATTGAGAGCAATACTCAAACCCCAAACGGAGAATATCTAGATCTTGTACATCATATTACACACGTTTCCCTGTGATTCAGCAGGACATATTTGGCACTGTTGGAAACCTTGGAATCTCCACTAGAATTTAAAATAGACCCGAAGTTCCACAGGTTTGAATACAGCAGCTGGGTTAAACTGAAGGTCAGTGCTTTGAGCTCACATTTATCATTTAATTTAAACTCCATTATTCTATGGTCCACAGCTAAAATAACAACATGTTGTTGATTCCCAAATATTTATGGACCTGACTGTATTTCTGCCTCTGATTGGCCCTGTTCTGGCTTCAAGCATGTAGAGCTACATTCCTGCCAGGTAGTGCTCTGCAATGCGATCCCTACAGCCAGATTCCAGCAAGATAATGTTCTTCACTACAATCCATGTAACCAGGTTCTTGCCAGATAGTGCTCCACACAATAATCCACACAGCCAGGTTCCTGCCAGATAGTGCTCTGCTCTATAATCCATACAGTCAGGTTCCTGCCAGATAGTGCTCTGCACTGCAATCCATGTAACCAGGTTCCTGCCAGATAGTCCTCCACACAATAATCCATACAGCCAGGTTCCTGCCAGATAGTGCTCTGCAAAATAATCCATACAGCCAGATTCCTGCCAGAAAGTCCTCTGCACAATAATAAATAAAACGAGGGTCCTACCAGATAGTGCTCTGCTCTACAATCCATACAGCCTGGTTCCTGCCAGATAATGATCTGCACTACAATCCAATTCGCCACTTTCCTGCTAGATAGTACTCTGCACCAAAATTCTTACAGCAAGGTTCCTGCCAGATAGTGCTCAGCAAAATAATCCATATAGCCAGATCCCTGCCAGATAGTGCTCTGCTCTATAATCAATAGAACGAGGTTCTTACCAGATAGTGTTCTGCGCAATAATCAATAGAACAAGGTTGTTACCAGATAGTGCTCTGCACTACAATCCATACAGCCTGGTTCCTCTCAGATAATGATCTGCACTATAATCCAATTCGCCAGTTTCCTGCCAGATAGTACTCTGCACCAAAATTCTTACAGCCAGGTTCCTGCCAGATAGTGCTCCACACTATAATCTGTACATTCAGGTTCCTGCCTGAAAATGCTCCACACTATCATCCATACAGCCAGGTTCCTACCAGATGGTGCTCTCCACTACATACTCCATACTGCCAGGTTTCTGTGAAATAGTGCTCTGCACTATCATCCATACAGCCAGATTCATGCCGGATAGTGCCCTGCACTATCATCCATACAGCTAGGTGCCTGCCAGATAGTGCTCTGCACTGTCATCCATACAGCCAGATTCATGCCCTTACAGCTAGGTGCCTGCTAGATAGTGCTCTGCACTATCATCCCCACACCCCGGTCCCTGCCGGATAGTGCTCTTCTGAATAATCCATTTAGCCAGGGCTGCATTCAAATGGTTAAAAAATTACATCCTATCATCTCATTTCCACAGCTTTTTTTAAACATCGGTTGATAATATCATGAGGTAAAGGAAAGGTGGAAAGGGGAATTAATAACGGCTTGGGAAGACAACCGCCTGAATAAGAGAATCCAAATGCATTTGCACAAGGCAACGTCATGTTCGTTTGTTTTCGCGATTGGCCGGATGGATGGTGGTCGCTTTAAACACTGCTGCCGCACGGCATTATGGGGTGGCATCATCTCCTTTCTTTTCGTAAAGGATGGTTCAGCGTACCCGATGCTAAAGGCGATCAGTTAGGAGGCAGTGAAGCACCTTTCCTTTACATTAACAGAATTCAAACACACTTATCATGGCTGCCACATTTCCTAGAGTTAGAAACTTTCCTGAGCAAAACAGACGATTCAAATGCAGCCCAGGTTCCTGCCGCAAAGTACTGAGCACTTCAGCCCACATGACCAGCTTCCTGCCAGATAGTGCTCTGCACTACATCCCACACACACACAAATTCCTGCCAAATAGTCATCTGCCCATCAACACCAATGAATAATGCTACACTGTGTGCCGTCTACAGACAGAGCTATGACATCACCAAACCACGTGTGCAGGCCACAGGCTTGGATACACCCACTGCTGCGGTAAAGACAGATGACAGAGGGGTTTACCCTGAGGAGAAACTTCCACTGCATTTTCCATTTTTTGCAGGGTAATCAGATATTGAAAGCTGTAATATTTGAGACAGATTTTTTTTTTTTTTTACATTTATTTAAAAAGAGCATCCATAACAATAACTGAAGAAACCTTGGTCAGAATCCAGCATCAACAGTCAGATAGAGAGCTGACCTTCATCTACAGAGATAATTACACAGACCAATAGCGGAGTAGAGTAGCATCAACAATGTCGATAACTGGTGACCTGCATCTATCATGATCAGCACCGGCAGCTACAGTGACCTAAATATAAAGCACAATCAACCTCAGCCGTGGCCATATCTGAGTGCTCACAAAGCTTTCATCTGATCCCGGAATACTGCAAGAAGGCGAATACGTTGAAGGGCATTTATTTGTGTACATTAGTGAGTTACATTAGAGAGCTACATTAGCGAGTTAGCATTAGTGAGCTACATTAGCGAGTTAGCATTGGTGCTAATAAATATTACAAAAGCAATAGAGTGATAAAGCTGGCATCCAAATACTAAAAGCTACATCACGACTTCCAAACAATATCTGCAAACACAGGAAACCTACCTGTTGTAGTCATTAAAAACAGGATAATAGTAAAACTGTGGGGACTGAAGCTGGTGTGAATGGATTTTAACATCCATGATGTCGTGACATTCCAGTTTGTGCTGTGCTATTGGTAGGGAGATTTAAAGTCCCAAAAAACAGACTGTACCAAGAAAGAAAACATGTAAAGACAGGAAAAAGACTCCAATCTCTTCGAGGTCTCATCCCATCGAGAGGAAATGAGAGAGTGGGGGAATGAGAGAGAGAAAGAGCGAGGGAGAGACGAACAGCAGCAGTGAGGTATACAGAGACAGAGGGGGGTGTGGTCGAAATTACTGTCCTCCGACTGTCTCCCAAACAGCCAATCAGTGTACCAGCCTGACAAAGTAGCCCTGCCCCCATGTGGGTGGTGCTCTACAGCTAAATATACCTCACGTAGGTGAGTGAACGCAAATGATGACGCCAGGCTGACATACAGAAAAAGCAAGGTAAGATTGCTCAGCCGATGTATTTCGCTACTTGTGGAGGTACTCAGCCCAAGTCCACAAGGGGGCGATCTACTGTAGCTGAGAAAGACTGAGCGTAAGAAAGCACAAACAGCGAGACAG
This sequence comes from Gymnothorax javanicus, assembly GCA_029692085.1. Taxonomy (NCBI): domain Eukaryota; kingdom Metazoa; phylum Chordata; class Actinopteri; order Anguilliformes; family Muraenidae; genus Gymnothorax; species Gymnothorax javanicus. Next base: position 2,518,899 of record CM056198.1, read on the forward strand.
CTGTATCCTGTCTTTGTCTGCAACAGCGCTCCAAATGGTCATATTTATCACTGCAGCTTCTGTTGCCATTGCGCCAATACGTCCTGATGACATATTTTAGAACACCAATATGTGCGACAATCATAATGTACTGCTCCGAGCATCCGTGCTTGTGTGCATTTGTTCACAGGTTTTCATCCATAATACTCCAAAGGTGAAACCGCATCCGTCCTTGAGTACAGCAGGTCGGCGGTAATACCACCCAGTTGCATGTAGATGTACAGTAAGAGCAGGCAACGCTGAGGCTTAAAGGAGGCTCAAACACATGCAAAATATGCAGGGAGCACATTCTTTTACACCCCGCCTCTACAGAGTCAGGATACACCCCATATGGGACTAACATTACTGGGCCAGCCCTTTATGTAACAGGGATACCTGCTTTTTCCACTTTAAACACCGGCCTGAAACTGGGGAATACGCCAGTGGTCTTAATCCCCGCAGTGGCCCGCTGTAGAAACGAGCTGTCTGGAATGTCATTAGAAAATGCATATTAATCTCCACCTACATGATCTATATTTCCCTCAGATTTGCGGTGATTCGGCCACACATGACCACATCAGGTATGCATGTATGCACCAGTAAACCAAGCACTGTCATCTGGGACAACTCAATCCTTTACGCCATTAATAATGACAGTATCACACACAGATGCATTCCTGAGGAGGTGAGGCTACATTTAATACACACACTCTCACATACAAAAACACAAGTACACAAAAACATACGCGCACAAACACACCGTTACACACATACTCACACTTTCACGAAACAAAAATTTAAGCAGCGGTTAGCTTGGATTTCATTTATAAAAGAATACTAAGCGGACAATCATTCATGACTCCGTTAGGATACCGTCTAACCAACCTGGATTATGAAAGTGTGTGGCACTGACAATGGAAATGCAGAATGAGTGCTATTTGTTCTGAGGTTCTGGGGTTTGTGTGGTAAGGCACTGTGGCTAAACACTGAGAGAATCGGGTGGGGTTTGTGTGGTAACGCACTGTGGTTAAACACTGAGAGAATCGGGTTGGGTTTGTGTGGTAACGCACTGTGGTTACACGCTGAGAGAATCGGGTGGGGTTTGTGTGATAACACACCGTGGATACACACTGAGAGAATCAGGTGAGGTTTGTGTGGTAACACACTGAAGTTACACACAGAGAATCGGGTGGGGTTTGTGTGGAAACACACTGAGGTTACACACAGAGAATCGGGTGGGGTTTGTGTGGTAACACACTAGGGATACACACAAAGAATCGGGTGGGGTATGTGTGGTAACACACTGAGGTTACACACAGAGAATCGGGTGGGGTTTGTGTGGTAACACACAGTGGTTACACACTGAGAGAATCGGGTGGGGTTTGTGTGGTAACACACAGTGGTTACACACTGAGAGAATCGGGTGGGGTTTGTGTGGTAACACACAGTGGTTACACACTGAGAGAATCGGGTGGGGTTTGTGTGGTAACACACAGTGGTTACACACTGAGAGAATCGGGTGGGGTTTGTGTGGTAACACACAGTGGTTACACACTGAGAGAATGTGGGCAGGAGTTACATTCACCTCAGTTGATTACAATGCCTAAGGTGTCAGACCTCAGCTGCGTTTGAGCCTTAAGTAATGGTCTGTGCCCAGGAGGAACAGACACACAGCATTAGCTCACTGACTCATTCTCCACCTCTGTCTCACTGGAGAAGGGAGGCACATTTGATCTGCTCACTGAATAAGCTGTATCTGAGTTTAGCTCTGCTGGATTATTTTGTCTTTTCTTGTGAAAACACCACAAACCGATATCTGCTAAAACCAGACAAGATGGAGACAGCTCGTCTTGAGAGACGGGTTCAGCCGCTGCATCGGGGCAATTAAATGTAAACTCATTAATTCCACAGAAACAGCCAAACACATATCTGACCATCCAACCAACTCGCTGATCACAAACCACACAATAAGAATCTCCAGAGCCCAGGAGATAGAAAGAGCTTTTCCTCTGTTTATCAGGAACACTTCACAAGGATGCGCTCTCCAGACTGCATGGAGTGGGGGCCGTTGGTCTGAAGACACACTGTGAGGCTGGTCAGGGGTCAGAGGTCAGAGGTCAGCAGGTAGCTCCGTTACTTCTCCAGGTGCAGAGCTGCAGCAGATTCCAGGGGACACACAGCAGAAGCCGACTCCCCTCCCCTCCCCCACTCCCGACTCCCCCCCACACCCGCTCGACAGCGAGACGCATCCTAATCCTTAAAGGGAAACAGCTCTAATACCGCCGTACTGCCAGCATCGCGCTGCACACACCCCACTCCGGACCGCTAACACACGGCGCGCCGTGACATCAGGCAGTGTGTGACGCACTTGCACAAGGCAAGAGACTCACGCTCTCAGCATCAGGCTAATTCTTTAACCCTTTCCCTGCCACTGACGAGATTTTCTGTCAATTATGACAAAACACGTATATTCCAGCAATAAACGATTTCACTGCTATATGGAGGGGGGTGGGGTTACAGATCTTCCAACAAAAACTGGTTTCGAAAGATCCATGAACATCATCAAAAATGCTAGCAGTGGCTGCCAACTTTAAGAAATACACTGGGAAGTAAAGTGTTAACTGCACACATCGCCATGCAGGCCAGGGGAATAATTCTCAGGTTATGGCCGTAATCTGGCTGAACACAAATGAATTCAATGAAACAAAACGATATGCAGTATGTTACACATCAAAACTGCAACATTTTAAAGACGAGTAGTTTATTTATTATTGATGGCACCTCATTTTCATTTACAGAAAAAGATAATATGAAATATTCAAGCACGGAAAACAGCGCACAGCCATTTTCATACCACTGCATCTGTAATAAGCCAGCACAGAAACACATATCAAGCACCGATAAACCGACTTCGTGTCTGTTAGCAACATAGCTACTGAGCTAAATTAACACTCCGTAGCACGAGGGTGTCGAAACTGTGGCCAAGTGGTCCACAGTGCTGCAGATGTTTGTAGCTTCCATACAATCAGTTAAGGCCTAGACTGCAAGACCTGTGTAATAATTAGCCAATAAATGGCAAAAATGACTCACTCGTGTTAAAAAAAACACGAAGAGCAGCTGGTACTGTGTCTATCTAAGACTGGAGTCCCACACAGAGCTCCAAGAATCAGCACAAATTTCTCACAGACTCATAAATCCTCTAATCATATGATTACTTTATAATTAAGATAATACCACACTCATAAAGAGTCGTCATTAAGCCGCTCAAAAGCCCAGTACAGGTGTGTAGCATCATCACCTGAGGGGTAAATCACAGCGTTCTCCGCGGTCTCCAAAACAACACAAAACCCTGAAATCACAGCCCACAGTTTCCCCAGTCCTCCCCTGACCCAACCCCTGCCCTCCTCTCCCATCATCACTCCATTTCCTCCTCTCCACATCCCCCTATTCTCTCCTCTCTCCAAACAAAGCTACGCAGCCCAGCATATGATGAACCAGGCACATTTCCTCCAACTCACACGGCTGAGATTGGTCTGTCAGCCTGATTTTAAGAACAGATGCATCACTCTAAAGTCATTAAGTTATTAAAAAGAAACTGCTGAAATCTTTGAATTCAATGTCATAATAGTGCCCATAATCACCTTTTCATGTATGAATTTCCAAACCACCTGACCTTACTGTAAGATAATATAACTCGTACATCCATGTTCTCTCCACTCAGGCTGAGATGCAGGTATAATGTTCCTGTGACCGCAGGGTGGAAGGGAGATCACTCGTCCCTTTACTCTGAATTAAACCCAAACACACTGAACCCCAGCAGTGAATAATGGCATCATGGGAACTTATCCCAACTTCACTGCACAGGTTAGTCCCTCCAATAGAAGACTAGTGTCAAAGAATGCCAGTGTAGTGCCATTAAGGGCAGTTTTTTGGGACAAGTATTACAGAAACAACCCTCGGATGCGCCAAGGTTATTACCAGACTGAGCTATAACTCTTTTAAGAATATATATGGCCAGTTTCAAAGATAAGCAGGCATGTGCAGCCAGTACTGATTGGGGTACTGTAATGGTTTTTCTGTGCACGTCAGTATGTGCACTGAACAACAGTAAAAAAGGAAGGCAGGATCCGAATGCACAGAAGTGCTTGGCTTTATTTACCTTTGCAGCAAAGCCACACAGGTTAAAAAGGCGAGTACTAAACAAACAGGAAACGCAGTTCACAAATAAGCGCAAACAATGTGCTGATTAAACAAAGTCAGCTATTTAAATGGGTTTACATTACACTACGCAAAAGCCTATACAAAACATGAGCTTTAAGAGACTTTGCACCGTAATGGTGCGGAGTCAGGGCTTTTACGCGGTTACTAAAGATAATTGGATGATCACAAATGGGGGGAGCTGATGAGTGGTAATTACGGGAGCTGGCTGGGTGCTCAGAATTCTGGAGATGCGGACCGTTGGGGCGTGGCCTGACAGGTATTTTTCAGTTGGAGACCCCCGTGCTGAAAGTGCTGAAGTGGCACTTCAATTTGGCACTTGAAGTGACACGAGGTAGTGGACTTATGTAACTATAAAAGACGTTTTCCCAGCCTTACCTCACGGCCTGTGAAAATATGGCTCAACAGTTTTAGCTGGGGGCTCTTCAGTTATTCAAGCCACGCACTAAAAACATGCGCCAGTCCTTCTAGACCACAGGTGGGCAATTAGGGCCGTATCTGCACCTGGTTTTCACACCAACTTCCGGCCTTCAAATAGTTGATTATCTAAATTAGCCAAACTATTTATGAAATCTGACATTTCAGGCGCATTTCTTTAAATTATCATGAATGACCAAAGACTGTTCTTGTCTCCCTACATAAAACATTTTTCTTTGATTGAATCTTTGCACAAATCTATATTTGCGTTTGCAACCAATTAGCTCAATTAGTCAGGGTAATTGATAGAAATAAAAACCCGCTGCACACCGGCCCTGCAGGACCAGGATTGCCCACCCCTGCTCTATACCGAACAGACACTAGTATATTAAGGCCCACTGCAGCGCAGGGACAAAAACAAAAACGCACTCAAGCACCCGAAGCAAAAAAAAAAATTGTAGGCACACAGATGCTACAGTCTCCTTCTGACCTTCATATGTTTTTTAACACTGCAGAGTGGGACAGTCTGAGCTCTTTTATTTATTTATAATAAATATAATTTATATGGCTTTTATAAGGCAGACAGAAAGCGGTGAGGGTCATAGCAAGACACTGAACCACTACGGATAAATCAGCACAGCATTAACTGGGCCCCGGTCCAATGCATCGGGTTCGAATCTCACAACTTGCCACTTGAGAATCATCCTACAGACTGTACCACACAATCACTGTTTCAAATTAAATCCATTTTTTAAACAAACAAAACAGCAATCTACACAGATAGACAGATGTACTACACACACAAACACACACAGTCTACTTCAGGTTATGAGTATGACCTCTCCTTGGCCCAAGCTCTTTTCAGTTAAAGCGCTAGTAAACAGCGAGAGATAGACGTTCAACAAATCAGATGCAGCCAGCAGTGGTGTCAACATTTAGGCTGCAGCGAAATAGCTTTATTGATTTCACATACTCTGTTATCTGTGACATAACACTTGACATCCCGACCAGAAAAATATCTTTGGAAATATATTAAATAGCGTGAATGATTGACCATATATACTGCGTATTCCATTTGAATATATTTAGTTCAATTCCACTGATAACAAAATGTAGCATTCCGTTTCTCAGTTTTATTGTGCATAATCCACAATAAAATAACTTTTTTTTTTTTTTTTTAAGAATAGCTTGTGACAAAATTCTAACTGCGGAAAAAATTGTAATGGAAACAACTGAAAAAACGCTCTACCTTATTTTTCTCTTGTAACGATCACACACCTCCTGCCCTATCAGTCAAGCTCACATAGCTACTCTCTTCCAGCTCCAACCTGGAATTCAGGATCTGTTTTGCTGCCTTCTCTTTCTCTCTCTCTGTCATAATTAAAACCGCAAATAAAAATGCAGATCCATCAGACAATCCATAAACCAACTTCAATTGCATGACAAAAGGAGAAAATTATTCCGACTCCCCGTTCAAAACGCACAGTACTGAATTCACATTTTATTGCCTCATAATCAGATTAATTAGCGAGTCTTTTAATAAGAGAGGATATTCCATTTTTAGACAATGTGATTAAGAGCCAGTGCGGAGCAAGGCAAATCTATATGACAGCTAGGTACAGCTGAGAGGTTTTTCCGTAAAACAGGACTGAATCTTTTTGAATTAACTCATAACAGGGCCACAACAGTCAGCGACAGAATGATTCACTCATCTCAAAGACATATGCTTGGGCCCCTGTGCTTGAATCTATGTAAGACACCTGGCAGAAATTAGTCTTCTACCAGGCGCTTGTACTCAAATTATGCAATTCAATTCAATTTTATTTGTTAAGCGCTTTTCACAGCTGAGATTCACCCACAGCCCTTTACCCAGGCCAGGGCTGGAGCCCTTGTAAGACAGTGGGTCAGACGCCAATCGCCAATCGATTTGCCATGATCTGTGTGTTTTGGTAGAAAGCCAATGTTAAGTTCTCAGTCAAAAAATATCACTGGTAAACGTTGAAATCATGCAGATTTGCTCATTTGACAACAAATGCACAGACCAATGAGATTTTGGTGTTACAAAACATAGATAACAAATAGGGTTTGAGATAATGCCCGGGTCAGTTCTGCTCTGATCCAAGAGATAGATGCAGGAACTGAATTGATGAGCTGAAAAGCAGGGTAAGGGTTTTTCTATGAACTTAATTTTATTCATGAGCACATGGCTGGACCAAACTGAAACTGATCTGATGTACAATGAAAGTGAGGTTGATTATAAACTGAACTTGTACCCCAAAGGCCAAAGATCTGACCTGCAGGTTTTGATGGAACCGGCATACTGTACTTAACCCGAATCCCCCTTAATACAAATGCCATGGGTCTGCCAATCACACTGAATGAGAGAGTATACAATGTGGATAAATAAATAACTCGTGAACTTTAGCATGCATTCACAGAGCTGTCATGAGGACCAGACCTCAACACCTTCCAGCCATTGTTGCTTGTCGCATTCTGTGCAGTCTGTTTGCATTCTTCAGCTCTGGTTGGATTATCAGCGCTGCCTGTTTGCATTGCCTGTGTATGTCTTGTCAGTGCAGATAGTGTATTGGTGTAGAGTACAATGCAACAGCCTTTTTTTATTAAGAAGATGAAGAAGGTCACCTGATGGAATTCAGACAGGGTCTAGTATGGTATAAAATTATTCATGTACCAATTAAAATGTGTTTTTTCAAGATGCTTGCTTGCTTATGCTCGGCCCTGTCAGTTACAAGTATTATTATTATTATTATTATTATTACAACACTGCTCGCCACATGTCCCAATATACTTCAAAGACATACAATAAAGCCCAACCACAAATGCTCATATCACAAATGAGACTATATAAGTAACACGGTGAGATACTGTCGGCGTCGCAGAAAGATAAATGTAACCTAATGTTTGATATTCTGTAATCATAAACCAGTATCCTCGCCCCACCTCTTAAATGGCAGCAGTACGGAGCAGACAGTCAAGACCAACGTCGCGGTTTAATTCTAGATTTTTACTCCTATAATTCGGCGTCGCCGGAGTATGATTCGCTATGATTAGGATCACATATAATATCGGCCTCCGGTGGCGATGCCTCGCGCTGTTAAAGCGCACGCCATGTCGCTCGCGGTGTATTTCTAACGCCCTATGCCAAAGCAAGCGCGTGCTGCGGCAGCTGCTTACCTCATTTTTTCTTCTTCTCCGGCGATGCGATTGAATGAAGAAATCGTGGCCGTGCAGTTTTATTTCTTCCCGCACAGTTTTTCAGGGCCTTATTTAATTACTAACAATGTAAATATTCAGATAGGAATAGTACTAATAATATGCCGATGTTTTGGGGGGTGGGGGGCTATACACAATTATGACAGTCAGGGAATCCAATATCAGTCTGTTGCTGATGCTGAAAAGCGGCACAGGAAATGCTACACACAAATTCCGAGGTTTTCTCTTTCCTTTTTCAATCGGTTCGCAATCCGATCGCAATTTCTATTTCCGGACCTCGTCAATTCCATGTTGGATCGATGCGTGCTGTTGTCTCTCCGATAAAATAAGGCTTTGTAGGTGCAAGGAGCTGCAGCGTTACCATTTTTCCCTTCATCCCCGTGGTGGATTCAGCACAAAAGCGACCGGAGCGCTGCTGCCCACTGGTGACAGACGTGTCCACATCTCGCGCTACTGGAGAACTGCACACGCGCGCGCACACCACTCCCTGCAGTAGCGGTTCGCCATCATCTTTTCTTCATACAGAGCCAGAAATATGGTCGCTTTCATTAAAATAAGCAGATTTTTTTTTTAATCTTCACCCGCTGTTTAATCATATAAGACGGGATCTAAGGGCATGACCACCTTGCATAAATATGACATTTTTGTGATGATCGCAACATATTGCGTCGGGCGTAAATGCATGGCTGAAATCACTACCAAATCGGTGTATCTGACATGGCACCTAACGTTCGTTTAATGTTGTGATGAATTACGCAAAACTAGCCACCGGCATTTGTCTCTTAGTCGATGTTAGAACGGTGCTTTAATGACATTTAACTTAGGCTGTGCAACATGATGGCTTGAGCTCATTTGGAACACCGGTATAAATTTGGATTCTGATAGGCTACCGAAAACAGCCCGGTGACCTTGAGACGTTTTCCTGTGAATTGACTGATGTGTAAAAATCCCTTATTTGTGTGTAAATCATACATTTCTTGCACAGTTTTGCGCATTGGGAAAATATTAAATAGCTTTCGAATTCGCCAAAGCTCAAATTTATAACCCGGTGTCAATGCCTTTAAGGCAAGTCTAATAATGAGATTGTTTTGTCACTTTATAGCCTACGAGTCAGCGCCTTACGTCACACTGCCGTCTGATACTTCCCTGCGTGATACTTTCAGTGTAGTGGACTGCTGTATCGACCTGACATGCTTATAATATGCAAGACCGATAAACTTGTCGACTCCGATGACTCTAATATATATATATATATATATATATATGACATTGAATGGCATACATACCACCTGCAACATATCAAAGAGTGCTGTCTTATTGTGGTCACTCTCATGGCAAATTATCCCTGACGTCATTGTGACTTATTGAACCGTTACTCGTGCGTTGATTTTATCCATCCATCTATCCATTCATCCATCCATCCATTCTCTATACCACTTCTTCCTCTCTGGGGTTGCGGGGTGAGCTGGAGCCTATCCCAGCTGATATGGGAGAAAGGCTGGGACCCACCCTGCACAGCTCGCCAATTGTTGATTTTATTTATTTATTTATTTATTTATTTACGTAGTAATTTTAAAAAAAGTTTTTTTTTTTTACGTTGTGCCTCTGGTCTTTGCTGCGAATCAAATTTTATTTGGAGCAATACAGGTGAAAAGGTGAAGGCGTGTATTAGGGTAGCCTATTAGCGCAGCTTGAGTACGGAACGCAGTGAATATTTTGACTAGTAAGGAAGTAAACTGGACATCTTTGGTCAGATGATGTGACTATTTTAACCGATCAGGATTATTTATTCTTTCCTTTGAGCGAACATTTGCGCTAGCGTTATTATTTCCGTTATACGATGATTTCCTATTATGGTATCGTTTTCCTCTGGAGCTGAGTGTTCGCTCTGTGCCCGTGGTTCACACTCATCGGCGTCCATTTTGACATTTATCAAGGCATCAACTGACCTTTTTTAATATTTCTGCTAATTACAGGCAAAGGCTTTTCGGCTGATGAATTCAAATTTCAAATTATCATCTTATGGTTAAAGTTCAATGTTTGCTGCCATTGTGTTTTCAGAAACTTCTATAACAACATTAAATGAACAACTTCTCAAAAACAAGAGATTGCTTTTGTATTTATATTGATATTTTCAACATTTCCAAATCTTAATTTCTGAAAGTTTGAGATTATGGGTACAATGCATAAAACCATCTTCTCTTGACCTCGTGTTTTTGTTGGAACTTGATTGTTACCAAGCGGATACGCGATCAAAAGGTTGTTTCTCACAAGGCTGTGGAGATGTAGACTTACAAAACTCTGAGTTTGACACCTCTCCGAGGCCTGTCTGTGTGACGTTAGCGTGTTTCACCTCCTGGTCCTCCATTTTCCTCTCTAAGTCCCAAAGACATGTAGAACAAGCCAATTGGAGGCTTCGAACTCGCCATAATTTTGAGTGTGAATGGTGTGTGATTCCTGAGATGGACTAGCGAATTGTCTGACGCCCCCCCCCCCAAAAAAACTGCCCTCACCAGCTTACAGTTTAAATACGGCATATTTCATGGTTGAGAGATGTAACTTAACATAGAGTGGCAAGCAACAATATGACAGATGTTTGGAGCAGATCTCTTTGAGGGTGGATCTGACATGTATGGAGGTGTTAATTAGCGTATATCTTCATGTGCACAGGCTCACCTCCACTCATATCACCGCACATGTATCTGGGAGTAATGGATCATAGGTGAACAGACTGCAGACTGCTTCAATGGATTTAGTTCATTTTTATTCTGCTATACAGTTTCAAAACAATCACCTACTGACTGAGTAAAGATGATAGCGATAAACCTTTTTGACTTTCTTTGTCAGAATGAGATACACAATACAGTGGATCAGAAAAGCTGGGGTAATACATTGCAAGGTTGTCACAGACTGTTCAGGACAGGGAACCAGACAGAGACAAACCTAAATACACGTGAAAAATCAGCAGGAAGGAGAACTCGAAACGGCCTTGGCTGTGTGGTTGGTGACCCAAGTCTATTCAGTCAAAGCTCCAAAGAAAATAAACATTTAAAGCAATTCATCATTTTCCTCTTCACTACATCTCCTTATTTTTCATCGTCTAAAATTCCAATTTTTAATCTGACATGCAATTTTCTTTCTCATCTTTTCTGAAGAGAGTCGTCTGCACGTGAGTCTGCTAAAATGCCCTGTCAGCCAAAATTCCCATCAGGCTTCATTTCTTCAAACAAACCGCACTGTCATCCAATCAGAGACCTGCAGTTTACATGTTTGGCCTGCGTGCAGCTGACTGACCTGGGCAATCAGTCTCACAGACTGCGTTTGGCATAAACCTGTCAATGGTAGCCCTCTCTCCCGGCATTACACCAAGGCCACACACTGTAAAGTATGGCCGTATTTATTTATTTATTGATCCATTGTTGTTTCAACTTGTTTATTCAATATACTTTTTTCTCAAAAAATTGATTTTTGAAAGTCGCTTTCATTAAACTTGAATTGATGTGACACATAAAGCACTGGAAAAGCTAAGAGCCGGACTGTATTTTGCTGTGCTGTCAGAACTAGGCTGCCTGTTTCTCAACCACAGAGCATAAGTCTGCACTCAAACCCAGAGTGAGAGCGTTTAGCTCTTACCTTGTTAGCAAACTGGCAATTTTCAGCTTAAACTAAGTCTGAACTAAGAAACAGCTCACAAGCTAGTAGCAGATCTGGAAGTACTGGCTGGGAGATTTGACGGGGCTTTTGTACCCGGGGGTGTCCAGAGGGGGGAACGCGGTTTGGCTGGAGATTTTTCGCAGGGACAGCGTTAGATTTGGGGTCTTCACCTTGTCTGGGGGGCTCTTGACTTTAGGAGGGGCACTTGTGGGGCGGACAGGAAGTGACATCAGCAGCGGGGGAGCTTCAGTACACCCAGTCCTTTTTTGCAGGCGGCTCAGATAAATCTGCATCGTTACTAAGTGGAGGTGTAGAGGATGGGGGATGGGGGTCACACAGCGGGGGAAAGAGGAGAGAAATGGCAGTTAGAGATTATCCTCCCTCCCCTGGGGGGGTCTGCAGTCAGGTACCTATATCACACTGTTACCTCTCCGCACAGGATCCCAGGGAAGTATTGTTTTTTTTTTTTTTTAGTGCGTTTCTGTGTTTGTTATTAGCAACAGGTTGGCCATAGTCCAGAATGGTCCACAATTTATTTTGGAGAAAGTAGGTCAAAGTTCGACAAAAATATAAGCCAAAGTTCAGAAATAGTTTTTCCGCCGTAAACCTATTTTGTAATGGTCGGATTGAGTTCAAACCAGACTCAAAAGTCAGAGCCCTAAGTGTTATGGTATGGGGGGGCACCTCCTTAGTGCTGGGGATAAATATCGAGGGGGTGGTCAAAAATTTCGAAAGAATCCATAAAATCATCAATGTACATCGGATTATGTTAACATTTGTTGTGTGGCATCCTATTGGTGATATCTTATAGTTCAGCAAGTACTGAGAGAATATGCCCATAAACTTTAGGCTTCCATGGCAACAAAGTTTTCTCATTGTAAGCAATGGGACTTTATTCACCGGCACTAAAATATCCCCCAGTTGCTGCAGGAGGGAAATAACAAAAGTTTTGCAGTTCTTCTTTGTTAAAACTGAGTCAGCACAAAAATCTGTGAAACGCTCACTGGGCCGAGGCTTGTTGTGCTTGCGTGCAGTATAGTCCCAACATTTTTGCATTGAGGTGCAGTATAAAACGTGATTAAACTCTGTCATGAATCACATATTATAAAGCTGATCATCTCTACTTAAACCTCATATTCATTCAACCACAACACTGGGGTCCGAAAGCCAAACAGTCAAGGTGAATATTGTGTTATTGTCCAAATACAGTAGAGCGCGGTGACGATTATACACTTAACAAAACGGAGATAAATCAGAACCCAAGTACTATTCAAGGATTTATTTCATGTAATATTGGATCATATAGACGAAAATAAGTAAACAGATAACAGTACACATACCTACGACTTCACTGCGTAAGTTCACTGCAGCATTATAGCAACACTACCTTTCAGGGTGAGAATATGAATGTGTTCTGTGGTTTTGCACAGTGTCAGCAGATCGGACTGTAGGTAGCTGGAGATTTTGGGAGCTGAGAGATTATTTACTGAAACTAATCCTTTCACATGTGCAGATGCTCAGATCATTATCGTGAAAGATTTCCTCATAGCTATAGATCTGGTGAAAATAGGCCTGAAGATTAAAGTTTATGAAATTAAGCCAGAGAGGAAGTGAGTCCTACCTTTGCAGTGTGCCACCCTTCGCGTCCCTGAGGGGGTTACAGAGAAAAGTTTAGAAGCACCAATCACATCAGGCACTCGAAACGAGAACTCGCGCGGCTGTCTACAGTCTTGAGCAAAGTAATTGGATAAAGGTGCTTGTCAATTGGATGAGCTGAATGGAGTGCAAATAGTCGCGCTAAGTGATGGACGTTTTACATAACCACCTCAAAGATCACTGCATAGTACCTTTTAGCCAGGTTTCATTAATTTCCTTGACTTGTATGATGCAACTAATGTGTTACATCATCAGCACAGAACTGTAACTGTGTTGGACTGGCCTGGTGATTCACCTGACCTCAGTCCCATTGAGAATCTCTGGTCCATCATCAAGTCAGGGCTGCAGCAGAAGGGCTGCACCACAAAAGCCAAAGTCATCGCTGCAGGTGTCCAGGTGTGGCATCACAATGAAGAAATCAGGGCAAACCTGGACAAACCTGGTCAGCTCCACGCCAAAATGGATGGAACAGCTTATCATCAACCCTGGAGGACACATCTCATACTGAGTGCTGAATGTAGATGCTATTAAAGTAATAAAAAGCCTGAAAACCTTTGTTTTTTGGTTTTTCCCACTCCAGCCTGCTTTTTCCAATGAATTTGCGCAAGACTGTACATCAATGCTTCTCGATCCTGCTCCTGCAGTAGCCCTGCCCAGCACATTTTAGGCGTCTCCCTGATAGAGCACACCTGAATCAGCTGATCAGCTCGTTGTGGAAATCTTCATGAGCTGAACTGAGGGTGTCGGATCAGGGAAACATCGACACTGTGCAGGACAGGGGTGCTCCAGGACTACGGACAGGAAGCACTGGCCTACATTACTGCCGCATAAGGGAGCCCAAACTTACCCACAGCTAACACTGACTCCTTCTGTTTGCTGTAAGGAAGAGAACGTAACCATTGTTAAAACTGGGGAAAATCTATTTAATATTTGTCTTCATGTTCCTTTATTAGAGTGTAGTAAATTAACCCTTAGCGCCCCGAAATAAATTTTAAAAAATATAAATTTAATTATCTTATGCTGTTATAAACCTATCATGTAGAAACTTGTTTAAAAGAGCTCCCCTGCATCAGCTCTTTTAAACAAGTTGCCACATGATCGGTTTTCAACAGCTTTGATTTTGATATCTTACATCATTGAGCAACAATAGTTGCATGTAGCGCTTTAAGGGTTAATCCTCCAACACACACGTAGTGTCGCTCAACGAGATGTTGTTTTGGTAGTTGTGACCAGCTTGGGCGATATGTATTATAAATAGGTTTTGTTATAAATAGGATTTGCCAACCCAGTGGATTTAAAATGCAGCACATTGAACAATGAGAACAATAGGAGGTGAATGTCAGCTTGTAAAAATGGGACTGTAGTTTTGTCTCTCTTCTGGCAAATCTCACAAGGTATTCAATCAAGGCTTTCTATCTGTGCGTCTGTGAACATGACAGTTTCATATCCTGAGATGAAATAATTATGTTTGACCACCACAAAACATAAGAAGAAGCTACACAGTCAGATGCTGACTGGTTGCCACGGCTACCTTGGGTTGGTCCCCGTGGAAACGGTGCTGATGCTGCTGTCCTTGTGTGTCTGGGCACCAGTGCATTCTGGGGAGCCCCCTCTGTACAGTCAGAGACACAGGAAGGAGTATTCAGTTCTCTTGTTTTTGAACTCATTGAGGTTATAAAAGCTTATTCCATAAAGGTCACTTTGCTTTGAGGTGTGTGCTAGCTGGACATATATCGTTCCCTTTGATGAAACCAAACAAACTGATGCAGTTAAGACAAAAGTGTCCACTTCAAACAAACAGCTACTCTTACCATTACTATCAATACTCTTACCATTACTATCAATACTCTTACCATTACTATCAATATCCCAGTGTTCATGCAGCAGAGAGACTGAGACCAGGAAGTGATATAATCATGTCTTTAAGTCATGTGATGTTTTTCGGGGGGGGGGCTTTACTTCTTGGCCGCTGGCGCTGCGGGGGTCCTTCTGGAGCAGGAAGGTGTCGGGGCAGGGCTGGTTTTCTTCGGTGGGACCGTGCTGCTCTTCGCCAGGGATCCAACACTCCGGGCTCGGGTCGCGGGCTTCGCTGTGAGACAGGACGTGGATAAAGAGAGGGCAGGAAGTGGATGAAGAGGGGACAGGAAGTGGATGACAAGAGAACAGGAAGTGGGAGAAGCGAGGACAAGAAGTAGATGAAAAGGGGACAGTAAATACATGAATAGAGAACAGGAAGTGGATGAGGATATGAGAGAAAGTGGATGCAGAGGACAGGAAGCAGGTGAAAAGAGGACAGGAAGTTAATGAAGAGAGGACAGGAGGTGCATGAAGAGAGGACAGGAAATGGATGAAAACAAAACAGGAAGTAGGTGAAGACACGCAATGTGGCCGGCCTCAGCGTAACACCACTTGCGCAATGACCAAATTTCAACATGGAGCCAATTATGGAGACATAATTTGGTAAAAGGCTTGTGATGTTTGTAATGTAAGACATGCATTAATCCCACTCATATCTCAGTTTGGGACATGATGATTAGTGGGGCACCTTTGGCGGGTCCCTTCTTGCCGACGGGGGTCTGTTTCTCCTCCGACAGGCTCAGTCTCCGCAGCAGGTCGGCCAGAGCGCCCTTCAGCATCTGCAGCTCATCCTCCTGCACCTGTACACGCTGCTCCAGGGAGCTCAGCCTGTCCGACACGTCCATCCCGCTGGCCGCCGACACGCTGTCATCTGCCAGAACCACAGAAGAAGATGGAGACATCAGCTCTCTCCACTCACTAACTGTAACAACTTTTCTTCCTTCCTGCCTTGTACTGCACCTAGAAATAGCCCAGGAACCGTCATCATTTCGGTGATTTGAATCCTTTAAATAATCTGGGCAAAATAAGGAATAAGAGGTTTCCCAAGGACATATTGAGCGAAGGCAGATGAGAAATTCCTTATCTGCACAATTTTTTTCCAGAATGCGTGATATATAAATGATCGGCCAGTGACTCTCCCGCTATGTTTTGACATTATATTAAAATCCAGCCGTTTGTTTTATTTCAATCGAGGAACATGCAGGCTCTATACTCTCTCCTGTAGTTTCATTTATCTGCTAATGCATGACGCAGGGCGTTCAGATTGGCATGCTGAGGAACTATACTGATTGTGCTAAGGTTTCATTTATAGTTATTTTTAGTGCAGACTGGTTTCTCTACATACTCATTTCTAGGGTTGTAGTTGTCCCTGGTTTTTAGTGTGGAACAAACGTAACACCTGCGATGGAAGCAACAGCACCCTCTTGTGTGTAGTGAATTAACTACAGCACACTCGGTTTGTAAAGTATGAGGGTCACAAGCTGCCTGTACTGAGAAACTGAACAGCGACATGGGTGCTACAGCGCCCTCCTGCGTATGTCGAATGAACAACAGTGCACTCTGTAATACATTCATAACATGGCGAATTGTGCGTACTGTTAATAGCAGGACTGCCCTAACCACTTCCTGGAGATCTACCACCCCGCAGGTTTTCACTCCGACCCCAACAACGTACAACATACTCAACTGCGAGAGATCTAACTGAGCAGTTAAGTGGTAGAATCAAATGTGGCAAATTACAATTTAAATGAAAACCCCCAGGTTTAAGAACCACTGAGCTTAAGGTATTCTCCAGCTAAAAACAATGACAAAAATCCAAAAATGCAGGGGAGCAGGGTGGTTTTATACAATTACAAGGGAATTCTTAACTCATTTTGCCTATTTAATAATGTTAGAGTGAATTAGTCGGTATTAAGTTACAGGGGACGGAGAAATTAAAATATTCATCTAAAATACTGAGATCCACCCCAGTAGCTGCTCTCTGAAATGCCAGATATTCGTATATTTTTGGACCTAGGCTCTGAGGGAGAGGGATGAATCATCATATCCTTCGAGTCTCACACCTGATGCGTGAGACTTGAGACTCACACCAGCACATCATGCGATCTGTTTGAAAAGCACAACTGCTGTTTACCGGGGCTCTCTCCCCTTTACTCGCCCTCTTAATCCCACTTAGCATCAGTGAGTCTCAGCGTTGGCAGTAATAATAATAATAATAATAATAACAATAATACAATAATATCCATTGGTAGTTACCACTCTGGTATTTGTTTAGTGTGAATGTAAAAACCAGTTAGCGAATAACCTTACTTGGAGCACATAAATATAGCAAACAACTCCGTTTGAGGAGAACAAGTAGCTTTGACTTTATGAGTGCAGTGAACAGTCAAGCCCTGATCCTATGAGCAGGTAATGGATAATTAATGGCTTAATGCATTACTTAATACATTAGTTAATGTATTTCTTGAATAATAATTTATGCTAAGATATTTTAATGCTTAAAGCATCTGTACTTCATGTTAACGTCCACATTATCAACAAAATGAGTTCATGTTACCTGGTTGTGAAGCGTTACCACTTTAGCAGTAATTGCATTTGACAGAGGCTGCATGAGCATAGCAAGCAAACACATTGACTTTGATTGAAGTTTGTGCCGAGAACATCGCTCAGTGCACCTCTCAGGCAGCTTTCCAGGGTTACACTCCAGGATGTGGATTAAAATAGGCTGTAATCCCAGGGCACCAGAAGATTAGTGAACCTGATTAGGTTGGCTCAACAGAGCCACTGCCTCCTGCAGTAACTCTGCCCTTCTTCCTCCACAGACAGCATTCTTTCATCGAAAGTGGCAACAACCATGTAATCTAACAGTTAAAAATACAGAGACTATCGTAGTACGTTCTAAAAGACCCTGCCCTCATCTTAATCTGTATTCTCTCATCTGTATCATAAAGTACAGTCATTATACAAAACTGGGTTCTAACTAAAGAAGACAAACACAATGTCCCCATGTCACCCGCCATTCAGGAACACTGGAAGATTTGGCCAAGGGCTGCTAATCACTGGCATCATAACATATTAATTACTATTTAAATATTAAATAATATGGCTGTATCTCAAAACCAACACCAGCTCTTTAACGTGAAACTACAGACCAGAAACTAGTCTGCAAATACAGCGGTAACATTTAAAACCTGAAATTCTTCAGAGACCCTGTGCTGGACCTTGCAGAAATTAAACAAACAAAAAATCATTGAATATCATCAAGATCAGAGATTCAAAATAATGTACTGAGGAATTAAGGAACCTTTGTAATGACTTTACAATTGTGACATATTTCTCTGAAATGTAATATATTTATAATTCTTTTTTTTTCTTCAGAATGGTTCAGACACGCACTATTCAGTACTGATTTCCCAAAACAGCACCACAAACTCTCCCCCAAAGTTCAGTGACCCCCCAGCTTACAGACCCCCCCAAGTAATGGTCCCCTCAGTAAGACGGACCCGTACCAAAGCTGATCTCCGGGCCCAGAAGAGGCCGCGACGGCCGGGTCTCGTCCAGGAGGCTACTGCGCCTGCATTCCCGTGTCGGCTCCATGCTATTATCTCCCTCCATGGTCTCCCGGCTGTTTGCGTGTGGTCCCCTCACACTAAACTATGTCTTGAATGCTCACTGTGAGCGTGTGCATGTACGTGCTGAGAAGAAGATCCCCCGTCCCTGCTCAGATCAGTGATGTAATTAAAGAGCAGCTTAAGGACTTGTAAGCCAGCCAGGACACTGTAAGTTTCTCTAAGTCAGTCAGTCTGAAACCTCTTGTCCTGTGAGTTTGACGTAGAGACAACATGCGTGTGCACAGTCATCAGCCACAGACTGAGATCTAATGATAGAGAAACCATGAGCTCAAATTTCAACATTATGTTTGAGTAAGGGTTTGGGTGTATCGAGACATAAATGCATGCTAAAAACACTCTGCATCTTAGCAAGGCCTTTTTAATGTAAGTTCTTTGAATGGTGAGCAACATATTTTTTGAAGAGAAAAAAAAGAGCTCATCTAATCCGTTGAATAGTCTTGCATGCTAAAGACTAAGATTAATCGTCGGACCCATCCAGGGTTTGAATCTATTACAGCACCAGCTACAATATAATCAGCTTATCTGAAGGGAAATTAGCCCTTGAGGATTTTAATTGCCACATGTTAACAGAAAGGACAACAGGAGAAGAACCTTTGGCTATAAGCTGACATTTCTGCTAATTTTGCACTCAATGGATTTAAGTTACTTTGTCAGAATTTAATTGACTCAGATCGCTGCGCTGCAGTTTTACTGGCCAATGAAAATCCACCTGACGGCTGTCGTTCTGAGAAGTGCCTCCATAAAGACCACGCAGCCCCACTGCGATGATCTGCTGTTTAGTCATGACAGTTATGAGCAAAGCTTTTATTAAAACAAATTATATTTCAACTAGACATACCAGCAGGAGTCAGTCCTTACCGATTCCTGAGGCATTAGCCTACGTTGTTAATTGATAATCCTCTGCCTTGTTCAAGGGTCGCTCTTCACGCATTGCCCCCTCGTGGACATGCGCCGTACGTGCAATTCAACGAGTCTGAAGCCCGGCCTCAGACGGAACATCCGAGCGCGTTCTCGTAACCGTCATCATCGACTCGGACCTCAATGCTGGGACGCTATGAAGAGAATATTCCGCTACCAATCAAATCATTACAGACGTACAGGCAAGCCGAACGATTCAAATTGAGGAGTAAATAGTTCCAATTTCTGTGTAGTTTTATTCCTGTCTGCACTGCATACAGTAGGCACGTTTGGACAAGGAACAGCAAAACATATAATACCAAATTATCCGAGTTTTCTTCCAGACATAAGTATATTATTTACAAAATGTGCAAACAGGAGCGGCGTTAGGGTCCATAAGTCTAGATTTCCAATATTGCTGGCAATTACGGACATATTCTTAGCTTTACTGACGAACATTGACATATTATTGTAGGTTTCGCATGGTTATATTTTGAAAAACATGTCAAAATGAAGAAATTATAACGAGGAAAACTCTAGCAACGAACAGTGTAAACAAATCACCAGGAGATGTCAGAGTTATTGTTCCTTGCAAGTAGCGCCAAGTGTGCGCGTTCGCAGCCTGACAAAACCCTGTTTTTCAAATGGCGGCCTCCTACTGGGGTAAGACCAAAGACCAAAGGACTACCGTACCTTTGGTACTGTTCGCCAAGAGGTTTGTCGGGGTGACGGCTTGTTGTTACGATTGGCCCGGTCTGGGATAGCTACTCACTGACCCCTACTGGGCATGAACTATTACTTTCTTACTGGTGCATGTAATTGAACCAAGGAGGAAGACCGCTTGGAGCATGGTGAGCATTTATTGTAGGCTATCTCCCCGATGACGATAGTCGGGAGATACTATGGTTTAGTTCCCGGGCCGCCACCGCCGCCACTGCAGAGATTTTCTGTTCCAGGCTCTGGAGGCTTCAAAGTTAATAGGATTTTTCTCTAAATTTGCATGGTCGAAAATGTTTATTTGACAATGCTCAAGATCAATTCTCGGCAATTTCCGACATCCAATATGGCCGCCGGCGGCCATTTTGTCGAATTCTTTTTTTTTTTTGCAGATTTGTGTTTTCTGCTCATTTTGAGCCACATTTACATATATATATATATATATATTTACAGGGATGCATATTAATATCAAGAGTAAAAACAGTAACATTGCGGCTGTAAAAATTTGCAAGTGATCTCTCATATGGCGACCGAGTTATCTAGTTCATTTATTTATTTTATTATTATATATTTTTTATGCCTGCCTATTCTAATTTTACTTTTATGGAAGAAGGTCAACTGAAAACTCAATGATCTTTTGCAACGGACACAATGTTAGGGGCCAAACTGACTGGTAGAAAAAAGAGGGGACTATGAAAATCATGCACAAGAGATGTTTAGGTGCCAAGACATATTGTCTTCTATAGTGGTAATTTCACCAGGCCACAATGGTTAACACCCCTACACTGTTTGAAAGTACCACCTTTCAAAAACATCTATTAACAACAGTGAGTCATTACTTCAGTGCATTGCATCATCCGAAGGATTCTACAGCTCTTTGCCCTAATCATACACGACTGTACCTCTGTGCTTGTGTCTGATGGGGAGAGTGTATGCAATGTCTTTACCCTCAGTTCTCAAACCCAAGTTTTTAACTAAGCAAATATGTTCTTAGCCCCTGCACTCGATCATGCTGCACTCACCCTTACAATTACTAATTACATGGGATGGTACAGAAAATATGCTTCAGCAAAACAAAACTCCTACATCTTTAAAACATCACTTGTTTCATGTTCTAGTTTTAGTCTTCCGCCCGTGAGTTTTTAACAAGCGCCAAATATAGAGATTCTACCTTTCAACTGGCTCCTATTAACAGAGATGTTATTTCTTGTACAACGTAATAATTCAAAACAGATTGTGTCACAAGATAACTAATATTTAGATTGAGGTTGATCTAGCCAAGTTTTGTGGCGCCTAATTTGTCGTCAGATCAGATAAAGAAAATATTCAAATTGACCTTGTACAGTAATTGAGCTTTATATCATTATATGGCCTTGTGTTCGGCATGGCCAGCACTGCTATAGGTCCGTCATATTGTTATATTGCCCATTGCTCTCCAGCGCTTTAGCACTTGTTCCAACTCAGTCATGGGGACCAAAAGCCAATAAGCTGTTGCTCAAACACTGAAAGAGGGAATGATAATGAAGTCTCTCACAGAACACATTAGAAGAAGGCCTATGTGACCCGTGCTAACGCTAACAAGGCCTTATGGGGTACGCATTGGAGGACTCTGGTGACTATGAGTCACATAAACAAGATGGTACACGTCAAACTGTGTCATCAATTCTGGGCCATTTACATGTGTTACGCTTTAGCGGTATCTACCTCAATGCTAAATCACTGCACAATGAAGATCAAGCAATATAAAAACTGATGGTTTTCTGATAATTGTGTATATTTGTCCGTATAAAGATTGTTACAATATAACTTGACTTTTCCAATCGAAACAAATATTTATTTACATTATCTCAGTAGAAACAAGCAGTGCCCACTCAAAAATATGAATATAAAAGTATGCTCACAATACATTTGAAGTGTATGTAAATATATCATGCAAAACATGTAGTTTTGCACGACTTTCATTGTCAAAAATTTTGCATTAGAAAGCACATTAGCATTTTTTTTTTTAACGCAGAAAATGAATTTTCCTTTAATTTTTCATGTTTTCTGGAAAGGCAGAAAATTCCTGAAAAATCTGTGCCTGAGTTTCAGGGCAGATCTGAATAATGATTTAATAGATTGGAGGAATTGTAATTCTCTTGCAGGCGCTGGTATGGTTAGCATGATTGAGTAAAGACACATTTACAAATCAGACCAACAAGGCATGACAATCCTGACACTGACGAACACTCATTAGATCCCCCTTATACACTGATGGCACCAGTGATTACTCTATAGAGAAATCACTCAGCCAACTTATGTGTGGGTTTGTGACTGCCTTTGCATGTGAGTGTGTGTGTGTGCATGCATGCATATGTTTGTGTGTGTGCGTGTTTGAATGTGGGTGTGTGTGCGTGTTTGTATGTGAATGTGTGTGTGTTGTGCGCCTGTGTATCTTTGCATGTGTCTGTCTGTGCATTTGTGCATGTGTGTGCCTGTATGTGTGTATGTGTGTGTGTGTGTGTGTGTGTGTGCGTATGCATGTATATACAGTATTTGTGTGTGTGTGTGTGTGTGCATGTGTATGTATGTATTTATGTGTGTGTGTGATGTGTGTGTGCATGTGTATATGTGTGTGTGTGTGCGTGTGTGAGATGTGCGTATTGTGTGGTGTGTGATGTGTGTGTGCATGTTTATGTGTGTGTGTGTGTGTGTGTGTGTGTGTGTGTGTGCATGTGTATGTGTGTGTATATATGTGTGTGTGTGTGTGATGTGTGTGCTGCGTGTGTGTGCATGTGTAGGTGTGTATAAGTGTGTGTGTGTGTGATGCGTGTGTTGTGTGTGTGTGTGCATGTGTGTGTGTGTGTGTGTGATGTGTGTGCTGCGTGTATGTGTGTATATGTGTGTGTTTGTGCATACGTATGTGTATATGTGTGATATGTATATCGTGTGCGTGCGTGTGTATGTGTATGTGTGTATATGTGTGTGCGTGTGTGCGTGTGTATGTGTATATGTGTGATGCATATATCGTGTGCGTGCATGTGTATGTGTGTATATGAGTGTGTGCTGCGTGTGTGTGCATGTGTATGTGTGTATATGTGTGTGCGTGTGTATGTGTATATGTGTGATGCGTATATCGTGTGCGTGCGTGTGTATGTGTACGCGTACACGCTTTTCAAACCAACATTCACTTCCTCTCAGTGTTGAGATTTAGATAAAACTTTCCAAACAGTTTTTCAAAGAGAATCGCGGAAAGCCTCTTCCTATGAAACTCCTCAAGGAATTACAAATTCTCCACTCACCAAAATGTTTTTTTTTTCTTGGCTCCCCTGTCACGCTAACTGAACCTGCCAATTAAACTGCACATCGCTCCTCACGAAACAGGGAGCACGCACCTCTGGATCACATGGCTCTGATGGCGTGGCAACAGCAGGGCTCCAGGTTGGGCAGGAGAAGATGTTAGAGGTTACCTGTGACACACAGCAGTGGAGACGTGCCGCTTGAGGTTTTACTCCGGAGCCGATGGAACTCCGCGAGGAAACAAGTGTGGGGCTTTTTATTTTCAGGTTCTTGATCTCTATTGTCGGCATGATAGGGAACATCATACTGATGATATCCATTCTCAAACACTCCAAAAACCTGAAGACCTATGAGATCCTGCTGGTGGGCCTGGCGCTTTCGAATCTGGAGAGCATTTTCATCGTAGACCTATACGGCTTGATCATCCACTCGAGCTCCGAGTGGCTGGTCCTGGGCGTGGTGGCCTGCAACACCATGAAGTGCCTGACTCTGTTCGGCGAGGTCACCACCATCCTCTTCACCATGGTCATCAGCATCTTCCGCTACCAGAAGTTACGCGACGGGAGCAAGCGTGTCAACCTGCCCATCCTGCTGGACAGCGTTCCCGCGGCGGCGGGCGTGAGCGCGGTCTGTGTGACGGTGGCGTTCGCCTTCGGGACGCCCACCTACGTCATGAACTTAGATGACCACATGACCAACTTCAACCAAACCACCACCACCTGCCCTGCAGATTTCTTCCAGTGTCGCCCGGACAACTGCCCCATCCGGAACAAGGTCTACAAGTACAGCTTTCTCCTGATCTGCATCATGGTGCCTATCTGCGTCGTCACGGTAAGCAGCGGCCTCATCCTCAGGATCTTACTCCTCCAGAGGAAGACCACGCCCGCCCAATCCTTCAGCTCCACCTTCTCCACCCGCAAGGCCTCCAGTTTTCAGCGCAGCACCATGGCGATCCTGGCGGCCATGACCATCTTTCAGGTGGACTGGATAGTCTACCTGGTCCTACACATGGCCGTAGACCCCTACAGCTTCCCCTTATGGGATCAGGCAGAGTTCCTCATTGCCACCACGTACTCCACCCTCAGCCCGTACGTATACGGCGCCGGGAACAACTTATTCTCTCTGAAGCGCCTGGCCTGCAGGGGAACGTAGGACCTGCATATGTAGAACTCTAGTGCTGCTGGTGATTTATATTGCAGAAAATAGTCAATTAAATGTGCTGCCCCATGCCATTTTCGATTAAAAAAAGAGATGATGTACCTTCCCACCTACCGGGATATAGTTTACTGTAGGGGGTGGATATTCCTGGTCCAGATGGGCTACAATATCTGCAGGTCTTGGTTTTCACTGTCCACTTTTGACTGATGAAACCAGGTGAGGTGAAATAACTCTGTTATCAGCTGATTTAACTGATCAATTAAGTGCTAAGTAACTACAAAAAAACAGCAGACACTGGGCCTGTCCTGGGCCAGGGTTGGTCACCCCAGGTCTAATGCAGGAATTTTATTGATGATAATGGAACTCATTGTCAAAATAACTGTATAACAAATTAATAGAATATAAATCAAATTACCATTGATTGACAGAGTCAGTGAATGCCATGTTGTTTCATGTCATATGTTATTGTTTATTGTATTTTTGTGTCACAAGATCCATGTTTCTCATTCCTGTGTTCTTATATGGCTCCCTGGATCAGTTAATTCCCGTCAAGTTCTCCATGTGAATCCCTTCCCTCGGGTACTGAATGTGAGTGTGTTAAGGCTACAATGAAACTGAATTTCTCATGCCTCCCTCTCTGAAATACAGAATGTCAACATAATGCCACTTCATCTCTCTCTGGAAGTGAACATTTTCTCACCTTATTGGTAAATTGTTGTTACTAGTTTAGATCGTCTATTTGACAATGTTCCCAACTCATTCAGCAAAACGTCATAGAAATACTATTGAAAGTCGAATACTTTTATTGACTGTATTTTCTATTATATGTTTTTTTTTTGCATTGAGGGATCTTGTATCTCAATCATAAAAATCTATATGTAAAATAATAATAATAAAATAAACAAAAGCAAAAATTTATAAGGTCTCATTATATTGTCACACTTTGAAAACAAAAGTGCAGAAAGCACGGTACTCTCCGCTGGAGGAAGTGTTTAATGAACTCTGAATAGTGCAACCAATAGTAATGTTAATGCGCTTATTAATGTTGCCAAAATAACCGCGCTGAGTGAAATCGACTGGTTCATGTATTAGGATTAAGTGCTTCAGATGTACAATCTCGTTTTCAAGGGGGTCCCAAGCTGGCTCTGGAAAACATTAATAAAGACGGTCGGACGTGTGCCTCTTCCCATTTCATTACGTTGATAGGTGCTTGATTTAACTAAGAATGGCCAGCTTTAGTGGTTATCACTTTATAGACGAATTTAACGAGCGAAATTCATTTCCTGACCCGCATGTATCACATTGAACGTGGTTTTGTGCATTACCTGTGGTAATGTGACCTGTTTTAGATATTGGAAGCTGGTATTGGTCAGAATGAACAAATAACGACAGGATTTCTGTATCACTGACTTGGAAAATAAACGTTCATTGCTTAATGCAGCGCTGTGGATAACGTAATGGACTCCAGGGCTAAAATGAGCGAAGTCGTTGGAATTGAAATTACAACTATAATGCTGCTGGACGATTCGGGCAACTACCGCTGTATGTAACATGAGAACCTGGCCAGAGTAGCCACAATGGCCGACTTCAGTGAATGAGGAGGTTCGATATAGGTCGGCTATAACAACGCTGCCCAGCTTGCGCCCCTGTTTTCACTCCTCTCGAATGTCAACTTCGTTCAAAATGTCACATGTGTACGATAAGACAAGCGCACGAATTTCAGGTCTTCGACTAAAAGTATGATTTCAGTCATGTCTCATCCTTCGCACATTTAATCAACAGGACTCACACCGCAAGTGACTATCATTGGTCTTTCTGTCACATGTGATTCCTGAGAGCCTATCGCATTTGATTCCGTTGCGTATGCGTTGAATGCTGAAAAAAGTTAGTTGAATCCATCTTGCCGAGTCTGCGCTGTTGAACTGGACGTCAGCGCGCTAACAGTGGGGACTCTGACGTCATTCTGTGGGAGCACGCATGTGTTTTCCACCTGGGGTGAGTCTGTTTTGGTGTTTGGAAGCGGTCAAACAGAGGCGAAAGTGCACCCCGACTCGAAGCGAGATTGGACTGGATTTGTGGCACGTTTCTGGCTGGAAAAGGTAACATATCCGTTGCATTTTCTTGCGTTGGTGGAGCTGACTCAACATGGCTCTGTACTGTAAATTGCGCCCGAGTTGGACTCTTGCACTCTTCGTGCTCCGTGTTGGCTAGAATCGCGCCATTGAGATTGGTGTCGTCATGGACGCGCGTGGCTGTTGAGCCTGCGAAGTCGTTGTGAACCTTTGCGCGTTGACTTCAAATATTCGAAGCCATCGTCTGTTTATGAAGAAAGTTTTCACTTTAAAGCGGTTTCCCGCTACTTTGTATTTTAGTTCAATTGCATTCATGATGAAAGCACTTTGGTAGTAGTAATTATGCACCTATCTTTGTCAGGGAGTTACCGGCGGACTTGTGTTGTATCTCCAACCGTGTCGCTCATCGCGACAGATTCAAGCTGCCATTATGTTTCTGCGTCTATGCGGGTAAAAAAAAAACTACCGTCTCTAACTGACTTGTTAAATGTCCTCGCACGCCCATAATCAATTTACCATTTGCACCGTTGTTTCAAGTGCAGCAGTACCTTTGTTGATGGTAAGTAGTGTGTTTTGAACCACTGATCTGATGAATGCACTTGATGATATTGGTGGCATTGCAAAAAACTGCTCAAACAAGAAGTTTTTATTGAAGTTCCGACCAACAGCAATACTGTGAATGCCTTATTGTTATAATGTCGCGCTATGCAGTGTGCATACGCCTACATCACTTAACATCATCTGTGCATAGTCTATGTTACCTGCAGAATTATACCCCTCCAAATCCCCTACTGCTGTCAGACTAGTCATTGGACTGGGATGTAGCTAGTGTCCAAGGCGGTGGATTTGGTCTTCTTACTTCCACTAAGGAAGTTGGGCTGAGGTTATTTTTCCACCCACGTCAATGTGTTTGTTTATTTGTCTGGGAAATATTTCTCAAATTTTCAAAACTATTTCAATGATGTTTTGTGGAAGTGTTGGCCAAGGGACAATTGTTTGAATTTTGGGATGGATTCAAATTCAAATATGGCCACCACTGGTGCTTTAGCTGGCGGTGTAACTGTTGTAGTTGATGGAATAGCTTTTTAAGATTGTGGAATACCTGGTGTCGCAGGTTCTGTTGGTGGTGGTGTACTTGGTGGCGTGGCTGTTGTAGCTGTTTGAGTAGTTACTGTAGTTGATGGAGTAGCTGTTGTAATTGGTGTAGTAACTCCTGCAGTTGATGGAGTAATTGTTGTAGTTGATGGAGTAGCTGTTGTAATTAGTGGAGTAGCTGCTGCAGTTGATGGAGTCACTGTTTTAGCTGGGGGGATAGCCACTGTAGTTGATGGAGTTGCTGTTGCAGCTGGTGGAGTAGCTACTGTAGTTGATGGAGTTGCTGTTGCAGCTGGTGGAGTAGCTACTGTAGTTGATGGAGTTGCTGTTGCGGCTGGTGGAGTAACAGCTAAAGGGCCATTCTTTGAGAAGTGAACCAAAATGTCACACACATGACCAGATGTCATCAAATAAAGAAATACTTTGAAAATTAATGAAAGGTATCAAATTTATTCCTTGCTACTCTCCATACCCCAAAACTATGAAAATTCTAGATTTTTCAACTTCACAGAGTTTTTGAAGTCAAATAGAGTTATGAAAAACCTGTTTCCGTGTGAAGTCACACACGTGACCAGTCGTATTTGACCTCTGACCTTAAGTAGTTAAAGTTAATGTAACAAATAACATTTTTACTTGATAGACTTGGATAAGTAGTACTCTTATACAAGGTCCACAATCATGAACCTCCAATGCTTTTGTAATTGGAGGAGATTTTTTCTACTATTTGTTACATTTTTGGTCACACACGTGACTGAGAATGGCCCTATAGTTGATGGAGTAGTTGTTGTGTTTGATGGAGTAGCTGTGGTAGTTGATGGAGTAGGCCTAGCTGTTTAAGCTGCTCGGGTAGCAGCTGTAGTTGATGGAGTTGCTGTTACAGCTGGTGGAGTAACAGCTATAGTTGATGGAGTAGTTGTTGTGTTTGATGGAGTAGCTGTGGTAGTTGATGGAGTAGGCCTAGCTGTTTAAGCTGCTCGGGTAGCAGCTGTAGTTGGAGCTACTGTCGTAGCTGGTGGTGTAGCTGCGGTAGTTGATGGGCTAGCTGTTGTAACTGGTGGAGTAACTACTGTAGTTGATGGAGTAAGTGCTCTGGCAGGTGGAGTAGTTGATGTAGCTGGTTCTGTTGTTGCTGTGGCAGTCCTGTGTCTGAGGTAGTAGCTGCTGTAGCTGGTGGAGTATCAGCTGCTGTGGTCGTAGCTTGGTGCTAATGATATGCATGCATTCAGGGTTTTCCCTGGCTCAGTACATGGCAGGTAAGGTATGTTCGTGTGAAACAAGGCTAGGTCAAAATGTAGTGTGTGGCTGTTCTTTTTCAAAGACAACAGCCCATGGGAAAACTGCAGCAATCGCCCAACTCAGTCAGTCTCAGATTTCTGTGTTTATAGGGCTTGCCCTCACTTTGCTACTGTTCAGAAAAATATGAACGCTCCAAACACCCATTATTTTCCTCCAGCAAATGCTGACTAAGTCTTTGGCTCAGAACATTACAAGGTTTTGGATCAAATGTATCGTTAACACACTTAGCTAGCCTAGAGAGATCATGGCAACAAATTGTTCTGTGTATTTAAATGGACTAATTGGTCCAAAACAAAAGTTCTTGACTCCCTTACTTAGCTCACATTCAGTTACCAGATGCGCCAAAGTCAAAGTTAACCTAAGTCCTGCCTCCAGGCTAATGCTTTTTGAGGTTCAGCAAACAGGGGACGGCTACCGGGGAACGATATAACGATGCCCTGCTCACAGCGAAACGAGTGTGGATCCTCTATATATCGGCGACAAGCAGAACTAGGGTTAACACAGTCATTTAACCAGCTAGATAGAAAACTGACGTTGGCACAGCAGTTGGGAATTCCTTAGCCAGCTACCGCTAACCACCCTTTATCAATGAATTGTACTAGCAGCTCGCCAGTATTAATTTCCAAAGCAATATACTAATATTGCAGCTGCAAGTTGGCCTAGCTAAGTGATAAGTTAATATCCGCTGCAAGCTAATGTTATAACATTAACATTATAGCTAAACAGCACAGGAGCTAGTTAACTTGGTGGATAAACACAAATGACTGTAGTTGAAATTAATATGCAAGTTATTCAATCTTCATAACTTCATAGCAATTTTATCACATCCCACGACAGACTAAGTAAGCGATCCAGCACAAACACACCCCCATTCACCAAGCTGATGTAGCAAGCTTGATGCGTTCAATACAGTTTATTTGCGAGATACTGACCAATAGTGTTGTGTTAGCTATCCCAGCTAGATGTGCTTTCTGTTTGCGTGCTACCTTTCGTGCAGCAATGTTTTCAGTTGCTGTTGATCCAAAAAAATTGATTCCATCATGAAAAATCTGTGAAAACACATGCCAGACAAAATTCAAGTCTGGTTAGGTTGGTGTTCAGGTTAAGAGATGCTCAGTCCAGGAGGTAAACTTCAAAGATAAGTCACTGATCCATTCGACAAGTTAGCTAGGATAGCCAACAAACTAGTTGAAAACCCAGGCTGTGTTTCCAAGCCTGGTGAGCTGCCTTGCTGTCAGCTGCGTACAAAGACAGCTGTCTACATAGACGGTGTTTTAACCTAAATGGAACCTAATTTTCTTGAACACACATTATGTGAATGAATAAAAATACTGTCTATACAGTCCGTTCACCAGGTTTAGAGATGCAGCTTTTATATGTAGCTGGACCCTATAACACTTAAACCCCTTCGCGCGGATGCCAAATCAAGCTCATCCTGAACAATTGTGCATGACCCCTGTTTAAGGCTTTATTACTCAGGATTTGAGCGTCACAGAGACAAGAAAAATGATTTCAGTAAAGCAAGACACTTGTATCATTCAGAAATAAAAGTTATTTCCTCATATTTTCTTAATTTTGGTGCAAAAAAGTGCCACAAACACAAGGGAATTTCATGAAAATACAACACAGAAATCATTTTGGACTGACTCACTGAAAAACAAACAAGTGCTAAGAGGTAAAACAATACATTTCCTGGACCATAAACTCCATTGACCACTGGCAGTGTTACTCAGTACAAATCGTGATCTGTGAAGCAAAATACAAGCTGCCCCCCACTTCTCCAAACAGCTATAAATTGAGATTTTTGCTTCGGTTTGAATTATAAATTATGCAATCTTATACTACCAACCAACTGTCTTCACGCATGGTACAAACTTTTGCATCAAATGCAGGTGAGTATTATTTTATAATGTTTCTGATGGTCAATATGAAGGGGCCTTATATAATATCATCCATTCACTCTCCAAACTAAACAGATGTCAAAATGAAAGTTATATGGCTATGAAAATTTGATACAGTCCTCTAGGGCTGGGGCGATTCTGAATCGATTTTTATTTAAGGCGTAGTACCACCGCCTGCTGCCATGGGGCGAAAATCCGAGCTTTCCCTTTTCCTTCATTAAACCCGACGCAGGTTGAACGAAAGCACCAAACATCAAAGAGCATGTGAAATGCTTCCGGAAAAAAACTTGACTGACATCAGTATTTTTTTGGCGACATGCTGCACGGAGCCAAGTAAAGGACTACAGAATCGTTTCCTGTTAACCAATTAGGCTACTCTAAGAAAAGTAACGTGTTCTATTTTACTTGCTTGATTAGCAATCAAATGGTGGATGCGTTTACTCTCTAAGTTGAATGAGTAGAGCTGTTTATTAAGACGGCATGTTTGATTGCTGCATTTTGAAATTTAAATGGCCATAGAACAGCACAGCATGAACACGATTGCCATTGCCACGGCATTTCGTGCGACTGTGATAATTTATAGGCTATCTCACATTCACGTTTCATCCGCTTTTCAGATTGTTTTCCACCTTGTGTATTTTTTAGACGCTTGAAATCCAGGGCGATCTGAAAACAAATCTCTTTATTTTTATTTTATCATTATAGATCTCCTAAAAATACTACAATGAGAGATGAAATGCAGAGCTGGGATATGGTGATGTTGAACGAGGATTTTTTTAAAAGTGTGATAAGACCACTTGCCCTCATGGGGTGTGTAGGCAGTCACGTGTAATTTCTTAAAACATACACACCTGAAGCGGCTTAAACGATTAGAGTGAAAGAATGCATTTGAATAATTAAAAAAAAAATCTTCCTCTGAATTACATCTCTCATTGTAGCATTTTAGGACATTATTAAAGATTAATTTAAAACAGATTTGTTATAAGATCGCCCTGGATTTTAAGCGTCTAAAAAATACACAAGGTTGAAAACATTCTGTAAAGCGGATGAAACGTGAATGTGAGATATAAATTATCACAGTCGCACAAAATGCCGTGGCAATGGCAATCGTGTTCATGCTGTGCTGTTCTATGGCCATTTAAATTTCAAAATGCAGCAATCAAACATGCTGTCTTAATAAACAGCTCTACTCATTCAACTTAGAGAGTAAATGCATCCACCATTTGATTGCTAATCAAGCAAAGTAAACTGGAACAGGTACTTTTCTTAGAGTAGCCTAATTGGTTAATAGGAGACGATTCTGTAGTCCTTCACGTGGCTCCGTGCAGCATGTCGCCGAAAAATACTGATGTCAGTCAAGTTTTTTTCCGGAAGCATTTCACATGCCCTTTGATGTTTGGCACTTTCGTTCAACCTGCGTCGGGTTTGATAAAGGAAAAGGGAAAGCTCCGATGTTCGGCCCATGGCAGCAGGTGGTGGTACTACACCTTCAAAAAAAATCGATTCAGAATCGCCCCAGCCCTACAGTCCTCCAATGTGATGTAATCTAGTCCTTGGAATGAAAAATAATACAAACGTATGCTCACGGTCTCTGTGCCAGCAATACATACCAACATCGTCATTCTCTGTTGTACATTATGCAATACTTCAAAATATATTGTCGTAATTCCACTGTCGTGGCATGAAGTTTTGCTAATGTCGGTATTTTCTATCAATCCATGAGCAAATTTACACTAATTTTGGACATAACGAGCGTTCGCTATCTCCCTGGGAATATCAGTGCACCTAGTGGTCGTGTTAGATACTAGGGTAAGCTGTGAGTTGGCTTTTACAATCGTCGCTAACAGACAAATATGAAAAATTATTATTTAATGGAAATAATTTAAATCAAGCAAGCAGAACAACTTACCAATTGCCAATCAGTTGTATACATCTTATCCAGGCTTTATAGCTCGTGATGTAAGTGTTACTCCTCAATGACGATGGAACATTTAACTTCCAGCTTGTTTGGTAAGTGGCGAATGGACGATTGCGAAATGCTATTTTGCCTCAACTATGTGTTTTGAAAACTATTATCTTCCGCTCTCCAATGAGTTGAAATAAAACTTAAAAAGTAAGATCTCTTCATGCAGTAGTTTACGATTCCTCAGGAATGACATTATAATTAAAGCAGTACTCCTTTTAAACAGCTCTTGGCAGAGCTGAGATTAAGATTTGACATAATACGATGTGCAGAGAGAGACCATTTTTGGTTGTAGCTTTCTTTTCTAATTCTTGATGTTTTTTCCCCAGGATCACGAATGAGAGGAAAAAAAAATTGCCGAATTTTTAAAGGGACCTCTCAATGCGTTAGCACCTGTAACATTTTGTATTTATATTAATATAAAATTTGAGATTTAGATAGTTAGATAGATAGATGGATAGATACTTTATTAGATCCTACAAACAGGAAACTTGATTTACAACTAAAATAACTGACAACTCTGCAATTTATTGTGTATTTTTTATTCCCTAAGCAGCATTTCACTGCTGTGTTCACGTTCATTTGAGTATGTATGGCTTCATGTTGTTGCTAGGGGGTTAGACAAATTTTTCATAATCACTATATATAATGAAATAATAACTGGTAGCTTCTGTAGTCACATGTACCAGGCTGGTAGCACATCATCCTTTATGGGTAGTACAATTAATTCAACATTTATTTCACCAATTTTGACACAAGAACTCCCATCTTCTGAACAATTCTAGGGCACCACCTCCGCATGAATATTCAATCTACAGTTACGCGCTCCACGTGAGCAGTTCCGTGCTTACAACGACGTCATCATTTAGATGCTGGCGCCTATGGCTCTGGGCGAAGGGGTTAAAAGCCTCGTTATGGAGTAATTTCTGCTCATGACTATTCATGTTGAAAGACCAATTGCCTATTGGGGAACTTTAATACTCAACGGACCAATGGTGTAACTTCATCACTCATGCAGGGCTGGCTCCCGCTTAGCTGTAGTCCAGCTGAAAATTACTACATTACCACAAAGACTACACATACTTCCTTTATTTTTGTGTGGGAAAATATGAAGCATGATACTACATACTTTGTGTTCAATCACGTCGCAGCTTACACTACAACGGCGAATCATAAAGCAGTGCCAGACATAATTCCGGGTTACTTCTGTTCCTTAGTTTATTGCATCTCATTGTGAAATGGATGTCATTCGACAACCATTATTGAGCATTTTGCTGTGGAATGGGCAGTATTTTTGAGTATGTATGAGTACTTTGGAAATTATTCTTTTGGCGTGTTTCACTACATGGTGACGCATTCATAAAAAAAAAAAAAAAAAAACGAGGCGACTCTGTACAACTGGGGATGCTGTATAGGCTAACATGAATTCTTAGTTTTTTTGCTGTACTACCCCTTTAAATTCTGCAGCACCAGTTACAGACAGATGAAATATGAACTTGTGCTTTAAATATGTTTATGCAATAACTTTCCCCCCCAGGAAGTTTTTTATGTAAATGGAACGGTGAAGTTGGGGACGTGGACTTGAACATCTGGCAGTTTTAGGACCTCTATGGAGAGTCAACCATTAAGAGCGCATGAGAAGGCCAAACAGGATGAGGAAGAGGAAGAGGACGGTGTAGGGGTTCCCTGTGGCACTACAACCCCCACACTGCTTTGCAGCCAGAAGCCAGAGCTGGCCAGCCAAGGTGGGCAGGACCAGGATCTCCTCATAACCAATCGGGACCTTGGCTTGGCTGCTCCTGGTGGCCCAGCTCTGACAGCGAAGGACTTTCCTCCCAAGACTTTTGAGGGTCCACCCGCTCAGGCCACATCGTTGCCGGGCAACCTTAGCGCCACCCGCTCCTGCCGAGGCGTCACGGTCACCCTGCGCAACAACCACATGTGGAATGACCTCCACCGCTGTGGGACGGAGATGATACTGTCCAAGTATGGCCGCCATATGTGCCCATATTACAGTTTCGGCATTTCTGGTCTGGACCCCCTCCAGCGCTACACCTTGGCTATGGACATCCTCCCAGTGGACAGCAACCGCTGGAGATGGAATGGGCGCAAGTGGGAAGTCAGCGGGAATGCCGAGCCTCACATCCCTGGCCGAGTTTTCATCCATCCGGACTCCCCGTCCACCGGCGATCGCTGGTCTGATGGGTCAGTGTCCTTCTACGAGCTGAACCTGACGAACAGCTGTCGGGGAAACCCAGGCCACTTAATCCTACACTCCATGCACCGCTACTTACCACGACTGCACCTGGTTCCCTCGGAAACCGCTGACGTCCTCCTGGATGGCCTAGATGTCATGACCTTCACGTTTCCGCAGACAGAGTTTTTTGCCGTCACTTCGTACCAAAACCCACAGATTAAGCGGGTAAAGAGTGGCTCTAGCCCTTCTGCTAAGGGCGTTCGCTGGAAAAAGCGGCTCTCTCTGCCCTCCATGCCCTCCGAGTCCTTTGCTTGTTCCTCCCTGGATATCAAGAGCTGCAGTGGCAGCGATGCCCAGTTGAGTGACCGTAGGAGAAGCCTGCGGTCTTCATTAATGTCCAAAGAGGATTCGCCGAAGTCTTTGAAGCAGAATCAAAGTTGGGGCCGTGGTGCTGTTTCCCTTAATGGTGTACAAAACATCGAGCACTCAGATAGTGCCATTAGGTAAGCTCGCTTTTGCATTCTGTTTGACTATTGTTTGCTGAATTAAAGTGGTTCCATCTTTGGTGAATTAAGGTGAAATTTACGTATGAATAGGAAAATGGTTTGAAGTTTGCTGGAATTTTTCAGTAGACGGTTGAAAACTGCGTCTTGCAACCGGTAGTACCAGCACCACTGGGGATGTGCTTTTGGCTGTGGTTGTTTTTATCTTTCAACCATTGAAGCAGTACAATTTTAGCTCCCAGTTTTCTCAGCATGAAGATTTGGTTTATTTCATTCAAGTTGCAGGTCTCGCATTACAGTTTGTCTTCAAAAAACTACATTGCGAATAATCAGAATTTTGGCATGCGTGTTTTCTTTGATGGCCAATCTAAACTTGTGGAGTAGAGAGTGAAAGCGGGGAAAAAACGTCTTCGCCCTAATTATTGTGGACACCATTAGTCCTAAATAAGGCTGGGCCAAATAGAGACCCATGTGGAACCCCTTATGTGACCTCCATGAATAGAGACTTTTTGCCATGTTTAAGGAAAATTTTCTGGTTAATAGTTTTCAGATTATGTTCTTACCTTTGTGGTTTTCACCATGTTCAGCAGTCTCCTAGAAAGAGAAAAAGCATGGCACATACTGTGTGAATCACTGAAATCAGTGGATTTCTAGTCAAGTTTGAATGCATGTCTGGACTGTTGCACAGTCAGCTTGGCAGTACTTCTATCAAAAAGACAACATTTCTGATTTCAGGGGTAAAAGGCGCTCTGATCCATCCGTCTGCTCTGAGCAAAAGGACAAGCGGAAGGTGAGGAGAGGTGATCTGGGGAGGATAAATGGTGTGTGTGCAGACAAGGAGAGCGAGCAGCTCACGGACACTGCCTCCCAGGAGCCATCATTGCCTGAACTTCGCAAGCCTTGTACAAAGGCTGTTCGTGGGAGAAGGCGGTTCTCTCTGCCCTCCGCCGCCTCCGATATCAACAGCTGCAGTAGCAGCAACACCGCCTTGACTGAGCGTCGGAGAAGCCTACGGTCTTCGTCTATGTCCAGAGAAGATTCGGTAAAGTATTTTGAGCGCAAGAAAAGGAGGGGCCGTGGTGCTGTTTCCCTTAACGGTGTGCAGTCCAGCGAGCACGTGGATAGTGCCGTCAGGTAAGCCGACCTCTGCTCTCTGATTTACTACTGTTCTGTGAATTAAAGTGGCTCTAACTGTTGTGTTTTAAGCAATATTTTAATGACTTTAAACATGGGACTTAATGCGCTGTTACCAGTGCGTACAATACATTTTGCTATTTTCTTGCCCAGGTTCTTTGCCTCTCTGGCGAAGGAGAGGTTTTTGAAATTTACCTCCCTGTTCACTTGCTTTCAAAAAGCAACAGACTCCCATACATGTAAACAACATGTTTGAAATCCAAAGTTTTGAACATACCATGATATTTATTCACTCTGTAAGTGCAAAGTATATTGTACACATTGGGAACTGTATATTATGTAGTGCAGTGTATGTTCAAAATCGTGAAAATAGTGCTTTAAATTTACTACTGAGTGAGAAAATGCTTTGATGTTTTCTCAAATTGCTTCTTTCAACGTCCTTTTGCACCACGGGGATGCATCTTTGGCTATGATTGTTTTAATCTGTTAACCATTAAAACAATACAGTTTGACCTCTGAGTTTTCCCTACATCAGGATGCTGTTAATGACATAGTGAGTGTCTCATTTCAATTCATAGTCCAAAAGCTACATTGCCAAGAATCTTAATTTTAGATGTATGCTTCATCTTAGTGCAAATCTAAAAATTTGGCATACAGAGGCAAATCAGAAAAAAAAACAGCTGAAAAAAACGCAGGAAAACCATTAATCCTAAAAAAAACAAGGCCGGGCCCAAAAGGGACCCATGTGGAACCCCTGTTGTGACCTCCATGAATACAGACTTCTTGCCATGTTTAAGCAAGATTATAACCGACTGACAGTTTTCAGATCATGTGCTTGCCATTGTGGTTGTCCCAATGTTCAGCGGTCTGTCAGAGAGAGGAAAAGCTCATACTGTGTGAATTACTGAAATCGGTAGTTGGCCGAAGTAGATTCCCAGTCAAGGTTGAATTCCTGACTGGACTGTTGCACAGTCGGCTCAGCAATACTTCTATCAAAAAGGCAACATTTCTCATTTCAGGGGTAAAAGGCTCTCGGATCCATCTGTCCGCTCTGAGCAGAAGGGCAAGCGGAAGGTGAGGCGAGGTGACCCGCGGAGGATAAACGGTGTGTGTGCAGACGAGGAGAGCGAGCTGCACACAGATGCTGCCCCCCAGGAACCATCATCGCCTGACCCTCGTGTATCTTCAGGCCTGTTCAGCCAATCGCCGGCTGACCCTGTACAGACTCCCGTCACGGGAAATGATGAATCGGCAAGTTCACTGGTGACGCCAGACAGACACAGGGACCCAGAGGCGGGGTCTACAGCCCATAGCTCCTCCCACACCAGGAACCTCACCTTTGCCTCCACCTGGAAGAGGAAACTGGGGAAGAGGAAACTGGGACACAGGAAACGGCGGTATTCCACGCACAGGCCGTACATCAAGAAATCGGTCTTAATGGCGCGGGAACGTGCAGCGCGGCCCTTGGACACGGCAGGGCTTCCGGACCTGGAGGACGTGGAAGGGATGCTCTTTGTGTCGTTCGTTTCCAAGGTAACCGAGCTCTGTGTTTACTTGCAGGGAATGTTTCAGCAACAGCTGGCTGTCTCTCTTTCCTCTTCATAATGTCTGTAACGTCTGTGTGACGCGTTACGGAGGAGGGCGATATATTTTTAGCAGTAAGGAGGATCGTGTTTGTCCCCCACCTCAAAGTGGACGTGGGATATTTGAATCAATGTTGTTCTTCCACGTGTCTGTATGTGTCTCTCTGTCCATCACGCTTCTTTTCCGCACCAGAACTTCTAAAACGTTCAACATTTTTCCTCGCCCTGCGTCTCATTGCGTTGATGTGGCTTTCATACGCCTGTCAGTCCTCCGTTTTCCGAAAACGCTCTCTGCTGTTTCCTTAATTTTGTTTTGGAGTATTAGCCATCCCGTGGCCGGGGACGCGAGTGTGTCACGCTTGTTCATGTCTAACAGTGTCTTGCACTGAACGGAACTTTGCTAGACTGCAGTTTCCTGTCTTACCCATTGTTAAATTTATTTCTTGATGATCACTCCCTAAGTGTTGATTTTCGGTGTCTTTATGCACTTCCGTTACCTTAGGAAGCACTCGTGGCTCATCTTGGGGATGCATCGCTGTCCAAAGAGGGGCGCGAAGTTGTGCAGGAGCAGATCGATCTGCCGGATGCTGCCGGTACAAATTTAAATATTAAATGCACAGTGTTTCCCATACATTGACGAGACTATGGCGGCCCGCCGTAGTCTAATTTACCCCGCCATAGTCTCAATATGCGCAATTGCCATGTGTTGAGATTACATGCGCACATTTAAAAAAAAAAAAAAACGGAAAAATAGGAAAGGTACTGGAAGACGCGGAATTTGCACAATCCCCCCCCAACAGAATGAGAATCATCTCTCCCCCCTGCGCAATAGAATGAGAATGACCCCCTCCAGACATTAGTCTGCCACCACACATGTGCCCCCATAGTCTCCAAAAATTCTGTGGGAAACACTGATGCATGTCATAGGAAATGTAGCCACATGCGTATTCCTGAGCTCAGCGAATGGAATGGCTTTGAACGTATAAGTGCCTGAAACGGTTCATTTATATGACCATGAATTCCCAGATGAGGCTAATAATGTATAGCTCAGTCCAAAAAAAAACTTGACGCCCCAGATTGTGTTCTGAAAAGAAAAATACTTTGTTCATATTATTAATCAAATCTAAAATTAGCTATGTTTTGCTGTCGTGCTGATGCTTTTACGAAATCGTGCAAAGACCAAATTGCCTTAAGTGCCTGTGACTGAGCTCTATATTTTTGATGAATTATGGATTTTACAGCTCAAATTGTGATTATGCATTAATTTTAGCTCAACTCTTGGAATTTGTAACTGTGCACCCATATCAGTTAATTACTGTAGGCTGGATGTTGCATTGTTCCTGCAGTTGATCATGAACCTCAACTCCCAGAAGTCTCTCCTGTGGCAGCAGAAGAGAGTGGGGAGGAGATCTCTAGACTCCAGGATGACCTCCTGCTAGATCTGCGGAGCTGCAGACACGGGCAGGTCATACACCCGCTCCTGCAAGAAGGTATGGCGGCCATCTTGTCCTTACAGCGTCTTCTCTCGCAACATTCAGTGGCCAATGAGCTCAGCACGTTCAGATGCGTGCGGAGGCGTGGCCGGAGAAACCAATGCTTCCCTCTCCATTCTGGTCCCTAACAGGCATGCACTGTTTCAGTCCTACAGACAGTCTCCACTGTCTGGCTCCATAAATTCCTGTGGCGGCTGCCATATTGGACGGGATGCCGATTGGCAGAAGCTGCTGTGTTTGTCTGCAGGGTGTATGGGCACTAGAGCATGTGCACCGGGTACCAGAGCGCTGGGCTAAAGATTCAGTTTGAATCCTCTTCTGTGCGGCACAGGAAAAGGGGTTTATTCAGGGAGCTCACTGGTCAGTAAAAGGCAATGTAATTTCAAGCCACTTTCCAAAATAATTTTGTTTTGGTTTAATGATAGCTTTGGTGGGGAAATTTGCTTTCGCACCAGAGGATTAATAAGCTGCAATATCTGCAGTGACCCCTGGAGTCTGCTGGCTTCTGGGGGAATGCTAGTCCCCGGTTAGCCATGTAGCATTCTGCTGAACTACTGAGGTGAGCAGTACTGCAGGCAGACCTCCAGGACAGCAGGGGGCGCGTACCCCAGGGGCTGTGAGTGCATGTCACTTCCTTGTGCCCTCTTTACATGACCCCTCCTCTGGGCTCCCTACTCTAATGTTTAGTTACCCATCGGCAGCAGAATCCTGCTCGGACATGGGCTGAAGTTCCCTCACCGTGTCATGTTCACCCACTCATGTCCATCTCGTCTCCTGCAGTTGGGCTGAAGTTAAGTTCATTGGACCTCACGCTAGCAATCGATCTGCGATATTTGGGAGTGACTTTACCCCTCCCCTCGTCCCTCGTTAACCCCGAGGATAACGAGGGATCGGCGGGCCTCGTGTCGTCGCCAGGTGAGTCATGTGACCTGGCTGCACTACCGCTAAAGGAAGCTTTTCCAGGAAGCATCTGTGATGACATCATAATGAATGATGCGTTGGTGACTTGCGAGTTGCCTGGTTGGTGAAGGCTCTCCCCACCACTCCAGGCTCGGCCCCGTAGCTGCGAGCTCCGCCGTGGCTTTTGATGAGTCACTTGATCTTGGCAATAAAATTACGGGATGATTTCTCGACGAGAGGAGCAGAATCAGTAGAAATTGTGCCAGAGGAAAAATGAATGTCTTTGTTCTTAAGTTGATAATGTAAACCAGTGTTTTGTTTGCATGTCTGTGTCATAGCAAAGTACAACGGTGACCAACACTGTGCGTGAGGGGTTTGTTACAAGGCAAGTTCAGCATTAGCCGGGCTTTCTTCGCATGAGCCGGCTCAACAAACTCTAAACTGGCCATCAGAGATCCCATAAGTTACCGTGGCAGGTTAAAAGAGAGACACCTTTGTGACTTTGAAAACCCGGCTTTAGGCTCAACATATCTTGCCACCCCACTAATCTCACTGTGTAGTGAGGAGATCTCAACGCTCCGGAGGTCTGCTATCCTTTAGGCCAGGGGTAGGGAACCTTCTCCAGAATGAGCCACTGTGGCTGCAGGCTTTCATACCAACCAAGCAGCTACACACCTGATTCTACTGATCAACCCCTGGAATGTTTGTTAAGGGCCTTGATGAGTAGAATCAGGTGTGTAGCAGCTTGGTTTGAATGAAAGGCTGCACCCACACTGGCCCCTTACGGATGAGGTTCCCTACCCCTGCTTTAGGCTTTCTCTTCTGCCCTATTCTGGCTCGCATATCTTGGAGCCAGTTGGTAGTTTATCTTGTTATATGCGTTGTGCTTTAAGTTTGGAACCTATCGGACGAAATCGCTTTGCGTACACTGTGTTAGTGCTCTATGCATTTGGATAATCCTCAGATTTCTCTTGCTGAAATTATTGTTGAAGTGCAACATTATATAAAGCATTACTGTTCTGTACTGAAGTACGGTTCTAAGGTTCTGAATTGGAATGTGTTCTTTTCAGAGGGGACACCCTTTCTCTCCAGGACGGGGAAAACGACCGACATGACCAAGATTAAAGGCTGGAGGGAGAAGTTTGTGGCCTCTGATACACCTGTGACCTCAAAGAATACAGGTGAGGCTGTGGCTCCGTTACAGAAGTGTAATGTCCAGTCTTTATGATTTTGGCTCTGTTACAGAAGTGTTATGTCCAGTCTTTATGGTTGCGGCTCTGTTACAGAAGTGTAATGTCCAATCTTTATGATTGTTGCTCTGTTACAGAAGTGTTATGTCCAGTCTTTATGGTTGCGGCTCTGTTACAGAAGTGTAATGTCCAGTCTTTATGATTGCGGCTCTGTTACAGAAGTGTAATGTCCAGTCTTTATGATTGCGGCTCTGTTACAGAAGTGTTATGTCCAGTCTTTATGGTTGCGGCCCTGTTACAGAAGTGTAATGTCCAGTCTTTATGGTTGCGGCTCTGTTACAGAAGTGTAATGTCCAGTCTTTATGGTTGCGGCTCTGTTACAGAAGTGTAATGTCCAGTCTTTATGGTTGCGGCTCTGTTACAGAAGTGTAATGTCCAGTCTTTATGGTTGCGGCTCTGTTACAGAAGTGTAATGTCCAGTCTTTATGATTGTGACTCTGTTACAGAAGTGTAATGTCCAGTCTTATGATTGTGGCTCTGTTACAGAAGTTTAATGTCCAGTCTTTGTAATTTTGGCTCTGTTACAGAAGTGTAATGTCCAGTCTTTATGATTGCGGCTCTGTTACAGAAGTTTAATGTCCAGTCTTTATGATTGCGGCTCTGTTACAGAAGTGTAATGTCCAGTCTTTATGATTGCGACTCTGTTACAGAAGTGTAATGTCCTCTCTTTATGATTGTGGTTTCTCAGATGGGGGCGCTGTTTTGGGGACAGACTCAGCACGGCGGAATAGCTCGGTGTTCTGCAGCGACATGCTGGACGAGTACCTGGAGAGAGAGGCACCTCTGATGGACATGTCGGCCGCCGCAGGCACTAACCCCAGCCCCGCCCCTAGTCCCGCCCCCTCGCCCTCACTCCTGGTGCTACACCAGCGCCCTGGCCCCTCCCCCTGTCCCGCCCTCACCTCCTTGCCCATGGTGTTACACCAGCGCCCTAGCCCCGCCCCCTCGCCTGCTCCTCTGGTTCTTTACCAACGGCCTAGCCCCGCCCCCTGTCCCGCCCCCTCGCCTGCACCCCTGGTACTTCACCAGCGCCCTGCACAAGGGAACAGCTACATCCTGCCGCTGCAGGCCGTAATTGGCAAGCAGCCGCACAAACCCACTGTTGCCCTCACTCCAGCGCCCTCACCTTCTCCTCGGC
This sequence comes from Gymnothorax javanicus, assembly GCA_029692085.1. NCBI lineage: Eukaryota > Metazoa > Chordata > Actinopteri > Anguilliformes > Muraenidae > Gymnothorax > Gymnothorax javanicus. The sequence goes on from CM056198.1 coordinate 2,562,161, forward strand.
GCCCCTCAGCCAGCCCCAAACCCAGACAGGTCTTCCGCCCAGCATGCGCCAAATTGCCAGCCCTCTCCAGCACAAAGCACCTCCTGCCCGCCTCCTGCAGGTCGAAGGCGGTGATGCAGAGAACCCCTGCAAGCCGCTCTGCTCCTGGACTGCAGTCCTTCGAAGCTGCCGCGGCGACGCGAGCGATGGCCAAGGTGATGCTGAGGATCATGGACATGGAGGATTGGGCGGAGTCCAGAGGTCACGCTCGCATCACTGTCACCATGGAGAGGGCAGAGCTGGCCCTGGCTGCAGTACTGACCGCCGAGGTAAAACTCCAGCTGGGCTGTCATTTCACCTTAGAGTACTCAAATGCACAAAATGCTTCAAAAACAAAGAACTGCTGGCTTCAAAATGCCAGATTTCTGAAGTTTGAAAAACACGCGCTGCCCAGATCATTTCCAGTGTCATCTCTGTACTCCACGCCTGTGAGCTGGGCCATTTTAGAGTCTGTAATGCGGCAGCAGGCCGCAGCTGAGGTGATTACAATTCACCACCTCTGGGGCTCTGCCTCTCTGTAGGCTGAGTGCTGCCCTCTGGTGGACAGCACCACAAATGGCTCCCTTCATTTCATTTAGTATCAGCAGTTTAGCGTATTGTGTATCGCAGACGTGTTCTCTTGCAAAAGCCTTTCTTTGTTAGCATCACCCTGATCCTTTGATTTTGTTACCTGGCTAACTGATGCACTCAGGGGTCGTATAGAGCAGCTTCTCCCAAATCTATTGGTGGGGCAGACCGGGGGAACGAGGTGTTTTGCCTTAAACAAACATGGCATGACTAATCCAGCCCGTAGTTAATTACATCAGATGTGCCTCAGCTGAACAGGCCTCCCCAAATCTGGCCCTCGATTCCAAATCCAGCCCTGGTTTACTCTCCTTTTAAGCAATTAAGCACTGAGTAATTTCCCCTGATTGGCCAGACTGCCATCACACCGCAGTCCCAGGTAAAGGGAGGGTGGAAAACCAGCGGCTCTCGGCCCTCGCGCACTGTGATTTGGGGAGCCCTGCTGAAACGTAGCAAATCCCCAAATCAGGTGTGCCCAGATGGAGAGGAGAGGGAAACATGGTTATAGACTGTAATGCATGTGTTTGTGCTGTAAGGTCGAGCTGACCTGCTGACTCCGCCTGTGTTCCCAGGCCGTTGTGAAGAAGAAAAGGCGGTTCTGGCCCAAGTCAGAGCGCCCGATGTGCTCCTCTCTCGCCTGCAGGAGGGCCTTCTGCCGCCTGGGCTGTGTGTGCGGCAGCCTGGCCCGGGGCCACCGCGTCATCACGCACTGCCGTAAACCCGCCTGCATGTTCGGCTGCTCCTGCCTGAAACACAAGATGGTCCTCATCAGACCCTCTCCAACGAGCACTGCACCTCGCGAGGACGGTGGCCTCTGTGGCCAGAAAACGCCAAACTCAGATCCTGAACACTCCACTGTCGTTAAAGAGGAAATGACCGAGTGTCCATTAACGAGCGGGACTGTGCAAGATAATACGATTGGCCAAAATACACCCGGGGAGGAGTTTCTGCCTGTAAAACAGGAAATGAGCCCGGCAGAGTATCAGTCAGCGTGCGAGTCCGAGAGCGTCGTCCTCGTAGGCCGGGAAAATCCGGAGGAAGCGTTTCCACCGATAAAAGCCGAGCCTAAACAAGACATGGTTGCAAACCAGGAAGTGAATCAATGTGCACGTTTGTCGGTGTGCGATTCGGAGGAGAGCGAGGTCGATATCCTGGGAAAGAGCGAAACTGAATCCACATCGTATCCGAGGAGGAGGAAGAGGAGAAAGAAGAAGAAGAGGAGGAGGCGGAGAGAGAGACTGTCGTACGGTGAGCTCCGCCTGTGAGCAGGAAGTGTTACCGAGGCGACGCTTCCTGCTTGCATCATTCATCAGGCTGTAGATGCACGATTACGCTACTGACTAAAATGGACGAATGCTCATATTGTCCTTGTACTGTTGTACTGTACTGTCATCATGTTTTTCCCGTACATCCGCTCATCTGCGCGTTTGTGTTTGTCCGTAACTAACTTAACCCTTCAAGCGCTAAATGCAACTGATATTGCTCAATGATGTGAGATATCAAAATCAAAGTTGTTGGAAACCTATCATGTGGCGACGTGTTTAAGCTCTTTTAAACAAGTCACCACATGATGGGTTTTCAACAGCTCAAGATAATTAAATTTATATATTTTTTAATTTGTCTCAGCGCTCTAAGGGTTAAAAACGTGCAAATACCAGTCTCTGCCACTAGGGGCTGCTCTGTCCTTGTAACAAACTTGCAAAACGTTCATTGCCCGTTTTTACCACCAGGGACTGCTGTGTTCTTGCAAATCTGCATCAACAACGGCATCTTAAGAACCCAAAGCTCTATTTTGCACTGACTGTGGTCCCTGTGACTCAAGCAGAAGCTTAAGAATAGTTTTGTTTGCGGCACGAGCTCTTGGCTTGTTTTTAAGTTCATTGCCATTTGATTGGGGCTAAGAGCTTGTGTGCAATTTGATTGCTGTAGCCATATTGGAGGCGGAGCAGGAGGCGGAGCCAGCGGCAGAGCCAGCAGCTGATTGGAGCAGGCTGTGGAACAGGAAGGGGGAGGAGACGGACCCAGAGCCTCTGTACAGACCGGAGCCTGTTATTCTGGACCCGTTTTCACCGCCACCCCCGTTCAATCACAGCAGCCCTAACCCCGCCCCTCAGAAGACGTATGTGCCCCGCCCAAACCCAGTGGTAAGAGCATGAAACCAGTCCAATGGGGGACTTTGGTGGGCCAGCCGTGACTCTTCCCGATGTTATGGGGCGCGTCATCAAACTGCGGTGGCAGGAGGGGTTTGCTTGAAATGCTGATTGATTTATAATGTTATATCCTGCCAATAATGGTTGTCGTTATTATTCACATGGCTTGTATTTTGAATTTGTTAACTTATTCGATGTGATTTGCACATTTTCACTGTTAATTCTTGCATGTAAATTTTTTTTGGAACTGAATGAGATGAGAGAGACAGGCTTCTGTTGGGCGTCCATTTTTCTTGATGCTTTTCGACTAAGAGTACTCAAAATAATCGTAATTAAGATTTCTGAACTGCAGGAAGTAGATGCGTCCCAGGTGCACATGAGGGCCGTGTTGGTGCAGATTCAGTTTAAGCTGCTCTGTAGCGCTGCGGCTCACTGAATGGGCGCTGATGGGGATAGATGTGCCTCATCATGGTCATTCTGTAACATTTTCCTACAAAAATTTTGCATTTCTTGCCTTTTACTGATACTGTGTGATGCAGGCCTCGATTTACTGTAGGAGGTGTGGAGCATGTGTCTGAGCGTCGCGTGTTGATGATGCGGTTTGTGTGTCTCGGCCACAGATCAGAGACGAGGATAAGGACCCGGTGTACCTGTATTTTGAGAGGATGATGACGTGTGCGCGCGTGCGGGAGTACAGGAGCAAGCGTGCGGAGGACCACAGTCCCAGCTCCAACGAGTCTGCAGTCCACAACGGGAAGGTAACCAGCCCCAGCACCTGTGCGTATTTAACCCTTTAAAGGCAGGGCCGGTCAGCTGCTGTGCAGGAGGGCGATAGAGTGTACTGGTGACTCGTGTTGGTTCCATGCAAGTCACTCATTCAAGTCACTGTTTGGCTAATTAGTTCCTCAAGACCATGTTTTCAAGGCATTAACTGGTGACTGATTGACAGAATTTGAGTTGCCCAGCTCTGATTTTTGGTGTGAGATCAGAAATCTCTGACTATAACTGTCTAAACCCAACTTAAATTGTGCTGGTATGACAATCGCGAATGGTAAGAGCATTTTCCAGATCTGACTTCAAGGTTTAAGCCTGTACTGTGCCCATGACTGCATAAGCCTGTAAATGTCGAAACCATGTACTTACTGAGTACTGGCTTGGACCATCTTTTGCTCTCCAGGTGCTTTGAATTTTAGGCATTATGGATTAAATGTCAGGGGTATAGTTTTGTGTATTTTAAAATGGATTTTCTGTTGTGTTACAGGAACAGAACCTGCACCATTTCTCCTTTTATCCAGGTGAAGGTAAGCCGATCTTATTCATGGCATGAAGGTACAAGCAGTAAATTACTACGGTTTCCTATTAAAAAGCTGTCATAGTTCAAAGACTGATTATCTCTGCAAATGCAATGCCTGTAATGAACCCTGGCGTGACTGTGCTTTTTGTTTTAATGAATAATAGATTTTCTCTCCTCAGACAGTATAACTGCTGCGGTGAAACTGGTTATATTTCTGTTTTTTGTGCAGTTCAAGTTTTTCCAAATGATACCAACCCCAATAAATTTGGGGGTGAATATATATAAAGGAGGGCAGTATTTGCATAAAATTGTAACTGTTTTAGCAGATTGCTATCCAGAGGGAATGTACATTTTTGCATCGCATCCTTAACATGGTTGAAGGTACTCTGAGGTTATCCTGACTGAGTACTGTACTGTGGCTAATCAACGTTTGAGTTACTACATAGATCCTCAAAGAAACTTTCCGAATCGCTCAGCTATTTTTTGATCGGAGCTCCCTCGCCGACCAGGGGCGCGTTTCTCAGAAGCGCAGTTGCTCACTAAGTTAGTAACTTACATAGTTCGTCCATTCAGTCAATGGGCCCAACTATGTAAGATAGCATCTGTGATCTCAGGAAACGCACCCCAGTATCTCTGCACAGTCACACTCTCTTGCGTTTAGCAGAAGGCTGGAGATTCTCCACAAGGGGGTGCTGTTTGCAGAAATAAATCAAAGTGATTCTTTGCTCCCTTAGCTCTGTGTGTCCTTGATTACTGATATCCCTCCCTCGCTGGAATTTAAAGCAGAACGCCATAACTGCTCCTGTAGTAACTGCAGCCCCCAGGCGACGTCGGGGCTACTATGGATTTGGCCTCGTCACACATCCACCGCCGCCGCCGCCGCTGTAGAGATTTCTTGTGGACGCTCTACAGGCTTCAAATTTAAAGCTTTTTCTTTTATATTTGGTATGTATATGAGCAGTTGTTAGGACACAGGGCGTATCGATTTTCATTGCCATGGTAATATAATTCACTAAATTATTAACAATTTTGTGTCAAAAATAAGCCAAAATGAAAAATGTGGGCGATCAGGGGGCTACACCCATTGGTTGCGGACGACTGACCTGTCGATTTATTAGCATATTTTGGGGAATTTGACTGTATGGAGTTTCGTGTGTGGTCATTATTATCTGAAGTCCGTCAGTGTACTGTTGTGCGGCTGAATCTGCGGTCTGTGCGTCTCACAGGGAGGTCTGCGGACGCGTCTAACGCGAAGCGGCCGGGGGGGTCGTCTGCAGGGCCTCGCCGGACTCTGGAGGTGCTGTCGGAGTGTGACTGGCAGTCGGAGCAGACGCGTATCCTGAACGCCGTGTGTCACCGGGCCGCGCGTGGGTCCCTGTCCCGGCCCTTCAGTGTGGGGCCCTTCCTCATTCGCCCCTTCGGCCCCGCCCTCCGGAAGGAGCCCAACGCCGGCGGGGTCACCCACAAAGTGCTCATCACACGCCCGTCGCCAGGTGAGGAAAACCGCCCGACCCCCCTCCCCAAGGCTGGGAAGCAAGACCGGCCTGAGACGGGGCTGCCCTCCTGGTCCAGCGTCCTGCCCGTGGGCCTCCTGACCGCCAGGAAGAAGCTGCCTGGACTTCCTGCCAAAGGGCTGATCGAGGTGCTCACTCTCGCCACGCATCCGCATGTCTGCGTTTGTTTATGAGTTTGTGAAAGGTTGTGTTATTTTAACCTCTTTAACTCTGAATTTGACACTTAAGATTTCCCTTAAGAAGGTTCAAACCCAGATTAAGCAGTATTGCAGTAATGCAGGTCAGTAACACACACACACATTCTGTATCTGCTGGCTGCAGCGCTTCTCTGAAGCTGCATCACACTCATACTGAGAGAAATATTCTCAGCCTGGATGCCATATTTTTACAGCGACAGCGTTACTTCAGATGGAAAATATCTAAATCTTGTGAACCAATTTATACACATTTCCCTGCAATTCAGCAGGACATATTTGGGATGTTGGAAACGTCTGATCTCTTTTAGGATGTAAAATGGGTCTGCAGCTGCATTGTATGGACCTATGTAAGAGTCTGTAGGTTCTATGGGGTGAATGTCGCTGCTCGGCGCTGCAGGTAAACGGGAAGTCTTACTCCCAAGCGAAGATTCAGCTTGGCCAGATGGGGGCGCTGCACATGACCAGCCGTCTGGCTGCTTACCTCACCGGCCGCTGGCTGCCCGAGAATCAGAAGACGCCCGAGGCGGCTCCGCCCCTCTCTCAGCCAATAAGACGTAGCGGTGCTGAGAAGTCCAGCCCCCTGTCGCACCCCCCCTCCAAGAGCGCGGTGTCGCCCAGATCCACAGCGACGCCCTCTAGCGCGGCAAAGACCGCCATCAAACTGCCGGGTGAGTTTCACCGCTGGTTACTGAGGAGTATAGTGATCCTGCCTCTGTCGGTGACATCACTGCTGCAGTCTGTGCTGCCGTGTCTGTAATCTGGACAGCAATATTATACACCCATATATCTGTGTGTTCAGCTCTCTGCTCTGTAAACGCTATCTCCACTCCGGTGAGATTCGGCGTGAGGTCACAGCCGTTTGCCGATAGCAGGTTCAGTGTAACGTGCACTCTGGAGCGAATGCTCTTTACGCTGTGCGGTATTTTCCTGTTATCATGGAAGCCCCTGGGATTCGGGTGTAGGAACATCAGGCTGGGCTCCGGACGGGTCAGAAACCAGTGAGAAGCCTGGTTTCAGAACAGGCCTTTGATGACTTTAGTGTTATTAACTCTGGGGTCTTCAAATGTTCCGTGAAGTTTACTCTGATTGGTTGAGTGATGACTGGCTTTCTCTGACTGGTTGAGTGATGACTGGCTTTCTCTGATTGGTTGAGTGATGACTGACTTTCTCTGACTGGTTGAGTGATGACTGGCTTTCTCTGATTGGTTGAGTGATGACTGGCTTTCTCTGATTGGTTGAGTGATGACTGGCTTTCTCTGATTGGTTGAGTGATGACTGGCTTTCTCTGATTGGTTGAGTGATGACTCAGTAGCATCTGACGGTTTTATTCACTGCTGCTGTGGTGTGTGTGTGCAGAGCTTCCTCTCTCCCCGATGCTCCTGGTCCCAGCGGAGGATCCGAATGCCCCCCCCGGCAGCACCCCAGTGCCCGTCTCTCTGGTGCCCCTGGCCCCGGGGGAGAGTGTGGTCCTGCACCCTGTCAGCAGCCCCGCCGGGACGCCCCTGTTCCGCCACCCCAGCGGGCGGCTGGTTCACCTGCTGCCCCTCAACCAGCTGCGCCCCGTCTCTCCCGGAGTCCCCGTCCGCAGCCCGGGTGAGCGCCTCCTCTGGACCGACCCGAATTACCCTCAATAATGCTGCGCCGCTATCGCCCGCTATCGCCCGCGCCCCATCCAGGACAAACTCTGCTCCACTGCGGCCAGCAAAGTAACCGCTGACTGTCAGTGCTGGCCGACTGCGGCGTGTGTCCTTCTCTCTGATTCTCCGAAACCTCTTTAGTGTTTTATACGGTTTCTCATCGACTCGAGCTGACGCTTCCTTCTCTTTCTGAGAGACGCGGTTTGATTGAGTTTTACTGTTGATGAGAAATTTTGCGCTTTTTGCAAACTGAACTTCTAACCCACCATGAGAGACTGGAGTGAGATTTCTGCATCTTATTTGGGTGGGAAACTTCAGTTCAGTGCTTCAGCACAACTCCGCAGAGGGTTTATTCGGAGGTAATTCTGTATGAGGAGTGAGGTGCGCTAACCCTCGCTGCTGCTCGGATCCTAAGCGTTATAACAGCCCCAGGATTAGGGCTTATTTAGGCCACATATGGTACTGCGTCGCAGCAGTTCTTGTGTAAAACTTACCCTGACAGATATCTCTGTTCTCTCTCTCTCTCTCTCTCCCTCTCTCTCTATCTCCCTCTCTCCCTCTCTATCTCCCTCTCTCTCTATCTCCCTCTCTCTCCCTCTCTATCTCTCTCCCCCCTCTCTCTCTATCTCCCTCTCTCGCTCTCTCTCTCGCCCCTCTCTATCTCCCTCTCTCCCTCTCTCTCTCTCTCTCTCTCTCTCTCTCTCTCGTGCTCAGGGCCCTGGACGCTCCCGCCTCTTCAGGCTCCCGCTAAGGGACCTGCCCCCACAGAGACTGGGGCCGCTAACCAGGCTAATGTCCCCCTTACAGTCCCTGCCGTCACACCTACCACAGTCCCGACTTCTATCCATACTACAGTCCCTACTACCCTCTCTACTGCAGTACCTATTTCAATCCCTACTTTACCACCTGCCGCCCTCCCTACTTCCATCCCTACTACCATGCCTACTTCAGTTCCTATGACTGTCCCCACTATGGTCTGTACGACTGCCCCTTCTGCCCAAACTGCTGTTACTGCTGCTGCTAAACAAACGCCCAGCTTCCTGGCTCAGCAGGGAACCCAGACTATCCGGATCAGCACCGGCATCGCCGGCCGAACTCGGTCCAAGTGCCCAGCTCCTGCCGGCTTCACCCGACTGCAGATCCCTGAAACGCCTGCACCTCAGACGGTTCCCGAGAACGCCCCGCGTTCTCCGGCTAGCGGAACCCAGAACAGCCCTGCCCCGGGACCCCAGCCGTCCGCTGAGGCGGAGGGCGGCGGATCGGGGCGTTCTAACATGCCGTCCTCACCTGGCGAACAGATTTCGCTCGCAGTCGCGCTCAGGCCTTTGGAAACCAGCCAATCGCGCGGAGGCTTGCCCGTGCGCCGCCTCGCCGTGACGCTGTACCGTGCAGCTGCCGTGACGGCAGGCGAGGGTCAGGCGGGCGGCGCGGTGGTGGAGAAGAAGGTGCTGCTGGCGGATTTCCTGAATCGCTCTGCCGAGGACAGCTTGAGCGAATCCGATGATTCGGTCAGTGTTAACGAATCCCCTACTTTTCCGCTGCGTCATAATGACACCTGTACAGAGACGTGCATTGTGACTTAAAAACATTAAGTGCATCCTAATGCTCGCCATGGCGTCAGGATGAGTCCTGGCTCTTCAGGAAGTGTGAAAGGCGCTGTGGAATAAGATAAAATGATAAATATAAGAATAAAATGTGGCAAAAGCCATAAAGCAAAAAACAGAGCTGTAAGTTTGCCTCACAGCAAGAAGGTTGTGGGTTCGACTCCGATCTGTGTGCAGTTTGCATACTCGTGTGGGTCTAGCTAGTGTGGTTTCCTCGCGCAGTAAAAAGACATGCGTGTTGTGCTAATCCGAGACTGTAAACTGCCCGTAGGCATGAGTGAACGAGTTGGTGAATGACGCCTACATTGCTAAGAGTACAAAGACTGGCACATATAACTTTAAAGTGCTCGTCAGTGTCCCAGTTCCCCTGTGTAATGCAGCACATTCGACCTGTGTGTGTGTGTGTGTGTGTGTGTGTGTGTGTGTCCCGCAGCTGCAGTCGCGGCCGTCAGAGACCACCACCGAGCGCCAGGGCCTCAATGCGCTGGAGCGCCGCCGGCGCAGTCAGATGAGCGATCTGTTCGCTCGTCTCCAGGGCGCCCTGGGGATCGAGTCAGAGTCCAAGGTGCCCAAGGTGTACATTCTGAGCCGGGTAAGCTGGCGATCTGGAGACTGTTCCGCCGAGCAGCACCGATACGGCACTGCGAGAGAACCTCATCTGATGTTTCACTTCTCACGATCACTTTACACTTTATAAGGTCTGAGGTCATGCAGTGTCACATCTTTGAGGGTCACATGGTGTTACACTTTATAAGATAACACGTTACACTTTCTGAAGTCATGGTGTTTCACTTTATAAGGTCACACAGTGTTACACTTTGTTTGGTCACACGGTGTTACACTTTATAAGGTCATTAAGTGTTATTTTACTAGGTCACCCAGTGTTACAGTTTAAAACATAATATGGTGTTACATTTCGTAGGGTCACAGTGTTACGTTTTTTTTGGTCGCACGGTGTTACAGTTTATGAGGTCACGCTCCACTACAGTTATTAAGGACACATGGTTTCACTTTTCATAAGGTCACACAGTGTAATTTTTTATAAGGTCACTTGGTGTTACACTGATGAAGGTCACTCTGTATTGCTGTTAATGTTTTCAGGCGCGGGAGGAGATTGACCTCCTGGAGGAGGAGTGTAATCATCTGAAGAAGAAGAAGAGGAGACTGACCCAAATGAGAGCGGGTTTCATTGATCAGCTCGCTCAGAGATCAGGTAATAAACCCCTTTTATTTAGGAGCCCCCGCACTGCTTCTGTATGTGAATAATACTGAGGGACACACAGGATCGGTGTTACGGCAGGATGTCTTCCTCTCCCCCACCTACCTCCCTGTGCGACAGAGATCTCTGCTCACACCCTCAAGCGCGCATCGCCGAAGGAAACTGACCGCGCAAAATTCGCCAGCGAGGCGTCGGAGGACTCTGAAGAAGACGGTGTGAGCAAGAGCAGTGATTCGGTCAGTGTGAAATTATTATTTTTGTCTGAATATCCCAACTGAATTATACCGTTCGTATCTCATTCAGAATTTTGTAGAAATCTTCGAACAGCTGGACAAAATCAGGTACTGATGTCAAGGCATCCTCATCAATAAAATGCACAATAATAATAATGCTTTCGTTAACGTAAATTAATTGCTAGTGTGTGACAAGCAGTTTTAATCTTTATGTTATTTGGACTTGGATTGAAGCCAGGGAATTTAGCGATTGTGTGTTGTAAATATGCCAAACACACCACATAGTCGGGATTAGCTCTGCTGTTTACCGTGAGGTGGTGTGAAAGTCCCCAGCCCAATAAGAGCTGGAGAGGTGCTCTGCTCTGTAGTGACATCAGTGCTGTGATTTATCCATATTTCTTCTGATGCTGTCTTAAATTTGCCTCTGCGTATGTTATACAGATTATATATTGTGAAGAGATTGAGACTTACTTGCCAGCAGAGATCTTTGGCTGTAAAGCAGGTCAGTTGGCTGAATAAATGGCTTGATTGCAAGTTAGGCAAAGTACAGGGGAATTGATTTAAGGTAAGCTAATTATTCCAAGGTGATGGAGGCGGACGAACCTCGCTGGTAATTAGCGGGCTTCAAATCACAGTTTTCTTCCCGGAAGCATTTCAAATGACCGCATTAGGTATGTGTCATAGAAAAGGTAATAAGCAAGCACGTCTGTCTGCCTCATAGTGGCAGTTACTTTTATTGCGCTTAAAATAATCGTGATTAATCGATCGGGACACCCCTACTGTAAAGACATGAAGTGAAGCTTTAAAGAGGGTGAAAGGTGATTTTTTTTTCTGTTGAGAACTAAAAGCTTTGTAGTAGAGAAGTGACGTGCTCGCTCTGAGGATTCTTCGATGCATTTCCTCTGATCAGGAATCTGATTATGTGGATGTGGAGACGGTGGGAACGCGTGAAGGAAAATCCACATGGACAACAGAATCTGCTCAGCGGACCGAAGAGTAAGAGCGTGCGTGCATGTATGAATGCGTGTATCTGTGGGTTTTCTGATAATCATGTGCAATGTGCTTTATGTATCAGAAAGATACCAAAAATGGCCTTGTGCGCCCTCATTTAAATGACACCCCTTTGATGCCATCTTATTTACATGGAAAACTTCCCCTGAAATATAATACAGCCTCTATACCAATCTCACTGCCCAGTTACGTGTAGCCCCGGTAGAAAAATACGAGTTGGTCCTTAAAACTAGAGGAAAATGGGAATAGATGAAGTGATCGGCCTGTTCACGTATTGTCAGATGTAGCGCGTGCAGGAAAATCGGTCCCTGTGTATCTAGTAACTTTTCTGTGCACAGATTGTGTTGTAGATGGGAGTTGAATTGGTACTTTAGCAACTAAAAACAACCCAGTTTTTTGACATGTCCAGGTGAATAGAATGACCATATATCTGATGAGAATTTTGTTTGGTCGTATTGCTATTGCTTGTTCTAACAATATACAGATCATTCTTATTCTCACACTATACATGCAGATTGTGCTGTTTGTGCTGTTGAAATTGTTCAACAGTCTGAAAAGACAAAAAAGCCTCCATTTGTTGAATGCCCAGCTAAGAGCAATATTTGTGTAATCTTTCATTACCGGGAGTTATTTTAATAATCACCTTTGTACCGGACTGTATGGATATAGGTTCATGTGAGAGCGGTTGTATGACTTGTAGCGCAGTAAGCGCACCTCAGGAGACGTCAGCAGTTCTCACTCCAGCCTGATATACATGTGTGTTTTGCAGAGGGCTCATTCACCCGGAAGACAGCCAATCAGAAGTGGATGTGAGTGTTTGTTTCTCTGTTTGATTTCAAACCCCGCCCCCCGCACCCTCTGCCTCAGCTCTTACCTGAGCACTGTCTTACCTGTTCAGCATCTCACCTGTATCCCGACTTACCTGTCTGTGTAACCGCTGCTTAACTGTCCCTCCTGTTGGACAAATGCTTGATGTGTGCCTTGTCGGGCTGCTCAGTTAATTGAATGACCTTTTTCAGCCAAATAAGCCTAACTGCCTCCGTGGGGCAGACAGGCAAGCTTTGACTTCTCTTTTTCTGGAGTCATACTTCAAAATGTATGATTCGGACCTCAAATGTATGTATGTTGCGGACTTCAAAAATCAGCAACCAAATGTCAGAGGTTATTCAAAAAAACTTCCAAGAAAAAGTTGTGTTGAAGACGGGTTGGACAGCTTCCATCACCTTTTAAGGCCAAATTACCCGAAACCTGTTCCTGTATACTGTGCCTGAATCACAATCAAGCAATTTATTTACCAACTAATCTAAACTAATATGTAGCATACAATAATTAACAAGTTATGGTGAGAAACCGATAGGCCTAACTAGGCTACTATGTGAGGTCGTAAAAAATGCTAATAATCTGGATAATTACATAAACTCGTCCTCTAAATTCATCTTCATTGTAGCATATTTTATAATAAAAGATTCATTAAGAATTAAGTGGCTCATATCTCTTTGTATACTTTAAAGTGTCTGTATACAGTAAAGGTGTATACATTTTAAGAGTATTGAGCATGAGTTTGAAATTATTTTGAAATTTGCAGAAAATGGCAAAATATATAGAAAATCTGGCAAAGATATTCATGCAACTCTTTGCCGTTTCATGACCAAATGGGCAAAAATGCCATCTGAATAAATTGGCCAGTCTCCCGGATCAAATCAGTAATTGAGCGAATCAACACAACTGTTTGATTGCTAATTGAGCAAATTAAATAAAATTGGGTCACAGTATTTGGTGGTTAAAAGGTGAGTATTCGGCAGTCCTTTGTGCAGATATAGACGCTGGCATCCATAAATTCCGAAATTTAATTCCTAAACAATTTTGTTATGAAATTTTCAAATGTCTAGCTTCACTGGAATAATTTTCAAAAATCTCTGTGACACAAATACTGAGTTATAAAGCTTAATTAGGCTCAGGCACAACAGGAAAAATTGCCAAAATTTTATATTCTGCGCAAAATGGTTAAAGTAGCTCAGTTCAGCACGTCACGGCTAAGTACTGATGTCACTGACGGTTTTATGCCCCCACCATATACTGCAGAGGCATATAGAGGTACCCTTGTACGCACGTACGGCATTGTATAGGGGACGCTGTCTGTCCGCTTCTCCTTTAAAACTACTGGACAGAGTTAAACAAGCTTTGGTACATGCTTTCTACACAGATCAGAGGTGTGCATCTCATATTTTGTTTGACAGAATTGGATCATTTCACAATTTTAGGGGCTTCACAAACTCTCAGTGGCGAGGACACAAATTTTCTTATTTCCAAAGCGTTTCATGTAGCCTCTGACATTTGGCTGCTGTTTGTTTCGGACCACATGAAGTGTGACTCATGGGAAAAAAGAAGTAAGCGCAACTGTTCGCCCCACGGCAGCAGTTATTCTGATGATGCTTAAAATAATCGCAGTTCAATTAATCGCGCTGCACTAATGCCTTGTATTTAATTTCACTTGTGTAACTCGCATCTGTTCCTCTATCCTCGGTAACTTGACTTGCGACTGCAATAACGGCAGTCGTCGTCCAACGCCTCACGCCACACAGAAAGCGAGCGTCGCCGCCGCATGCACATGAACGGTTTGTTCCGCCGACTTCTCAACGCCGTGGGGATCCAGTCTGTACCCAAGATCACCCAGCCCTACATCCTCAGCCGGGTGAGCTTTAGGGTCGAGCGCAGCGCCAGCACCAGACCGCACGCCGCCGCCCTCTCCCCTCAGACCATCGATTTACGCTGTACAGCCTTCGGTTCACAGGGTATCGCATGCTGTAAGGTCGCGCCACATGACGTCTCATGACGTCTCTGTGTTTGGTTGCTTGACTGGTAACTGAAGAGCTGCTGGCTCAGGCCCCCAGTTGGGTTCGGGATTCTGACTTGATCTGGAGAGATGAAGCTGGGAAGGACTCTGCCGTTGGGCCCTTGAGCAAGGCCCTTAACCCCAAAACTGCTCCAGGGGCCCTAACCCTGTGTCTCTCTGTCCCTCCTCACTTATAACTGTTCTATCTAGAGTTCTCCCGTGAGGTCCTAGAAAAAGAGACTCATGTTCTCAGTGGAGCTTTCCCTGGTTGGATAGTGGTTAATAAATAAATAAATGGATAAATAAGGCCGCTCTGTGCTGCACTGGAGAAGTTTAGGTTCATTTGTATCGCACATGTTGAAGAGACGGCAGGTTTCTCCCTGACTGAGGGATGTGAGATGAGGTAAGATGTGCTTTGCCTGACGTGAGGCCTGTCGACCTTCCTCTGTCTCAGGCGTTGGCGGTGATCCAGGATTTGAAGGATGAGTGTGCGAATCTGGAGCAGACCAAGGAAAGAATGACCCGGAAGAGGACGGTTTACATCCGGGAAATCGCCCGCAGATCTGGTAGTGAGCCCTCTTATTACTGAAATATACAGAACCCTGTATATGATTCCCAGAGGGCAGACGGGTGTTTTGGTAAAAGAGCTGCCTTGAATTTTTAGCTCACCAGGACCAACAGTCTTGTGGTCTTACATCCTGGTTGAACGCCATCGTTGTCATTCATGGTCTGTAAACATCTTCAAAGCTGTTTGGCCAATGAAGTTTAAACTTCCCTGATGTCTTCCAGCCAGTGAGACACCAGAGTTTATTCAAATCATGAATCCGGTTTCCAATGTGTCTCTCTCAGTAGCCATATCGAAAATGCTGTTTTGACACATTTGACTGTAATTTATGCGGCGATTCAGGTGAAATTTGGTGCATAGGTCCTGAGCAGCATGATTCGACACAGTATGGGTTTTCTTTGCATTGTAATTTGACATTAATTTGACCTCTGATATCACACCACGCCCCTAAATATCTACAGACTACGTATCATTATTTGAATAAGTTTCTTATTTAAAAAAAATATATATTAACCCATGTTTACAAATGGTTCATTCAATGTCACCTGCAACTAAGGATAATATATTATATATCGTAGAGTGTATGCGTACATTATAAGTGGTTTCTAGAATGTCGAACAGTTCTTGCAGGGTCTAAGAACAACTGTCCACTTTGGCTAAAAAAAAAAAGGTTGAATGTCCAGTTCAGCTACAGTATTTTTTTTTTTTTTTTGCCAAATGGTTGCATTTTCACTGACTTTGCATTAACAGTTATTTAGCTGACACCTCTTTCCTAGTGACTTACAGTTGATTAGACTGAGCAGGAGCAGTTCAACTGCAGCAGTGCAGACTGAGCTCTCTCTCTCCCACTCCCTCTCTCTCCCCTCTCTCTCTCTCTCTCCTCTCCTCTCTCTCTCTCTCTCTCTCTCTCTCTCTCTCTCTCTCTCTCTGCAGGGAAGTCGGAGGAACTCATAAAGCTGAAGTTGGAGGATATTTGTGCCAAGCAGAGGATTCTGGAGGCCAAGAAGAGGAAGGTGCAGCATCGGGCCCCGGGGCCACACAGGAAGCACAGCCCCCTCTCCTCTGTGTCAGGTGAGCCTCACGTACACCTGTCTGTCACTGGGGATGTGCTGCTCCGTCTTGCGCGGGGTTTATGTGGCCTGGCAGTGATGGTTATGCAGGGTGTGAAGAGCAGGGCATCGTCACATGGATCACATGGGCGGAGCGTTTGAAGCATTCTGGTGCTGCTGGTGAAAGTACTGGAGTTGGGTTATATCTGCTGGAGCGAGTACCTGTACAGTACAGTGCACCATACTGATGTGCGGACCTTATTCTTCAGAAAGTGAGCGAAGCCGCAGAACGTTTTGTTTGTTTATTAGTGAATGAATTTATGCAATGTTTGAATTTACTGTTGATAATGGTCACTCACGGTGAGTAAATGTACTGTGTGTAATGGCCACATGCATGTAAATGTACCGAACCGTCTGGTTTCATTTGCAGAAAGCCAGAACATCGTCCTTCCTAAGATCGTAAGCGTCCAATCTTTGGCGACGCCCCTGCCGACGATTGCAGACAGGAAGGAGCAGGAAGATTGGACCATTTCCCCGGTGTGTTTTCAAAATGGAGGCGACCGTGATCAGTAGCACTGAAGTACAGTCCCTCTCAGGCTGCTGTAGAACTCTCCGGAACAGGAGTCAGCACAGCCTCTGTGGACGGAGCGGAACGGAACGGAACACTGTACATAAGGCTGACATAAGACTGTACATAAAGTCCTGATTTGATCTGTACACAGTCCTGACATACAGCTGTGACATAAGGCTGGCATGACACTGTATGATAAAGCCATAACGTAACACTATTCATAAATCCTTGGCATAAAGCTTACATAACGCCGTACATAAAGTGCTGGGGTAACGCTGTACATAGAGGCCTGACATAAGGCTTACATAATGCCATTCATGAAGCCCTGACATTAAGCTGTGACATAAGGCTGACATAACACTGTATATAACGTCCTGGCATAAGGCTGATATTAAACTGTCATTTACCTGCCATAACAGCTGTGCATTATCAGGTGACGTTAGCTTATGTCAAGGAGCTGTAACGGTTGACGTCGGTTTATATCAGATGACGTAATACTGTTGTACTTTTCACGGCGTTGGATTTACTGATAAATGTAAGGTCAGTTTTGTGACTGCAGTCGTATTGGGTAACCGTTGTGATGTCATTGACAGTTCTGTCAGCCGTATGTTGAGGAGTGACAGTGCTGTGTAGCAGCTGAATCACTTAACTCCTCCCCCTGACTGGTGCGACACCAATCACAGGTGAGCACTAATGAACCCAGGAGAAAAGCCTGTTTTTACAAAGAGCTTTAGTCTTATGCAGCATCACCACAAGTGCCGTCCTGTGTGCCTGTTCTCAGGCGAAGGGAAAGTGCGTTCTGCTCACTCGTAACGCATTCCGAGAGTCGGGCCATCTCTTTCTGGTTGAATTTTTCGTACTAAAGCGTTAAACCTGCTCTGTAGGAGGAATGCAGGTTAGTCATTTTTCCCAGTTCACGTCCGTGCTGAGGTGTGTGTTGAATGCGCTCGGAGGAATGCAGTAACAGTGCATTGTGTGTGTGGTCATTAGAGATTCATGCCCATATTGGGTGGATACTGATTAAGGGAGCGGGTCAGCTCTAGACCTCATCACAGATCCTGCACGTGTGACATCACACACCGCTGCTCTGGGTCTGACTTTGAATGAAGGACTCCTGTGGACATCACTCTCATGACCTTTCACCCTGCGATCACTGTTTTTACGTTAATCGCTCCACTGCTGCTAAGCTAACCGACTGACCGGGAAAAGGGTTGCAAATCTGGGACAGACTCCGCGGGACAGCAGTGTATTCCCTCTACGACAGGCCACGCCCCTGCCTTTGAGGAGCACTCTGCCTCCGCCTCAGGGTTGCCATGGAAACCTCTGTGGGTCCATTTGTGCCCGTGAGGTTTCTATAGCAACCACTCTGCCTCCCGCTTCTTCTCTTTAAGGTGATTGGACGGAAACGCTGGATCGAGGCTTTCATTTTTAACTTAAACTAGTCGTCATGGATGTGTTCTGTCGATGCATCAAACGCACCTGAAGATGACGTTTCCCGATGGCTCATGGGAGAATAAACTGATGTAGTAAAATGCTATATGTGAGATAGCAAGGTGGTTCTTTATAGGATCTCATCAGTGTAGCTCAAAATGTACATTTATAAAATTAAGTGAATGTGAATTATTTGCACGCAGGTTTTCTCGACCCCTGTGGGCGGCTCTGGTCAGCTTCTCATGCGTATTGCTCATGCACACACATGCACACACACACACACGAACGCACACACACACACACACACACACGCACGCACACACACACACACAGCAGTTCGGTCTATCACTGATCATGCCACTGAATGAGCTTCTGACCCTTTACCCGCTTGTACCCGCTGTGACTCAGACAGTTATACCGTAATCATGCACACGGCACCCGCAGCACACAAACGACCAATGGCATCATTTTATTAGGGAGCTGAACAGTCCCACTCTGGCCAATCAGCTTTTTTTTTTTTTTTTTTTTTTGGCAAAAATAAACATTAACTGCTCCTTTGACTGGCCGCATTATCAGTACTGTGCTTGCAAATTAATGTTTATCAATTGGCGTGTTATGTTCTGCTCTGAACTGTCATTATTTTTCCTCATTAACCCTTCGAGAGCGGAAATAAATTTTCAAAAAATAGACATTTAATTCTCTTGTGCTGTTGAAAACCTATCATGTGGCGACATGATAGGTTTTCAACAGCTTTGAATTTGATATCTTACATCATCGAAACAACACTATTTGTATTTAGCGCTCTAAGGGTTAATTGATAATCTGGGCAGTGAGCGTTACAGAGTTTAACTGGCTGTGTACCTCAGTGTACATTTTCGCTGCTGTGAAATGTTTTACCTTTTATTTCATGAAGAGTATTTGCTAGTTTATTAGGCTGTTAAAGTCCTTAAAAGCTGCTCAATCAAAGTGCCTGTGAATCCTGTTCCAGCCTGTAGTTCTGCACTGATTTTAAAGCGGCATTCAGATGTCCTTCCTTACTGTCGATGTCCACGCTGTCACCGTGCGCTGCTAACGAGCGTTAACCCTCTCAATGCAGTTTCTCATCTGCTGTCCTGCTGTATTTTCAGACGATAATGTGAACGAGGGCCTGTTAATTGTCATATTAACAATATTTTGGTCAAAATTCTTGGCTTACATCTCGATCATTAGTTTATTGCAGCAATCCAGTGATTTGAATGCATCCTGCTATGTGTTGAGATTAATGTAATTCATTTGATTATTCCTTTCCTTTAAATTGTGAAACTTTTAAAACGCGCTGCTTGTACATCCACATTTTTATTTTTATGTCCATAAGCTGTTCAAAAATCGGTGGAAGACTGGTTTGGTTTGGAGACGTGTAAATAAACCCACGGAATCTAAGTGTGTGTTTTCATCAGTGCTGTTTTCCGTGACAATTATACAAACTAATCAGCCAGTCAATTGCAATTAAAGCTACTGCAGATTAAAAATTCTGAAATGAAAAAAATCTTGATTGTTCAGTAGAATGGTCAATTGTGTGGTTTAGAGACCATAACGTCCTTAATTCAGCCCGAATTCAACTATAGTCAGCTATTACCTGCTCATTACCTATTTACGGGGTTGTATTGCAGTTAGTTGCTTGTGCTCTAAGTTAAGTTCACAAATGAGGGCCCTTTGAGGTCACTTAGGAGGAAACCAGTTATAATGGGCTTTTATGCGCAACACGTATACGCAAGGAAAAATGGTGGCTGTTTCACTAGAAGTTTCTGTAACGTTTAAACCGTATGACCTGAAGTTTACAGCACTGTTTTATACATGACATGGCTGACTGCAGGCACAGGATGTCATAAACGTTAATGTCTGAAAGACTTAAGTCAGTTACTGTCAAGTGTCATTAAACTGGCATTGCAGTTGTCTGAAATTATTACAGCAGCTTTCATTATACTTATCAATAAAAGCATGTCAGCATTATGGTTGTTTATGTAAACTGAGGGCTTCATAATAGTATGACAGCTGCCAAGGCATGCATACGACGGTGTTATGTTAGCGTTCTGTCACTGGGTTTGGGTAATGTGTCAGCAACGTTTCTATTCTGTTTTTGCGATGTGCGCTGAGCAACCAGAAAAGCACCATAATCGAGGTCACCGTTAACTGCACAGTCTAGAAATCATGTAATTCTACACCCTTTCCCCCTCTTTTGGGGAATTCAAATATTTTAATGCTTGAGAAGTGATGCTTATTTGGAAGTAAATCTTCAGTCAGACTGCAGCAAGCCTTGTAATGGTTTCCTTTAAATGGTGTGAATAGTTGACACTGAGCCTTTGCTTTCCCCCCAGAGGTTTTCCTGTATGGCAGAAGTGTCTGGAAAATTCTCTGCCATAGGCTCTTCCAGTGATTGACAAAGTCCTCGTTATGTTCCAGCAGCTTCATTAGAGTTACTCACCGATCACGCTGAAATGTAGAAATATTTGTCCACACTGCTCTGTGTGTTTGGCTGGGTTTGTTGCTCACTAAATGCATTGACTTAAACAGTGCCTACTGTCGCTTTCCATGTGACTGTGATAGCAGGAGGTAATCTAATTTACGGAGATGATCAGATATATTTGGCGCCAGGACTCCTCCTGACTGAGTTCCATCACTGGGATAACGGCACAGAGGTGTGCAGAAGAACTGTGGAGGAAGGATGCACAAAACATGGGCATTAACCCGATAACTTACTGACACAGCACAAAACATGGGCATCAACCTGTGAACCTGCTGACACAGCACAAAACATGGGCATCAACCTGAGAACCTACTGATAGCACAAAACATGGGCATCAACCTGATAACCTACTGACACAGCACAAAACATGGGCATCAACTCAAAAACCTACTGACACAGCACAAAACATGGGCATCAACATGATAACCAACTGACACAGCTCAAAACATGGGCATCAACCTGAAAACCTGCTGACACAGCACAAAACATGGGCATCAACCCGAGACCCTACTGACACAGCGCAAAACATGGGCATCAACCTGAGAACCTACTGACACGGCACAAAACATGGGCATCAACCCGAGAACTTACTGACACAGCACAAAACATGGGCATCCACCCGAGAACCTACTGACACAGCACAAAATATGGGCATCAACCTGAGAACCTACTGACACGGCACAAAACATGGGCATCAACCCGAGAACTTACTGACACAGCACAAAACATGGGCATCAACCTGATAACCTACTGACACAGCACAAAACATGGGCATCAACCCGAGAACCTACTGACACAGCACAAAACATGGGCATCAACCTGATAACCAACTGACACAGCACAAAACATGGGCATCAACCTGAGAACCTACTGATAGCACAAAACATGGGCATCAACCTGATCAACCTGGTAATCTAATTTACGGAGATGATCAGATATATTTGGCGCCAGGACTCCTCCTGACTGAGTTCCATCACTGGGATAACGGCACAGAGGTGTGCAGAAGAACTGTGGAGGAAGGATGCACAAAACATGGGCATCAACCCGATAACTTACTGACACAGCACAAAACATGGGCATCAACCTGTGAACCTGCTGACACAGCACAAAACATGGGCATCAACCTGAGAACCTACTGATAGCACAAAACATGGGCATCAACCTGATAACCTACTGACACAGCACAAAACATGGGCATCAACTCAAAAACCTACTGACACAGCACAAAACATGGGCATCAACATGATAACCAACTGACACAGCTCAAAACATGGGCATCAACCTGAAAACCTGCTGACACAGCACAAAACATGGGCATCAACCCGAGACCCTACTGACACAGCGCAAAACATGGGCATCAACCTGAGAACCTACTGACACGGCACAAAACATGGGCATCAACCCGAGAACTTACTGACACAGCACAAAACATGGGCATCCACCCGAGACCCTACTGACACAGCACAAAATATGGGCATCAACCTGAGAACCTACTGACACGGCACAAAACATGGGCATCAACCCGAGAACTTACTGAACAGCACAAAAAACATTATCTGACACAGCACAAAACATGGGTCATCCAACTGACACAGCACAAAACATGGGCATCAACTCGAAAACCTACTGACACAGCACAAAACATGGGCATCAACCTGATAACCAACTGACACAGCACAAAACATGGGCATCAACCCGAAAACCTACTGACACAGCACAAAACATGGGCATCAACCTGATAACCAACTGACACAGCACAAAACATGGGCATCAATCCGATAACTTACTGACAGCACAAAACATGGGCTTCAACCTGTGAACCTGCTGACACAGCACAAAACATGGGCATCAACCTGAGAACCTACTGACACAGCGCAAAACATGGGCATCAACCCGAAAATCTACTGACACAGCACAAAACATGGGAATCAACCTGAGAACCTACTGACACAGCTCAATACATGGGCATCAACCCGAGAACTTACTGACACAGCACAAAACATGGGCATCAACCTGATAACCAACTGACACAGTACAAAACATGGGCATCCACCCGGAAACCTACTGACACAGCACAAAACATGGGCATCAACCTGATGACCACCTGACAGCACAAAACATGGGCATCAACCCGAGCACCTACTGACACAGCACAAAACATGGGCATCAACCTGAAAACCTACTGACACAGCACAGAACATGGGCATCAACCTGAGAACCTACTGACACAGTACAAAACATGGGCATCAACCTGAGAACCTACTGACGGCACAAAACATGGGCATCAACCTGACAACCTGCTGACACAGCACAAAACATGGGCATCAACCTGAGAACCTACTGACAGCACAAAACATAGGCATCAACTTGATAACCTGCTGACACAGCACAAAACATGGGCATCAACCTGATAACCAACTGACACAGCACAAAACATGGGCATAAACCCGAAAACCTACTGACACAGCACAAAACATGGGCATCCACCCGAAAACCTACTGACACAGCACAAAACATGGGCATCAACCTGAAAACCTACTGACACAGCACAAAACATGGGCATCAACCCGAAAACCTACTGACACAGCACAAAACATGGGCATCAACCTGAGAACCTACTGACACAGCACAAAACATGGGCATCAACCTGAGAACCTGCTGACACAGCACAAAACATGGACACCAACCTGAGAACCTACTGACACAGCACAAAACATGGGCATCAACCTGAGAACCTACTGACACAGCACAAAACATGGGCATCAACCTGAGAACCTTCTGACACAGTACAAAACATGGGCATCAACCTGAGAACCTACTGACACAGCACAAAACATGGGCATCAACCTGAGAACCTACTGACACAGCACAAAACATGGGCATCAACCTGAAAACCTACTGACAGCACAAAACATGGGCATCAACCTGAGAGCCTACTGGCACAGCACAAAACATAGGCATGAACCTGAGAACCTACTGACACAGCACAAAACATAGGCATGAACCTGAGAACCTACTGACACAGCACAAAACATAGGCATGAACCTGAGAACCTACTGACACAGGACAAAACATGGGCATCAACCTGATTACCTACTGACACAGCACAAAACATGGGCATCAACCCGATAACCTGCTGAGACAGCACAAAACAACCTGAGAACCTATTGGCACAATACAAAACACCTACTTCCACCTAATAACCTACAGACAGCACAGCTAACTGAGGACAGTGTATTACCATCAGCTGTGTGCGCTAAGCATTGTTCTTCAGTATAGTGAGTAGCGGTAGTGAACTGGGAGCATTTTTCTCTTTGTTTGTTGACCTGAATTGTCAAGAGTTACGGAATAAGGCTGAGAGGATTCCCAGTCTCTGAGCTGCCACAAAACAACAGTGATGACTGTGGTAGTGAGGCTACAGAGCTTCGCCTTGTTTTGTGGATGTGCGTAAGAATCCCATGATAAGTGAATGAAATGTGTCCTGCAATAGAACTGACCTGAGGCCTGTCAGAACTGGAGATGTATGGTATTGCGGTTTCAGGGAAATTTTAGAACCAAAGGGGACTGCATTTGTTCAGGTCTGTCATCACTGTGCGTAATCCAAACATCATCACACGAATAAACTGCAATATATCCAGCAGCCGTCTAACCGGCGTATTCCTGGTGAGGGTCACAGGCGAGAGAGGGGTGGAAGCTGGAATATATCTTTGACGGTTTGCCAATCCATCACAGGGACAATTGCAATTCATTCAACTTGTAAATTAAGCTGGTAAATTAAATTCAGACTAAATGGAGTGGAAAAGCTAACCGCGCTACATGTCAACAGAGAGGAATTTGTCGTGACGGACGAGAGGCAGTAATTCCTGCGCATTACAGCTTCTGGGTCGGTCACCCGGCGTCCAGTGTGACTTAGAGAGAACCACCAGCGTCTTACAGAATACAAGAAAATAATGTATACCTGAGTGAACAGATGCTGTTTAATGGCTTGCCGGATGCATAAGCACTTAGCCTAGCATTTTCTAAAGTTTTTTTTTTTTTTTTTTGCATTTTATTGACTTTTCTAATGGCTTTGCCAAAGCCAGTTTGGGGTGGGAGTCCTGCCCTTTAGGGGTGTGGTTTCCCAGAACCGGGGAGAGAGGGAGTGGCCTGGTGTGGTGGCCAAATATAAGTCGTTTGGACTGATTTGGGTTATCAGAGGGGAGCATCTTCTGCCGCCACAGGGAACTCATCAAGCTCTCCAGCGCTGCGGGTAAGTGAGCTCATCACCTCTGCTCTGGTCTCTCTCGCTGCATGATTGCAGAATAAACATGATGTGTTTGCATTAGCTTCATCCCTGCTGTTAGTCTCTGACTTACGGAGAATATTTTATTGTTTCTTTTTTCTTATTTGTGTGAGATGCCACAGAATTAGCCAGAGATGAGAAAAGCAAGTGTCCCTTAAAGCTCTAAGGATAAAACATGGAAGCCTAAGAGCGAAATGTGACCAAAAAAGTTTGAATGTATACAACAGCATTTTCATTATTCATGGTAGCTTTTTCCATTGCATTGTGCTGTATTTTACCATTATTGGCATTCACAACTTTATGCTGCAGATTTAATTGGTACATTATCTACATTATTCTACACTGACACTGTATTCTCTCCCTTTGCAGATAGTATGGATGTAAGTATTCATTCATACTTTTTGTATGTCGATGGTACCTCCGCACTTACAGCAGTCGTACCTGCAGTTTTCTCTCAAACTTGGTTTAAATGCCTTGAGTTATGCAGTTGGAACATGGCCATGAGTACATAAAGGGGTGATTGAGTGTGTTTGGGTGTATGTGTTGGGATGAGAGTTGGGTGAGAGTGTTTGTGTGTATGTGCTTGGGCAGGGGTCCATTTGTGTGTATTTGACTGGGTAAGAATGAGATTGTGTGAGTCCATGGTGAAGAGCCATGAGACTGTGTGTGTTTCAGTGTGCATGGTTCTTGTTTACCTACCCTTGTGGGGACAAAATGTCCCCATAAGTAATGGAATACCAGATTTCTTCATCTGAGGAAATTGAGCAATTTTAGGGTTAGGGGTTAAGGTTAGGGTTGGGATATGGTCAGGCTTAGGTTAAGGTTGGGGTTAGGTACTGCTGAGGGTTAAGGTCAGGGAAAGGGGTTATTGAACGAATGCCAGTCTATGGAATGTCCTCACAAGACATGAAAACCCAACGTGTGTGTGTGTGTGTGAATGTGTGTCTGTATGAATGTGTTTGGGTGTAGGTGTGTTTGTGTAAATGTGTTTGAGTGAGAGTGTGTTTGTGCGATTTTGTGAATGTGTTTAGGTGAGAGTATATTTCGTTTAGAGTTCTTTTAGAGACATTCTCTCTCTGTGATGTCATAGCTCACTGAATCTCCGAGTGGCTGTCCCAACTGGCCAGCAGGCCAGACCAGTCAGCAGCCAGGGAGTGCGGTGTGCCCAAACCAGCCGCCCAATCAGCCATGGTGTCCTGGATTCCAGCCTGGTCAACCAAATCCTCCAGTTTGCCCTGGGCAACAACCCAGTCAGCCCAGTTCAAATCCGTCTCCTGGACAACAGCCTGGCCAATCAAACCCTCCCGTTTGGCCTGGAAATCCACCCAATCAGCCCAACACAATCCCGTCGTCAGGACAACAGCCCGGCCAACCAAACCCTCCTGTTTGGCCTGGAAATCCACCCAATCAGCCCAACACAATCCCGTCGTCAGGACAACAGCCCGGCCAACCAAACCCTCCTGTTTGGCCTGGAAATCCACCCAATCAGCCCAACACAATCCCGTCGTCAGGACAACAGCCCGGCCAACCAAACCCTCCCGTCTGGCCTGGGAATCCACCTAATCAGCTGTCTCCCCCGTCCTGGCCCGGGACACAGCCTGGCCAACCATTGCAGCCCCCCTGTCCACTGCAGCCCTATCCCCCTACTGCCCCTGGCTGGCCTGGGCACCCCGGGCAGCCCCTGTGGCCGGGGCAGGGAGGGGGGACCGTAATCGGCCCCGGACAGCCGGGGTGGCCCCCTCAAAACCCCCCTTACTCTCCCCAGCCCTGGCCTGCGCCACCGTCAGGATCCCTGGTGAGATAGCGTCTGCACCATCCCTCTCTTTACTGGGACTACATACAGTATAATCTCATCAATTTTTGAACATGGAATTCATTAAAACTATAGTTCTTTTCTCGAAGGAAACATATAAGTAATCTCAATGGGTAGCAATAATGTCATCACACATTCGGATTAAGATTAAATGACAGAAGTTGACGTTTCAGATAAAAA
Source organism: Gymnothorax javanicus (assembly GCA_029692085.1). NCBI lineage: Eukaryota > Metazoa > Chordata > Actinopteri > Anguilliformes > Muraenidae > Gymnothorax > Gymnothorax javanicus. The sequence goes on from CM056198.1 coordinate 2,588,850, forward strand.
GATCCCTCTGTCAAAACAGCGTTCAGCACCCACTCTGGTTTCTGCCGCTGTACACAGGGTATCATTTCTTGGCCAGGTCACCATTGAAAAAGAGATTTTTTATCTCCGTGTGTTTTTACCTGGTTAAATAAAGGTTAAATAAATAAAAAATCAGTAAATGGAAGAGAAATGGTGTGCTTTTTCCTGCCAGATAAATTGACTTCCTGCAGCTGTATTGACTCCCTGTTTGTGGTATTGATTGCTGATTGCTGCATTGGCTATCTGCTTGCTTTACTGAATCCCTGCTTGTTGTATTGACTGAGTGCCTGTTGTACTGAATCAGTGCCTGTTGTATTGACTCAGTGCCTGCTGTATTGAATCAGTACCCGCTATATTGACTCAATGCTTGCTGTATTGAGTCAGTGCCTGCCGTATTGACTCAGTACCTGCCGTATTGATCCAATACCTGCTGTAATGAGTCAGAACTTGCCGTATTGACTCAGTACCTGCTGTATTGACTCAGTATTTGCTGTATTGACTCAGTACCTTCTGTATTGAGTCAGAACCTGCCGTATTGACTCAGCACCTGCTGTATTGAGTCAGAACCTGCTGTATTGACTCAGTACCTGCTGTATTGACTCAGTACCTGCCGTATTGACTCAGTACCTGCTATATTGACTCAGTATTTGCTGTATTGACTCAGTATTTGCCGTATTGATTCAGTATTTGCTGTATTGACTCAGTACCTGCTATACTGAGTCAGAACCTGCCGTATTGACTCAGTACCTGTTGTGTTGACTCAGTACATGCCGTATTGACTCAGTACCTGCTGTACTGACTCAGTATCTTCTGTATTGACTCAGTATTTGCTGTATTGACTCAGTATCTGCTGTATTGACTGGGTTTTTCTCTGTTCTGAGGTGGACTTATTAACAGTTGCTTTGGCAGTTGCAGCTCCAGCAGTCCACTCATGGATGTACAGGAGAAATTTGCGGGTGGGCCTCTGTTTAGTTAACTTATGTGTAGTCAAATTCAGGGTTTTCCACAGGCTGAAGCGGGTGGGCGGAGTTGTGGTGGAGGACCAGAGAGTAGTGATTGGAGGAAATTGTTGTGGATGACATTGGCCCTCATTTATCAAAGGTGCGTACACCAAAAAAAATGGGTGTACGCCAAATGTCCCGCAAGGATCGACATTTATCAATCTGAACGTGAGCGAACGGTCCGCAAAAATCTCACGCCAGGTCTGACCAGGTGTACGCAGATTCGAAACCAGCAAACAACATGCAGGAACGAGTGCAGCTGTCAAAATGAGTAATATGTAGCGATGCGGACGTCATGCTGTTGTTACTCTTATTAGTAAAATGAATAAATAGGCTAAATAGATAAATAGGCTAAATTAATAAATGAATGAATGAATGAATAAATTAGACACCTGTGTTGAGAAATTAATTAAACTTATATTTTGAGATAACCTGCTTTTCAGGCCAGACGGCTGACAATTACAATCGATTTGATTAAGCGCAATGCGTGGCTTGGCAGATCTGCAGTGTGGTATGTCAGATTCTCATCCAGTCAGATATGCGCTGAACAACAAAAGAAACGTAAGTTAATTAAAGGCAGACTGGAAAATGAGTTTGCGCGTAATTATTTTAGAAAAGCAAATTTATTACTAGCGCGTGCACATTTACACTCGTTTCATCAATTTTTTTTTTATTTTGCGGTCACTTTGACTGAGTAACCATAAGAGTCCATTAACTATCTTGCTAACTTGCGTTTCTTTTGTTGCTCAGTATATTTAGGCCTACAGACACTTTGACTGTGATCACATTTTGACAATGGCAGATCTTCTAGCTATTGTTATAGGAATAAGCTTTTGTACGACGTGAGAGGAACTGTCGGCACAGAGAAGATCTCCTCTGGGAAAGTGACGAGTGGCTGCTCGTTTTGTGTGGCACCCAATAAAATGTCATGGAGTAACACTAATAAAAGTACAATGAAGAGTGATCTCTGCAGACTGTATTTTAACAATTACCCTCATGCAGCTCCGATCGAGGAGGTGGGGACTCATCCGCTCCTCGAACGGTGACAGCTGGAGGTTGGAGTCTGGTTGGCCTCCACCGGTCCGTGCGCTGCTGAGCCTGAGCGCCGCAACCCGTTTTTTGGTGGCGATCTTAAAATCGGACCACTTTTTTTTTACCTACATGTAAAGCATTTGGATTGTGTAATTATGTAGGCTATATAACATGAAATATCATGGATCTATAAATTGAATTTATTAAGGCCGATGTTATTCGCACTTATACGTGTGGCCAATGCTGAATTTTTTTCTTGGCCACACTTAGGCCCATAGGTGCGCCAGTTGATGACCATTCCAGTGCCGCTTATAGAAAGAACCGCTTAAAAATAAGTTTGGCCAAGAAATTTTTTTTTAGCTTTGGACACACTTAAAATAAGAGTGGGCAATGGAGCAGTGTGCATCTTGGCCACACTTATAAGTGCGTCTAACACGAATTTCGATAAATTTTTGTGCTTGGACGCACTTAAATAAGTGCGAAAAGTCGCTTCGATTTATTAATGAATTAAATCAAACGTCTGCTGCACTCCGGTTTTCCACCCCAACCGTGTTTACCGCAGCAGCAATAGTTTTCCAAACTGCAGCCTTCTGGGCTCCCTTTATGCCACTCTTAAGGCTTCCAAATAAAATTATTTTGTTTTTCTCCACCTCGGATGTGATAATTTGTATTTCCTCCTCAGTGAAGTTCTTTCTTCTTTGCCGTCTTTCAAGAGTCCATGTCGTAAAGTGGGCAGGACTATGCCTCCGGGAGCATGAATTTATAGGGGCGTGTCATGTAAATGACGATGGTTTCAGCCGCCAGATTTATCAACGCCACGCCAGTTCTACACCGAAATCAGCGACGTACACACTTTTAGTAAATCAGACGTGACACCTGGCGAACGCTGATATTTACACCAGAATCTACACCAGATCCTACGCAAGTTTGATAAATGAGGGCCATTGTGATCGTGGTGAAGGATGGGTGGGGTCATCTCGGGACAGTGGGGAGAATTAAACTGTGCCCTGGTCTTTGGAGATCGTACTCACAAACGGCACCCGAGACTTAAAATATTTGAATAAATAGGCTTTAGATTTTTTTTGTTTACCTTCCAGAATCTGGTGCCTTAGGTGCTCAGTGAGAACTGCGCTGAGGTCAGCGCTTAGGGGACTGAAGTGTTGTGTTAAGTGTGCTGTTTTTCAGTTTAGGGATTTACATAATGAGCAGAGCTGCTGTTAACCACATAAAATGTGCTTTGTTTTCATTAATGGGGTCTGCTTGCAATAATGTATACACAATATAAATGGCTGCCTGTTTTCTTTCTGCCAGACGATGCCTTACAACCTGGACCTTCCCAACGGCGTCTATGACAAGCTTCTGATCACCATCAACGGACAGGTCAAGCTCGATGCAAAAATGTCAGTAAGAGCTCCGCAAGCTGCCCTTTATTCTTCAGATAAACACTGTCGCATCTGGAGCTCATTTCACAAAGCAGGATACTCAGGTAGCTGGATAATTTTGCTGAGAAAAACCCGGAAGAGCTCTTTTAATCCTGGTTCTTGTTCCATAGTGTTTCTGGTATAAAGCTTGACTCAGAGCACTTATCCAGCTAACCCAGTAATCCCACTTTGTGAAACACACCACCTCAGATGACTGACTGGAGCAGATTGTTAGCTGTGGTGCTTAAGGCCAGTTTGTTGGACGGGACGATGGCGGGTCTCTAAACACGCTCTCCACAGGTTCACTGTTGACTTCCTGTGCGGGGACGATATCGCCTTCCACTTCAACCCTCGCTTCAACGAGAACGGCCGGCGGGCGATCGTGAGGAACCACAGGGTGATGGGTCTCTGGGGGGTGGAGGAGAGGGGGCTCCAGACTGCATTCCCCTTCCTGCCGGGGACGCCCTTCGAGGTGAGGTCACATGGGCAAAACTCTGCTGCTGCTACGTCTGTCATACATGTGTCTGTACTGACAGATTTTCATACACATATTTAATGAGCTCTATATACACCAATGAGCCAAAACATTAAAACCACTCACAGACGGTGCAAACAGCATAAATTGAAGACCCCAGTGTTAAAGATGCTGAAGTCACAGCATGTCCATTCTGAAAAAACTGAGAAAATCAGCTTAGGTAATGGTAATGACTCCAGCACTTTCAGCAATAGGCTCTTCACTTGTTTAGCAACATTTAGCACTTGTGTCTGCAGACAGACTTTAGAAGGTAAGTGAGAAGTCCGTTCTCACAGTGGACGTGTTAGATGTGGGATAAACGGGATCCGAGCGACTTTGACGAGGGCCGAATCATTACGGCCAGAGGAGCTGATGCACAGTATTAGGCAGGTGGTTTTAATGTTTCGGCTGATCATGTGAATATATACTGTATATGCAGACTGTACTGTATTACATTATTTTAAAGCATCAGACCCACTTCGGCTGTTCTCAGACCTCTGGGATAAGTTGTAAGGAACACAAAAAAATTTACATTGTCCCTATATGATGATTTAACAAAGCATTGGGTCTTCAGCCAATACAAGACCTGCAACCATAATACTGGATTTTATGATTAAATGAATGAGAATTTCAGTTCATTTTGGCAATTTTGTATTTCCAATTTTAGTACTACAGACATATGAGCCTTATAAAGTGTCAAAAAATGCATATGTTGTTGTTCTGGTTGAATGAAAATTGGTTTTAATTTGCAGGTCCAAATATTCCATGCAAAATACTTTCAGCCTCTATATAGAAGTATTTAGTATTCGACTAAATAATGTCTATATTTATTGCAGATGAAGATTCTGTGCAGTTACAGCGATTACAAGGTTGCGGTGAACAACACGCCGATTCTGGAGTTTAAGCACCGCATACACGAGCTCAGTAAAATCACCAAACTCAACATTTACAACGACGTGATCCTGACCTCAGTCCGAGCCGAGACACTGCCCTAAGTGTGCCGTGGCTTTCCCTGATCACTTAACAATTTAATGAAGGACATCACGAAGACGAGATTAGAATGTTTACACTGGATCAATCGAATGCTGATGTCACCATCGCTATGGTAACTGAGAGCAGTAAAGCTCTAGAGCAGTGGTTCCCAAAGTCGGTCCTGGGGACCCACAGCGTATGTCGGTTTTTGCTCCAACCACAGTTACGATCCCAGAGTTTTAACAAGCTGTTCACTTTTTAATTAGCAGTTGCTTGTCAGATACGAGGGACATTTTACCCCCTTAAACCACATTATGACAGAAATGGCTATGCATTCCATGAAATTTCAAAGCCCAACATTCATATTTTTTATTTTGATGTATTCCACGTAAGCACGACAATCAAAGGTGGCAGTATGTTTTATGTGATCAAATGCAAGACTGCAATCAGTCAGTAATCTGGTGATTAGGGTTCTGAATTCAGGTGCTCAGGTTCTTTCCTGAAACCAATCAAGTGACATTTAACAGGTTTGACTCATCGTTTGCTTTGTCTCTGAATTCTTAATTGCCTAATAATTGTTCGCTTTAATGACCTTGGGTCCACAATTTTATCTACTAGAAGCCCATTTATAGATTCATGTCATCAGTTGCAAATTTCCATTTTTTTATGTTAGAGAAGTAATTTCCAATTTAGCACACTATGAAATGATTTTCATCATGGCCATTTTTGACATGTGGTTTAAAAGGATAAATAATCAGCGTGAACAAGAATAGTGCAATCAAGAGCAATGAGCAACTCATTAGCATTCTAAGATTGGAGCTGTGGTTGACACAAAAACCTGCGTACACAGTGGGTCCCCAGGACCGAGTTTGGGAACCACTGCTCTAGAGCACTGACATGGAATTCTGAAGAAAAAGAAACATTGCAAAAAACCTATTTAAAGGGTTAAATACTTGTCCTCTGTATTTTTCTTTTCGTCCGCCCGATTTCAGCATTGTTTCAGATAAAGGCAGAGCTCATTTTTAGGGGAGTGGTATTTAAATCATAGCTCAACAGTTTTATCCAGGCAGTACAGTGTAGATGACTTTTAAAATTATGCACATCCAGAATAAGCAAAGTCACGTGTCAAAAATGAGGTTCAATATCGATCAGCAAGTTTACTTCAAAACAGAATATTTTTGAAGTGTTGTCATTTGTTTGGGATCTGCTTCCTTGTATAAACATCGTTATGAAAATAATCTGTGATACTTATCTTGGTCACTTACATTTTATTTCTTTGGTATATAATTTTGGTCATGTCTAATATCTCCCAGACTGCGCAGGAGAGTTGATTTTTTTTTTTTGGTAATGATCCGTCTTTCCACTAGATGGCACAGTACTCCTGAAATGCAGGAGGACATCAACGGCTGTGACTTCATGTCATTTTCGAGACAAAAACATCGTAACAAGAGTTAGGGGCTCATTCACCTGCAGTGGGTATTAGCGACAAAACAACATAACGTTCATTCCCTTTCGCGTATTTTCAGTGCGCACACGTTCCACAGCAACAGGACACAGCCCTCTCTCATCCATCACCTGGCAGTCCCTTCATCCAGCACCTCGGTTACTTCACTACAGACCTGCACCTGTCCGGCCAACCAAAGAAAACGGCCGAGCTGGAACAAAAGTTTGTCAGATGTCTACCTTTTCAAATAACCAGCAACACAAAATCGAAAACATGCCACATTAAACTTCGCATCACAACACTTTGAAGTCGATACATTTTCACCAGAACCAAACTCAAAAAAATCGCACGGCCTGTAACAAACCCAGAGACGAACCAGATGAGTTTTCAGTTGTGTGTTGCAATTGTGTTGTTGGTTCTTTAAAAAAGGTAGACATCTGACGAACTTTTATAACCGCTTGGCTGTATTCTTTGGTCGGCCTGAACTGTGGCAGATCTCTGTGCTGCTGTCCACACTGTAACATGCTGATGGTTATTCCTAAAGCACTTGGTGTTCAATTTATTTTCATTCATGATAAAATTACATTTCTAAAAATCTTGTCATCAATAAATTACACTGTTCGCCTTGAACACAAAATGGTGTGTTGCAGGGTCTTTACCTGATGAGCGCCCATGATCTAGAGCAGGGGTGGCCAACCCTGGTCCTGGAGAGCCGCAGTGTCTGCTGGTTTTTGGCGTTTCTCAGCACTTGATTGATGAATTAAAGCAGTTGATTACACACTTCACTTATCTCACCCGGTGTCTTAGGTTTAAATTGGGTGGATAAAACCAAACTCAGCACACCCTCTGGCTCTGCAGGACCAGCGTTATCCACCCCTGCTCTATAAACTTTTATCTGTACTCTGTACTTCTACTTTGTCTGCATTACAACTACGCTAAATATTCAACCACACTGACAAATATTGGTTAACACGTAGATTGCTGTCACAACCTGCAAGTCTGCTTAATTGGCTCTAGGAGTCTTGTGGGTTGTTCCTGCTAATTGCTTGATTGGCTCATTATTACCAAATTAAACCTGAGACACCATGTGAGAAGTTAAGTGTGTAATCAACTACTTTAATCCATCAATTAAGTACTGAGTAACACCAAAAATCAGCAGATACTGCGGCTCTCCAGGACCAGGGTTGGCCACCCCTGATCTACAGGGTTGAAACTCGTTTGCAATCGACATCATGCCACAAACTTTGTGACGATCCAACTGGCTGGACTAAAAGTTGATCAAAATCGCCATTAAACCTCAAGTGCACATCACACACTGGCACACACACAAACGCATGTGCAGGCACACACACACACATACAATGCTAAAGACATATTTGCAGTAAAGGCATATTACTTCTACAGCTTCGCTCCTCTGCAGTAAAACACAAGCACCACCAAACAAACTATAATAAGAGCTACTAAGCGCACATCCACAGAAATCTATGGCTACAGATCAGCGCTACAAAATGCAGGGGTAAGAACATGACCATGGAACTGTGTGTTTTCAACTTGACCCTCAAAATACCCACTCAACACCTGTTCACCCTCTGTTCACAACCTACCACTGTTCAGGCAGAAACAACTGACCCAGCAGGGTGCGTGTGCACACGTGCATCTGTGGTGTGTGTGTGTGTGTCTGTGAGTGTGTGTATCTTTGTGTGTTTGTGTGTGTAAAACCATTGGATAATCTTTAGCAGAACATGTTATGTTTACATTAGTAGGACCTGCAGAACTGATTCATAAATTAATTAATAAATGCTTTTCAACTATACCCAACTACACATTGCAAATATTTTATTTCAAAAGTGCTTCCTGGAATAAGCATTGCTGGAGAGAGTGACTTCCTGACTGCGGAACAGAGAGCTCTTACAGGACAGGTATGCATCAGACCGATAACTGTTTTATATGAAGATCCGGTGTAGCGAAGGTGTGCCTCGCTCCTTAGTTCCTAACATCATTGCAATCATCAGCCTCGCTCTCCAGAGGCAGAATAACCAATAAAAACTCGAACCGCCACAGCTTCACCATGGAACAGATGGTTATGACACTGCTGGTGTCGTGATTTAATGGGACACTCACATAAGAAGGAAACAGTTGCATTTCTGAAGAAAATGTCAGTGAATTGTTTTATTACACATTTTATAATTCTGTAGTGCAGAGCAATATCGAGGTAATTTTGTATTACTCTCAGACAGATGGAGCACACTGTATTTCTTATGGCAAATTACTAAAGAAACTAGAGTGCCGAGGGCCCTGAAGGTTGCCGGCAGTTACAGCTCCAACAGGAGAAAAGTAACTAGCATCAGTCCGCAGATTCAACAGCAAGCCAACACGAATTCTTGCAAAAGCAACACATTGTCTACACGATACTGGCGTTAAAAAGCTCCAGCTCGGACATCCGCGAAAAAATTAAACCTGTTTAATTTTTTCGCGAATTTCGGAGGTGATGGCGAATGGTCCCGTACCACTGCGAATCAATTCATGGTTCTTCGTATCAATTCTTCTCTGCGAAAGAAGAGAACTGTTTCATCCGCACACCTCCGAGGGCCAACGCAGCTCAGTGAGAAAGGGGTTTTAGTTACCATTATCGGGCAACTCGACTGAGCAGTCACACTTTTTCATGAGTGACAGACAGCAACATTTCTGCCATTCAGCAAAAATATAATCTTTAAGAAGTCTACATCATGAAATCCGATTAGATTTTTTTCTAACCCGAACTTTCACTGTTGTCTGCTGTCAATTTGTGAAGTGCGCCATCTTCTCAATTTACTTCTGGTTCTTGCTCTGCTTTCAGACAATGATTTTTTTTACACAACACTGCCACCGAGTGGGTCTAATTAGTATTATTCTTTCTATTCCATGACGCTAATAGGAACAAACATCCAAAAATGGGTTTTGACCAGTTTTTATTGCCGCAGTTGATCGTGAAAAAAGGTCGACCATGCGGTTACAATGCCCGTAAAAATTTTAATTATTTATGGGTTAGTGCCTAATACATACTAATTTCTAAAGACATTATTAAACGAGGAAATAAATAGATTGATTTTGTCACATGACCTTGACCTTGAAGACCAAAGTCAAATCCAATATGGTGTGTTTGATTAGCATACATGATTTGTCATTAGTATCCAATACATACTGAAGATCTAAAGCCAACATTAAAGGACTTTTAGGCCGTTTTGTCATTACCTGGACCTTGTTGCCCAAGGTCAAATCCAACATGTCGAAAACAACCAGCATACATGATTTTCTATTAGTGCCCAATACATACCCAAGCTCTACAAACAATATTAAACAAATATGGGCCATTTTTGTCATATAACCTTGACCTTGAGGCCCAACATCAAATTTGACTGACTGCGTAAGAATGTTCAGCATATATGGTTTCCTATAGATGCCCCAAACATACCTGAGCTCTAATTGCCATATTCAGCAAGTTATAGCAATTTTTGCAATTTGATCTTGACGCCCAATGTCATATTCAAATTGCCGAGAATGTCTGGCTTACATGATTCCCTATAGGTGCCTCACACATACCTAAGCTCTAAATGCCACATTAAGCTGTTATAACACATTTTTGCCATTTGACCTTCACCTTGAGGCTCAAGGTGAAATTCGAACAACCGAGAATGTTTGGCATACATGATTCCCTTTTGGTGCCTCATACATATCTAACCTCTAAATGTCATAGTAAGCAAGTTATAGCACATTTCACCATTTGGCCTTGACCTTGAGGCCCAAGGTCAAATGTGACTGACTCATAATGTTCGGCATACCTGATTCCCTATAGGTGCCTCATACATACCTAAGCTCTAAATGCTATATTAAGAGAGTTATAGCACATTTCACCATTTGGCCTTGACCTTGAGGCCCAAGGTCAAATGTGACTGACTCACAATGTTCAGCATACATGATTCCCTATAGGTGCCTCATACATACCTAAGCTCTAAATGCTATATTAAGAGAGTTATAGCACAAAACACCCCAAAAACTGATGAAGTCCAGACACGTTGCCTAGGTGGCGCTATGAAGGAGCGATTCAATCAAAACGCCGTTTACACCGTTGAAGCAGGTCATGATACTGATTCCATTGCTGCGATTAAAAAAAAATTCATCCGACATTTTTTGAGAAAATTGCACCTAAGTGCCAAAAATGGCCATTTTTGACATAAAAATGGCCGCCAAGTCTAAACGAACGATTCAATCAAAAAAATTTTTGCTCGGGCATTAACTTGATGACCGATTTGATCACATCACCAAATTTAAAAAAAATTTCATCGGACCGTTTTTGAGATACGGCTTTAAACGGACGACGCCGACAACGCCGCCGGACGCAAAGTGACGACAATAGGTTACTGGCCTATGGCCGGCAACCTAAAAAATCATTGCAACTTTGTTTTAACTGATGGGCGGCATGTTTGTTGGCTGCATTCATTGCGAAAATATGCAGCAACAATGCTGTGATCGGATGACTGGTTCTTTCCAATTGAGAAACCTTGCTCATTAATTACAGAACGATAGATGACAAAAGAAAAAATACGGATTTTCACATTGAGATATTTCCATTTTAGGCATTTTGTCCCCAGTGGTTTTCCATAGCAGTCGGGCATTATGACATCACAAGTATCAACATTCCATTACGTGTTCTCAAAGGGAATCTCACCAGTGAAAAACTCAGATTCCTGTGAATTTAGACTGAGTTTCGGTAAAGAGTCTGTGGTGTTGGGCTGTGTGTTGTGTTGGTGGTTTAGTGTTGTTATCTTGAAAACTGCCCAATGAGTAGCGTGCAGGGAATGGGAATAATAGTAAGAATAACAACTTTGAAGAACAGTTGATTTACGATGTCATTATAAGGCAGTCTGTCACTGCAGGGTCATGGTGAGATTGTTCTGGAAAGTCTAGCTCCTGCCAGCAGCTGTTGATTGGCTGACGGGGCGGACAGGTGGCCCAGGGTCTTCCACTGTTATCTACATTCCTACTCAAGAACAGTTGTTCACGGCAGTTGATTTCTTCCTGGCTTCGTGAAATATTCATGCTGACAAAGATGGTACAGAAGCTAATGAGATTCGTTCTGTTAATAGTTGAGTAAATTTACTCAAAGATTTAAAGGTAAACGCAAGAAAGACTGAATCACGTCTAATAAATGACAAGACATTTTGTTGACATTTCATAATGAACCCCTGACTGTTTTTATTACAGGTTTATGCTTATGACAGGCTATGTACAGTGCCGTGAAAAATTATTTGCCCCCTTCCTGATTTCTTTTTTTTTTTGCCTATTTGTCACACTTAAATGTTTCAGATCATCAAACAAATTTTAATATTAGACAAAGATAATCCGAGTAAATACAAAGTGCAGTTTTTAAATGATGAATCATTTATTAGGGGGAAATAGCTATCCAAACCCACCTGGCCCTATGTGAAGAAGTAATTGCCCCCTAAATCCTAATAACTGGTTGTGCCACCCTCAGCGACAACAACTGCTATCAAACATTTGCGATAACTGGCAAGGAGTCTTTCACATCGCTGTGGAAGAATTTTAGCCCACTCTTCTTTGCAGAATTGTTTTAATTCGGCCGCATTGGACGGTTTTTGAGCATGAACGGCCTGTTAAAGGTCATGCCACTGCATCTTAAGCGGATTTAAGTCTAGGCCACTCCAAAATCTTCGTTTTGTTTTTTTTAAGCCACTCAGAGGTGAACTTGCTAGTGTGTTTCGGATCATTGTCCTGCTGCATAACCCAAGTGCGCTTTAGCTTGAGGTCACGAACTGATGGTCAGACATTCTCCTTCAGGATTTTCCAGTGGAGAGCAGAATTCATAGTTCCATAAATTACTACAAGTCGTCCAGGTCCTGAAGCAGCAAAACAGCCCCAGACCATCACACTACCACCACCATGTTTGACTTTTGGTATGATGTTCTTCTTATGAAATGATATGTTAGTTTTACGCCTGATGTAACGGGATGTGCACTTTCCATAAAGTTCAACTTTTGTCTCGTCAGTCCACAGAATATTTTTCCAAAAGTCTTTGGGATCATCAAGATGTTTTTTGGCAAATGTGAGACAAGCCTTTGTGTTCTTTTTGGTCAGCAGTGGTTTTCGCCTTGGAACTCTCCCATGGATGCCATTTTTGCCCAGTCTCTTTCTTATTGTTGAATCATGAACACTGACTTTAACTGAGGTAAGTGAGGCCTGCAGTTCTTTAGATGTTGTTCTGGGTTCTTTTGTGACCTCCTGGATGAGTCGTCAATGCGCTCTTGGAGTAATTTTGGGATGGAACTCCTGGAAAGGTTCACCACTGTTCCAAGTTTTCTCCATTTGTGGATAATGGCTCTCATCACTGGAGTCCCAAAGCCTAAGAAATGGCTTTGTAACCCTTTTCAGACTGACAGATGTCAATTACTTTGTTTCTCATCTGTTCTTGAATTTCTTAAGATCGCGGCATGATGTGTTGCTTTTTGAGATCTTTTAGCCTACTTAACTTTGAGAAAAAGGTTCTATTGAAGTGATTTCTTGATTCAACAGGTCTGGCAGTAATCAGGCCTGGGTGTGGCTAGTGAAATTGGACTCAAAAAATGTGGTTCATCACAATTAATTCATGATTTAAGAAGGGGGGGGGACAATTACTTTTTTCACAGAGGGCCAGGAAGGTTTGGATAGCTTTTTCCCCTGAATAAATAAAATCATCATTTAAAAACTGCATTAACTTGGGTTAATCTTTGCATTTAACTTGGGTTATCTTTGTCTTACGTTAAAATTTGTTTGATGATCGGAAACATTTAAGTGTAAAAAATATGGAAAAAAGTAAGAAATCAGGGAGGGGGCAAATACTTCTTCATGGCACTGTACATGTTTAAAGGTGGGAATAGCAATAAATTTTTTTTTTCCCGAAATGTATAAAAATGAACGGTTAATAAATATGAGAAAAAAATCCTATTCTACCTGAAATCATTGCAAGTCACCAGCTGATATTATTCTTTTTCTTTTGGTCAAGTATTTCTGTACAAAACACCACAGTACACTCACCATATCAGCATTTTACACATCAATATTGTGTGTTAAACGGTGCAAATCCACCCATGCAAAAACTATTTTAATTTTATTTGATATTTCCATTACCAGGGGACAGAGATATTTCCCATTTTGTACGCAAGTTAAGAGAGGAAATTGCCATAAACTGTTTGTCAATTTGTGTAAGAATGAGGCTAAGAGTGTGTGTCAGAGATAGGCTGAAGAAGCTAGTCAATTTATGCAAGAATGCCAGCAGTGGACAGTGAGCCTGTAACAGTGTACCAATGCTAACAGTGGACAGCAGGCCAGTTAAGACCTGTCCGCAGCTAACATTTTATTTGACAGTTGAATGATTGATGGGTGAATGTTTCTGTCGGGACACTGGTATGTCCCTCGTTACTGGCCTGTTGTGACGTGCAATTATCTTAAAAAGTAACCAGTAAACTGACAATCAGCCTCCACCTAAGAATTACCACCTTTTTCAGACGCAAAAGTGGCACTTTCTCCAACCTGTATTAACACTGTATGATACTAATTTTAGCAAGTCACTCTTTTAAGTTGCTTAATTTAGCGAATGATATTACTCTCTGTGCAAAAATGGGTTCTTAGGATGTAGTGCAAGTTTACAAACAGTAGTTCTTGGCAGCACTTTAAAAAAACACGTAGTAGATTGCAATGCTTAGAATACTCAGTTTGACACATTTCATCATACAACACGATGACTGACCATTTTTACCTCTTCAGCGGGTAAAATAAAGTTCCCTCCACAAAAACATGCACGCATTACATCACAAAATAAATGACTTAATCTCTGTTTCTATATTGACTGAAAGAGGAGACCCATAGCGTGGGGCTGGTGATCAGGTTTAGGGAAGTGGATACATGATTGTGGAACAGCTGCTGATAGCGAGTGGCAGTGGAGTGGGGCGACTGCGTGCGATCGATGGCGAGTTTGAGTGGGCAGTTGTCAGGACCGATCTGTAACCTTGTAAGGACAGAGGACCCTCCGCAGTGCTGTGCATTACAGCCGAGTCCCCGCACCCTCTCCCACGACATCTCCGCAGCCGCACCTCTCGTACACTCAGATTCAGATTCAGAATACTTTATTAGTCCCAGAAGGGCAATTCATTTCTACGGTCAACCCGTCCATAAATTATAAAATATAATACGATAAAAAACAGATAAATAATACAACAGTTAGAATCCACAGTCGGGCATCATCACATCAACAATAACCGCAACCAGCGACAGCTCAGCAGAGCGGGATGCAAAATCATTCACAGTTCATTTGTGGATTTAGCAGCCTTATGGCAGAAGGAATAAAAGAATTTGCATAGCAGTTTGTTTTTCGCACCGGCACATAATACCGCCGACCTGAGGGCATGATTACAAATTCACTGCCAAGTGCATGAGCAGGTTGGGATAATATTCTGTCTGCTCTCTGGACCAGCCGCGTTTTCCAAAGAGAGCAGAGGTCCTTCAGCTGGTCACCAGTAATTTTAGAGCACACTCTGATGATGTCGTTCAGACACTTCTTGTCTTTCACAGATAGACCATAAAATCAGCATATAAAAGAAAATGTTAGAAGACTCTCAATAAAAGTTTGATGAAAGGTATATAATATATTTCTGCTGACACCCATGGAGTACACGATGCACATTCACAGTGGTAGCGCAAATACGAGGGCCTCTCATAATCAAACACTTACAGCAGGCGAGTGACAGTAATTACAACTTGATAAATTAGCAGTCGAGGAATCGGTATGACGCAAGGAAATGAACATTTTCCTGATTTGTTAGTAACTGTCTTAATAAAGGTTTAGGGAGCGAAGCACTGCTGTTTTTCAACAAACGATTTTCCTAATGTTCTCATCGCCAATCAAGAACAGCAAACAGGACCTGTTAGGCTCACAGGACGACTAGCAAGCCTCAATCTGGCCAAGCGGCCAATCAGCATCCACCCACAGGCCGAGTTACGATGCGAGGGAGTCCTGGAGTAAAGCTCTCGCTCTATCTCGGCTGCTCCTGTGAAAAATGTCTAAAAATAATGTCCCAACGCCACCCAGGAGGGCCGTCTGGAGTCACAATATGCTGCCAAATAACTCGTGTGTGATCTAAACTGACTCAACACACCCCAACAGCTTCCTAATCTCACACTTACTCAAAATTACAGGAGGCCAGGATTGAGCTCATGCATGTGCATGCATCACTATGGATGATGCCCTCTGCCAGTGGTAGGTAAATAAATAAGTAAATAAAGAAAATAACACTGTCTTGTAAATTGTCCATAACAGAGGTGGCTCTCACATTTAGATATGAGATGGAGATGCATTTCACTTTTCTTTTGATCAATTTTCCCAAGATTCACTCAAAATAGTACAATTTTCTGCATTGTTTCTAATGGAGTAAAGTTTGCAAAAAAAAGAACAGTTTTTAAAGTCTTATGCCTCCAGAATCTTACAGATATATTTTTTTTAATTTATGACTTTTGTCAATCTGGGTACATTACAAATTAAACCCAAATGTGTAAAAAAGTGTCATTCTCTGACACTGCAGCTAAATTATGGGCTCAGGCCGCAGCTGGAGCCTTTAACTCCCTGTCCTGAGATGGTGTCCTGAGGCCCAGACTCTGTACAGGAGAAAAACGGAAGGATTTCCTCTTACGGAGGAGAGCAAGGAGGAGGCAAGCAGCCAATCAGGGCCTGCAGCAGCTGATCCTGAGCCTGGTGATGACATGCTGTGCCCCGGAGAGACACCTGTTACTCACCATGACCCTACAAGGAGACAGCTCAGCCAATCAGAGAGTGCCTCGGCTGGACGGGGGGTCTCCGCGACACTCAGCTATCTGGCATGTGCCGCGTCACGTCACGCATACCGGGGTCTCAGCCGATTACAACACACAGCACAGCACGGTCCCCTAACTGTTCCTTAGCGGTTCCCCAACATACCCTCAACGTTTCCCTAACGCACTTCCTGCCAAACGCACAGCAAGCGTTTCACACCACTGGTGTCTTAGTTATGCAGACAGCCAGCATAGACCAGGTGATTTTGCGTGGAAGGAACCTACGAACAAATATGAGGTCCTTACCTGAATGCCACAGACGAGTTCACATTTGAGGGAAAAAAAAGTCAGGTATAAAGAGGAAAGAGTCTTTGAGAATAAGAGCAGGTCACACAAACAGCGTTGCACAATGTCAGTGCCAATCCATGTCCATTTATTGCGCCCACTTTCTCATCGAAATCACAATAAACTTCATTTATGCCATCGTAAGAATACTTTCTTTTGGTTTGCGGTTCAAGGTTATAAATATTATTTCTTCAAATAAATCCGCTGTTTTAATGGGCGAGAATTTTCATAAAATTGGCTATTAATAACGAACATGGTTTATTTCAGTAAACAAAGCTTTGTAAATAAATGACCCTCCTTCCTCTGTATCTCAGGGTAACTCTGGTGTGAGTTACTCTCCTGTCTTAGACCAGAACCCTGCAAAGGCCTCTCACACTGTTAAACTATCACAACAATAGTTCAACACCGGGAGTGAACACCACATTCAGAGTATTTGGGCGATTCAAACATCTAACTTCCGACCATCAGCAAAGCAAAAAAAAAAAAAAAAAAAAAGTTGAATATAGAAATTCACAACAGAATACAAAAAGTGAACATTTTATCTTCAACGTGCAAAAACATTGCCTTAATTGTTCATTAATATCTAAGAATAAGACTGTTTTATTCGCGAGCACCAAAACAAACCATATCAGGAAAAAGTGGACAGTCAAAATGAACCCTTCGCTATTCTAATTTTATTTTTAAAACTGAGGCCCTGATGTC
The DNA here is from genome assembly GCA_029692085.1 of Gymnothorax javanicus. Lineage (NCBI taxonomy): Eukaryota > Metazoa > Chordata > Actinopteri > Anguilliformes > Muraenidae > Gymnothorax > Gymnothorax javanicus. The sequence goes on from CM056198.1 coordinate 2,606,133, forward strand.
TCCGAGGAAATATCTCCATTTTGGAGGCGTCCTGCCCGAGATACGCTTTTCCTCTTTGCCGGGTGCTCTTATTTGGGCTTGCGGGGACCTCTGGCCCGCCCCCCCGCTCCTCGGCTCCGGGCTTATTTAAGGACTCCCGCACCGTCGCCCTGTGTCCCAGTGGAAGTGCTCGTCCAGCCGAACAGCTCGGTGAGTGTCCGCTGCCGCCTGGTTTTCTTTTTTGGATTACTGCCCGATCTCGGAATGACTTGCTGCTCCCTCTGTTCGCCGGTAGAGGTAGCTGTTCTGCTTATCGCTTCTAGGATTATGTTTATTGTCGAGACAAAAATGAGTGGAATTTTTACTGATTTTATTCGGTATTACACTCCTTAATGGCAGCCCTCAGGAAGGATTAATTTACACTGAAGGAATGAGAGACATAAATTTCTTGAAATGGACATTTTCTGTACATGGGACTTTGACAAATGCTTGTCCTGTTGAATTGATGTAGGACAGTGTAAGTATTCACTGCACTAAGGGGATCATTGAACTGAAATAACTGAAATCATTTTAAGTCCTGTCTAAACGGGTCATATGTCATGAGAATGGACTGGACTTTACAGCAAATAAATAAATAATAATAAAAAACAGGCCTACCTGTAATCTTCAGAATAGCTACGCTCATGCCTGCAGTGTGTGAATGTACCCTACAAGAATAGTTGAGTTGCTTTTATTTTCTAATAAGTTGATAATTAGCTCATCTGAATCATGGCTGATTATATGACCAGTCAGTTAGACAACCCATTTTTATCTAGACTGAATCCACCAACATAAGAAGTCAGCAAGTTAATTAATATGTATCACAGCTGATTGAATACAGTTATTAGACTACGCCGTTCTTATCAGGTCTGGTTGTTAGAGCCGTCAGCGAGCAAACTTATTAATATCAAGGCTAATTATGAGCAGCCGATATGCTATCATGTCGGCATCACCGCATATTACACTACCAGTCAGTCAGCTATCGCGTTCGTATCAGGGCTGATAGCCGGATGAACTCAAGTATTCGGGGATGAGGCCGAACTCGCCAGGGTCCGGATGCTGGTGTAAACAGAGGTGTCGCTATGGGCGGACAGCGGCTCCCCATCTCTCATCTTTCACCGAGATACGAGAGATGCCTTCGCCTCCCTAAACACACATGAACTGCTTGGAATCGCAGGCACTCAAGCCTAAAATAGACACCTGACTTCTGGCACCGGCTCTCACCATTTTAGGCTTCCCAGGCATGCGGTTTAACAAGTGCTCAGAGATAGGCTAAAGAGGCTATCATTGAAAACAATAAAAATAAAATGGACATTCAAAACGTAGCCTATGCAAATACAATTTTCAGTGGTTAGGGCTGTGTGAAACTCCCAGTTAAAGACAAAATAGAAATTCAGTGATCAATAAAGAAATTAAAAAAAAAAAAAAAATCAACCGTAACTCAACAGACAATTAACAATATGAATCTCTGAATATGACTCTCATCTGAAATGTATGCAGCTGGTTTGACAGCTTTGTGTAGCAATGTACAAATTTCCACGCACACTTGATGTGTTAACTTGATACGTTGAAGTGGGAAAATGTAGGCCCATCTCACTTCAATCTCTGCCTCTCTCTCTGCTACTGTGGACTCCAGCACACTGACCTGTCAATGCGCGTCCATTTTCCCCCTCTAACGTTAATTCTTACCTTCGATTTTTTGTTTCCTCGAAAGACCATCCCAGAACAGAACAGCCATGTGTGACGACGAGGAAACTACCGCGCTTGTGTGCGATAACGGCTCTGGTTTGGTCAAAGCTGGGTTTGCCGGGGATGACGCCCCACGCGCCGTGTTCCCTTCCATTGTCGGAAGGCCCCGTCATCAGGTACAGTAACCCCCGCTTATATTGCTCACACCGCCGCAGAAAACGACACATATATATCGCAATGATAACATGCTAATATTTACCTATTTAAAGTTTTAGTATGACCATAAATAGACCCCATGCTATTAGCCTATGCACAGCTGTTGCTCAGGTTGTGATACTTCGCAAATGCGCATTACGCGTGCAAGGGCCATTTTATTGCAGATTTACGCTTACACTCTGGTCTGAAGTGATTATTGACCCAAACACTTCTCGGATGAATATAAAGTTGTCCGACTGACCGTGAGGTTGTCTCCACTCCCCATGCAGGGTGTGATGGTGGGTATGGGTCAGAAAGACAGCTACGTGGGCGACGAGGCTCAGAGCAAGCGGGGTATCCTCACCCTGAAGTACCCCATCGAGCACGGCATCATCACGAACTGGGACGACATGGAGAAGGTGAGGGTTTCTTACCCAGGTTACCATGGCAGCGAGTAAAGGGTAGGCCTAACTCTGACTCAGCATGATGCCACTTTAGGAGACTGCTTAGTAGAAAAGTAAGAAATTTGACGGTGCTGCTGTGCTGTCGTAACAAAACTATGATGTAATTAACCCTTTGAAGATCTGGCTAGGCTGTTTAAATAACCTTCTTGAAAATTCTGCTTAAGTTATCAGTCGTAATCTTTGCCTGACATTTTAGATTGATGTAGCACTCATGAATGGTTTCTTAAGCGGTGGGATTGTAGGAAACTTTTCACGGGTTATAAACGCGGAATGTGCGATTAGCGGATTGACAGGAATGGTACTGATTGGCGCTCAGACGTGTCTCCTCGTGACCCGCGCAGATCTGGCACCACACCTTTTACAACGAGCTGCGTGTTGCGCCCGAAGAGCACCCCACCCTGCTCACAGAGGCCCCGCTGAACCCCAAAGCCAACAGAGAGAAGATGACCCAGGTAACCCCGACCTGCCCCCTGCGCCTGCCTGTTCCTGTGATAATGAAATCTGTCCAGCGCTAGCAAAACCGTTTTTTTCACACCAACGATTGTTTCAATCCACATCTTTGAAAATTATTTTACTTACTTCATATGTGTGCCAGCAGACATAGATCAGAACTGGACTTGAAAATTCCACTGAAAGATTTGTTTTGCCTGAAAACGCATGATTTCAGAAAAGCTTGTTCTGCTGTAATGCCAGTATGCGTGTTGAAGAGCCACATCTCTCCTCTGTTCGGCAGATCATGTTCGAGACCTTCAACGTCCCGGCGATGTACGTGGCCATCCAGGCTGTACTGTCTCTGTACGCGTCCGGTCGTACCACAGGTAAGAGTTCACTGCACAGAGCTACTCGACATACTGCTGTAATGCGGAGCCACTGAGCTACACTGTGCTAATGCAGCTCTCAGAGTGATTCACACAAGGCCATCTAAAACAAATTAGCCGGTTAGCAGCGCTGCTCGTCTCAGAAAAACCTTCCCGTCCTTAAATTTTTTTTTTTTAATTTTGAAAAAAAAAATCTGTTAAAATCGTACCAAAACAAAAGGGAGAAGAATGCTCAGAGTTCCTGTCCATGAAGCTTTCAATCACACACACACATGCACACACACACACGCGCGTGCGCGCGCACACAGATATTATACATATTATGACAAAATATAAAATATAAAAATCCTCCCGCCTGCCCATGAAAATTGAAATGTGAAGGATGCTGACCAACTAATGTTGTTTGTTATGGCTTTATGTTTGTTTGGCCGACACAATTATTTTGCTTATTTCACTCATCATCAGTAAGACTAATCTACTCGCTGCAGTGTGGGGTTAAGGGCCTAACAGGTGCACCTGATCTTACTGTGGCTACTCTGGGCCTCGAACCAACGACGTTTTGGGTCCCTCTCCAGCTGGGAGCCTGACAACACACTTCAGTCCACTGTAATCCAGCTCAGTTCAGCTGCGCAGTCCATCGTGTTAATGTTAGCGAGCACTGCATATACCACAGAGGAACGCTGACATGCTCTGCTCTGATGGAGAGAGTAGGGCACAGTTAATGGCTTCTGTGTTGATTAGCTCAGTGTGAGTAAGAATAATTTCTGCTCTCAGGCATCGTGCTGGACTCCGGTGATGGTGTGACCCACAATGTCCCCATCTATGAGGGTTACGCCCTGCCCCATGCCATCATGCGTCTGGATCTCGCCGGTCGTGATCTGACAGACTACCTGATGAAGATCCTGACAGAGAGAGGATACTCTTTTGTCACGACAGGTGAGAGCGGAGCAGAGGAATCCCCACAATGTGTACTGATGTTTCTCCACTGAATCACATGTATTCATAATCTCTCATACAGTTAAATATGTAATGACTCAATATTTTAAGTTAAAGGTCCCCTATTGTAGATTATAAGCCTCCTTTATGGATTTAAAATGTTTGCAATGATATTTGTATTGTAGATTGTTGATGATAAGACTCCTTTAAGGATTATTATTGTCTGATCTGATTTCTGTGTTTCCAGATTATGGGTTATAAGGCTGAGTTATGATTATTAATGTCTGACCTGAGCTTTATTTTTATAGATTGTAGATTATAAGGCTCGGTTTTGGATTTTTAATGTCTGATCTCTTTGTTGATAGATTTTAGATTATAAGGCTTGGTTATGGATTATTAATGTCTGACCTGATTTCTGTGTTCTAGGTTGTAGATTAGAAGGCTCAGTTATGGATTATTAATGCCTGATCTGATATCTGTGTTAATAGATCATAAGGCTTGGTTATGGATTGTTAATGTCTGACCTGATCTCTGTGTTCTAGGTTGTAGATTAGAAGGCTCAGTCATGGATTATTAATGTCTGATCTGATCTCTGTGTATGTAGATTTTTGATTATAAAACTCAGTGATGGATTATTAATGTCTGATCTGATCTCTGTGTTTATAGATTGTAGATTATAAGGCTTGTTTATGGATTATTAATGTCTGATCTGATCTCTGTGCTAATAGATCATAAGGCTTGGTTATGGATTATTAATGTCTGATCTGATCTCTGTGTTTATAGATTGTAGATTATAAGGCTTGTTTATGGATTATTAATGTCTGATCTGATCTCTGTGCTAATAGATCATAAGGCTTGGTTATGGATTATTAATGTCTGATCTGATCTCTGTGTTTATAGATTGTAGATTATAAGGCTCGTTTATGGATTATTAATGTCTGATCTGATCTCTGTGTTAATAGATCATAAGGCTTGGTTATGGATTATTAATGTCTGATCTGATCTCTGTGTGTTTGTCCCTGTAGCTGAGCGTGAGATTGTGCGGGACATTAAGGAGAAGCTCTGCTACGTCGCTCTGGACTTTGAGAACGAGATGGCCACCGCTGCCTCCTCTTCTTCTCTGGAGAAGAGCTATGAGCTGCCTGACGGACAGGTCATCACCATCGGCAACGAGCGTTTCCGCTGCCCCGAGACCCTGTTCCAGCCATCCTTCATCGGTGAGAGTCCCTCCGCGGACTGAGTGCAGCTGTCCCCAGCACAATCCCCACATCTAGCCTGCTGTAGGCAATGGGATCTGCTGATCAAGGACATTTATGTATACACACACACACACGCACACACACACACACGCACTGTATATCCACTGAACACACACAAGCACACATCAACATCCTTACATTTAAGTTTGATTTACCCCAATATTTCATAAACCATAAACACCTTGGGCCATTTTCCCAGATGCAGGTTGGACTTAATCCTGGGCTAAACTGAGTTCTTTGCAGTGAATCTCAATGTGAATTTGCATACAGTCCAGTGTAAATTTGCATACAGTACAGAGTAAGTTTGCATACAGTACAGTGTAAATTTGCATATAGTCCAGGGCTTTGCTCAATCTGTACTTGTATAGCTGGCTCCGTATCATGAACATTAGTTTGACCAACATAACAGGAAGTGACTGTCATGACAGGAAGTGACATTTCACCTCTCCTCTCAGGTATGGAGTCGGCCGGCATCCATGAGACCGCTTATAACAGCATCATGAAGTGCGACATCGACATCCGCAAGGACCTGTACGCCAACAACGTCCTGTCCGGTGGCACCACCATGTACCCTGGTATCGCTGACCGCATGCAGAAGGAGATCACAGCGCTGGCTCCCAGCACCATGAAGATCAAGGTGAGGGAATCATCTCTCACCATCTTCAATATTCCGGAGCGGTTTTCCCAAAATCACATCCAGGGCCTCGTGTATAACAATTTATAGTAACATTTATCATTTATAGTGACAGTGAAGGATGTGTAGATGATCGCAAGATTGTTGTTCGGTGTGAAAGTGAAGGATGTGTAGATAATTGTGCGATTATAGTTTGGTATGATAATGACGGATGTGTAGCTGATTGTGAGATTATAGTTTGGTATGATAATGACGGATGTGTAGATGATTGTGAGATTATAGTTTGGTATGATAATGACGGATGTGTAGATGGTCGTGAGGTTTTGTACGGTTGGTTAGGGACGGATGAGTAGATAATTGTGAAATTGTTGTTTTCTTTGTAAGTGAAGGATGTGGAGATGATTGAGGATGCGTAGATGATTGTGAGTTTGGGTATGATAATGACGGATGTGTAGATGATTGATGATTTGGTATGATAATGATTGTAGATGATTGTTTGGTTTGGTATGATAATGACGGATGTGTAGATGATTGTGAGATTGTAGTTTGGTATGATAATGATGGATGTGTAGATGATTGTGAGATTGTAGTTTGGTATGATAATGATGGATGTGTAGATGATTGTGAGATTGTAGTTTGGTATGATAATGACGGATGTGTAGATGATTGTGAGATTGTAGTTTGGTATGATAATGATGGATGTGTAGATGATTGTGAGATTGTAGTTTGGTATGATAATGATGGATGTGTAGATGATTGTGAGATTGTAGTTTGGTATGATAATGATGGATGTGTAGATGATTGTGAGATTGTAGTTTGGTATGATAATGATGGATGTGTAGATGATTGTGAGATTTTGTAGTTTGGTATGATAATGATGGATGTATGATAGATGATTGTAGATGATTGTGAGTTGTAGTTTGGTATGATAATGATGGAGATGATAATGTGTGTAGATAATGATGGATGTGTAGATGATTGTGAGATTGTAGTTTGGTATGATAATGACGGATGTGTAGATGATTGTGAGATTATAGTTTGGTATGATAATGACGGATGCGTAGATGATTGTGAGATTATAGTTTGGTATGATAATGACGGATGCGTAGATGATTGTGAGATTGTAGTTTGGTATGATAATGAAGGATGTGTAGATGATTGTGAGATTGTAGTTTGGTATGATAATGACGGATGTGTAGATGATTGTGAGATTGTAGTTTGGTATGATAATGATGGATGTGTAGATGATTGTGAGATTGTAGTTTGGTATGATAATGACGGATGTGTAGATGATTGTGAGATTGTAGTTTGGTATGATAATGAAGGATGTGTAGATGATTGTGAGATTGTAGTTTGGTATGATAATGACGGATGTGTAGATGATTGTGAGATTATAGTTTGGTTTGATAATGACGGATGTGTAGATGGTCGTGAGGTTTTGTATGGTAGGTTAGTGACGGATGAGTGGATAAAATGGAGGCCGGCGTTTCCTCCTGTACTGATCCCCCACCCCCTCTCTCTGACCCCAGATCATCGCCCCCCCGGAGAGGAAGTACTCTGTCTGGATCGGTGGCTCCATCCTGGCCTCCCTGTCCACCTTCCAGCAGATGTGGATCAGCAAGCAGGAATACGATGAGGCGGGACCCTCCATCGTGCACAGGAAGTGCTTCTAAACCACCGACCCCACCCTTCCCTCTCCGCACCAAACCCCTACACTCCAGCGTCTGTCTCCTCTGTGCTGTTTACTGTATATACGTGTTCTGTTGTGTTTCAAATAAATGCCTGTGGTAGAGATCTGGGTCTCTGCTCTTTACTCTGTGTTAGTTTGCTCAGAGGAGTGTCCTCACACGAGACACATGGGAGGTGCTAACGACCCTTTATGTGATCCGAGCGTGGCTTAGAGCACACACACGATCGCGCATACACACACACACACACACACTACACACAGTACACGCCCACAGTACATCTGCACACTCACATGCACACACACAACACACGCACAGTACATGTGCACACACACGCACACACAACATACACACATTCACACACACACAAAACACACACACAGTACATGTGCACACACACAAACACATGCACACAAAACATACAACATGCACACACACGCTCGCATGCACACACGCAGGCTCATCCAAGCACACACACAAGTACACACTCACAAACACAGAAACACAGTACACACACACACACGAACATACACACTCACACACACAAACACTGTGCACACACATGCACACGTACGCACTTACACAAACACACTCATGAACCCACATGCTCATACACACACGCACATGCACAACATATACACACGCACACACACACGCACAAACACAGTACACACATGTATGCACACACAAATGCAGAACACACACGCACACACACACACGTGCGTACACACAAACACATATACAGACATGTACGTCCAAACACTCACGAACATACACAAACATGCACACACATACACAAACATACATACATACAAATGCTTGCACACACGCTCACGTGAAAATCCAAATATTCCAGCTGTTTCCAGGATTACGTTTTTCCACATTGTCTGCTCACACCCCAACAACATGATATTAACTGTGTGCTTTTAGACCCAAATAACACCAAATACTTTCAGACCAAAACTACACCATAAACTTGGGAATGAACAAGAAATCTCTGCTGCCATTAAATTACAATCGGGTATGCCCTAGAGAAGCAAAATACATAAAATAGCCTGCATACAGCTTATTTAGTACAGCTTCAACTTCACTCATGAAAATTGTATTCTCAATCGCCCTTAAAAATTGGCTAAGTCCAATTACCGAATGACTCATTCAGTATGCGGGAGTGTAACACCCCGTTCACGTCTTATATCATCCTAAATCACAGGCTTTCGGAGTAGCAGAAACAGTGGTGGACAGTAATTAGTAGTAATGCGGACCAACTGGGCAGCTGTCCAACGCCTACGAGGGACGCGACTGGGTTTACTGTAAAACTAAAGCACTGAGCCACCCTGTGGTCATTGAGGTTATTGCAGTTCAGTGCATGTTGACTTACTATAGTAATTATCTCCTCAAATATTTGTTTGCGGGTCTCGGCGCACTTTTACTATTTACTGCCTTTCAGGTCCAAGCAGACATAAATGTTTCTGCTCACCATGGTGGGTTTTGGATACCATCCCTCCTGTGCGGGGAAATCCTCTCAGTTTGGCTGAATTCACTCGAGGTCAAGTTTCTAATCATCAGTTTTAGGTCAGAATATTCCCTTTGAATTCTACGGTTTTGACTGGACCCGGTTTGCCACAATAAACCTCGTCTAATATAGCTATTTATTTATTGTTCTTGGTATAGCAATTTTTCGAAACAATATGGATTAATATGCTAAATAATCCTGTAAAATAAAAAAAAGATTAGTCAGCAACAATTATGGCAGCACAAATGTTCAACATTTCTAGATAATGGGACTTCAAATGACAGAGTTTTGAGAATCCAGGTCATCAACCGTTACATCATAAAATTGCGCACATCCGTTTTGTCGCTGGCTAATTAGCGGACAATAGAAACACATTTCACAGAAGAATTGTATTATTATTTTTTTATTAATTTTTTCCCCAACATTTGTAAAATCATTCGTCGTCGCCAACAGTAGCTCACATTAAATGGTTCAAAGAGCATTTTCCACCCGGCCAATGGCAGCCTGCGACGCCAGTGATATTAGCTGCGTCGCTGCAGGGAGAGTTTATTTACCTCGCGCGTAACCGGCGTACAGAAGAAAAAGAAGAAAAAATCTTTTATTATCGTTTCCCGCGTCGACTGTAAGGTGAGCGATGATGCTGCTCTTAGGGTTTGTGCTCGTAGATGTCGACTGAATATCGCGTTTGATGTACATGCGCTTGGTAATAATTATTATTTTACATATTCATCATAGACGATGCATTTATCGCAAAATTACAGAGATGCGCCATAATGAGGCTTCATATGTTTGACGTAACGCGGCGATCGCTGCTACGGATCCCTCTATCGATGGAAAGTGCATGTTCAAAATAATGTTGGTAATTTGGTTCCCCTTTTCAGTTCAAAATGCGGACCAGATCATCATAGGTATGAGATGCAGGATTAGACATTTTGCTATGTGAATTCAATTTTGGCCTACTGTCTATGTCTTTATCTATGTTAACATTATTTGTTTTAAAAAGCCGTTGGTGTCCGTTCCACTGTGTAAACACTGTGTACGTCCTGAAATCGTTTCTGCTGCTCAAATTAGGTTTAAAAATAATCCTGTTTGGAATTGATGCGTACGCTGGGTTGTTGGGGGGGACATCGTGCCGGCAGTTTATTTGAGTTGTAAACGTAATTTTTTCAGAACCAGGTTTGTGATGTATCTGAAACGAGAGAAAATGGGATAATTTGAGTGATATACTTGGCTGCATGTATTCCAGGTGAAGTCGACAATGAGGTCGACAGACACGGTGGCGCGCATGGTGATGCTGGGCGTTGTGATGTCTTGGGCGGCCTTGGCGTCCGGCCGGAGCACGCGCATGGCGGACCAGGTTTCGGAGGCTGACATCCAGCGCCTTCTGCACGGGGTCATGGAGCAGCTGGGAATCGCCCGTCCGCGTGTGGAGTACCCTGCGCACCAAGCCACGAATATCGTGGGTCCTCAGAGTATACAGGGTACCTACCCCTCTCTAAGCACACTGAGCCGAGGCACACTTCCAGAGGCTACTTGGACCTATGTAATGTAAACTTTCTTACGATAGGCTGCGTAAAAATGGAGCAGCATTACTTTAATCAAAGACAGCTAGACGTGGCACTAAGCTGCAGGCCAGTAAACATGTTGATGTGTACAGATCACCGGAATAGAGCGACTGTGTCACGCATCTTTCTCAGCCTACTCGCTGCGGGTACTTAAAAGAAAAAGTGTTGCTCGGCAACCGTTTATCCGCGTGTTGCAGACCTTCTGTTCCTGCTGTCGCTCCTTTTACATTATTGATGCAAACTCAGTACATTAGCTGGTCGGATTATTACTGACATTAAAATGAAGAAATTTTAGCTTGGAATATGTCATAGATATATTTCTAGATACTAATGTTGCATAATTCATCGTTATATTTTAGGTAACATGCAAATTTCCTTTCTGTCGCTCTGTCTATAATGAATGGAAAATTACAATTAAATTTAGCCATATAAATCATGTCCACAAAATAATGCTTATTTGACTATTTTCCTTGATTAACATTCTCAACTCTGATATTGATCTCGCATTTCTTCTTCTTGTTTTAATCTCCCAGGCGGTGCGCATGAGGGTCTGCAGCATTTGGGTCCCTATGGTAACATTCCCAACATCGTGGCGGAGCTGACCGGGGATAATGTTCCCAAAGACTTTAGGGAGGACCAGGGTTACCCCGACCCCCCAACCCCTGTCCCCTCGGAAAGACGGGTAGGAAATGAACAGCATATTGCTCCGAGACATCGACCTGAATACGAATGTTACAGCTTCAATGATCAGACCCACAGGCTCTGTTCTCCTGGCCTTGTAGTGATGGGAAAAGCCTTAAATCTCACACTCAACATTAAGGAAGAAACTGAGGACAAAATTCTTTAGAGACTGTGATCAGATTTTTTCTGCATATTTGTACGCCCTTGTCAAAAGGTAGCGTAGTAAGCAGGTAAAATATTGCATGTGCTTGAATCCAAAACTGTACTGTTTTTGACTTTAACGTGTCAGAAACAGCATTGACTTTTGTGAAGCATGAAGTAAAACTGGACATGTCATGACGCTGAGATTTTGAGATAAATGCTGTTAAAGTTGGGCACTTTTCACTTGATCTGCAATAGTGGTTTACCTCTTGATCTTGATCTCTTGATCTTGAGGTGATCTCATTGAAACTAATTGGTGAATCACTCATTTTTTTTACATCAAATACTTTATAGCTGCATACAACAAGCTATTGCAAAAAGTTTAAGAAAATCCAAGTATCATGAAATGTCAATTTTTACTTGATGCATTTACTTGATGTCTGTGTTCCCTCAGCAATGTTCAGTCATTATGGGCATGTGATGAAAGATTTCCCTTTAAATGCAACTGAATATGTCATGGACATGTCTTGTGAGCAGTGTTGTCATGGTGATGAGCTGTTCTGTCCCTGATGTCACAGCTGCAGATGGTTGCTTTGAGAACTCGCCCGACACCGCTGAGTTTAGCCGAGAGTTCCAGCTGCACCAGCACCTGTTCGATCCGGAGCATGACTACCCAGCGCTCGCCAAATGGGTGAGCAAACACAACTACCCAGCACTTGATAATTGGGTGAGTGAACTGAACCACCCAGCACCAGCCAAACGGATGAGTAAACACAACTAACCAGCAGTAGCCAAATATTGTAGATGAGTGAACACAACTACCCAGCACTAGTCAAATGGATAAGTAAACACAACTACCCAGCATCAGCCAAAGTGAACACCACTACCTACCAACAGCCATAAGGGTGAGTCAGCACATCTACCCAGCGCTAGCCCAATGGCTGAGTGAGCACATCTACCCAGCACTAGCCAAATGGGTGAGTAGGCGTAACTACCCAGCACTAGCCAAATGGGTGAGTGATCTTTCTATTGACTGACTCCTATTGACAGAAACTATAGACTGAAAAATTCTAGCTATCCTATTGTTGTTTGAACCCTAAATATTTTCTCCATATAACACATAGCAGTTCAGTCAGATTTAAGAGAAATCAGCTGGAGCTGTGTGGGGAGATTCGTGTTTACAGGGAGTTTTCCGTATGTTTTTCAGAATAAGGAGCTGCTGTATGAGAAACTGAAGGGGGCGCCCAAGAGAAGTAAACGGGTATGTTGTGTTTATTTTGATGTCATTCACCTGTACATCACTGCTGTTAATTCATCACCTCACAATTAGAGCTCATGCAACATGTCCCTCAACACCAGCGAGCACACTGGTGTCTGGCTCACACTGTTCCTCGGGGTCATACCATAGTGAAGAGTTCAGTGTTAAATCCACACTGATGGAGTACAATCCACTCTGAAACCAATCACTTGCAGTCAGTGGCTGGATTTAAACTGGCAGATAAATGGAGGATGACCAGTGATTAAATTACTTCTTCACTATAAGTTAAAGGCCTGAATCTGCCATTTTTACAATAGAACATGGGGAACAGGTGAGTGTTCAGCTGCCCTGCAGCGTTTACCAGACATGGGTCTGATTACGAAGGATGATTATGATTACGATTACAAATTCTACAAAACTCTTAATTACGATTATGATTACAATTATGGGATGTTCTGAATTTCTGATTATGATTACGATTATTTAGCTATCAAATTCTCTGATTACGATTATGATCACGATTACACACTTTCTAAATGTTCTGATTACGATTATGATTACACGATAATCGTAATCCATAATCATGATTTTAATCGCAATCGGACCCATGCCTGGTGTTTACACCAACATGATTGTGCCGATTGTAGCTGCCTTTTTAAGAATGAAGGTTATGTAGGCTTTGCCTCATTTTCATGTTCAAGACCTTGAGCTGCTCGAAACCAAGTTGTGAAAATAGGTTTCTAAGTGAGTATACTTTTGAAGATGAATCTTAACACAATAGCTAATTGTCCGCCTTGATTGCAGAGCACTAATCCCTATCTGAGGGGGGAGAGGCTGAATAATGTCGTGGCCAAAAAATCTGTGCCCCATTTCCCTGAAGAGGAAGAGCAGCAGCCGACCGTCAGCAGCGTCAAGAAGTGATCCAGGGTCTCCCGTCTCATCCTGCTGCATGTGTCTGTTGTGTGTCACCCTTTAAATAACTTACCATTCTAAAAACCAGAAATAAGTCTATCAATTTTGTGCCAGCGCTGTCTTTTGTAAATACAGAGAAGTTAGTTCATTTTCCGCCTTTTAATTTTACTGGAACAATAAAAAGTATTGTTGGGTATTCACCTGCCAAAACATGTGTTTGTGTGTGTGTGTGTGTGTATGATGATGTGTTCCTGGATGATGACTGATATAATAAACAGAATTTGGTTGTGTGAGAAGCTCACCAAAGCAGAGGAAAATGTCTCCATGTCAGTAATCCTGCTGTCACAGTGACTGTGGACTTAAAGCAAGCAAAACAATAAAGTATTCTAGCCGGTAACTCTTAAATTATACATCATAACTCAATAATGAACTACACAGCTGGGTGTTATGCAAGAACCATAATGCATTGTTATTTCATAAAATATTTAAGGACTGTAGTGCTGCCGTCTCCACCAGATAACTGCAGTCAGCAGTGAGCAACAGTCAGGAGAGAGACACTGAGCAGCTGAGTGACTGAAAAAGCCAAAAACATTTTCCACCTCTATAAACACACTCAAAAACAAATACAACACAAGCTCTATCGAATTAAAAATGTGTAATTTATTGCTGAAGTACACATGGTACGAGTTATGAATTTTCAGTTTAAACATCAGTTTAAGAAGCTCATCTCAAACTCCATGAAAATCATTCTCACACCCTCTTGCAGTCATGTCATTGTACAATAATTATTTCTTGATCGCCTCATTCAACACATTTCTAAAATCTTGCTATTATACATGAAAGTGCTCCAAATATACAGTATTTCAAATATAACTGCACTATTTTCGTGAATTTACAACAAACATGCAAGTAATTCTATGAATTGGCAAAAGTGTATAAAATTGAGAAAAATACCATCAGCCTAAGAAAAAAATATAATCCCAAATATACATTTTGTAGTTTTATATATGTATTTTTTTTTTTCAGAAATGCATATTTTTGGCTAATTAATTATAAAATTAACAAAAAAAAAAGCCCACCAAAGTGAGGCAACACCCTGACAGTGAACAGCGGGATTAATTTATCAATAATAAATCTCACACTGGCCCTGCAGCTCTTTCAGTTTGTTTTGCACATTTTTTATTTCTACATTTTAATTTTCCCCTTTTGTGACTCAGATAAAGTTGCTACACATATAAATGTACACATTCAGCAAATGTAGCAAGTTAAAATGCATCTGGTAATGCACTGCCATGCTGAAAACAAGAATGAAGTGCAACTTCAGAAGCATTTTACCTCAAGAGCTCGGCTCTGTCTCTCTGTCCTGCTGTGATGTGATTCAACTGAAGCTTATATTGCCGGAAATTAAGTGTGTTGATACCCACAAATGTCTTTGTCACGACTGGATGAAATAAAAAAAAAGCTTCAATGGTCAGAGAACAAATGTATAAAAGATGTCAGTATAAAAAAAAATTCTTATTCTGTATTCTTATGAATCCAAAATAAAAATAAAATAAATGAATCTAGAAATGTACTTCTCAATAAATACACTGTCAAGTAAACATCAGGCTTGGAGCCAGCTAACCTAATGTGCTCATTATCAGTCCTGGAGGATATAACGTTGGATTTCCTAAATGGTAATCAGAGCCTCATGGCCTCTTAAAATTTTCAAATTTGAAAGTTCTGACAGTTCTTTTACTGCCAAAAAATGAATTAATCTTGTCTGAGCTTGAGCAAGTTTAAGAACAGATTAAAAAGGATGGTTTATACAACCTTTATCATCAAAGTTGCATTTACTTTGCATTTTTTTTTTTCAGTAATTGAGTTTAAATCCCGTGACATTTGTTTTCCCCTGATAAGCCTGACTGAACTCAAACCTCCATCCAGCTGGATCATTTCCCAAGAAAACAGTGTGATTTTCTCACTTGACAGAGCAGTGCAAAGGTCTCTATGACTCCAAAGAGATGGCTTTTTCAAAGCAACCACATAAAATAAAATAAAATAAGAATGAAATACTCAGATCCCTGACCGCAGTTCAGGCATTCTGGCCCAGAAACTAAATAGAAAGGAGGGACAGACAGACAGACGGACAGACAAACAGACAGAAGTATGAAAAGGCACATCTACACTAAGATTTACAGTATCTACCTGTAGATTTCATGGAAAAATGTTGAACAATTTAGAAGTTCTGGCCCGGAAATAAAGTGTGACGGACGGAGACACGGAGAAACAAGTCGACAGATGGATGGAAGAACACGCAGAAGCACAACTCTCACTCCTAATAAACTCTGAATTTCTCCATCACCACACACGATTCTTATGTTATCCCATCATGAAGAGCGGTCAGTAAACTAACTCGGCCATAAAAAGGGGCAACAATGACACGGTAAATAAATGAAACTGAATTTTTGGGCAGCCTGGAGAGATACAGTCTCAGTGCTCTTTTACATAAAAGCTAACATTTGTTAAGCATGATTAATTTAAATATCTGCACAGTACACAGGGAGTCAGAAACTGAACCCAAGCTGAAACATGTATCGCTTATATATTTCCAATTAAAATTTCTTTTTGAGTTATAATTGAATTTATCATATAAAGATTATTCCTGCTCGTTGTGTATTCAAAATATTCTCATATTCATGCTGTCTCCGTTGGTAATAACAGACTGTGGGATAGAATAGCCAGCAGCAGTCTCTGAGTGAGATTCTGGGCTTACACTCTGTGATCACTAGAGGGTGCTATTGCACGTTATGTGCCGTTCATCATCTCGACAGCACAACAGAGGCGTCGACTGTCCTACCCAACTTATCAGCAATGTTCCCACCACAGGAAATCTGAAGCCAAAAGTACTCGATAAGAGTCACCTTGGACAGTGATCTTAATCTCCTAGTTCTGTGATTTTTTTTTCTTCTTCAGGAAGATTAGAATAGCACGTGCATGACTTTTATGTTAAGGAAACGCAAATGGCACCCAGTGATGCCAGCCACCATATCCTACCTGCTACATAAAAAAATAAATATGAGAGGGTGCACACTTTCCAGAATCTTCCACCTTTTTCTTTTTGTGGCATAGTTTTTGTAAAGCCGCCAACTCTGAGTCATCCCCTAAGCAGGTAAGGTGCCGTGCAGCAATTATCACTATTGTCCAAGTAGGACCCTAATGTAAAAAAAAAAAAAAAAAAAATCAGGGAGATATTAAACAAAAAACACCCCACAAATACAGTATATAACTTCCAGTGAGGAGAGAGTTACTAAGTTTGTATTTTTATGCTAAAGTTACCACTGAGTTGAATGAAGGATGGAGCGAAATCTCTCCGTCTCTCAAGAAGACCAGGAAATAGGCCTCAAAAACGAACCTCGAGTTTAATCACTTGGCCTATGCATGAGCCTTACCAGCCTTTTACCCTCGTAAAAAAAGACAGTGCCCCCCCTGGCAGCTCGCAGTACTGCAGTGGGCAGACATAGTGAGGCAATAAATACTAAGTCCCTTTCAGAGACAGAAACACCAGTCAGTTCCCTTCATCTGTGTCTCTTCCCTTTACCTGGGGAGCAGAGTCGCCTCCTTCAGGCGAAGCCTCTCTTTCTGTTTGGAAAAAACGAAACATTGGTGCGTTATTGATTGTCAGCTACTTCAAGATGGCCAACGTTTTCAGCTCTCTGCACAGGTACGGCTTATCCTTGGACACTCTCCACCAGTTAACAAAAGGTTTTATGAACATGTATGAAGTGTTTATTAGGCAATTATACAATCTGTTTGCACACATGTATATTAACTGATTCTTCACAAAGAGCCACTCAAAAGTTAGGCGTTATTCACATTACGCGTTATAGCAAGACAGTGGCTAATTTAACCCTTTCCCTCCTGCAATTTCCTGAGAAACTATCTCAAATAGCAATAAGTATGTACATATACAGTATATTAGATCCTGGATAGTTAAGCTTTCAAGATTCAGGTTACTTACTCAACCTGTCAGTAACCTTGGTAACAAAATGTCCTGTCACTAAAAAAAAAAAAAAAAATATATATGTGTGTGTGTGTGTGTGTGTGTGTGTGTGTGTGTGTGTGTGTGTATTTATAATTTTTTTTTAGTTTTCCAGATGAAGAGGGTTAATCAGTGCAGAGCTGTTGTGATTAATTTTGCAGTGGATGCTTTAATGAGAAATCACTAAAATAGATGACTGTTATTCATCATGTGAAAACTTTTTTTGTGACCAAACCTTGAAATACTAATGAAACACCTCACAATATATTTGGTGCTTGTTTCATCTAATTTACAGCCATAAAAACACCTGTATTGAATGAAATAGCTAAAACTACTTAAATGAAACTACTTAAATGACGAGTAATTCCAAACCATTGAGTGGTAGTTTATGTAGAAAGAGCAGTCGCCCGTTTATTTTTATACCCATTCAATAAACAAGTATGCACTCATATCGGAGGCTGGAGAGAATATTTCAAATCTTTTCCAGTCCTGACAGTCAACAGATTCAAGCTTTTATGGCAAACATCATTTTAAATGATAATTTCAATGTTTGCGCATCTCAGAGCAGCACACAGAGACAAACACATAAAATGGGCCCCGAAACTCACCAGACTGTTCGGGTTTGACCTCCTGGTCCCCACTTTCCTATCCTCAGTAATCATCTTCACTGACTCTCGCGCCGCCTTCAGGCTGAGATGCAGAGAGACAGACCAAAACTATCACTAACTTTCACAAAAACCCACCTTCTGACACAAGGAAACCACATATATTCTGGAATGTTCTTCCTGAATTCACAAGTCAGTCTTGTAGAACCCTATTCCTTTGACCTGCCAGGCTGTAACCTCAGCATTAAAATGACAGTATATCGTCCCATGAGAAACACAAGGTTGTAAGTGACATTTTGTATGTCAGTTCCTACCTTTGTTTACGAGCAAAAGGGGGCGACACTGCGTCCCGTGAGCAACACAAGGTTGTAAGTGACCATTCAGTGGAAATTGAGCTTTCAATAAAAATGGACAAGACAGTGTCCATTTGCTCGTAAAAAAAAAAAAAAAAAAAACAAAATATCACTTACAACCTTGTGGTGCTCATGGGACGATATGTGTGATCCCCCTACTTGAAGGGTAAAACAGGGCCCAACAGCCCTGGAAAGAAACTAAACAGCCTTATAACATACACATAATAATATTATATTTATATTCTTTATAATTTGTCTTGAGCTCTTCTGAGCAGCGATTGTGGCTCAGCATCTCTGACCTCACCTCTCTCTGGAGATGATCTTCATCTCTCGTTTCCATGCCGACTTAAAGTCGCGGCAGAACTCGAACCACAAGTTGAAGACGAGGTCTGGGGTCACCTCCTTCTCCCCAGATTTGGGCTTCACCCCAAAGTACTGCACCAGGTCCTGGAAGCTGAGGAGAAGAGGAGAGTCGGGGGGGAGGAGAGGAAGGTTAAAAAAGTGAGTCACTTCATGACTGTAAGTTTTGTCTGTAATGTCACTAACCAACTAAATGAAAATAGTTACGATCTTAAGCTGCTTTCACACCGGACGCGAAATGAATTTTTTGCATGACAGATTACATTCAAAGTCAATGCAAAGATGCGAATACGCGCATTTCCCCGTGAAAAATTTGTTTCGCTTCCAGTGTGAAAGCGGCTTTACATTGACTTTTCCTGCTTTCAAGATAAAGCATCCACATAATGCAAAATAATGGCAAAAACACTGGCCTAATACATAATAAACTCTGGCAACTCATACTGTGGCCTGATCTGCAGTAACTGCAGTTTGATGCTTGAATAATATAAAATAAACAGTTACCAGTTCTGTGCGGAGGTAAGCCTGTCACACATCGTGCTGTGATCATTTTTCCCTGAGTGATGATAAAAACACACATCAGTAAATCCTGCATGAAAAGTACAGTTTGATGTGAAGAGATCGTTTCTCAGTCTCGCTAATCCTGACTCACCCGCTGAAATAAAAGCCTCCATTTTCTGCTTAAACGGCTCCAGGTGTTCCTCCGGGGAGCTGAGACACACCTTCTGCACTAACTTTTCACAGCCTGGGAAACAACATTTCACAGTATTAGACAAAAAACCTCCTCTTATTATTTACTTCCAGCAAAAACAGCACAAAAACAGTCTTGCTTTGAGACAGCGAGAGATCGTAAAAAATTCATACATCTGGAGTTCTGACTGCGACTGAGGACACAAACGACATCTCCAGGATTTTTTATAGCTACTGATTTTTCTCAAAGCCTATATTTAATTCCATTCTTTTGTGGGAATAGCATGACTGCCAGCCAACACACACGCAAACCGTCAATAGCAGCAGCAACAAACAGAAAAAACAACAGTTTGCCCTGTAGGCCCAGACCCTGACACACACTGCAGCTCATTGAGCTCGAGGAGAGGAGGGGAGAGGAGAGAGAGTCAGGATACCACCCCCCACCTCTGGGGGAAATTCAGAGCCCATAGATGGATGCTGGGATGGAAGTAGGATCGTAACCAGCAGCAGGAGAGAGTGATTCAGCAGCAGAGAGTGATGCAGCGCAGCAGCAGGAGAGAGTGATTCAGCAGCAGAGAGTGATGCAGCGCAGCAGCAGGAGAGAGTGATTCAGCAGCAGAGAGTGATGCAGCGCAGCAGCAGGAGAGAGTGATTCAGCAGCAGAGAGTGATGCAGCGCGCAGCAGGAGAGAGTGATTCAGCAGCAGAGAGTGATGCAGCGCAGCAGCAGGAGAGAGTGATTCAGCAGCAGAGAGTGATGCAGCGCAGCAGCAGGAGAGAGTGATTCAGCGGCAGAGAGTGATGCAGCGCAGCAGCAGGAGAGAGTGATTCAGCAGCAGAGAGTGATACAGCGCAGCAGCAGCAGAGAGTGATTCAGCAGCAGAGAGTGATGCAGCGCAGCAGAAGGAGAGAGTGATTCAGCAGCAGAGAGTGATGCAGCGCAGCAGAAGGAGAGAGTGATTCAGCAGCAGAGAGTGATGCAGTGCAGCAGCAGGAGAGAGTGATTCAGCAGCAGAGAGTGATGCAGCGCAGCAGCAGGAGAGAGTGATTCAGCAGCAGAGAGTGATGCAGCGCAGCAGCAGGAGAGAGTGATTCAGCAGCAGAGAGTGATGCAGCGCAGCAGCAGGAGAGAGTGATTCAGCAGCAGAGAGTGATGGAGCGCAGCAGCAGCAGAGAGTGATTCAGCAGCAGAGAGTGATGCAGTGCAGCAGAAGGAGAGAGTGATTCAGCAGCAGAGAGTGATGCAGTGCAGCAGCAGGAGAGAGTGATTCAGCAGCAGAGAGTGATGCAGCGCAGCAGCAGGAGAGAGTGATTCAGCAGCAGAGAGTGATGCAGCGCAGCAGCAGGAGAGAGTGATTCAGCAGCAGAGAGTGATGCAGCGCAGCAGCAGGAGAGAGTGATTCAGCAGCAGAGAGTGATGCAGCGCAGCAGCAGGAGAGAGTGATTCAGCAGCAGAGAGTGATGCAGCGCAGCAGCAGGAGAGAGTGATTCAGCAGCAGAGAGTGATGCAGCGCAGCAGCAGCAGCAGGAGAGAGTGATTCAGCAGCAGAGAGTGATGCAGCGCAGCAGCAGGAGAGAGTGATTCAGCAGCAGAGAGTGATGCAGCGCAGCAGCAGCAGAGAGTGATGCAGCAGCAGAGAGTGATGCAGCGCAGCAGCAGCAGCAGCAGAGAGTGATGCAGCGCAGCAGCAGCAGAGAGTGATTCAGCAGCAGAGAGTGATGCAGCGCAGCAGCAGGAGAGAGTGATTCAGCAGCAGAGAGTGATGCAGCGCAGCAGCAGGAGAGAGTGATTCAGCAGCAGAGAGTGATGCAGCGCAGCAGCAGCAGAGAGTGATTCAGCAGCAGAGAGTGATGCAGTGCAGCAGAAGGAGAGAGTGATTCAGCAGCAGAGAGTGATGCAGTGCAGCAGCAGGAGAGAGTGATTCAGCAGCAGAGAGTGATGCAGCGCAGCAGCAGGAGAGAGTGATTCAGCAGCAGAGAGTGATGCAGCGCAGCAGCAGGAGAGAGTGATTCAGCAGCAGAGAGTGATGCAGCGCAGCAGCAGGAGAGAGTGATTCAGCAGCAGAGAGTGATGCAGCGCAGCAGCAGGAGAGAGTGATTCAGCAGCAGAGAGTGATGCAGCGCAGCAGCAGGCAGAGGCATGTTATGCCACACAGGCAGAGCAGGAAATTAGCTTGTATATCCCGCCTCCCAAAGGGGCGGAGACGCGTCTGATATGCCTGAGGTTGTCTCCGGGAATGTGGGTGTGTCTCGAGTTGTCTGCCAGGATTAGCCCTGCAAGCTGCACCCCATATGTGACCCATTCTGGAGGGGAATAAATGGTCTTTGATGTTTTCCCAAACTTAAGCTGGGTCTAGAGGAGGAATGTCATTACCCATCAGCTCCCTGTGCAGCCGCTGCAGCTCTCTGGACACCTCCTCAAAATTCACCTGAGCTGCGAGCAGCACATCCTCCGGCTCGGGGAGAGGAAACACACCCCGGTCTGTACCTGCGTCCTGAGAGAGAGAGAGAGAGAGAGAGAGAGAGAGAGAGAGAGAGGAGGGGGGGGGGGGGGAGATGGAAAGAGAGAAGGAGAGAGGGGGAGAGAGAGAGAGTGAGTGAGGGGGAGAGAGAGAGGTCGAGATGGAGAGAGTAAAAGACAGGGAAAGATGGAGCAATAATGATAGAGAGAGAGAGGTAGAGAAAGAGGCGTCAGAATTAGCACGCGAGGCTCAGGCAGACTAATCTAAGAGAAATCCAGTTCTGAGTTTCAACAAACCTTCATCATACAATAAATACAGCTATTTGCCAGCAATAATAACAAACACAAAAACACACCAAAACAAATCAAACACAAGCAAGACAAAAATAGAGAGTTAATGTATATTTGAATGTTACCTGATCAATGTTGCGCAAGTAGTATGCTGCCAAATAATCCAACAAACTCATCCGTTTGTCCTAAAATAGAAAAAGCAAAAATAGCTAAAGCAATATGGAAATTCACAGTTAGAGGCTTGTGGCCCGAAAAGAATAATGAATTTGGACTGAGGTTTTTCTGTGTTAATTTACAGTGGCAAATATTCATGCAAATACCAGTGAAAAAACTGGTCTTTTGCGTTCAGGAACGGCAAGGACAGTTTGGTCAGCCGAAACCTGTCTGCGCTCATGATGAAATACGGAGGGACCTGATTGGTTGAGCTGTCCTTGTCACTCATCTGTAGTTATTAACCCAGGATCTGACACTGAGTCATTGAAGCTGAGCAAATTTTAATTTTAATTTTACCCTGCTTTTCACGTCCTTCAGTTTGGGCAGAATCTCCAGCCCGAAGCCGTCCGCCTGGCCTCTCGTCCTGTTTCCGCCGTTCATGTGATTCCCGAGGGCCAGAATCAGCCCCAGTACATCCCTCACAGCGGCCCGGTCCAGCAGGGCCTGGACAGGCACACAGCATATCACGCTACACTTCACGTATTTACCATTATTACACTATAACCACATAATATACACACCATATCACTCATCGCCTATGTACAGGGATTACACAATCAGCATGTAATACACACACCATAACATTACTATTCATGCTTTTAAAATGGTTGCACAACTAGCACACAATACAGGCACTAATATATTAGCCTGCATATGTTTACCTGTTTCGATGATTGCGCAATAATATTAATGTGTGTACTTAACTTGGATCTTTGGACTTTACTTTTGGTCACACCTAACATTACATTAGGGAGACAACACAAGTGCACACAAGGCCTTCGTGGGTGTGGATTACTGAATTCCTTCTGCATTCACTAGACATGCCAGTGTTTATGGCGGGTTTTTAATTTTCTCATATGAGTCAGTTTTCATCAGCCTCTCTCCTTCAAGTCAAAGTAGCGCAGGGCTTAAGGAGGGTCGCCAGATTTGCCTTCTTCAGCCATTTTTATTTATCAATAATTTCAAGGACTCTTATAGATCTAACTCAAAAAAATCTAGCTCTCTCCCGCCATCCAGCACAGTGCCATTACTTCTGAATAGAAAAATAAGATGATAGCGCAGTTTCATGACCAATTGGATTAGTGTGATGGTTCTGGACAGTGACAGACGCAGAGACGCCATAAAAATTAGCAGTCGTTGCTGAAGCCATACTTTGCAGACATCAGAAATTATTTCCACTTTCCGGCGGATAGAGGACATCCCATCGGAATACACGGCCTGGAATATGATGGAGTGAGCACGCTCGGAGAAGTCTGGAATCTGAGCCAGCTCATACAGGAACCTGGAAGCAGGGCGATAAGCAGGGCCGTTACCGTCATACACAGAGTCTGACCCAGAGAAACTGCAAACTTGGGCTAAACTCTATTAAACGGCACACAGGGCAGCCTGACCAACTGCTGTAAAGTAGATAAGACTTCATCTCTGTCATTGTTTTAATCGTCAGTATACTTTCATGAGCGCCAAACACACGCCAACAACTGGGGTGGGGGCATTCAGCAATGACTAGGCAATATTTTTATACAACACAACCACAACCATTACGGCTAATAGCAAAACTACTATTATCAATAACAATAACAATAATTATCACCACCATCATCGCCATCATCATGAGTGACAGAACTGTACAGCTGCGAGTCACATTCATGATGATGATGATACTCTTACTGTTCGGGTTTGTCCAACAGCTTGACCTCGTCCTCTTTGCAGGTATCAAAGTGTTTCCTAATTTTGTCCAGCTCATCATTTTGAGCTCTCTGGATGCAGATCAAACAAACAAAACAAAAATAAAAGGGATGACATCAATGAGCACCCCGATTCAGGGCAAGGCTGCATAATTACATCAAAAACCACAACTGTCAAAACCTCAGGCACAACATCTGCTTCATAAGCCATAGCCTATCCAAAACATAAGTCAAATGAATGAATTCATGACCAAACCATGACAACAATCCTAAAATACATTCAGATGTCCACTCATATACTCACATAAGTAATGTATAGTAAAGTACACTCTCATTTAGATGTCCACTCATATACTCATATTAATAGTGTAAACTAAAGTACACTCACATTTTCATACAAAGCTTCAAGGGTCTCCAAGTCCACCACAGAGTTATCCGCCATCATTACCGCTGAAAGAACAAAACCGAGAAACTCAAGCTCCACTTTGGCATAAACATTTAATTTTCAAGTAGAAGCATTTCCAAAAATGAAAAGGATTCTTCTATTATCCTAGAAGGTCAATAGGCATGGACAAATAAATGTTTTGGGAAGGTTAATCACGACTTCCTGGGAATATTTAAGAAACAGTGACTGTTCAGCAGGCATTTAAAGAAGTCCATGGGGCAGGAAAGAGCCATCTCACCTTGGTGAATGTCCTTCATCTCCAAGTGTAAGCTAGAAATTAGGATTCCCACAGCCTGAGATCGCTTCCCATCCAGCAACTTAATGATCTGCAGATAAAACACCAGAAAAAAGCATAATCTGAAGAGATTTCCAGCAAGAATCTATCCCAGCATGCAATGGTTTAAAGGCAGAAATACACCATGGACAGTGTGCCAATCCATCGTGGAGATCACACACCATTCACTCACACACTCACACCTAGGTGTGAGTTAATCCTAATTTATAGTCGTCCAACTCCGTCAATACGCAGACACGCAGTTGTATTGACGGAAATGTGGACCTTTCAGACTTCTCCGTTGCTTAAAACCTTTAGCGTGCTCCCGACCACCGTACTCGCCCATATATTCCTTATTCTGTGCAACTGCCGGCGACCTCAGTCGCCACGTTTGTTTGTATCTGTTCCGATTGCCGGCGAGATCGCTCGACAAGAAGAACTGTGTTTAGGAATGCCAAGATCCAAATATCATTTCAGCGGCAAGTGCTAATATAACTTAATTTTAAAGTGAGTATATGACGCAGTATGAGTGCGGTCGCGCTGACAGCGAGCAATGGAGAGTCAGTGGCTATGCATGCGACCAGTGCCAAATGTGACAGATTATTAAATGCTGATATTATGGATTTTGTGTCCCACATCTGTCTTGCATTGTTCTTGCTAGCTATGCAGACAATTCTTGTTGGACAGGTATTGCAAATCTAGCCATTTTTCATCATACATGCGAATGTAAAATGACTGTTGCGATCGCTGTACAGTACCAGTACACTCATACTACATCAAATAGTTCCCTTTTTGTTCTTTTTTTAACGAACAAAATAAATCTATATGAAATGTTGAATTAGAAATTATTTTGTCTCACAAATGAATACAAAAAATGGCGCATATAATACATAGTTTACCGTGCTCGTGTTTGTTGCGTCTGGGGCATTTCCGAACGAGTTGGGCCGCGGAGGGATGTTTACTGCACTCGACCGGGTAAAAATCCCTCCGCGGCCCAACTCGTTCCGAAATTCCACTCCGCTACAAACACTTGCGCTGTAACCTATATTTAAAATGAACCAACGATCACGTGGCCAATATTAGCCATATGAATACGGGAGACTCCTTTGCGTCATCGTAATGGCTTGTTTTGAGTGGTTGAGGTCTGTAATTCTGGGTTATTTCCGTGGAAACGATCCAATTTTTTAGTATCAGTAGGTGTGATACCTGGATCAGTCTTGAAAATAAGCCAGTTGCAGGCTATATTACACTGATCCAGAACTCAGCTGCCAGCATACAATAGGCTTAAATTAACTTAGCATGCTAAAGGTTAATGAGTGTTGCAAAGCTATTCACTGCCAGGACAATAGGGGGCGTAGCGTTTTTTTTCGGAGATCTGCCTACTATTTCATGACGTCTGTGGTCGAGGATTGTTGATTTACCTCGGCCTGTCACACACAGGCATTCCGGAAGAGCGGCATTCCGGAAATGATGTAGTTAGCTGACCAATCACGGGCTTGCGCTATCCGTGGGCTCTTTTGGGAGGTGTCCGTCATGCATCCGAGAGCATGTCGGAGAGTGTTTGCGACGTCGGAGAGGGGCTCTGCGTGTCTGCGTATTGACGGAGTTGGACGACTATAAATTAGGCTTTAGAGTCTCTGTCAGTCTGGCATGCATGTATTAGGACTGTAGGAATCTGGAGTTGAATCCCACATACAGTTTTCCTGTAGTTAAGCACAAGCTGGTTTAAAAGTGCTTGGAAGGAAACCCTAAGTGTAATTTTACAACAAACAAAAGAGCTGACCATAGCAGCACTGAGTTTAAAGGTTTCAGATGAGCGGTGAGGTTCCAGCTGATTCCAGTCCAAGCAGTTGCACTTACGCGCCATGAAGCAACATACCGCTGTGATGCAAGGATGAAGCAGAGCAGCCAATCAGCAGGAGTCTGACTGAGGACCAAAACCCAGCAAGGTTATCGTAACTGTTCACTAGTCTGAACAAAGACCGAAACCAAACAAGCTCTCCAAGAAACTTTTCATAACTTCGCCATTTTGATCTAGGATCGAGGCCAAACAAGTTTTTCATAAATCTTCAACAGTCTGAACAAGGACCGAAACCAGATAAGCTTTTCAGAACTGTTCACCAGTCTGAACAAAGAATTAACCGAAACAAACTTTTCATAACTTTTCATAACTTCACCAGTTTGATCGAGGATCAAGGCCAAACACGCTTTTCATTACTGTTCATCAGTCTGATCGAGGACCGAGACCAAACAAGCTTTTTGTAACGTTTTTCATAACTGTTCACCAGTCAAATTGATGATCAAGACCAAAAAGTTTTTCATAACCATTCACCTGCCTGCTTTGATGACCAAGACCAAACAAGCTTTCATAACTGTTTTCTAGTCTGAGCAAAGCCAAGGCCGATCAAGCCTTTCATAACAGCGCACCAAGTCTATGGAACCACCTCCTGTAAACTCCTGAAATACTGACTTTGCTCAACGATTTCAAAAACATGCTAAAGGGTCTTTATGTGGTTGAATTTACACACATTATTCCCATTCCCCACTGCGCATCCTGCTACGTGCCATTAGCAAACTATATTTTCATTTAAATATCTCTGTTAACCCTTTGAGCGCTGAATAAATTTTCAAGGAATTAAAAATAAAATTAGCCTGAGCTGTTGAAAACCTATCATGTGGCAACTTGTTTAAAAGAGCTCCCCTGCGGGAGCTCTTTTAAACAAGTTGCCACATGATAGGTTTTCAACAGCATCTGGTATTGATACTTGCACAAATGGGCAACTATAGTTGCCCATGGCGCTCAAAGGGTTAAATTGGAAATCGGAGAACCTGCCTTCTTGGCCTTGGTCCTCTTCTCATAGGTTTGGCAGAGCGGCTTCCTGGAGGCCAGTGTGGTGGGCTGGGAGAAGAGCTCCTCAAACTCCGGCAGGTTCTGGAGGTGCGGTTCCTCCAGGGAGCCCCACAGAGAGGCACAGCTGGGGGGGGGTTATGCATAAATACAGTGCAGCAGTTATTAGGTGGACATTGACCATGTGCAACAAGGGACAACAATCATTCCTAAAAATATCACCCATTATTGATGTCTCCTACATTTTATGCCAAATCAAAATGCTTGTGGACCGCAGTGTAAATTGCCGTATAAATGAAAACAAATTCATGCTGAGGGACAATGTATGTTTCATATGCGCATGAAATATGGTGGTAAACTGTATACTGATGAGCCAGGTCACGCGGTAGCGGAGTTACAAAATTGGTGTATTTCGTATCATAGCTCCAGAACTAAGTAAGATTGAGTTACAATTTAAATGGCTTTGTGTAGGTCTTCCCTAGTACTTCAAACAACAAAATTGTTAATTTTGTTTGTTTGATTTATTTTGGGTGAAAACGGCAAAAAACTGGTCGGAAACAGAGTTACAAATTTGTCACTCCGTTACTGACCAGATTTTTGCCGTTTCTTTTCACCCAAAATAAGTCAAATGAACAAACTTAGATATTTTGTTGTTTGAAGTACTAGGGAAGACCTACACAAAGCCATTTAAATTGTAACTCAATCTTACTTAGTTCTGGAGCTATGATTCGAAATACACCAATTTTGTAACTCTGTTACCGCGTGACCTGGCCCTGATACTCTGGCATGATTCTTACTGGTGATAGAATATTAAGATAAGATGCTATCCCCGATCGACGGGTGAACAGAATAGTAGATGAATGAATATGAATGTGTGGCTGGTTTAGAACAGAACAGTAGAAGAATGTGAGGCTGGTACTTGTTGTCCTGCAGTTGGATCCTGTTCCAGTAAAGAGGCTTCATGGCACATGCTGGCTCCACCACATGCTTCCTGGGGGCTCTGAGGACAGGGGGGAGGAAAGAGTTCCCTCCGGGAGGAGGTGGTGGGGCTGGAGGTGGGCCACACCCAGGAAGAGGTGGGGCTGGAGGTGGGCCACACCCAGGAAGAGGCGGAGCTGGAGGTGGGGCACACCTAGGAAGAGGCGGGGCTGGAGGCAGAGCACACTCAGGAAGATTTGGAGCTGGAGGCGGAGCTGACTCAGGAAGAGAAGGGGCCAATGGGAATTGAGGTGAGTCTACTGACCCAGGTAAAGAAAATGGAGGAGGTGGAACTTGTGCTGCTTGGCTTAACAGTGGAGGAGAGGGAGTAAGGGGCGGGGATAATTCTGTGGCAGGCTCCACCTTCCCCATTAGGCTCTGGCTAATGGAGGTGAGGTCCAGTTTTGCCGGCATAGTGGCGTTTGCACTTTGGACAGGTCTGCGTTCCTCCTCAGGTGATTTAATGAAGGTCTCTCTGTCTGTCTGAACGCACACAGTACGGAAGGACTTCGGAGGGTTGTCGTCCTCTGTGGACACGCCCACCTCCCTGCAGTCAGCACGTGATTGGGCCGCACTGTCGGCCAGCTCCTGCCGTAGCTCGGTGATGGTTTCCTCCAGCTGGGAGAGAGATACTGCATGCTCTCCGCGAATCTGGAACACCTGCAGGTCGAACTCTACCTACACAGGACACCGGAGTCACCTGATCAGACATGTTATGGTACAGCAGTCAACATAATCTGGAACTATGTGTTCACAGAAATGTGCACACACACACACACACACAAGCACACACACACAAGTGCACACACACACACACGCACACACACACACACACACAAGCACACACACACGCACACACACACACACACACGTGGACACACACACACACACACACACACACACACAAGCACACACACACACACACACGTGGACACACACACACACACACACACACACACGCACACACACACACACAAACACACACACACAAGTGCACACACACGCACACACACACGTGGACACACACGTGCACACACACGCGCGCGCACACACACACGCACACGCACACACGCGCGCGCGCACACACACACACGTACTTACACGTAACTTGTCCTTGTCCTCTTTGCATTCTCTTTTGAGCTGCAGAAGTGCTGCCTGGTGCTCTAGGGAAAGACAAACGCAGCAAAACTCTTATAATCGCATTATGACTCAACACACTGAGGAAATCAGACAGAATAAATGCACACAACACATCTCTGATATTTAAAATGCAGGACACATTTGTAGGATTTCATACATTTGACACATCTCAAATTTGACGCACACAACATTTCTGAGATTTAACCCATAGGACATGTCTGAGATTTAGCACATAGGACGTGTCTGAGATCTCTGACAGCTAACTCCTATAAACAGTTCATTGCAGTGTTAACCAACAGAAACAATGATAGTTTGGCATCTTGGCTCCGACCCTGACACACACTGTAGGGTTCTGAGCTTGAACAGAGGGGAGTAGGGAGTGTCGGGAGATGGATGCTGGGGTAGAGGTGGGATGTTAACCAGCAGCAGCAGAGAGTGATGCAGCGCAGCAGCCGGCAGACACAGGGCCTTTCAGCACAGTTAAAGCAGGACAGCAGGTTAAATATGCAGCCTTACAGAGGGCTGGGACAGTAGGAGACGTGCATGGGAATGCCTATAAGAATCACAGCATGTCTCCAGTTGTCTGCCTAAACTAGCTCCTGTCTGGAATTGTCTGCCTGAACTAGTTTTGCAGGCTGCACCCTATAGAACACACAGGACATACAGTATCTGAGATTTAACACACAGGATGCATCTGAGATTTAAAACACAGAACACGTCTGAGATTTAACACACATGTCAGTGCAGGTCACTAAGTCTAACGCTCAGACGTGTTAGAGGACACACCTCAGGCACAGGGCGGCTCTGTATTTATTTCCGCAGGGACTGAATCAATATTTCAGCAGCACCAGTTTAAATATTTGCAGGCAAACAGATGATGAAACAGGTCATGGGGTAATAGATTACAGTAAAATCCCTGAAATGCTGCAGCAGTGGATTCAGCTCATTACCTGCTTCAGTGTACTTCAGTCCCACCTTCTCCTCCTCGTCTTTCGGACGGGGAGGGGGCCAGACGGCCTGCAGACGACCGGGGGTCCACTCCTCTGTGTCTACAGGCGGCTGGGGAAGAGATCCAGTCATACTCTACCACTGCACTGACAATCTCACTGAGAGCACACAGAATATGGTAAAAATACGATGCCCTCTGTCTGTGGATGGTGACACTGTACACAAAGGTGCATAAAGTTCCTACATGACTGACATGAAAGGGAAGTGCTCCCAAACTAAAGCTTACAGTCTCATATTCACTGTCTCGTTGTGTCATACACTGTAGCTATATACTAAATATACATGCAATTATTTACACGATTTCTATGATCAGCTATCAAATCCCATATGTGCTATCGATGAAAACACATTAATTATTGCCATAATAAGCATCCATTAATACAACCCCAATTCTGAAAGAGTTGGGACAAAGTGTAAATTGTGAATAAAATCAAAACGAAATGACTTTCAAATCACACCAGCCAGTATTTTATTCACAATAGAACAGAGATAACAAAGCAAATGTTGAAACTTATAAATTTACAATTTTATCCACCAAATGAGCTCATTTCAAATTTGATGGCTGCTACAGGTCTCAAAAAAGTTGGGACAGGGTCCTGTTTACCATGGTGTTGCATCCCCTCTTCTTTTTAACACAGAATGGAGGCGTCTGGGCATTGAGGAGACAAGTTTCTTGAGTTTAGCCATTGGAATTTGATCCCACTCTTGTTTAATACAGGCTTCCAGCTGTTGGAGAGTTTTGGGTCTCCTTTGACGGACTTTTCGTTTAATTATGCGCCAAATGTTCTCAATCGGTGAAAGATCAGGACTGCAGACAGGCCAATTCAGCACATGGACTCTTCTTCTATGAAGCCATGCTGTTGTAATAGCTGCAGTATGTGGTTTTGCATTGTCCTGCTGAAATACACAAGGCCTTCCCTGGAATAGATGTCGTCTGGAGGGGAGCATATGTTGCTCTAAAACCTTTATATAGCTTTCAGCATTCATGGTGCTTTTTAAAACATGCAAGTGTCCCACATCATATGCACTAATGCATCCCCATACCATCAGAGATGCTGGCTTTTGAACTGAACGCTGATAACAGGAGGGATGGTCTTTCTCCTCTTTAGCCCGGAGGACACGACGCCCATGATTTCCAACAAGAATGTCAAATTTGGACTCTTCTGACCACAGGACACTTTGCCACTTTGCTACAGTCCATTTTAAATGAGCCTTGGCCCACAGAACACAGCGGTGCTTCTGGATCATGCTCAACAATGGCTTCCTTTTTGCATGATAGAGTTTTAGGTGGCATCAGTGGATGGCACAGCGGACTGTGTTTCCAGACAGTGGTTCCTTGAAGTATTCCTGGGCCCATTTAGTAATGTCAATGACAGAATCATAACGGTGAGTGATGCAGTGGCGTCTGAGGGCCCGAAGATCACGGGCATCCAGTAAAGGTCTTCGGCCTTGTCCCTTACGTACAGAGCTTTTTCCAGTTTCTCTGAATCTTTTGATGATATTATGCACTGTCAATGATGAGACCTTCAAAGCCTTTGCAATTTGACATTGAGGAACATTGTTTTTAAAGTATTCCACAATTTTTTTACGCAAGCCTTCACAGGTTGGAGAGCCTCTGGCCATCTTTACTTCTGAGAGACTCAGCCTCTCTAAGACATCCCTTTTATAGCCAATCATGTTACACACCTGATGCCAGTTAACTTAATTACTTGCTAAATGTTCTTTCAGCTGATTCTCTTATATATTAATTGCTTTTTCAGCCCTTTTTTGCCTGTGTCCCAACTTTTTTGAGACCTGTTGAAGCCAGAAAAATTGAAATAAGCTCATTTTGTGGATAAAAATGTAAAGTGTCTCAGTTTCAACATTTGAATTGTTATCTATGTTCTATTGTAAATAACATATTGGCTCATGTGATCTGAAAGTCATTGCGTTTTGATTTTATTCACAATTTACACTTCGTCCCAACTGTTTCGGAATTGGGGTTGTACACCAACGGAAATTTACAAATAATATGCAATGCATATTAAAAACGCAATATAAAATAAGAACACTGAATTCAGTAAATTGCTGAATTCCAAATTTTTTAAAGAAAGCTATCCTTAAAACTGATGGCTTTTAATCATAACTCCAAATGAAGAGTTTGTTTCCAAAATGCAATATATCCATTTTACTCATTTTTGAGTACATCAGCTTCTTCTATATCACCACCTATTGCATTTTATAGAAAAACACAAACTTTGACCATGAAAAAATACACCTTATAGTATGAATTTCTAAAAATGGATTTTTGCACCATGTGTAAGAAGCACAGGGCTATCGCTCTATGGTATTATCTCAATTTTCGCAATTTTGGCACTTATTGCATTTTGGAAACAAACTCTTCAAATGTGCAGCCATATTTCAATACAGAATCAACAGATTCCACTATATTGCTGGAAAAACAGCTTCATCAGCAGCATTGCATAAAAGCATACACGTACTGACGCACGCTCACACACACACTCGAATATACACATAAAAATGAATAACATTTGTTTCAATCTCAAAATTATTGAATTATCGTAATCGGTGGTGACATTAACCATCAAACATTGTCTAGAAGTTGACACAGTTGAAGTGAGTTTTTGTTAATAAATTGCATTTAGTTCAACCAGTAAATTCTGTATCTGAACAGGTGCCTGATCAGGTTACATAAACACTGAGTGCAGGATTGTATAATCACAAAAATAACACCAGTGGTATCTATTACCTCTCTTTCTTTGAGATATGCGCATTCATGCATGTAAAAGTGTCGGGCAATGTGCTATTTCATAACAAATGTATTTAGCAGACAATTTTATTCTAAGTGTATGACAGTTGATGAGACTATAGAGGGCCCCTGACCCAGGTGTAATGTCGGGTTAAGGGCCTTGATCAAGGGCCCATACCTGCACTGATCTTACAGGGGCTGCACTGGGGCCTGACCCTTGAAATGAATTTCAGTAAAAATACCTTAATCACTAGATCACAGTTCGCCCAGTAAGGTTGCTGTATATTAAGCACACAGCTTATGAGAATGTAGCATCGTAGGGGAGACACAGTATTATTCAAGAATCGCAAACTGGCTCTGAGTCGCCCCTGTGCATTCAAGAAAAGGAGAAAGGACTGTACAGAATGAAGGTGAAAAATGCTGCAAAACAAAGATCGCTTCCTGCACTCCAGTGGTCAGCATGCACTCGAGTCGAGACAGAGACCTACTTTAGGCTGCGCGAGGGCCTTGTGCTCGGGAGTAGCGGGTTTGGCGGGTGATTTGTCGAAGATGGCCCGCAGCAGCTCCTGTTCGGTCCTCATCTTCTCCCTCACAGCCTGCAGATCCGGGGGCTCCGCCCGCTGTTTGGCAGATTTGGGGGTGAAGAAGGATTTGAAGGCGTCGAAAGCCGACTCTGCGCCAGCGGCTTTGCTTTCTTCCTCCGGCTGGACGACCTCGTTGTTGGCCCCAACTGCCGACTCCTCTGCAGGCTCCTTGGGGCTCTCGCTGGCTCCAGGGAGTTTTGGGAGCTCCTTCTTATCCAGGCTGAAGATGTTGGTCAGCTGCTCCAACAGGTTTACCTTGACCTCCGCGGGTGCCTTGACCTCCCGGTTCAGGCTTGGGGGCTCCGGGAGCAGCCGTTTTTTGGGGGGCTTTTTCATGCCAAACAGGGGGATGAGGGGCCTCTCCACTGGGCTGCTGGGGGCCAGAGCACCCCCTCGGAAGGAGGTCCTGGAGGAAGTGCCCGTACCAGGTAGAAGGCGGTAGGATGCTGGCTCGGTTTTAGCAGAGGAGCGTCCCAGACTGCACCGCTCTTTCTCAGTCGCTGAAGGGCATTCCTCATCCTCATCCTCATCGATGGGGGGCAACCCTTGAGCGTCAGAGCCCTGCCCAACGGGGGAATGAGCCCCAAGTGAGTCAGGGGTTGTATGTGGATCCAGACATACGGGAGACACATCTGGAGTATGGTCCGAAGCAGTCCTGTCCTCATTTACCGAATCCTCATCTGCAGTCACACACACCTGGTCTTCTACAGCGAGATGCAGGAGGTCGAGTGTCGACACCTGGCCCCGGTCAGCAGGGGCACGTGGATCTGGGCTTCGTTGGGCAGCTGAGAGTCCGGTAGGAAGCTCAGAGACGGCCGACGGGAGAAGGTAATCACCAGCCGTGATGGACGGGAGCTCGGAGGCAGAGTGTAGAGGGGAATGTGGGGTGCAGGTGTTTGTAGATCCAGCAATGGGCGCATGATCAGAGCGACCAGCAGCATGGGGGGCACTCACAGCGGCAGGACCCCCACAGCTCTCCTCGACTGCGGCCCCTGGAGCGGAGCAGGTGTCAGGGAGACCCCCGGGGTCCTGGGTAGCTGGCTCCTCCTGAGTGGAAGTCAGGGCCCCGTCTCTTTCCTGAAGAGGCACCATGATCTCAGAGGCGTTCTCCATGCAAATGAACAGCTGCAGTACATGTGCATCCTGGTTCTGATCCGGTTTCCCATCCTGAGTCTCAGTCTGACCCCCACAGGTGCCTGTGATTGGCTGAATTCTCCCCTCTTCTTCTGTAGGAGGTTGGAGCACCCCCTGATTGTCATCCTGCTCTGACTGGACCAGGCCATACTCCTCCTGGTCCTCGTCCTCGGAGTCGCTGTGAAGCTGCACCAGACGAACCTGCACCAGATCTGCATCCAGGACCGCACCCTCCTCGCCGTCACCGCCCTCCGCCATGTCCGCGATAAAATCCCCACTTTCACCTGCCCTGTTAGCCTCGTTTCTCAAGTTTCCGTCCCTCCAGGGAATATCTTTATTTTTATCCACACCGTTACACCTGCCCTTGTTTGGAGGGAAAGTCCGGAAAGCCGTCAGTATCGCGTTCTCTTTCGCTGTCGTCTGTGGCTCCTGTTTCTCTTTTCGGGCAAAGAGGGTGGAAATCTTGCCCAGGAAGGAGTCAGGAGGATATTTTACCACAGCATTCTCACTACTATTTACATTCTCCATTTTCTAAAGGTTTCTGGAATCTTACAGAAATAACAAACTGTGACATCAAGACTAAGTACAGCCTATCTTCATTTTTCACTCTCAGAGTATGAACACATTAGACAATATTTGGTCCTTTTTTTTAAATTGTCAAACCAAAGCTAACAAAGAGCAGCGTAGCAGTCAGCAGATCAGATGAACTTGTGTACTCCGGTACCAGTCCCAGGTGAGTCGCTCCCGTTTCCAGTGTCCTGGTTAATAAAAGCTCCTTGTCAGTATGATTCGTCTGCGGTTCCATTGTACATCCCCAGAGATGTTAGAATAACAGCAACTCAGCAGAAGTGCCGTATAATCCTTTTCGGCATGCAGTAGAGCGCAATCTAGCAAAAAAAAAAAAAAAAAAACTTGAAGCAGAAAGTATTAAAAGCGGACGCTTTCCGCCAAATCTGTACTTTAAGTACAAGAGACATGCGCTTCGGACGTCCTGTGCGTCGCAGAAAAGTAGATTATCGCGATGACCGGAGTTTCTGACTGACCGGGAAAAAGTTTCTGGCGGTGTGGAGCAGCCTCTCTGTAGGTGGGAGGAGGGAGCTCCCGTTAGCGGGAACCGCCGTTTAGGAGGAAACTGCAGTGAGTCAGAGGCCAGACGATAAGGGCGATTCAGCCTCCGCTTGGTTCAAACCTAAAACGTGGCACAATCCGGAGGAGGAGGTTTTCAGAACAGGGCTCGCTCGGCGTGTAGTCGCGGCTACACCGCTAACATCTCGCTCTCCATTTCTCCCTTCTCTCTCCTCAGGTGTCCGTGCCCTGGCCTGCTTAGCCAAAGCTTGGAAAGTTTGGAATAAAAGCAAGGCGGAGGCGAAGCGCTCTCCCACGGCCACTCCTTCGCCCCCTCCGAGAAAGAGCTAATATTGTATTACGGCCGCAGGTTTCGCGCACCACACCCCAGCGACGGATTAAACACAGCGGTAGGGGAGGCCGCTACTCCGCTGCGGTCAGATTAAATGAATGGTGCTCGCTGCTCTCTCACACTTGACGACAAACCTATAATCTACTGCGATTAGCCGGCGTCTTCCATTTACAGCACCCGCAATCCAATTTACCTGCAGTGGGATGGAATGCGCCTCTCTTTACAGACTTTTCATAAAGCCTGTTGCAAGAATTAAATGTTTCTCGACAAACTCATATTTCAATGGTAACCCTTTTGGAAATATGATGCTTTCATTTTTCAGCTTTGAAAATCTTGCTTCATTTAAGTGCAACTAATTTTAAAATGTATATATCAAAAGTTTTTGAGGTTTATTTGGATGACAACACTCAAGCAGTTAAAATGTGGAGAACAGAACTCTCTCTCTCTCTCTCTCTCTCACACACACACACACACACATACACACTGGGATTGGCAGTTTTGGTGAGCAGCAGCATTGAGTAATACACTGGTTTTGACAGTCGTCTTTCGCTGCGGTTAGCGGTAGTGTTGAGCGCTCAGGACAATGACAGCACCAGACCGCAGGCCTTGTGCCTTTTTAGATGATTGACAGTTGATAAATGGGTTTGGGACAGGGCCAAAAAGTGTTGTTTCTGTGTCTTTTCAATGAAAGGTTAACGTAGGTTACTAATGGAGAGAGAAGATAGAAAGGCCTGTAATGCGCTCCCATCTCTTTGTGTCCCGTCTATATATGAGAAAACCGTCTCTGAAATCTAATCAAGCAAGAAATGATAAGCTTTAGGCTATAAATTCTTGAAGAGTGCGTTGTACCTGAGAATATTCGCTGACATTATCACATAAATTTCTAAGGAAGCAGCCTGCCAGAGGCAGTTGGATTGCTTTTCACACAAATGAGAACGACTGCAGAATCCCACATACAACTGTAACATAACCTAAAGCATTGTTATGTGTGGGGCCATTTTCGCTCTGACTAATTTCATGACGTTATATACCACAGTACTGCACCATCTCCAGATACAGCCTTGCTCAGTCTCCCCATATCTTCCTCCCTGGAGCCTCCATCTTTACTTTTTTCTGTTTGTCAACAACAGTACTCAAGCTGAAGTTAATGCACGTCTGCTGTCTATTTTACGCTGGAATGCTTTTTTAACCTTTATTTAGGCAGGGAGATTCCATCGGGGACTTGTTTCTGTTTTTTAAGGACACCTTGGGAGAAATGCCAGATAAAACAGTTATAAGTGAGGAGGGACAGAGAGAAACACAGGGGTGAAGCCCCTGGAGCAGGTTTGGGGTTAAGGGCCTTGCTTAAGGGCCCAACATCAGAGCTCTTCCCAACTTCATCTCTCCAGATCAAGTCAGAATCCCAAACCCCACCAGGGGCTTGAACCAGCAACTCTTCAGTTATCAGGCAAGCAACAAAGCGCTAGCGTACCCTACCAGTACAGATCTTTCGTATGGGAATGTTGCCATTGACTCGCATTGAAAGTGAAACTGAACGACCTATACTGAAGCCAGCCTTGGTGACACTTGTGAGCGACATTACTCTGCGAGAGCAGGAAATGAGATTCGCTAACTAAACCCTCTTGCTATCACCCCATTTAGCCCCAGACTCATCACAATGGCAGCTCAGTGCTCAGGCACCCTTATCCCTGATCCAGCCTGTCCTTATTTACAGCACAAGCAGCTAAAAGTGAAAAGCAGGGCAGGATTACTGCAGAGGATCGCACTGACCTCCTTACGCCATGGAGGGGTACAGAGTAAGTCAAAGGATTATGCCTCTATTGTATAGCTAAGTGTGTGTGTGTGTATGCGTGCGTGTATGTGCGTGTTTGTGTGTGTGTGTGTGTGTGTGTGTATACGTGTGTGCGTGTGCACGTGTCCAAGTGCTAGAGTGAGCGATGGTTATTTTGGGAGCGTGCTCACACACAGGTATGAGTGTGTGACTGTACATAACAGCACATCAGTTTACCTAGTTAATGCAGCCCAGGGAAAAGCACTGCTTTGTGTCCCATAAACACGAGCAGAAGTCACTCAGGCACATGGGTAATTCATTCCCTGGCATTCAGGGCTCATTTCACATCTGTGATGCAGCCAGTCCCTGGTAACACAATGTTGTGCTGTCTCTGATGACGCTTTTATACAATCATTTTACAGTTGAATAGACTAAATCCTGATTTATGCTTCTGAGCTGAATATATGCCTTAAGTATACTGTAGGTATGGTGAAAGCATTTCTCTTACGCTGTAAACTACTCCGTAGCCTAACATCGCACCTCCTCAGAAGTGAAACTTCATGCCACGGCGACGCTGACCACAGCAACAGTGATTGGTCTGTTCGGGAGCCTCATTTCCCGCTGCCCTCTCTGGTGGTGAAATTGCAGAGTTACACAGACACAGCCGCGCACAGATATAAATTATGCTTCTTGCATAGCTGATGGCGTCGGCTCTGTGTGGATTCAACGCAGAAGCATAAATCAGCCTTAAGCTGGGCCGATCCCTCCTGGAGCAATGAGTTGGGGGCCAAAGAGCAGCTATGGTCTTCAGAAGCATCAAGACAAAATAGACCGAGCGCTCACGGTTAGAAAGCGGTGAACCTCCGCTGAGTGTGATGTGTTCTTGAAGTGAAACTACACGATTATAGAGAAACAGCCGCCAAAAGGTTTACTTCAGACACAATCACTCTGAGCTGAGGATGCAGTCAAAAAGCTTTATTGCTCAGGGCTTAACAGAGGTAAAAGATATCTGACAAACGCCACCTGATTTCGACCCTCGCTGGGTCTTCCTCAGGGCCTGGCTGGAAAGGGAAGTCAATCTGGAGTAGAATGTTGTGATAATGTATATAGACAAACTAGTGGCCAGGAGGCCGAACTACACCAGCATATCACACAATGAACATATCACGAGTTGGCTATGAGGGAAAGAAGTCACAGTAGTAAATATTATTACAACTATGGTATATGTATGTATATAAATAACCTCAATAATACCAGCAGCAACAAAGAAGTGAGCAAATACTGACTCCTTGAATGTTTAAAACACATCAGACCTCATGCCAGCCACCTGAGCATGATTCAGCAAAATGGATAAAACAGATGCATAAATGTTATGAAATATTCACAAGTGAGGATGAATACTGCACAGATGTGGCAGCAGGATCACACTGCTATTCCCTGATCGAAGCAGTGATGGGGAGTCCCAGCCGACATCTTGAGCAGGGGTCTCGAGACTCACTCCGACAGGAGCATCAGCACCTGCTGTGGACCTGCTCATTTTACAGAATCAGTCAGATTCACTCTGTGGCACAGGAAGGGGCTGCGCAGACAGGGCGAATACTGACTGAAGGTTCCTGTGGTGGCTGAGTAAAGCACTTCTGGGTGGAGTCACTTACACGCACAGTCCGGTCTTGATTGGGGCTGATGATGTCATATTCTGCCAGGACTCTAGGGAAGAAAGGGTGCTGTGGGCGGATGGTTCCACACCCACCATCCAGAGGCCAAATGTCTTCCAGCTCCAGGAAGTCCTTGTCTACACAGCCATACAGAGAACCACAGTCAACAACCAACTCCCCAACTTCCTGCATTTACAACTACCATGCTCACTCATGACCAACATTTCACATTAACAAATTCAGTAGCTTGGCTGAGGCATTCTGAGTAAAAATACCACGGAGATTTATCCATTTTAAAGGGCTGGGAAGAAAAGCGAGCCTGCACCCTCCTCTAAGTTAGCTCGTTATTCCTTATGATACCGGACCGTATGGCAGCCTCACCAGTAGATGGCGGTAGAGTAACATGGAACTCCAGGTCTTGTGCTCTGTTTGACAGCATTTAGACGGTTTCATTCCATTACGCGCGCGTATTTCACACAGTCTCATCCGTGTATTTTTCGTAAAAGTGTTCGCCAAAAGGGGTTTAATTTTTGAGTAGCTGTATTTTATTGATGATAATTACCGTGTATTGTGCAAAAGTGAAAAAGCACTAGATGGCAAAACAGTCCCATCCATTGGAGACAAATGGAACTGCAAAAAACTGAGGTCGACAGTCCTCAGTTTAACGGGCCTTCGGCAGCACTGAGCTCTGGTAATTACGACTCAAATCTGACATAAAACACAAGGACAGCAGCATTTCGAACAGCCCCAGTGAAAACCCTGGCTACGTCTGAGTAGCAATAGTAAACATTATTTACCACTTCTGCATAGAATAGTCCAGCAGGATTCGGAGTACATACTACACGTGTTTTAAATGTCTCGATCATTTATCAATAACAGACAGTGCGTGGCCATAAATCATTTGCATCATTTAAATGGGCTTTAAATGATTTTAAATAAACTTTAAATGATAGATTCATTCATGACAGAGTTTGATGGATGATTTAATGCAGTTTAACTACCGTGAATACGATTTTCTTCATGGATCAGTTACCCTCTTCAGCTTTAAAAAAGAAGGAAGCTCATTCCACAACAGCCTTAAAATGGACGAAAACAGAACCTGACGCATTCATATATCACTGTCTCCAGATCACATTCGTGTCTTGACTCAGAGCACAGACTAAAATGCCACTGACTCCTGATCAGTGTGATGCCCCAACAGCTGATATGGAATGATGGTGGATATACAGAAGTATGCAGTGATGATTATACATTGAACAAAATGAAGATAAATCAGAAAGAAAGTACTATTCAAGTATTTATTTCATGTAATATTGGATCATACAGATTAAATAAGTAAAAAGATAACAAAATATAGCAAAAATAATACAACGTTATAATAATAATAATAATAATAATAATGTCTTTTTGAGAGAAAAAGTCAGTATCTAGTGTGGCCACCCTTTGCTTTGATTACAGCATTTAATCTTTTAGGCATAGTTTTCACACACGCACACACACACACAAACACATATACTTGGCGTCATTAAAACGCAACAGTGAGGTATGTACTGTATTTGCGGCAAATTGAAGAATCGATTGATTTTTATTGATTTTCCAGTGAGGCACGATTGGAAATAAAGAAAAGCGCGTGGTATTGTAATCCTGACGCGCGCCGCGTGAACGCGCCAAGCACTTCAGTAATAACAAACATTGAGCTGTTTGTGATGTGTACAGTGACACTTGACTTGTTCTTTTTGGTGTGGTCAATAGCCTACATAAAGCCAAAAAAAAAAAAAAAAAACGAAACGTGCTACTGCATCTAGAAAATGGAACGGCTTGTGGCACAGGAGAGAGAAAAAGAGCCTTTGGCATGTTACGGGCAGATCTCAGCCGCCGAGAGGTGGTGCGTCATTTGAAGTGTCACCGTTCAACAATCAGTCGGCTGTCCATCCGAGAATGGAACACAGGCACTGTCACTGACCGACCCCGCTTAGGGCAGCCGCGAGTGACTATGGTAGCTCAAGAGCGCCACGTCTGGTTACAGCCTATACGTGACAGATTCTGGACCGCAACCCGAACTGATCATGAGACGAGAGGACTGAGACGATTGAGGGTGAGCGCAAGTACCGTTTGACGCCGTCTACGTGATCAAAACATGCGTGCACATGGCCCTTACAGAAAACCCATTTTTTGCCCATCAACAGGAGTGGGAACTCTTCACTTCTGACTGTGGGCACCTGCCTCTGTGTCATTTTTTGGCACTTTATTTCCCTGTTTCTGTCTGAGAATGGAAAACAGGGACTGTCACTGACCGACCCCGCTAAGGACAGCCATGCGTAAATGGGCAAAAGCTGGGTTTTCTGTAGGGGCCGTGCGCATGCATGTGTTGCTTACATAGACGGCATTGAATGGAACTTGTGCTCACCCTCAGATGTCTCGGACCCCTCGTTTCATGATCAGTTTGGGATGTTGTCCAGAATCTGTCATGTATAGGCTATAACTAAATGTGGCGCTCTTGAGCTACCATAGTCACTCGCAGGCTGCCCTAAGCAG
This sequence comes from Gymnothorax javanicus, assembly GCA_029692085.1. Lineage (NCBI taxonomy): Eukaryota > Metazoa > Chordata > Actinopteri > Anguilliformes > Muraenidae > Gymnothorax > Gymnothorax javanicus. The sequence goes on from CM056198.1 coordinate 2,649,117, forward strand.
GGTCGGTCAGTGACAGTGCCTGTGTTCCATTCTCGGATAGACAGCCGACTGATTGTTGAACGGTGACACTTCAAATGACGCACCACCTCTCGGCGGCTGAGATCTGCCCGTAACATGCCAATGGCTCTTTTTCTCTCTCCTGTGTCACAAGCCATTCAATTTTCTGGATGCAGTAGCATCTTTTGTTTTTTTTTTTTGTTGGCTTTATGTAGGCTATTGACCCCACCCAAAAGAACAAGTCAAGTGTCACTGTACACATCGCGAACAGCGCAATGTTTGTTATTACTGAAGTGCTTGGCTCGTGCACGTGGTGCGTGTCAGGATTACAATACCACGCGCTTTTCTTTATTTCCTCTCGTGCCTCACTGGAAAGGCAATAAAAATCAATCAATTTTTCAATTTGCTGCAAATACAGTACATACCTCACCGTTGCGTTTTTATTGGCGCATATATATATAATTTATTATTTTTTATTTTCTCACTCACTAAATCGTTCCTTGCGGTTTGATGTTCATTCCAAAGAGATTCTTTCAATGTTACAACAGATTTGCTCAATCAGATTAAGGTCTGGATTTTGAGCAGGCCAAATCATAATTTTTATGTCACCAGATGATTCTTTCCAACTGAGATAATTCTTAAATAACTTAAAAGTGTGTTATAGGTCATTATCATGTGAAATTAAAATCCCCGACCGATCAGTCTCTCCCTAAATGGCAATGCATGCCTGACACAGATGCTGTGATACTTCTTTTGATCCATGATTCCGCTAATTTTTATGAGATCACTGGCTCCTTTCAAGCAGACTGAACCCCAAACCATAATATTACCACCTCAATGTTTTACTGAAGGGGTTAAATAGTTATTTTTAAAACATTCTCCAACTATACAGCACACATAAATTCTGCATTTGGGTGAGAAAATGTTGAATTTTGATTCATCGGTCCTAAGGACTTTGTCCCAGTCCATTTGTGTTCAATCCTTGAATTTCTTGGCAAACTCGAGTCTTTTTTTGAAGTTGCCAGCGCTTGGCAGCAACACGACCAATCAGACCATTTTCACTCAGTCGCCTGGAAATAGTAGATCTTGATCATTTCAGTTCTTCACCTCTAGCGCTATTAATATCATCACAGAGTTCTTGTGCTGTTAACCCCTGATTTTTTTTTTTACTTGTCACACACAGATTGTGAACATTAGTGGCACTTAACTTTTGTTTTTGCGTCTCTGTTGCCACTAGGTGTCAGGGAGCCGGTCTCTTTGAAACGCTTGATGGTGTTTCTTACGGTGCCATGGCAACACTTAACATCTTCAGAATCATGTAAGGCCACATTGTGGCTACAAACAATCTCAGAGAGCTCCCTCTGTTGTGCCATCGCTCAAAGTTTATGTCATCTTATATATTGGGACAACTGACCATCATAAGCAATTTTGTGGACTAATGCTGCCTCAAACCAGTTTAAACAATTTTTTTAGCATCAATAATCATAGATGAGTTTCAAACATGCATTCAGGCTATGCAGGAGAAAAAAAATAAAATTTGTGACACCTTTCAACCGTTATAAAAAATTGATGTTTTCAATTTTGTTTATCACCCATATTTTTACCTCAGTATACTTGTGAGAATTATTTATTTTCTCTCATTGCAAACAAGAGTATTTTTCAATACATTTCCATGAAAAAAAATTATAGAGAAGTAATATATCAGGACCCCTTTTAGATGAAAACGGTGGTGTATAATCATCACTGCTCACTACTGCAGCTCTGCATTCTTGGCTAAATAGGGCACATATAAAAATTATATGTCGAAGCTTTTTATAGTAAGCTGACCGGACAGTGACTCAACAAAATGGAACCGACTGTCAGATCAGGAAAAGTCAAGAGGGATCACACTGCGCATATGTTCTGCTCTCTCTCTCTCTCTCTCTCTCTCTCTCCTCTCTCGTTTTTGTGTTCACGTCCAGGTAACAGGGAGACATTAATATCCAGCTCTTTCCTTCATGCACCATTCAGCATCTCTGTTTTCCTGCGGAGTTTGTGCTGCTGTGTTTTCAGCTCAGGCCTCCGTAATGACACATTATTCACTCATAAAACACGACACTGATGAAGCACAGGGGGGAAATGTGAAGTGAATCACCAATAAAACTGAAGGCAACATGATTACAAGGAATATCAATGGAGCTGACCAAAGCTGAACTCAATCTGTGTCACTGACATCCTCTGCAGTGGATTGTGGGTGTTTGGAGTGAAAACTGTGACAGTCTTTTAAGAGATAACAAGTAAAACTCCCATTACACGCTGAGTCGTTCAGTAATCACATTCCGTCAGTGAAGGAGTGCATCGCTCACACTGACGTCCTCTTATCTGTGTCACGGCCAAAAAATCAATGTCTCAATTATACCCAGCCGCGGCCTCAAATAAACTCAGAAGCCCAAGTTTTCTGCCCTGAAGCGACATGACACAAAGAGCATCGTCCAACAGAGGACTGAAAAAAGGATTTTACCCTTTGATTTCTCTCAGCTGTCAAGTCAACCTCAAATCCACAGACCTGTTGAGAAACAGTTGGCATGACAACTTCATACATTTTTAATAACAAAAGGAAAACTATATTTATTCTTGGTGAATGGACTGCGGGCAAACATTTACTGATATGCTCCACCAGTGTCATAACCTGTTTTATAATTACATGCATAATCTGCACTACAGTATGTCACCTTAGTGAGAAAATGAAACATCTTGAAGTGTGCTTATTGTCAGAATCCTTGCAAAGCAGTAAGGAGAGTTTTTCTCTGTATTTCCCAGGAGATTTCAAATAAAACATCAACCGACTAACAATTGCTGTACAGGTCAGTCTGACCAACCCACTGGATTAACTTATTTGAAAGAATCATTTACATTACACTCCCTGACGAGTGTGAACACGTGACGCCAACAGAATTTAATCACTCTTAATTGTTAGTGCTTTTACAACACTCAAAAAATTAACTGTCAAGTTTACTTAAAATGTTATGTCAAGTGGTTCCACACAATTGCTTTAAGTAACTTCTAATTGAATTCTAACAGTTTAATTAATTACACTGAGTGGAACGTATTTATCTCAGTTTTGTGGAAACAGTTAACATTATGTAACATTATTTGCATTATTAAGTAAATCTAACAGTTCATTTTGTTGAGTGAACTTAATCATGAATGCTTTCCATGACCAGAATTCATATGATTTTACATGTGGAATCACTGTATACAGGCAGAAGGACATCCATCTACTTGTCTCTCTTAATGTGTCTTTTATTTTTTTTTTTTTTTGAAAATTATTATTGACATACTGCTGGTACAAAACACTGCCCACCACCTCTGACCCAGTCTGCTGATTGGGCGGATTGGAACTTGCAAGAGTGCAAAGCAAAACAAATGTAATGAGCTGAGAAAATAAACAGTCGAAAAAATAGAGGCAGTGATAATAATTACTGTGAATTCTGAATTCAGTAATGTATTCTATACATCTAGGCCACAAGGCTGGATCAATAAACAATTTAACTTAGAACTAACACTCAATAAACCACTTTAATGAAAATCAGGGAGTCATGAACTGCAGTTGGCAAAATCATAAATATCCGCACATTTCAGTCTGAAATCTTGTTTATCAAATAGCGTATCATTCTGAACCACCATCTCACACTACACTGTGAGGCATTAAAATCAAGTGTTAGATTTACAGTGCTTAAAAATTTTATGTCAAGTGGTTCTGCGCAATTGCTTTGAGTAACTTCTAATTGAATTCTAACATTTTTGGCCAGTTTAAATTTATTACATTTAGTGGAATGTACTTACCTCAGTTTTATGGAACCAGTTGACATAATATTATTAAGTAAATCTAACATTTCATTTTTTTTGAATGCACGTATGTAATTACTCCAGTTCCAATAATGGCCGCAAGGTTTGGCTTTTTATGCAAAAGAGGCTGAATTGCCACGCTCAATTATTATTTTTTTTAACTTGTAACTTCGCTTGATAAAACTCACTGGATCACCAGTGCATCTGTAAAAAAAAAAAAAAAAACAGGAAAATCCTTCATGTTTGAGCTGATGTGATGTAGCTTATGTTTTAGCCAAATACTGCATGAGCACATTTATAGGAATGAGAGGATATTGCCTTTCAAATGAGGCCTGCCGCTTTTACATGAATTTTAGCCGTACAGTATGTCCGTCATTAGCACTTCATTTGGGCACATCAAAAAGACAATTTGGAAAAAAAAAAAAAAAAAAAAATCAGTGGCTTTGAAGTAACAGCTGGATGATTTCTCACGGACTCAGAATGTTCCATGAGCAACGGAGAATGTCTTAGATGTTGAGAGAAATTTCTGAATCCGGAGCCAGAAATATAACCTGAAATATTCTACAGTACACAGCATATTAAAATATGTAGGCTAATCCAAAATACAAATGGAACTGAAATAACTGAAATACTGAATAAAGTTTCGTACAGACCCAAAAAGGTCCGTGTGGCCCTGCTTCAGAGCGAATCATCAGCATTTACCAACAGCAGGTATCTGGAGCCTCGAACGACAGGAAGAAAACACAGATAATGGTGATTTTGTCCCCTGCATCGTACCGGCTCAACTCTACTCGACTTACTCGCCTTTGGGTACTGAGAACCTCATCTTCCACTGCAAAGAGTCCTCCCACTCTGTCGTTAGTTGTCATAGCGACACTGCATGAAATTTCACACTCGGTAACATGGAGGATATCAAAGGGATTCTGTTCTTGATTCTCAGTATGAAACCAACAATTCCTGGAAATTGTACAAAAACAATAGGGCATGACACAACAATAGCACTATCTATTGTCATAACATAACATTACAAACATAACATGAGTGACGAGAACCGGCCATTCAGCCCAACTAGGCTCGCCAGTTTCTTTTTTTTTCTTTCTATTGTGAATATATCACTTCAGATACTCAATGCCTCAGTGGTATCTAGCTTTAAGTCAAGCCTGCTCTTGAAAACTCCCAAGGTTTCTGCCTCAACAATATGGTCAGGCAAGCTATTCCACATCGAAATTACTCTCTGGGTGAAAAAATATTTCCTAATATCAGTGCTAAATTTACCCTTGGTCAACTTCATTTGTGACCCTGAGTTCTACTAACAAAATTTGGCCGAAGGTCATCTTGTCACCTGTTTTTGACTTGGCATAAGACAGTCGTCAGCAACATTTTGATTTCAAACAAGACTACAGGTAAATAATCTGGGTTGGCAGTAGTGAGTTTTCCGATCGCCACCCAACTAAAAAAATAAAGTTTGCAAGTAGAATACAGGGTTAACATTAAAAAGCACCACGCCCCCTCAGGGATTCTGTCTGACTAATCATTAGTCTGCAATGTTTCCACGTCATTTCTCAGTATCACCTTAATCGCCTTGCAGCCACAACGGAGGTGATACCAAAAAAAGTACCAGATTCTAGGTACGACCCCCAACTTTTGCCCAGTGGAAAACGGAAAAAGGTGAGTAGAGTCGAGCGGAGTTGGGCTGTTATCGTGCAGTGAGAGAGCACCACAAGAGAGCAGTAATGAATTGTTGGGTCACAAACCTGTTACAGGCGAGGAGCTGCTCCGTACAGACTCCTCGGCAGCTGGGCTGGCCCTCTCACTGCTGCCTCTGCTACAGACGGACACGGCCGTCTCCTCTCCACGCCCTTCATCCTCCTCCTCTTCCTCAGAGGAGCGGTGAGGCAGGAGCAGGGAATGCTGGGAAGGCCGTGTGTGTGGAGGGGCCATAGAGGGGGAGGTGTTCACCCGGCTGGCTGACTGAGAGCGAGACGGGTTCCGGTCGCAGAGGAGGCTGGAGTCAGGAGGCAGGTGAGGTAACTCCAGAGCGCTCGCAATACTGGACGTCTCCAGCAGGGGGCTCCAGTCCCCCTCCTCCCACTCGCCATACTCTCCTATGCTCTCCATGCACAGGGCAGCATATGGGCTCCCCGCCAGGGCCCCCCCCACCCATCAGAGCTCTGGAGCTCCAGCAGGTCGACCCCCACACTCCCCCCTGTGGCCCCCCCACCCTCTTCACCGTCCCACCACCATCCCGGCAGACAACATCCCTCCAGATCTGGAGCTGCTGCACCGGAGATGTCCACCAGGGGGCAGAAAGATATCTCGAAGTCCAGAGTGTCGGGGTTTAGATGGCTGTGACGCTGCCAGCCAGCCCATAGCTCACCACAGGCATCTCCACTGCCCGGGGCATGGACATCAGACTCAAAGCCCAACAACAGTGGCTCCAAGCTGGGGTCAGAGCTCCAGGACGTCCCTGGCTCTGATAGAGCTATGTCAGAATATTCCAGGCTTTCTGGTTCAGATGATGGAGGCCTCTCTCTTTCAAAAGCCCTCTCTACACCTCCATTCTCCTGTTGGGGGCCCGAAAACCTGGACACTGGGGTCTGTAAAGGCCAAGCTAGAGAATAACCTGAGCCAATCAGGACATCTCCATCACCTGTGCCCATTTGGCCTGGGATCTTGGTGCCCTGATTTCCCATTCTCACCCTGGCTTTCTGGTCACCATGCTGTTCGATCATCAGCCATTTTGGCTCTGCAGAACAGTCTCTTTGGACCACACCTATTGATATGTAAGTTCCGCCTCTCTCTGATCCAGACCCCTCCCTCCTTAACTCATGGCTCCCACTGATTGGAGAATGGGGCGGAGCTATAAAACTCTGCCCCCCTTCCGAGGGTGCATACAGGTTGATGCAGCTCTGCTCTCTGATTGGACAGCACAGGTACAGGGTTGTGTGCGTTCCCTCCAGTGGGGGCGCCATCTTGCTGCATAGGAGCATAAGGACACTCTCAGCGATCTCTGGCGCAGTCCAGGAGTCTCTTCAGCAGCAGCAGAAGCTGTGATAATCAGAGCAAAGAGAAGCTTCGATCCGTCATCAACTGCATCCTCCTTCAAGACTCCTGCTTCGAAAATCAGTAAGTCAAGAAGTTGTACATTAAAATCAGTCTATGTAAATAACCAACACTTTTCTTACTTTATTCATTTGCTCAACAAACAATCTTATCTAAGAAATGTAGCATTTCACATTTTTACACAATTTATATCTTTTCTCCTAAGAATTCTAATACTGACAGCAGGGACAGAGACCAGGCCTCTCGCCAAAGACAACATTAAAAACAATGCAATAGCACATTATTTGATGTTTAAATGCGTGGAATATATTGATTTGATCAAAATTAACACATTCAAATCTTGAGTATCTCAACAAATTTAAAAAAAAGTTTAAACAGTTATGTATTTACCATTTTGTAATGTTTCCATTTCTTCATACAACACTAAATAAACATTTAGGGACTGAAGACACCAAGTGATTAAATGTTTCAGGTGTATTTTTGTTCCATTCTTCCTGCAATTAGGGTGTACAACAGTACAGGGTCCTCATTGTCAAATTTGCATTTCAAAATGTTCTCTACTGGGGACGAGTCAGGACTGTAGGCCGGCCAGTCCAGCACCCGCGCCCTTTTCTTACACAGCCATGGCCTTGTTACACATGCAAAATTCAGTTTTGCATAAAATATAGCATTGAAGGCAACATATGTTGTTCCAAAACATCGGAATACTTTTTAGAATTAGTGGTGCCTTCAAAAAATGTGCAAGGTACCCTTGCCAACTGCATTAACACAACTCCATACCATGACAGAGCTCGAATTTTGGAATTGTTGCTGGTTAATGTCTACAGGGCCCTTTTCTTCTTTGGATTGGAGCAGACGGCATCCATTACTTCCAAAAAAAAAAAAAAAAAAATCTGAAATATTGATTTGTATGACCAAAATACAAAATACATGTTTTTACAGTGTGATGGTCCATCACAGATACCTCTGAGCCCAGAGAAGTGGATGGAGCTGCTGGACACATAACGCTCCCTTTTTGCACAGTAAGGTCTGTACATGTAACTGAGTCACAAATGTTAGCCAAAGTAATCTTGAGTCATTATGTTATGCACTGTAGTGGGTGAAATATTCCAACTCCTCTTGTCTTTCTTTGAGGAACATTGTTTTTAAATATTTAAATGATTTTCTCAGGTATTTTTGGGCAAATGGGTGATTCAGTCTTTGCTCCTGAAGGACATCGGCCTTCACTGGATGCTGCTTTTGCACCAAATCATGATAACAATCTCTAGCTGAGATCAGCGGTTTCAAAACACATCATTATTCCAATTTCTAAATTTACTTCATCACAAGCCCAAAATTGTCCTGGTTACACTTTTTTTTTTTTTTTTTTTTGGAATGCTAAACAGACCTGAATGGTAGGAATAGATTTATATTTACTAATAAAATAAAATGAAGTTGACCAGACAAAACATTATATGTCGTGTCTTCATATCGTCTGAAATGAAATACAAATCTAGGTAAATTCACTAATCACTACTTTCTCGTTTTATGCATATTTTCCATACCGTCCAAACCTTTTCTGAGGGGGGGGGGTTGTATTTACCTGCTTTGTGCTCATGAATCTTTCCAGATGTCTCCAAAGTCTTTGTTTACTCGGAAAAAAGTCAGGACGCTGAGTTTCAGCGATGACACCTGAAAGATTTTTTTTATTATTGATCTAAATACAGGAGAGTAATATACCGTTGTAAAACATTAACAGTTCTCATAAATAATATCCAAAAAACTTCACATTTTGTTCAAAATTTGTCTTCGTCGAAACCATGCAGAATAATATCAACAGTCAAAATAAATGTACCGAACGGCCATAAAGTGAAATGAGGCAGAATTGAAGGGGGAAATTATGGCACCAAGCTCAATCAACACAAATCTTTTGAAGAGCTCATTCAGAAGCGCACCACTGAGCAGCCGTTCCGACAGTGGAGCCGAAGCGAGTTTACGCAGCGAACAGCGCAAACCAATCCATCAAAGATCGACATCTGCAACTGTAAGCACTGCAAGAAGTCAGCCAGTACGGTAGAAAACAAAGAAGAAAGCCAGCATTGCTACCCAACACCGTTCTACAGCATTGACACTCAGTATGGCTCTACAGAATGGCCAGACCGCCGCTCACTCCACTCCCTTATTTGCCAAACAAATCAGAAAGAGCCCACGCGCAAAATTTGACTGCAGAACACAACCTTCAGGAGCACGCGATCTGCCGCGCGAGAAGTAGAGCTGAACTTGAACTTCAAAGGGTCTCTGTAGCCCATCTACCCTGACGCATGCGGATGGTTGATTGTCCTTCAAAATCAAATAATAATAATAATAATAATAATAATAATTATTATTATTATTGTTATAAGTGATGGTAGTAGTAGCAGCAGCAGTAGTAGTAGCAGAGGTGCTGATAGTTCTTGTGATTGAACTCATAGTTTAAATAGGTTGCTTGTTTTCGTACAGACCTATTTCGAAATTAAGCGCGCTCCCATTTCAGAAAATACACAACATTATAGCGACAATTCTCTGTAATACACATTAAATTAAGCACATGCCAGAATTTATAAGCTATGTCCTATAATTTGAAAAAATCCGTATCACGAAACGACATAAATATGAAACACTCGTATGACAATTAAGATTAGTAACATTAAAGTTGAAAGCAAAAAATAAATAAATAAATAAATAAATAAATAAAAAAATCGTCACAAGCCAATTGCGAGCTTTCCCAACCGGTCAGATGCTTTATTTTTGCAATGCTTTCATCTTGAAACTCGCTCACCTGCCTCGTTCAAACAGATTTCAGCAAAACAACCCCCTAATACAACCGCATTAAATAACCGTCTCAGTATATCTAGTAAGAGTTTTGGCTGGCCCATATTTCAACTTTCGTGTCCGTAGAGGTTACAGCAGTCCGAACGAAGTGAAATATTTGTAGGCGCGAGAGACACACCTGCTGCGGGTGTGTCGCGAGCAGCTGTGTAAAAGTACATTCAACAGGTTTCAAAATCCTCCCGCCATACTCACGCGCTGACTCATTATCTCTCCGGGCCGACTGCACGAGGCTGAAAATAGAAAATCAGCGATGGACCAAAACCGGCAGCCGTTCAAAAAAAAAAAAAAAATTGGACTCAGTGAAATACGCCCGATCAGGCGGCACTGGACAGTCTGTCTCCGGAGAGTCAGTATAACTGGGACGGAATGGACAAATAGCGTCCCTTGCAGGTAGATTAAAAAAAAAAAAAAACACTGAGAGGAATTGGGTGCCTATTCACATTTACTAATGCGCGCTTTGATACAGCTTGTCGGAGCTACAATTTCAAGGGCAGTCATTTGCAAATGCAGACCGTGATTTGGGTAGGCCTGTGTTGTTTCAGTCATCAGCCACGGGAAATAGTGTCTGGCAACGACAAAGCCTACTGTCTAATCATTAGGCTTAAGTTCTCCGTCCTACAATTTACTTGATAAATCCGCCTGATCTGAAAAGAGAATTTTGTTTAAGTTCAGTAGAATTGTTTAGACATTTATTTCCTCGCTGTTTAGTTGTCTGCTGCAGCTCATGTCTGATAGATAGGCAATCGCAGTCTTACGACAGGAGCTAAAATAGAATCACTGTCTGCGCCGCACCGCCTACCTTCTCAGGATGAAATGGATCTAAAAAGGATATCAGAGATTCCGCAAAGGCACTCTATCTACATCAATGGTTCCCTGTCGGGCAAAATAGTTCCATCTGGACACTGTCAGGCTTTACTTTATTATGATAAAGCATTGTATAAGGAACTGAAAAGGTTTTATTTACGCAGACAAAACAAAGAATGTTTTTTTTTTTTTTTTTTTTTCAGTCTGCAGGCCTGTTCTTCGATCAAGTCTTGCTACAGCTGAATTCGGTTCTCTTGCGACTCCTGCATCGAGCCTATTGGTTCAGTAGACACGTTACAGCTACAAACTGCGTTGGAAATAATCTGTTGCTGGCCCGAAAAAGACCAGGCCAGGCGTCAAAAATCCAGGGGTCAGACAGAAGAGGTCTGGCCGAGTATCCGTACGCAGTCTCAGCCCACTGATGTAAATAATTAGCAATCGCTCCTGACTGAGGACCCGCGCAAATTCCCCGGCTGATTTATTGGATCCCATATCAGTTTATCAACCTGTATTTAATTTTACAAATTTGACAGATGAGGCTACCCTGCCAGTGACTAAAGCCTGATTACCACCTGCATGAATGAGAATCTCCATGGCACAACAGCGGCTACAAATGCCAGACCAATTCCGTCTCCAAACGATGCCTCATGGCGCACTTCCACGCCATTTCCGAACAATGCCGAATGATAAAGGGGAAGATCTGCCAATGACAGTTCCAGCTGTGGCGCGCACAACAGAGCCAATCTTACAGAGTGAAAGAGGAAAAACAGGCGCTAATTATCACACCGTCCCTGAAGGATGGTGACAGAATTCATCACCTCAGAGTGACTTTTCCTCCAAATTTTCAAAATAAATAAATAAATAAATAAAATAAATAAAAATACGCCTGATGGAAATTGCCCCGCTTATTGGGGGAAATCAGATATATTCTTCTGTCCTACTTTGAGGCATTGTTTGTAACCCTGTCACACACACACACACACACACACACACACACACACACACATACATGCGCATGCACACACACACACACACACACACAAAGCACACACACACACACACATGCGCATGCACACACACTGACACACACACACACACACACACACACACATACACAAACATCTGTCACCTTTTTTGTGAAATCAATCACCTTTCCATTATCATGTTAATATACTGTTATTAATTATTTACAGTTTTTCATGTTGCCATGTTGCCTTTTTCATCCAAGCTTTGGCAATGCAAGTGTTAAAAATTGGCCCTGCCATTAAAAACAAAGAAGAAGCTGAGAAAAAAGAAGAATTGGAGAGAGAGAGAGAGAGAGAGAGAGAGAGAGAGAGATAGATAGATGCTATAACTATAGGCCCCATCTAAATTACTGACAATCTGACATTGCGCACCACAGCGTAAAGCCAGGCACTAATAATGAGATTATTATTCAGAGCTGACAGGTCCGCAGAAAATGTGTATTTTCATATTATATGTCATCCACCATATCACTCCAATTTTAGCCAGTTTGAATGCATTAATTACATGACTAGATTTCAAATCCTATGAGCTTCCATGAGCATATTGCATTGGGAGGGTTTGTTGTGGGGTGTCAATTCAGTGTTTGGCGGTCAGAAGTTGAATTCTCACATTTCAAGGGATTCTTTCTTGATATTTCTAAAATGTAATATTTAATGGAAATGGCACTCTCAATGAGCTGACAGCACATTAATTGCATGAAGTGTTATGTTCGTGGACATGATTGCCCCTCGAAGGGCAGAAAATCCCTTATGTTGAATGACCCATCGCTGTGTTTCTGTATAAAATATGTTTCCTCGAGAGCTAAAGTCAATCCTATTGTTGTACATACTATTTTATACTTTGGTCATCACCACTGTCATCACATTTAAATGATTAGAACCCAAAATCAGTTGATCCATAAGACCCCCTTGTACCTGGTTTGTCCTATGTTCGGGTGTAGGTGCAGCTAGAACTCAACACTGCAGTGCTGATTTAAAGCTTTGGCCGCGTACAATGTTTGATTGATATGTCCCAAATGAATGATTTTTCCAGTCACAGTTGACGAGGTTCATTGACCGGTTCATGTAGAACAAGGTATGCTTTTCACACCCATGTTCGCTTTCTGTGCCTCAGACGCAGATATTAATTGGTTCATACAGTAATCCACTTCAATATCTCTCGCGCAGGAATTGCGCCCGACCTGCCCCGGTGGAAGGTGTTCATTGTATCGGTTGTGAGCGCGAGTGACTGACAGCCTGCGGCGCAGAGGTGGGTTCGCCTGGGCTCCCCTATATGGTTGCGTGTTAGCCGTATGCTAATATCGATGGGAGAGAGGATCGAGGCGGCTCTGTAGCTGTCAGAGTCTGAGCGGACTCCCCAATAGCCATGGCTGAAGGCGGAGAGGGGGAAGATGAAATTCAGTTCTTAAGAACTGTAAGTAATTTTTCTTCCTCTGACATTTTTTGCGGTTTTAATAACAAAGTGTACTAAGTATTCACGCTGTCGCTGCGGGTGTCTCGCGTAGAAGTGCAGAATACCTGGTCCTTTCGGTTGAGCCGTATGGTGACGATGCCTTTCATTACAGGGCATGATGCAGCATCGGTCGGTCAGTTCTGTCTGGTACCTGATTTAAGGAAATCTGTCTCATCCCGTCATGTCGGAAACACCGTTGTCTACACGTCTCTCGCTTTTGTGTGGCTGCTTAATGTTTTACGGCTTTACTGCGTCCCATGTTGCTGCAATTTTTGCACCGCGTTTCACAGTCGTGGTACGCGCATGGACTACAGTATGAGCGCAGGGAACTGAGTTTTTGTCTTACAACTTATGCACTTAGAGAACACTTTCCGCAACTTGCCACACAGCACACCTGTCCGCGCGTTTCGTGCTTTTATTGGTTTATTGAGAATTAAATGTTTAAGTAGCTCAGGTGCAAAACCAGGTGAAAAAATATATCTGCTCCTGTGGCTGCAAACAGCAGACTGTGGTCGTCGGAGTTAAACAGGCTCTAGTTTCATGATCTAACACGGGACGTCGGGCAGCTGCGACTTTTGAAACTTCTGCTCACGCGACGCTCCTTTCGTTTTGTCTTTGTATTTTCTATTCATCTTGTTTGTCAATTTCCATTATTCGAGATTAGGCACGGACATGTGGCGAGGCAATAGCGTGTTTGTAATACACACCGATGCTGACAATGATGTGAAGCACCACCGCAGCTGGTTACCCATGAAAATATTGAAGAGGGCACACCTGTAAACCATCTTGTTTTTTTTTTTTTTAATATATATGTAATGGCAATTCACCGCTCATGCGTAATGGCTCACAATTTAGTGTCTGCAGTCTTTCGGACACAGCGTGGCAGCACCATGGACAGCACCTGTGTCATATGTTCAAACTGCGAGATTTTCATACGCGGTCAGTAAACATAATCTGGGGTGGGATTTTACAGTATTCGCGGTTATAATCGTGTGGTTACGAGTCTAGAAATGTGTGAACACTTCTGAAGAAGTCACGCTTAACCTACTTAAAGGTTATAATAAAATAGGGAAACGACTGCAACATGAGCCGTGGGGGAGCGGCCCGTGGCAGCTCGCGCCATAGTTAACATGCCTCTCCGCGCGTCACCGTAAATCTCGCGCCGCACTGCCACTCGGCCATTCCAGGTATGTGATGACAGCAGCACTCAATAGGGGCTTCCCCAGATCGGTTTAACCCGTGCAACAGGAAGGATGAATTCATATTTAATGTCTCGATGCAAGTATTCACACGCTAGAACTGATTATCAGTTAGTAGAAGAGACAATGGGATATTTCTCACGACTGATCTTGGGAACGAAGTGAAAATAATTTGCATTTTACGTTAGTGGTTATGGCATCAAAGTTGTTGTTGATGCAATTTCCCATTGCTGGCCGTCAAATCCCAGCATGTTTTCACTCCAGAAGGAGCAAAACAGTAGCATGATTAGTTAGTCAAATTTCTGTTGATATGCTGCAGAGTTAAAATGAATGCCATTATTAGCATTTGTTTCCAAATGCAAATTACTTGCATTTTTTTGTGGGTAATTTTGGCAAAGGCTGTTGGTTATGCAAACTGTTAGTTATGGCTCCCAAATGCTGCTGGTGTGGCAGAAAAGCATAATTGAAATGCTTGATCTTGCCGTGATATTTGCAGCAGAAATGCTCTCCTTCAGCTGTAATGAGTTAAAATTAAAAATCGCTCGGGCACTGGGCTGGTTCATCAAACCAAAGGCCTGAGTAAATTGCTATATTTATTGATATATTTATCGGCATATTTACCTATTATGCTGGGAAAGGCCCACTCAAAATTCGTAATAAATAAAGCCAAAGGGAAGTATCTCTATGTGTAGAGCCCGTCATGCACTAGCTGTGACCTTGAAAATGATTAAGAAGTGCAAATATCAAATAATTTCTTTGTGTGTGTCAGAATTAAACATCGGCTTTGCTGGAAAAGTAAGTAGAGTCAGAAACACGTTGTGTCCTTTGCCGGTAAAAATGCCTGGTTATTTGATGAGGAGCGATGGCATTATTCATCACGCTAATATGGACACTGACTGGTCTGTTACACGATCTGCCGAACTTCGAGTGAACTTTGAGCGTGACTCGTCACCCTGTGAACGCAGTTACACGCTGGCAGCCAGGGAACCTCTTCCCAATGCATAACGCCTCGTGAAGTGGGGAGGGGGTTATAATTACTGGCTTATTTTGCATACAAAAACAACTTAAGTTCCTTAATTAAGAACCAAAAAGTCGACTCAACTTAAAAAAGGAAATCCGCTGCATAGCATTTTTGAGTTGGCTCAACTTCAAGTTCCAAATTCTTTCAAAAACAAGTTTGTGTCAACCACTGCAACTCGAAGTTGAGTAAACTCAGAAATACTTTGCAGCTGGTTGCCTTACTTTTTCCAGTTTAGTCAACTTCTAATTTTTTACTGCATAGTTTTCCTGACAGAAAATCCTCAAGATTAGCCTTCATGGTCGGATTGTTTTTCTATCTGAGTCTGGTCTCGTCAGAAATAGAAGATGTGGGCTTCACTCTGAGAGTTTTTTTTTTCTTTTCTCACAGACAGTTTTAAAAAGCGTTGCAGCTGGAGGCAGAATAATCATATAAGGGCGGCATTGTTTTAATGCTTCTTTATGATCCTTTTGTACTTGTGTTGGTGTAAATAATAATAATGTACCAGGGGCAGTGGCTGTCGGGAGTGTAGCACATGAAATGGCTGCTGAGTAAAGTCCTGTTATTATAAAGTTATGAGCGGTAATGTGACTTGCTGTGGCAGTGTTATGGTTCAGATGCAGGGACAGACTCCACTTTGGAATGGGCCCTGGGAGGCCTGTATGCTGTATCACAGGACAGGGGGTTGGAGGGTAACGTGCTGTTTGTGTTGCTTTTAAGTCTCCTGCATTCCAGGGTATGAGCATAGAGTTTAAAATTAGCCTCCAAAAAGCCACATGTGGACACACACACGCACACACACACACAAATAAATGCACAAACACAGAGACACACACACATACTTGCACACACACGCACATAAACACACAAACACACACATAAACCCAGACATACATGCAAACGCACATGCACACAGGCATGCACATGCATACACACATAAATGCACACACATACACATACAGTGCCGGGAAAAAGTATTTGCCTCCTTCCTGATATTGTATTTTTTTTGCATATTTTTCCCACTTATATGTTTCAGATCATTAAAAAAAATTTAATATTAGACAAACATACCCGAGTAAATACAAAATACAGTTATTAAATGATGATTTCATTTATTGAGGGAAAAAAGCTATCCAATCTTACCCGGCCCTATGTGAAAAAGTAATTGCCTGTCAAATCATGAATTAACTGTGATTAACCACATTTTTTTAGTTCAATTTCACTAGCCACACTTAGGCCTGATTACTGCCAGACCTGTTGAATCAACAAATCACCTATATAGAACTTGTCTGGCAAAGTGAAGTAGGCTAAAGGATCTCATAAAGCAACACATCATGCTGCTATCTAAAGAAATTTAAGAACAGATGAGAAACAAAGTCATTGACATCTATTAGTCTGGAAAGGATTACAAAGCCATTTCTAAGGCTTTGGGACTCCAGTGAACCACGGTGAGAGCCTTATTCACAAATGAAGAAAACTTAGAACAGTGGTGAACCTTCCCAGGAGTGGTCGGCCTTCCAAAATTACTCCAAGAGTGCATCGACGACTCATCCAGGAGGCCACAAAAGAACCCAGAAAAACATCTAAGGAACTGCAGGCCTCACTTTCCTCAGTTAATGTCAGTGTTCATGATTCAACAATAAGAAAGATACTGGGCAAAAATAGAATACATGGGAGAGTTCCAAAGCGAAAACCACCGCTGACCAAAAAAGAACACAAAGGCTCATCTCACATTTGTGAAAAAAAATCTTGATAATCCCCAAGACTTTTGGGAAAATATTCTGTGGACTGATGAGACAAAAGTTGAACTTTTTGGAAGGAGTGCGCCCCGTTACATCTGACGTGAAACTAACACAGCATTTCATAAAAAGAACATCATACCAACAGTCAAACATGGTGGTGGTAGTGTGATGGTCTGGGGCTGCTTTGCTGCTTCAGGACCTGGACGACTTGCCGTAATTGATGGAACCATGAATTCTGCTCTCGACCAAAAAATCTTGAAGGAGAATGTCCGACCATCAGTTTATGACCTCAAGCTCAAGCGCACTTGGGTTATGCAGCAGGACAATGATCTGAAACACATCAGCAAGTCCACCTCTGAATGGCTCAAAAAAAAACAAATTGAAGGTTTTGGAGCGGCCTAGTCAAAGTCTGGACTTAAATCCTATTAAGATGCTGTGGCATGACCTTAAACAGGCCGTTCATGCTCAAAAAACCTCCAACGTGGCAAAATTTAAAAAAATCTGCTAAGAAGAGCGGGCCAAAATTCCTCCACAGTGATGTGAAAGACTTATTGCCAGTTATTGCAAACAATTGATTGCAGTTGTTGTCGCCAAGGGTGGGTTTAGGTTTAGGGGGCAGTTACTTTTTCACATAGGCCCAGGCAGGTTTGGATAGTTTTTTTCCCTTAATAAATGAAATCATCATTTAAAAACTGCATTTTGTATTTACGCAGGTTATCTTTGTCTAACATTGAAATTTATTTGATGACCTGAAACATTTAAGTGTGAGAAATATGCAAAAAAATAAGAAATCAGGAAGGAGGCAAATACTTTTTCATGGCACTGTACGTAAGCACACACAAACACACAAACACATATACATGCAGACACACACATACACATAAACACAGATAAATGCACACACAAAAACACAAAAGCACATACACACACGTACACACGCAAGTAAGTACATACATACACACACAAACATAAACAAATACACATCTAAACCACCCCCCCCACACACACACAACACACTAACACACTCACACACACACGTTTCTCCTCACCCTCCACACACACTGCTTTTATGTTTTTGTTGAAGAGGTATGCTGAGCATAATCGTCCTGTTGTAGAATGACCAACTGTTAAGTGAGCATGGGGGCGGGACTTTTGTCCAATACAAAAAAATTACAGTTTTCCCTGAGTGAGGAATATGACAGACATCCCAGGAGACACCAGGAAGCCGGGTCACTGATCACTTCCTCTCGGCCACTCAGCAGTGCTGCAGTCTACCTGTGTGTGGGAACATGAATCATCATCACCTGTGCCATAAGGGCTTGACAGATTGCTGCTGGTACTTTTGGAAGTTTCCAGAAAAGTTTTCGAAAAGCTTTTCTCCCCCTGAGGATACTACATCAGTTAAGTATCGCTGACAGGTTATAAGTCAGGAAGCAGGATTGATTTTTATAGTCAAGACTCCTAACTTTAGTGCCTGTGTGTCCTCTCTGTGCCCTTTGGGCCTAATTCAGTGATTTGGTGCAGGAATCAGGAAGAGTCCTTCACAGTGAGTTATCAAGGTCTAGGAGCTGTAGCGGTGCACAGCCTGGCAGTGCGAGACAAGCAGCACTGATCCCCTTTGTAATCGGGCGGTTTAGTGCTCCCTGGCAGGGGCGTAATTTAGACTTCAGCCTCTGTAATCGCAGCAGACATGGGGGTTTGGGAGAGAGCCAGAGTCAGAGATGATTTGACCGTGAGGGACAGACAACAGCCAGTGTATGGGGGACAGGAGGGTGGAGTGAGAGAGAGAGAGAAAGAGAGAGAGAGAGAAACAGACAGAGAGAGAGAAGGAGAGAGAGCAAGTGAGAGAGAGAGAGATATGCATGAATATGAATACAGTTCATGCTCTCAGAGGAGCTTTTGCAGTTTTTCCTTCATTTTTTGGTTGAGGAAGTTTTTATTTGTTATTTATGTTATTATGCATAATGCATTTCAATGCCTCAGCAATTCAAGTTTTCTGCTCATGCAAATGAAGGTGATTTGAATTTGAAGTTGAGAGAGGGAGAATACAATGAAAGAATGAGAGATAGAGAGGAGTGTAGGATGAAAAGAGTGATGTTGTGGAACTGAGAGTGAGATAGAGATAATCTGATAGTTATAAACAAGAGAAGAAAGCCATGCACAGAGGGTTTAGTGCAGTGCAGATTCCCGGCACTAAAAGGAGCTCCAGAGTTAATGGTGTTAGGGACTCTTACATTAGCCATGTTAATACAGGGAATCCCCAGGTCAGGACTCTCACATTAGCAGTGTTAATGCAGGGAATCCCCAGGTCAGGACTCTCACATTAACAGTGTTAATGCAGGGAATCCCCAGGTCAGGACTTTCACATTAGCAGTGTTAATGCAGGGAATCCCCAGGTCAGGACTCTCACATTAACAGTGTTAACGCAGGGAATCCCCAGGTCAGGACTTTCACATTAGTAGTGTTAATGCAGGGAATCCCCAGGTCTGGACTCTCACATTAACAATTTTAATGCAGGGAATCCCCAGGTCAGGACTCTCACATTAGCAGTGTTAATGCAGGGAATCCCCAGGTCGGGACTTTCACATTAGCAGTGTTAATGCAGGGAATCCCCAGGTCAGGACTCTCACATTAACAGTGTTAATGCAGGGAATCCCCAAGTCAGGACTTTCACATTAGTAGTGTTAATGCAGGGAATCCCCAGGTCTGGACTCTCACATTAACAATTTTAATGCAGGGAATCCCCAGGTCAGGACTCTCACATTAGCAGTGTTAATGCAGGGAATCCCCAGGTCTGGATTCTCACATTAGCAGTGTTAATCCAGGGAATCCCCAGGTCAGGACTCTCACATTAACAATGTTAATGCAGGGAATCCCCAGGTCAGGACTCTCACATTAACAGTGTTAATGCAGGGAATCCCCAGGTCAGGACTTTCACATTAGCAGTGTTAATGCAGGGAATCCCCAGGTCAGGACTCTCACATTAACAGTGTTAACGCAGGGAATCCCCAGGTCAGGACTTTCACATTAGTAGTGTTAATGCAGGGAATCCCCAGGTCTGGACTCTCACATTAACAATTTTAATGCAGGGAATCCCCAGGTCAGGACTCTCACATTAGCAGTGTTAATGCAGGGAATCCCCAGGTCTGGATTCTCACATTAGCAGTGTTAATCCAGGGAATCCCCAGGTCAGGACTCTCACATTAACAATGTTAATGCAGGGAATCCCCAGGTCAGGACTCTCACATTAACAGTGTTAATGCAGGGAATCCCCAGGTCAGGACTCTCACATTAACAGTGTTAATGCAGGGAATCCCCAGGTCTGGACTCTCACATTAGCAGTGTTAATGCAGGGAATCCCCAGGTCAGGGCTCTCACATTAGCAGTGTTAATGCAGGGAATCCATAGGTCAGGACTCTCATATTAACAGTGTTAATGCAGAGAATCCCCACGTCAGGACTCTCACATTAACAGTGTTAATGCAAGGAATCCCCAGGTCTGGACTCTCACATTAGTGCTGTTAATGCAGGGAATCCCCTGGTTAGGACTCTCACATTAGTGGTGTTAATGGAGGGAATCCCCAGGTCAGGAATCTCACATTAGCAGCATTACTGCATGGATCCACTGGCTAAGTTTGTGTTACAATCAGAGTTAGGCAGAATTAGGTTATGGTTAGGGTTTGGGAGGGGCTCTACTGAATAAATGTAGGGCAATACAGTTTCCTCACAAGTATAGCCATGAAAACTTGTATGTGTGTGTGTGTGTGTCTAAGTGTGTGTGTGTTTATGTACAAACTGTATGTGTATGCATGTGTTTCTGCACTTGTATGTGAGTGTGGTTTTGTGTGTGTGAGTGTGTGTGTGTGTGTGAGAGCGAGAGCGAGCAAGAAGGCAAAAAATAGAAAGAGTTTAATCCCATTTGAAACTGACAGAGGGATAATGGATGTGACACTGGTAGTTATGATGGTGATGTTACATGGCCTAATCTGCATTTTATTAGTGGTGAATTTATGAAAGATGAGGGGAAAGGGAAAATGGCGCTAAAACTTGGAGATGACACCAATATGCAGCATCATCACAGGCCACATCCATCACCCCAGTCCTGTCTCTATAGTGGCTAACGGACAGTAAATAATCCTATTATTCCCGCACAGCTAGGACTGGTGCTTTTAGAGTGGGTTCAATGCCAATCTCTTCCCAAAATGACTTAATTAATCCAATCACTTATATGATCTGTCTCAGCTAAATCTGTTGACCAGCCACTGTAGATTCACTAGTGAATTCATCACTGCTTTTGCTTCCGTTTAGGATACATTCATTCATCTGCGATCTAATGTAAAAGTTAATCCAAAATCGGTCTCTAAAAGAAAAACAAAGCACTATGCAATGTTCCTTTCAGTTATCTGAAGTAAATTCTCCTTCATGAATTATCATACACTAATGTCTGTCATTTGATAATTCCCACTAGGATTCAGCAGTGTGGTGTCACCTGTAGTTTACTGGGGAGAGTCCATTTTTAACTTACTTTTTTATTTACTACTGAAGTTCTATTGTTGCTGAGCCCTGGCTGTATGTAACTGATGCTGGTGTATGCAAGTGTATCTAGCTCTGTAATGCTAAGGATAAAGACTTTTTTTATTTTGTATTTTGTTTTGTACTCCACAATTACAGTGACAGTGAAATAAAACAATTCAAAAGTGGTTCAAATGAATATTCCCAGCCTTATTTTTGGATATCTTCATACGCTTCATTTTCACCTTGAAGAAAATGCGTTACTTTTCAGAAATAGCCACCCTATTTTAGAGTGTTGTAAAACCCAAGATACAAGAGGAGAGTAAATAGACTGCATGAGAACTTGTTTACTGACCTGATAAGAGTAATTCTACACCACAATCATACTGACAGATGGAATTACTCTAATGTAAGTACTTTCAGTTTTGCATTGTTAAGAAGATATTGAGAATTGACATTGAACATCAAGAAACACATATCATGTTGAGAGACAGTTCACAAGCCATGCTTTTCCAGAAATGCTGTTCAAATTCATGGCACCAGATCTCGTTAACTTCACACCAAAACTCGACAGCTCTAATTAAAATCTCAGGCACCACGGTAAAAGTATCTCAGCGCTTTGCTCCGCTGATAGACGCCGTTTCCTCATTCACAGGAGGTCAGTTACCTGAGCCTGCAGGCTTTTAAAGACGTTCAGTTGTGTGTTTTACAGGACCCCATCTGAGCTCTCAAACACTGATGTGTGTTCACTGCCGTATTGTAAAATGACACAGCACACACCACGACATAGAGCAGATTATTAAAATTTTAAGCAACTGCATGACTTAATTTGCCTCGCAGTAATAACTAAAGTCAATATTTGCTGACCTCACATGCTCAGACTGCTACACTTTCTTTAGCTGCCCTCCAGCAAATCTATTTGAACGAGGAGTACGAGGGTTATCACACCCATATTGGCTGATTTTCTTCGGAAGCCATCCTGTACAGTGCATAGTGCCTGTGGTGTGTTTAGCTTTCATGTTGTGTTTATTTGTATTATGATAGACTTGTAGGCTTCTTGTATCACTCCATCAGTGAGAAAAGTCTAGTAATCTTGTGCATGCACGGCAAAAATCCCAGTGTTAATTCAACTCCAGTAGAGTTTATATGTGACCAACCCATCCATCTTGGACTCAAATGCACTCTATTGGAGTTGAATTAACACTGGGATTTTTGCTGTGTGTCCTAAGATGCGCAGGTAGCGGATGTAACTAACCTATTTAGCTAGTAAGCACAATCAGATGCAGAAGACCTGAGGCCTGGTGGCGGGATTTCTGAGACGAAACCCTGGTTCAAAATAACAGCCTTCTTTTTTGGCTAACGACAATCTCGCATTCAGCCGACAGGTAACTGATTCGTCCTTTGAGGCTTTGAGAGGAAGTTATGAGTGTAATTTAAGATGTTGACGAGTGTTTCTCACTCGGCTTCATCCAAGACCAGCCAACCGCTTAATTTTACACCTCAGTCTGCCATATTCTGACAGAGAGGCCGGTACTACAGGCGATGTGGTGACTGTGGTATGGCAGGTGATTCAGTAGCTGTGTGTGTACGTGAGGGGTGACCCAGAACCAGTCTTTTGCCCGTTAGTCGATTTTGGTATTTGACCGCCGATAACAAGACTTCTCATTTTGGTCTTGATTCTGGGCAGATTATCAAATTTCGGTCACAACATTGAAACGGTTTAAGAACCAGTACATTGGAGACCCATGAGATCTGGAGGTTATCCTGCTGACCTTCATTTTATTAAGGGTGAAGGCAGTCCTGATGTTGTAGAATATGCAGTATTTGAGATACGCTTAATTAATATGTCAATTTACATTTTTTCTTCAGAAATTTCATTTTCTTCATGATTTGAGCACATAGTAACTTTTTATTTCACTGGCTTAGGGCTCTAAATTATTCATTTTATGACAGATTGGAGTATATTGCGTAAATCCTTTTGATTATGACCATGGTGAGCTCATTTTCACAGTTTCAGAGTCTAACAGAGCCTTCGCTTCCAGATTTACTGAAATATCAGCACTTAGAGTTGTGTGGAGCGGCTCTAGTGCCGGGCTTATTTCTTTAGTACTTTTCATTTTCATAATTAATCAATGCACAGAAAAAGGAAAAAAAACACAGTCCAGAAGGCAGACAGTGATCTTCCTCGGGTGCTGTGCATTCTGTGAGCCCAAATGTGTTATTCCTCCACAGATCGCTGTCGGCAAACTTCTCTTGTCTCGCGTCAGTGCTCAGTGAAAATTTGAATAAATATGGTGGAATTTGCTCATGCAAACATTGGTCCCTTTATTGGAGATTTATGCCTCAAATCCCTTCAGTTTACTGAAGTGGAAATCCATTCGCCATCTATCCGGTTTAATTGAAAAATATCACATTCTCATGTAGAGGCTTACAGCCGCAGTAGTAATATGCATGAGAGTCACTCTCTGATTGGTGTTTGCTTCCCAGAATACAAGCTAACGACCTGAAGTACCTCAAGTGTGAATTAGCTTTATTCTTTTCAACAACATTTATTGAAAAATGCTGTCATCAGGCATCACAGTGGCACGGTGGTTAGCGCTGTCACCTCACAGCAAGAAGGTTGTGGGTTTGAATCCAGCCTGGGGCTTTTCTGTGTGGAGTTTGCGTGTTCTGTCCGTGTTTGTGTGGGTTTCCTCTCAAAGTCCAAAGACATGCATGTCAGACTAACTGGGGACTCTAAATTTCCTGTAGGTGTGAGTGAATGGTTTGTGATCCCATGAATGAACTGGTGTGCTGTCTAGTGTATGTGCCAACCTGTTGCCCATTGCATGCTGGGATAAGCTGCGGCTCTCTCGCGATACAGACCAGTAATGAACACATTAGATGATGGATGGATCTCTTTACACCTGCCGTCACAGGAGGTACAGTTCGGGACTGAAGCTTCAGTGGAGCTGAACAGGCAGCTGCGTGTTACCCAGTGCGCTTAGAACCTCGGGATTATGGGCCGCTAACATCTGTAGACCTGAGGGCGAACTGGCTACATCGAAACCCAACCTGCATACAGAACTTCAGCTCAGCTCAGTCCGGCTTTGGGTCCTGAGAGATAAATGCTTTTGAGTGCACACAGACGGCTGCGGTGACTGATAGGCCTGCCAAAAAGACTTGGGTCAAACGGAGTACCTGTTGCTATGCTACCCTTTTACTGGTATAAAAGAAAAAACACAAAAAAGCCTCAGCTTCTGTCAGAAAGAAAGGAATTGGGCCTTTAATGGATTTGAGCAATGAAGCCTTTACTTTCTAAAGCATTCCACTGCTGTACTGAAAATTGTTTATCCAGAAAAGAGCTGGCACAGCCTCCCAGTTTTTCGAGGAGTGTGATGATTATTTGTTTATCACTATTTCATGGTCCCCTTAGTTACCAGGGAGTATTTTACAAAGTGTGATAACAGTTGTCTGGATAATATTTCTGAGTAAAACACAAACAGATCTTTGTTCTGTGTTCCAGTTTTACTCAGTGTAGTTTATCTGCTAATTCTGCAATCCCGCTAAAACTCAGTAATACTGATCCACAAAACGGAGCCCAGCTAATTTCGTAATCCTGTTGTGTGAGAAGGCTCAGATAATGCAATAATCCTGATTTATGAAACAGGACCCAGCTAACGCAGTAATCCTGATCTTTGGAACAGAACCCAGCTAACTCAGTAATCCTGATTTGTGAAACAAAGGCCAGTTAACTCAGTCATCCTGCTCTGTAACTGTAAAACAAAACCCAACTAATTGGGTAATTCTGATTTATGAAACAGGACCCAGCTATCTCAGTAATCCTGATTTGTGAAACAGGACCCAACTAATTGGATAATCTTGATTTATGAAACAGGACCCAGCTAACTCAGTCATTCTTTGTGAAAGAGCTCAGCTAACTCTTTAATCCTGTCTGGCCAAGGCAGTTAAGGTGGGATGTTTTGACTCAGTCCACTCTTTATTTGTCATTACATAGACTCTATATGTCTTATGAGACTTACCTACCACAACTGCATAGCCAAGAACGTGATAAGTGAGTTTGGTGTTTTCATTTTCTGTCTTAGATTCACTGTGTGCCTTATTACTCTCATAGTCTGGCATGCAGATGATTGGTTATACAGTATAGTTTTCCTCTTGTTGGCAGGGTGTGATTTCTCCCCTGTATCTCAGAAACACAGCCTTTATCATCCTCTGACCCTGACCTCAGTCCTTACAGCCGCAGTGCAGCGTGGGGCTGAGGGATTTCTCTCTGTTCACCCAGAGCAGGGGCATTTCAGCGCCATTATAATCGCTATTCACCGCGGAGGGTCACCGGGGAGCATGTCGCTATAACAGAGGGCGTGTGGCTTCCTGCTGGAGAATAATTACAGCTTTCATCCGACAGAACCCCTCTCTTCAGGACGAGCTGAGGTCTCTGTTATAGTGCTCAGAATACCAGCAGGGTTTCAGAAGATGTCGCATTCAGTGTCCAACAGATCGCAGAGCTCCTTAATCAACGGCTGTTGACTCAACTAATAGTTTAACATGGTCAGATTTTTTTCTGAAAGCCAGAACTTCATAGAGTTCTGCAGTGAAGCTATCATACATTACATGGATTCTTTTTTTTTTTTTTTAAAAAGGAGCGCTTTTAAACAAGTTACCACGTGATAGGTTTTCAACAGGTTTGATTTTGATATCTCACATCATTGAGCAACAATAGCTGCATTTAGCACTCTAAGGGTTAAAATATTACACATCTTAGAGGATGTAAATGCTCATCTGCAGTGCTATTTTGGTCATTCACATCAATGATTGAATCATCCTATGTGCAGTTGGGACACTCGGTATGAGATTGCTAATTAAACAGCAGACCGCTGCTGTTGTTTATGGAGTTTATCACGATAACGTCCATTAGCACTTTGAACTGACATGAGTTAATATGCATAATGCATATTCATCTCTCAGTGTCGGTACATAGACTGTAGTTTGTTGGTGTGGGGGAGGCGTTATAAAGTGCATAAATTACTGTTGTTGTGACTCATTTATAGCCAGATCCTTCGACCTTCCTTTGTACTCTCAGCTGCAGGGAAACTTCAGGGCCGATAGCAGGTAAACATCACCAAGCATCGCACTGAGAAATCACTGGAAACCCAGAGCTGCACACTATCCGCTCCAGCACAGGGGCCTGAGATGTGATCGGGGCAGGAAATATCCCAGAATTCCCTTCTTCCTGTGGCACTGCTCACCCGCGTTCGGTCTGCTGTCGAGGCGTACGCCCACGCGTGTGAAAATAGCATGTTCTGGAGTCATCGCGGTTTCAGCGAGTTCATCTTTTTCACACGTTTGTGCGTGAGCGAAGTGTATGTCCGTTTGGCTGGCTCATCTGCAAGTCAAGACCTCTCCGGTTACCGCCAGCGGTGCGCTAGGCTAACGGAGCACCTGTTACTGTCTTTAAGGAGTGTAGTGCTGGTGGGAGTGAGCAGGAGCTATCTGAGAACCAGGAGAGAGAGAGAGAGAGAGAGAGAGAGAGAGAGAGAGAGAGAGAGAAGCGAGGTGTAGGTCTGTGTTCAGGGTGATTAGCCTGTACAGAGAGGCGAGGTGTAGGTCTGTGTTCAGGTTGATTAACCTGTACAGAGAGGCGAGGTGTAGGTCTGTGTTCAGGGTAATTAACCTGTACGGAGAGGCGAGGTGTAGGTCTGTGTTCAGGGTGATTAACCAGTACAGAGAGGCGAGGTGTAGGTCTGTGTTCAGGGTGATTAACCTGTACAGAGAGGCGAGGTGTAGATCTGTGTTCCTGGTTCCGCTGGTGCTGATTGGCATTTGGGTTCTGGAGATTACCACAGATGAAGGCTGACTAAGTCTGGCTCAGATCTCTCTCCCCCTCGTGAGGGAGTGTTTATGGCGGATCACCCCTCAAACCCCGCCCCCATCGCTCTATAGATAGACTGCGCTCCGGCCTTTAGCTGTGGATCACATGACTCTGGGCAGATCGCTGTGCTTCAGGTTCACCAGATTCCCGGTGCCCAGTGAGGAGGGAGGTGTGTGTTAGATCTCCTCTGTGACTCAGGGAGCAGTGCGGCGCAGTTAGAGCAGTAGATCTGTAACGGGTCACCTTCCGCTGTTACTGTGGGGCTTTCATCTTACTGAGCAAAACTTTCATCTATACACATTACTGCTAAAGCACACTCACACAAACTGATGAAGCACACACACTCATGCATACAGACACACACATACTCTCACACAAACTGATAAAGCGCACACTCACACATATGTATACACACACACACATATTCTCTCACATACAAACATAAACACACACACACACACACACACACACACACAGTATACTCAAACACAAGCACCCATACACACGCATGCACAGGCACACAGTATACTTATGACGCACACACGCACGCACACACACACACACACACACACGCACACAGAATACTCATACAGAATTCAGTTTTGCCTCATCGGAGAGCCTGTCACCATTACTGCAGCGGTGCTTCTGTTCCCCCAGGTTACAGTTGTTCTCTCTCAGGTCACTGCAGGCCCAGGTTACAGTTGTTCTCTCTCAGGTCACTGCAGGCGCAGGTTACAGTTGTTCTCTCTCAGGTCACTGCAGGCCCAGGTTACAGTTATTCTCTCTCAGGTCACTGCAGGCCCAGGTTACAGTTATTCTCTCTCAGGTCACTGCAGGCCAGGTTACAGTTGTTCTCTCTCAGGTCACTGCAGGCCCAGGTTACAGTTGTTCTCTCTCAGGTCACTGCAGGCCCAGGTTACAGTTGTTCTCTCTCAGGTCACTGTAGGCCCAGGTTACAGTTGTTCTCTCTCAGGTCACTGCAGGTCAGGTTACAGTTATTCTCTCTCAGGTCACTGCAGGCCCAGGTTACAGTTGTTCTCTCTCAGGTCACTGTAGGCCAGGTTACAGTTGTTCTCTCTCAGGTCACTGCAGGCACTTGTAACTTCACTGTCCGTCAGGGTTTCCTAAGCAGTTTTACCTGCTGGTGCACTTAGTGTTGTGCATCATTTAATAACAGGCTCTGCTGAACGTCTGTGATGTATATATTGTAATGAGTGCGCATTTACAAACCTAAAGGAGGCCTTCTTTTTGAGGAAGAGAATTTTTAATACTTCGTTATGTGTGTGGCCATCTGCTTGATTGTGTCCCAAATGTACAAAATCTCTGCTCAAGTGTTAATGTTGAGTCACAGCTATATCTCACCGTCACACTGTGCGTCTTTTTCGGACCTTCATGAAGCATGTGTTTGTCCTTCTGAGATTTAAATGACTGCTGTACTACGTGTGTCAATTCAAGTTTCAAAACATTACATCAGATAGCTGTTTGGCTCTGTGTATCATACGATACGCTTTTGCTTGAAGCTGGGAAGGGCAATTCCAGTTGTGGAGTGACAGTGTGTGGGTGTGCGTGTGTATGTGTGTGCCTGCACGCATGAGTGTGTGTTTTTTTGTTTCCCCCAGTTATCCTGACTAAATAAGCCACTTGGCTTCGCACAAAAACACGAGTTTACTAATAGATTTGAGCATGGTAAAATGTTTTCTATTGTGACTCAAGAACAGTATATAGTGGTCATTCAAGAGCTTTCCAAAAAAAGCAGCTAAAACATCAAATTTTGTAAAGCAAAGAACATAGTTGACACGAAAGCCAGGAACAGATACAGCCCGCATTGTCCATCTTTGGCTTAAAAGCGTACGTTCTCGGCTTTGTTTCACCGTGTAGAAGTTACGGAGCGCGCTACAGCTAGCCCTCCCATTACAGGCCACAATTTATGTAACGTAATTAAACATAGTTTAGCTGCTGTTTGTTTTCCCAAACACATCCACACAGACCCCCAGGGGAGCGTTGCATTAAGGAGATGAGAACACTTCAGATTACAGACAGCCTACCAGCGAATCATTCACTAGCAGCTGTTGTGCACAAATATGTCTGCCTTCTCCGAGAAGCAGTGCTACACCAGCAGCAGGTCATTTATTGTCGAGCTCCGAAGGGACAACCTTCATTTTTCACCAGCAACAGACCGTTACTGAGATTCACTGTCCTGCTGTATCTCTTTAAGAGTAAATGTGCTGAGCCATCAAATTTATGTCAGGGAGGTATGTGTGTGCGACTATAACAGCAGCAATAACAGTTTTACTGGATTGAAGACCATCAAAACTTTAATTGGTTTCAGAAAGTTTTGTTATACAACATGCAAGTTTTGTAAGTCACCACGTAGAAGCACTTAATGAGTGATTGATATGTATTGCAATGCAATAATTGCAGATGCTTGGATAACCAGTATTTGCATCACAATTTCGAAAAGCTAATGTAGCATCCATCTGTTGTAATTCATTAAGGCACTCTAATAGGCATGTAGACAGTTGACATTATCTAGTACTGTCATATTGATGCAAGGGCAAATTGAAATTGATGTTATAATTTAATAATGTGTATGAATGCCAAAAGCATTGTCAATTTGAATGAGTACAACGATTTGACGGGAGGGAAAACATTTTGCTATAAAATGTCGAGTCACTACTGAGTCGGGAAGTGCTTAAGGAGCCTCTCTTACACAAAATGGAGGAAAGTTTTGGAGGGCCACATCTCAGCTCAGCGTTACAGTCAGCAATGCTTTTCCATGGGCTTGCTTTCTGATGTAGGACACATGTACCGTACCATGTACTGTATTAAAAATGAAGATTTTGGGATCACTAAAAGCTAAGCTGTCCCTTCTTTCAATAATCTGTATTCAGAAACAGCACCTCACTCTCATGACCATCAACACTGAGTGTATTTTAATCTGATCACAAGGTCAATCTAATTATACTTGGGCTGGAATGTCGTGTTAGACACGAGATCAATGCGGGGATCAGTTCGCCAAGCATAGAGGCAAAATGAAGGTCAAATATTTGCTCTAGTATTTTGAAAATAATTTCATTAATGTTTGTCAGATTTGAAAGAATGCACGCCTTTTTCATTAAGTGTGAAATCGGAATGAAAGCTTTGGTAATGTAGCTGTGATTTTCTGGTGCTACTCTGACACCATGCAGAGTTTATTCTTTTGTCTGCGTCACAGAATGGAACCTGCTGTTAGAGTACGTTTTATATGGCCTTATGGGAAATGTGTTCTTTTATATGGCCTTATGGGAAATGCGTTCTTTTATATGGCCTTATGGGAAATGCGTTCTTTAGTGTACTCCTGTGGGAATGATGATGTCTCTCATTCTGGGTTGTGTGTATCGTAAACACTAAAAAAGTTCAGCGTATACTAAGAGCAGCAGTGGGAATGGTTCAGCGTGGAGTAAGCCTGTTAATAAGCCAGATTCTGGCGGTAAAACAGTGGCACTGAATGTTTAACCCTTCACTGTCCCGTTACAGGATGATGAAGTGGTGCTGCAATGTGTGGCCACCATCAAGAAGGAGAATCGCAAGTTCTGTCTGTCCGCCGAGGGGCTCGGCAATCGATTATGCTTCCTGGAGCCCACCTCTGAAGCAAAGGTAAGCCTGGAGGTGGCGTTGTGTTTGCGTTCACTGGGAAAAGGCCGCGTGGCATGTTAGCACAGGAGTTAGCACTCCTGCTACAGGGTAAAAAAATTATCCCACCTATATTACAAAATGAGTAGTTTATTTAATACAAATTATACTATAAAAAAGTGCTTTGTTGTCCCCATGAATTCCATGCATAACGTATAATGTAAATGATGAAGAACTACATTCCCTCTGAGAGATAATGTCAGGACGTAATCTGTTCTTTTGTGCTGTTATTAGCTTCCAGGCAATTATATAATAATTTCATTGAATTAAAACTCTGAGGAAAGGAAAGAATGATTATAAAGCAATCTTTCCTCATTAGGCTATTGGGCGTTCCCCTGTGGCATCCCTTGAATTAACAGCTGGAGTATCAGAACAGGAGTTATTTACAGTTGGCTGAATGTGGCAGCGCATAGCAGCTGCATTGTATTAAGACTGATTCAAACAGAGAGAAATCAGACTGCTTTCCTTTAATGATAAAGGAAATAATAATTCTCAATTATGCACCTTTGTAATTGAGGCACTTTACTTTAGCGAGTTAAATGTGAATATAAGAGGTGTAATGATCAGAATCAGTGGACTTCAGTTTTACTGTTTGAAAACGATGCTGATTGGTGCTCGACTCTTGTCAAAATTCAGTTATTATCGAAGAGCGAAACCTTTGCGGTGAAAGTCAGGAGCGCAGTTCTTACCTGAGAGGTCACCTGGACAACAATCTATTCGAAAGAGAGGATTACGGGATATTATGGAAATTATGGGGCGGCCATTATCTGGAGGCGGTTAGGTTGACTGGGCCTTATAAGGATAGAGGCTCAGGCCACAGTTGCTAACTTAGTTAGCAACCTTAATAGTTCGTCCACTCACAGTCAGTGGTTCCAACTATGGAAGTTAGCATCTGTGCTTCTGGGAAACGCACCCCTGGATAAGAGCATCAGCTGAATAACTGTAACGTAATGAAACATGGTGGCATGCACCATGTGACCAGAGTTGCTTGGTCACGTGAAACCGAGCACAGCGATGTCATTGGTCTTCAGCTTGGTGTGGAAAGCGGGGGTGCTCCTTCTCTCCCCTGGGTGCGGCGCTGGCTGCAGGGGGTTCTGGGAGTCGGCGGGTGTTGACAGAGTGCTTGGCACAGCAGGCGTTTGGCTCCGTGCCCCTCAGCGAGGTCCAACATCAGGAAAGCATTTAGGGCCGTCTCCTCGCTGCTGGGCGAAAGCGAATCCCAGCGGAGGCGTCCGCGCAGATGTACACAGAATTTACAAATCAACACTACTGATGTAAGGGCCACTCCACTGGCACGGCTGACCGCCCTGGCGATTAATCTTCAGCCAGTTATAGTGTTTAAACACACAATGGCGGAAATTCCCCGTCCAAACAAACACAAAGGAACGCAGCACCACTTTTGAAATATGTAGGTGATGAATGTTTCAATAAAACAGAGGATATGCAGACTAAGGGCACTGGATCATTGCTATAATACCAGCCCTTCATGTGAAAAGGCCGTAAGAGGTGTATGTGAAGGAGGGAGCTTACCAGGGTTAAAAAAATCTAATGAAATACTGTACGGCAAACTGCCAGTGCTGCTTATTGGGTCCCCAGGGATAGCCCCGCCCCCTGCTGTCACTCAGGAGATTACAGCCACTCTAATTAGTGGCATTTCCATTGGGAGCCCCTCCCATTGATAATAAAACATGTCGTCAGTGGACAAGTGGCCATGAAGCTGTCAATCATCGCCCCACCACACCCACTGCCATGATAACACTGTCCCTACTTCATTTACATTGCATCCTCACCCTGACCTACTCCTACTGTCTCACTATCGGTCCAGTTCCACTCACATTGCATACTAAAACTGACCTACTCCTACTGCCATACTAATATCGGTCCAGTTCCACTCACACTGCATACTAAAACTGACCTACTCCTACTGCCATACTAATATCGGTCCAGTTCCACTCACACTGCATACTAAAACTGACCTACTCCTACTGTCTCACTAATATCGGTCCAGTTCCACTCACACTGCATACTAAAACTGACCCACTCCTACTGTCTCACTATCGGTCCAGTTCCACTCACACTGCATACTAAAACTGACCCACTCCTACTGTCATACTAATATCGGTCCAGTTCCACTCACACTGCATACTAAAACTGACCTACTCCTACTGCCATACTAATATCGATCCAGGTCCACTCACACTGCATACTAAAACTGACCCACTCCTACTGCCATACTAATATCGGTCCAGTTCCACTCACACTGCATACTAAAACTGACCCACTCCTACTGCCATACTAATATCGGTCCAGTTCCACTCACACTGCATACTAAAACTGACCCACTCCTACTGCCATACTAATATCGGTCCAGTTCCACTCACACTGCATACTAAAACTGACCCACTCCTACTGTCTCACTAATATCGGTCCAGTTCCACTCACACTGCATACTAAAACTGACCCACTCCTACTGTCATACTAACATCGGTCCAGTTCCACTCACACTGCATACTAAAACTGACCCACTCCTACTGCCATACTAATATTGGTCCAGTTCCACTCACACTGCATACTAAAACTGACCCACCCCTACTACCATACCTATAATAGTTTAGTTCCACTAACACTGCATACTCACCCTGAGCGAGTCATACCTTTCAAATGTCCATTCTCACCCCTTATAGCATTATTACAGAATGAATAATGAGTAGCAATAGAAGCATGCCACATTAGTGTGCTGTCCTCCGCAGACTTACAGATTGCGGCAGATGAAAATCCCAAAAGGTTAGATCTCTTGGAGCTGCTGGAGCCACCATGTTTGACACCAAATATTATACCACAGAGAATGCAATAGAGATCATGCATCTTTATCATTCTAATGTTTGGTCATGTAAAAGAGGTACATTTTTTTTAATGTCTGCATTTTTATATATTAAGTTTCCAGCTACGTGATTTGATGTTGTCAAGACTGTTTTCATCAACGGGAAGATGTTTCTAATTATGTTGGTCAAAATTGTTGTGAATGATTCATAATAGCATTATAAATCGTCTGTAAAAATGATTGCTATTTGCTAATTACTTGCTAATTGAAGGGGAGTGTGATAATTTGGGCGAGTCTTATTGGTTGCGGCCCATTGCAGTCATGCAAATATGTTTGCCGCGGTGTAGCAGGTAACAGTTTTGACTGTGTTACTGTGTTGTTTCTGTTGGAAAAAGAGAATGTGCGTCATCGTAAGGAAAATGTACCAGCACTGTGGCGAACATACTGCTCTGACTGTGTAAAGCTGCTTTCACACCGGACGCGAAACGATTTTTTCGCACGACAGATTACATTCAAAGTCAATGCGAAGACGCGAATATACGCGTTTCGCGTGTATTCGCGTCTTTGCATTGACTTTGAATGTAATCTGTCCTGCGAAAAATTTGTTTCGCGTCCAGTGTGAAAGCTGCTTTAGAGTTACCGCAGTTGACGTAGCAACCCACAGATTTCCGCAGTTGCAAATAAAAGAGCTGATCTGAGTAGTAATTATTGTGAGAGACTCAGCAAACTCACGTTCCTTCTCCTTCACAAAAGAATTGAGCACTCTGTCTTCCTCAGCATTCCCACACAACGACAGGGCATTATGTGAAGTAATTTAGGTTATAATGTAATTATAAGGGCATATTGTTCAGTACTGCATATCAGTAGATCATTTTACTCTTATTTTAAGCAGTTAATAACCCTCACAGTGAATCATCCATTATAGCTGAGTCAGAGAGCGTGACTCAGACCTCGCAGAAATAGCCTTCAGTGTTTGACAGCGCCGCATTAGGTTTGACATGACGGGAAAGGACTTTAAATTAGCCCATAGGTACGAGTGTGTGAGAAAGCGGCGCGTGTGTGTGTGTGGGTGTGTCCTCTGAAGGATTAGTGACTAGTCCAAGGTGTGTTCCAGGTTCTTCTCGCCCATCCTGTGCAGGACCTTGGACAGGAGTAATCGAGTTTGATAATGGATGGATGACTGGATGAATGGATGTATGGAGGGGGGACTGCTCAGGGTAAAGACTCTTCAGTTAGCTCCTCGCTGACTCTGTCCGTCCCCTTCTCCCCGCAGTATGTACCTCCAGACCTCTGCATCTGTACCTTTGTGCTGGAGCAGTCTCTCTCTGTCCGAGCCTTACAGGAGATGCTGGCCAACACCGGCTACAACAGCGAGGGGGTGAGTATTAACGCAACATAGCATGACATAACGTAGTGTAGCATTCTAGCATAGCATAGCATGGCATCACACAGCATAGCATACCACAGCATAACGTAACATAACATAGCATAGCATTGCATAACACTGCATTAGATAGCATTACACAGCATGACATAACATTCGGTGACAAAGCATAGCATTACACAGCATAGCATGATATTACAACATAGCACAACATAACATAGAATAGAACCAGTGGCGGCTGCTGAACAGAAAGCGAGGGGACAGACAGTATCCCATGAAGCGGATGATTATTGACCTGTTTTCAATCATTGGTCTTGATTAACACATTTTCCAACAATATGAATAATTCTTTGGCAGTTTAACACACAGCTTCCTTGTTAACTAAATGACCAGGCCATTCAGCCCAGCAAAGTAAGCCATTTTCCTACAAATACAGATAAGCAAACTTGTAATTTACGTAAGAATTAGATTTTATCTTACAATGAATCGACCCTCATCACATAGCCCCCAGTGTTTCTGATTTTACTACAAGATCTCGCAAACTATTCAGTCCTGTGACTTTCCTCTGCATACTTCTAAATTCACCAAGGGTGCTTTTCATTATGCTAACTTATGCTTCCTGGCGTTCTCTCATTCTCCCGTGACCGGAGATCATTCCACCTCCTCCATTATAAAAGATATTAAAAACCCTTAAATGCACCTGAAGGAGATAAGGAGAGAGGAGACTTCTGAAGGAGTTTAGAGTGGGAAAATACAGCTCTATCTCACACAGGAGTCTGACATCGCTTACTGGAACATTCTCACTGGGAGGAGCTAGGACACGAGGAAAGGACGTGACTGAGGGCAGCGAGGAGACACCTTAGCATAATGAAAAGGACCTGGTGTATGAGCTCGCATACTGTGAGCAGAACTGCACCTAAAAAGTCTCCATTATGTGCTGTTAGTCTTCGGGCCACTTCCACCAGTCAACAGTTCTGCACACCTGCCCAACACCAACCAGCAAGAGGGACCCATTTTATGTCCTTTTAGTAATAAAATGACCTTTGAAAAAAAACTCACTCAACTTGGTGTGTTTGACTGATGGTAGCTAGATATTGCGCCGGCCATATTAGCTGTCCTGTCGACTCCTGATGAGAATCACAGCTGTTGAAGTGTAAGAACCCTCTCGTAACCGATATGTTCACATTCCTGTACTTCCAAACGGCCCGACAAGCAAAGAGCAACGATAAGATCAACTGAGATGTCCGCTCAATGACTCAATACGAAAAACAGAGTAATGCAAATAGCGCTGCTTTCCAATATATTTGCTCGGCTATTACGATTAACATTTTTTATGGGTTAAACAAAAATACTTTTAATAGATATCCCACTGCTTGTCCTTACACACTGAAATGGGCGTCATAAAGAATTTCCACTGCGGTGCTATCAAAGCCTAATCCTGTTTTTATTAGCCTGGGTTGTATTTCTCATAAATGAACGTGTTGAAAATGGTTTTCTTGGAACCGAAGTTAAAATGCTTCCTTCGTAATAATGTGTCAAGTGTAGATAAATCGTAAGGATAGGCCGTACAGTACCTGAATTATTCCTTCTTTTGTTAAGCGCACTCATCCTGTGATGTTCTTCACATCTGATTTACACTCCAGAGTTTTATTGACAGGCCTGTACAGACAGAGTTTCGATTGTAGTGCAGGATGACGGTTTAACTGCACTGACGGAGTAAGCAGGCCATATAAAACCAGTGACACAGCCTCTGTATTGCAGTAATCCATAATGCACTTACAACAGCAATGTGATTGCAAGTGATTACCTTTCACTGTATGGATGCAGTGTTCTCCTTCAAAATAAATATGATCTCATAATTGCTTTTTTCTGTTCAGAAGCTGAAACTTTTTGCCAGGTGAAGTGTTTTGTTCAGTTAAAACCATTGTTTGGATTGATGGTAATTTCACATCCTGCTGCCAACTTGTCTTTATGCCTTTATCTTGTCTGACAGAACAGTTATTCACATGAACTGGACAAAAAAACGCCCAAAACCAGTGCTTCCTAAACGTCTCCTGCAGTACTTGTCCTGCATGTTTTAGATTCCTCTCTGCTCCAGCACAAGTGATTCAAACGATCCGCTCAGGATCAATCAGCTTTAGGGGGCTGATGACAATCTGATCATTTGAATCACCTGTGCTAGAGCAGGGAGAGATCTAAAGCATGCAGGACAGGTGGGCCTCCGGGAGAGGTCTGGGAAACACTGCCTCAAACTATAGCATTCTCTCCGAAGGTAGTGGCAGCACCACGGGGAGAGGCTGATGGGTTTAGAAAATCAACCGGATTAATATTCTTGGCTTCAAGAACAATCACAGCATTTACCCGATTCCCACAGGAACTGTTTGACTCACTGCATTTTTGAAAAAGCAAAGTTTGGCCTAAATGTGGTTTGACAGAAATAGTCAAAGTGTCACCAGAAGAAAATAATTTTTTTTTTTATACACTAAGACATTCACAGCAAGATTGAACAGATTCCCAATAAAACAGATTGACTGGTAATTGTATTTGGAATTGTAGTTATGCATTATCGATCAGGTTCTTCCTCTGTGCATCAGGAATGTTAAAAGAAGATTTGACAGGATTCCCATTAAAACTTTTAGAGTTAATATTAAAATTTTTTAAAATCAGAGGTTTGGCCTGGTGGTGGCGCTACAGAGAAGGTCATAGGGTGAGTTACATCGATAACAGCCCTTCTATAAGTAGCGAAAACGATCGCAAGAAGTGTTACTTGATTCCCATCAGAACTGTTTGAGTTATTGCATTTGGTAAAGTTTGACCAGGTGGTGGCGCTAAAGGGAAGGTCGTAGGGTCACATGAAACAATAGGGTCTGTCCTCCATGTGCCAGGAATGAACACAAGAGGTTTTATGCCGTTCCTATAAAAACTGCTCTAGTTATCAAGTTAACAGAAAAAGATGTATGGCAGATCCATATATATTCCCAAAAACTCAGTTTTGGGGATATAAATTAATGGGTACAGGCTAACCTTCCAGTAGTCATTAACATCAAAATTAATTAATGTCAATTCACGCGGACCTTGCCTATTGACACCAAATGATTATTTGTCATGTTAAGGGATCTGTGCGTATTCTAGTTGAGAGAACTCTGTGATGCGGAGATAAACCTGCTCTGTCGGGATGCTGTGACAAGCAAGAGCAGCGTCACCAGAGTTCCAGATGATCGCCTGTTTTCTTCTTAAGCGGCTTTCACACCGGACGCGAAACAAATTTTTCGCACGACAGATTACATTCAAAGTCAATGCAAAGACGCGAATACACGCGAAACGTGTGTATTCGCGTCTTTGCATTGACTTTGAATGTAATCTGTCGTGCGAAAAATTTGTTTCGCGTCCGGTGTGAAAGCAGCTTTACTCTTCAGTTTCCAGCCGTTTAGCATTGAAAGGCTGAAGCGAGGAGGGAGGACATGCTCCGGAGCTGCTCTGCATTCAGCCGCCGTGCGCCGCGCTGGGCTGAACTGGTCTCGGCCTGCCGCCGCTATCGACGCGGCGATAATCCAGGCCTCCCTGTGGAGACAGAACAGACTCCGCTCCTGTCATCTCATTACTGCATCACCGTGTTCCCTGGATCACAATTTTAAACTTGCCTTTGAATAAAAGTCTTAAAATGGGACAGACGTTAGATCTGGGTTAGGAAACCCTGCTCCTGTTAGAGCCATAGCCCTGCATGTTTCAGATGTCTGTCCTCTCTAACACTCCCGAGTCAAACGTTTGCCTTGTTACCAAGCCTTTGACGAGCTATAGCCATTAGAATCAGGAGTGTTAGAGCAGAGAGACATCTAGAACATGCAGATCTATCACGAGCAGGGTGCACTACCTCTGTGTTTCAGAGATGTGACAAAAATACGCAGACTGAACTGCAGACAGGTAGATTGCCATTTTATCGAGCAGCGTCAGAACTGGCTCGCAGCACAGCTAAGGGTGAGGCTATATCCACACCAAATCAGCCATCATGTTTAAGACACCAATCCTCTGTTCATGTAAATGGGGGTAGTGTTTTTAGGCTGCAGCAGTGGAGACAGCAGGGAATGTCTAAAAAATGCAGCTGCCCTGCAGTGAAACAGTTGAAACTGTTTTAGAGAAGCACAATCCAGCAGCGCACTGCGGTGACCAATCACGTAAGAGGGGTATAAGGTCAGAAGATGACATCACACAAAAGGGCCATGCACTGACACGCCCATAGTGCTACCTAACTCTGTGGGAATCGCCATGACGCCTGATTTGGCGAGAATGCAGCCTCATGGTCGCCCGTGAGACGTATAGATGTGGGAGTAAAGTGGATCATGTGACTCAGTGTTTCTCGGGGCAAACTCATGTACGATATTTTCTTTCTTTTGATCGAATGATCCAAGGATTTTAGTGCCCTGAGAGCCGAAGCTTTATTGTTTGAATGGCTGATGTTCAACACAACACACACACCCAGAGCTCCACGTCTGTTTAACTGTGAACGTATAAAAGCTGTCATTTTATTCGATACTGAAGGAATTTGTGGTTGATTCTTGTACACATTCCAAATGGAAAGAATCAGTCTTTCTATTCATTTTCTTAATTTTATCGCACTCATTTGTAAAACTCGCGCTCTGAAGAACCTTGCACTTAGAATCTGACCAGCACTGCTGATACAGACCTGGTCCTGAAACCTTCCCTCCCTAAGTCTGATTTATGAGCTCTCAAAACCAGTAAACATTGATAGATGAGGCTTGGCACAAGTTTTGCAGATGAGCTATAACGTTCATACTTTCTATTTTGTTATTTTCCTTGTCTTTATGCCTTCCATAGAGGTGCGCAAAGAAGGTAAGCAGTCATACAGTTATATACGCTTGAGGGAAGCTGGGCAGCAGACATAAAATAAAATATAGCTTTCTTACCGATTTCACTAAACCATAGGCTTATGCATACTCTGAATTTGTTCACCTTTGTCATAATATATTGTCCACCTCTGAGATTCAATTTCCATTCCATTTTCCTGATCGACTTTATTACTTGTCTGTATTACATTAATAGCCCTATGTGTACATTGGGGAATCCTCGAAGCAGTTAACAGATGGTTTTCACATGGACGATGTCTTAATTACCAGTCTGTACGATCCCCGTCGTGACGCAGCATTATCGCTGGAATTGACACATCGGAGTGCTGTCTCCGCAGGCGGCGCAGGGCGGCGGACACCGGACGCTGCTGTACGGTCACGCCATCCTCCTCCGGCATTCTTTCAGCGGAATGGTGAGCGCGCGCGACAGCCGTTAATCCTAATTAGGAGCGATGCTATGGCGAACCTGCTGCTGTGTTAACGGGGATATCGCTATCGCCGGAGATTATAGTGTCACTCTGTACACTTGTTTGCACGTTCTGGTTGTATGTCGTGTATTTCAGTATTGCATAAGTACCCCTTTCGGAATACTAAGTTTGTATTTTATGCATTAACAACTGCATGTTAGGTTGTGTGTTTACAAGTATATTTTGAATTTTGTGACCATAAGTACTGTTATTTACCGACGAGTATGTAGTATTAACTAACATTTAAAAACAATGGTTAGTTTATGTTTATTGCTGTTTAAGCAAAGATCTATGCCTTCACAGGCTGTGCAAGTGTGATGATTTACATTTTGGGGTAATAATGCTTGTGTCTGCAGTACCTGACGTGTTTGAAGACGTCACGCTCCTTAACGGATAAGCTGTCCTTTGATGTGGGTCTTCAGGAGGATTCTACAGGTAACACACACCTGTACAATGCAGTTACACACCTTTACTGTGCTCTGCAGAGCAGCTGCAAATGACGAAGGGAAAAGGTTTCTCCGTGATGTTATACTGCGCATGCCACAGTACTTTCCTGTCTCTGGAGAAAGCTTGTAAGTCACATTTCAGACATTTTGAGAAAAATGGGCAAAACAATCAACCCCGTCCTTAAGGCCATGCCTTTTACCGTTCCTCTGTTTGGTGTTTTTTTGGAAACCTGTGCATTATTATTTCTACACAGTTCCGTTGTGAAATGATGTGGAAGAAGCCAGTAAGTCCAACATCAAAATCATTTTCCTCAGAAATGTGACTTACTACCTTTCTCCATTAAAGGCTGGCTGTGATATCATACCTGCACATGGCCGAATGCACACCTGTGTTTGTAATGTCACACGTGCTCAGGTGAAGCCTGCTGGTGGACCATCCACCCCGCCTCGAAGCAGAGGTCCGAGGGGGAGAAGGTTCGCATCGGGGACGACCTCATCCTGGTCAGCGTGTCATCTGAGAGGTACCTGGTGAGTACATGCAACCTTCGACTGGATTACGACCACAGGAATGTCACCTGGCTAAGTCAAATGTTTGACATCACCCATTGGCTTGGATGCTGCTATGCCGTGCGATTTGTAGCCAGAGTCCGAGAAATACAGCCGTAGAGTCTGAGTCGTACGCAGAGTGTTAGGTGCAGCAACGTCATCTGCTTCTGATTTACCCAAAAATATTCCTTTATTGTTCAAATGGAACACAATCTTAACCAATCAGCACATGGAGAAGGATGGAACAAAGAAAAACAGATGTTGGGTTTACATTTTCTTGTGGATGGAAATGCTTGACTTCAGTATTTTTACGTTAGAGTTACCAATGACTTGAGTGAAGGGGGTCTCAGTGACCTATACTGGAGCCAGCCAGAGCGACCCTGAGAATAAGCCTTGAAGCACCACTCTTCCTGCTTGTTAATAACACAAGCTGTATTAAATAAACCATCAGACTCCCTGCTCCTCTCTCCCGGTGCAAGGGCAGCTGACTGGGTCACAGAACCTATTCCCTCCATGATTTGCTGCAGGGGCATTGCTCCCTACAAATTTTTTGCGCTGCACTGTGGCAGCAACCACCCAGACAGCAGTGCTGTTACTGCTGACTTCTGGGAAATAATGGGAATAGTTTTACGGAAGCTGATGGTAGTGGAGAACACAAGCAGTACACCGAGATTTCACACCAGTACCACATCATAGCACCTAATGTACCTCTGACTAAGAACCAGTCCTGGCTTGTGTTGCTCACAGTAATTCAACACAAGACTGAAGCCAAGGGAATAGTTACTGAGCACAGCAATGATTTGCTAAAGTGATGATCTTAAATACCTGCTGAGATCAAACGTTTACTTTATCCCCATTTTGTCAGTTTTGAACAGCGTATGAAAACATCTTACCATTTTTTCCCTCCATTAGCACCTGTCCATGTCCAACGGTAGCATCCAGGTGGACGCCTCTTTCATGCAGACGCTGTGGAATGTGCAGCCCACCTGCTCGGGGAGTAATGTAGCTGTAGGTGAGTACTAGCATAGCTTTGGGTGAGTACTAGCATAGCTGTGGATGAGTACTAGCATAGCTGTGGGTGAGTGCTAGCATAGCTGTGGGTGAGTACTAGCATAGCTATGGGTGAGTGCTCGCATTGATCTGCGTGAGTGCTAGCATAGCTGTGAGGTAGCACTAGCATAGCTGTGGGCGACTGTTAGCATACCTGTGCATGAGTGCTACTGTGGCTGCAAGTGAGTATTAGAATAGCTCTGGTTGAGTGCTAGCATAGCCATGGGTGAATGCTACCATAGCTGTGGGTTAGTACTAGTGTAGCAGGAGATGAGTACTAGCATAGCCATGGGTGAGTGCTACCATAGCTGTGTGTGAGTGCTATCATAGCTGTGGATAAATGCTAGCGTAGCTTTGAGTGAAATAATTTGTCATTAACCTTCTTGAGCATATTACCCACCGGCAGTTGGGAAAATTAATTTGAAAAAAAAAAAAAAAAATCAGTGATCTCTCTCAGGTCAATTTCAGTAATTGGGGCAATATTTTGTCAACCTCAAACATAAGGGAGTAATTTTGCAAAATTGTGAAGGTTTATAAGTCATCAAATCATATGCAAATGATCAACAAACGACTTAATCATTCAAA
Source organism: Gymnothorax javanicus (assembly GCA_029692085.1). Taxonomy (NCBI): domain Eukaryota; kingdom Metazoa; phylum Chordata; class Actinopteri; order Anguilliformes; family Muraenidae; genus Gymnothorax; species Gymnothorax javanicus. The sequence continues at coordinate 2,692,309 of CM056198.1, forward strand.
ACCGGAAGGACTAGGTCAGGGTCGAAGCAGCTCGCTAATGCTAACTTATTTATTTATTTATTTAAATTTCGCATCTCCAAACCCACCTGAATCTGGAATGCCCAGCTGGCTAACTATGTACAAGGTTTGCTCGTCTGCGACCCCTTGTTGCTAATTCAGGGGAGTGAAGACAGTTCACGGCTCTCCTCTGAAGCACGTGCCTGTAAACTTCTGCTTCTTTACACTCATTAGTTGAATCATGGCAAGTTCAGAACGAGGGCGGAGGATACCCAAACATGAACAAGCTTAGAATCTTCCTGACGAGCGCCCGGCTAGCCTACAGGAGGCCCCTAAGGCACGAACAAAGCTACCATTTTTTTTTTTTTTTATTTCTTTTTATTTTATTTTATATTTCCCTTCCTGGCAGTCCCTTCCCAATTTGCATCCCTGTAGCGTGATGGCCAATTGTGCACTACTCTGAAAAAGCTGCCGACCACTGCTGTCGGTACGACCGGGGCTCAAAGCCGCGCCGTGATAGTCACTTCTGCTCTGCAATGTGGTGCTTTAACCGAGTAATGCTAATTTATGATTCAGAAAAAATTTACTGGGACGATGCCTGGTTTTCCTGTAGTGCAAAGCCAGCCACAAAATGGTACATTAACCATATTGAGTCATGTGAGTCAAATATCAAATTATACATAAATTTACTTATCTATAAATTTGCCTTTGAATTTTAATGAGATTCAGTAGCGCATGATATGACCATAAAGGTGCATATGGATCCCTTGTTTTATTTAAAATCCCTTTGTTCATGTGTTTTTTTTTAAACACTGAGATTATCCTGTGCTTCAATAGGGTATATCCTTTCCTCCAATAGGGTATTTGCTGGGGGGTCATGTGATGCGCCTGTTTCATGGGCATGACGAAACTCTCACCATCCCAGGGCCTGACGAGAGTGAGGAGAAACAGAGGTGAGCTTCTGTCACACGCTCTTCCGGACTCTTCTGGGGGCCGTTACACCGGACATCATCCTCTCTCCCATAATGGAAAGCCTCTTCTATAATTGGCCTTATCGCTAACATTATTAGATTGCTAAAATGCACTGCTATTAAGGACTGTCTGGGACTAGCACAGAATGCCTCCAATGACAAGTTTATTGTGCTGTTCAATTAGCCTGTTATCTCAGAGTATAGAGCAGGCTTCACGCGACACAAGCCATTAGCCTCTGCAGTGATTTGTACACTGCTCTCTGCCTTAATCATTGCGGTGGAATATCTCACCAGATCATTTATGGAAATTATGGATGCAGTAGAGGGATATGTTTGCTCCCCTGTGCACTTTAGAAGCTGACCTTTGAAGTCTTTCATCGAGAGAGTGTACAGGTGCTCTCATTAGTAGGCAATGAATACCCTCTCCGGGCGACCCACAATCCCGCAGTGGCAATAAGGGAATTTCAGCACTGTCCCAAGAGCTTGCTCTGGTTGCTGTTTTTAGCAGGTGGTTTTCTGTCGCTTAGGGCAGTGATTAATGGCAATTAATTGTTACTTGACAGCTTTGGCTTATTTTAGCTGTGTCCTTGAAGTGGAGGAGAGGAAGGTTGTGACAGAGGCCATTAGTTATAGGCCTCTTGGTCTCCCTTTAGGCGAAGGGACCTTTCCGTCTCCTGCCGCTGACGTTCACCTTCAGGAACACAGATCTGGAGAGCAAATCTCCGAAAATCGATTCACCTGTATGAGCTGGCTGCGGACTCCAGTCTCGACACTAAGCACAACATCCGAGGAGCATTTACAAAGGAAACTCGCGGTTCTTAGATTGGATTCCTGTAATCTTATTGTGCTCAGCATTGTGCTGGATGGCAAGCCAATCCATTCTTGACCTTGTCCTCGATATGTGCTTTCTCTCACAGTACAATTACAGGATTTTTCTACCAACACAAACACGCGCATGCACACACACACACACACACACACACACACACACATACACACGCCCATACACTAATGCTTATGCATGCAGTCACACATTAATTACTACCGCTAAAGCTAGCCACCTCTTGTATCTCATCTTCTAAGTTTCGAGTCGCATTAGCACAAGCCCATCGGACAAATCACATAAATAAGAGTTATTTCCCCCTCGGGCAGCGATGACTTCGGAAATAAATCGCCTCTGGTTTCGTTCTCTGCCAGGACCTGAGCACACGTCCAGTATGACTCTCAACCCGCCAGATTCGCAGCTGTAATGTTATAAATGTCCCTACTGGGGCTTTGACTTCTAAAGCCAATAATATTTTATTGCACCTGTGAAACATATTGTAGTCCATCAGCAAATGGCTGTTGAGAAAAGTTGTCTTTTCATTTGAATTTATTTGCTTGGAAAGAGCTTGTGTTGTTATATTCTGAGTGCTAAAGTGCAATCTCTCCCTGTCCTCGCGCCTGTAGAGCGGTGAACTACGAGACCGGTAAAGGAGGAGGGAAGGCCAGGTCATTATGGAGGCTGGAACCTCTTAGAATATGGTGAGTGGCCCTTTTATCGCCACTGTGTGTTCCCAGGACACCTGAGCGAGCGTCAGTACACGGTCGAAGAAGGGTCTTTACACGGGGAGGTGCATCGCTGTGTGTCACATGTTTACTACTGTAAATGTTTAAACGCTCACATTCAGAGCACAGCCTTCCTTTCGTCTCCGAACATAAAAATCCGTTAAGTCTTCTGCTGCATGTACCAATGAGCAACACTATAGTTGTACTTTATCTCTGACAATTAAGTAACTCCTGTTTTACACCAACATCTTTCCTTCTCTCCTCCTCTCCATATAATACACCGAGGTAGAGCACAGCCTTCCTTTCGTCTCCGAATATAAAAATCTGTGAAGTCTTCTGCTGCATGTACCGATGAGCAACACTATAGTTGTACGTTATCTCTGACAATTAAGTAACTCCTATTTTGCACCAACATCTTTCCCTCTCTCCTCCTCTCCATATAATACAGCGAGCACCATAATTAATTGGACTGTGACTTGTTATAGTTTTGGTTCTGTACTGTTGCACTTTGAGTTTGACAGGATTCAGGGACAGTGAGGGTGAAGTGCAGAATCTCAGCTTTAATTTGAGGGTGGATTTGTCCATGTTGGACGGACCGTGTAAAAATGACGGCAACTTTTGTACATTGTCCCTCATTTTCTGCTGCATCAAAAATACTGAGCAGTTTAACATAATTTAACGCTTAGAGAGCAAAACGCAGCTATCGTTGCTCGATGATGTAAGATATCAAAATCAAAGCTGTTGAAAATCTATCATGTGGCGACTTGTGTAAAAGAGCTCCCTCAGGGGAGCTCTTTTAAACAAGTTGCCACGTGATAGGTTTCCAACAGCACAAGATAATTAAATTTATATTTTAAAAAAAAATCATTTCAGTGCTCTAAGGGTTAAAACGACAATTATTTTTAATATGGGCACACAGTTACATGCAATAACTGCTTGAAGTCTGCGACACACAGACATCAGCAGACGCTGGGTATCTTCCCTGGTGATGGTCTGCCAGGCCTGTACTGCAGCATCTTCACTTCCTGATTGTTTTGGGGACTTTTTGCCTTCACCATGTAAAATGCATGTTCAGTTCGTTTCAGACCTGGCAAGGGTGTCACTGTCTAATGAATTATGGTGCTCACTGTACATGACCAGGCATTCTCAACATTACAACACAACACAGGAAACATTACTGCGATCACATTAGCATGTTTAGCACAGGGACATACTCTCAGAGACTTGTTAATTTTAGCTGCAGTCACTGAACCAGGAAAGAGATGTTTCACTATCTGGAATATTGTGACAGATGGAAAATTAAAAGAGCCAGTTTTTGCCCAGAGCCGATTGGCTGGCACTCTCTGATATAGAGTAGTTTCAGGTATGGGTGCACTGGAGCAGGTTTGGGATAGCAGGTTTGGGGTAGACGGAGCGGAAAATGTACTCAGGATTCAGGTAGTGAGCCTGTCCAGTTACAATCTCTGACCAGCAATAACCTCCCATCCAGCTCTGTCATGGCAGACCGCTGTTACCTTGTCACTATGCACTGAAACTGTGGGGATCCCACACCACATTTTAACTGAGGAAAGGAATTAAGCTTTACACAAGGGATCATCAGATCACGGTCCTCAAGGGCCAAGAACTGCTGGTTTTCCACCCTCCCTTTGCCTAGGAGTCAGGTGAGAGGACAGTCTGGCCAATCTGAAGCACAAATTGCTCAGTTAATTTGTAAATTACCTGGGAAATACGAAAACCAGGCCTGGATTTGGATTCGAGGGCCAGGCTTGATGATCCGGTTTGCGGTTGTTTCGCTACTTAAGCTTTTCGCTACTGCACTTCTGCTACTACACACTGCACTTTCGTTACTATGTCCAAGACCGTTCGCTATTATAAATAAATGCAAGTTAAGAACATAAATATTACTGAAGAATCATTAGTAAAACTTTATAAAAACCATTCGCATTACAGCTGAGGATATTTTTTCTGGGTTCGGACTCAATATGGACAATCAAACTAAGATCGAATCGGCAACAAACACTTTGTTTGATTATAGTAGTGAAAGTAGTGTGCGCAGTAGCAAAAGTACTGTAGTGAAAAGCCAAAGTAGCCAAACAACCGGTTGCCGATGATCCCTGTTATACTTACTGTGCAAGCAGAAACTGAAGACCTGGAGCTGCATTAATCTGTGGGTTATGAGAGGCGCCCTGATGGGAGTGTGGTGAGTGTCTGTTTCTCAGTCTGAGAGGGAGGGGATCTGTGCTTCCTGCAGCTGGAGTGGGAGCCACATTCGCTGGGGGCAGCCATTCCGGCTCCGTCACCTGTCCACCGGCCACTACCTGGCGCTGACAGAGGAGCAGGGGCTGGTGCTGCAGGACCGCGAGAGATCGGACACCACTGCCACAGCCTTCTGCTTCAGGCCCTCCAAGGTCAGAGGCCGAGAGATGTTACAGGCTGTGACCTAAGAACATCATATCAGTCAGTATAACCGTGTTTCCACCAAACACTTCTGGTATAGCACCCTTACAACCAGTACGGACTGGTACCAAAACCCTACATCTGGTTTGCGTTTCCACTGCTGACAGGACTCTTAAATATAGGCAGGGTTTACCGGATGGTAATATAGCTGCATGAACCACTTGTCCTTGTTGAGTGAGAGTGACGAGTCTCTTTTGACCAATCAACGGACTGCAGTGTTTCTAGCTCCACCCTCTAGTGTCGGATTAGTGTGCTATTACCTCAGAACAGTAGGAATGAAACAATGCGATTGATTGAAACAGTTCTTTTGGTACCATCCACAACTTTGACAGTGGAGACAGTAATAACCGTTCTAATGTGTAACGACCTGGAGTGAACTGAACCAGACTGCTCGGTGGAACCTGTGTTCGAGACTCTGGGAACATGGGGATAAAGTGAATACCCACTGGTTCAGTTTTGGTTTGTTTTGTTCCCTCCCCCTGCAGGAAAAGGTCGAGCCCGTTCCGAAGCGTGATGTCGATGGCATGGGCGTGGCCGAGATTAAGTACGGAGACTCCATCTGCTTCGTCATGCACGCGGCCACGGGCCTGTGGCTGTCCTACCAGGCGCCTGATGTAAAATCCTCCCGACTAGGACCCCTGAAGAGAAGGGTGAGTTTCTGAAGCTCTTGTTTTTCACTTTCAGAGCGTGGAAGGGGTGTGGAAATTGAAATAGAAAATATCCATGCGTCTGAAATGATTACGTCTGTGACTGCAAACTCACCGCAGCTGACATGGTGGATGAATATGGTCTCGTTTACCACAACATTAATTTTAATGTTCCTCAAATCAGTGCAGATAAAACACCCGTTTCTGACTCTGAATGGTCATTCATTGCCAACTCAATCAGAAATATTACAGCAGGCGATTTTAATCTTCTGCCCCCACCATGTCTACGGCTGCGGATATACAGAGTTACACTCCATGTCTGTCTGTCCGTATGTACCTAAGTCCGTCCCACATGATGGTACGTGTTGTGCATCCATTTCTCCTACACCAATAAACAAAGCTCATTGTTCTGCACACATCTCTTATATGGATCCTAAAGATGTGCGCCTCATACTTTGCTTTGATTTTTAAAAATTTTGTAAGTGTTTATTCAACTCAGCACACCCACAAGAAATAACTTTACCTAACAGTAGCAGGGCAGATGTGTCCCATGGACACTATTTTTTCTAGTTTATAATATCAGCCCAGCTCCAGGCGCTGTCACACATTTGGGACCTGCAGTACCGTGACTCTGTGGGGGACATACATGCAATATTTCCCAAACGTTCAGACGCATTGCAGTGATAACACCACCCTGCATGTTGAAAAAAATTTTCTGCTGATTTCCCAAAAAGGCCTCATATTACCTCATTTGAGGATGCTGAATTAAAAAATGCGAGTAAAACATTTCTATCACAGTTTTTTCACAAAATAAAAATGAAGATATTCCTTATTATATGATATAAATCGACTTTTATGCACCGATCAAAACAGCAACAAATGCTATTTGGGTGCAGTGAAACACTGACAGATGTAGCAGAAAACATCTGTATCATGTCTGCATTTTCCTCTGTCAGTGGCTATATTACTACGCCTGACATCAGGATTAAGCACAAAATAATGTCCTGAGAATCATTCCACATGTGAAAATCAGCCAAGAATTGAACAAATAGTTCTCACCTGGCTCAGAGGAAAATAGAAATCATTTATTGTGGCAGTTTTTCCAGTGGTTAAGCACTTCTTAATCGTACAAGTGGTTGTCGAAAGTGACGATACTATGAAACGCTCATCATACATGTGAGAAAATGTGAAGTGCTAGAGCAAAACTGACGCTATTCTTGGAATCGGCGCCCTGAAGTTAGTAAGAAACAAGAATTGGGTTTTATTCAGCAAAAATGATGCAGGGTGGTGTAATGGGATGGTGGTGAGGTGATTAGAGGTGGAGATTTGGGGTCACACGAGGGACAGAGTGCAGTCAGTCCAGGCTCATGGCAGAGCTCCAGCGTGCACACATATCTGGGACAGGGTCCAGATTCAGCTGGTTGGCCTTCTGTCCCAGCCAGAGGAGGAAAATATCAAACTACGCTCCGACCCTGTGATGATGAGTAATGCTCCCCGCTGAAAAGCCCAGGTGGGATTCTGAGATGGTTTAAGCTGTGTTTATGAGCACTGTTTTTCACACTGAGCCACTCATAGCTGATTCTCGGTTTCTCAAAGTTGGCCTTAGGCTGGACAGAGCTGGTGATTATAATAATTTTGCAGGGCAACTGTTGAACAGTTAGTTGACCAACTAAGAGGGTCAGAAACCTGCGTTATGCCTGGTTAATGAGGGATAACCACCCCAAGACTCATTTCACCTCACCTCACCAAATTAAACCCCACGGTTTTGCAGATCTGACCCCCATATGGTGGTTTGGTGGTGCGGCTGCCACTGGGTCACGCTGACGCCTTGCAACTCGAAGGTTGTGGGTTCAAATCTGGCCTGGGGCCTTTCTGTGTGGAGCTGGTGTTTTCTACCCAGGTTTTGTGGGTTTTCTCTCACGGTCCAAAGACATGCATGTCAGACTAATTGGAGACACTAAATTGCCCATAAGTATGAATGTGTGAGTGAGTGGTGTGTGAATGTGTGAGTGAGTGGTGTCTGAATGTGTGAGTGAGTGGTGTGTGAATGTGTGAGTGAGTGGTGTGTGAATGGTGAGTGAGTGGTATCTGAATGGTGAGTGGTGTGTGAATGTGTGAGTGAGTGGTGTGTGAATGGTGAGTGAGTGGTATCTGAATGGTGAGTGGTGTGTGAATGGTGAGTGAGTGGTGTGTGAATGTGTGAGTGAGTGGTGGTGTGTGAATGGTGAGTGAGTGGTGTGTGAATGTGTGAGTGAGTGGTGTGTGAATGTGTGAGTGGTGTGTGAATGGTGAGTGAGTGGTGTGTGAATGGTGAGTGAGTGGTGTGTGTGCCCTGCAATGGATTGGTGAGCTGTGAACAGTGGGTCCCTGCCTTTCGCCCTGAAAGTCAGCAGGGATAGGCTCCAGCTCCCCTGTGACCCTGACTGGGAACGTGGTTTAGACAACAGATGTATGGATATACTGATGAATGTGTGTACAGAGCATCACTAGCTGTGTCCGTCTGCAGGCCTGTCTCCACGCAGAGGGTCATATGGATGACGGGCTGACGCTACAGCGGTGCCAACATGAGGAGTCCAGAGCCGCGCGCATCATCCGCAACACCACCGACCTCTTCCGCCAATTCATCAGGTGTGACCCCCCGCTCACGAGGTCATCAGGTGTGACCCCCACTCATGAGGTCATCAGGTGTGACCCCCCGCTCATGAGGTCATCAGGTGTGACCCCCGCTCACGAGGTCATCAGGTGTGACCCCCGCTCACGAGGTCATCTGGTGTGACCCCCGCTCATGAGGTCATCAGGTGTGACCCCCTGCTCACGAGGTCATCAGGTGTGACCCCCACTCATGAGGTCATCTGGTGTGACCCCCGCTCATGAGGTCATCAGGTGTGACCCCTGCTCACGAGGTCATCAGGTGTGACCCCTGCTCACGAGGTCATCAGGTGTGACCCCCGCTCACGAGGTCATCAGGTGTGACCCCCGCTCACGAGGTCATCTGGTGTGACCCCCGCTCATGAGGTCATCAGGTGTGACCCCCTGCTCACGAGGTCATCAGGTGTGACCCCTGCTCACGAGGTCATCAGGTGTGACCCCCGGTCATGAGGTCATCAGGTGTGACCACTTGCCATGAGGTGCACCTGACGGCAGTCACTTTGAAGGACAGACGTGCACACAACATAAGCACTGATCAAACAGGCTCCGGCACTACCTCCACTCTCCACACTTAGCCTTCCCACATCTGGCTGAGATAAGCTCAGGGGTAGCTTAGGGCCATGAAATTGCGGTGTTGGCTCGCTTTCACAAAAGCAGGTGTGAAATGAGCTGATTAGCCCAGGAAATAGCAGCGCTGGCCCACTTTTATAAAACCCGGTGTGAAGCCAAAAGATATCCCTGGAGATTGGGGTGCTTAGGTAAGCATTTCCTTTGCCCTAACAGTATCCAGGTGTTAAATGGCCCACTCATCGTGTTTTGACGTTGTTCAATAAAATCTGATCGTGCTAGTGTTTTCTCACTAGCTAGTATCACTAGCTAGTGCTAAATTTAGTGTCAGTCAAATTGCATAACTAGATGAATGTCCCCTTCCTCCCTCTATCTCTCACTCTTCTACTCTCTCTCTCCAATTCTTCCTCTTTCCTCCCTTTCTCTCTTTCCCTCTCTCTCCATCTTTCTTTCTATCTTTCCGAACTGCTCCATCTCTTTCCCTCTCCTCCCTGCATCTCTCTCTCTCTTTCTCTCTCTCTCTCTCTGTCTCTTCTCTCTCCCCCTCCTTGACATTTGACAGTGTTCCTTCAGAAGGTTGCTCTAAGTTTAGACTTGTTCCGTGCAGCAAGTGCCCAGAGGCGATGAGACGTGCTCGATGAGAGTCGCGATCTTTCATCTCTCCATCATTCATCTCTCTCTCTCTCTCTCTCTCTCTCTCTCCTACAGAGATCTGGACGGCCTGAGTGAGGAGACCCCCCGCACCGCGGTCACCCTGCCCTTCAGCGAAGTCCTGCAGACACTGAACGACCTCATCGCCTATTTCCAGCTGCCCGACGCAGGCCTGGAGCACGAGGAGAAACAGAGTTGCCTGCGCTCGCTGCTGAAGCGACAGGATCTGTTCAAGGAGGAAGTGAGCTCACAAGTAACCCAAACCCTGACCTCCTCAAGGAGGAAGTGAGCTCACGACTAACCCAAACCCTGACCTCCTCAAGGAGGAAGTGAGCTCACAATGAAGTAAATCTAAAATGACTCTTAATGCTTCACAGACCAGGCAAATGAACAGCACCTATGACTAAAATACACTAAAACGTCCTTAAAATGTGCAGCTCAGGCGTCTTAGAGAACCCCACCACCCAATATAAAATGGCGTAACCCACTAAAAACTCTGGGTCAGTGTTCTCACTGGACAGGTTAGAATGACTCTATCAGCTTGTGAGCTTCTGCTTGGGGCTGTTTGAGTCCTCAATGGCCAGCTTTAGCGGCTGGATGAAGTAGTATCAATTCCTACTAGTAGAAGTATCAATAATAATAATAATAATAATTATAATTATAATAATAATTATTATTATTAGTGTTGTTGTTGTTGTTATTATTGTTGTTGTTGTTGTTGTTATTATTATTATTATTATTATTATTATATCTATCAATTCCTAGAATTAGTAGCAGCTGTAATTGTTGTTATTATGATGATAATAACATGTTGATGATTATTATTAGTAGTAGTAGCAATAGTAGTTGTAATACTAGTCATAGTAGTTGTTACTATTATTATTATTACTGCTACTACTACTACTACTACTACTACTACTAATAATAATAATAATAATTTTTAGGTTATTATACGTCTCAGTGCAGTATCAGATGCTGATCTGTGGTGGCTGTGTTTCAGGGCATGCTGTCCCTGCTGTCAAACTGCATCGATCGGCTGAACGTGTACGACAGTCGCGCACACTTCGCGGAACATGCCGGCGAGGAGGCGGGGTCTGCCTGGAAGGATATACTTAACCTGCTCTACGAACTGCTGGGTACGACACGCCCCTTTACCGTTTCCCCGGTAACCTGATGTGGGCAAGAGTGTGTACTGTGGTGTACGATTCTTCCCTGCGAAAGATTCTTCACTGCATACTAGTCTTCTTGTGGACAACTTTTCCCGAGCATTTCTAGCTCTTGAGCGTTGACTTAGGTCAATTTTATGATTGCATTTTGACGTATTTTTACAATTAAACTGTGAATAAGCTTTGGTAAAAGAAACTTATATCTATCTTGTTTGAGTAAGCATAGATGATGTAGTTGAGTGCTATATGTTCACTACATTTTTTAAGGTCTGCAAGTTTGCTGGCATAAATTTAAGAATCTCAAGAAGTGTCAAAAACTTAGCTGGTCTTTCAATGATTATGCAAACTGATAAGTTCGTGGCTCTTGTCTGAGATATGCGCCTGTCAACCTCTGCTGCTTTAGATATAAATGTCACACACACTGAACGAGGGAGGAAGAAAGCTGAAGATGTGCTTGCTAACAGAACAACTAATGAGCGCCCGGGGACACTTGAGCAATGAATTGTGCCAACCCTAACCAACTGTATCCCTCCCATATCCCTGTGCAGCCTGAAGCCAGTTATGCACTGCGCTCACCAGGGCGCTGGCCACAGTCAGCTTTGGCAAGACACGGGATTCGATCTGATCCCGCAGCGGTCACTCTGCACTGTAAAGCAGGGCCTTTACCGAATGAGCCAAACCTGCAGCCCTGGAAAGGCCTGAAAATAAATGATTAGCCAGGATCTGGACTCTTAAACGACTGTGTTAACCCGGTGTCTGCCCTGCTCAGTTAGCGGAGACTCGATGACAGGTGTAGTGCTGTCGCTATTCGAGCGCCACACGGCTCTGTGACCCCCTGTCGGCCCGGCTCGTGTGATGGAGTGTTAGGCCCCTCACGGACACATCTCACACGCATTAACACCAGCCGCCATCGGCCCTCTGATCTCAGGGGAGTTAACTCTCTCCTGTAGCACTGCTGTCATCCGAGTGCTAAGCTAATCCTCTGGGAACTCTCAGCGTGTGCGGTGCAGCCCCGCATACGCAACCCTGAAACTCAGCACTTCAAACGCAGGAGCAGTCAGCTTCTATTCACATCACTTTCACACAGTAAGTGCAATCGGTTTGTGTGTAATCTCAGACTAGATCCGCTCATCCAGGTCAATTAGATTTCCTCAGCGGTCACATGTCCTGGTCTTCTGGTTTCCATTCAGATCATTATGAGTCCGTATCCACTCTCACTGCTGTCCTTTGAGCTGTTTCTTTAGGTTTTTTGCCCTTTCAGAGGCCCTGTTTGCTTGTAGCGCTGTTAGCATTAGCAGCATGAGCAGTGCCCTCATCAGCATTTGGTGTTAAATATACTCCAACGGCTGCAGTGTATTGCCAGGGAAACCTCTCGTATTGGTAGATTTAAAGCAGTTCTTACTGCCCTTAGAGTCCTCAGCAAAACCTGTTTCAAACATGAGGCCACCAGACAGGTTTTTAGAAATGTTCACGTTATCTCATTACACTAAAGTGATAAATCTGGTTATTAGCTGCGGTCTGGTTTCATCACCTGTAGCGCATTGGAAATAACAGAAAGATAAAAAGCGTTTACAGCAGCAGCAGTCGCAGGAAAAGACGGGCACAGCACTGCATACTAACGCGGTGCTCAGGGCAGAGCTGGGCGAATTTCTGGGCCACATTTCTCACTGCTCTCGTTCTTGCTGTGTCACAGCGGCTCTGATCCGTGGAAATAGGGTGAACTGCACTGAGTTTTCTCATAACCTCGACTGGCTCGTCAGCAAACTGGAGAGACTGGAGTCATCTTCAGGTAACAATAAGCCGCACATCAGTGAAAGGAACTCAGGCACCATCCAGAGACTGTAATGAAGCGTAAAGATGTAATGGGTATTATGATCTGATTAAGTGTAATGATGTAATGCAGGGTAATGATGTAATGCAGCGTAAAGATGTAATGGGTATTATGATCTATCTAATGATGTAGAATGATGTAATGCAGTGTAATGATGCGATGAGGTATGATGTAATGAAGGATACTGATTTGATGATGTATAGAGATGTAAAGAAGTGTAATGATGTAATGAAGTACTGTATAATGATGTAATGAAGGATACTGATTTAATGAAGTGCAGAGATGTAATACAATATAATGATGTAATGAAGTTTAATTATGTAATGAGAGATAATGATGTTAAAAAATTGTAGGGATGTAACGAAGTGCAATGATGTAATGAAGCGTAGAGATGTAGCCTAATAAAGTGTGACACTGCTGGCCGCCATTTTGAGAAGCTACCTTGAAGTGAAACGGGTAAAATCCAGAACCGCCCCAAATCTGGAACATGGACTGGAGGGAAATGATCTATTCTGGGTTTAATTCAAGACAGTTATCGGGCTAACTCAGCTAACTCAGTTATCCTGCGGTGGGAGGAAACTCACCCTTTTGGTTTTGTAAGGGGTCTCTTTTCCAGCGCAGACTGCAGCCAATCAGGGTTAGATGGGTTAGATGTACCACACAGTGATTAGTCCTGGGATGTTGACATTGTTTTTGCGTTTTTCATGTTACTTATTGGATTAGTTGTTCTTAAAACTGCGCATCTGAAACAGACTTATAATTGCTTCGTTATAAAGCCATGTTTTACTGGAAAAACAGCGCATTTGTTGTTCTTAAAATCATACATTTTTCCCCTGCAGGGATTCTGGAGGTTCTCCACTGCATCTTGACGGAGAGCCCCGAGGCTCTGAACATCATCCAGAAAGGGCACATAAAGTCCATCATCTCTCTGCTGTACAAACATGGACGCAACTACAAGGTGGGTCTGACCGACTTTGACCATCCCCAACCTCCAGGAGAAGATCACTTTCAGTATTAGCGCAGTAGTTAGCATCGCTAGGTGCCAGTGGCGGATCCAGAATGTAACACATGGGCCGGCCTGAATTACGTCAGGGTGGGCCTAAAAAGCACTAGGCCACAAACCATTCACCAAATTTAATTTTAAGTAGGCCTATACCTAGTCTAAATATCCCATGTCCTTTAGCACAACTAAGAGCTTCACACACAACAACACTATTTTAAAAATACGTTTATTACTTCATTCCATAATGCTACTGCTGAACTGCTGCAGATAGATGACAACAATGCGGACGATGCTGACAAGCAAACAAACAACGTTCACCTCAAGCTAGGCTTAGGCTACATCTGCACACAAAGTGTAACCAAAACGAATGAAGTGATAGGCAATATAACAAACGGCCCGTACAATATACTTCAGAACACAGCTAGGCCGCAGCTGGGTCAAAAAATATTGCCAATAACAGAAAGGCAGAACAATGCGACTCACTCGCATAAAAAGTAATTAAAAGTAATTAGATTAATCTACAGTAGGCTATATTATTGGCGACAATAAATCTTGTGTCTGTGAAGAATAGCCAAGCAGTCATAGGACAGGAATCATAAGGACAAAATCTTAATAACGTGACATGAAATGTTTCAGTTTTGCAGCAATCAGCAAGGCCACGGCTGGCTGATCAATAAAAACAACTCCGGCCAACCTTATGCTACCAGACAAGGCGGAGTCGCCTGGGTTTTGAGTTGAAGATGATGATGATAACATCGTACTCCAGTGTTTCTGCTAGTTCCCTCTCGAAAGACAACAGAGTCAAGTTGTTCAAGCGCCCAGTCACCATTGATGATCACATGCGTGTCTTTACCCTGTTTGTTGCGGAAAAAAAGTCTTTCAACGCTGCAGGACGTCATAGGTAGTGTGATAATGGCCCTTAACAAGCAGTTCATCCCAGGGAAAATATCAGTAGGGCAGGAATCTAATAATTCCATGAGTGACGGGACATTGTCACCGGCTTTCTTGTTAATCTATTGGGAGAAACACGTGAATTCAGCATCACTAACTATGATCCCATTCAGATTGCATGAAGGCGCTAACAGTTCTTTTGAGCCAAATCCTGGGAAGAGCGACGCTGAAGCTCGCATTATCCCATACGTGTCATCCTGGAATCTACTGTTCAATCGGCGATCTGGCAGTCTAGAACACTGTTCCACAGTGCCCTCGAATCATCATTATGCCGAATGGCAGATGTTTTCCCCAGCGTTGTAGTGACGATTGATTGCTTGTACTTGGCTGGTAATTTGCACTGGCGAGACGCTTAAACATCCCAGCATGTTATCTCACGTTTTTCCATCCATTCCTCTGTCAATTTAAGACTTTGTGAGAATCCCCATCAGAGTCGTCTCGAAAAGTAGCATATGTATCTTTTAAGGTTTCAATTAGGGAGATGCAGTCTGTCACGCACAGCGTTGGGCTTTGCAAACCTTTTGTGGCAAAATCGCTGCATTGAAAGAGTTTAATTTTTAATTTAATTTTTTCGTTTGCATTTGTTGCAGTGGGTGTTCGGCGTCAACTTTGGTCTGTCCACTTTATTCCGCATACTCTGACATGACCGACGCGCCATTGAAACAGAACCCGACACAGAGAGAAGGGTCCAAGCCTAGTGGTTCGAGGACGTCAAGAATCTTTAATGAAATACCCTGAGCAGACATATCTGCCGTCTCAACAAATCCCACTGCTCTTTCTTTGATTACTCCACGATGAATAAATTGGACACAGACTGCAACTAGCTCGCGTTTGGACACATCTTTAAACTCATCAGCAAGTATGGCAAAGTATGTTGTTGGTGTGTCAAGCAGTTCAGCTTTTATTTTTCGAAGGAGCAGGGATGCAGCGGCCTCGAGCAGATCGTCCTGAATATCGTGGCTCATGAGTGTGGCATTTCGTGGCAGTTTATTCAGTCTCTTTTTTAATTTCTGGGTCATATTTCAATACGAACTCGAACAGCTCCAGAAAGTTCCCCTTATTGAGTGCCTCCTCCGTTTCCTGGTGCCTTCTGAGTGGAATTTCCATCTCGGCACACTGCAGGACAGTGTCTAGAACAACCTTAACATGTTGTAGATTGCGTTCAATGAATGATACCGAGTCGCCGTGCAGTTGATTAAAAACCGTCCCTGCCCCTTGCGGTCTAAGACTCTCTCTGTAAGACTGTAATTTGATGAGAGCAGAAGCATGCACCTTACGAGCCTGGTGTTTCTCTCATGCCTGTCCTATATGCTTCCAGTTGTTGAAGCCCTCTTTGACAAAAGACAGTTCAGTGTGTTGTTCCGGAAAATGTCTGCAGGCTTTACAAAAAATTGAGTCTCTTGACTGGCTGTATTCTATCCATTTAAACTTATTGTACCATTTTGCACTGGATGATCGAGCTTTTCCATCAATTATCTTACTCGGGAATGTTGACAGCTTAGGTTGGCTGGCAGGTGGTTCGGTAGATGACAGGTCTGACGGTGCTAGCAGTTGAGACGTGGGTCTCCGTGGTGGGAGTGGAGCTAGCTGTCCAGGGCTGTCACGAGTCGTTGTTGCTGCATCCATTTCCTCGCCATCGGGCCAGACCTAGGCATTCCATCCCGATCCTGTGACTGGCTTACCGCGGGGTTCAAAATGTCTTGCTCTGTGCGAGCTCTTTTAAAACAGCGACTAAGTGGAACTTGTTTAACCATGTTTTTAGCCCTCATTACAGCGCATGACTCTTTAGCCAATGTTAACGTTACGGTTAGATGGCAAAGTCAGCGTGTATCGTATCGCTATAATGTTGCATTGACTGATGAAATCACGATAGGCCAAAGCTAAGCTGACGCTTTTTAAAAGACATCATCACAGTTATTGCAATTTTATTAATTTTGTACATTTTCAAATTATTTTTATGCATATATATATATATATATATATATATATATTCAAAGCGCCAAAGTTTAGTTTTCTTTTTTTTTTTTGTAAATTGTGATTGGGTGGGCCTGCTGTCAATCAGGGTGGGCCTAGGCCTACCCAGGCCCACCCGTGGATCCGCGCCTGCTTGGTGCGACCTTGCCTGGCTCATCTCTGAAATATGCCTGAACTATAGTGGGGGTGGCACTGTGGTGCTGTGGGGGAGCATTGTTGCCTTGGAGACAGAAGGTTCCTGGTTTGTACCTTGTCTGAGGCCTTTCTATGTGGAGTTAGCCTGTCCCTGGTGTGCCCATGTGAGCTTCACTCAAGTTTCCCTCCACTGTCCAAAAACATACAGGTCAGACTATTCGAAGACCTGAAATTTCCCATGTGTTTACGTTATTGTGGAAGTGAATAGTGTCAGTGCCCAGCAGTGGATTGGCAGAATTTGCTGGGTGTATGTCTCTCCCAGATTGACCCCTGCCTCCCCTGCCCTGGCCTGGGACACGGGTGAGATAAAGGGCAGTTAGTATTTTGTGGGGGGATCAAGGTTTTATTGATACCAGTAAATCACAAGAGCTAAGAGTGGCTCTCATAGAGACCAGAGCTGGGGCTACAGCCCACGTACAGCTAATAAAGGCCATTCATCCATAGCTTAAGTTGTCTGTCTGCAAAGTAATTTCCTTACGACTGCTCGCCTGCAGAACAATCGCTCTCCATTACTTCAGAGAACACGGGCGGAATTTAAATTCGCGGCTGACCATTTGCATTCCAGACCCTCACCGCCCCTTCGTGTCTCGCTCTGTCCGACAAAAAGTTTTGTTCGCAGATAAGCAGCAGTATCTCATAATGAGCTTAGCGTACGTGAAGAGCCTACTGCTGTGCAGCCTATAGCTGACAGCCATAACACCGGGACTGTGGAGAGTGTCCTGCAGATCTGCCATCCTGGTGAAATAGTTTTTATTTTGTCAGAACAGGAAGTCAGTGTTTGACTGTAGAACTCCATTTCACCTGACCTCTATTCAATTTCTGGTTGCCATGGTTACACCAGCATTAGAGTGATCAGGCAGGAACTTCCTTATTCTTAACGAAACATTATAGTGTTATTTATTGGTTTATTATTTATGTATGGCTGAATGGCACTTTCAGCAAATTATTTTATGGCTATATGGTGTCATTCATCATACTCTTCTAAACACGCGTAGGAGTCTAACCACATAGGCCTATGATTCACACAAATACAAAATATCGGTGGACAATGTAGAGTCTCCAAACAGCCTAAGATGTACGTTCTTGGGCTGTGGGAGGAAACCGGAGTATGTGGACTATATGCACACAAACACGGGGAGAACATGCTAACTGTACACAGGAAGGCGCTGAGTGAGGTGTTAGAATCTTCAGATTAGAACATTTTAAACTTGTGTTTGTGATCTTACTCCTGATTGGGTCGATGCATTCATGACGCGGTGTTGGGTGGATGGTGTGGGGAGAGAGAGGTGATATTGACCCCAGCCTTGTCCTTCTCTCTGTCTGTTTACATGCTGCAGATCCTGGATGTGCTCTGTTCCCTATGTGTGTGCAACGGTGTGGCAGTGAGAGCCAATCAGAACCTCATCTGCGATCACCTGCTCCCCAAGAGAGACCTGCTCCTCCAGACGCGATTGGTCAATGATGTGCAGAGGTAGCAGCCCCGCCCACTGCAGGGATTCGGTGCCTCTGATTGGGAGGCCGTTATTTATGAGGGTCAATAATGGGGTGATAATGGGGACATCATTTTAATGGGTGAATATGCCACTCGGTCTGACGGCACTAGTACCATCTGTGGTAGCTCTGCTAGCATAGCCCAGGGATGGGGAGTTCACTTGATGTAACTGTGTCATCTCAGGACATGTTAACAGACTCCCTCAGGAAACCGAGGGCCTGCATTATGCCTACATCAGCTGCACATTAGCTGTGCTTCTCAGACGCATTGACTGCGCAGTTTAGCCTGCAGAGGGAATGACAGCGAAATCTGGCAGAGTGTGAATTAGTGCAGGACTCAGCAGCAACGAAACAAGCTTAGATTTACAGATTGTGCTGCGGTACCGTTTCCAGATTGAGAAAACTAATAATAGTTTGCTGAAACAGAAATTTGTGTATGTTGTACTTTTTAAAAAATAAATATTCAGTGATATATTGGGTAAATCATACAAATTTGATCATTTGGTTAGTTGACTTATTCTTTTAGAGTAATCCGTATGAGTCCGTAACTTTATATGAGAGTGTTTCAGGGATAGTTCAGTTGCAATCATATTTTTACATACTTTTTATTATTATATTTTAAAAATTAATTTTGCATCTCCAGTCCCACTCAAATTTGGAATGTCCAATCAGCAAACTATAACTTGGAAAGATCTTTGAAATTTGATCATTACTGTAGGACTGCTTTACAGTGGAAAAGTTGGCGATTATGGTCATGTGACACACTCCTCCTCTCTCCCACAGCATAAGGCCCAACATATTCCTGGGCAGCTCCGAAGGCTCGGCCCAGTATAAACGGTGGTACTTTGAGCTGATCGTGGATCAGGTGGATCACTTTGTGACCAGTGAGCCGTCCCACCTGCGTGTGGGCTGGGCTTGCACCAAAGGATACGCCCCTTACCCTGGGGGCGGGGAAGGGTGGGGGGGCAACGGCGTGGGCGACGACCTCTATTCCTATGGCTTCGACGGACTCCACCTCTGGTCCGGTGAGTCAGCATATGGTTTTCGATGTAAATCACCAGGAACAAGGCAAAGGAAATTGAAAAACGACAAGAAAATAAAATGTTTTGTAGTTAAATAAAGTTTGGTGCAGTCTTTAATGCACATATTTCAGAAGGAAATGAACTTATATTATGGAGACACAATAAATCCCCTCCCAATCACGTCCGTTATGCAATGCAGGAAAGAGGAGTAGCTGAGATGAAATATTTGTTGGGCTGGCCGCAGGGTGAAAGCATTACTGCCATCCACGTGGAGTTAGAAGCGTTCGCAGCATATTCCCTACTGAAATGCTAGTGCTATGTTTCCTGTTGAGTTTTTAGCATTAGCAGCATCTGCTGATTGAGCAGTTCTTAACACCAGCAACATACGGTCCCCTGTGTGGCTGATGGCACTTGCAGTAAGCTAAATATTACCTAGCTTGCAGTATATAGTGTATGTCCTATAGCATGATGAGGATTACCATTTCTGCTCTCTGTAGCACTGCTAGCATTAGCAGTAGGTAACTTTACATCATCCTTGTACTTAGAATCGTAGAATCAGCTCATGCCGGTAAGGCTGCATTAGCATTAGCGGTCCCAGACTCTCACAGGCCGTGTCCCCCAGACGGTGGCCTTCATTAACATTAGTTAGCATTAGCGGGCCCTGACTTTCACAGGTTATGTCCCCCGGACAGTGGCCTACATTAGCATTAGCGTCTCTGACTCTTGCAGGGCGTGTCCCCCGGACAGTGGCCTACATTAGCATTAGCGTCTCTGATTCTTGCGGGGCGTGTCTCGCGGACAGTGGCCTACATTAGCATTAGCGTCTCTGACTCTTGCAGGGCGTGTCCCCCGGACAGTGGCCTACATTAGCATTAGCGTCTCTGACTCTTGCGGGCGTGTCCCGCGGACAGTGGCCTACATTAGCATTAGTGTCTCTGACTCTTGCAGGGCGTGTCCCCCGGACAGTGGCCTACATTAGCATTAGCGTCTCTGACTCTTGCGGGGCGTGTCCCGCGGACAGTGGCCTACATTAGCATTAGCGTCTCTGACTCTTGCAGGGCGTGTCCCCCGGACAGTGGCCTACATTAGCATTAGCGTCTCTGACTCTTGCAGGGCGTGTCCCCCGGACAGTGGCCTACATTAGCATTAGCGTCTCTGACTCTTGCAGGGCGTGTCCCCCGACAGTGGCCTAAATTAGCATTAGCGTCTCTGACTCTTGCAGGGCGTGTCCCGCGGACAGTGGCCTACATTAGCATTAGCGTCTCTGACTCTTGCAGGGCGTGTCCCGCGGACGGTGGCCTGCGTTAGCCCGCACCTCCTGGGCAGTGAGGATGTGGTGAGCTGCTGTCTGGACCTGGGGTCTCCCAGCATCTCCTTCCGAATCAACGGGCAGCCAGTGCAGGGCATGTTTGAGAACTTCAACACCGACGGCTTCTTCTTCCCCGTCGTCAGCTTCTCCGCCGGCATCAAGTACGTGCTCTTGTGGACGTAAACATACACACACACACACACAAAAATATTCACACACACACACAAATACACACCATGAATGTGCACCCACTCTCGGTGATGTAATGCCCCGTGGTACTCTGGGTAGGATTCAGAACACAGTTTGGCCAGGAGGTAAACAAACAGTTAATGTATCGGCTCGGTTCTACCTTGCTGTGGACTTATTCTGCCGTCCCGACTAATGATGTACCCAAATATAAACCAATTAAATCCTGGGCGCTGCCCAGCAGCCGGGACACATCCTCAACCTTCATAAAGAGAATCACCTCTGTATAACCTGGCCTTCTGTAATGGATTCCCAAGCGCATTTATCTGATATGAGTTTCCCACCAACGCTATCAGTCCAGGGCTCCTGCACTTATTCATGTGGCCTTCCCCCAGGGTGCGATTTCTGCTCGGCGGTCGCCACGGAGACTTCAAGTTCTTGCCGCCGGCGGGCTATGCTCCATGTTACGAGGCGCTGCTGCCCAAGGAGAGGATGCGACTGGAGCCGGTGAAGGAGTACAAGAGAGACCAGGAGGGGGTGAGAGACCTGCTGGGGACCATGGAGCTGATGCCCCAGGCCTCCTTCATCCCCATACCTGTGGAGACCAGCCAGGTATGCTAATGTTACATATTACACAGGTATGCTAATGTTACATATTACACAGGTATGCTTATGTTACATATTACACAGGTATGCTAATGTTACATATTACACAGGTATACTAATGTTACATATTACACAGGTATACAAATGTTACATATTACACAGGTATGCTAATGTTACATATTACACAGGCATCCTTCATCCCCACGCCTGTGGAGACCAGCCAGGTATGCTAATGTTTCATATTACACAGGCCTCCTTCATCCCCACGCCTGTGGAGACCAGCCAGGTATGCTAATGTTACATATTACACAGGTATGCTAATGTTACATATTACACAGGTATGCTAATGTTACATATTGCACAGGTATGCTTATGTTACATATTACACAGGTATGCTAATGTTACATATTACACAGGTATACTAATTTTACATATTACACAGGTATACAAATGTTACATATTACACAGGTATGCTAATGTTACATATTACACAGGCCTCCTTCATCCCCACGCCTGTGGAGACTAGCCAGGTATGCTAATGTTACATATTACACAGGTATGCTAATGCTACAAATTACACAGGCCTCCTTCATCCCCACGCCTGTGGAGACCAGCCAGGTATGCTAATGTTACATATTACACAGGTATACTAATGTTACATATTACACAGGCCTCCTTCATCCCCACACCTGCGGAGACCAGCCAGGTATGCTAATGTTACATATTACACAGGCCTCCTTCATCCCCACACCTGCGGAGACCAGCCAGGTATGCTAATGTTACATATTACACAGACCTCCTTCATCCCCACACCTGCGGAGACCAGCCAGGTATGCTAATGTTACATATTACACAGACCTCCTTCATAACCCACACCTGCGGAGACCAGCCAGGTATGCTAATGTTACATATTACACAGGTATGCTAATGTTACATATTATACAGGCCTCCTTCATAACCCACGCCTGCGGTGACCAGCCAGGTATGCTAATGTTACATATTACACAGGCCTATTTCATCCCCACACCAGCGGAGACCAGCCAGGTATGCTAATATTAGATATTACACAGCTTTGCCTCATTGCCACACCGGTGTAAACCAGCCAGGTATGCTAATATTAAATATTATACAGGCATACAAATATTCAATATCCTACAGCCCCACTCTGGTGGAGACCTGCCAGGCATAATAAAATTACATCTTATGTAGGTTTGAAAATGTTAAATAATATACCGGTATACCAATATTGAATATAACACAGTTATACCAATAATCAATATGATACAGGTATGGTATTATTTATGATTATACAGGTGTGCGGGCCCCATCCAAAGCCACTTCCTGCTTGTTTTTTGTGCCCTCAGATTGTCGTGCCCCCTCACCTGGAGGCTGTGCGTGATAAACTCGCCGAGAACATTCACGAGCTCTGGGGCAAGAACAAGATCGAGCTGGGCTGGTCATATGGGAAGGTAGGTGAACCATGGTCAGTGTGAATGGCACCATCTTTTTGTAATGGCCCATGCCATCACTTGATGTGGGCCTAGTCACACATTACACACATATTCAAAATCCTTTCCTCAATATCCAGACAGCTATTCAAATAGTAAGAGATTTCAGTGCAGCTCTGCTTGCTGTGGCCACTTGTTCAAAGTGAAAGGAACATTTGCACATTTCAAGTGTTAATTATGTGCTGGAAATAAAAGCGTAATTGCTTGTGCAATCTACGCATCTTCATTTACATTTTTATTGGCACTAAATTACAATGCAGTTTACATGCAAAACTCATAATCCTGAGAAACTATTCTTCTCACAAATGATTGGAGAGTGCGATGATAATTAACAATCTGAATATTTACAGTGCCAGAAATGAGATTCTACCTGCTCCCAGAAGTAAAGAATGTCAGGCCAATTATCTGTAGAAATAAATATTTCTGTTTTAGGGCAACTGGTCCCTGTCAAAACAATATTTTCCTTATAATGAATGCCAAATCCTCGAACCAGGTCCATGAAAACCTAACTACTGGTTCAGCTTTGAACATATCTTCTTTGAACGTAAAAATTGTGGGTTTTAATCTGTCCGGAAGCCTTCCTGTGTGGAGTCTGCATGCTTGTGTGGGTTTCCTGCGGGTGCTTTGCTGTCCTCTCACAGTCCAAAGACATTCATGTCAGGCTAATTGGAGACTCTTAATTGCCATCTGAGTAAATGGTAGGTGTTTTGATTCTAATGAGTTTCTTATAGATTCTTATTGTACGACAGCCGACACACACGATACAACCTTGGAATAATGTTCTGACCATGTCGTTAAACAGTAAACAAAAAGTAGTACATAAATAAATAAATAGATATTTAACTTTCTGTGAGACTCCCTCTTCAGATAGTTTTTTTCTCAATACCATAATACAATTTCGACATTTTGAGCTGTGAAAAACATTGTGAAGCGCGATCTGAATGTTAAGCAGGGAATTGGTGGGCGAAACTGGTTAAACTAAAGAAACAGTGGGTGTTCATGCTCAGCGCCGTTAGCTGTTTCATCAAGGGGCCGCGACATCTCATTAATGTCTCGTTAATTCTGCGTTACACCGAGCTCTGACTGTGCTGAGGGGTTTATTTGTGGTAGCTGCAGCTATCTAATGTATCTTTGATGGGAGCGAAGGCTTTGAATTCACTCACTGTGCTCATCCCAGATCAGAGATGACAACAAGAGACAGCACCCCTGCCTGGTGGATTTCAGCAAACTGCCTGAGACGGAGAGGAATTATAACTCACAGATGTCCACAGAAACTCTGAAGTAAGTTCTGGAGCTCTGAGCCGCTCTGTGTTACAGGTCTCATTAGTGCCAAAAGACAGGAACTTACACTCCAGTCAAGATTGCTTAAAGGGTCTTCTCCCTGCTGTTGTGTTTGTGTGTGTGTGTGTGTGTGTGTGTGTGTGTGTGTGTGTGTGTGTGTGTGTGTGTGTGTGTGTGTGTGTGCTTGTGTGTGTGTGTGCGTGTGTGTATGTGTGCGTGTCTTTGCATATGTGTGTGTGTGTGTCTCTGCATTTGCATATGCATATGTTTGTGTGTGTTTGCGCGTGTGTGTGTATGTACGTGTATGTGTGAACATGAGATGAGCCTAAATTGTGAAGTGACTTTGATTTATTGACTGCTGCGTTGAAGGTGGGCTGTTGTCTGTCTGTGTTTTCCTGAGTCAGCTGGGACTCCTGGGTTTCGCACAGTGATATGCAGTGACCTTTGCCCCGAGGGTAATGTTAGGGTGATATGCAGTGACCTTTGCCCCGAGGGTAATGTTAGGGTGATATGCAGTGACCTTTGCCCCGGGGTAATGTTAGGGTGATATGCAGTGACCTTTGCCCCGGGGGTAATGTTAGGGTGATATGCAGTGACCTTTGCCCCGAGGGTAATGTTAGGGTGATATGCAGTGACCTTTGCCCCGGGGGTAATGTTAGGGTGATATGCAGTGACCTTTGCCCCGGGGGTAATGTTAGGGTGATATGCAGCGACCTTTGCCCGGAGGGTAATGTTAGGGTGATATGTAGTGACCTTTGCCCCAAGGGTAATGTTAGGGTGATATGCAGTGACCTTTGCCCCGAGGGTAATGTTAGGGTGATATGCAGTGACCTTTGCCCCGGGGGTAATGTTAGGGTGATATGCAGTGACCTTTGCCCCGGGGGTAATGTTAGGGTGATATGCAGTGACCTTTGCCCCGGGGGTAATGTTAGGGTGATATGCAGCGACTTTTGCCCCGGGGGTAATGTTAGGGTGATATCCAGCGACCTTTGCCCCGGGGGTAATGTTAGGGTGATATGCAGCGACCTTTGCCTCGAGGGTAATGTTAGGGTGATATGCACTGACCTTTGCCCCGAGGCTAATGTTAGGGTGATATGCAGTGACCTTTGCCCGGGGGGTAATGTTAGGGTGATATGCAGTGACCTTTGCCCCGGGGGTAATGTTAGGGTGATATGCAGCGACCTTTGCCCCGTCCATCCATTAACCTCAGTTTCAGCCAGACTCCAGAATCACCGTTTAACCTCTGACTCCACCTTGAAATCAGTCTCCATCTTGTAGGACGTTGCTGGCTTTGGGCTGCCATGTTGTGCAGGTCAACGTCAACGCAGAGGATGAGCTGAAAAAAATCAAACTGCCCAAGAGGTGAGTCACGCTGTAACGACTGATGCGCTCTTCATAAAGAGTCAGCACACTGATTCAGGGTCAGTTAAGTGTTTTGTACTCATAGTAGATGTGGTGGTCAGGTGGGTTGGGAAACTGGTCCGAGATCAGTGTTGGTGTTTTTTGGGGACTTTATGAAAACGGCCCTGACTATCCATCTATTTTACAGTCAGTAAAGAGTTTTGTGGAGTGGGATTATATGAGTTGGACGCAAGGGCTTTCATGCTATAGATCTGTCATATACGTCTGTCACTGTGTTTTATCAGATGAGTAATATGGATTTTATTGTCTCGTTCTGCCTGACAGCTACGTGATGTCTAACGGATATAAGCCCGCACCTCTGAATCTATCCGATGTGAAACTGACCCCAGGTCAGGAGGGTCTGGTTGATAAACTGGCTGAGAATGCCCACAATGTTTGGGCCAAAGACAGAATTAAACAAGGATGGACCTACGGTATTCTGCAGGTGGAGTATTTTATTTCTGTGTGTCCGTATGTCTGTCTGTCTGTCTGTCCCTGCTTATCAACTTTTTTTCAGTAATTTCCAGACTCTGCCTGGTTTCTGTAACATGGCACTACAGATTTCATTGTTTTTTAATATTTAAGGCACATGCCAATGACATTTGATAATGCTTCATTTAATATTTTGGAATTAAATTTTTAATCATATCCTTAAAGGACCTGAAAAACAGGCGTAACCCTCGTTTGGTGCCGTACGCTTTACTTGACGAGCGAACTAAGAAGTCGAACCGTGACAGCCTTCGCGAAGCGGTCCGAACGCTGATCGGATACGGATACAACATTGAGCCCCCGGATCAAGAGAGCGGTGAGTTTCAGTCAGTCTACAGTTTGAGTAAGTAGATGGACTTTCCCTGTATACATGAATTCCACCTGTGATCCACTGTTACGAGCTGGGCAGAGGCGGAGCCAATCGCAGGATCGACGATGAACCACTAGGGCGCGTTTATAATCAGGAAGATAAAGAAAAATGGACGAAGCCTTGGAGAACCTGCTGTACCTAATAGTTTGCTCACTGTCAGAGTAGGGCCCCTTAGAGTACGCCTTTAGAGAATCCAGCCCCCACTGAGACAAGACCAGCCACTTACATGCACAGAAATATCAGACAGAGGGGAGTGGCTTCAGCTGATCACTCTTTGCAAATAGGGGTGTTAACAAGAAAATCAACCTATTAACTGCAAGACTCATGCAGACTGCTGGAACAGGGAAAGAACCAATTAGGCAGACACAAGGGTTTTGACAATTCACACTGTCATGCCATCTCAATTCTTATGTGAAGTAGTAAAATCTTGGGCTCTTAATTTAGTTGATTTAGTATAAAATGTAAAGGCTAAATCTTACAGAGTAAATGTTTGACCTTTCCTGGAATCGAATGTGCTCTGTTAATAGTAACTCAGTGCTGCAGATTTTTCTGTGCAAATATGGGACATTTCTCCGGTCTGAGCGGAGTTTACAGAAGAGCTCTGTTCTAAAATATTTTTCTCTCTTTGCCTCGTGACGCTGCAGGACAGTTAGCGGAGAAGCTGACCATCGAGAATATCCGCTTCTTCCGCGTGGAGAAGACGTACGCGGTGAAGACGGGGAGGTGGTACTTTGAGTTTGAGGTGGTGACGGGCGGAGACATGCGTGTGGGATGGGCGCGGCCGGGCTGTAGACCCGATCTGGAGCTGGGGATGGACGGCCAGGCGTACGTGTTTGACGGCTACAGGGTAAGCACAGCGGTAACAAGACCAGTGACTGAGTTCGGCCAAGTTCGCACAACAAACGCCAATCCATTTCCAGATTTTAAACCAATAAGGATTGGAGTTTTGCATTTTTGCATTAACTGTTTAATTCCGGGTGGAAAGTCTGCGTACTTCTCCGTTTAAGACCTGATGCAATATGAAAGTGTATTAGATGATGCTGCCATTTTCATGTCACTTGACCAATGAAGGGAAGGCGAAATGGATTATGGGATTTGTATTATTTTTTTTTATTCTTAGCCTTTATGTGAATTGCAAAAAAGTTTCCAAAGCTGCTATTCCGACTGTGACTACAGGTGACAACCTGAGCCAGCGGAGCGAGGTTGACTTTTCGTCACAGTCCCACTTTGTTCTATACTCTGCCACTTGTAAACAAATCATTTTTTAATTGATTTTTTTAATTAATGTTAATGCACATTAGAGCAACGTCAATAATTTTCAGTCAAGACCAAAGGTGTGAGCTCTAAGCTCTCAGATGGTTTTTATTTTCTGCTGCTCTCTTCAACAGAGGCTGAGAAATAAAGGTTTTGATCAATGTTGACAATCCTATCAAGATTTTCAGAAAACCCTCAGGTGGTTGCCTGTTGTTTTCAAACAATGCTTTGGGTTTTAGAAGGCTTTTTTAGAGGGAGCCGTAGGTCTTAACAGGTGAAGATAAAACGGTCGAATATGTGCTGTGCATTATTTACATTAGGTCGTGCTTCTGCTGTTAAAAGTCAGATGCTTCATTTCGGGAGACATTTAGCGAAATGAAACTGGCACGACTCTGCTCTGACGGGACCCGTTTGTGGTCGTTGGCAGGGGCGTCGGTTTCACGAGGGTAGTCGTTTCTTTGGGCGCCGCTGGCACAAGGGCGATGTGGTGGGCTGCATGATCAACATGGAGGACAAGTCAATGATCTTCACCATCAACGGAGAGATCCTCATCGCCAGCAACGGCTCCGAGCTGTGCTTCACCGATTTTGAGACCGAGGATGGTTAGTGCAGAAGTCACTATTCGTGGCTAATCCATGCGCGAGTACTGCAGATGCTTTGTGGAAGGTTTAGGATAAATCATGAAAACTATCCAGCAATGCAAAGCATAGCACCCAGCTAACACACCACTTACCCACATCCCAGCTGTACAAGTGTTCTTGTTCTCCTGAGATGGTAATTAACCCAAATCTGTGCGGCAGAAAGCACAAAACGAAGAGGAAATCCTGTTGTTGCCTGCTATAGCAGCTCTAACTGCTGTGTTTGACACTGCGGCTCACGCATAGAATTTCAGGCGACGCATGATAGAATGCAGTGATGTGTGAAATTGAGTTTTTGTAGCACAAAGCATCTGTGCTTGCATACTCATATAGGCTAAGCCTCTGGACTGTGCGTAAAGGTATCAGTCGGGAGTGCTTTCACAGCCTTAAAGCTATTGTACGAGCAGTACCTTTTTTCGAAGAGTTTGTGATCTTACTGATTCTTACCTAAAGCCATCATTCCTCTCCTTTATACCTACAGCCTCTCTTTTATCTGTATTACGTGTTATTTTCTGTTTCTCCATAAAGCAGCTATCATTCACCTGTTCCCAGCGGGAGATTAAAAACTGCTATAACTCACTTTAAAGGCTGAATTGGCCCCAGAATTAATTGTGGATAATGCCTGTCAACCCTTAGAGTGCTGAAATACATTAAAAAAAAATCTATACATATATATAAATTTAATTATCACGTGCTGTTGAAAACCTATCATGTGGTGACTTGTTTAAAAGAGCTCCCCTGCGGGAACCTACATGATAGGTTTTCAACAGCTTTGATTTTGATATCTTACATCATGGAGCAACAATGGCTGCGTTTAGCGCTCTAAGGGTTAAATAAACATGTGCACATGTAATTGTGTAGTGTCTTTCCTGTATAAATTCATAATGAATACAGTTAGGATTCAGGTTGCGTTTTGAGGCCCTGAGGTTTGTTTCCTGGTGCGTTGATGGTCTCTATCTCGTAGGGTTCATCCCCGTGTGCAGCCTGGGTTTGTCTCAGATCGGCCGTATGAATCTCGGGAAGGACGCCAGCACCTTCAGGTACTACACCATGTGCGGCCTGCAGGAGGGCTTCCAGCCGTTCGCCGTCAACATGAACCGCGACGTCACGATGTGGTTCAGCAAACGCCTGCCGACCTTCGTCAACGTCCCGAAGGACCACACCCACATCAAGGTAACGCAAACCACGACGGCGAGACGCCGCGAAAATGACGGTGGAGCCAAATACGCTCAGAGGGACATCGGTTTGAGGGTGTCTGTTAATCCAATGGTGTGTTTAGTAAAAACTATTGGTTGGGATTTTGATTCAGACTCGTGGGTATACTGTGACATCATGTCCAATGTAAACCTGTTCTTCAAGATCTAGAAGGAAATAATCTTCTGTGTGAAAATACACAGTTTATACAGTTGTATTATTTTATAGAATATATGCGCCTAAAGATGTTTTCTTATGGGTATTCAGAATAGAGTTATTTGAGGAAAATGTAAAGTTTGATTTCCTTAAGTATCAAGGTTGTAGTTGGACTCAATAGCTCATCTTGAACTTAGCCTTGTAACATGCACTCAGTCCTACAAATGTATTGTGAATGAATTCAAACAGGTTATTATTTGTGCATTTTTCCCACACTTTAATTTTTATTCACCTTTACAGGATTGTGTTGCTTGTTACATTTTGTCAAAAACTGTTTGCACTTAGGTTATGCTCATTATTTACGTTGAACTAAATGCCATTGTGTTAGTAATTATCCTTAATGGAGTTGTTAATGCCAGTGCTGTAGCTACTTTGCATTTTTACAGGTGGTCACTAATTTGATTGTGTACTCAGTAATTTGATCTTCAGTGCTTACAAGAGTAGACACTATAGCAATTTAGACAAGTATGTGTATGAGAAATGTTTTGAGACCCTGCCGGTCGGCTGTCTGGTTGTGAAACTCGTATTGCCGAGCACACAGTAAATACTAAGTTACGGTACGTTCTGTTACAGGTGACCAGAATCGACGGCAGCATAGACAATCCACCATGTCTCAAAGTCACGCACAAAACATTTGGGACACAGAACAGCAGCGCGGAGATGGTGTTCTGCCGACTGAGCATGCCCGTGGAGTTTGAGCCGAACCTGAACAATGCTGGCGCCGCCCTAGTGGACGATGAGGAATCCCTCAGCCTGAAACAAGGGTGTGAACATCACTCTGCTGTTTTCAGTATAAACGCCTGTATCAAATCATTAAAAACACAGCAATTCTGTAGTGATTTTTAGAGCTGTAATTCTGTGGTGATTTTTAGAGCTGTAATTCTGTGGTGATTTTTAGAGCTGTAATTCTGTGGTGATTTTTAGAGCTGTAATTCTGTGGTAATTAGCGGCTATGTGACTAAGTTCCTGTCTGTCGCTGTCAGAGAGCTATGACTTGGGGCAACTTTTTTGCTATTTTTGTTTTTTGGAGTTTCGCAAATGCCGTCATAGTTTTTGAAACCTCTCCACCACCTGTAATAATTTTACCCTCTTTGTGAGCGACGCACGTGCAGTTCAGGCAGCCCATATTTGGTACTCTGTTAGCATCTTCGTAGACATACCGAGCAAAGTGCTGCAGTTTGGCTGTCTATTTAGCAGAAGCATGATGCTAATTAGCATTCAGTTAAATGGCAGTCACTTGTGTTGATGCCTTTGAAATGAGGTTTAGATACTTCAAAGTTAAAGCCATTTTCAAGGGGTGCTTTCAGCATTCTTCCATCACGAAAAATCACGCACATTTCAGCTCTTAAACAGCCTTATTTTATTCCCCCTTGTCAGCCTCTCAAAATTTTTGTGTCTCCACTCTTTTTAACCATCTCTCACTGGCTGGTTAACTAACCTCATGCTTTTGCTTTGCAGAGAGAAAAATCTGGATGATGGAGTGTCAGGATTTGGCAGCCGCACAACAGTATGTCGACTGCGATTTTTATGAGATTTGCTCAACTGCCAGGAGTGTTGGTAGAGCTATTTCTGTGATTGAAATGTGGGTAATGGTCATCTAGTAGTGAATCTATTCTAGAAGGTTCTTGTTATAGATTTGAAGCCACAGAGTGAGTTTTGGGGTCTGAATTTAGAAGATTTATAGAGAATGCATGTCAGATCGAGCTCCGTTACTGACAGAAGGCTCTCCTGTCTCGCAGTACTACCATTTGGTGAGAGTGTTCGCCGGTCAGGACCCTTCCTGCATTTGGATTGGCTGGGTCACCCCTGACTACCACTATCACACCAAAAACTTCAACCTCAGCAAGACCCGAACCGTCACCGTTACACTGGGTGACGAACGTGGGCGGGTCCATGAGAGGTACAATTCTACTGTTACTCCTCAATCTGTCAATCAGTCAATCAGCTGATCAGTGAATCTAATTTAGCATTGTGCTACTGTGCATTTAATGGTTACATTGTCAGAAAGCAGCACTGTGTAACGCAATTATCAAAGGGCTAATTGGCTCAGTTCAATGACTGCTTTATATTAAATGGCTGCATGCTAACTAAGCATATAACTGTTAGAACATTAGCAAACTCTATTCTTGATGGCATTGTAGTCACAAAATGCCACATGAAAACAGGAATGTATGCATTTTGAGATGAAGATGTTTGGATTAAGATCAGATAAGTGAGACAGACCTTCAGTTAGGGGTAAGATAGTTTTGCAGATTCCTCAGCTTTCAACACGCATAATTACTCACAACCGTTCCTGATTAAGAGGCACATTTGTGCAGGAATGTTCTAACATCCAGTCAAAAGTCTCCCTAAAGAATGGTGGTGGTTAAAGCGGCATGGCTTGAGGGCAGAAATCTATGTTAATGTCCATGATTTTGGCACATTTTGTGAGCAGGTGCCCCCATACTTAGGCAATGTTGTATATGTCAGTACCACAGCCCTCTCTTCCGACTCCACTAATAATAATCATCATTTATAGTGATGTTACTAAAGTATGGTTATAGTAAAATTCTCCTCCATGATTTTGTTCCAAACATATGGATGTTCTCATGTCATCATTTTCATGAGCACACGAATGTTCTTAAGCCAGTTGGAAGAACTGATTGGTCGGCTGGCTGAACTCAAAGAAGAAAAATCTGGCTGGATTTTTTATTTTTGACCTGTGGTTTCTTCACCTGAGAGTTTAAATCAGTTGCATCCACCTGCTGTCCTGTCCCCTGTCCCACAGTGTGCTGCGGAGTAACTGTTACATGGTTTGTGCTGGAGACATTCCTAACGCCTCCAGCTCCACAGCCCATTCCAGCACCGACCTGGAGATCGGCTGCCTGATTGAGCTGGGGTCTGGCCTGGTGTCCTTCACTGCCAATGGGAAGGAGATGGAGACCTTCTACCAGGTACTGTCCACAGCAGAGCCACCATCGGCCCAGTCAACCCTACAGACCAGGGATCATCCAATCATGGTCCTTAAAGTCAGACTACTGCTGGTCCTCCACCCTCACTTCACCAGGGACTATAACGTGAGGACAGACTGGCCAGTCAAAAGTGCAAATTGTTCAATAAATCATCTGGAAGAAAAGAAAATCTGATCTAGATTTGTATTCGAGGGCCAGGTTTGATGATGCTTGTAATGTAGACTGTTGGGAAAAATACGAACCAACTTGACCCGTAGATTTTTCTCAGGCTTGGCAAAAGCACAGGGAAGCGCAGGTTTCAGGCACTGTGTTGTACAGCTTGGTGCTCTTGTCTGTGCTGTTCAACCTCTGAGTCTAAGCCATAGGCTAAGTGCTAACTTTATGGGAGGGTGGGGGACATGTTGCCCAAGATCTTTCTCAGTAACTACAGGAGTGCTCATTTCTCAGGGCGAGAAGTCTTTGCCTCAGCATGTTTGAGTCTGTTTGTGTACCACAAATCGTTAAATTCTGCCATTCATTTTGTCACTATTTTTGTTTCACTTGGTCAGCAAACTGCCTCGGTGCAACGATTCGTGCTCTGCAGGACTGACCTATAATTCAGAACAAAACACCCATTAAAAATTGCGAGCGCTTACCCCTTATCTTAAATGTGGCTGCAAAATCAATAATACAATTAACGGTATAAATAAATGTTACTTTGGATCACAGTTTGCTAAGCCCATAGATCCAAAGGCCTGTTTGAATATAATAGAATCCAGAATTTATTTTCTTTCCATGAGGAGATTATTTTCAGATGATCTGTGATGGACGTCTGCTGCAGATGGCGTGTATTTAGCTCAGACGTAAATCGCATCAGTTGTTGAGCGTTTGTGAGAGAGAATGGTCCAGAGATTGATTTATCGGAGTTGACACCTCATTGTCCATCTGATGGAAATCAAACTTCATTACTTATATTTCTATTCTATATGATCACTTTATTTGTTTCAGTTTGAGTTAAACAGGGACACAGTTGCCTCAAGCTGAAGTTTACCATGTTAGAATGAAATCGACATGAAAGGATGCATCATGGTGTGTGGAAAATTGCATCATCTGCCAAATGTTTTGCAAATTTTCCCCGGTTAATTTTTGGGGAAATATCATTCCAACCAAAGGAGCCTAAATGGTGTTTCATTTTATTTTATTATGTTACTTTCAAAATTTTGATCTGTAAAGCAAAGTTCTTAAAATCAGTATATTATTCTCGGATGTGCAAATTATGCCACGAACTCTAGAAATCTTTTCGCTGTCTTACAGCGCTAATTTTATTTTCATGCCATTGCTTTTCCGCATAATTCTGATTATTGTTTTATGTCTCATTTCCAGGTTGAGCCTAGCACTAAGCTCTTCCCTGCAGTGTTTGTTCGGCCCACCAGTCCCACTTTGTTCCAGTTTGAGTTCGCGAAGATAAAGGTTTGTGATCAGTAAAATAAAATACCATACTGTCTCGAGTTAGCCCCGCCCTTTTACAAAGCCCCCGATCACATGATATGTGTGAATCTCGGCCTGCACAGGGAGCCATGCCGCTATCGTCGGCCATCTTTAAGAGCGAGCACAGGAACCCGGTCCCGCAGTGCCCGCCGCGGCTGGACGTGCAGACGCTGGTGCCGGTACTGTGGAGCCGCATGCCGAACGCCTTCCTCTCCGTGGAGACGGCGCGGGTCAGCGAGCGTCACGGTTGGGTGGTGCAGTGTCTCGAGCCCCTGCAGATGATGGCCATGCACATTCCCGAGGAGAGCAGGTCGCACGCCGCTATCTCTGTTAGAGAGAGTCTCTGTTTATATGTACTGTCTCCATTAGAGATTATCTCTGTCTTTCTAAACCATCTCTCTTTGAGATTATCTCTGTTTATCTGTACCATCCCCTTTAGTGAATATCTGTCTCTCTGCACCATCTCTCTTCAAGATTATCTCTGTTTCTCTGTACCATCTCTCTTCGAGATTATCTCTTAGAGATTATCTCTGTTTCTCTGTACTAGCTCACTTACAGATTGCCTCTATTTCTCTGAACCAACAGTCTCACAGAATATATGTTTCTCTCTGTACCATTTCTCATTAAGATCATCTGTGTTTCTCTGCAGTATCTCTTTTGAAGTTATCTCTATGAGATTATCTATATTTCTCTCTACTGTACTGTTTCTTTGTCACATGACTCTTACAGACTGTCTCTTAGATATTATCTCTGTCTCTCTGTACTGTCTCTCTGACAGATTACCTCTGTTTCTCTCACCATCTCTCTTACAGATTATCCTTCAGAGATCTGTACCATCTCTGTTACGGATTATCTTTGACTCTCTGTACCATGTCTTTTACAGATTATCTCTGAGAGATTATCTCTGTTTCTCTGTACCATTTCCCATAGAGATTATCTCTGTCTCTCTACACTGTCTTTCTGACAGTTTGTCTCTGTCTCTCTGTATCATCTCTCTCACAGATTATCTCTTAGATTTTATCTCTGTCTCTTTGTACCATCTATTTTACAGTCTTAGTTCTCTGTACCATCTCATTTATAGATTATCTCTTGGAGATTATCTCTGCCTCTCTGTACCATCTCTCATACAGATTAGCTCTGACTGTATGTACCATCTTTCTCACAGATTATCTCTGATTTTTTTTTACCATCTCTTTTAGAGATTATCGCTGAGAGACTCTCTGTTTCTGTGTACTGTCTCTCTCACACATTATCTCTTTCTATCAACTCTGATACACTGTCTCCCTCTACCTTCTCTCTTACACTCCATTGCTATCTCTCTAACATCTCTTTTAAACTATATCTCTATCACTCTAGCATATCTCTAATAGTCTGTCTCTGTGTCTTTCTGTCGTTTCCTTCACTATGTCTGTGCTCTCTCTCTCACTGACTGCCGATCTTTCTACCATCTCTCTTTTATCTACAACCCCAATTCCGAAATAGTTGGGACAAAGCGTAAATTGTGAATAAAATCAAAACGCAATGACTTTCAAATCACAGCAGCCAGTATTTTATTCACAATAGCACAGAGACAATATAGCAAATTTGAAACTTATAAATTTACAATTTTATCCACAAAATGAGCTAATTCAAATTTGATGGCTGCTACAGGTCTCAAAAAAGTTGGGACAGGGGCCTGTTTACCATGGTGTAGCATTCCTCTTCTTTTTAACACAGAGTGGAGGCGTCTGGGCATTGAGGAGACAAGTTTCTTGAGTTTAGCCATTGGAATTTGATCCCACTCTTGTTTAATACAGGCTTCCAGCTGCTGGAGAGTTTTGGGTCTCCTTTAACGGACTTTTCGTTTAATTATGCGCCAAATGTTCTCAATTGGTGAAAGGTCAGGACTGCAGGCAGGCCAGTTCAGCACACGGACTCTTCTACTACAAAGCCATGCTGTTGTAATAGCTGCAGTTTGTGGTTTTGCATTGTCCTGCTGAAATACACAAGGCCTTCCTTGGAATAGATGTTGTCTGCAGGGGAGCATATGTTGCTCTAAAACCTTTATATACCTATCAGCATTCATGGTGCTTTTTAAAACATGCAAGTGTCCCAC
Source organism: Gymnothorax javanicus (assembly GCA_029692085.1). Classification (NCBI taxonomy): domain Eukaryota; kingdom Metazoa; phylum Chordata; class Actinopteri; order Anguilliformes; family Muraenidae; genus Gymnothorax; species Gymnothorax javanicus. Next base: position 2,728,394 of record CM056198.1, read on the forward strand.
ACCATATGCACTAATGCATCCCCATACCATCAGAGATGCTGGCTTTTGAACTGAACACCGATAACAGGAGGGGTGGTCTTTCTCCTCTTTTTGCCCAGAGGACAACGCCCCCATGATTTCCAACAAGAATGTCAAATTTGAACTCGTCTGACCACAGGACACTTTGCCACTTTGCTACAGTCCATTTTAAATGAGGCTTGGCCCACAGAACACGGCGGCGCTTCTGGATCATGCTGAACAATGGCTTCCTTTTTGCATGATAGAGTTTTAGGTGGCATCTGTGGGTGGCACGGTGGACTGTGTTTACAGACAGTGGTTTCTTGAAGTATTCCTGGGCCTGTTTAGTAATGTCAATGACAGAATCATGCCGGTGAGTGATGCAGTGGCCTCTGAGGGCCCGAAGATCACGGGCATCCAGTAAAAGTCTTCGGCCTTGTCCCTTATGCAGAGAGATTTTTCCAGTTTCTCTGAATCTTTTGACGATGTTATGCACTGTCAATGATGAGACCTTCAAAGCCTTTGCAATTTGACGTTGAGGAACATTGTTTTTAAAGTATTCCACAATTCTTTTACACAAGCCTTCACAGGTTGGAGAGCCTCTGGCCATCTTTACTTCTGAGAGACTCAGCCTCTCTAAGACTTCATTTTGATAGCCAATCATGTTACACACCTGATGCTAGTTAATGTAATTACTTGCTAAATGTACTTTCAGCTGATTCTCTTCTATATTAATTGCTTTTTCAGCCCTTTTTTGCCTGTGTCCCAACTTTTTTGAGACCTGTTGCAGCGAGAAAATTTGAAATGAGCTCATTTTGCGGATAAAAATGTAAAATGTATCAGTTTCAACATTTGAAATGTTATCTATGTTCTGTTGTAAATAACATATTGGCTCATGTGATCTGAAAGTCATTGCATTTTGATATTATTCACCATTTACACTTTGTCCCAACTATTTTGGAATTGGGGTACTCAGGGTAAAATAATGTCTCATTCTCCAGTTCGATGTTGTTTTGCTGTGTCATGTTATGTTACCTCCAGTTAGGAAATTCCATTCAATGTCGAAGTGAAAAGCTGTCTTAAAGGTATATGGAGTAGGATTTTCTGAAAAAAAAACAAAAAAAACAACAGCATATGGACTCAAACAGAGACGATCCCTCTCAGTCATTACTTGTGACGCTTTAGAAGTGTGTGGTAGTGTCTGTATCTTCAGAGGCCTGTATTTTTTGGGCGTTTCTGGGCGTCGGCCTTCGGGCAGTGGGTGTGTAGCCCCAGCCAATAACAGCGCGCGGGGTATGAGGGCGGGGCATAGCACTGCACTACAGTGTAGTAATTCTGGTGTCCTTGGGCCAGGGAGGAGGGGTCAACTTTGAATGTTGTGTTTACAAAGTGTAACCAAAAAATTCTACTCCGTGTGCCTTTAATTAGATTTTAACGTAGTGCACTCATTCACTATAATGACTCCTCGTTTGCCATCTCCTAGCCACTGTGATCCATGTGGAGTCTTCATTAACCTCTGGTCTCACGGTGTGCTGTTCCGCAGGTGTGTGGATGTTCTGGAACTTTCCGAGCAGGAGGACCTGAGGAAGTTCCATTATCACACACTCAAGCTCTACTGCGCCATATGCGCTCTGGGCAACACCCGTGTGGCCCACGCCCTCTGCAGCCACCTCGACCAATCGCAGCTGCTCTACACCATCGACAACCAATACCTGCCGGGCATGCTCCGCGAGGGCTTCTACGACGTCCTCATCAGCATCCACCTGGAGACGAGCAAAGACGCGCAGCTCACCATGAATGATGAGTTCATAATCCCCGTCACCGAGGAGACGCGCGACGTGCAGCTCTTCCCCGACGAGACCAAGAAGCACACTCTGCCGGGGGTGGGGCCAAGCACTTCGCTCAAGCCCCGCCTGAACTTCTCCCCGCCCTGCTTCGTGATGGTGACGCGGCGCACGCACCTGTACAGCCCCGAGATCCCGCTGGGCGCGCTGAAGGAGAAGGCCATCGCCATGCTGACGGAGGCGGTGCAGGGCGGCGGGTACCACATTCGCGACCCTGTAGGGGGCAGCGTCGAGTACCAGTTTGTACCCATCCTGAAGCTGATTGGCACGCTGCTGATCATGGGCGTGTTGGGCAGTGAGGACGTGCGGTTAGTGCTGCTGCTGATCGAGCCCCACGTGTTCGGCGAGGAGGGGGAGGAGCTGGAAGAGCCGGCTGAGAAGGAGGCTGTGAGCAGTAATGAGGAGAAGGCTGTGGAGGCTGGAGAGGAGGAGCTGACCAGGGAGGCTCCGCCCCCGGCCAAGGGTCTGCTGGAGAAGAGGCTGCCAGAGTCCGTCAAGCAACAGGTGAGTCCAGCCTCAGGTAATGTGCACAGGCGCAGCCTCAGGTAATGTGCACAGGCGCAGCCTCGGGTAATGTGCACAGGCGCAGCCTCAGGTAATGTGCACAGGCGCAGCCTCAGGTAATGTGCACAGGTGCAGCCTCAGGTTTTGTGCACAGGGCAGCCTCAGGTAATGTGCACAGGGCAGCCTCAGGTAATGTACACAGGCGCAGCTCCAGGTTTTGTGCACTGGTTCACCAGCCTAGCTCCTTATTGTCCTAAAAACATCAGTTACAGACAGTCAAACGCCTGACAGATGAAAGATACGAGGGGAAGGATGCATTTCCTGGTCAGTACTTCAAACTATTCATCTTGTTGTCTGAAAAATTACACCTGCTAAACATGGTCTGATCTTTTCTTGCTGAAGATGTCCTCTGTAACCTCTAACACAAACTGTCTTATTCCTCTTTTCCTAACTGATTTAATGGATTGAAATCTCCTTAATGACAGAAGACCGTGTCTCATGCCTGAGTCATGCACAACTGAGAAAAGCAGAGTCGCGAAGAAGCCCATGAAGTTCTGGGATGATTAAATCAGGGCCACCGAGGGCCGCGAAAGGCAGCTTTTTCTGTCCAGTGTGAAGCCAGTGCGGCCGACCAGTGGCACTGTTCAGTGAAGTAACAAGGACAATAAAGTGCCAAAATTTTTGGTTATGAGATATATTCCCAATAAGTGAATCAAATTATGCACATTTTTATTATCCCTCAATTATTCTGAAGCATGAAACAATTCAGGCGCACTCCCACTTATTATTTTTTTCAGAATGAGTCTTGCCATTCTGCTCTGTTAACAGAATTTTAGACTTACCTGCTGTTAGGAATGAGGTCAGGTGGACACCAGGCGCAGGATCCTGAAGTGTTTATTACAACACAAGAACACTTGGAGGAAATAGGAGCACAGGCCAGAAACAAAACACCGTGCACATGCACTGAACAACAGGAGAAACTAAGGTACACTGCCCAAGGCAGGGGGAACAGAAGTACTCACTCAAAGAGTGGCTAGACTAAAGAAACAAAAACTGGATCTAAACTGAACTGACGGGAACACTGGGAGACTTAGACAAGGGGCAGACAAGACGAGGGCACACGAGGCTGGGGAAACTCAGGATGCAAAACAACAGCAAACAAAGTCCCGTCTGACGTCTCTTTAATCTTCCCTGCTTAAATACCCATGGGAGGAGGCGGGGATACGGAAGGCAATCTCAGGTGGAAACAGAAACACATGAGATTAATAAAACAATTACACGAGAACCGGGTTAATGACTCGAGACAATCACGCAAGCTCGACAGTTTAGATTGAGGTAATCTAAACGTGACGAGTAAAAGCACCACGAGAACAGCAAAGGAAAGCATAGCTTTAAACGCAGTTAATTAGGGAAAGCTTAGGAAGGAATTTACAAAAGCTAGAAACACTCGCATTCGCTAATGGGTTAATAATTTTAGTATTACGTGACAAGATATTTACAAACACCCTTTAGTGCAGGTTAGTACGGGTTAGTAATGGCCCTATCAGAGAACGCATTCACTCAGAGTTTTGCGAGACCCAGAATTAAGCACTGGTGGAAGCAATGAATGAAATACCACAGCCGAAACCGAAAGAGGAAACGTGATTGGACCACGGGACTCAGGCATACTGAAGGCTGTCACACGACACCACAGGAGTCAGGGCAAGAGGGAATCAATGGTCGGACCACAGGAATGGAGCTGAAACACAAATCAAGAGACACACGGGGGGAAACGCGTAAGCACACGAGGCAGAACCATAACACCTGCATGTAACTAATGCACTCGTGTCTTTGAGTCGGAGCGTAAAGTCGTGGCGTCCGCACCTGATTGGCTAAGACTAATTTATTTGACGGAAGGCTGGCTGCCTGGGAGCTCTTGGCACATCGATGGACAGACCGAATGCAGCAGTAACCTGAACAGCCGAACTCAAGTCTCCTGGCATGTAGATCATCCCAGCGTTAACGTCATGACCAATTATATATATTTTCAGAACACTCATTTGAGAAAAACAGGACACATCTGTTCAGCTGGGGCATATGCAAAAGAAGTTAGGAGGAACTTGTACAAATTTGGTGCAAATGACAATTTGGTGTGCTGTAACTAAATGTTACAGTGCAGTGGATAACAATAGATAGTTCACTTCATTTTAAAATAAAAACAGAATGCGTAACGAATGATGAAAGTAAAATAGATGTGCCATCTGCCTCTCTGTGTGTGTGTCTGCGTTGTCCTGCAGGAGACCTCGATGAGCACTGTGGGGTGAGACTAATTTGGTATTTCAGTTGGGATGTAAACACCTTTAGGAGTTTTTATAAGGCTTTTTTATAAGGCTTGGAATGCAGATGAGTTGGTGGGACGGTGGTTATAGTTATAGTTATAGTTATAGTTTATCAATGTTCATTTCAAATGCTGTGCTGTGCACTCAGTTCAAAGAGACAGAATTTAAAAAGTGTTTTAATCTTTTAAAAATTATGACTCCTGTCTCAAATAAAAACCAGATTATTTTAAGATATTGTGTGCTGGACAAGCTGAATGTTCTTTCCTCATTACAGATTCTTCTGATGAATCAAGTTATCTCACCGCTTTGGGAGTGTTTCATTTTATTTGTGAAAAAAAAGATAACCAAAATAAGACTGAAGTTCAAATATGACCAAAAATGCAGGTTTGGGTTTATTTATCGTTTTGTCTCCATAGATCTGCGAGCTGCTGCACTACTTCTGTGACTGTGAGCTGAGGCATCGCGTCGAGGCCATCGTCTCCTTCTCCGACCGTTTCGTCTCCAAGCTGCAGTTCAACCAGAAGTTCCGCTACAACGAGCTGATGCAGGCCTTCAACATGTCGGCCGCCGTCACCGCTAAGAAGACCAAGGAGTTCCGCTCCCCGCCTCAAGAGCAGGTGAGTTATCTTCAGTCTCTGCAGGAGGTCACCTGTTAGCGTAGCCATTAGCCATAGGTTAGCAGTAACCTGCCCTGTTCCGGGTGATCTTCCATGTTGAAGGTTTTCAGTCCATCCCTAACAGAATACACTGCATCCAGTAAGATTGTGTTAAGCTGCTAACGGGCAGCACGATGGTCAGCATTATTGCCTAACAAGAAGGAGATTCAGGGTACAAGTCCCTGTCAGCCTGGCCCTTTCTGTGTGACGTTTGCCTGGGTTTTCGCTGTGTACTACGGTTTCCCCCGCCCTGAAAGACCTGCTCTATAGGAACACTGGTAACCAGAGCCTCGGACCCGGGATCGGGCTTCAGAGCTGTGGTTGCCGCTGCTCCTTAAGAGTTAGGGTGGGTCAAATTTCAGAGGCTTAATGACCCCTTGGGGTTCAATAAAGTATATCTTATCTGAGGTGAGTCTAGTGCGTGAAACGAAAACATGACAGGACAGTGGATCTCTAGGAACCAGGGTAGTTGAGACCCAATAATTACTCCGCAGAATGAACATCCAAAATCCAGCCCCAGATTTTCATGAGTGACAAGATGGGGCACCAGCACCAGCTTCTGCAATCTTTAAATATTGTTCAACAGTAGAATTCTTTCAGTTGTATTTACATATTAACAGTTAGCCCTATACAGTGTCATTTATCATCGCAGCTTTGCGCATTAAGCTCGGGGACGACACATTGGTTTTCCTTTAATAGAAAGTCCACTGTTATGCAGTTCCTCTTATGGAGAATATTAGGCATTTTTGCATGAGTGTATTTCATTCCCCCCGGAGGCACATTCACGTCCAGCTGGGGAGAGATTCTGGTTCTGAAACAGACGCCGTGGTCCATTTATTACCAGCGGCGGTGTGTAAGAATGCTGTCGAATATAAATCAGCGCTGCTGCACCACAATGCTCACGGGCTGCAGTGAGTTATTCTGCTGGATTTTTCTAGAAAGAGAGAGAGCTAACTTTAGCCCACACCCCGCTGAAACGCATTGCTTCTCATTTAATTTAATTTTCACTCGACATGAAACTATCAAGGGCTGAATGTTGGCAGCGGTATCCAGCTGAAGTCGTATTTTATTCCGAAGAGCCAGACATCTACAGTGCACTAACAGAATGTAATTATTTCAATGGGAGTCATGGAGTAAGTTCCATGTAATTGTAGTCTATATTTTAAAGTTCCCCTATCTTGTCACCAGATGCCCAGCCAGTTTGTTTCAAAATCTGTCCTTTTGACATCACAAGGGGGAGTGAACACCCAGATGGATGAAGAAACTGATTCACTGATTGGCTGAAGTTGATCTGTCTTTCTTGCCTCTAGGTGGTCACTTCACCATGTGATGTCACTGAGGAACAGATTTTGAAATGGCTTGTAATGGCTGATTGGCTGCGCACCTGACGACTTGATAGAGGGCCTTTGCAGCTTGGATTAGATAGGGCTCTTGTCTATTGGACAGAAATGGTACAGCACTTGGTCTGCGGTACCCAATCATCTCCTTGAGCTCCCACCGAAGTTAACAAGCATATGGTGCCTTTAAAAAAGTTCATGATCTGTTGTAGAGATTGACCTGATTTTTGGATTCATTTTGAACTTAAGTGTTTTTATATTTACGTATTTCTTTATTTTATTTAATTCATTTTTTTCATATTTTTCTGCTTATTGAAAATACAGCATCATTGTATTAAAAAAAAACTCTGTTTGGAGCAAATAAAGAGGTTTTGAAAATCACTCTCTCCTCCTCTTTGCAACTATCCTGTCGGGCATTTCCTCTCAGACATCCTTAAAAAGCAAACCGTGTCCTCAGTCCAGGTTTAGGAGTGACTGATGGTCACTGAGAGACGTGTCGCTGGTCCTCTGCAGATCAACATGCTGCTGAACTTCAGCCTGGGAGAGGACTGCCCCTGTCCTGACGAGATCCGAGAGGACCTGTACGACTTCCACGATGAACTTCGCCTTCACTGTGGTACGGCCCTCACCATAGCTGTGGCATTGCTTGACAGAGCAGAGTGTGTGTGTGTGTGTGTGTGTGTGTGTGTGTATGTGTGTGAGAGAGAGAGCAGGGCACCTTATGTGAGCCATTCTAGTCTTCTCACTGCATAGTTTTAGAAGGACACTAATAAACGTGCTACTTACTTTGATCCCTGCTTGTTCGCCAGTTCATGCTCTTAAACAGCCGACCCGATCATGGCTCTCTGAACAGAAATGGCTCTGAGCTGTAGGATCATTATCTGAGTCCTCCGTTAGCCTGAAAGCCTGAGAGGCCTGTTAAACAAACTGAACTGACCTACAGCTGTATTTACTCTGAGGAAACGTGTCCCTTTGTAATGGGCTCTGCGGAATGGACAGTCTCACAGTCTGTATGGTGTTGGCAGTGTTTTATAAAGAGTGTCCAGGTCTGATATTGATATGAGTTCTGGATCAGCAGATACCTCAGTAGATATACCATTCGGAATGACTTTTAACACAGCTGGCAAAAGGAGACCCTGATGGCTGAAGGAAAGCAGCGTCATGGAGCTTGGCGTAGATCAGGCTGCCGAACTGTGAGATGAACAAGCCTGCAGGTTTGCACTTCAACCCAAATGAAACATGCCTCATTCAGCAGCATAATTAGTGGAGTCAGGTGTGACGTATTGGGGTTGGAATAAAAACCTGCCGGTTGGTGGATCTTCAGGGACAGGATTTGATGGTCCTGGTGTCGATGGTCTTTACTGAACTGCTCACTTGCAGGACTCCGACTCTGTGTCTCTGTCTGTGTCTCTGTGTCTCTGCGACCCTGTGACTCTGTGTTCATTCAGGAATCCCAGTCGAAGAGGAGGAGGAGGCCCCAGATCTGTCTCTGAAGGATCGACTGATGGCTCTGGTTTATAAGATCAAGGGTCGCCCTCAGAAAACGGCCGAGCCCGCCGACGACATGCAGGCAGAGCCCAGTGAGTCACTGAGCCTCTATCCGTCCATTCAACTGTCAATCCATCTATCTATCTATCTATCTATCTATCTGAGTAATTCCTGGTCAGGGTCATAGGAGCTGGAGTCTATCCCAGCATGCAGTGGGTGAGAGGCAGGAACACACCCCGGACAGTTTGCCGCTCTGCTGGCGAGATCACACACCACTCACACACCATTCACTCACACACTCATAGCAACGGGAAATTTAGAGTCCCCAGTTAGCCTGACATGCTTGTCTTTGGGCTGTGGGAGGAGATCCGGGTACTCAGAGGAACCCTGGGTGAACATGGAGAAAACATGCACAAAGGCCCCAGGCTGGATTCAAGCCCGGCAACCTCTCGCTGCACGACCACAGGGCTGCCTTTTTATTACAGCATGTGCCAATCACAACTCCGAGGTTTAGGCAGCTATTTAGCTAATTAATGAGTTGATCGTGAGAGTATAGGAAAGTAATGCACACGTTTTCAAAAACTGTCTGCTGAGATATTTTTAAGCATCTTTAGAATCCCTTGGGCACAGATAGTGAGAACACATGGTGTTGCACAGAGATAAAGTTTCTTTTACAACGAAAGGCCTTCTTTAGAGTACATTTTCAGGCTATATTTTGCAGCTTTTTTTGAGCAGTGCTGGTAGACCTGCTAACTGTAATTGCTGAGGCCTCAATTAGAGCCCAGAGCTGCAAAATCTCAGTGTTTACGACTGCAGCGGCAGCATCCACAGGGAATGATAAACGATCTCCCTGCTCATAAATCCTGATTGGCCAGACATTCTTGCTCCTCTGAGCTTCATAAGAGCGGTTACTCTGCTCGGCTGTCGCTGTTAAGGAGGAGAATGGGAGGAAAGCGCTTTCACACATGATGAATCACCTTCGCTGGGTGGAATTTGCGCAGAGATGAACGCACAGCACCTTAAGTCTTCTCATTCATCAACACTGGACCAGGCCGCTCATGATGTCAGCCAAACCAATGAGAGGCCATGTGCAAATATAAGTATGATGAGACACAATGTCTTGTTTTCCATTTTTTTAACTATTATGAATTTTTAAACTAATTTAATGTCTGTAACTGTGCATAATTTCATCTTTGAGGAAAGTCACAGACTGAACGCGGACTGACTTTATGGATTACAGAAACACAAAGCAGCACTTTTTCATTCATGGACTTTCCATCTCAGACTAATTCAATAATTAAGAACAAAAGGTGACACAAAATCCCAAAATTGATTTACCCGCATTGTCTACCTGGCTCTCAGGCAGTATTACAATGCAAAGCACCTCTCTTTATCTTAATTACCCTCTTATATTGTTATTCTTTAATCTCATCAGCCATAAGTGAATCTAAGATGGCCCAAACTGAGTTTCACTGCACAGTGCACTGCATGCTTTGTGATCAATAAAGAACTTTGACTTGAATTCAGAATCTGCAGTCCACAGAAAACCTGAAGGAGCTGATCTCTCAGACTGTGTTTCTCTCTCTCTCTCTGTCTGCAGCAAACCTGAAGGAGCTGATCTCTCAGACGATGGTGAGCTGGGCTCAGGAGAGCCACGTCCAGGACCCGGCGCTGGTGCGCGTGATGTTCGGCCTGCTGCGCCGGCAGTATGACTGTGTGGGAGAGCTTCTCCGAGCCGTCCGTCGCAGCTACACCATCAGCGACTCCTCCGTACACGACACCATCAGCCTGCTGGCCTCGCTCGGGCAGATCCGCTCTCTGCTCAGCGTCCGCATGGGCAAGGAGGAGGAGAAACTGATGATTGACGGGCTGGGGTAAGCCCCGCCTCCTCTACTGGCCCAACCCAATGAGCTGCTGCACTGTACAAAATAAAAGTTTAAAAAGTAAGGCAGCCAACTGCACAGCATTTCTGAGTTTACTCCGCTTGAGGTTTTTTAGTTTTCGCAATTTAATTTTTGAAAGAACTTGAAACTTGAAGCCAAGCTAATTCCAAAGTGCTTTGCCACTGATTGCCTTACTTTCTTAAATTGAGTCAACTTTTTTTTAATGGTGTGGCATCCATGTTGAAAATTGTTCATTTTCCCTATTACATGAGATACTGTATAGCTAAAGGAAATAATTTGTAAGCATCAATATACTCAAAGTATGTGATAATGCTGATTGAAATGTAGCGCACAACCGGCCCTTGGTGCATTTTTCAAATATCAATATGGATGCCGATTATTGGATACAAAGTGTGTCAGCCCCTGTGTTTACATGCTAATGAAGCTTCTGGAGGAGGGATGGAGATACTGTATCACTCTTCTATCCCATGTACAGAGACATCATGAACAACAAGGTTTTTTACCAGCACCCTAACCTGATGAGGGTCCTGGGCATGCATGAGACCGTCATGGAGGTGATGGTCAACGTGCTGGGTGGAGACAAGTCACAGGTGAGAGCTTTATGTGTAGATGAGATCAATGTTCTATCCATCCATTCATCCATCCATCCATATCTGTTACCAAACCTGCTTATTCCTGTTTAGGGTCCTGAGGGGTGGAGCTTGTCTCGTAAATTAGACTGTAGTGGAATCTCAGAGAGCCACACTGTTTTTCTGTGTTGCTCGCATATTTTATTCGATAAATGTTTTCATAAATGCTAGTGACGAGGTCCAGAAATTCCTCCAATCCTGCTCTGATGTCACAGGTTGCGTTCCCTAAGATGGTGGCCAGCTGCTGCAGGTTCCTCTGCTACTTCTGTCGCATCAGTCGCCAGAACCAGAAGGCCATGTTCGACCACCTCAGCTACCTCCTGGAGAACAGCAGCGTGGGACTGGGTGAGTGTCGAGGCCGCAGAATCTCTGCTCCTAAAAGATGGTCTCGGTCAAATGTCAATATTGTACTGAACCTCAAGCAGCGGGATAACGCAGGAGGTATCGATTGAGTCACCCGGTAGAGTCGCAACAACCCAAGAATAGGAGCCATTTTTTTGCTTCACATGACATCAAGCCGTCACGCACAATGGAAATCCCTGGATTTTTTAGTTTTATTTTCTCATAAGGAAAAGTAATTAATTTGGGGGGGAAACAATAAGCCAGCCAGCAGTGGTTTCAACAAGCATAACAAAGGAAGGTGTTTGGACATGAGAAAACAGAAAACAGAAAAATAAATTTATTCACCTTGAGACGGTGCCTGATAACGCTACAAAAAACAAATTGGCTCCAAGACCAGATTTTCTGGAACCATCATGTCCCAACTATCTCTCTATCTGGGAACTCCAGGTACCGGAACATTCCAGGTGATGGTCTGTCATTCCTAGGACTAATGATTATTAGCTGTAATTACAGATGATAGCCAGTAATAGCTAAATTTCCCAATTTGGCCCATCTTCATATCTATTTTCTTTGGGAAGCGACCTTGAGACAGTGTCTCAGTAAATGTGAAAGCTAATTGAACTGAAATGGATTGAATTTAATGAAAGGCAGACTGCAGGAGACTGGTATAAGATGAAAATGGCAGGTAATTTCCCAATTTCCATGGAAATGGTGGGACGTATTGATGGGAATTTGTGCATTCAGGATGGAGAACGATTTTCTGTGTCTGTACTTTGAGTACTTTGATGGCTTTGAATGAAGAATTTGTAGGAAAATGTGCTTTTTGTTCAAAAAACTTGGATATTGTCTCTCCTGTTTGATGGGAATTACAGATGTAAGCAGGTGTGCTGCTGAATAAACAATTTGTTATCTCAGCCAGCGGCGTTTCAACAATGTGATTCTGAAATCTGTCCATCTTTTCTGGAAGGCAATTTACTTATGCTGAATAGCCGAGAGGAAAACAAATTGAATTTAGTCCGAAACTTGATTACTGAGCAGAGCACATGCTGTTTTCCAAGTAATTTGTTAAGCAAAAATATACAAATTTTTCCATCATGGACATGCAGTGACTTGGCAGGTGGTATTTTCAGTACATGTACAATAAGGCAGCGATTCCCAAACACATTCCCTCAGATCTACAGCCCTGTACATTTGCAGTCTCGCCCAACCAAAGCACCTAATTTAACTGATTTCTAATCAAATCAGATGTGTCAAATTTAGACTGAAATGAAAACCTTCAGGACCGTAGCTCTCCAGGATTGGGGTTGGATATGGCAGCATTTACTGATGAATATATTGCAGCTGCAGTACGTTTGGGAACAAGTATGTGTTTTTGATGTAATGCTGCCCCCTGCTGTTTGCTGTTTGAAGTGCAATGCGGGTCTGGCTCTAATGAGCGCACAGGACATGAGATATACTGTTTCTGCAGCGTCTCCCTCCATGAGGGGCTCGACCCCACTGGATGTGGCTGCATCCTCTGTCATGGACAACAACTCACTGGCCCTGGCCCTGGAGGAACCGGATCTGGAAAAGGTGTGTGTGTGTGTGTGTGTGTGTGTGTGTGTCTAAGCCCCCATGTGTGTGTGTTTGTGTGTGTGTGTCTATGCCCCTGTGTGGTGTGTGTGTGTGTGTGTGTGTGTGTGTCTAAGCCCCTCTGCGGTGTGTGTGTGTGTGTGTGTGTGTGTGTGTGTATCTAAGCCCCGGTGGGGTATGTGTGTGTGTGTGTGTGTGCATGAGAATGTCTAAGCCCCTGTGTGTGTGTGTGTGTGTGTGTGTGTGTGTGTGTGTGTGTGTGTGTGTGTGTATCTAAGCCCCTCTGCGGTGTGTGTGTGTGTGTATCTAAGCCCCTGTGCTGTGTGTGTGTGCAGGTTGTGACGTACCTGGCCGGCTGTGGGTTGCAGAGCTGTCCCATGCTCTTGGCTAAAGGGTATCCCGACATCGGGTGGAACCCCATCGAGGGAGAGCGATACCTGTCCTTCCTCCGATTCGCTGTCTTCGTCAACGGTACGCATCAGGGCTGCCCCGCAGGACCTGCTCTTATTGGCTCCTTCAGAGCATGTGCAGATGAATCTGCGCCTACAGTAAAGAGGTCTGTCGTCTCAGAGGTCTAATAAGCTGCGGTTCTCACTGAAGACGTCAGCCACTGTCACTAGTCACATGACATAGAGTTAGGCTCTAGAGATGGAAAATTCCAGAACTTTTATCCTATATTCGACTTTTCATTAAGCACTTTTTCTCTTGTTATTCATGAGAAAGTTCAGATAAATGATTTTAACCCTTAGAGCGCAATAGGCAACTATAGTTGCCCAATGATATCAGATATCAAAATCAGATGCTGTTGAAAACCTATCATGTGGCAACCGCAGGGGAGCTCTTTTAAACAAGTTGCCACATGGTAGGTTTTCAACAGCTCAGGATAATTACATTTTTTTATTATTCCTTTAAAATTTATTCAGCGCTCTAGGGGTTAATGACAGTGCTATGTTTGTCGAAAACCAAACTGCAATTTTCAAGCTCATGGTACATGCGCGCGCGTGTGTTGACATATACATTTATGTGTGCGATGGGCATGTGTGTATGCTGATGTCTCCGTATGTGTGTGTGTGCCTGTGTGTGTGTATGTGTGTTTGTACTGACGGCAGGAGAGAGCGTGGAGGAGAACTCCAGCGTCATGGTGAAGCTGCTAATTCGCCGCCCGGAGTGCTTCGGCCCCGCGTTACGCGGCGAGGGTGGGAATGGCCTCCTGGCGGCCATGAAGGAGGCCATCGCCATCTCCCAGGACCCCGCCCGCGACCTGCCCAGCCCCGCCCTACTCCAGTCTGCCAGGTATTCCAGTACACTAGAGCTGCAATAAGAGGTTGGGGCTCAAATCCCGCCTCGAACACAGTCCTAACAATGATGCCTGCAGTTATTGTGTTGCTCACTGTCCCAATACTTCTGGCCAGGTCGAGCGGGGCGGGCGAGGATGAGGAGGAAGAGGTTGTGCACACAGGAAACGCCATCATGTCGTTTTACTCCGCCCTCATCGACCTGCTGGGTCGCTGTGCGCCAGAGATGCATGTGAGTCACGTGACCCCGATTCATCGCCGTAATGCACACGCAAAGTCGCTTTTTTTACGAGAAACGCAGCGGCTGGTTTCAGCTTCCTATTTTTCAGATCTTTCCTTCCTTTTCTTTTCTCAACCGTATTCATTAATCAGATGAGGAAGAAAAATAAGAAAAGGACTAAAAAGCAACAGCTAAGTAACAGTAATGTAATCATGTTCATTCCTCAGCTCATCACCGCAGGAAAGGGCGAGGCTCTGAGGATTCGTGCCATCCTGCGCTCCCTGGTGCCCACGGAGGACCTGGTGGGCATCATCAGTATACCCCTGGAGATGCCCGTTGTGAATAAAGGTGAGTTTGGGGATTGAGTAATAACAGTGATTAAAATGACTGCTAACCTCCTCGTCAGCCCTGAGAAGAACAGGAAAGGTTTCGGGACTCAGGATCACACAGGAAAGTAAGTTTTTCACAGTTTATTGGAGCCAGAAAAAGTCCGAGTCAATAACCAGAGGAAGGACTATAGTACAGAATCACTGGGCACAAAACGTATTCGTAAACAAGCAGGAATCCTGAAAACCAGCCGGGCAGAGCGCAGTACAGGAATGAAGACAGAATCTAAAAACCAATGATACTAATAGTTGTAACCAGAGAGTTGTAACCAAACAGGTACAAAGTATAATCCAATACTAGTGAACAAAAACACTACTAATCAAAACTCAGGAAAAGGCTCATAAGTAATGGGACAAGAACTGAGACAAACTTGCAACCAAAGAGAGCAAACAGCGAGCTGGAATAGAGGAGGAAGTGATGGGGAGACGAGACAAGCGCAGTGGGGAGCAGGAGAGAGCGGACGGGGCGCGATCACAAACAGGGCAACAGGAACAATGAGGGAACAGAGCGGAGGGGCGAGACAAGAGGATAACACAAGGACAAAGAAAGAAAACAAACAGAAACAGAATAACAGAACAGAAATATAATCTGCACATCTAAATATAAAATCCTAAATGAACTTAACAAACACTGAGAGACATCAGCTTGTATTGTCCATATTTTGTCTCCTGTGGCTTCAGCTCACTAACTACCCTTTCACTTTTTTCATGAGATTAACTTTTTTTTTTTTTTTTTATTTAAATTTTGTTCTTATTTGATAGTTGGCACAGTGCACAGCCACAGCTGCCCAAGAATTGGCTATCGAGCTAAATATTGCCTGTTGTCCCCGGGCAGGCAACAAAGATTGTATGTATGAGGTCATTGTAAGAAGACAAGTTAGCACATCACATTTTTACAAAAGAGACATAAAAGGAAAATTCTTTACTTCAACATTAACTTTTAAATTGCAATTTGATTGATAATGAATGATAATACACCTGATTTGATTTCAGCAATGATGTCAGTTGCATAAAAACTCAACAGTTTTTCATACAGGTAGCGTGCTAGCACACCGGTAGATTATTATTGATGTGCTCTGCTGTGGTTCTCTGCTCACGTGACTGATCACCTGACCCCTCTTTCATGAAGGAGGATTATTGAGTCCGTGAGAATTAGTTTTAAACGTTTAGTTTTAAAAACTCTAATCTCTTCCAATTATGAAATGTACACTGAAGTAGAGAGAGCAGTTCTGGGTATTGACCCGCTCAGTCATTCAACTAACTCAATATTCACACTTCATGAAACAGGATCCTATTAATCTTCCCTTAATTTTCCTGGCATGTTATTAAAATTTACAGTAATGAAAACATCCTGGTGTATGTCTTGTGTTCAGTGAATCTGGTCCCCCCTCTTTCTAACTCTTTCTCTCAGACGGCTCTGTGACTGAGCCTGATGTGTCGGCCAGTTTCTGCCCGGACCACAAGGCCCCCATGGTGCTGTTCCTGGACCGCGTGTACGGTGTGGAGGATCAGGCCTTCTTGCTGCACTTGCTGGAGGTCGGCTTCCTGCCCGACCTCAAGGCCTCTGCCTCCCTCGATACGGTGAGCTGCATTCGCCTGAAGGACTGTGTGTCCTCTAAACTGAAGCGTCTGGTTATCTAGCACTTTGAACACATATTTGTGCTGTTGCACAGCAAAGGGTTCATTGGTAGTGGTTTCCTCAAAATATTGTGCGAGTTATTCGATTTATTTTACTTTTTTTCAGAAATTTTGAGAAATATTTGGGGTGGTGTTTGGAGGTGAAAAGGTCAACTGTTGGGTGGGTATTCATTTTGATAAAGATGAGTTAAATTCTTTGTTAGTTTTTTGATTTTAATGAATTAAATCACCAACACTCAAGTCATTGCTTAGCTCACGGATTAGTGGTCGTTAAATTTTGAGGAATGGGAGCTGAACTACGACTGTTTTGGTGGCGTGAGGGCTAAAAACAATGGCACGATATAATTACATCATAACCGGAGCCCAAATTCAGTCCATGTTGCTCATATATTCTTCAGAAAAACTGAACCTGCCGTGACAGCAGTGGTGGTCCGTGGGCAGAAACACAGGGCCAGCAATAACCTCACCTTTTACCGCTTAATGACCTAAACCTCTCGCAGTTTACCTCTCCCGATTAGCAACAGTTGCTCAGACTAATTGGCAGAATCGACGAGAGTCTAATTCATTTTTGAAAGCCGTGGTATACATTGCACTATGAAATTATGCAGCGTTTTTCCGCGCATCAATGACTACGAAAAATATCAATATGTCTATAATTTTTGCGCTCATCTAGTTCGTGAAACAGCACAGATTTGCGTAAATTAGTTTGCGAGGCTCATTGAGCAATAAGCCACAAGAATCCGTTCTATAGTTTGAATGTAGTGACAGCTAAAGGGCGCTGTTCGGTACGATGCACAGCTGATTGATGGAGAAAATAATTGCTGCGAAGTCAGCGAAAGTTTCGGATTTTTAGCATTTATGTTTCCATCCTAACAATGTTGTATCAATTATATAAATGTTGGCAATAGGCATTTATTTTTTCATTATCATTTCTTATTATGGAAAATGTATTGGTCTTGTTCATTCAGTCGATAAATAGGTTGATTGCTAATCAGGCGAAATTGAATGAGAACAGCGAGAGGACAGTCGAGCGGTAAAGGGTAAGGTTACTGAAGCCCCTCTGAACATGTAACCACACGCCGCTGCATGACAGTATTGCTGCACTGCTGTGTGGTGAGTTGTGATTGGCTCAGTGTGACCGCCAGCTGCTCTGGCCCCTCCCTTCAGGAGGAGCTCAGTACCACAGAGACGGCTCTGGCCCTGAACCGGTACATTGGCTCGGCGGTTCTGCCTCTCCTGACCCGCTGTGCGGCGAAGTTCTCCGGCACTGAGCATTACGCTCCTCTCATCGACTCCACGCTGCACACTATCTACCGCCTGTCCAAAGGCCGATCTCTCACTAAGGCCCAGCGCGACGCCATCGAGGAGAGCCTACTCGCCATCTGCCAGTAAGAGCCGCCCGCCGATACGGTGCAGTCCTGGTGCGGAGGAAGACTTAGTTATGTGATTGGTGTTGTATAGGCAACACGTAGGCATGTGACTAGTGCAGCATAGATGCCCCTCGGTCATTTGACTGGTGTTGCACGGTTAATCGTTAGTGGTGTGATTTGTGAGGTATGAGTGTCTCTTGGCTATGTCACTGATGTTGTATGAGCAAGCCTTGATTATGTGACTTCGATATGGTGCCTCTAAGTCATGGGACTTGTGATGTACTGATGCTCCTTGATCATGGGACTAGTGGTGTATGGGTACCCCTCAGTCATGTGGTTGGAGTTGTATGACTGTCCTGGGTCATTTTGTTTTGTTCTGTATTAGAGTCCCTGTCAAGTGACTGGTCACATGTAAGTTCAAATGACAATGTGATTGTCGTGCTCTTGCTGTGTATGTTACTGATCGTGTGATTGTGGTGGGATGTGTGTACCTGATAGTGTGATTGTGGTGGGAAGTGTGTACCTGATCGTGTGATTGTGGTGGGATGTGTGTACCTGATCGTGTGATTGCGGTGGGGTGTGTGTACCTGATCGTGTGATTGCGGTGGGGTGTGTGTACCTGATCGTGTGATTGCGGTGGGATGTGTGTACCTGATCGTGTGATTGCGGTGGGATGTGTGTACCTGATCGTGTGATTGCGGTGGGATGTGTGTACCTGATCGTGTGATTGCGGTGGGATGTGTGTACCTGATCGTGTGACTGTGGTGGGATGTGTGTACCTGATCGCGTGATTGCGGTGGGGTGTGTGTACCTGATCGTGTGATTGCGGTGGGGTGTGTGTACCTGATCGTGTGATTGCGGTGGGGTGTGTGTACCTGATCGTGTGATTGCGGTGGGGTGTGTGTACCTGATCGTGTGATTGCGGGGGTGTGTGTACCTGATCTGTGGTGGGATGTGTGTACCTGATGTGATTGCGGTGGGGTGTGTGTACCTGATCGCAGTGATTGATTGTGTGTACCTGATCGTGGATTGCGGTGGGGTGTGTGTACCTGATCGTGTGATTGCGGTGGGGTGTGTGTACCTGATCGTGTGATTGCGGTGGGATGTGTGTACCTGATCGTGTGATTGCGGTGGGGTGTGTGTACCTGATCGTGTGATTGCGGTGGGGTGTGTGTACCTGATCGTGTGATTGTGGTGGGGTGTGTGTACCTGATCGTGTGATTGTGGTGGGATGTGTGTACCTGATCGTGTGATTGCGGTGGGGTGTGTGTACCTGATCATTGTGGTGGGGTGTGATTTCATTGTGGGTGGATGTTGTACCTGATCGTGTGATTACGGTGGGGTGTGTGTACCTGATCGTGTGATTGTGGTGGGATGTTGTACCTGATCATGTGACTGTGGTGGGATGTGTGTACCTGATCATGTGATTGTGGTGTCCTGCAGGCACCTGAGGCCCTCGATGCTGCAGCAGCTGTTGCGCCGGTTGGTTTTCGATGTTCCTCTGCTGACAGATTACTGCAAGATGCCTCTGAGGGTGAGAAAATGCACGAGGAAAAACACTGTGATGTCACCACAAAGACGAGCACTTTTTAGGCACTACATGGTTGGAATATTTAGAACCAGAGTCTGTGCCTTACAGTTGCTGAGTCCATGTCATCCACAAAGTGCATTAGATGTCCTCATATTCAGCAGTTCAGGATCTACTGTGGTGCCACCAGGATTGATGGAGCACATTGTGGGTTCTGGAGTAACAGTGGAGCTGATTTCAATTCAAGTTAAATCAATTCTATTTGTATAGCACTTTAAACAAAATGCTTTATCACAGTGCTTCCCAGGTGACAGACCAATAACAAGAGATTCCCCAAAAGCAGGCAACAGGCAACAATGGCAATGAACAACTTCCTTATTGGAGGGGGAGAAAAAGTGTGTCTGGAACCTCTGCCCCTGCACATTAAATAAACCGAGTATTAAGTTCCTCATTACCTTTCAGCTTCTGACCAGACACTATGAGCAGAACTGGAAGTACTACTGCCTCAACCAGGGCCTGGGCGGGTACGGCATGTCCTCCGAGGAGGAGCTGCTCCTTACCAAGAAGCTGTTCTGGGGCATCTTTGACTCACTGTCGCAGAAGGTACCACAGCCCCTCAGGGCCCTGTATTACATCACTGTCGGGCCTCTCCATGGGGCTCTCACCGCATGGCTCCATCTCACTCAGGGGTACATATCCCAAAAGCATAGTTCGACTATATACAGTCAATGGTTGCAACTGTGTACGTTAGCATCTGTGCTTTTGGGAAACGTGCCCCAGATCATGGGTTATGCCTTAATTTTACATCCAGCAGTACCGTTATGTTAGATGGCAGGCTAGCCCAGTAGTCAGCTGCTTGACTGGTTACTGTAGAGTCGTAGCTTGTTGCTCCCAGTGGGGTTTAGGATACTGACTTGTATCAGAAGAGATGAAGTTGGGAAGGATTCCCAAAGCCCCAAAGATCCAACATTGATCCAGAGGCTCTAACCCTGTTTTTCACTCTCTCCCTCTCACTATTGCAACATTTCCTTTCTAAATTTCTCCCAGGGTATCCTAAGAAAAAGAGAAACTTTTTCACTGTGGAATTTCCCTTTTAATTAAGGCTGAAAAAGCAGATGTTGACATTGAACCAATCTCCCAGAGTCTACTGAATTATGATAATACATTGACTTGAAGTGAAATGTCTCAGGGCTAGTGCTCTCTGTGGTTGTCTTATTTTTTTGCCTGAACGCTTCCCTGCCTCTCGCAGAAGTACGACCCTGAGCTTTTCAAAATGGCCATGGCCTGCCTCAGTGCAATTGGGGGGGCACTGCCTCCAGATTATGTGGACGCTTCCATCGGTGCCACTCAGGGAAGCCTGGACTCCCTGGATGCTGAGGGGAACTTTGACCCCAAACCGATCAATACAGCCAAGTAGGTCCCAGTGAATTAGAGGCATGAACCCTCTACCATACTTGGCCTATGTTACCTTTCCTAACACAGGGCGGGGGGAGGGGCTTAAAAATTGGGGGCAGGGACTGTTCAGTGCTGAGTGGATCCATAGTGTAATTTTATTCATATACTTTATAATATGTAATTTAGAAAAAAGTACAGGGTACAAGTGACAGTATTTTTTTACAATGTATAAATGACATTTATTTTTTTATAAATTATAGTATAATTTTTTTTTCAGATTGCTGCTAAAAAACTAAATGTTAGAACTATTTTTCAGTATTTCCCTTCCAGAGAAACTTGAAAGCCTGGTTCTCAAATATGCTGAGCATTCCCACGACAAATGGTGTTTAGAGAAGGTAGGAAGATGTATTGTACCATGTTGTCCATTGAATATGAATTGCTGGTTATTTTCTTACTTTCAGTGAGTTGATGCTTTGGACATTATGGAGGAAATATCTAAGTATCAGTAACTGTTTCATAATGGTTGGCTGAGGAAAAGAATGACAGGACAACTTAAAGAAGAAGTTGACCAAAGATGTTGCCAAAATGACAAAGAAAAATTACAGCTTCTTAAGAGATCAGTTCTAGCTGCAAAGGAGGATATTATCTACATGTAAGCTCACTTTCTACCTCTTCTCTATTCTAATACCAGATCACCCTGGGGTGGAAATTTGGGGAAAGTTTGGATGACAAGGATAAAACACACCCTTTACTGAAGCCTTATGGCTCATTAACTGAAAAGGTGCGTTGTGCAGTCCAAACGGCAGCTGATCATACTCATAAAGTCAACATTGTTGTGTGAAGATTCACTGGGGCTTACAGAACTTGCCAAAAATGATTTTGTGTATGCATCTGTAATTTTGTGTGTGTGTGTGTGTGTGTGTGTGTGTGTGTGTGTGTGTGTGTGATATTTGTGTGTGTACTTGTGTTTGTATGTGCGTGTGTCCTTATAGGAGCGGGAAACTTACCGCTGGCCAGTGAAAGAGTCTCTGAAGAGCATGCTAGCCATGGGCTGGAATATCGAGAGGACCAAAGAGGGTGAGGCCATGTCTCAACAACTAGAAAATGGGAAACAACGTAAAATGTCCCTGTCCTCTCAGGTACGTGCATATGTTTTGTTAATGTGTGTAACAAGACTATGCATTGTTTGCCAGAGGAATTGAGAAAGTATCATGGTATCAATCTATTTCTCTTTGCTCCAATCTTGCTCCTAACCTCTTGCCTAAGAGTATTCTTCATATTTAATTTGAGCAGTGGGTCCTAATCCCTATTCATGGAGGATTACCGTCCTGAATGTTTTCACTCCAGGTCTAATTTGGCTCACCTGATTCTCATATTCACCAGCTCAGACAGATTGTTTGCTATTGACTAAAGTGTGCTTTATTAGGGAGGGAGAGAAAACCAACAGTGCACGAGGTAGTCTGGAATGGCATTGGGAACCCCTGGACTGGAGAGATTATCTCTGGTGACATTTATCATTTTGTGACATTTTCGCAGGGAAATGGATTCATTCCTGAGCCACTTGACATGAGTCATGTGGTGCTGTCCAGAGAATTACAGGTCTGTGATCAAACTTCCCTTTCATAAAGACAAGGCCAGAACACTGCTGAAACACATTACTACTGGAGTACAGATACAATAATCCATCCTAATAATATTAATTACAGCATCAAAATTGCACGCATTTCCATTTTCTGTACACCAGAGTAATTTGAGATTGAAAGTACATTTGAAAGCAGATGGCAGGAAGCAGTTGCCATTAATGTCATTGTGTTAATCTTGAATTGCATTTTTCCCCATGATATTCTTGTATAGGGGATGGTTGAAGTTGTAGCTGAGAACTACCACAATATTTGGGCAAAGAAGAAGAAAGTGGAATTGAGCATTAAAGGTGCTTTTTTCTGGATTGTTTTGTAGCACTCATGCTATTGCGGATCCTTTTATCCTTGAAGTCTTGGGGGGGGTGCATGCAACACATAAAATTAGCTGGTTGGTTCAGAGTAAGATCTTCCGTCAATATGTTGATTTCCAATGTTCCAAAGCCATTGACATGACCTTTGAAAGTCAATCACAACCAACAGAATATAGTCATTCTAAAACAGAACATAATGGAACCTTTTTTCATAATCAAATGTTGTTTTGTGTGTAATTTTGCCAGAAGATGAAAGGAGCCTTGTTAAATCATTTTCATCATTAGTCCTCCCGCTGAAGGTCGTCTCTGTAGGAGTTGTTTTCGTACTCTGCGTACTGTAGCTCAGGAAGCTCAGGGCTGCATTAAGCACTGAGGTTGAGCTCAGTTGGTATTCATCATTCTCAGGAGGTGGAACTCACCCTTTGCTTGTGCCTTACGACACCCTGACTGCCAAAGAAAAGGCCCGTGATAGAGAGAAGGCCCAGGATGTCTTCCGATTCCTGCAGGTCAATGGCTATGCGATCACCAGGTGAATGTGCCTTGTTTACTTCAATTCCCACAATTCACCAGATCCTTCTGCCCCACTGGCTGCAATGCATCACTCCATTCCCACAATGCATCAGAACAGTGTGCCCCACTGTCTATAGTCCACAATGGCTTTCACCAGGGGTCTCCCAAGCTTTCCTGTCACTTCATCATCAAATCTGTCATTAAAAATTATGAAAAAATTGCCTTCAGAGAGTTGTATACTGACAGCCACTGACCATATCCATAACTGACTCTATCTCCTCCCATTTTCACTCTCCCCATTCTCTGGTCTGCAGGGGTCTGAAAGATATGGAGCAGGAAGCGTCGTCCTTGGAGAAAAGATTTGCCTACAGATTCCTGAAGAAGCTGCTGAAATACGTGGACTCTGCCCAGGAGTTTATTGCCCACCTGGGTGAGTGTGAGAGGAACAGGTTAGAAATAGCTATGTTTGGTGAGTTGGAACCGGAGCCGTTGTGAGAGAAGCAAGTAGCTTTTGGAAAACGTTCCCCAGTTGCAATGCAAGTGTTTCCCAAAACCATAGTTCCAACTATTGAGGTAGCATACTAATGTAGTACAAATCATCATTAAGCGATGCGTCTCTCAAAACCGTAGTTTGAACAAAAGCTTTCAAAAACTGTCCAGATATCTGTTTCAAACAGTTATGAGTCATTCGATCATCAGTCATTATCGTGTATCGATTATTCAGTTTTTGATCAGAAGCATCAACCACAATTTGACAGTGTAAAGCTTTGTAAGTGCGTGCATTCAAACAAAATCTCTGCAGGTACTTGTTCTTGGGGATTTCTTTCCCTGCTGGAATCTTTGTGAAGAATCAAAACTACTATCATTGATGTTTGTTCTATTTTTTTCCTTTCTCCTTGAGAGCAGTAAGCAGAGTGCATACATTATACAACATTGGGTATATTTGAAGCGGAATCCCTCCCCTCCATTATTTTGAAAAGTTGACCTTTGACCCTTGTAATTTCTAGAGGCGATGGCCACCAGTGGGAAGACTGACAAGTCGCCTCACGATCAGGAGATCAAGTTCTTTGCCAAGGTAGGCATGGTGCTCTCACAACAGGTGCAGGAAAGGGACGAATAAGGACAGGTGTGGTTAAAATGAACGAATCATAGTGTGGATGTGTTTCTCTGACCCACAGGTCCTGCTGCCTCTGATAGACCTGTACTTCAAGAACCACTCTCTCTACTTCCTGTCCTCTCCTAGCAACAACTTGAGTGGTGGTGGCTATGCATCCAATAAGGAGAAAGAGATGGTCACCAGGTACCGCGGCACAGTAAAGGCATACACACAATGTACAGGGGTCTCATAGCAAGAAGGTTGCGGGTTCAAATTCAACTGGGGCCTTTCTGTGTGGAGTTTGCGTGGTCTTCCTGCATTTTTGTGGCTTCCCCTGGACTTGAAAATTGTACATTCCTGCCTCTCCCCCATTGGATGCTGAGATCGGCTTTAGCCCACTATTATGTGGATTAAGCAGGTTAATTAAAAGGTTGGATAGATAGATAGATTAATGGATGAGATGCTGTTCCAGCTGAGCATCTCAAACTACTGCACTGGAGCCCCATCTCTCTATCTCTTATTATTTCAAACCTGCGGTCTTCTCACTGTGACTTCCCACCTTCTATGTCCTTTCCTCTCGATCTTTCTCTTTCTCTCTCTCTTTCAGCCTGTTCTGTAAAATGGCAGCCCTTGTCAGACACAGGATTTCCCTTTTTGGTAAGATGACGGCCTTTGATGCCGAATGCTGCTGTATTTAATGAGAGAGGGCTGTGGACCTGTAGCTCAGAATATCTGTCTTTTCTTAGGTAGCGACTCTGTTACCATGGTGAGCTGTCTTCACATCCTGGCAGGTACACTGGATACCAGGTATAGCCACACCCCCTAACAATGTCACTCAAATCTACACCAATCAAAACCGTGCCCTCGCATTATGTCACTTTAATATCACATAGATCACGGTCCCGCCCTCTCACCACGTCATTCGAATAATTACACAGATCACAGCCCCGCCAAATTCACTATGTCACTCAGATTTCACGAGAGTCACAGTCGTGTACGCTCTTCATAGATTAAAGGGTGACTTGATTGAGGCTTGATGCTTTTAGATTGATAAAATGGATTAACAAAGGGAACTATGGGAAATTATTCAGCTTAAGTGCTGTTTGCAGAAAGAGGGGTAGAAGATGTAAATTTTTCCCTTATATTAGTAGTTACGTTTTCCTTAAAGAGAGTGCTCATATCATGGAATAGATTCCCCGGTCATATGATGGAGGTTTTTAAGGCCTTGCTTGACACTGTGCTAAATACTACTCAGTTCTTAATTAAACAAGCTGTGTAGTATGCTTCACTAGTGCTAAAATGGCGAGCTTTGTTGAGCTGAGTAACCTGTTCTCACGCCTGTGTTTTGTTAAATTCCTGTTTATTCACACCTTCAGTGGATGCCAACATTATCCACTCATTCTTTCTACTAATTTCATTCATTAGATTCTATTGTAATTCATTAAAAATCTAATTTCCTATTTAATGCTTTTAATTAAAATATTAGTTTGCCCAACTGGTTTTTACATTTAAACATGGAAAATGTGTTAGCGGCACAGATGTTTCTTAACCAAATGAGCTATTATAGCTATTAGGTTATAAATATTATAGCTATTAGGTTAGGTTATAGCTATTATATTATAAAGTTGATAGAGATTATAAGCATCAAATTCAGAATAATTAATATTTAAATACAGGATGGCAGTAAAATTGAGATCATCTGTAAAAGGCAAAGAAACAGTGAAAACCTACAGGATGGTAAATCTCCAGGAACAGGGTTGGGCAGCCCTGCTCTAGCTGTTACATGAGGTTTGCTTTGTTAGGGTTGGAGTGAAAGCCTACAGGATGGTAGTCCTACACTATCCTCACCTGTGTGGTGTCTGCGGTGTCTGTTGGACCTGTGGCCTGCAGGACAGTGATGAAGTCGGGCTCAGAGCTGGTGAAGGCCGGCGTTCGCACATTTTTTGAGAACGCAGCGGAGGACCTGGAGAAGACTCTGGAGAACCTGAAGCTGGGGAAGATCTCGCACTCGAGGAGCCAGCTGAAGTGCGCCTCCCAGAGCATCAACTACGCCACCACAGCCCTGCTGCCCATCCTTACTGCACTCTTCCAGCACGTCACGCAGTGCCAGTTTGGAGTGGACCTGCTGCGTGAGTTCTTCCCGTCAGACCCCACCCCTTCCACTCCAATCCCCGCCCATGGAACCAGACCCCACCCCTTCCACAACAAACCCCGCCCATGCAGCAGGACCCCACCCCTTCCACAACAAACCCCGCCCATGCAACAGGACCCCACCCCCTTCCACAAGAAACCCCGCCCATGCAACAGGACCCCACCCTTTCCTCTACAAGCCCCGCTCCATCCCACCCCTTCTACTCCAAACCCCGCCCATGCAGCAAGAGCACACCTCTTCTACAACAAACCCTGCCCATGTAACAGGACACCACTTTTTCCCCAACAAATCTTGCGCGTGTAGCAAGACCAGACCCAATCTACAACAAAGCCTGGCCATATGGCAGGACCACACCCCTTCCACCACAAATTTCTCCTGTAAAGGTAGATTCCATCCTTCTGGTCAAAACCACACCCTGACCCTCCCACCAAACACCTCTCCCTCAGAGGTGGCATGTCCAGGGGTCAGAGGGGAAACATCCAGCAGTGTGTTTGCTCCAGGCATTAACTCAAACATCTTATTTAATTAAATAATTCCTGTGGTGACTACACCATTTTGTTCCTATTGTGTGTAGATCACCCTGGGTCTGGCTAGATAGGTGATAATAGAAGCTTGGAAAAAACGTAATGTCCAGATGAGGGCTTAAAAATAAAAATGATCTTGGTTTATTGTCCACACGTATTCAAAAATTAAAGTATATTGTTTCCAGTTGTCAAAATAGTAAAGCAATAAGCAAGCTGGCAAGCATGTATATATAAACAAGTTGCAAACAGGTTAAGTAAGCCAAGTGAAGCCAAGGTCTAAAGGCTGTGTGCTTTCCCAGCCAAAGCCACCACTACTCGGCCTCAGCACTTCCTTTAAGGGACCTCCTCACCTGTAGAGGGAGCACACATACTAAACAGAAATTAACATCACACACTCTAAATCACACACACACACACACACACACACACACAAAAAATGAATGATTAATGTCACAAAAGCATAATATAAGAAATTGGCTCCTACAATTCCTGCTCCAGCCTGAAGAACTGTGCTAACTGGTCCTGTGATAAACAAATACTGGGAGGATTTTTAATTCCTGAACCAGGCTTGTCCACCTCTGTTCTGTATCAGTGACCTGCCTGAAGTTTGATTGATGAAGGATTAATTGAACGATGGTCGGTGTGTTTCAGTGGACGATGTACAGCTGTCCTGCCATCGCATCCTCACTAGTCTGTACTCTCTGGGAACGGGGAAGAACGTCTATGTGGAAAGGTATGAACAGCCATATGGCATTAACTATGATATGGTTAGGAGTACACCTGACGTCACTTCATGTGTTTGTAAAATTGTCAAGTCATTTTCATCTGCTTTTTAAAAAAGAGACTATCATTCTCAGTATCAGAATTTTATTACAATATATTGTATGTCAAGTCTTTATTTCTCTCAGGGAATGTTGAAAATACAAGTCCTGACAAATGGGAGTCCTGCATTATGTCCCCATAACAAATAATGTGTACGGATGTGCGTGTATGTGTGTATGTGTTTGTAAATGTGTGTTTGTGTGTGAATGTCCACGTGTGGTGTGTTTGCATGTGCGTGTGTGTGTGTGTGTGTGTGTGTGTGTGTGTGTTTGTGTGTGAATGTGCACGTGTGGTGTGTGCATGTGCGTGTGCGTGTGTGTGTGTGTGTGTGTGTGTGTATGTCCTATTACAGGCAGCTCCCAGCTCTGGGTGAGTGTTTGGCGACTCTGGTGGGAGCCCTGCCCGTTGCTTTCCTGGAGCCACACCTGAACGTTTACAACCCCCTGTCTGTGTTCAACACCAAGAGCTCCAGAGAGAGAGCCAGTGAGTGTCTGATCCGCTGCAGGAAAACACTTCACCGTCAGGGGGAAAACACTTCACCATTTACCGTGAAAATATCTCACGATTCAGGGGGAAAACACTTCAACATTTACCGTGAAAACATCTTACGATTCAGGGGAAAACACTTCAACATTTACCATGAAAACATCTTACGATTCAGGGGGAAAACACTTCACCATTTACCGTGAAAATATCTCACGATTCAGGGGGAAAACACTTCAACATTTACCGTGAAAACATCTTACGATTCAGGGGGAAAACATTTCAACATTTACCGTGAAAATATCTCACGATTCAGGTGGCAAACGCTTCAACATTTACCATGAAAACATCTTACAATTCAGGGGAAAACACTTCAACATTTACCGTGAAAACATCTTACGTTTCAGGGGGAAAACACTTCACCAGTTACATGAAAACATCTTACAATTCAGGGGGAAAACAAGTCACCATTTACCGTGAAAATATCTCACGGTTCAGGGGGAAAACACTTCAACATTTACCGTGAAAATATCTCACGGTTCAGGGGGAAAACTCTTCACCATTTACCGGGAAAACATCTTACGATTCAGGGGGAAAACACTTCACCATTTACCGTGAAAATATCTCACGATTCAGGGGGAAAACACTTCAACATTTACCGTGAAAATATCTCACGGTTCAGGGGGAAAACTCTTCACCATTTACAAAACATTTACCGTTCAGGGGAAAATATTTACAAACACGATTCAGGGGGAAAAACACTCTTCACCATTTACCGGGAAAACATTTCACAATTCAGGGGGAAAACACTTCACCATTTACCGTGAAAACATCTTACAATTCAGGTGGCAAACACTTCAACATTTACCGGGAAAACATCTTACGATTCAGGGGGAAAACACTTCACCATTTACCGGGAAAACACTTCACGATTCAGGGGGGAAACAATGCACCATTTACCGTGAAAACATCTTCACTATTCAGGGGGAAAACACTTCACCATTTACCGTGAAAACATCTTACAATTCAGGGGGAAAACACTTCAACATTTACCTTGAAAATATCTCACGATTCAGGGGGAAAACACTTCACCATTTACCGTGAAAACATCTTACAATTCAGGGGGAAAACACTTCAACATTTACCGTGAAAATATCTCACGGTTCAGGGGGAAAACTCTTCACCATTTACTGGGAAAACATCTTACGATTCAGGGGGAAAACACTTCACCATTTACCGTGAAAATATCTCACGATTCAGGGGGAAAACACTTCAACATTTACCGTGAAAATATCTCACGATTCAGGGGGAAAACTCTTCACCATTTACCGGGAAAACATTTCACAATTCAGGGGGAAAACACTTCACCATTTACCGTGAAAACATCTTACAATTCAGGTGGCAAACACTTCAACATTTACCGGGAAAACATCTTACGATTCAGGGGGAAAACACTTCAACATTTACCGGGAAAACACTTCACGATTCAGGGGGGAAACAATTCACCATTTACCGTGAAAGCACTTCACTATTCAGGGGGAAAACACTTCACCATTTACCGTGAAAACATCTTACAATTCAGGGGGAAAACACTTCAACATTTACCGGGAAAACACTTCACGATTCAGGGGGGAAACAGTTCACAATTTACCGTGAAAACATCTTACGATTCAGGGGGAAAACACTTCACCATTTACCGTGAAAACATCTTACAATTCAGGGGGAAAACACGTCACCATTTACCGTGAAAACATCTTACAATTCAGAAGGCAAACACTTCACCATTTACCGTGAAAAATCTTATGATTCAGAGGGAAGACACTTCACCATTTACTGTGAAAACATCTCACTATTCAGGGGGAAAACACCGTTCAGAGCTTCTGCCTGGGTTGAGCAGCCTTTTGCTCCAATCCTAACAAAGCACGCCTCACTCAACAGCTGGAGCAGATCACCAGCCCTTCTCCTGGTGATCAACTGTGTTGTAGGTTTTCACCCCAACTCTAATGGACCACACCTCATTCTACAGCAGTAGATCTCACTGTTTGGTAAATTAGTACAATCAGGTCTGCACAGTAAGGCTGGAGTGAAAACTACACTCACAGACTATGCTGCATGTCTTTGTCCCAAACATTACGGAGCTCACCATAGCACTGTGCTGGTTTGCGCAGTCCTGGGCATGCCAGACTCAGTGGAGGAGATGTGCCCGGAGATCCCGCGGCTGGACGGCCTGATGAGGGACATTGGCGACGTGGTGGAGTCTGGAGCGCGCTACAGCGAGATGCCACACGTCATCGAGGTCATCCTGCCCATGCTGTGCAGCTACCTCTCCTCCTGGTGGGCGAAGGGTCCCGAGAGCGCGGACCGGGCCGTGGGGGACTGCTGCACCACCGTTACCTCCGAGCACCTCAGCCTCGTCCTGGGGAACATCCTCCGCATCCTCAACAGCAACCTGGGGATCGACTCCGCCCCCTGGATGAAGAGGATCGCCGGTGAGTGGGTCTGGCCCGCTAAACATACGTGCACCTGCAGCTAACGTGCTAAACTCATGCCTGCACCTGAATCTGACACGTTAACACAGACCTTCACCTGCGCCTGACACACAGAACTCTTGACTGCACCTGCAGCTGACGTGCTAAATGCATGACTCTTTCTGTGTCTGACATGCTAAACACATGACTCTTTTTCGGTCTGACATGCTAAGCGTATACCTGCACCTGTATCTCACACTTTTAAAACATGAGTCAGCCTGGATCTGATATGCTGAGCTCCTGTTGTACCAGTGTCTCTGTAAAATGAAAGAGTCTGCATAACAAGACATGTTTTAGTTCCATAAAAGTAAGGCCATGAATGAGACTGAAGTATTTGATGGTCTGAAGTTACATTGGCCCTGCTAGTCGCTGTCTGATGCTCCTACTAGTTGGGACTGAAGTTAGTTTGATGCAGCTGGTCGTTATTTGATGCTCGGGTTTGTATTGTCCAGTTTCCCTCAGCCCATTCTCAGCTATGATGTTTGGTTGAGCGTCACGGTTTGACGCTCCTGTTTGCGTTGCCGCAGTGTACGCCCAGCCCATCATCAGCAAGGCTCGAGCGGACCTGCTGAAGAGCCACTTCCTGCCCACCATGGAGAAGCTGAGGAAGAGGACGGTGAAGGTGGTGTCAGAGGAAGAGCAGCTGAGGACGGACAGCAGAGCTGACTCCCACGAGGCCGAGCTGCTCATCCTGGGCGAGTTTGCTGTGCTCTGCCGCGACCTCTATGCCTTCTACCCCATGCTCATCCGCTACGTGGACAACAACAGGTGACGACCCCCTGACGTCCGCTATTCGAGACGCATCACTGCTGCTCGCCCTGCTTATCAGAGAACACAGGGGTCTATCATGCTGTCTGTGTGTATTTAGACAGTTACTGTTTATAAAAACTGGCTTTAATATCTTTTATTATTTCCTCATATGGATCTAACGGCCTTCAAATTAAAGATGACAGTTCTCACTCTAATCTCCTGTTGATTGTTTTATTTCATTTTGCTGAAGCACTTAGCATAATAAAAAATAATTAGCATCTTTATTCAGTTACTTATGGACTGAACTGAAACTGCCTTACCTGGTAGGTTAAACCACTCCAGATGTTTGTAGTACAGCATGCTGTCATGCAGGAGTGATTAAACATTTTTCAGCACTGTTCAGGAGATTATTTAAGTACAGTGGATGTTGTATTACTCACGTCAGTAAGTACCATTACTGCAAGCAGAGTTGCAGAAGAATTTGCTAAACCGATAGATCTCCTGAAGTGTGAAACATGGGCAGTATGGATAAACTGCATGCACCCGCTGTGAGGAAGTGTTCATTCCCCTCTTCCTGTCCTGTGCAGGTCTCGGTGGTTAAAGGAACCGGACGCCGATTCCAGTGCCCTCTTCAGGATGGTGGCTGACATCTTTATCATGTGGTGTAAATCACATGTGAGGTTCTGCTTTGTGTTAATTCTGCAGGCAGTTAGCTTATCACACGGACTTTGTTTCACATCTGACCTTGTTCCACTGATTTTATGTGTAGAGTTTTTTTTGGCAGGACCAACACAGTCCAGTCGTACACCCGCGGATGTCCATGACTGAGTGAGTGAGTGAGTGAGTCAGAGAGTCAGAGAATTACAGAGTTTTTAATTACACCATTGGTCGGCTGGCCAAGCATTCTTTCCTCATTGGTTGTTGCTCATTTCCCACAATTATGCACGTAGACCATAAATGGTCCTGACATATTCCAGATTTTGGCTTAGTCTTGTTTTTTTCTAACTGTAGTGTCATTGTCCATCTCTGGTCAACCAACAGAACTTCAAGAGGGAGGAGCAGAACTTTGTGGTGCAGAATGAGATAAATAACCTGGCATTTCTCACCGGTGACTGCAAGACCAAGATGTCCAAGGTGAGGCTGTGTTTATTTTAGCTCTCCTGGGATTCCTCATGATGTGTGATCGCTCTCATAAGGTGAGGCTGCGATGATCAGTGAATCCCAGCAGTCCTCCTTCTTATCGTTACTAAGTGTAATAAATATATGCCCGCGCAATCAAAAATAAGAACTTAAGCCATAAGTACCAAAGTGCAATATGTCTGGATGCTGCAAGAAATGTGACTGAATTTGGTTGGGAGCAACTTAAAGCCAGGGAATGTGGCCAAAAATCAATGAACGGGATTTCTAGTTCAAAATGTATTCTGTTATTTGTTACGATTAATTTAAAATGCAGAAGCATATTTTTGTGTCACAAATAATTTTTAAATAGTAAAAACAGTAAATCTGAAGAACGTTTTAAAAAAATAAACTACATGGTTTGAGAACTAAAATGCGGTCGCATGTATAACATTTGCATCAAGCTCACGCATCAGACATTTCAGGCAAAAAAAAAAAAAAGCGTGTATTACAATATGGCAAAAATTTGATCCACCTTTCTAAATGTTTTCAATACGCAATTCATGATATTAGAACTGCCATTAGCTTAAAATAAGCTGAAAAGTTTCCTTTCCTCTTCTGTATGTGCACATAATTTGTTCATTAACATTAAATGTGGTTATGTCTTGAGCATAAACACACTCGATGGTGATTTTGCTATTGAAGTGCACTTTTTTCTCTCTCCTCCATACAGTTGTTTGTGCCAAAGGTATCATCAGAGTGTGTGAGCAACATCAGTGCTATGCTATTCTCGCTGGACTTTTTAAGGATTTTGCTCTATCCTCTGCTCACTGCAGCTTGTGTTTCGCGTTAGTGTCACATTTGTAGAGTTAGCTGGATGTGTCAGTGCACGTCTACAGCCTACATTTACTCTAAGGGCCTTCGCTGGTCTCTTCAGCCTTAAAGCAGCCTGCCTTCTTTATCTCAGAGTGGGACCAATAAAATGGCTTCCCATGCCAAAATCTCATCAGTGTTTGGTTGAATTGGAGTTTGCTCTGATGGTGTCGCGCTTGATGCATTGCCTAATGCTTTTAGCATAGGCTGTGCCTCCCTGCTCAGTCCTGGCTTGATTTAGCAGTGAATTGCTTCCTCATAGTTGTAGTTTTACCCTGTTTGCAGAGTGATCTGAAAGCTAAAATTCTTTTTGAACCTTTTCGATGAACGCTGTTAGAATACTTTATGTGAAATGTTTATATTTAGCAGTTTCGGCTGCTATTTTGTGGTTCAAATAACAATAATAAAAAAAAGATTGTTGTAATGACCGACCGGTTCTGGTCTCATTCTTATTGAATATTCTCCAAAAGTGAATGAGCATTTTGTGAAAGATATGGAGGCAGTTCTGCAGGTGGAAAGCAGTTTGTTTTTGAGTTATAACAGCATTTGATGGCCGCGGATCTCCTGCAGACGGGGGGCCAGGACAGCGAAAGGCGGCACAAGAAGCGAAGGGGCGATTTCTACTCCATCCAGACCTCGCTGATCGTGGCCGCGCTGAAGAAGCTGCTGCCCATTGGCCTCAACATGTGCACAGCAGGGGACCAGGAGCTCATCGCATTGGCCAAAGCCCGCTACAGCCTGGTGAGACACGAGCGTCACCCCTGAGCTCTCGTCGGGAGAGAGTGGCCTTATCTTAGCTACAGCCTGGTGCACCATCCAAGGCTTCCCAAATCTGGCCCTCGAATCCAAATCCAGCCCTGGTGTTCTCTCCTTCCTGGCTCTCAGATGAATGATTATTGCTTCTGATTGGCCGGACTGTCATCACACCTGACTCCCAGGTAAAAGCAGGGTGGGAGACCAGCAGTTATTGGCTCTCATGGTCCGTGATCTGGGGAGCCCGGCCATTCATAGGCTGTGGAATAAGTATGGGCGGAGTCACTGAGCCATCACCCATTGGCTGTTCTCAGGTCTGGTGAAAAGTCAGGATGAGGGTGTGTAGTATTTGGGTTCGGCAGTGTTGTGCAATTTGGAGTCGAGTCTGAGTCGTCCTCGAAGTGCATTACATGCAGCGATATAACCCGCTCCAAATTCAACCGCAAAATATTGACCAAATTGCACTCTAGCTTAACAAATCAGCAAACTGGAACACAAAAACACATTTTGACTGGGGGACAAATCTAAGACACTTTTTACTCTAATTTCACCAATAACTTGGGTCAAGAACAGGGTCTGAGTGACCCATTCTTGAGCAAACTGCCGTGGTGCCAGTGAGCGACAGCTCAAAATCAGATCACTGGATAATCCTTGAAAATAAAGCTCAATGTTTGCTGCTTTGCTCCATTATGAAGAGCAGCTGCGTGTCCTCAGCGGGATGTTGTGTGATTCAGTT
The DNA here is from genome assembly GCA_029692085.1 of Gymnothorax javanicus. Classification (NCBI taxonomy): domain Eukaryota; kingdom Metazoa; phylum Chordata; class Actinopteri; order Anguilliformes; family Muraenidae; genus Gymnothorax; species Gymnothorax javanicus. The sequence continues at coordinate 2,763,111 of CM056198.1, forward strand.
TGGGGTTCAGCAGACAAACTTTACTGAAAATGAAAGTGTGTGGTGCGGCGTTTGAAAGGTACCCCTCCGGCTCTCTGACTAATCCCTCATATTTTCTCACTCCGCTCTCCGAATATTTTTCTTCCTCCACGACAGAAAGACACAGACGAGGAGGTGAGGGAGCACCTGCGACAGAATCTGCACCTGCGAGACAAGGTGAGGTACGGCACTCACTGAAGTGCAGCATTAGATTTACAAAAAAACACATTAACTAACTCTACTGAAAACTGAGTTGTTTAAATTCTAATTAATTTGATGTAATAATTTGGCCCAAAATATTAGAAGTGAATTAGAGGTTCCTTGGGACAGTTGTGTGGAACTAGTTGACATTAAATGTATGAGTGTTGTTTCCCCAGTGACAGCCGCATGCTTTTCTTGCCGAGCGCACCTTGCATACACGGTCTCCATGTGCACAGCCAGGGGGGGATGGGAACATACCTGATGACCATGTGCTGCTCTTGTGAGCTTCACTGTCTGCACACAACTACAATGACCCTGGACCAGAATGTGTAAAGTAGCAAGATGTACCTGATCACAGAGTACTCTTTCTCTAATCCAAACCCAAACCCCAGCACGAAACCGAAAGTACCTGTGTTTGCCTTCTCAGTGACCCGGTACAGAACCAAAGAAACTAACTTTGCATACACGATCAACGGTGAAACAATCATTTTGTGAATTTTTGTTGCATTGCACATTCTCCTTTTTTGAGAGACGGACATGCAGTGAACAGTTTTACAGTGCATTCTAATACGTGGACAAGTATACTGCTTTCCTCCTTTGGGACACACTTATATTCTGGAGTTTTGCCCGTGCCAAGGGCTGTATGAGAGCATGCATGGTTTGCAGTGTTCTGATTGGTTGAGGGCTGTATGAGAGCATGCATAGTTTGCGGTGTTCTGATTGGCTGAGGGCTGTATGTGAGCATGCATAGTTTGCGGTGTTCTGATTGGCTGAGGGCTGTATGTGAGCATGCATAGTTTGCGGTGTTCTGATTGGCTGAGGGCTGTGTGAGAGCATGCATAGTTTGCAGTGTTCTGATTGGCTGAGGGCTGTATGTGAGCATGCATAGTTTGCGGTGTTCTGATTGGCTGAGGGCTGTATGTGAGCATGCATAGTTTGCGGTGTTCTGATTGGCTGAGGGCTGTATGAGAGCATGCATAGTTTGCTGTGTTCTGATTGGCTGAGGGCTGTATTAGAGCATGCATAGTTTGCTGTGTTCTGATTGGCTGAGGGCTGTATGAGAGCATGCATAGTTTTCAGTGTTCTGATTGGCTGAGGGCTGTATGAGAGCATGCATAATTTGCAGTGTTCTGATTGGTTAAGAGCTGTATGAGAGCATGCATAGTTTGTGTTGTCCTGATTGGTTGAGGGCTGTGTGAGAGCATGCATAGTTTGTGTTGTCCTGATTGGTTGAGGGCTGTGTGAGAGCATGCATAGTTTGCTGTGTTCTGATTGGCTGAGGGCTGTATGAGAGCATGCATAGTTTGCCTTGTCCTGATTGGCTGAGGGCTGTTCCCCTGGCCGGTCGCAGTCAGAGGACCCCGCAGTGCAGTGGCAGCTGAACCTGTACAGGGATGTGATACTGAAGGACGAGGAGCCGTCAGACTCGGAGCACATCGTGGATCGACTGCAGAACATCTCCAACACCGTCTTCCATCTGGAGCAGGTCAGCCTCCCCCCACTCACTCACTGGCCAACAGGGGGCGGTAGTGTACGGCCGTGCCTGAGGTTGGTTACCTAATCACTAATGCTTATGTAAATTGAGTGCACTCAATGAGAAAGTTCAGTATACTTACTTAGAATACCCAAATGATCATATACACCTTTCCATGGTTTTGCGGAATGTTACCATGGCCTCCAACTACTGAGTTTCTTCTTAAACACTGCCAAGTATCCCATAAAGCACTACTGAGCATGTACTAAAACACTGCTGAGTATCCACTAAAGACCTACTGAGCATGTACTAAAACACTGCTGAGTATCCACTAAAGTACTACTGAGCATGTACTGAGTATGTACTAAAACACTACTGAGCATGTACTAAAACATTGCTGAGCATGTACTAAAACACTACTGAGCATGTACTAAAACACTGCTGAGTATTTACTAACACACTTCTGAGTATGTACTAAAACACTGCTGAGTGATTGGATCTATAGTTGAAGCCTTTTTCTAGAAGTAATGGTTTACCTCCTGCAAAGCGTTTGAACCAGGCCCGGAGTGGCTAATCTGGAGGATCTGGACAATTCAGGTGGGCCAGTCAGGTTTGGGGCCACGAGGGCTGGTGTTCCCCCCATCCTGGCCCCCCGCCAACAAAAACGAATGTGCAGCACCCGCTAGCAAAAGGCCGCTAGTCTGAGGCATGAAACTCCAGGGCTGAAAATGAGTCCCACTCCAGCCCTGGTTTGAACACATCTGCCAAAAAACAGATATATGTACATTATCTGGGAATTATTAAGTGAACGCCAATTAGAGAAAATTTTGTATTCTTATCCACATTTTAATCTAGTGTATTCAGCTTGGACAGAAGTTGATTGGCAGCATGTTTCAGTGGATAACGCTCACTTTGCGGGCTCAGGAGTCAGATGGATTTTTGGGACAGGACATACGACATCTCCATTTGTATTTTAAAACATCCTTGATTTTAGCACATTTGTCACTGCACTTACCCTCCTCACCACTAGGTGGAGCAGCCACTGAGGACAAAGAAGTGTGTGTGGCAGAAGCTGCTGTCCAGGCAGAGGAAGAGAGCTGTGGTGGCCTGTTTCCGCATGGCTCCTCTCTACAACCTGCCCAGGTGCGCTGTCACAATTATTCTGTTGTTCTCTAGGTGTCGTCATTATTTTATCTCCGCATTGATTGGCTTTGACTAAAGATTTATGGTTTATATATGGATCTTGATTCAATTTTTTTTGGTCCAAAATGTTTCCTGATTTACACCACCACCCAAATGTGGACCTTGTCTTTAAAAAAACACACACATACAAACAGAAACTCGCACTGCTTTTACCTGGTGACTTTTTCTGTGAAATAACATCACAAGGTATCAACAAAGACACACTAATGTGAAAATGGACTCAGTGGTTACATCACTTCCTGTCCCCGCCCTCTCTCCTCACCCTATCCCCAGACATCGCTCCATTAACCTGTTTATCCTGGGCTATCAGAAGCTGTGGATTGAGGCGGAAGCGTATTCGTTTGAAGAGGAGCTGGTGCAGGACCTGGCAGTGAGTGCAGCGCGTGTGGCGCCCTCCTGTGGGCATCGCGAGGTTACGGCCGCTGCCTAAACAGAACGCATGGCATGATCGCATTGACCGGCGAGGCAGTGACTCCCTGCGTGATCTGTGATTGGCTGTGGGATTGTTTGTGGTCTTGCCAAAGAATAACACTCATGATGGGGCTATTTCACCAACAGTAAACGTCGATTTTTCTAATGAAGAAGAGGCGGATGATGAAAAACCAGTCGTAAAAATATTCTTCATTGCTCCTCGTTCTTTCTATGTATGCTATTTTTTCTTGGTTGTGGTTAAATAATATTTACATTGTAATTTTTCGCAGATATGCTAGCACAGTTGTGAGCTAAAAACTACAATCAAATTCATATGCCTTATCAGCTTATTTCGAAGTGTCCCGTCTTGTAAAATTATTTTTAATTTGAGTAATGACAATGTGCGCATGCATTATCATAGCTTTTACATCCAACACCAGTTGCTAGGTAGCAATGAAGTTGTCACCTCCGTACTCTGTAGCTGTGGGATTCTGTTAGAATGATTAAAACTATATATATGATTATTGTTAGGGCTATTGTTCTCGTTGTGGAGGCGTTTAGGCAGTTTAGTTTCCTGTAGCTGAGGTTAGGTGCCTGAGGATGTTGCTGTGATATCGCTGCTGTGGATGTGCCTGTAGAAAGCGCAAACCACAGAGGAAGAGGAGGAGGAGGAAGAGGCCGATAAACGGCCTGACCCCTTACATCAGCTGGTGCTGCACTTCAGTCACAGCGCTCTGACTGAGAGAAGGTGAGGTACCTACACACACACACACACACACACACACACACACACACACACACACACACACACACATACACACACACATACACACACACAGTCTCTCTCTCTCTCACATACACACACAATCTGAATCTCTCTCACACAGACATGCAAACACAAACATTATCTGGTCTGATCCTGAATTACTGTAAGTTTGTTTACTTTTTCTTTTCTCCCCAGACTAGTTCTAGTTCAGCCCATCACTTCTCATGTGGTGATATATGTAACTTTAAAAAAGCCGTGGCATTACTCAGCAGAGTGTGAGGTGCAGTGTAGTGTAGATCCCGGCTCAGGTCTGCTTTCTCTTGTCTTTACACCTGCAGCTCCCTGGAAGAGAACCCGCTGTATATTGCATATGCAGACATGATGGCGAAGGTGTGGCTTTTATCCTTCAATCATTTTCAATTACACCAGAAATTTATCAAAATTTCATGAAATGTTTGACAAATTTGTTGGCATTTTATATTTAATGGGAATAAGTATTTTAATCTTTTATCGCAACAATTTTATTATTAAACTATTACAACATGTTTCCATTAAATGTCTCAATTTGGGACCCTTTAAAAAGTTAGCAAACAGAAATTTTAGTATAAAACTAGCGGCACTCCAAGAGTGCAAACCTCCGCCAAATCAGCACAGTCAAAATCTTACTGAGTGAAAGAAATGTAAGGGATCTGCAACGTAGGGTTTGGAGATGGTTGCTGGCGGCCATATTGTTTGACCCAATAGCAACCCACACACAAAATATCAGAGATATCTGTTCATTACTCTTTGAGTTATCTTGAACACAAACAGACAGACAGACAAACCAACGTCGGCAAAAACCGAACCTCCTTGGCGGAGGTAATGAAGAAATCTTTGAGTTCACTCTTCTGTCTGAAGCCATTTTCCTCTTTAAACAGCTGACCAATAAATCTGAAACTGCTCATGGGCTTAGATCATTGGCATAGGCAGGGACCGATGAAGTTGATTTTTCTGTTTTCTCAAATTTAAGCTGATTACATGCAAATTTATGGTGTTTACAAGCATCTATTGGGAGGTATATGTGAAGTTGTGGTGCAGGCACCCTCTGTTTAGCTTTTTCTGCAACAGACTTTGCTGCAAAACTATTTTTTTTCTCTCCAGAGTTGTGGAGGAGGAGAGGAAGAGGAAGAGGAAGGGAAAGAGAGCACGTTTGAGGCGAGTATGACTCAGGCTCTTCTGTCACGAGCCCATCCAAAATTAATCTTGAGTTGAGTCATCCAAAGTGAGTCAAGTGTCGAGTTGTCCATACTGAGTCGTGAGTGAAATCCTCCAAAATGATTTATTAGTCGAGTATGACTCAGATTATCTCTCCGAGCGGAGATACGTGTTCAGTGTCCCGATGTCTGTGGGGTGATGTCTGGTGTTCCTGAGGTGTGTACGGTGATGTCTTCCCGTGCGTGTGATGTCTGGTGTTCCTGTGTGTAGAGTGATGTCTGGTGTTCCTGAGGTGTGTACGGTGATGTCTGGTGTTCCTGAGGTGTGTACAGTGATGTCTGGTGTTCCTGATGTGTGTAAGGTGATGTCTGGTGTTCCTGAGGAGGTGATGTCTGGTGTTCCTGAGTGATGTCTGGTGTTCCTGAGGTGTGTACGGTGATGTCTGGTGTTCCTGATGGTGTGTAGGTGGTGGTGATGTCTGGTGTTCCTGAGGTGTGTACGTGTTTGGTGTTCCTGGGTGATGTCTGGTGTTCCTGAGGTGTGTACGGTGATGTCTGGTGTTCCTGAGGTGTGTACGGTGATATTTGGTGTTCCTGAGATGTGTACGGTGATGTTTGGTGTTCCTGAGGTGTGTACGGTGTTGTCTGGTGTTCCTGAGGTGTGTACGGTGATGTTTGGTGTTCCTGAGGTGTGTACGGTGATGTCTGGTGTTCCTGAGGTGTGTAAGGTGATGTCTGGTGTTCCTGAGGTGTGTACGGTGATGTCTGGTGTTCCTGAGGTGTGTACGGTGATGTCTGGTGTTCCTGAGGTGTGTACGGTGATGTCTGTGTTCCTGAGGTGTGTATGGTGATGTCTGGTGTTCCTGAGGTGTGTACGGTGATGTCTGGTGTTCCTGAGGTGTGTACGGTGATGTCTGGTGTTCCTGAGGTGTGTGTACGGTGATGTCTGGTGTTCCTGAGGTGTGTACGGTGATGTCTGGTGTTCCTGAGGTGTGTACGGTGATGTCTGGTGTTCCTGAGGTGTGTACGGTGATGTCTGGTGTTCCTGAGGTGTGTACGGTGATGTCTGGTGTTCCTGAGGTGTGTCGGTGATGTCTGGTGTTCCTGAGGTGTGTGTCTGGTGTTCCTGGTGATGTCTGGTGTTCCCTGAGGTGTGTACAGTGATGTCTGGTGTTCCTGAGGTCTGGTGTTCCTGAGGTGTGTACGGTGATGTCTGGTGTTCCTGAGGTGTGTAATGGTGATGTCTGGTGTTCCTGAGGTGTGTACGGTGATGTCTGGTGTTCCTGAGGTGTGTATGGTGATGTCTGGTGTTCCTGAGGAGGTGATGTCTGGTGTTCCTGAGGTGTGTACGGTGATGTCTGGTGTTCCTGAGGTGTGTACGGTGATGTCTGGTGTTCCTGAGGTGTGTATGGTGATGTCTGGTGTTCCTGAGGTGTGTACGGTGATGTCTGGTGTTCCTGGTGTTCCTGATGTCTGTGTTCCTGAGATGTGTAAGGTGATGTCTGGTGTTCCTGAGGTGTGTACGGTGATGTTTGGTGTTCCTGAGGTGTGTACGGTGATGTCTGGTGTTCCTGAGGTGTGTACGGTGATGTCTGGTGTTCCTGAGGTGTGTGCGGTGATGTCTGGTGTTCCTGAGGGTGTGTATGGTGATGTCTGGTGTTCCTGAGGTGTGTATGTCTGGTGATGTCTGGTGTTCCTGAGGTGTACGGTGATGTCTGGTGTTCCTGAGGTGTGTACGGTGATGTCTGGTGTTCCTGAGGTGTGTACGGTGATGTCTGGTGTTCCTGAGGTGTGTACGGTGATGTCTGGTGTTCCTGAGGTGTGTACGGTGATGTTTGGTGTTCCTGAGGTGTGTACGGTGATGTCTGGTGTTCCTGAGGTGTGTACGGTGATGTCTGGTGTTCCTGAGGTGTGTACGGTGATGTCTGGTGTTCCTGAGGTGTGTACGGTGATGTCTGGTGTTCCTGAGGTGTGTACGGTGATGTCTGGTGTTCCTGAGGTGTGTACGGTGATGTTTGGTGTTCCTGAGGTGTGTACGGTGATGTCTGGTGTTCCTGAGGTGTGTACGGTGATGTTTGGTGTTCCTGAGGTGTGTAGGTGTGTAACGGTGATGTCTGATGTTTGGTGTTCCTGAGGTGTGTACGGTGATGTCTGGTGTTCCTGAGGTGTGTGTTTGGTGATGTCTGGTGTTCCTGAGGTGTGTACGGTGATGTCTGGTGTTCCTGAGGTGTGTACGGTGATGTCTGGTGTTCCTGAGGTGTGTATGGTGATGTCTGGTGTTCCTGAGGTGTGTACAGTGATGTCTGGTGTTCCTGAGGTGTGTACGGTGATGTCTGGTGTTCCTGAGGTGTGTACGGTGATGTTTGGTGTTCCTGAGGTGTGTAAGGTGATGTCTGGTGTTCCTGAGCAGGAGAAGGAGTTGGAGAAGCAGAAGACTCTGTACCAGCAGGCCCGACTGCACGAGCGCGGAGCCGCCGAGATGGTGCTGCAGATGATCGGCGCCAGCAAGGGTACTCAAAATGCATACTTTCTAAACCATCTACTCATTCAGTACACTGTCAAAGTTTTCCCTGCATCCAGCTCCACACAGAAATGCCGATGTAAACTCTCCTTTAGATTATCAACCTACGCAATGCCAGCATGAACTGTTGGATCATAGCTCTGTGTTCAGTGTGAGATCAACACCTGTATAGTCCCTACTGCATATGCGCCATTAGTTAGCTCTGATAGAGCTGAATGAACACTCTACAGTGTACTCCCATGTTAATTTTCTCACTGCTTTAGTGTTCTACTAATAGAACATCAGCAGTGATTAAAAGCTGATTTCACATTACAGAGCCTTTGGATTCCTGTCAAAAAATAGCTGCCAGTCAAAACAAGAGCTGATTAATCAGGCTAATGAGCACGTTTCCACTACAGTCCTATGTACACACACACACACGCACACACACACACTCACACGCACACGCACACGCATGCACACGCACAGGCTCACGCGCATACGCTCACACACACACACACACACACACACACACACACGCGCACAGCTTTACAGGTCTGTATTAACGTGTCTCTCCTCTCTAACCTCAGGTCGGTTGGGGCCGATGGTGACGTACACCCTCAAACTGGGCATCTCCATACTGAATGGAGGCAATGTGTCGGTGCAGCAGGTGAGTGTGTATAAGGACTACAAGTCCCACTGATCCTCATTCAGTTAGAGGGGGTTACCAGTGACTGAAGGATTATAATTTAACGTTTCACAATAAGTGCACCTGAACTGACTTTATGCTCAGATAGTTTAAGTACACATGAAAATAACTTTTCATTCATCAATTTATGTGCTTGTTCACATAGATAAGGTATTAATTCATGATTTTATTATCAGCATACTGTACCTTAGCCTGGCATAAACTACAGTTGCTAGTTAAACAGTACATTACCTATATATATTTATATTTTATTCCTATATTAATTGGAATTAATCACTGATATTTTTTTTTTTTTTATAAATTAATGACGCATAAGCCAACCTTTCATCAGTTGGTAGGCAAGATCTACATTAGTTAATTGAGATTCATGTGGACCTTATTGTGAGATTTTTTGGATCTTTAATTTTCAGAAAATGTTGGATTATTTGAAGGAGAAACGGGACGCTGTCTTTTTCAAGAGCTTATCTGGGCTCATGCAGTCCTGCAGGTAACCTGGTCTGTTATAAGAAGCTTTTTGTAGAAATACGATCAGTCTCCTTTACATGGAATCCTCCGGAAACCCTTTCTGGATTCTGCCGGTAATTTTGGGTTTCGCGTTGTCTCCAGTGTCCTGGACTTGAATGCATTCGAGAGGCAGAATAAAGCGGAGGGATTGGGAATGGTGACAGAGGAGGGATCAGGTAAGCGGACACCAAGTCGTTAGCGCAGGAAACCGCTATTCCCTCGATAAGAATCCAAACAATAGTATCTGGTAGCTATGCTCTGACTCCTGTACAGTGTACATCACATGGCCCTCGTTCAGTAAATTCTGATTTTCAGAGAAACAGGAAACTGTGAGCGGAATTTTAAAATGTGTTCAAAGATTACCCTCTGAGCATGAGAATACATGGAATATTTGGGGAATATTGGAGTAGCGTGGCAGAGGCTAGTTTTCACAAGTCAGATGTCACAACTCCCATTGTTTGGTTGAGGAAGTAGCAGTTACCAGCCTTTTGTTAATTATTTTAATAGTTAACACTTAGGCACTGAGTGAATGAAAGTGGCTCCTAAAACTACCACAAAACTGCATTAGTTCCATGATGCAGTTTTTTTTGGGCTCACTGATTCTGCAGCAGTCTTTGGTCAATGTGGTCTCATTAACCCTTTACTATCCCACTGTCCTGACTGTGGGCCCACTGTTAGTTAGCTAGTTAGTTAAGAAGATGTGTTACGCTGAAAATATTGTTGCAAAGATGTATAAATTTGGTGGTCTCCTTTTTCTGGCTGAACAACCCACGAACCAAAGCAGAGACTTGATGAAAACTCTTAAAACTGAACTATGAAGATAAGCATGCCCTTTTAAACAAACTTTTTATTATCGAGGCTGAACACAGCAAACATACCTACAGAGCAGATAAGACTTCTCCGAGGGGAGAAGCTAATTGATGATTCTTTCTTATTCCTCGTTTGCTTGTGGATTTGAAGTGCTCATGGTCACCATATACATATATCGATAGACCAGGCATGTTAGTTCTCTCAATCTTTTTGTAAAGTTCTGCTGTGTCCTTATTTCTTATACCTGCTTTCTTATCTGTTCTACATTGTGAATTTTACTCATCGGTTGCAGTCAACGTGCGTGAGCAGGGTAAATATGTTGCTTAGCTCGTACCATGAATGTTAGCTTTATATCCTCAGCTCGAACCCACTTGGATGTGTCAGACAAACACCCCTGAGTGTGGAAAATCTGCATGATAAAAAGACAGCAAACAAACATTGATTTTGGACTAACTCAAGCTGCCTCACTCAACTCCTGTCCTAAACCCAGTGCTTGTTTTTTTTGTGGGAACTGTTCTGTGTTCATGTTTGTTAAAGTGAAAGACAACCTTCGCACAAAACCAATGTTTAATAAAATAATTCCCCATATAGAGCCCAGATAATATGACTTGGATTTTTAATGTTTCTTCTGTAAAGTTGTACAATGCTTCAAAAGACGTAAATGCGACCAAACAATAAAAAGAATGTAGGTCGCCATCTATCCATCTGTCAGAAGGGTTTAGCCAATGAGAGGCCGAGGAACGCCTTGGCAGTCATGTGACAATGACATCCACTAACCCTAGCTTAACCAAAGTTGTATGGGCTTAACTCATTTTCTTCTAAATTCCCACTTGCTTTATTTTTTTTTTTTTTTTTTAGCACAACTTGGTTGACGCGCTAGCTAATGCTCCTCCTCCCTGTCCGCGTTGGTTGTCTAGTAAGGGGAGATTCCTTTATAATTGGCTTTTTCTCTCATGGTCAGTGTCTGTTCTACAAAGTATGCATGAATTGAACATGCGTTGTCCATTGTACTCATTATATTGAGTGAATATTTACATTAGCGTAGGTATTAACATTACAAGCCGTATGTTGCTCCTTTTATAGTTCTCGAATCTGGATGGTATGCAAAAGATTTGATCATTACATAGCAAACTAATTTGTGTTTTTGCCTATTTGGTTTGCTTAGCTAGCATTATTGTTAGATTACTATGCATGTGCAATGGGTTGCTTAACACTCGTGTTTGTTTGGTTGTATAGCAGAGCATTTGTTACCTTGGCGATTCTTTATTAATCCATTGAGCACTGAATAAATTTTCAAGGAATTAAAAATGTAATTATCCTGAGCTGTTGAAAACCTATCATGTGTCAACTTGTTTAAAAGAGCTCCCCTGCGGGAGCAGCTCCCCTAACCCTCCCTGTGGGAGCTCTTTAAAACAAGTTGACACATGATAGGTTTTCAACAGCACCTGGTTTTGATATCTTGCATCATTGGGCAACTATAGATGCCTATGGCGCTCAAAGGGTTAAATTGCCCATGTGATTGGCTGTTGGATGTCAGAACATTCATGGGAAAGCAGACACTTCGGTTCAGTGAGAGCTTTCTTTCACCTCTTGCCATGACAGAGCTATTGCATGTTTAACATCCCTCTTATCAAGAAAATGGCGGACTCCATGAGCAATTCGATCCAAGTGTTTATTTATCATTCAGTTCAGCTTTGTCTTAAAATGACCAAAAACATGTTTTGTAGCAGCTAAGTGGAACGTCTTTTCTTTGCGGTTCACTTCGGGTGAAGATTGTCTTTCACCGTAACCAGCGGCGGCTGGTGAGATGAAACCTGGGGAGGACAGGAATGCACCTTTAAACTAATGATTGGTCCTGATGGTTTTCAATCAATTATACTATTCAAAAAAAGTAGGGGATATTGGATTTACAAGTACCATGAAATGCAGATCATGAGGTCAGGAAGGAAACAAATGACATAAAAACATTAAGGAAACATTTGTCAATTTATTCAAACCCTGTGTACAGTCAGTAAAGGACAGATTCTCCAGAATAAGGGCCTTAAACACAGGGTCACACAGCAAATTTACCACCATTGTGAAACAGAGTCAGTAGCGGGTAAAACCCCTCGGTTGGCTAGACAAGCTCGAATTCGGCGTGGCATACTCCTAACGAGACGTCCCAGGTCATTTTGGGGAATGTTATTCCATTCCTGTTGCAATGCTGCAGCAAGTTCTTGGACATTGGCAGGAGGTTGTTGACGTTGGCGTGGCGCTGTCCAAGCATGTCTCAGACATGCTCGATGGGGAAAGGTCCGGACTGAGTGCTGGCCATGATAATGTGGTGATATTCTGCTGCTGGAGGTAATCTGTAACGATCCTGGCCCTATGACATCTGGCATTGTCATCTTGGAAAATGAAACGGCGGCCATAACGACGTGCAAACGGCACAACATGGGGTGCCAAGATGTTGTCCCGGTAGTACTGCCCTGTGACACGCCCAGCAACAACATGCAAGTCTGTTCTGCCGGCAGCAGTGATGCCTCCCCACACCATTACAGATCCACCCCCATACGGATCATGTCTAATGACGTTAACGTCATGGAAACGTTAGTTACGCCGGCGCCAAACCCTCCTGCGTCTGTCAAGGAAGTCCACAGTGAACCTCGACTCATCTGAGAACATTACGTTGTTCCATCGGCGATTATCCCAGCGTTGATGATGACGACACCATTGGAGTCTGGCCCTAATGTGACGATCCTCAAACAGGGAATGACACGAGGACGTCCGCGTGTAAGTGAAATCTGTGCAGACGATTCCTGATTGTCTGGCCACTCACTACCAAGCCAGTATCCCTTTGAAGTTGAGACCTTATCTGATTTGCTGTTACCATACGATTTCTCAAGACAATAGTGCGGATGAATCTGTCCTGAGCCTGAGTTGTTGCCCTTGGTCGACCGGATCGTGGTCTATCCTGAACAGACCCTGTAGCACGATGTCTGGACCATAATCTGCTGATGACAGACTGGGAAACATTCATTGCCCTTGCCACAACGACCTGTCTTGTGCCAACCTGTAGCATGCCAAGGGCACGTAACCTCTCCTCCTGTGTTAGACGGCGCATGGTCTCTGTTTAATTAACGACTTCAACCACTGATAATCTGATGCTTTCTCTCAAAAATCTTCCTTTACAGTGGCTCTAACCTTCCAATTCAGAGTCATGCAAATTTGTGGCACAACCCCTTGATCATCAATAGCATCCCGCAGATCGTGAGAGTGTCATTGATGTGTTTGGGTGATGAATTTCTTTGGAAATGCTTCCTCAGTAAGGAACTATACAACATGGTTTCGTATCCCTTTGTATATGTGAAAATTTTGATCTCAAAATAAAATATCCCCTACTTTTTTTGAATAGTATATATAAATTAACATTGCGTGAACTCAGAAAACACTTAACACTACCAGCTGTAGCCAGTTCTCCCTGTTAAGGTAAAACAATAATCGCAAAATTGCATTTCAATCAAAGTTAACAATATTTAGCTTGAATGGTTGAGCTAATCGTTTTTCAAGTTATGTAGACAATGATAAAGTGCAGGTTAGATAGCCTGCATTCAGGATGCACTAAAATCATATGTGGAAGTTAAGAGAATAGTTTATTCTTTGTAAAGAGTATAAAACATTTTTCTCCAATGAATTTTCTATTTAATCACCGCAGCATTGCATTGTGCATTTAACTGCCAATGGATGATTCTAATTACTGTAAAACTTGTTAATCAATGAAAATGATGAAAAAAAAGGCAGAGACGACTTATTAGTTAAAAGGGATTCTTCTATCCTCCTCTGATTTCAGCTGAGCAGCCGTCACTGATGTTAACAGTACTAACCAGTAAAACATTGTCAGTATGTTTGTGTAAAAAAAAAAAGACTTGAGTAACGATTACTCTAGCGTGGAGCAGTAAGAATGTTTCATTCCTACACTTCAGCTGTGCAGCAGAGATGCTTCAGTTAGATAGAAATGCTGCCACATGCTACAAGTCTTCCATTCTGAGTCCAACAAAAAATTGTTGCAGAAACATCAGCTGTGCCAGAGTAACTGTAAACAGATGCTCAGGCAAACACCTGTGGATGCACCCATATTCTCCTGCACTATAGGTTGCTCTGGATAAGAACATCTACGGAGAGATTGTTTTGTAATCCCTGCTGAAAATTCCACCGTAAACCAGCCCAATCCAGTCAAGTTTATAAGGTGTGTTGTCAACACTTGCTGACCAGTTGTTCACCAGTTGGGCGTCATAGTCAGTTAGTATGCCAACTGGGCACCCAACTCACTTCAAGGTCTTATCTTTGACCTGCTATAGACATGCTATGACCACCAAACCAGTCACAACCGCATAGAAGTGTTGAAAACCCATCATTATCCAGGTCAAAATCCCAGCTGGTCTGCGCTGGATTTTTCTCCAAGGATGTTTCCTGTTTGTTTGTGGTTTGTGTTCCTTGTCTGCTCTGGTCCATTAGAAGCTCCTAATTTCTCCTAACCTCAGTCTTCTGTCCCACAAGGTTCCAAGGTCCTCCAGAATGATGAGTTCACTAAAGACCTCTTTAGGTTCCTTCAGCTTCTGTGTGAGGGTCACAACAGTGGTACGTAACCGCTATTCGGGCTCTCCATCTCACTTATGCTACTTTTGGCCAAAAATGACCGGGGAATGCTATTGTAAGCTTTTCTTGCATTCTGTTGAAGGCTTATCGCTTCAATACCATAATTTAGGAAATTCTTTGCCCTTTGATTTTGTAACCTGATTTATATGATTCAAGTATTTTGAATAAATTGCTAATTATCAGGTTTTTCTAATTCTTATGCCCAGGTGTGCTTGTCAAACTTGAGACAACAAAATGTACTGTTTTGTAGCTAACCTGGTCATGTAGATCAGCTGCTGAACTTTCGCCAGTTTAAAATCACCAGCCATCCCCTTTTTTGGATGCAGAAGTAACTCTACATACATGCTGTTTTCAGACTTCCAGAACTTTCTACGCACTCAGACAGGAAACACCACCACTGTCAATATCATCATTAGCACAGTGGATTATCTGCTTCGTCTACAGGTAACACTCACCGACTCACATACGCACAAACACAAACACACCCACCTTTTCTCTCTTTTGTTTAATAATGGATCAATCGCCCCTGTGTTGAAATTATGTGTCTCCTCTTGTCTTTTAGGAATCCATAAGTGATTTTTATTGGTACTATTCTGGAAAGGAAATCATGGATGAGTCAGGCCAGCGGAACTTCTCCAGAGCCCTGGCTGTGGCCAAGCAGATCTTTAACTCTTTAACTGAATACATCCAGGTAAGGAGGCTGAGACCCCTTCTGCTTCCGGGTCGCTTGTACCAAACACAGTGAGCGACTCAGCCATCTATAGCCGATATGGTTTAGGGCAGTGGTTATCAACCCCTGGTCCTGGGGGACCCCTGTGTGTGCTGGTTTTCATTCCAACCACAACTGCAATTCCAGAATTTTAACAAGCTGTTAATTTTAATTAATTAGGTGGTTTTGATGTTTGGCGAGGTAATTTACTATCTCAATCCACAGAATGCCAAACATAGCTTTGCAATGCCCCAAAGATTACCTATTTTGTATTGTTACTGCATTATAGGCAAAATATAAATACATAAGTAAACTGATTAAATAACAAATGAATGAGATTAATCGGCGAACTTAACAACAGGTAACTAGGTTAATTGTTGAATGTGAAGTAATTAGCTCCCCTCACATACTTCAATTCAAAACAGGAGGATCTCATTATCATTTGCATTGTCATTCAATTCATTATCTTCCAGGTGGTTGGGATTGGTGGCCAGATGTACTTACCAATTAATAGCTTGCTGATTGACCTCAGTCTTTAATTTCATAAGTAATAGATCATTTACCTCTCTTCATGCATATTGAAATTAACTGTTTGAAATTTTAATCCAGTAAGTACTACATGCCCAGAGAGGATAGATTTTTCATGGCATGCATTGCTATTTCTGGCAAATGGAATTTAAGAGTTCAAGTAATCCCACAGTATAAACTCCTCGTTTGGAAAATTAACAGCTCGTTAAAATTCTGAGATTGCCATCACAGTTGTAACAAAAACCAGCATACACAGGGGTCCCCCAGAACCGAGGTTGAGAACCACCGGTTTAGGGTATCTTCTGTTTGGCTTTTCGTTTGTCTAAAATGACTTCTAGCCCATGACGTAGGTCTGAAAGTTAGAAAGTTGGAAGTATAAAAGCCCTGCAAAGACCTCACCATCTTCAGGCAAAGTAAGATGGAACACATTGAGAGTATTCATGTGTTAAACGCTGAGGTCACTGCAGCGCTTACCTTCGATGGCACGTCACTGCTTCTAGCATGTTCCTGGAAATCAAGAGCTTTAATTGTTCCCAGAAATCAAAAGAGGTTTAATTTCACTGGTCTTTCTCTTCTCTTCTCTTCTCCAGGGTCCCTGCATCGGGAACCAGCAGAGTCTGGCACACAGCCGGCTGTGGGATGCAGTCGTCGGGTTTCTGCACGTATTCGCCAATATGCAGATGAAACTGTCACAGGTAAAATGAGGGACAGTCTTGGCGTCATGATGAAATGTACTCATGTTTTAACAAGATAACGTAACACAAGACAGAAATATCATGCATCGTGCATCTCAGTATTTAATGATCATAGAGATTACGGGCACTTTTTCGTCGGATTTCACTTTTCTTTTCGTTGGATTTTCTGCGTCTGAAGAAGGTCCTAGTTGACTCACTGTTCCATGCCTGGACATTAGTGTCATCAGTGGCTCACACAGTGGTAAATAGTGGTAAGATGTGGGTGTCCTTTGGTGATTCTGTAGGACTCCAGTCAGATTGAGTTACTGAAGGAGCTGTTGGATCTACAGAAGGACATGGTCGTGATGATGCTCTCTCTACTAGAGGGTAGGAGTCCCGCTGTGCGACCGACAAACACATGAATGTGCGAGCGGCAAATCCACAGCACCTTTTAGTCTGTGTTTTGCAATGAAGGGGCTGTGTATAAGGGGATATATGCAAACCTAAAGATTGTACATTTAGTTCTGAGACCCAGCGTTCCCACCGAACCCTTTAGCGAATTACTTAAATTGATTTGCCTCAGAAAAATATCCATCTGCGTTAACCCTTTGAGCGCCGAATACATTTTCAAGGAATTGAAAATGCAGTTATCCTGAGCTGTTGAAAACCTATCATGTGGCAACTTGTGGGAGCTCTTTTAAACAAGTTGCCACATAATAGGTTTTCAACAGCATCTGACTTTGATATCTTACATCACTGGGCGACTATAGTTGCCCGCGGCGCTGAAAGGGTTAACTGATAACGTGTGCTGTGAAGTTTAAACTCTGAGCCGCCATATGGTGCAGCGTTATTGGTGTGGTCCTTCATTGAGAGCCGTTTGAATTTTCGCTCAGTATCTCTGACCCATGTTGCTCCACCACAGGTAATGTGGTGAATGGGACTATTGGCAAGCAGATGGTAGACACCCTGGTGGAGTCATCCAGCAATGTGGAGATGATCTTGAAGTTCTTTGACATGTTCTTGAAGCTGAAGGACCTGACGACCTCCGACAGTTTCAAGGAGTGTGACCCGGACAGCAAGGGCATCATCTCCAAGAAGGAGTTCCAGAGGTCAATGGAGAACCAGAAGCAATACACGCAGTCCGAGATCGAGTTCCTGCTCTCCTGCAGCGAGGCCGATGAGAACGACATGTTCAACTACAAGGAGTTTGTGGAGCGCTTTCACGAGCCCGCAAAGGACATTGGCTTCAACGTGGCAGTACTGCTCACCAACCTGGCGGAGCACATGCCGCACGACTCGCGGCTCGGCGCCTTCCTGGACCTGGCCGAGAGCGTGCTGAACTACTTCCAGCCCTACCTGGGCCGCATCGAGATCATGGGCGGAGCCAAGCGCATCGAGCGGGTGTACTTCGAGATCAGCGAGTCCAGCCGCACCCAGTGGGAGAAGCCGCAGGTAAGAGAGTCCAAGCGGCAGTTCATCTTCGACGTGGTCAACGAGGGCGGCGAGAGCGAGAAGATGGAGCTGTTTGTGAACTTCTGCGAGGACACCATCTTCGAGATGCAGCTTGCCTCCCAGATCTCAGAGCCGGACTCCGTGGAGCGACAAGAGGGGGAGGAAGAGGAGGAGTCGCACAGCATCCTGGAAGACCTCGGCACCACGGAAGAGGAAGGGAGGGAGCTGGAGTCGTCCTCGGCCTTCACCGCGGCCTGCGTCTCCGTGAGGCGGAGCCTGTCTGGCGTCCGTCAGCAGATGACCTTCCGGAGCCTGCGTAAGCACGGCAGGAAGCTGAGGAAGATGAGCCTGAGGGAGATGATTGGCTCCTTCCTCCGCTTCTTCTGGGCCATCTTCAGCGGGCTCATCCGCGGGGTCCTCGGCCTCGTGTTCGGCTTCTTCCATCTGCTCTGGGCCTTCATGTTCGGCGGGGGCCTGGTGGAAGGCGCCAAGAACATGAAGGTGACGGACATCCTGGGCAACATGCCCGACCCCACGCAGTTCGGGATCCACGTCGACACGCTGGAGGTGGAGAAGTCGGAGTGCTCCAGCCCAGCTGCGGCGGCGGAGGACCCAACGCAGACAGGTGCAGAGGACGCGGGCGTGGAGGCGGAGTTTATGTCGGAGCTGATTGGCCACACACACAAGAAGGACGGGAAGCACGTCCCGGAGCGAGGCCTCGGGGATGTCTCAGAGTGTGGGGATGCTGCTGCAGTGTCCAGCGTACCTGCGGTGAAGAAGAAAGCCCAGGTCGGCCTCTCCATCTTCATCACACACATACATTACCATTTGTGAAAGACCTGCACATGTAATGGCAGTGTAATGCCATATACTGTCATGTAATGGTGGTGAAATGTAATGTGATGCAATGTAACGGAGTGTATCATAATCCTATGGCAGCATAATGTGATTTTATGTAATATAATGGCATTTATCTCCACACTGCAGAAGGCTGACTCAGCTGAGGACGACCACTCGGCAGCTCCAGAGAAATCAGAGTGAGTTTGAAAGCATCTGGGTCATGGTTTCGGCTCATAGGTTCTGACCCGACCACCAGAATCATGCTTCACTCCCCTGGCTAATTTCCTCATGTTGTAACTGTAGAGAGACTTTGGGGCTCCCACTCCTTTGCAGATGGTTATTAAAGTCTTTCAGACCTCAATCATCTATCCAAGTCATTGCAAAATTTAATGTAAAAATTAGCAGTCAGAACTTTCATCCCTGCAAAAAAAAAAGAACACTCGTTTTTGTTTTTTCTTTGTATAAAGGTGTCCCCTCATTGCTCCAGTATTTCAAGCTAATGGACAATAGAGCTGTTTGAATAGAGAAATATTTTGTGAATAATTCAGGAGCAGTTTACGTCCTTACATCGAACTCCTGAGTGAACTATTGCGACTCGGTGGTTGTACTGTACAGAATTTGTCCAACATGGCGGTTGGAAACTGCACTTCCATGTGCTAAAATGCTAATGGCTAAGCTAAAGGGAAGTCCATGGCTGACGTCTCAGAGAGTCGCTCCATAGTGCTTCTACAGTCTGCGGTGCTGATGCTGTGTGTGGTGCTGCAGCATGGAGAACGGAGAGAAACACAAGCTGGAGGAGGAGGAGGCCTCAGGGGCCGCGGGCGAGACGGAGAGGAGGGCTCCGAGGGCCCGGCACGGGCCGAAAGAGGAGGAGTCTCCAGCCTTCATGTCCAGCTTCTGCGCTGGAGTGGAGGTCTATCAGACCAAGCTGCTGGTGAGGAGTCCTGCCGACCACCTACTCAACCAGACTCACTGTGACCAATGTTATGGTACAAACCCTTTATCTAAACCAACCACGGTCCATAAAAGCACTGACCCACTCAACCCACCCCAATGTGATCAATGTTATAGTTCAAATAACCGCTTCTCTCAGTCCTTTCTTCTTATGGGACTGGAAGTATCCATCCAGCTGAATTTTTAAATTCCCAAAAGTCTGGTTAGATTTGGTTAACTCCATGCTGTGCAAGCATACATACATAACTGGGTGGTGATGGTAGGTCAAGAATATAAAATTCCACATACTTTGCCTTCTCAGAACTACCTGGCCCGCAACTTCTACAACCTCCGCCTCCTGGCTCTGTTCGTCGCCTTTGCCATCAACTTCATCCTGCTCTTCTACAAGGTATTGTGCCTGGCTTTCCTGAAGTTCAAAGGTCAAAGGTCGCACGTTAGATGTTCCTGCCTCTGAGACGCTGGCTCTTTCCCCCAGGTCACGGGAGATGAAGCGGATGAGGAAGACGACTCCTGGACTGGGGGTGATGAAGATGAGGATGACGGTGGTGTGGAGCATTTCGTACTGCAGGAGAACACGGGTTACATGGCACCTGCACTCTGTCTCCTGGCCGTGCTGCACACGGTCATCTCCTTCCTGTGTGTGCTGGGGTACTACTGCCTGAAGGTAAGACCACAGGTGGTTACTACAGACACGGCAGTTGGTAGCTTTAGCCCAAACACTCATAGAAATGAACAGTGGCAGCCATTTGCAAGTATCACATCTTGAATGGCTGCACTGGATTATGGGTAAGTAAAGAACTGCTCTGCCCAATACTGACTGGAAAACATTGGGATTATTTTGGAACATTCATTAAGAGTCAAAAAAAAATCTTTAATTCCAAATTATCCTCCTAATCTTTATAAAACAACTTATCTGCTCCAATTTTTGATGAATCATGAGGAAATACTAAACGCCATTTTATACTTGTAAGACGTGTCTGTCGACAGTGTCTGACGACCAAAATGATGTCAGGGAGACAAGAAATGTGTCGTCAGAGGATCTCTTGTATCGGTCGAACATTTGGTTCTCTTGTAAGTTCATTAGCTGGATGGATCGAGAATTTGGCGGTTGTCACGGGGATAGAAAGTTGATGCAATGTCATTCACAAAAAGATCAGTTGGTTATGGTTATAAAGAAATCACGGTAATTACCATGGAGATGACAGTTTGTGCAGCTGATGTTGTGGGACACTTCATTTAAGCATAATAGGATCGGTTTTGTCTGACGCTTGTCATAAGATGTCTGTCGACATGGTACGTCTTCCGAGTATAAAAAGTTTACAATAGTGAGTCACCGCACTCCTCCCGTCTGCCGTTTAAACCCTTACAGGTTCCACTCGTGGTGTTTAAGCGCGAGAAGGAGATCGCCCGGAGCCTGGAGTTCGACGGACTCTACATCACCGAGCAGCCATCAGATGACGACATTAAAGGGCAGTGGAATCGGCTGGTCATCAACACCCCGTAAGAAGGAGAGCGTTAGAGAGATATGCTTATGAGACTCAAATGGCATAATAATGTAGATGATTTTATGATTCCGTCTGGTCTTCCGTTCTGCAGATCCTTCCCCCAT
Organism: Gymnothorax javanicus; assembly: GCA_029692085.1. Lineage (NCBI taxonomy): Eukaryota > Metazoa > Chordata > Actinopteri > Anguilliformes > Muraenidae > Gymnothorax > Gymnothorax javanicus. The sequence continues at coordinate 2,784,301 of CM056198.1, forward strand.
AACTACTGGGACAAATTCGTAAAGCGCAAGGTAAGCTATGTTAAAACCTGTTAGGAACTCCGTTGCCCGTCCACGGGCTATTCCCCTTTAAAAAACCGGCAATAAGTATTGTATTGGTTGTTCTAAACATTTCAAGGGGTTATCTGTTACCATAAGTCTCTAATCTGCATAATTTCATGGTAATACAGAGGTCTAGGCCTTGGAATTTGGGCATGCAGTTCCAGGCGAAAATTGTCAAGAAAAGCCCAAGATTTTAAGAGGTGATGATTTTACAATCATTTTTAATGATTGTATTCACACATTTAATCGATCAACTCAAAAAGCGCATCATGCTTAATGTTGAAGGCGTCTCTACCTGCCTTGGGAAGCCAAACAACAAACTTATGTTGAGAAGAGCTGGCCTGTCGGTAAATAATCTTGTCTTTGGGCTGTCGTATATACCACAGGTCAGGTCCTCAGTACAGCCACTACACCGGTCGGTCTGGCTGGTTGTCCTTTGTAACATCACAAAAACTCATTGTGAAGAAATATTCCTGACTGATAAGTTCGCAATTTAGATTAAACTAATATCTGCTTAGAATCCTGTTTCTGCTAAAAAAAAAAAAAAAAAAAAAAAAGTACAGTCAGTGCTATAATGAAGTTTTAGTGTGGCTGTAATTATTAGCATAGCATCTCTGGTTTCTGAACAACGTCGTAAACCTGAACTATTATTCAATGGTCATCAACAACACTGGGATATATACAACCCCAATTCCAAAATAGTTGGGACAAAGTGTAAATTGTGAATAAAATCAAAACGCAATGACTTTCAAATCAGACCAGCCAGTATTTTATTCACAATAAAACAGAGATAACGTAGCAAATGCTGAAAATGAGAAATTTTACAATTTTATCCACAAAATGAGCTTATTTCAAATTTTATGGCTGCTACAGGTTTCAAAAAAGTTGGGACAGGGGCCTGTTTACCATGGTGTAGCATCCCCTCTTCTTTTTAACACAGAGTGGAGGCGTCTGGGCATTGAGGAGACAAGTTTCTTGAGTTTAGCCATTGGAATTTGATCCCACTCTTGTTTAATACAGGCTTCCAGCTGCTGGAGAGTTTTGGGTCTCCTTTGACGTACTTTTCGTTTAATTATGTGCCAAATGTTCAAGATCAGGACTGCAGGCAGGCCAGTTCAGCACACGGACTCTTCTACTACAAAGCCATGCTGTTGTAATAGCTGCAGTATGTGGTTTTGCATTGTCCTGCTGAAATACACAAGGCCTTCCCTGGAATAGATGTCGCCTGGAGAGGAGCATATGTTGCTCTAAAACCTTTATATACCTTTCAGCATTCATGGTGCTTTTTTCAACATGCAATTGTCCCACACCATATGCACTAATGCATCCCCATACCATCAGAGATGCTGGCTTTTGAACTGAACGCTGATAACAGGAGGGGTGGTCTCTCTCCTCTTTTTTCAGCCCGGAGGACACGACGCCCATGATTTCAACAAGAATGTCAAATTTGGACTCGCCTGACCAAGAGGACACTTTGCCACTTTGCTACAGTCCATTTTAAATGAGCCTTGGCCCCACAGAACACAGCAGCGCTTCTGGATCATGCTCAACAATGGCTTCCTTTTTGCATGATAGAGTTTTAGGCGGCATCTGTGGATGGCACGGTGGACTGTGTTTACAGACAGTGGTTTCTTGAAGTATTCCTGGGCCCATTTAGTAATGTCGATGACAGAATCATGCCGGTGTGTGATGCAGTGGCGTCTGAGGGCCCGAAGACTCAGCCTCTCTAAGACATCCCTTTTATAGCCAATCATGTTACACACCTGATGCCCGTTAACTTAATTACTTGCTAAATGTTCTTTCAGCTGATTCTCTTATATATTAATTGCTTTTTCTGCCCTTTTTTGCCGTGTCCTAACTTTTTTGAGACCTGGTGCAGCCAGAAAATTTGAAATAAGCTCATTTTGTGAAGAAAAATGTAAAATGTCTCAGTTTTAACATTTGAAATGTTATCTGTGTTCTATTGTAAATAATATATTGGCTCATGTGATCTGAAAGTCATTGCATTTTGATTTTATTCACAATTTACACTTCGTCCCAACTACTTCAGAATTGGGGTTGTATTACACTTTCAAAAACCTAGTTATTTTAACAATTTGTTCCCATGACCCTTTTATATTTTGTACGAGCTTTAGCTCTGTCATATTGATGAGCTACGTTGTTTGTAATGAGTACTGACATGCACTACTAAACAGGTGTTGCAGACTTGCAGTCATGAGTAAACATGAGGATACTCAATCACAGGACGGCCATTTTAGAATGAGTTTTGGACTAAAAAGAATGGGAATGGCTCTTGACAGACATTCCTGTCATGGTCCATGACTGTGAAATGGTGTGTGTCTCTGTTCTGCTGTGTACAGGTGATTAATAAATACGGGGATCTGTATGGTGCCGAGCGCATTGGAGAACTGCTGGGGCTGGATAAAAATGCTCTGGACTTTAACCCCACTGAGGAGATGGTGGTGAAGGAGGCGTCTCTGGTGTCCTGGTAAAAGCCTGACCGCAGCTCTGCCACAAACCATTCTAATCACACAGGCCCATTTCAAATAGCTTCCTCACTATGGTGCCCTTGAAATATTTACTGTCTACTAAACATACTGCCAAATAATCACTGGCATATAGGTCGTTTCTCGTAACAGCATGTTGAGTAGACTTGACAAAAAGATTACTGAATATGCAAAATTTTCTCTACTGTAAATGCAAGTCTACTTAAAATCACAGGATAGTGCTCATATTTCCATGGATTGGCTGGTGCATTTGGGCAGGAGTGTTTAAGGAGGAAACCAGTTCTTTTTAGGCCGGAGAAGAGGTGATGCCTTTGACCTCAAGAGCAGAGGCCTAATCACGCAGCTGTCCTACCGCCGGAAAACAGTATGGAGGAAAAATTTGAGAGCGCACTAAGTACTGCTTATTGAGGACACAGTGGTTTATGACATGGCCTCTCAGAAAAACCACGGAAACACTTACAGTATATGATCATTGGGTATTTTAGGCAGACATATTTAATGACTTTACAATCCAGTGCACTAAGTTTACAGGAGCAGTGTTTAACAGGTCAGCTGACACGGCGATGGTGTTCATATATCATCCACAGGTTGAGCTCCATCGACACCAAGTACCTCCTCTGGAAAATAGGCGTGGTCTTAACTGACAACGTGAGCTGAACTTTTGTTTTCTGCATGATATTTGCATGACATAATACTGAGGTGTATGAGTCAGGACTAATTGTCATTTTGCACCCAAGTTTATGTTATAATACAAGGAACCCAAGTGCAGACGATTATAATAGCATGACAGGGAGAGGAGGGCGAGGATGTGGAACCATGATATCAAGGCTGCCGGCTGGAAGATGACTGTCGTGTCCCGCTCCTTGCGTTATTACAGTCCTTCCTGTATCTGGTCTGGTACACCACCATGTCCATCCTGGGTCACTACAACAACTTCTTCTTCGCTGCCCACCTGCTGGACATCGCCATGGGCTTCAAGACCCTGAGAACCATCCTGTCATCAGTAACCCACAATGGAAAACAGGTAAACGAGGTCACAGGTCTCTCTGTCAGCTGTAACTCACTATTTAAAAGGGGTAAACTGAGGTCAAGAGAATCCAGAGCGTGGCAGCCGGTCACCTCAGGGTCCTAAAGCCCATCTCTTCCTCCTCCTCTTCACACAGCTGGTGCTGACGGTGGGCCTCCTCGCCGTGGTGGTCTACCTCTACACGGTGGTGGCCTTCAACTTCTTCCGCAAGTTTTACAACAAGAGCGAGGACGAGGACGAGCCCGACATGAAGTGTGACGACATGATGACGGTGAGCGCCAGAAATCTCCACCGCTGAGCACACTACAATCAGTACACAGTACACATCCTTCCATACTTCTAGACAGGAGGAGGCAAGTGCAGAAAAGGAGTATACATTTAGTTGAGCATTGAATCAAACCCTTCTGATGCAGGCCGCTTACTTGCCTGCTAGTGAGTGTACTCGTTTTCCAACTTGAATGCCACTTATATACCTGATAGTACACAAGCAAGTTGTTTCAGATACAGGGCTAGTTTTGAGTGGAAGTGTGTAACTAAGGTTTTGAGTGAATAAACTTAAAAAGATGTTGAAAAGATGAAGTGGTCACACTTCGAACAAAGGCAACAGATGTAGTTGTCTGCAAGAGTTAATCAAATACAAGTTCGTCAATTAAGCATGAGAGCTTAAATTTGTAGATATTACACTAACGTATACTACTGAGGATTTATAAATTTGCAAAGCATGCGCTTAACTTATAATTGGTGATCAATGAACAAACACATTAGTTAGTATTCATCAACTATTTTTCAAGTTGACGCCAATTCTCATGGACATTTCCGTAAAGTGTTACCAAATGAAACGGCCTCTCTCCTCAGTGTTACCTGTTCCACATGTACGTGGGCGTCAGAGCAGGAGGTGGCATCGGTGATGAGATCGAGGACCCAGCGGGCGACGCCTACGAGCTGTACCGCATCCTGTTCGACATCACCTTCTTCTTCTTTGTTATCGTCATATTGCTGGCCATTATTCAGGGTACGTCTACGAGAGAGGACAAGAGCTGCCATGTGTCTCTCACCGATTTAGGCTTCGACGAATTATTAGTTAAAATGCATTAGCAAAAGTATTATTGACTATGATTGACAATTAACAAATACATTAGCTGGTTTTTCTTCTTATATGAATTGGTGTCAGCCAATGTAGTTAATAATATGAAGTAATGACGTGCACACTAACTTTTTGGTCGATAGTAGCTAATTACATTAGCCAATGCAAATTCATGTGGACCTTATTGCAAAGCTTGAGGAAAAATAAACTTGTATCAGTGAACAGTCAGCTCTCCGTGGTTTAACTGATCGATTGACATATTGATAAATGGATTTTTAATTCCTGTATGAAACTGATGGAGTAGCCTGTGACAGTAGATGTTGTGATGCAGGTTTGATCATCGATGCGTTCGGAGAGCTGAGAGATCAGCAGGAGCAGGTGAAAGAGGACATGGAGGTGAGCCAATCAGCTTTCTCTTTAATGACACCAGGAATAGGAAGTGATAGAATAACACCCTTCTGCATAGGCTGTAGATTCTATTGGCTATCAGATGGTGGTGGGGGGGAGTCAGTTGGATTGATGTTAAAAAGAGACGCCAATTCGGAACTGTGATTGATCTCCGATGCTAGAGCCGCTGGCAATTGATGACACATAGAGCAAAACAAAATAACATTCCATCAAGAGGAAGGGAACAGTCTTTCTCATGACGGTACATGTTATGAAATTTATAGAATTTATAATTCTACACAGAGCTTTCACATGGTTATTGAGAATTGATTGAGGAAAAAGTCCATTTTCATGCATGACTTTAATGACAAGCCAGCTTCATCGATGGTTAAATTGTTCCATGTCTTTGATTCACATAATACCTCTAGATAAATCCCGAGATCCTTAATCCTGTGCTTAATCCTCAGACTAAGTGTTTCATCTGTGGGATTGGCAACGACTACTTCGACACGACGCCACATGGCTTCGAGACACACACTTTACAGGAGCACAATCTGGCCAATTACCTGTGAGTATCTCCCAGCCTCTTACCACAGAGTTATAACAGGCGTCCTCTGCAACCTGTCAGGTGATTTGATGTAGATAAAGGGTAAGATTATAGCATTATGATTTATAAGGCACACTGCTTGCTCTGAGTGGTACAGTCAAAAAAACTTACAGGAAAAATAACCTGATGGCAGGGTCTCAAGGTGTGATAGACAGGGTGCGATGACCCCCCCACATTTCTTCTGTTCATCCTGCGCTGTAACCTGGATTTGGCCTTGTCACATGGCCGCTGCCATTACTGTAGAGATTTCCTTGTGGACGCTCCACAGGCCACAAATTTCAAGCTATTTCTTTTATATTTGGTATGTATATGGGCAGTGGTTAGGACACGGCGCATATCGATTTTGGTTGCCATGGTAACATAATTCACTGAATAATAAAACAACTTTTTGTCAAAAAAAAAAGCCAAAATGAAAAATGTTGGCGATCGAGGGGTTACACCCACTGGTCGCAGGCGACCGACCTGTCTTGTTCTGTAATCGAATTTCCAAATATCTCTTGCATCATTGGAATAATTTTTTCCACTCTCTGTGACACAAATACTGAGTTCTAAAGCCTAAATAGACTCAGGCACAACAGGAAAAATTGGCATTATTTGTATGATGGATACAGGGGTTTTTAATAGACGGTGCGATGAGCACACCTTCCCCCACACATTTGGGGTTCCTTAATGCCCTCTGTACTGCAGCCTGTCTGACCCTCTCTACTCACTGCTGCAGTCTTCTCACCATTACAGTACTGCAGGTTCCTCCTGATACTTTTTACCAGTTTTTACACATTTCTGCTCCATCTGTCTGTTTTCCTCTCCGCACTGCTTGTGTAGTTTGGGAAGCTGCCCAGAAGAGGAATAAGTGTCTTACTGACAGTCTTGCGAAAAGCACAGTACTACTGAATTTAAACTGAGCTCAATATCCAGACATGACAAAGCAGATCTCATTGCAATTCAACCAATTGTCTGTCTGTCCATCGTTTTTTGCAGATTCTTCCTGATGTACCTCATTAATAAGGATGAGACGGAACACACCGGTCAGGTAAACACACACCGTCCTTCTCACCCAAAACCCCTCCAGCCAAAAGTGCCCTCCTAATCCTGTCTGACTTTCAAATTACAGCACAAGGGGAAAAACTAGTTCTCAATAATCCCAAAGGCTGGGTGTCCGTCACAGAAAATATTGCCAACAGTGGAAGAGCAGTCGCGTTGTTCAAAAACATCACCCGTCCGTTAGCTACTGCAGTCTTTATACATTTTGCTTCCCGCAAAACTGAGATGTTATTTAATTCGCCGTGTTCGTGCTCTTTAATGTACAGTGTACAGACCAGAGGAAATAACAGCAGTCCCTCTTGTTCATAAAACACTGGGTATCGCAGCAATAGATTCCAGCGTTCCTTATTTCAGGCCAGTTCCTGTGAAGCTTTCTCAGTTATAAGTTCTTCACAACAGTTTGACTTTTCTGGGGGACATTTTCCAAAAGCATCGCTGGAACCCATGACTGCATGTGGCTCCAACTATGTAAGTTACTGACATAGTGAGCTCCTTAGCTTTAGAGAAACGTACCCCAGGCTGTAAAGCACCAAATTGGCACTTTGCGCTTAGCTAATGGGAGCACTTTTGGGAATTTTCTGTTGTTTTGTGGAACTGTTACCAACAATATACATTATTACACGGACGGCTCATGATCATTAGTCAAAGCAAACGCCGGACCTGAGAGGAGACTGTGGTTTGCTGTCTCCGTAGGAGTCCTACGTGTGGAAGATGTACCAGGAACGCTGCTGGGATTTCTTCCCTGCTGGAGACTGTTTCCGGAAGCAATACGAAGACCAGCTGGCGTAAAGCAGAAGCCAGCATTAACCCTTGACAGCCTGATCCAAACAGCTCTACGACAGAAAACCGAGCTCTTTGTTTTAAACGAGACGCCAGATCCGGTCTCCTATACGGAGGAGAAATGTCATCTCACGCCAAGAACTACCGGTTTTCTCTCGCATGCTACACTGTGTGCCAAATTACAGGAAGTCTTAAGTCTCGTCTGACAGCAAAAGTTTGAATTTACTCTCTGAGTGACTGACTTGTAATTTCTGCATAACCCAAACTCTTGCACACTTTCCCTGAAGAAGAACATCGCATTGCATCGGGGTTCTTGTGGACTGTGTGAATTCTGTTTGAATCCAAATATGCACAAGAATCAGACAGTTTACAGTGAGTGTATTTTATGGAACTTGACACAAACGACTGTGTCACTACACATCACAGTCATTAAAGGGGCTTTCTGGTCCTTCTAAAACAACCAGACAAAAATAGCCAGACTAAGTGCCTTATCTCCTTACCGTTAGCCTTCACTGCTATGCAATCAGTGTCCCGTCCTGCTAGCGCCGCAGTCGTATCTGGTTAGCTTTGTGGCTAAATAGAGTTCACATGCATCTGAGTGTCCAATCAGTTCACAGCATTTCTGCAGCAGAACTAGCATCAGCCCAACATGAGTAAAGACATCACCGCACCTCCATTTACTGGAGATCACAGGAGAGCAGGATAAAAGCACATGAACGAGCTCTTGTGTTTCACCGCTTTCGCTGAACTCTGCTTTAATTTGGAGGTGACAGAATAAAGGAACAACGTGACACAGTCTGACTGGTTCTTGCGTCTGGGCTCTGAATGGACCGAATGCTTTGGCTTGTTGCAGGAAGAAGGCCTTGAATGTGTGTGTTTCAGTCAGGGTGGAAGAACAGTGTGATGCTGGAATACAGCAACTTCATGGTTCTACAATTAAATGCTCAACATCAACATCATTTATTCTTCAATTTCCAGCAAACATTCCACGCCCAGACAGTCATCTTCTGCGACTCCATCGAAGTTCAGAGCTTTGAGTGCCTGGTATTTCTGGACCAAAAGTTCCCACTGAAATCACAGTCTGAAGTGCGATTGCAGAGCTTTCACTGAAAATGTCATCATGAAGCGAGGGCTTCGCTCCGGCACATACCAGAGACACACCTCTAGCAGCAGCATGAGTCAGTGTGGAGCGCTGTGTGTGTGCAGGTCTGTGTAAGCGTGTGTGTGTGTGTGTGTACGAGTGTGTGTTTGTGTGTGTGTGCTTCTGTGTGCGTTAGCAAGAGTGAGTGTGTGTTACTGCTTGTACGTAAGCACATCAGGGAAGGTTCATTGTCAGCACGCTAAGGTTTGTATGTGTGTGTGTGTGTGTGTGTGTGTGTGTGTGTGTACTGAGAGACACAGTACCAGTCAAAAGTTTGGACTCACTTTGCTAATGTCGCAGCACTCTTTTTTTAGAATTTAAATGGCCTAACTTCCCTATATAGTCTCAAATGGAATCTCGTGAGAGGTAAACAGTCAGAAATATAAAGAGAATAATTTACTTTCACAAACTGTGGATACCCTATCCACAGAGTGCACTGCCGAGAGTGCATCTGATGAAGCTGATGTGAAACGCGTTATTCGCTCCCCTTTTTTTAATGTAATTTTTGAATAAAAGTGCTGCCAAGACTATCCTGGTGTGCGCTGGTATTTTGTCTTATTGTTTAAGAATAATTTACTTGTTTGAATAGAGTTCAAAGTTTTGGAATTCTCAAAGAAGCCATATTTTGCAAGTAAACAGACAGACAAGCTCCTTCCATTTTCCAATCGGCGAATGAAGGTCAAGCTGTTTTGGGACTTATTGGGCAAAAAGGTCAATGAAAATCAAACCGCAAGTGCAGCACATCTAAGGGAACTTAGACAGGGCTGCGCAGCAGCAAACTCATTATAGCCATATGACTGTCCTTATTAAAAAAATAAATAAAAACTGTGAGTAAGCTCAGCAGATATGAAAACAAGTGCTGGTTAGTTTGATGGATTTAAGAATTAGATATTTTTTCCAAAATAATGGAGCTTATTTCTTTATTTAACATGTATTGTGAGAAAAATGTGGGTGTGTCCAAACTTTTGACTAGCACCGTAAGTACGAGAGAGAGTGCGTGTATGCATGAGTGTGTGTTACTGCTTGTACATTAGGGAATCAGGGACGGTTTGTTGGCTGCGCTGCAGGGTGTGTGTGTGTGTGTGTGTGTGTATCTCCAGGTCCATGTGCTGGGGTCAGGAGATCATGCTGTCCAGCCAGTCCTCAAGATCCTCCTCCGTCACCTCCTGTCTCTGCCCATCCGCCTGCACCTCCTCCGACTCCATCTGCACCACCTCCTTCTCTGTCTCCACTCTCTCTCTCTCCACCTCCGTCTCTGGGGCAACGACCTCCGCTTCCACGGGCATCACTATGGAAACCACACAATCACAGCACGGTCACGCAGCAGAGGCCCTGGCTCCATTAGATATCCCGACCCACAGGAGTGCTGGACCCGTCACAGTGACCCATCTGTACCGGAGCTTTACGGAGCTCTGAGACCCGCCCCTCTGCAGGGAGTCAGCTCCACTGCAGCTCACTGTCTCCACTGCACCGCCACTGCAGGGCCTTTAGAGTCCTGACTCATTACCGTTAGCATTAGCAGTGTCATTCAGAGTATTTGCTACGTTAGCAAAACACGCAAACACTGCAATAAAATCTCTCTAGTGTTTCAGTCCTGTAATCAGCCTAAAGACCTTTTCTCCTCCCCCATCATCTTCACCAGAGTTTAACTAGTTTTAAATGTTAACATGAAAAATTTTAACAGTTCTGAAAATAAGTAAAATGGCATCACTTTTCAAGCGTCCAACTGATTGATTTATCTTATTCATCAGTATGAGTCTTGACAATAAAGGCAGGTAATTATGCACAGAGGATTTGTACAAAGTACAGTGAGCAGCATTATTCATAAAACAATTAAGTATATTTTATTGTGGTTCTGTTGGCTGCCTCTGTCACCAGATCTGAATCCTAATGAACCTGTATTTTACATGCTGAGGAGGAGACTGGAGGCAAAAAGTCCCCAAAACATTCAGGAACTGAAGATGGCCGCGTTAGGTAAACTTCACTGGTATCTAGGTCTTCAGTATCCTAAGTGTTAATGGCAGGAGAATGGAAAGCTCTGTTTGGTTGAATGGCCTGTGCCTGAGACTGGTGTTAGGAGCAGTAGCATTACGTTAGGAACACTCACTGGGGTCAGGGATGTCCGTGTCCTCCTCAGGCGTGTGTGCGCACTGGGACTGATCCCCACCGTCCGCCTGTAAGGTCAGCAGCAGATCCAGTTCAGAATCCAGCTCGTCCGCTGGAGCACTGGATTTATCACAGGACACTGAGGGGGCTGTGTTCTCCACTGTATCCCCACCAGCAGTGCCCAACACGGGCCTCTCCAGGCAGGAAACGCCCAGGCTTCCCGCGGGGCCCTGTGGAGGCTGAGCTGGAGGAGTCCTGAACTGGCCAATAAAATTAGAGTCCAGTTTTGGCTTCAGAGTCGCAGTGGGAAGCTCCACTGGGGTCGCCGCCTGAAACCAAAAGCGAGAGTAAGAACACGAGCACAGGGCAGCAGCGAGATGCGGTGCTATAACCATTATTACAGCCTTGTACACATCCATGTTCCCAGGATCCAACAAGGCCCTATAATTTTGTGCTTTATTTATAATATATTTAAAGTAAAGCAGTACTCATTGCAAGCTACACTTGAGCTTAATATATGAGTGATGTTCAAATGAAAACCGCAGAAAAACCTGAACATCTGGAATGTAAATTTTGCCCTCTGAAATGTGATCTACAACTCCAGCATGTTTAATAAGGGAATCGACAATATTAAAACCACATTGAGGAGACGTACCATTAGTTACGCAGCTTTACACCAGACTGTGTCATACTTCAGAACACCAGTGTAGTTTGTGTGTATTTCATAGGGGTGGATGTTAGTCTTTCTTTGCTCCATAATGAGGGACCATTGACGTCATTCACCATAGAGTGTAACATGAGGACCAGAGAGAGTAGGAGCCTGGTAACACAGTTGTGACCCACACACACACACACACACACACACACACAGTACCTGCATGATCTCGGCCTCCAGGTTGAGTCGCAGGTGTACAGGGAGCCCCTGGAGAGACTGGGCCAGAGCCTGGAGATCCACAAGCAGAGCCGAAACCTGACAGGACAAGATCCACCAATCATGAGCCGACAGACGCGCAGCAGAGCACTCGCTGACAAACATACTGGAGCACGGACCAGGGCTGTAGTATTACCATAACCATTGATATGTAATAAACAACTGCCGATATCTGTATGACACTGAACTGGCCCGCAGTTCATCTCATGAAGGCTCTGGGTGTAAATTCCTCAGTGTAAATGCACAGGATCGTTTATTGTGTCCGAGTCAGAGTTCGCTTTCACCGCTAAAGACCAGCGTTAGCCTGCTGGCAGGACGATGTGTCTGCTGGCATCATTTACACTGTTCATGCGTTTAGCACCCAACGCCGAAGACTGGACAGGTCAGTAAGGAAGAGCTCAGTTGGCTTTTTATGGATAAAGGCTCAGGCTAAAAACACGGTGACCGAACATTGTGAGGACCAACAACAGCAGGAAAAACTACAGTGATGGGAGAGAGAGAGAGAGAGAGAGAGAGAGGATGGAGAGAGAGAGATCCACCTGATTGACAGCTGAAGACTCCGCCTCCCATTCCTTCTCTTCGGTGAAGCGGAACTGGGTGAAGGAGTCACCTGCAGGAGAGTCAGGGATCAGACCCGCCACTGAAGCCCCGCCAGCGAGCGCCGTTCCTCCATCATAGAGTCTACTGCACCCTAATCATACTACACGCTCCGTCCTGCATTCCTCCAGTCAGCAGTCTACTGCACCCTAACCCTACTACACACTCTGTCCTGCAGTCCTCCAGTCAGCAGGCTACTGCACCCTAACCCTACTACACACTATCACTAGTGTTCCCCTGTCAGAGGCTGTGCTCTCAGTGAGGTGAAGAAAACCCCACCTCTGTTCCCCTCACTTAGAGCACAGCCAATCAAAATCAACAAACACATCTATGAATGAGGAATCCTAACCAATAATCACGCACGACTGAAAGAGTAAGAGTCCATCATGGTGAATGGACATACTGTCCTGCAATTCTGAAACTCTCACCAACTCTGTAAACAGAGGATCACCATCCGCACACAAAACACACACATATGTAGCATGCACACACATATGCACAAACCCAGACACACACACACACACACACACATATATGCATGCATGCATGCAATCGCACCCACACACACAGACAGCAGTGTGCACCCACATGCACACACATACATGCGCACACACGCACACACAAACACACACACACATGCATGCTGAAGCACAAACACACACATGCATGCACGCGCACGCATACACACACGCACACACACACATGCATGCACGCACGACAGCAATGCACACCTGCAAATAGGCACATAAAAAAGAGCGCCATCGCGCGCTCACAAACGCAAGTGTGCACGCACAAATGCAATTGTGTAGACTTATAGCAGTCAAAATCCCTGAGGATTTTGCTACACATGCTACACATCGCTGTCCAGCACAAACAAGGGGTGTCACACAGGATCAATTATGCAGTTCCACGTGGATGATGCCAGTTTTTTTTTTTTTTTCATTTTCCCCAATTATTTTGCATTATTAGGATCGATCAGGAACAAAGAAAAACAGCTTTAATTGTTCCACAGCTGAGAGAAGCTCTCTGTACTAATAAACTGTCAGAGCTGCGCATATGTTTATCCGTATGGAGCCAATTCTTTCACAGCTCGACACTGTTATTGGGGACAGAGCTGCTTTCTGGTTTGGGCCGCAGTGAACACACGGGAATTTAAATCCACTGGAACATTTCTGTGCGAACTGTCATGGAAGGACTCACCAATGCGCTCATCAGAAAGAGCGCAGCGACATGATGTTCAAATTATTAAGCCTCTTAATGAAACAATGATAAAAGACCAAACACTACTCTCCAATATACCTCCACACCTCTCCGAACCAATTCTTTCCTTCCAAAGCTTACTTATTACTATTATCATTTATTAACCCATAGGGTGCTGAGATAAATTTTAAAAATATATGATCATTCCAGGTCAAATCATCCAGGTTGTGCCAGGTCACCTCCTCAAAATTCTTTGAAAAAATTCAGGAGTAAATATTCACACAAAATGAAAAAATGCCAAATATTAGACCAGTATCTCAAATAGTTTTCAAGTTATAGCCCTTTGAAATTTGAATAATATTTTATGTTTTTCAGCAAACCCATTTTTCAGCCAACTTTGGCAACTTATTGCTCCAAATTGATTGCTTATAGAAGGCTGAAATTGGGTTTACTAACCAGATTCATCCCCTAGAGTCTAAAAATGGCCTTAGATTCTGTGTATCTTGATCCACTTTTGTATAGTAAAGTCTCAAAATCAGCCGAAAACACAAAATGCCCAAAAACGACACCACATTTTATGACCTGTAACTCAGGAACTAAGCAAGATAAAAGGCTAGAATTCATTTTTTATGATTTTATGGTATATCTCTCTGTAAAAATGCAGTAATCCAAGTAATATAATTTGTAGAAGTTTTTTAATGAAATGATTTCTAAGTAAATTTTTCCAGTTTTGCCCCAAAATGCCCTTCAGCAATCAGTTTGGAGCAATAAGTTGCCAAAGTTGGCTAAAAATGGGTTTGCCAAATTTCAAAGGGCTATAACTTGAAAACTATTTGCGATACTGGCCTAATATTTGGCATTTTTTTTTATTTTGTGTGAATATTTACTCGTGAATTTTTTCAAAAATTTTTGAGGAGGTGACCTGGAAAATTTCTCACAATCTGACATGGAATGACCCCATATACATTTAATTACCTTGTGCTGTTGAAAACCTATCATGTGGCAACTTGTTTAAATTAAACAAGTTGCCACATGATAGGTTTTCAACAGCTTTTTGATTTTGATATCTCTAATTATTGAGCGACAATAGCTGCATTTAGCGCTTTAAGGGTTAAACCACATTGATCAACTGAGAACAAGAGCAGCAGTAAAGGCCCTGAAGCAGTGTTGAGGTCTGGGGTGAGTTTGAGGCCACTGGTAGAGTTATTCCCAAATTCATTTTCCCAGATGTAACTCAGAACCTCAAGACCTACAGTCTTCCAGTTAAGCAACTGCTGTCTGCCAGTCAAAGATTCATATTTAAAATGTATAAACACAGCAATCCCAAACTGTAATGCCCCCTGGGACAAAAGTGTTTTAAAAACCATATGTGGAGTATAGAGCCAGATCCTTTCACTTTGTTTTAATGCAGTATTTCTAATAATGTACACCTGAGCTCGAAATAAGTGACCGCCAAATACTAAAAAAAAAAAAAAAAAAGTTTTTTGAACTTAAAAAAAGTTTGTGTCTGGGTTGCCTCAAAATTTTTAGTTTACTGAATTTAAGATGACAGGTTGAGGTAAGTTTGAATTATAATCATTACTGAATCATTAAATTCAGTTAAATTAAAATCTGAAAATCTTAAGGCAGCCCAGAAACCAACTTGTTTACGTTAGAGCAACTTTTTTTTTTTTTTTTAAACATTGAATGTTCTGAGTTTTGGGGCCCCCCCCCTAAATATGGCACAAGCCAACCAGTCAGGGATACAGTTGTAGCAGTGATGATATTGGACTGGTCCACTCTGATATTGGGGGGGATTGAGGCCCTGGTAATGCAGAGGGTTTAGGTAGGACCCAGTTCCTGGAAATCGACCTTCCAATGGGCTCTCGCTGTAGCTCTGACAAAGTACCCCAAGGAAAACCAGCAGGGTGGAAGATCACCAAGAAAAGGACAGAGAGAACCACAGGGTTAAGGCGTTACCTGTATGCAGGACGAATTCCCCAGCACTTTTTCTGAAAGCAAATTCATCTATCGCCAACTACCATCGCCTCTGAGTTACTGTTGCCAACTCAGACAAACAATAGACCCCATTCTACGGGTGCAACTCATCAGGAGACTGTAATAGCGGGTGAAAGGGGGCATTTGAGATGGCTGCTCAGAAAAGCATTAGCCTGCACCCCGCTAACACCACTACGTGAGATAGCCATTTACAGAAAATGCTAATTAGCGCTTTTCACGCCTCTTAAACACAGCGCTGGCTAATGCCAATTAACACAAAGCTCGTCTGCTGAGGCCTCCGGATCCGTCAGTAAATCAGCCCGCCTTAATTGCAATTAAAATTTAAAATCAATGACGCATGAAAAACAGGGGACCCAAGCGACTCTTTTTTCCTTCCCCGACGGCGAGTGAGAGTTCTCCAGTGGGCATGAGGGTCGATTTCAGAACCATTTCCCTCAAATCCAATTTCATGAAACTTCTAATATTAGAACAGACTGTCCACCCAGCTCCATAAAGCTTGGCATTAAAACAAAATGTCATTTCAAAGCCTTAACTACACACTACTGAACCGCGACTAACACAGCGAAGAGCGGCAGATGTTTTAAACTCATTTCTGGTTTAGTTTAAGCACACAGCACCCTCATAGCGAGAGGAAACATGAGCCTCTTACTACAAAAGTAAGGCAGTGTTTGTTTGTTATTCATGTAATTTTATCTCTGAAGGGCAAAGGTAGGTGTAGGTTTTTGCCTTAACCAGACACAAAGACACGTGATTGCGTAAATTAACCCTTAGAGTGCTAAATGCAACTGTTGTTGCTCAATGATGTACGCTATCAAAATCAAAGCTGTTGAAAACCTATCATGGGGCGGCTTGTTTAAAAGAGCTCCCGCAGGGGAGCTCTTTTAAATAAGTTGCCACAGGGGAGCAGGGGAGCTCTTTTAAACAAGTCGCCACATGATAGGTTTTCAACAGCACAAGATAATTAAATTAACATTTTTTAAAAATTTATCTCAGCGCTCTAAGGGTTAATAAACACAGGTCCTCAGGCGAGACCTCACAACACAGAATCAGACGTCTTTAATGTTTGACTAAACTAAAAACCTGAAAAAACACCAGCATTTTTTGAATGAAACTGGACACCCCGGCTATCGGCTGCTACACGCGAACACGTTGCAAAAAAGTCTGGTAGTCAGTAAGGGACAAAGCCTGTTCTTGACCAGAACTGCAGGGTCAAAAAAAGTGCTGACCTGTAGCCAATTCATGAGGATATAAGCAACCCATTCGACATGCTAATGCATTAGCGGTCAAACAAAGACAGTCACATATGAAGAAAAAACAACTCACTTCCCTGATACATGGACAGCGAGGTTGGCATGGCGACAGACGATCTGCTCCTGCTCTGTGCTTGAAGTCAGCACAACAAACAGCCCAGGGTATAGTGGCCAATTCTGCATCCAGGCTAACAGGCAGCATACACATCTACACAAAGGGCTACCTCCAAGATAACTTATCATTATGCGCCATTACAGCCAGTCAGTGTTCCAGTTTGCCGAATATTGCGAACTGAATCTGGGAGACACTAAATTAACATAAAAAACAAACAAAAAAAACTATTAAATAACCTACATTAAGCACTGCCCTGGGGAACTAGGACAGTGGCTTGGGGTTAACAATATGATTATATGGTTTTATATATGATAAGAACAGCCTGTCATATTAATAACTGCTGGCTGAACTTGCTAGCTTTCCCATAGAAAACATTCTACTGCTTACGACCATTTGAAACTCAAATGTGTTCACTAACAAGTGAATCATGCCCTTCAGCTGACCTTCAGGGTCATTAAAGGTCAGGAAAGAACTGAGCAGGAGTTAGACTGGGTCCTATGAGTTAATTCATCATTTAGTCCATTCAGAATACCCTTATGAAAAAAAAAAAAAAAACCTAAAATATATTCCATAAATATACAAAAAGTGTATGAGCTGCAGATTTTAACCCCAAAGAACGGTTCTTTTTAGTGCCTGGAAAATGAAAGATGCTTTCAGGGTAAAATGCAGTGGTCTGTGAGAGTTTTGTCAGAGAGGTAAAGTTTACTCAGTGAGGGAACTCTCACATGTGATGGCTCCATGTTTCCTGGTCTTGTTTTCACCATTACACGCTCTGTTAAACAGCCGTATAAACAGCTGTGGGCGGAGTCTCCTGTGTTACAGACGGAAACGCGCGGAGCCCAGTTACATGACTCGAGGGGCAATGATCTGCCGCGCTGAATTATTTGTGTTTCCCTGTGACGACACTCTCTGGCGGTGACTGTACAGCTCCGAGTGTCGGGGAGAATGGATCTGTGGATGACAGTCATGCACCAGTGACCCTCGACTCAGGAGGACAGGAACGGAGGGCTCGTAAGGTAGGCCGACACATTCCAGCGCTCGTCATGCTCAGCCTTAACCCGAGTTTACAGGTACCAATGCTCTGCAAGGTGAAAATGCTGTATTATTTACGATGGTCCAGCTATCTTTCTGGAGGATCTTTCCATGAAACTCTGCTGTTAACTGCCTACTGTAGTCTGTGTGGCTCCTATTTGGTCATTCAAGGTTCCGTTACAATAAGCCTCAAAGTGTGGGCACGTTAATGACAAAAAGCAAACTGTTACGAAAGAATCAATTAAGATTCCTGTTTACCCTGTTGAGAGTGGATTTATGAGACAATTTCAATGTCTTGGCGTGTCTGTAAAATGAGGCAGAACGATACACAATCGGGTGCAAGTTATTCATCGATACCTTCACTGAACAGGGTCACTCCCTCAACTGAACAGGTAATTGACACAGATTGTACTGCGACGGTCATTTCACTGACCTCCGTCATGTCAAAAAGCAGAGGAGGATGCCTGAAGAATAGAAGGACAGATAAAAGACAGGGTATAAAAGTGGAAAGTCTCCACAAATTATAACTCTACAGTCTCACTTATTCAGGAGGTATCAAGATCAGGCTTGACGAAGTACTAGATGCTCTCTACAGCTTTACTGTACTAAGTGTTTAGTTACACTTAAGCGGTAGGACATTTGCCAGGTTGGTCGGGCAGAATGGCTTGTTTTTCTAACTATGGAATCATGACATATCTGGGCAGTTTCTGAGGTTCAGATGGAGGGTGTGAAAACTTATCAGCATGAATCTGCTTTCACTGAACCCGGGGGAGGGAACACTCCTAAATAAGGGGTGGGGATGGAATGTTTTGATTGGTCTCTGCACTGGCCAATCACTGCGCTGCCACTGCAAGTGAGATGCTGCATTGTTGCATTTTGATTCGTACAGGTAACTTTTAACTACCGTTTTTCACAAAAGTCAATTTACCCTCTAATTCAGCGGCTCAGAGAATAAAACAAAAAAAAAAAAATTTTTTATCAAACTCAAACTGCAGTCATCCAATCATCTGTGAGGATTTAAAAGATCAATAAGCCAAACTCGTCAGGCTCCACTCCAGCTACAGTGAGCAGCAGCTGTGACTGCTCGCCAATAGATAGGCGTTTAAAGTTTTACTGATGACACTCATGAAACTGAAGTATCCCTCAGCTGATTTTCACACACTAAAAGTTAATGAAGCAATTACTACTGAGGTCACTGCATAAAAGAAATAAATAATTAACCTGATAAAATGGAGAAGCTTGAGGAATCTGACCTGAAAGGAATCTAAAGATTGACAAATTCGAAACTAATCTTCATCCATCATGAGGCCCTTGTATTGACACATCTACTCTACGCTCAGGAAGCAACGAAACTTTTAATCTTCATCCATCACGAGGCCCTTGTATTGACACATCTACTCTACGTTCAGGAAGCAATGAAACTTTTAAAGCTCCAGAATACACCGGACCTGTATGCAGAGAAGACGTGCAGGATGTGTCCCATGATGTTAGTGGATAGGAGGACAGACAGACAAACAGACAGACACCCTTCCTACAGTCACAGTGTGTGCGGTCACTTCAAATCATGTCTGTCACTCAAAGGCAGTAATCAAAGATCAATCAACTGATACGAAGTTACCATGTTTAACCATCAACTTGGTCATTTATGCAAAAAAAAGAGAAATTAAAAAGTTAAAAATAAGCAAAATCAATAAAGCCAAAAATTGTATCAAACTATGCATAAGGGTCATTCCATGTCAAACGTCCGAATGGCTCCCACTTGACCATCTCAGATTTGGCTGAAAAATATCCAGCCAGTGCATTCACCTCCTAATAGGATAAATCCAAAATTTTGGCTCTCAACTCCCAATAGTTTTGTCATAAAAAATTGTTTTGCAACTAAGTTCCGGCTCTTGATTAATTGACACAATAATTTTAAGTAATGATTTGTAACAAGTTTGATCTTCCATTGATGTTGGGACTACAGTATTTCAATATATATCTGAAAACTGTATATGGGTTATTCTTAAAGTGTAAGTTAACATTTATGAAATAAAGCACATTGTTGAGTTATCATTAACTATGTGCATTTTATAAAATAATGTTTGAATATGCCTTTGATGCCATTAAATGCTGTGTCCACAAAAATACCATATTTTCAAAAATTCATTTTGAGAAAATAAAGCAGAACACCATCACAAATTTTGGGTATGTTAATAACAGGCATCTAATCTTTCCAAAACAGTCAATTTGATGTTGGTGGATGGTGTCATTTTTTTTTTTGGTATAAAATGTTAAAAATAGCACAAATTTTTTTTTTTTTCATTTTCATTTTCAAGCCTTAATATTTTCTAGATTATTCATATGAGAGGGGAACAGAATTAGAATGCAAAATACTCTACATATATGGGAAGCTGTATGTGCAATACCAAATCCCTGTCTTTGACATGAGGCTTTTTACAGCCCTTCAAATATGCTACCGCAGAGCGCAGAGTAAAATTTTTGAGCAACTTTAAGCACCCAGAAATATATGATGAACTAAAGGGACACATTCATAAGTCCATATTCCTCAAGTTAGAGTAGCTGATTTTCATCCCTGAAAATTTGAAGGACCTAGATGAAATGCTTTTCTGGACATAGCCATGTCAAAGTGGCTCCTCAGAAATCGCTGTTCAAAAAGGGCCGGAACTTAGTTGCAAAACAATTTTTTATGACAGAACTATTAGGAGTTGAGAGCTAAAATTCTGGATTTATCCTTTTCGAAGGCGTATGCACCCGCTGGAATTTTTTCAGCCAAATCTGAGATGGTCAAGTGGGAAGTTTCTCTGAAATTTGGACATTTGACATGGAAAGACCCATAAGAATGTATAAAATCCACTCTATGGAATCGTTACCATGCCTAATTTACCCTTAAGGAAACATTAAATCTGACATAATGACCTGGCAGTGCCATGGACCCAGTATAGTAAAGAATCCACAATCCATGATCAGATCTCCTACGTACAGTTACAATCTTCAGTGACAGCGTTCGGCTCAATACTCCGACAGTGTGCGATGGTAAAGATGTTAAAACGAGAAACACTGACAGCCGAATGCAGCTTTGCAGCAGAGCTGTGTGGCCGTTAGTCGCAGGAAGAGAAATGAATGGACTCGTTTAAGGTGAAAAGCCCGTAAGTGCGTTAGCAGGTTTAAAGAGTGCAGTCCAGAAGGAGTTCTTCCTCCAGCCGCAGAGAGCTGTGTGTGTGTGTGTGTGTGTGTGTGCGGGTGTGTGTGTGCGTGTGTGTGTGTGAGTGTGTGTGTGTGCATGCGTGTGTGCGTGTGAAAGTGTCAGTAAGCGAGTGAGTGACGAGTTAATGAGTGAATGTGGGTCAATGACAAATAAGCCTTTTAAGAATGTTTTTTTAATTAATCTTTAAACATGTACAGAATACATTTATTTGAAGTTGGAAGAGTGTGTTTAAAGAAGTCTTAATGGTTGCACAACATTTATAGGGTTTTAGAACAGTTTTAGACGGTATTTGTAATTTCACCAGCCAAAAACTGTCAGGTGGCGCAACCAAAAGTTTCTTGAAAAAAAACACAGTTCCCTCATTTTTTTTAAGGATTTTTTTAGTAAGTATACCTGAGAGTGTCTACTCTGCCTAAAATATTACTATTTTGTAGTTGAGCTGGGTATTAAAAGTAACTTATGGATTCTTTATTGTAGGGGGCAGGTATTTTAGTTTTCCAAACAATTTAAGAACAATTAAACTATTAAACTTTATTTGAAAGGTTTTCAATATAAAATTATGCCCCCATATTAATATTATATTAATTCATATTTTAAATTACATATTTAATACATTTCACATTTTGTTAACTTGCTCGGACGGTTGCACCACCTGACATTTTGAGGGTTTGAGATGGCAAAACATAAAATATATATCATTTTTATGATAAACTGGAAATATGTTCAAATTAAACAGGTTTTATAGAATAAAATGATGCTTATTATGAATCATTTAAAATTATTTTAAACCAAAGTAGAGCACTCGGACAATGTCATGTCATTGACCCATGTGTGAGTGTGAGAGAGGGAGAGACACATAGTAAGAGAGAGAGAAAGATAGGGAGAGAGAGCGAGAGACACTAAGAGAGAGGGAGAGAGAGAGACAGTAAGAGAGAGGGACAGAGAGAGAGTGAGAGAGGCAGTAAGAGAAAGAGAGAGGGAGGGGCGAGAGGGGGAGAGGGGGAGAGGGGAGGGGGGGAGAGAGAAGGAGAGAGAGAGAGGGGGAGAGAGAGAGAGAGAGAGAGGGGGGGAGAGAGAGAAAAATCGCAAGCAGCATTCACGCGGGCTCTGCACAGTCTCGAAATGCCAGCGCTCAATACTGCTGTTCGTCTCACAGGAAATGCTCTGATCACTGTCCTCGGACTCCAGACTGAGCGCGCTCCATCAGGACTGAGCTCAAACAGGGTCCATCAAATCAGAAACGCTTCTAATCCAACTCACAACTGCAGGAGTCTGCTTGGACACTTGTGTTGCGGCAAACTGTCAGACTCTTGGTAGAGTTGGCATCGCCAGTGAAGTCACATCGAAGCTTTTGACTGGCCACGGTGAAAGTGTTAATCCTTCGAACTGGACTACTGGGAATTTTGGTTTGGCAAGATAGGATAATTAGGGATAATTAAGGACAAGGATAATTAGGAGAGGTAAAGATGTACGGCATCTTTACTGCAACATTAAAGACCCTGACAATTATGGATGGGTTAGCACTGAAGATCTGCGAACGGAGAACCATGTGGTTCAGAGAGGAGCGTTCTGCTGTCAGACACAGAAACTGTGAGTATCTGCAGCTCTACTGCCTGCCTTAGGTTTCATGCCTCTACTGTCTGCTTAAGGCATCCCATCTCTACTGCCCGCTTTAGGCATCCCATCTCTACTGCCTGCTTTAGGCATCCCATCTCTACTGCCTGCTTTAGGCATTCCATCTCTACTGCATGCTTTAGGCATCCCATCTCTACTGCCTGCTTTAGGCATCCCATCTCTACTGCCTGCTTTAGACATCCCATCTCTACTGCCTGCTTTAGCAGGCATCCCATCTCTACTGCCTGCTTTAGGCATCCCATCTCTACTGCCTGCTTTAGGCATCCCATCTCTACTGCCTGCTTTAGGCATCCCATCTCTACTGCCTGCTTTAGGCATCCCATCTCAACTGCCCGCTTTAGGCATCCCATCTCTACTGCCAACTTTAGGCATCCCATCTCTAATGCCTGCTTTAGGCATCCCATCTCTACTGCCTGCGCCAGGCATCCCATCTCTACTGCCTGCTTTAGGCATCCCATCTCTACTGCATGCTTTAGGCATCCCATCTCCTAGGCATCCCATCCTGCTTTAGGCATCCCATCTCTACTGCCAACTTTAGGCATTCCATCTCTACTGCATGCTTTAGGCATCCCATCTCAACTGCCCGCTTTAGGCATCCCATCTCTACTGCCAACTTTAGGCATCCCATCTGTACTGCCTGCTTTAGGCATCCCATCTCTACTGCCTGCTTTAGGCATCCCATCTCTACTGCCTGCTTTAGGCATCCCATCTCTACTGCCTGCTTCAGGCACCCAATCTCTACTGCCTGCTTTAGGCATCCCATCTCTACTGCCTGCTTCAGGCATCCAATCTCTACTGCCTGCTTCAGGCATCCCATCTCTACTGCCAACTTTAGGCATTCCATCTGTACTGCCTGCTTTAGGCATCCCATCTCTACTGCCTGCTTTAGGCATCCCATCTCTACTGCCCGCTTTAGGCATCCCATCTCTACTGCCCGCTTTAGGCATCCCATCTCTACTGCCAACTTTAGGCATCCCATCTCTAATGCCCGCTTTAGGCATCCCATCTCTACTGCCTGCGTCAGGCATCCCATCTCTACTGCCTGCTTTAGGCATCCCATCTCTACTGCCTGCTTTAGGCATCCCATCTCTACTGCCTGCTTTAGGCATCCCATCTCAACTGCCCGCCAATCCCATCTCTAGGCATTCCATCCCATCTACCTGCTTTAGGCATGCTTTAGGCATCCCATCTCTTTAGGCAACTGCCCACCTTTTAGGCATCCCATTCTCTACTGCCAACTTTAGGCATCCCATCTGTACTGCCTGCTTTAGGCATCCCATCTCTACTGCCTGCGTCAGGCATCCCATCTCTACTGCCTGCTTCAGGCATCCCATCTCTACTGCCTGCTTTAGGCATCCCATCTCTACTGCCTGCTTCAGGCATCCCATCTCTACTGCCTGCTTTAGGCATCCCATCTCTACTGCCCGCTTCAGGCATCCCATCTCTACTGCCAACTTTAGGCATCCCATCTCTAATGCCTGCTTTAGGCATCCCATCTCTACTGCCTGCGTCAGGCATCCCATCTCTACTGCCTGCTTTAGGCATCCCATCTCTACTGCCTGCTTTAGGCATCCCATCTCTACTGCCTGCTTTAGGCATCCCATCTCTACTGCCAACTTTAGGCATTCCATCTCTACTGCATGCTTTAGGCATCCCATCTCAACTGCCCACTTTAGGCATCCCATCTCTACTGCCAACTTTAGGCATCCCATCTGTACTGCCTGCTTTAGGCATCCCACCTCTACTGCCTGCGTCAGGCATCCCATCTCTACTGCCTGCTTTAGGCATCCCATCTCTACTGCCTGCTTTAGGCATCCCATCTCTACTGCCTGCTTTAGGCATCCCATCTCTACTGCCTGCTTTAGGCATCCCATCTCTACTGCCAACTTTAGGCATCCCATCTCTAATGCCTGCTTTAGGCATCCCATCTCTACTGCCAACTTTAGGCATTCCATCTCTACTGCCTGCTTTAGGCATCCCATCTCTACTGCCTGCTTTAGGCATCCCATCTCTACTGCCTGCTTTAGGCATCCCATCTCTACTGCCAACTTTAGGCATTCCATCTCTACTGCATGCTTTAGGCATCCCATCTCAACTGCCCACTTTAGGCATCCCATCTCTACTGCCTGCTTTAGGCATCCCATCTCTACTGCCCGCTTCAGGCATCCCATCTCTACTGCCAACTTTAGGCATTCCATCTGTACTGCCTGCTTTAGGCATCCCATCTCTACTGCCTGCGTCAGGCATCCCATCTCTACTGCCTGCTTTAGGCATCGTTACGCTGGTTGGCGAGCTG
This sequence comes from Gymnothorax javanicus, assembly GCA_029692085.1. NCBI lineage: Eukaryota > Metazoa > Chordata > Actinopteri > Anguilliformes > Muraenidae > Gymnothorax > Gymnothorax javanicus. Next base: position 2,809,303 of record CM056198.1, read on the forward strand.
AAGATGATATCTTTGCTAGTCCATGCAACAATTTAAATCTGTGATAAGCAATCATCCATGATGTCAGGCTTTGTGCTGTAACTCACCAAAAGACACCACATCGGCCACTGCTCTGAGCCGACAGCCAAATGCTCTGCTACTCGGCACCCTGATCATCTTGGTACTTTTTTTAACAGAAAAAAAAAAAAAAAAAAAAAAATCTCAAAAAGACAGGACTGCTCGTCGTTGGGGCGGCTCCCAGTATGAATATAAAATTGCCCACCAGGCTGACACTACATAACGCATTAGCACCATTTCTGCCGGCTAAAAGGTCACTCAAATAGCACACTAATTGGAACATCATTGTATTTTCTCAGGGTACATTAGGGAAATGTGCTCCGCACAGAACAAACATTTATCTCCATTCCACCTTTATTTCTGGGTGTAAAGGAAACTGGCAGCATGTGCTGGGTAAGACCAGAGCCTTAATGGAGTCCAAGAGAGTCCGCCATTTTAATGCCACTACAGAGGGAGAACGTAACACTGATGAACTAAATTACACAGAATACATCCATGTTCACAACAGACAGAGCCTCGCATGATAACTACTTACAGTACCTCGCATGATAACCAGATAAGATACCTCGCATGATAAGTGAATAAAGTATGCTAACTAGATACAGTACATAGCATGATAACTGGATACAGATGCTTAGCATGATAACACAATACAGATACCTGGCATCATAACTAGATACAGTATCAGGCATGATAAAGATACAAATACCTAGCCTGATAAATAGATACAGATACCCATCAAGCATCATAAGGGTCAATGACAAATAAGCCTTTTAAAAATGTTGTTTTAATCAATCTTTAAAAATGTACAGAATACATTTATTTGAAGTTGGAAGAGTGCGTTTAAACAAGTCTCAATGGATGCACAACATTTACAGGGTTTTAGTACTGTTTTTGACTGTATTTGCAATTTCACCAGCCAAAAAATGTCCGGTGGCGCAACCAAAAGTTTCTTGAAAAAAAACACACTTCCCTCTTTTTTTTCTAAGTGATTTTTTTTTAGTAAGTATACCTGAGAGTGTCTACTCTGCCTAAAACATTACTATTTTGTAACTGAGCTGGGTATTAAAAGTAACTTATGGATTCTTTATTGTAGGGGGCGAGTATTTTGGTTTTCCAAACAATTTAAGAACAATTAAACTATTAAACTTTTGATTTGAAAGGTTTTCAATATAAAATTATGCCCCCATAAAATTATATTAATTCATATTTTAAATTACATATTTAATACATTTCACATTTTGTTAACTTGGGTTTGAGATGGCAAAACATAAAATATATATCATTTTTATGATAAACTGGAAATATGTTCAAATTAAACAGGTTTTATAGAATTAAATGATGCTTATTATGAATCATTTAAAATTATTTTAAACCAAAGTAGTGCACTCGGACAATGTCACGTCATTGACCCATAACTACGATGCAGCATCTAACATGATAACTAGACACAGATACCTAACATGATAACACAATACAGATACCTAGCATCGTATAACTAGATACAGTGTCTAGTGTGATAACAAGATAATAATACCTAGCATCATAACTAGATACAGTGTCTAGCGTGATAACTAGATACTGATACCTAGCATCATAACTAGATAGAGTATCAAGCATGATATCAAGATAACTAGCATGATATCTAGATAGTTGCCTAGCAAGCCATCTAGACACAGCACCTGGCATGACAAATACATACTGATACCTAGAATGATTACTACACTCAGCACTTAGCGTGATAGCAAGACACAGACACTAAGCATGATAACTAGATGCAATATATGGCATGATAACTATGTACAGATAACAAGAATGATGACTACATACAAATACCTCACATAATGTCAAGATACAGTCGCCTAACATGATAGCCTAGCCTTGAAAACCCCCCAAAATTCTGCATCTGTAAGACTGCCACATGACCTGGTCAGCTATTCCCTACTGTGACCACTACAGGTGGGAAATAATACTCTCTAATATCCTAAATTTAACTCTTGCAAACTTCTATCCATGACCACTCATTCAGCAAACAGGCCTTCAAAGGTCAGGTGCCTCCATTTCTGGAGCTCTGAGTCTATCTACAACGTTTATAGCTTCACCCTTCTCTCCACCATCATCGCTCTTCTGTAATAAGATTCTGTTTCATGACTGGGCTCAATCATTACCTTCAACAGTCCAGAATCTGGACTTTCTTTGAAATCTCAAAATGTCTAAAAAAGTGTCATGTTCTGAAGACAGTACAGAAATTTCAACATAGAAATGGATGATACTCACAAGACTCGTGGTTTCATTAAGCCTTAGAGCGCTGAAATAGATTTTTTTTAAAATATAAATTTAATTATCTTGCGCTGTTGAAAACCCATCATGTCATGATAGGTTTTCAACAGCTTTGATTTTGATATCTTACATCGGCGGGCCACAATAGCTGCATTTAGCGCTCTGAGGGTTAATGTTTAGCTGACACATTTAGAATAAACAGGCAGATAAGCATACCCTCTCATATAAAAGACCATCCTGCTTTTCAAGATGTCACTTCCAGCAGCTGGTAGAGTTGACTTGACCAGTACAGAGCTAGAAAGCCCGGTTCAGAGTAAGTGTTTGAAGTATCTCTGACATGGCATAGCCTGAACTGAGGCGTGTACATCAGCATTGCGAGCACATACCCACCTGCTTTCATTCAGAGGGCAGCTTGACAAGTCATCTTTAATGGAGTCCATTTTGCTTATAAAGCAAAAACCCCCTTAACTTAATATTCATTCATGTGGGATTAATTTTTTTCTCCGAGTGAAGGTTACGGTGACTGCACAATAGATTAATCATCCTGATCCCTGGAATAACTGAAGAAAATAAATTGCCTCAAATTTCCTGGCATAGGCCCTGTTCCTCCTTTAAACATCCAGGATATTATATCAACCCAATTAAGTCCTGACATACGGGGCAGGGCAAAACTGCTTAATACAGGTCCAGCAACTATCTTCAAAACCCATTTCCTAGGCACAGTGCAAAGTCAGCTCCGTCTTTGTGGTATATTCAACCACAACTCTCCCGAAGAGAAGACAGCGAGTGTTTGGGAAGTCAGCGAGATCAGCCTCTAAAACAGTTTTCAGACAGAAGCCAGCGTAACATATTGATAAGCTGGATGATGTGAAAAGTGCGTAGGTTTGAAACTGTCAGTCACACTATGCATGCCTCTAAGCTGAGCTCTGCTCCAGCATCCATGTGGGACTAAACACAAACAAAGTCCTACATGGAAACACACTCAGGGTCCAGTATTAATGGCTTTACAGATTTAAATTTAAGCACACTCTGAGTCGAGCATGAATAACTATATGGAGGAAAAACGGGTAGAAAAAGTCATTTGCGCCTTCTGCGGTGGCCGTTCTGAATCAAGGCAAACTAAAATAACTTTCCTCCCCACTCACCCACTACTGTAACTGTGGGAAATCAAAGAACTGCACTAGTATGGTTTATGCTTATTTATCAACTTGGTTTTATATGGTATCTATTTATTGACTATGAGCTGTCTTTTTATGTTTTTATGTGTTCATGTTACCAGAGTGCCAAAGATGATTTTCCAGTGTATGTAAATTCAGTGGACAATAAAGTTTTTATCTATCTATCTATCTATCGATCTATCTAGGGACTAAAATTCTGGCAAAATCAGTTCACGGGCTCACACAAATGCCTCAGAAGAGACACCCGAGGGGGTTTAGCCTTGTAAAAACTACTTACATGCCATTCTGCAACACAGGTTTCCAAACTTGGTTCTGGGGACCCACAGTGTCTGCAGGGCTTTACTACAACTGCGACTGCAATCCCCGAATTTCAGGCAGTGCTGGTGTTTCTTAATCGCACTACTCATGATTATAGGCACTATTTACACTTTTAAGCCACATTATGTCAAAAATAGCTACGCAGGCCCTAAAGAGCTCCATATTCATATTGTACTATGTTACCAATCATACATTAACAGTATTTTTGTTAATATTGTGGATCTAAGGTCACTGAAACTAACCACTTATTAGGTTATTAAGAATTCAAAGACAGAGCAAATGATGAGTCAGAGCAGTTTGGTGATATTTTTGTGTTTGGTTTCAGGAAAACCATTAGGATAGAACCAAAATACAGTCTTAAATTTGATCAGATAAAACTTGAAACATCTCTCAAGCCTGAACAGCAACTAATTAAAGGTGCACTATGCAAGTTTATTTACTTTCTGCGCGATTATATTTTTGTCTCAATTCGCCGACATCTCTCCACGATCCGCTAGCTGTCTGACCCTAAATTCACTGTAAAAAAAAAAAAAAAAAAAAAAACCCGGGCTCTGGAGACCGCACAGGCGTCACAAACTGCAAATAAACACAAGGGGCACAGACTGTGCACCATAACATAACAAACCGTCCCGGCCAATCACCGACAAGAGTAGACAGTTATGGAAGCATGGGAAGGAGGGAACTATGGGAAGGAGGGAACTATGGGAGGGAGGGGCAGGCTACCTCTGTTTTGTTTGAGTTCGAATGTCAACAGAAGTGAAAGTCAACAAACTTGCATAGTGCACCTTTAATAAAGATTAAGAGCTTGTTAATTCTGGGACAGCAACTGTGGTTGGAATAAAAATCATCATACCGAGTAGGTCCCCCGGACTGAGTTTGGTGACCACTGCCGTAAGGGATGAACCACCGCTAAGCATCGACGTGGTTTTAGTGATACACTGCCAGAATGAGTGGTTAATTTCACCAACTTCCAGCTTATCGACACCACTCTGTAAAGGTTATTGCCACCTATTGACACATGTATTTGACACACACCTGCATAGGATCGCCCACGCATGCACACGCACGTGTCATACTCGATGCACTGAAGGGGATGAATAAGCAGGAGTGGGTTTAGCCATGAGATTGGCAGGAAACGAACAATGACTGAGGCTATAGCTTAATGAACTGGCAGCTGCGCAATGCTGATCACAGCAGATGTGGGCATTGTCACTGTGATAAGACGGCAGGCAGCCAGAATTACTTCATCAAGACAAAGAGGGAGAATCACTCATCTAAATTAACAGCATTCCGGCAACCAAAACCTATAACTGAGGAGAAATTTAATTGGCTCTTCAAACACATCAGTTCAGAATGGCGTCAAAGACCGAAAAAAACACGGGCGGATTCTCCTGACCTGCAGAGCCCAGCAAGACGTGGTAGTCAGTCCCTCGCTGCGTCGGACCTTCCTCCTGCGACTTGTCCTTCTCCTCTGCCTCATAGCGGTCCCAGTTGGACTCCAGCTTCCGCCGAGAAAATGTCTCAATCTCAGTATTCTCCGGGTCCTGAGTGTCGGGCTCATCTCGAACCTGTAGAACATGATCTAACTCCTCAGTACATCTGATTTCGGGGCACACATTTTTCGGAGACAAGGTGTCACTGTCCCGTTTTCCCATATAGCCACATCATAACTACCGGATTGAACTCGCTAATTTACTGAAACAAGTGCTTTTCAACTAAATGTGAATGCAGTCATTGTCATTTTGGATGTTGATCCACATAAACTGGAAACATTCTTTAACAAAAATCCCGACCCTTAGCTTCTACACATAGCAGCAATTCACAAAGTATTCATAGCATTGACACGTCATATTCAACCGGCTGTCTACTAGCCACACATTAATAAAGTACCTGGTGATGGTCAGCAGCGGGACCACCCCGCCCCCTGCCCCGATAGTGGTCCCTTCGCCCTCTTCCACGATGGTGGCCCCCTCTGCCCCGTCCACGCTGTTCCCCCGAACTCTGATGGGATTCGCCCCCACCTCCCCTCCTCCAGTTCCCTCCTCGGCCCCTGCTGGGTCTCTGCTCCATCACTTGTCCAGTCTTGGAACACCGAGATATTTCGGTTTTAACGAAAGATAATAAACACTTACCGTTTATTTCCTACCAAACTTATTTCTTCTGTAAGTCAGCTTGCATTTTCGACAGCAGCTCTTACCAGCAGGCGACTTCTGCGTTACGTATAATATCACCCCCTCGACAACAAAACCTTTCACTGAAGTTCCGCCTGTAACAACGATGAGCATTCCAATAGATGAGAGAAATTCCCTTTCAACACAGTTCTATGATAATAAGTTGAAGTGAATACGAGGAATGCACTTGTATTCGTTGACAAATAATTTGTGCAATCATATTAATGTGTCTGGGTTGAAGATGATTTAAATAATGAAGTAAGCGAGATTAATAAAGAACATTTAAGACTTCTTACTGTAATTGATAATTGGGGTCATTCCATGTCAAATCAACCAAATTTTAAATTGGTAAAATAATTAAGCTCAATTATTGCCAGTTCCTGAGATTTAGCTTCTTTTTTTGGGGGATCAGTTTTAAGAAAATCGCCATAATTTTGGAGTAAGTTTGAGAGCCTGAGATATGCAGACCCATAAGCGAACAAACAAACCAACCAAAGCCGGTGAAAACATGCACCTCCTTGGTGGAGGTGAGCAAGTGTATGTGTCACATTCATCTTTTCACCTACACCATGGCTAAGGTGCCCCGAAAATTAAGTTAGACACCTAATATGATTGGTATGCTGTACATTCTAAAGGAAGAGTTTTACATACCCAGTTTTTTACTATGTTAAACCCAAGACCCATGCCTTCAAGCACTAAAAATATGACATTGATCACTTGTGTCCCTTTTGAGATATATACCCACTATAATGACCCAAAAAACGCACTTTTCATTCTGAAGACAACTTCCAAGGTCATTAAAACATTTAACACAACCATCGTGACTTTTGATATTTTTTGTGGTCTTCAGAAAGTTGACTGACAGTTTGCATACCAAGTCTCAGGGCTCTATCTTATTTAGTTACAGAATAATAAATGCACTAAATTTTGAAAAAATTAGTATGATTGGTGTTTTTTGCTTTTTCCAGGCCACAGTACAGATAAACTAAACACACTGAATAAAGAAAAGTTGCTTAAGCCAAGAGTTCAGCAACTTTTCTGATGACAAAATGAAACTTGTGGGTCTGTCAGCTCTGAAAATCCATTTCTGAGGCCCTCAAACTCCCTCCAAAATTAAGGTGATTTTGTTAAAATTGACACCCCCCCCCTTCCCTAAAAGAAACTAAATCTCAGGAACTGGCAATAATTGAGCTGAAATATTTGACGTCAGTACTGCCAATGTATATCTCTTGAAATGTGGAAAGTTTTATCAAAATCAAAATTTTGATGTGGGGGGCTCTGGTTGAATTGATACAGAATGACCCAATACATGTTTAGACTAATTCTAATAATTATTTTCCTTCAGAACACAGCGGGAGAAAATTATGTTGGTGTCGGTCCATTTCCTGCGGGTGTAGAGACAAATGCACCATGGAAGTTGAGGGTTCCCGGAACTTATCAGCCCATGGAAATGCCACAGACGTCCAGGCAATCACACACAGTCTTTGGGAAGTCGTTACTATAGCAACAATTTCAGCCATAATGAGTCTGATAACAATTATTGGAAATGTTCTGGTCATGCTGTCTTTCACAGTCAACAGCCAGCTGAAGACAGTGAACAATTACTACTTGCTAAGCTTGGCTTTTGCAGACCTCATTATCGGCATCTTCTCCATGAATTTATACACCTCTTACATACTGATGGGATACTGGGCTCTAGGGAACTTAGCCTGTGATCTGTGGTTATCTCTGGACTATGTGGCCAGCAATGCATCCGTGATGAACCTGCTGGTCATCAGTTTCGACAGGTACTTTTCCATCACCCGGCCACTGACGTACCGGGCGAAGCGGACGCCGAGACGAGCTGGGTTCCTGATCGGCCTGGCGTGGCTGGTGTCTTTGATCCTGTGGGCTCCGCCCATTATGTTTTGGCAGTATTTTGTGGGCAAAAGGACTGTGCCACTCAGACAGTGCCAGATTCAGTTCTTCTCAGAGCCGGTCATCACGTTTGGCACGGCCATCGCGGCTTTCTACATCCCCGTTACCATCATGATAACGCTTTACTGCCGGATCTACAGAGAGACGGAGAGGCGCTCAAGGGATCTAGTGGAGCTACAGGGACACCCTTCTTCAGCACACCTGGGCGTAGGAAAGTCACACCCAATCGTCATGGGATGTTGCTTCATGTCATCTGGCACCAGCCATGGAGGGAACCAGGCCTCTTGGACCTCTTCAAACCCCGATGCCCTGTCCAAGTCCCCAAGAGAATCCTCCCATGATTGGCTCACAGATGAGCAGGTGGACCCCCTGCACAGCTACCTGTCCTTAGAGGATGACGATCACCCGCCATCTTCTGCCTCCTCCAAGGGTGGTGTGATGAACCTTGCCTGTAAGCACAATGAGCATCATGAGCAGGCTAGCATCAGTGAAGGCCTCTATGCTGATTCCCGTCCAGCCTGTGGCTTAAGGCAAGGCGAGAGGGGAATACCCTACACATTCAGGCTATTCCCGAAGGTCTGGAGCCCCGATTTGGACAGAACCCGGGAAGCCAAAACGGTGCCTTCATCCTGCTCTTCTGCCGAGTCCCTGGGCCAGCCATCATCCTCCTCCTCATCATCACGAGCAGCTGGTCCCACTCGGAAGATCCAGACCAGCAAGAGGAGGAGGATGGTCCTGGTCAAAGAGAAGAAGGCGGCGCAGACCCTGAGCGCGATCCTCTTGGCCTTCATCCTCACCTGGACTCCGTACAACATCATGGTGTTAGTCTCCACCTTCTGCTCCGACTGCGTCCCTCTCTCGCTCTGGCACCTCGGCTACTGGCTCTGCTACGTCAACAGCACGGTCAACCCCATGTGCTACGCCCTCTGCAACAGGAACTTCCGCAAGACCTTCCGCATGATTCTGCTGTGCCGATGGAAGAGGCGGAGGGGTGAGGAGAGACTTTACTGGGGCGGCCGGAGTTTGGCGACGGACAGAAGAGTCACGTGAGACTTCAGCGAATCTGATTTCAGAATACATTGCGTCCTCTTGTGTATCCTGGGTCAAAATTTGCCAACCTGTGCTTTCGGTAGGCATTACGGGCACGTCCCAGTGATGGTTGCTTAAATGAAAGCAAATGGCTCCACTCCGTACTTGAAAGTGCTCCCTTACTGCCGGTTTATACACTGAGATGGTTCTGTATTGACAGGACTCAGGTGAGGACGCGGGGTTGAAGTACTCCTGGATTTGGAGGGGAACCCGTGTTTTAGCCATTTTGTCATGATTTAAATGAATGAGAACAGCAGGAATTTCACCAGATTTACCGGCGTTCATAATTCTCAAGAACCTGATCTCTCAACAGTATTAAGCACACATTTCACATTATGTATTATCTCAATGTGAAAGATGTAACTTTTGTTTACATCAATGTAATAGCTGTTCAAGTAATTATTTCTGGTCATTTAATTTCAGTTGACCGTTATATTTGGTTAGTTTTCGGGTAGATGTATGGAATGACGCTGGCAGATCACCAACCCCAGTCCTAGAGATGAGCCCTCCTGTAGCTTTTCACTGTAACCTTAATCTGGCAAACTTGACTCCACTAATTAAAAGCTCAACAGGCTCTCTAACTTTCGTGGGAGGTGTGCTTGATTCTTCTAGGGTAGGAGTGCGGAGCACGGTTGGAGAGCACTGGCCTCGAGCAGGACTGCCCAAATATGGCTCTCAAATCCAAACACAGTCCTGGTTGCCTTTCCTTTGCGGCAATTAAGTGAGCAGTGATTGTCACTGATTGGCCAGACTGTGATTGTACCTGATTCGAAGGCAAAGTGAGAGCAGAAAACCAGCAGTGCTCGGCCTGCGAGGACCGTGATTTGTGGAGCCCTGACAAAGAGCGTATTTCTTTGTCCTGCACTCCAGTGTGAAACCTGGTGCAGTTAATGTCATGTGAGTACCTCTGGCCAGAAGATATGGTCATAAAGATGATGCCCATTATGGATATGTGTATAACCCAACTGTTCAGTGCCTAAGCTTTGCTCCGTGTTCACCCGGGATTTACGGTTCTGTGAAAATCCAACAGATATAGTTTAGACTCACATTTCAGTGCTCTGGCTCCTCTCCGTTATGCGTTGAACATGCCTCAAGAACATTATTTTCATATTCTATGCAGAGAGAAATATTGAGATCAGTGTCCACAGTGATCACAAAATGCCGTAATTTGTTTCTCTTCAGTGTTTTCATGCATCAATCATAAATTTAAATGATTAGATATTTGATAAGTGTGTGTACATTGTTAGCTTCAATCAGCAGTGGATCAGTGTCTACAGAGAGCTCCTTCACTTTGTTAAGTGTCATGTGACTGTCAGCAGTGCTCTCCAATAGTGCAGTACAATTGTAAATATCTTTTTTAAGGACATGAAATAATAAATAAAAAGCTAAATCCATTTCTTCACCAGTTTTATCTATTCCGAACTGTAAACAAATCAGAAACTACCAAGTTCTATAATGTTGGCAGCTCACTAAAGGAGCACATTAAAATTCTTAGATTAATGGGCATATCCATGTGCTGTTGCAGCACGTTGCTGTGGATTTGCTTTTGTACAGAAATGAAACCATTCCAGGTCACTCTCACCAGTGTCTGACTGAGAGCTTGATGACATCATGTGTTAAAGCCCAGGTGTGAACAGCATAGATAATTTCAACACACATCCATCGCATTGCCTCGCATGCTCTCTCGATGTTGGAATGGGTTTCCACCCACTGCTCTAAAACATGCATTAATCATCGAGTCTAAATTGTCCAGAGGTGTAAGTGTGCGAGTAAATGAAGTCAGGGTCTGTGGTGGATTGGCAAAATGTCCAGGTTGTGTTTCTGCCCGTCACCCAGTGCATGCTGGGATAGACTCCAGCCCCCCAGTGACCCTGACCAGGAATACGCGTGTTAAATGATGGATGGATGGATGGATTAAAACAGAGGTGTAGCAGCTGCCCAGTAAGGACAGTAGAAGTATTTCTAGCCAACTCAAGTGTTCACTCCATTACTCCCTGATCCAAACTGTGCCTCTCCTTCTCATCCCGTCAGCAGGGGGTCATGACTTCCTCTGTCCTCCTGCTCGCGTCTTTCCACCAGCAAATATTTGTTACATGCATCTAAATGGGGGCAATTTGCTACATATGTAAATAGAAAACCGATTTAAACTAATAGCATATTGTATTGTTAGGTTGCACCAGTATTCGTCAGCTACTGGAATGTAACCACAAAATGCATCAAGGTGAAGGCATCTTGCTAAAAAGGTACATAGAAAAGTGATCTACACTAATAGCATATCCTGTTGTCAAGTTATTCTGGTAATTCTCAGCTATTTGCATGATGGAATAACTACAAAGCTCAAGAGCAAACGCTAAATCAGGTGATGTTCCAGGATGACGTGTGGAATAACCACTGGCTCAAAGAAAAGACATGAGCAGGAAGGCTGTAAGAGGAGTAATGTGTGACCGGCTTTCAATTACTGCAGCCTCTCAACTCATCCATGACCCGAATCAGTGTTTTTATCAGACAATTACAGTTTCTAAGAGCGAGAACAAAATGGCCGCACGTGCAATACTAGATTTGTTAAAGAAAAAATGGTCAAAACTGAGCTCTAATTTTCATATTTAATCAAATCACCAAATGAGGACAAGTTCTATGAGAGCAAACTTGGAAAAATTCAAGATAAAGCAACATTTGTATGCAAGGAATATTATTAATAACACTGTATTATAAACCTCCAAAAACAAAAACAAAAAAAAAAAAAGAAAAAAGAACAAACAGAAGCAGTGAAGAGGTTGGACGTCACAATTTATTGGCTTTATATTTTTACGATTTTAAAGTTAAAATGTCATCTGCTTTATAATTCCATTCACAGTATACATAATCTCAGTGTATCTTTAGTCATATAAACTCTCATTCAAGTAGGTCTGACAATAGCAGTCCAGGTACAACTCAGACCAACCAGATTACATTAATGCTGCCACAGGTCATCAACGACGAACAGCAGATATTCACCAACTCAACTGCTTCAGTGAAGTACAGCGTTCAATACCCGAACCGTAGGAGTGACTCTGATCCGTCCAAGATGTAATTACGAAAAATGTTTGAAGATTGCTACCAAGGCAACCTAGTCATGAACCTTAAAACAGACAAAACCTGTACAAAAAAATGACTTATTCCTTGTGCACCCTGCAGATCTTTCCTCGAAGGAGTGAAACCATGATTTTAATACTGATTTTAATATTTGCAAAGGACAAAACAGGGGGAAAAGGCAAACAAGGCAGCAAACAAGTCAGCCTTTAAAACACACGATAAAACGGAAGAACACACACACTGAGGACTCAGTATTCCGATACTGACTGAGCACTACCTCCTCTTCACAGGCCCGCTCTTACTGGTCTTACTGCCGCCCCCAGACTTCCCTGAGCTCTTGGAGGAGAAGAGCTTCGTCATGAACTCGGACACGTCCGGCAGCTCGTGATTCGGGTTCAGCATGTTCATGGACTGCTCCATTTCCTGTGGAAAACCCACAAAAACACTAGCTCTCAAAGAACAGCTCATGGGAACAAGGGCTAATCACTTTTTAGCTCTGTAAGAATCAAACAGCTGCAGTAAAGTGATCGTAAAATGGCCTCAGTAGCAATGAGGCAGGTCATATTTTCGAAAAACTTACTGTATTATTTTGTTACAACTATCATGGGATCAATATTGGAATCATTTAATTAATTAAATGGGTAAAGACACAACCTTAAACTGGCTGAAGGCTATTTATGTCGAACATGTGACTGACAAAACAAAATGGCTTCAACACAATAGGTTACCTTTCTCATCTCCGGGTCGTTGGTGTTCACCACCTTGGGAAGCAGGACGATTATCAAAAGAGGCAGAACCATCATCATCACCTGGAGGAAGAGCATGAGTCAGGGGTGAGAAGAGGAGCACCTGCCCAGCCGAGCAGCCACTGACCTCTCGTGCACACTGTGCACCGCAGCTAAACACCGACCTAACACCGCTGCTAAACAATGCCCTAACACCGCGGCTAAACACTGACCTAACACTGCAACTAAACAATGCCCTAACACCGCAGCTAAACACTGACCTAACACCGCAGCTAAACACCGACCAAACACCGCAGCTAAACACTGACCTAACACCGCTGCTAAACAATGCCCTAACACCGCAGCTAAACACTGACCTAACACCGCAGCTAAACACTGACCTAACACCGCTGCTAAACACTGACCTAACACCGCAGCTAAACACTGACCTAACACCGCAGCTAAACACTGACCTAACACCGCAGCTAAACACTGACCTAACACCGCTGCTAAACACTGACCTAACACCGCAGCTAAACTCCAACCTAACACTGAAGCTAAACACCGACCGAACACCGCAGCTAAACACTGACCAAACACCGCAGCTAAACACCGACCTAACATCGCAGCTAAACACCGACCTAACACAGAACTAACACCGCAGCTAAACACCGACCTAAGCTAACTCCACAACTAATCACCACCCCTCCCCTGAATGGACTATTCAGTCATTATCAGACAAGTAAAGCATGACTGCAGTCGAGGTTCTCAGAGGCATTTTTGCCATCATTGCTTCCTCTAGGGCAGGGGCGTCCAATCTCACCTGAAAACGTTTGTTTGGTTTGTGGAATAGCCCAGTAGTATAATACCCAATACCACCAATTATCAATCAATGAAATCTCAGGGAGCAAAATCGGGTATCCTGGTGCAGAGGTGTAATGTCCTAAGAAACGGCTGGTCTGGAGAGAACGGAAGCCTCCGGTACAAGGAAGCGATGCAATGCAGAGGATTGATGTGGTTAAAGAACAGGCTCATTCCAACAGCTCGTTTTCCAAGGTAACTTTAGCTGAGCAACATCAACGCCAAATCTTCACTAATTTATTTGTTTTTCCAAAATACCAGACATGTACTGTATGTGACTGACCAGAGAATCTATTTCGCTTATAACTGATGTCCATGGAAAAAATAATAATAAAAATAAATCACATCTGGAGAAGCAGGGACATTCCTCTTTACCTGTTCACACATCGATTCTAGCCTCGTCTCCCCAACAAACTGAACTACGAAAAAGTACTGACAAGAGGATTTAAGTTATTGGAATGAACCTGCGGTGTTAACCCCTTGTGTTCCTCCCCTCTCCTCCTCATTCAACCTACCATGGGGTTCATGAGGAAGTCGGTCCAGCCCCACGTCTCTCGCTTCACAAAGTACGAGTGCGGGCCCGATGACCTCATCTGCAGGGGGTACGGCAAACGCAGCACCTCCGAGGTCTTGATGTAGTTTACGGCTCTCGCCCTGAAATTCAAATCACAGAGCGCACTGTAAAGCACTGGCTCTGTCGTGTACCAGGTCACCCTGCTGATGTTCAGAAACTGCCCAGGGAGGAAGGAAGCAACAATGAAGCCACAACTTGTGCATCCTGAGGGACAGATGCTCAGTGGCATCACTGAAATCAGCACATTCCTTTGGGAGTTTCAAACATACTCCGGACAGCCAAAGCCCAAATTCATTTACCTCATCTTCCCTTTCGATGTGATGTCCACTCGAACAGGTTCAAATCTGAACGCTGGTGACACAACTTCGACGACATAGGATCCTGAGGGGACGTCATTCACGGCAAAACTCCCATCAGTTCTGTCAAGGAAAACAGAAGTATTTCTCGGACAGGAAATCCAGTGCAATCAAGTAATGGGTGATTTACAGTCAGCAAGGACTATCGCAGATCAATTCATGCTGGACAACAAGACCACATACAGGCTGTACACTGGGTACAGTTCAGCAACGCTGACTTTACTCAGATGACACCGATATCATTTTTACTTCCCCAAAGAAGTGCGCGATTATGCGCATGTTTATTAGCAGGATTGCTCAAAAACTATTCAACAGATTACAATGACATTTTATGGGAAGTTAGGCTGTACGTATGGGAAGAGGTGATTACATTTCCACACCACTTCGGACCAGGAAAAACAGCTGATAAGTGCCAGAGGATCAGGACCAGCTGGCGGAGATAAGCGCTCTCTGGAGTGCACTCAAGTTAATATCTGCATTTCCCGTAATACACTGCGTGCAACAACGGTTCAATTCTTCAGAGTAAGGCCGCTTTCACACGGGACGCGAAACGAATTTTTCGCACGACAGATTACATAATACAAGCGAAAGGCGTGTATTCGCGTCTTTGCATTGACTTTGAATGTAAACTGCCGTGCGAAAAATTCGTTTCGCGTCCGGTGTGAAAGCAGCGTAAGGCTCGAAAATCATCAGGTAAATTAGCCACTACTACCCATATTGTATTACCGAACCGAACGGTCGGCTGAATTAGTGACTTTTTTCGCTGTCATAACGCTAATCTCTGCGTATCGGGTGAGAAGTAGCTACCTCGGAACTGTTCTGAAAAATACTTTCCTAGATCAGATGCAACGGGTGCAGCGCAGGCTGCATTTTTAGGGGTCGTCACTTACTTCCATCTGTCAGACTGACTTTTAGGGTGAGGGATAAGGTTAAATTATGGGATCTGGTTAGGTTTGGGGAAAGGTTTAGGGTTAAGGTTGGGGTTAGGGAAACCAGAGACGGCTCGCTTAAACCAAAGCTGTTTAATAACAGAGATGAAATGTCATGTCAGTTCGGCGGATGGAGTGAACTGACGAGCCCTAAAGATGCAGCCTACAGCGGCTGCAGCCGACGCTCTGAGACGCACCCAATGGCTCAACCAGCATCTAATTTCCGCAAAGATAATGCAAAATCCAAGACATACTTCCCGAGTCAGCGAACAGGTATTTCCGTTCAGGTTCTGTTCGGATTTCGTTTCATTGTCCACTAGACGGAACTTAATTTACTAGGCTGTTGGAAACACAGCCCAAACTAGCCAAGTTTAGCACATTTTTCATTATCGGCCAGTCATGACGACGAATGTCTGTTAAACGAACAACGTTAGCTGGACAAGGAAGCTACAATCCGAGGTAGCTAGCTAGCTTACTTTTATGATAAACTATGAATTAACTAGCTAAATTAACGAGCAGTCAGGAAACTGCGCTTAGTTAGCTAGCAAGTTAATATTAAATGAATTTGCTTGCTAGCCAACCAAGTACACGACAGTCCTAACAATGTAACATCGTTTCCAAGAATTTATTAATCTAAGTCCAGTCATTTAACAAAACAAATAAGCCTAGTTGTATTTAGCTAGCAAGCTAGTCCTTCATCCACCACCAGCTAGCTGATTAGGCTAAGCTAGCTGCACACAAGCTGGGGTTCCAGTTAGTTATCTAATGCTAGCCAGCTGGCTACATCAGCGATCCAACAAAACTATCGTGGGTAGATTATGTTTATCCGAGCTTGACCCACCTTAAAAACCCGATGTGCTCTTCTCCTTCCACCAGAACACGGGCGGTGGAGACCCAGTCCTGAGCTCTCATCCCCGGCACGATGGCGCGGCCTTCGATCTTAAACCGGTCTCCATTGGTTTGGACAGCGGCAGCTCCTGAGCCAGACTCCGGGTCACTGAAACACAGAGCTGTCGCATACAACAGTTGGAAAATAAACACTGTTTGTGAAATACTCCGTTGCGAAGGCATTTTGATAAAACTTTTTCAAGAAACCGTGTCGATCGGCGTCGTAGCAGCTGAACTGTACGTTTTGTTTATATTTCGGCTAAGCATTCGTCGCATTGGACGTTTCCGCCATCAAGCTTTCTTCCTCAAGCAAAATGTGACGTCAGATGTGGGAGTAAAACTTTATTGACAAGGAATGAAATGAGCAATATCGTTGCAGTGAGCACCTTAATTCTTTGGACAGTGACTCATCTTTTGTTGTTTTTGGTCCTGTTGGCTGTGTCAATCATCGGCTCTGAATCCAGTTCAGCATACATTTTATATGTCGAAGACTGAAAGCATAAATTCCCTAAAAAAGCAGGAACTGAAGATGGCTGCAGTACAGGCCTGTCAGAGCATTACCAGGGAAGATACCCAGCATCTGGTAATGTCTATGTTACAGACTTCAAGCAGTCATCGCATGCAAACAATAAATGATGAAATAATTACTTTTATCCAATCTTATGAAACTGTCAAAAATGGTTTAAATGAAAATAAATTGAAGTTGAATGTCTGTAATTCAACCTCCTTGTCAGTGTATCCCATCAAACTAAAAGTGCTACTGTACAGAACCAAAATGTAAAAAATGCAAAACAACCCAATGAAGTATAGTGTTTACTGTATATGAGGTCATCACTTGATAGGCAAACACCTCAAAATGTTAAGTGATATTTTTGTCCCTGGATATCCAACGCCAGAGCAAAAGGTCATGTTTCTCTGACAGCATTGTTGTTGTCATCGATGTGTTTCGACAGTCAACAACCATTTGAACGGTTAGGGCATTTAAAAGTGTGGAGGTAGCAGTGCTTCAGCACAAACAATAGTTTTTCCGGACAGCCCACTGCATTCAGTAAGCATGGATCCCCCCACAACTGGCTGGACACTTGACTGTATGCATTTCCTCCACAGCCACTGAGAGAGGGAGGATTTCCCAGAAAGCAAGCAGCTCCAGGCCAGATCAGGCCTGATTTTGGCCTGAAGTCAAATTCCACCTGAAGTAATTTGTAATATTATCAGTGCCGAGCAGGGTTGGGTTCAATTACTTTTTTCAATTACAATTGATTGTAATTACAATTACTTTCTGGACAGAATGTTCAATTACAATTACTTTTCGATAAAAAAATTAAATTACAATTACGAAAGTAATTGATTACAATTACTGCAATTGTAATTGGAAAAAGTAATTGAACCCAACCCTGGTGCCGAGCACTGACTGTGGCATCTCCTACTTTTGACTGGCCCCCACAGGCCAACATGCTTCCATAACCTGCTGGTTTCAGAGACAAAAGCACACAGTCCTCAGCCCTGCAGATCAGACCCATCGTACCAGATGGAGAGGAGGATTTGCACCCTCATTCAAACCACCGAAGCTGTGGCCGAGGCGTCTGGGGCTCACTAAGTCTTTGCTGAAGTGTTTAGAGGGCCAGAAACTCCTTTTCAATGTCTGCACACCAACTGCTACACTCATGCTCCAAGATGGCTGACAGGAAGAGTTGTCTGGTGTGGTGAACATTCCATCTGCCCTTTAAACTGTCGTGCAGGAACAGTTAACCTCCAACATCTGCCAGAGCTGTGAGGTTGATTCCATGCTTGCATCAGCCCGCTGATCATAGGCTGACTGTATGAATAAGTGGAAAACCACCAGGCTCTCTGGTCATTTGACTTCACAAGAGCCACCTAGTATAAGCTAAGATGATGAGGATATGGCCTTACTTTGAGGTTTGTCATCAGTCAGAAGCAGGCAACAGTTCAACTGATTCTCAGGGTCAGGACTACATGCTCACCATTGAGTTAAGCACCATTGCCTCCCAGTTTTGCTCTCATTCATAGAACCAGTTATGCAAGCACTGGGTACCCTTCCTTCTGATTATAAGGACTGCATCTTTACTCCAGATCTCGACACTAGTAACAGCAAACCAGTGCTGCAAACTGAATGCACAAGCCAATATGCTGGCACGCAAATTTCCAAAGTGCACAGACAATGTGAGAATAAAGCTTTTTAGCACCTACTGTACTCGACTTTACAATGTGGTGCACTTACACAAAAGCAAAAATGAAAAAGCTTCAGGTGGCATTTAATGCATTTAGAATCTTAAGCTGCCAAGAGGGGCAAGTGCAAGTTATATGATAGTTTCTAATACTCCCACCTTCCATGCCATACTGAGAAAGGTTATGTACAAGTTTGAGTCGACTAGTTGAAAAAATGAACGTGCACTTACTCATCCCTATCTTAATGACGCAAGGTACATCTCGTTTTTGGAAATATTGGAACAAATGCCCGCGTTTTAATCATTATGAACCCATGAACTGTAGTTTGTGTTGTCCTTATTCTGCACTTACATTTCTGATATTTCTATGTCTTAGGCTTGTTTATGCTGATATGGACTTAGGGGTCTGAAAGGAAGTGTAAAGCATCATAATCACAGGTCCCCAACAGACAGAAAGCATTGCCGCACACTTCAGTGCTGTAAACGGACAACTGCATGAAATTTTAACGGACAAGAATCACAATTCTGCCCGCTCTCAAACACTTCAAAGTGTCGCATAAACATAATTCTCAAGAACAAAAAAAAAAAAATATCATCTACATGCAACTTGTTCATCAGATAAATTATGCCCTGACTGCAAATATATTGAATAATGACACACAGACTAAGAAAATTTATTTAATGGTTGATTAAAAGCATGTCGAGGAATGTACAATTTACAGTTGAGTGTGCTCTGATCGAACAGGCGAACTGTGCTCCAGCCAGACCGCTGTAGTGAAAAGTAGTCCCGCCCTTTTCAGTGACATCAGAGGCCAAAGGGCATGGCAGAGCAGCACCAGGGGAAAAGGCTCGGCACACCTTCGAGCGGCCAGTAATCACGGTCCCTCGCACCTCACGGAGTGGAATGTGTGTCCTTTAAGCGAAAACGCCCACTTCAATGTGAAGCAGTCATTCACAGTCTGGCCAGGGCTCCCCACTGCCCCAGTACTGCCTTCATGCTTAAATAAATGTGCCCCAGTACCTCTCCCATCATCACTTCAGTGATTGTTCCACGCGTTAACAGTCTCAGAGTCAAGTCTATCTGTCCGTGGAGCTTGTTAGAGCAGCAAGGAGATGCTTTCGATCCAAATCAAAAGCTTGTAGTGGTCGTTTCCTCACTGAGAGATGAGTCTGGCATCATCGCAGCTGAGACAAATACGATTCTATCCCCTAAAACACAAGGACACGTCCTGAGCAATCAAGCATGTACACAAATGCATCCATGGTAAACACGCACTGCTTAGGTCATCAGTGAGCAATAAGCTAATCGCTATGTCCGTACGACAAAGCCCTGGACAGCACAGGAGGGCCGTACCTTTGCAATTTCACCTGTCGTCCCGGGAACTGAACTCAGGTCATGTTTGTGTTCCCACAATTCCTGTAGCTGCTGTTTCATGATTTGAACATTCCTACAACAAGCATATTTCAGTCAATTCCTCTTCTTTAATTATAAATTCAACTTTACCATTCCCCATTATTTATCATCAATTCTACACATTGCCGTCCATGTTACAGCATATTATACAGCATACATTTCTGCATTCTCAGATTATTTATATTCAGTCAATGCAAATTCTCATCAATAAATCCATTTATTCTCCAATCCACACAGTGGAGAGTTTTATACAATAAATTATCATTAAATGGAAAATATACACAACTTGGTTTAAGGACTGCACGCTTTGCACAATTCATGCCAAAAACGAAAGCACAGCGCCCCCCGCTCGTGCCGTTTACATACCAGTCATCGAAACGGCTGTCCTGCGTCCTCCTCCGCTTCGCCGACAGTTCCGGCCACCATTTCTTAATGACGGACTGAACCCAGTGTAAACCGACTATCAGGTATCTGAAATATACGCGGCACGGTAGTATTTAAGCAAAAATAATTACTGTGCAAGATGGCCAACCACTACAACGCTAAAGATGTTATTTTAGGTCAACTTACTCTTCGTATCTACTGGCGAGAATTGTTTTTACTAGCGGCAGCAGGTCCACACAACAACCTATCGATACAAGAGGCTTGTCTTCTTGAAGGCTATGTGGGGGAAAAAAAACAATGCACATAAGGGTAGAATCTTAGCTTGGAGTTACTTATCTCGCCAGGAGAAGCAGCTGTGCTCGGAAAGCTGAAAAATACCGGTAAATACTTCATTTAAAAGCGCGCAACGCAGGGTTTCATTTTTTGCTAATGCCAAGTTGCCTCTCGCAAAACCAGATGGCATAACCTAGTCCATACAAGCAAATCCATACAAAGTCTCCTTCTGCGTCTCCCCACTATATATTCCACATGCTCTTCAGATATTTATATGAACAAAAATGGCCCTGTCACTCAACAGCTGGCATTCAAAACCAGTCAGGGTAAAACCCACGTGAACCTCACTGTGACAACATACTGACCAGCCACCAGAGGGCAGAGCTGAATCACTTTTAGCTCTAATTTAATTTGGCATATTCTCTAAATGCAAAATTTTTATTATAAAAAAATTGTCAGAAAAAAAATGTTTGAATCATGCTGAATCCTTTTTAAAGTAACAAATACAGGAAGCTTAAAATGTGTGGCAAAGAAGACAAACAAGCTGCCATCCATTCACAACGGAACGTGGTAGTTATTCGTTTTTTGTACCAGCCAAAAGATTTTACACACTTTACTTGTGTTTTAGTACTGTCTCTGGTAGCATTTAAAAGTGGTTAAGCCTCTGTAGTAATCTCAAATGGCACAAGGGAAGGTGAAAATAATTTGAAGTTAAAAAAAAAAAAAAAAAAAAACTAGAACATTTGTGTCCAAGGGACACAGATGCCCCTGCACCTGGGAAAGTTCACTAAATTTACCTCGGGTCAAAAACCTGAAAAATTGAGAAAATTTTGAAACATTGAGAAATAAAGTACAATGCACACCTTTTGAGTCCCGACAAACATCATCAACATCGTGCCCACTGATGCATCATGCTGTCATGTTAAAAGTGAAATGGCTTCCCAAGAAAAGGATGGAGTGAATCTTGCGCAAGAAAAAACAAATTCTGCAGTTGTGTTATTTCTGCAGAAATCACCCATTTCAGCACTTTTCATATGGCTGTTCAGAACAGACAGAACCAAGGAAAATTTTCATTTTATTTGGAGCGGATCTTTAATTGCACATTTTCAGCTTTCCGGTCATCCACTGCAGGCTCAACTCATCCAACCCAACTGCGCTCCTCACCTTTTTGTAATGATGGGTAAACAGTCGACAAGGACACCTGTGTCCTGAATTCTGCAGAGGAAACACAATTACAGAAAGATTACAGGTAAAGAATTTGGGGCTGCAGCTAACGACAAGTTTCACTGTCGATTAGACATTTATTCTATAAAATGTCAAAAAATTATGAAAGCTGCCCATCAGAATTTCATAAAGCCCAAAGTGAAGTCTTCAAATTGCTTTGTTTGTCCAACTATAGCCCAAAACCCCAAGATTTGACAAACCTTCATAAATATCAAAAAAAAAGCATAAAATCAAAACATTTAAGAAGCTGGAACCAGCAAATATTTGACATATTTCGATAGGAAGATGACTGAACCGACTACTCAATGATCGAAATAGAGCTCTTCTCTGATCGATTAATTGTTACACCTCAAAAAGAATTTACTTTTGTGGGTAAATCTATGACCTGGAATTCTTACGTCGCACCTGAGCAGGTATGCGATTAATTCGTTGGCATTCCTTCGCCAGAGAGTCAAAGCGACACTGAGCCTGAGGTTCCTTCCGAAGAGGACGTGGGTCATCACATCGTGGTCCTTCGACAACTGTGGCAAGAGACAGAAGAGTTAGTCAGGTGACCCGAGGGGCCAGCATTTCATGGAGTGTCAAGGCCCAATCAAAAGGACAGATCAAATCACATGACTTCCATCAGGGTGGCAAACAACATCAAGCTTCTGTCAAGGAACAATCACGTGATGGTGCTGCTCTAGAGAGAGGAGACAGTCCGTTCGGTGGAATCCCCCGAATGGATCATTTTGTGTAACATCAGACAGGCAAATAATTCTGTAAATACATGTACCCACCAAAAATATGAGACAAAAATTTGTAGGAAGAGGTATAACAATTGCCCCACCCAAACTCAGAATAGCCCAAACTCAGTCTTCCTCAGGGGGGCTCATACGTGTCCAGAGAGAGAGAGTGTGGGAGCAGACTTTCACTCCAACCCAGCGGTCATACACCCGATTCTGCTGATCACCACCCAGAGTTTCTGTTCAAGCCTTTGATTCATTCAATCAGGCCTGTAACTGCATGCAGGACGGTGTTCCAGGGTGAGAACGGCTGGTTTTCCACCCTCCCTCTACCTGGGAGTCAGGTGTGATCACAGTTTGGCCAATCAGCAATAATTATTCACTTAATTGCCTGGAAGGAGAGAACACCAGGGCTGGATTTGGATCGGAGGGCCAGATTTGGGGACCCTTGGTGGGAATGAAAGCCAACACCTCCAAGGGCTCATTCCGTTTAAAACAGAGTACCTCAGTCCACCTCAAAACTATTCTTAAAGGTGACATAGAACGGTTGAATGGGGTATTTATCCTTGTTCTGTGATGTGACATATACACAACAAAATTTTGGTTGGGTCTGTAATGCCACAGAAGCTTCCTAAAAATCTCTCTCAAAAAGCTATGTTAGGGTGGGGGATTTAGAACGCGTTGTTTTGCACCTATTTGGCGACTTTTCGGGCTTAACTGGCAACCTCATTATGAAATGCAAGCACTTGACGCTGATTGGCTGGCTTTGCTGCCTAAAGCGAAGTCAGTCATAATTGCTTTCCATGTTACTTGCGGTGAAATTCACCTTTACGCAAGTGAAACTGAAACTTCAAGGCACAAGGATTTTAATTCCGCGTGAGAATCTCATTAATAAGCGTTAATTGAATAATTACGGACTACGGCGAATAATCCTAAAAAATGTGCTAGACCCACGCCGAATGTGTGAGACTTGGCATCTCTGCTACTTTCATGTTTTGGTGTTGATGCACCAGGCGAAACATCTTCACAAACTAAAGGCGCAGATGCCGACTTCTTAATGTGAGCACGGCAGGATCATTGGCAACAACAATCTTCACGGATTTATTTCAGATCTCGTTTCAAAGTTGTTGTTGAGTGATAATCACATCATACAACATTGGCTAGACAAGCAAAACGAATATATTCTATTTTTAACGTTTTTAAAAAAATCTAACAACATCGTGATACTTAGTTTGTACTTGTTGTTGAGGTAGATGCAAAGTCAGAACTGCTCCGATACGTAGCACCAAAGGCTGTGAGAAGCCGGCTTGAAATTGTGTCAGGTTAGTAAAACTGTCAGACGTGAAATAGGCTGAGTAAAGTAACAGTCTGTGGTTGAATGTAGTGGGTATCCAATTAAAAATGAACAGCAGCCACGCATCTCGTGCATTTCTTTCGGTTGGAAGGTTATGGAACGTTTGCACACTGCTTCCACAGCCTGGAAGAGCACACACCTCGGTACACGACTCGCCATTTCGCCTTGAACTTCACGAACACTGCTGCAATTTACTTTCCGTAGGGGGCAGGAGAGCGGGTGTATGCAAATTATTTTGAAGGGGAGGAAACGGAATGAGAGTGGGGGGGCAGTGAGATACATATGACATCATATGTATCCGTTGTTCAGATTGGCCCGTTTTCTGGCGGTCATTTTTAAAAGAGGAATTTCTATGAAATGGAGATGTTCAGAGTGTCTAGCACTTTTCGTATGTTCTTGAATGCGGATAGACTCCGTTATTCAACATAGACAAGGTAAAAACGGTTTTTGATTCTATGTCACCTTTAACATTCTGTCTTAAGGGTCCAACAAATAACGACCAACCATAACACAGAAAAAATAGCACAGACGTCGAAACAGAGCAGAAAAACACAGAGAATGTTCGTTCCTTAGCTGTTTCCTAACCTCACTGAAGTATTCACTGTACTTGGCGGCAGGTCCCTCCATTTTGGCTCCGTGTGCGGGGATGAGGGGGAGCCCGCAGTGGTCGCTGCACAGTGCCTCCTGCACAGCCTCCGCGCAGCTCAGCTCATTCTCCTTATTGGCCATCTCACAGCCCCTGCGCCAGCCGACCACGCTCGCCGTCACCTGACACGCCTTCCTCCAGCAGCACGACACTCTCTTCGGTCTGCGGGAGATCTGCGATGAACGACCGACTGAGGACCTGCGGACCGGGGGGGGTCAAAGGTCATACATGTGTGGTCAGTCCTGGATAAAGAGTTGGGACAACTCAAGAACAGCAGCCATCTTGTTTCCCTTGCAAAACTGAGCCTTTCTGCGCAATGGAGATTGTTGGATGTTTTTGTTCTTTTCAAAGGGAAACTTATTAATATCGCAGAGAAAACTATATACCAGCTAGAAATGATTTTGACGAAGCATAAGAGGGTAAAATGTTCGGACATGAGAAAAGAGAAAACAGAAAATAAATTCATTCACTTTGAAGCGGTTCCTGAGAACACAATGGAAACAAAATGGCTCCAAGACCAGATTTTTCTGGAACCCTCATGTCGCAGCTCTCTCATTAAATGAACTCCAGCCAGACCAGACCAGGAAGTGCCCTCTCTCACACCCCGTGCCGAGCTACTGGACCAATCAGTGAAACCCAAACACCTCTGTACTCTCAGCTGTGAATCACTGCAGGGCTTTTCTCAAGGAAAACTCACCTCTTTTTATTAATTTCTTCCTTACTACAAATATCCACCTAAAAGGAAAGGAGAGGTGATGAACTGGGGCAGCAGTGAGGGAGCCCTATGGCTCCATACAGTGGCAATATCTGCTCAGCCCTTCACTGTTACACACACATTATACTACAGACATTACAGCCATTTACCCGAGGGTTTTTCACAAAGTGGCTCACAGTTGATGAGCACTCGTCTCCCCTCTAGAGTAATGAGGGGTTAACCCCTTAAACTCTAACTTTCCACATAAGTTTTTCCTTAAGCTGAAAAAGCATGTTTTCCATATTGTAGGACAATGTCACAAACATATTCTGTATCTGCTGGTTGCAGCGCTTCACTGAAGCTACATGGCTAATACTGAGAAAAATACTCAAACCCAGAACACCACATTTTTACAGCCACAGCATTACACAAAATGGAAAATGTATAGATCTAGTACATCATTTTATTTACATGTCCTTGTAATTCAGCAGGAAGAATTTAGATTCATTGAAAACCTTGGAATCTCCACTAGAATTTAAAACAGACCTTAAGTTGCACAGGTTTGAATACAGCAGCTGTATTTGAAGGACCTATATATGGACGTGTATCTTTCATTTATAATGTCCTCCATAATGGTCATGTAGGGGCCTGAATTACTCACAGCCAAGCACCCTGATCACACTCAGCAACAGGCTGCCCCATTTTCCAAAAAGATAAAAATAATTTTTAATAAAAACAGTTTGCCTCCATGTCCCATATCCGCTACACACCGAGTCACCTCACCTGCCTCATGTTCCTCTCAGCTACAGTGTAGGTCCTGTGTCGGACAGCGTCACTGGCCGCCTGGGATGCCCGGAATCCTCTCGTCTTGATGACATCGCCAGGAGCCATGGCAGCGGAGGACGCTGGAGCAGGTAAAACGGAGCCTTTATTACCCGACTCAACACAGGTTAAAAAAAAAAAAAAATACCGATAAACCCTTCCTGTTCTGTTTAATTCAGGATGCGCGCACTTTAATGTGTGACGGGGCACCACTATCTGTCCTGAAACGGACACGCTGCGTCGTTAGTACTATTCAAGGAAATCCAATCAAGCCAATGTCAACAAGCCTTTGAGATGCTGGAGACCAGAAGACAGAGATCTGCATCCATAACAGTGCCCGAGCGTGTGACAGCCTTTCCACAAAGCAGTTTCCGAGGCAGGTCAACCGCGGACATGGATGCCCCAATAACACTGGGTCCTGTGACTGAAGATAGCAGCATGTGCGCTGGACATTACTCAAGCGATCCTGTCTTACTAGTTTACGAATTAATCATTCATTCAAGAATTAACAGCATATGATTGAGATAAAGGATAAACTAGATATGTCCATTAGAGCAAAACCGGTTTTAACGACGACTCCCAAATTTATCAAAATGAAACAAACCGCAGTGGTGATGCACCTGAGCTGAATCAGGAACTCAGTGTCCCACAAGCTCTCTGGACTGTAAAACCGCTTTCACACTGGACGCGAAGCGAATTTTTCGCACGACAGATTACATTCAAGGTCACTGCAAAGACGCGAATACACGCGTTTCGCGTCTTTGCATTGACTTTGAATGTAATCTGTCGTGCGAAAAATTCGTTTCGCGTCCGGTGTGAAAGCATCTTAAAGGGACGCGTGGATTTGTCATTAAGTGTTAGCTGGCTTAAGCAAGCGTAGTTAAGTCAGCTAGTTTGCAAATAAAATATCAGTAAAGAGCGGAAGGCGTGTTGCGACAATCCGCCACTCTGAAAAATCTAAAAAATTAGCCTAGAATCTAACTTTCTAACTTTATAAAGTAAAGGTACCGATGATCTCCACTACCGCTCAGGCCTAACGCTAGCTAACTAGCTCAGTGAATGACAGTCTTGTACTGTTATATGGTGAGCAAATGTAAATGTAACGACAGCCAACAGACAAAAGCGACTAAATAACTTAATTTCGACCGAAATTACACAAATGTTTGTTATTAAACTAGCAAGGGCAAACAGTTAAGATGATAATTCCAAGAAGTGTTGGTTAGCAAACGTGGGTAAAGTTAACGCTACCGAACAGACTGCAGTATGAAACAGAAATAGACCAGGATACAAAATCCAGCGAGCTAACCTAGCTGACGCTAGCTGAATAAAGTATTTAACACAATATCGACATTGCTTTACTCACCGTCACATTCTGAAATTAGGTCTAATGTTGAAGTAAATTAACAACATGCGCACATAAGGGATTGTAGAACCATCAACAATAGCAAAGTGAATGCATAAAGCTGTGTCCGTCTGAATGAACGGAAACAGGCTACACTGCTATAGCTATAATTCCCAGTAACACCCAGAAACTGTTAGCCTACTGCTACAAGCCTTCAGAGCGAAGCCAAAGAAGCCTGCGGCATACAAACAGCCGCGCAGGATGTTGGGATTGATTTTAGCGCCATCTTGTGGTGATTAGGGGTACTTTAACTGATCTCTGCAGTGCTACGCCTAAACCAAACGCCCTGTTCTGTATTGGGCGGATCCCTGTGCACAGTCAGTCCTCACTGTAACTTGCTCATTTGAGTGGTATGGAGTGGTGAAGTGGAGTTGTGTCACGATTACTGCGCATGCTCGCAATTTTGAACGAAGTAAATCCGTTCAACTGCTAAGGTATTTTTCTCCTTCCATGATTATTTGTGACTGTAACAAGTTTTCATTCTTCGTATCCCTTAGCTAAAGCTTAAAAAGCGCTTTGAATCCTCGAATTTCTCTAGAAAGCTCCTTAATATAAAAAGCATAATGCCGGAATAACTAAAATATATGAATACAATGCAAAACGAAGTCAGATTGGCAAAGATGGAATCGGATTAGGATTTGCAGTTACGAAGATTCGCTTTCCTGGAATGTAAATTCTCGGCGTGCACAGTAATCGTGACACAGATCCTATTAGTTTCCAACGAATACAGACCTGTGGCAATGTCAGTGCTAATTTACATTTCACCTCAATGAAAAGTGATTGACCTGATAATCACATTGCCAAGTCAATCTGTGTAACATGACTCTGGTAATACTGAAATTGAGGAATTTTTACACCTGACCTACTGCTGATGTACACGGTGTGAGCATTTTCTTTGACGGGCGCTGTGTAGCATTTCCCAGTTTAACACTGATTCTGTTCAGAAAAATCGCCATCTCAAAATTTGATGGGAAGTGTCACGTGATCTCTCATCAGCTTTTGACATGAGACCCTCTTCCCTGAGTCCAACGACTTGCAGATTGTGCACACATGCAGTGTGTGAATGGTGAATGACTGTGTATGTCCTGTGACGGATTAGCAAACCCTCGGCTCCCGAGCATCTTGACTCCGTAGTGAGTTCTAGGCCCCAATGTAGCCACCATTAGGTCAATGCAACAGCTTGAGCCTGATAGATTTGCCCCTGCTTGTACTAATCAAAATTGCTGTGGATTAAAGCGTCAGACAAATTAAATTACTGTTAAGATTCAAACCACAAAAGCAAACTGGAAGAGGCAAAGAAAGAGTGGGCAGTTTTTACCTGATAGAGATAAGTCATCATTACCCTTTTTGGGAAATTCACCATTGGTAAACCTTGAGAACCATGAATTGACAAGTCCTCTCAGATTAAAGGGTTTGTAAAAGAGGAATTTTACTCTATCTGCCTTATTCTCACAGTGAGCAGGACCTGCCACACCCTTAAGGACCAAGTCCACATCATTCAGAAATCACTGTAGCAAACATGGCAAGAACTTTGCAAGGGCTCATATATGCCTGTCAACAAATTAGTTTCTGTTTGTATTTCCCCACGCGAAGGGGGCGTGGGTTATTGTTTTCAGTGGCGTTTGTCTGTGTGTTTGTTAGCAGTCTAGCACAAAAACATTTGTCTCAAATCACACAAAATGTTCAGGAAAGGCTTGCAATGGTCGAGAATTGATCCAATTAAATTTTGGACCAAATTGGGTCAAGGTCTAGGTCAGAAAAAAACTGAAAATCACTTTCTTTTTATGATAACTTCACTAAACCTGCTCTGATAAATTTCTAGCTGGATTTAAAATGTGCATTTTTCAGGTCCCATTTTAACAATATGCTAAACTGCTGTGTGATGTCATTAAGCTTGTTTGTGGTAGGGGTCAAATGTCAGGTGGGTCCCAAGGTTAGTCATCACCCTATATGCACTAAAACTTCTCCCTTTGGTGTGTATGTTTAAGTGCCTGGCACCACTTGCTTGGAATTTGTTCTGGCTGTTTCTTTCTGTCTGTTTTATACAGTATAGTTATTATCAGTGGCAGGGCCACTCACAGAATAGCAAACTTGAGCACTTTAAAGGTGTCTGTAGGAGTCCCCAGCAGAGATGAACCAGGAACCTGAGGCACAGGGAGCCTCATCCGTACAGCAGTGAGAGGGACGGACTCATCACACCACAGATAAGCAAACAATGATTCTTAACCCTAAGAGCGCTTAATGCAGCTATTGTTGCTCAATGATGTAAGATATTAGAATTAAAGCTGTTGAAAACCTATCATGTGGCAACTTGTTTAAAAGAGCTCCCCAACGGGAGCTCTTTTAAATAAGTCGCCACATGATAGGTTTTCAACAGCACAAGATAATAAAATTTATATTTTTTAAAAAATTCATTTCAGCGCTCTCAGAGTTAGTAAATCTAAATCCTGGCTGTGTTGAAACACCTCATACAAACCAGTTCCTTTGTTCCTGCAACATCATCCTGTTCTCTGATTGTAATGGCTGGTAGAATACGGAGGCCAAGCGCAATGACAGAGAGAAAGAGAGTAGCACAAACACAGTACAAACACAGAGAATAATACAGACCAAAAGCGCCAAGTACTCAAGGCTTCCAAAGGACGATAATAGTCCGAACCAGGGAAGCAAAGCGAGATAGAAAAAGGGAGAAGAAACTCCAATAATTAGAAGATAGAAAGTCATACAAAACCTGACTACAGATATCTTTGGCTATAGTGCGAATCTAAACACAGACACTCTAGCGAAGGAGGCGTGCCGGACATCCTGCTTATATAGATTCTGGGAAAGCGCCGCCCCAGCTCAATCAACCAGCTGAGTAAAGAATTCAATGGCCCAGGAATTCGATATCGTCCCGGGACGAGAGCCGCAAAGAAAAGTCCAAACAACACGCACACCTCACAAACTATGACACTGATCACTGCCTGCTAGGAACATAAGCCTCTGGATGCAAATGGTGAAAAATAGTAGCGTGTCATTCATATAAAACTGAATCCATTTCTCACCCATCTATCTGTGGTCTGGCTCACCAGGGGGCTGGAGGCTGGCCCAACGCTTACAGGAACCCAGCCTGGACACTGTTCTCCAAAGCATTTGAGGGCACAAATGTTCGCTCGTATTCTCTTACCTGTGGGAAATTTAGAGTCCCCAATTAGCCTAGCATGCGTGTGTTTGGACCGTAGGAGAAACACAAGTAAACCCAGGGGTTACCCACATGAACACAAGGAGAACTTGTAAACTCCACACAGATTGAACTGGGAACCACATTCTTCCTGTGAAGTAAAAGTGCGATCCACAGCACCACAGAGCCGCATAAACCAGACCAATAATTGTGTTTATATCGCTGACCTGTGTCCAGGAGTCTAACCCACGGCAGTTACAGCACTTTTCGATGAAAAATCTTAAGGTTTGCAAACTTTTTCTGATTAATATCTGAGGAGCTGTCCAGCAAACCAGTTCATATTTCCACCAGTTTTTTTTTTTTTTTTTAACAAGTTGAACTGGAACCAGTGTGCATTCATGATGTCATCACAGTTCCCACTACAAAACCAGCTGTCTTCTGGTTCAAAACAGGAACCAACCTTTTAGGTTCTGATAAAATTTTATTTAGATCAAAATTCTGTATTTCAACTTGAGGTGGCCGAACAAGAACAGAGCTGGTTCCCCATTGGTTGAAAAGGGTTCACAAAAGCTTCATCTTGTTTTCCGGTGACTATCTATGTATAATGCTGGTACATTCTGTAGGTCACCACAAAAAAGATGGCACAAACAGTGGCTGAAAGGATGGGCCAGCTGGATGGGCCAGAACCTTTATATACTCGCGCCATCAAGCAGTTGTCTGAGCCAGTGTTTATGGCCTGAGCCAAGCCCAGGTATTATGCCAGGCCTCAGTGCATAAGACATTTTCCACTGAGTGATATTCAAAGCTTTGCTGTGTGATACGGGTGACTGATGATCATGTCTGATATAAATGCTTTTGCACACAAACTATTCCAGCTGTGCCCCTCAGAGGTCTGAGTTTTAGCCTGCACGTGGCATGCATTATCAGATAAATATACACTAGATATCAACAGAGCAAATAAAAGCAGCCAAACATACCTCCATTCCTGTCTGAATCTCATGTTATATCTACAGAAAGATAGCCAAAGCTATTTTATATGTGTGATGGCTGTGATAATGCAGGCACTGTATATTTACATCTTATTGTTATTGGATTATATGTCTGAAAATAAATAAAATCCATGCATCCCATAACTGTCACAAACAGCACAGGAAAACAACTGATATGATTTTTTTTTTTTAAATATAAGCATTGTGATCTTGTCCCTAAACTTATCGTCATCCTATTAAAATAATGGCCTAAGTCATTTTTTTCAAGTTTTTGGGAAAACATAAAAAACTTCACCAAATGCAGAGTAAGAGATGATTCAGGCCAAAAACAAACTTTCGTCAAAAAAATGACTTTATTTTGGCCATTATTTTAATAGGGTGACCTTATGTAACATAGAAAGGAATTTTCAACTGTTAATTGAATGCATAATGGATTAAAATGGGTGCACATAATGTTTACATTTACATAACACACCATATACTGCATAACAAAGTCGTTACTGTTTGTTTATTATTATTATCTTGATTTACCTGTTACATAAAACCAGTTTGACAACTTGACAGTGTCTTGAGACATGAATTCCCGAGGACTTCATTTTTCTGTGTCCTTCTGACATAACTGACATCGCAGCACATGTGTGTATTCACTCAGTCCGGGTATCCTTAAAATTCTGCTTGCACACGCAATATAGCTGGCTACTGCCCTTCTGCGAGAGTTTTATTATGGTTCGGCACGCGTCACTCATCCCAAACTGTGAGCATGTCCCATTACGACTTTATTTTAGGAAACTACTATATATTTGAACACCAGGTGGCAGTGTGAGGCTGTGCATTTTCATTGTATCCTGCTACACCAGCTCCAAACCGTTCAGAGTTCAGTTACAGATTCTCACACAGATATGAGCCAGGACTGACCGTTATTGCGAGTTCTTAGAAAATTATTGCAGACATACTAGGGGTGCAGCTTGCAAAAGTATCGTGATGAACGTAAAGCTTTTACATGAGGATAGTAATTCATTTTTTACAGTCTCTGAATTGTGAACCTTACAATGCCGTGCTTAACAATGCAATTATTTTCTGAGGCTCAATTAACCGTAGTGTCTCTCAAGATATTGAATTTATTTATTTATTTATTTAT
Source organism: Gymnothorax javanicus (assembly GCA_029692085.1). Classification (NCBI taxonomy): domain Eukaryota; kingdom Metazoa; phylum Chordata; class Actinopteri; order Anguilliformes; family Muraenidae; genus Gymnothorax; species Gymnothorax javanicus. Next base: position 2,842,126 of record CM056198.1, read on the forward strand.
TTATTTATTTAAATTTGACCCAAGCCGTCTTATAGATTAATATCCAGTCACTTTTTGCATTGAGTCAATACCCAGGCCCTGTCCAGCTGCTGATTTTACTTTGGGTCTTTTTTCTTTATCTGTGTTACCACACAGGATCACATTAGCGAATGTTTTTCGTGACAACGCACCTTGTTTGGAGAAACACCTCACTAAATAAAGGAAAAGAAATGAAACGAAGGAGAATACACTCTACACTTTTTCGGGGATTCAGTTTATTTATAGAGACTTCCTCAAGTTTGGATTTCGCCAGTGAAAATATTTAGAAAAATGCACGTGCCCGGAAAGGCTGAAAAAAAGAGCAATCCCTCACCGAAAGCGCGCGCATGCGCTTGAAGTGCAGCCCAGGGGCGGTAGGATAAAGGTGCGATGAACGCGCGCAGATTTCCATTAAACCGGGCGGAAATAGCCTGTCTGCCTTCCCCCGCCTCGCCTCCTGTCAGGAGAGACGCCTGTTTGGTTTTCAGGCAGCTCCGCGATGGGAAGGTTTTCTTTGGAAAGCAGCGGAGCGCGTTTATGAAGAGGGCCTGTATACTGCGCGCATCTGGGCGGCCCTCCCGGGTCAAGCATGCGGGCTGAAGGCAGGCAACGTGTGTGCTTTAAGAGCCGGGCCCTTATCTTCTGAGTGCGCATTTTTCCTTTTGGAAAACCTTACATGAGCTGCCTCTCATTAACAGTTTAAACAGGGTTTAGGGGTTATGTGTGTGGAAAGCTTTCATTTGGCACCTGCTGTAGAAATCAACAATTAGCCAAAGTGTTACTCAAATGGTAACCATGACCAGCGGGGGTTCCTCAATAGTCAGTTACTCCATGTAAGAATATTCTCAATATTGAGTTTTTCCTAGCGAGACTACCCTCTATAGTGAGTTTTTCCTCGAATGAATATCCTCAAAGGTCTGTTTTACCTAGTGAGATTATCTTCAAAGGTCAGCTCCTCCTGTAAGAATATTCTCAGCTGTCAGGTCCCCTTAGTAAGAAAAACTTCAATGGTCACTGCTTCCAAAAAGTGTATCCTTTATAGAGAGTTATTTCTAGTAAGAAGATCCTCAGAAGTAAGTTCTTCTTAGCAAGGGTTGTGTCAATAGTCAGTGCTGAATAAACTAGTCATTTGTTATGATGAACAAGTTTATATCAGCTGTGCTGAACATATGGGCATCTCTACTGTGTTTGCGCTTATTGCCAGTCAACAAACCACCCTAGTACAGCCATCATCATCCACTCTATCACCCTTTATGAAAGAGTTTTGGCCAATGTGGGAGTTCAGGTGGAAGGTCTAATCTCCTCGGTTAAGTGATTTGCTAGGTAAATTGAAGTTCAGGCCATTTTTACGCAGTGAAACTTGCTTTCATTTCAGTTTTAAAGAGGTAAAGTTGTGTTTAAGTTGTGCTGCATAAAGCCAGCCTTGAAGCCTGTTCCAAAAGCAGAAAAGTAAAAATGGGATTACCTGGCCCACACAATCATCCCGGTTAGAGTAGGCCAGCATGACTGGACTGTGTCAACTGAATATCTAAGAAACATCCAAAATCGTTGCTGTTGGGTGGCGCTGTCCAAGAACCTCGCCAGTGATCATTTGAGTTTCAGTGCTCATTTCAGGTCCAGAGTGCCTTTGTCCTTTTGTCCTTTATTTAACACAATTTCCCGGACTTTTGAAAGATTACAGAATCATCTCTCACTATACGGTGCAGCATTGGCACAGAACAGTGAATAGAAGGTTTTCTGCGGCTGATTAGCTGAGATATCCGTGGAATGTTAGCTCAGTGACATATTAATTTCATCGCTCCGCTCCATTTTTATTGCGATTTTGAGTGACGGGAGCTGGATCAGGATGCCAGTTGCGCGTCGCAGTCAGAACAACATCCAGAATCCTTTGGGAGATTTTCCGCTCGTCCAAACGGAAAGCAGCACAGTGGGGTCCCGGCCTGCGGCATTGGTCCTATTCTGGCTGTGTAAGACAGCGGCAGAACAGAAAATTCACAGAATACTTAATTATTACGTAAGCTGTCACTCCTGATTATAAAACGTATCATTTTCTGTGCGACGATTTAAAAATGCGATTCGAGTGTCAAGGGCGATGCCGCTCAGTTTCTGGTGCACAGAAACGGCGGATATACGGGGGGTGCACTGTACGTTCCGCGGGGCCAAAAGGCGATTGCCCTGGAGAGGGATGGGAGGGGGGGACCCCAGGTCAGAGCCCCCCCCCCCACCTACCCCAGGGCAGGAAGCCACACGCCCAGGGGCCCCTCCAGAGGAGGCCCCAGATGGAGGTACGCATGCCAGGGTCCTGGGAAAGGGCAGACCCCACCTCCACCTGACCAACCAACCTCCCACTCTACTGTGGCTGCCAGCCACCAGACTCCACACGCTGCGAAAAATATGAAATACAGTCAATCAAATCACTACAAATGTTTTGGCATCGTTGTTTTACTTACTGTCTTATTTCAGTTACGCTTTACAATAAGGGAACATTAATCTATGCCATAAAACCAGAGGACACATATATGGGTTTGAAAAATACAGCTACTATATTCAAACATGCTGAATGTCAGGCCTATTTTAAATTCTAGTGGAGATCCCAAGGTTTTACACAATCCCAAATATGTCCTGCTGAACTACAGGGAAATGTGTATAAAATGATGTCCAAGATCCAGATATTTTCCATCTGATGTAATGCTGTGGCCACAAAATAAGCAGTAAAATAAGCAAAGCTGAATAAGCATTAAGTAACCATAATCAAGCATTTATTAGTGCTCTTTGTTACCCTGAATGAGAGGTTGAAAACATCCCTTAAGTATCCCTTAATTAAGTAACACTTCAAACTATTACACTATTCAATAATGCAAATTTGTTCATATGAACACCATCAGTAAATTATTACAAAACACATTAGTTAACTGCTAATTAACAGTTAGTCAATGCTTATTTCTGCAACACCTAAAGTAATTTTATATGCTTCTATTGTAAAGTGTTACCTCTGTTTCCATCACTTTTTAAACACATTGCCAGCAAATTGAGACGGTTCAGCTCCTTTGAAGGTTTGGCAAAAGGGAAGGGAATTGTCATTGCTCAAAGAAACAGAAACTTTGAACCCTAAAAAAGTTACTATTATCTATTTGAGGGGAAAATTAACACAATTTTATCTGATTAACAAAGATCATCTGCATACACAAAAACCCTTCAGAACACAAGATAGTAAAGACATCACATCTGATTGGTAGAAAATACATACCATGACCAATCAAAGGTTGCATTATTGGTTTTCTTTGTGCTCTTAGTAAATCGGGGCCTAAAATACCTCTTTTTGCAATGCAGTCCATTTGGGGACGGTGGAATTTAAAGTGCCTCCATAGTCTGGCCAGGCTGTGGGATTTGGGGGGTCGGAGGTCAGCATTCCTCCTCACACAGTAAAATACCGTGTTGATTCACCTTTAGCAGAGTCAATATGAGTCCGCTAGGGAACATATAAGTGCTGCTGATGTGCGCCCAGTCTGGCTCCTGTTTGCGCTGGGTCCGGCTGACACAGTTTGGCTGGACTTGACCCAGTTCTGACAGTGTACAGTCTTGGAATGGCAGTCCTGGGCAGGTTTTAATCTCACAGGGGTGTCTGGGTGCGGATCTATCTGTCAGCAGCCAGATGGTCTGAAAAGATGTGGCCGAGCTGGAACAGTAAATGGCCCTGACCCTGTTACGACTCGCCCCTGCCCTTCTTCTTCTTTTGTGTATCGTCATCATCATACGTCCAGCTCCGTGTCGTGCAGCCATGCCCGCGTCTCAGGTCCCACTCGGAAGAGGCCCTCCTCAGAAGGTGGTCTATACAGGGGACAGGTGGTGATTATGAGGTCCGCAGTCTGCCCCTGTCCTTCAGCAGTGTGAAAACTGCACTGTAGCTCAGCAGTAGAGGTGATGGAGAAAATAAATCAATTGTACAGCTGTCAGACTTCTATAAATGATGAAGTATGAGAAATTTCTCCCTTGTAATTTTGATAAGTTAACACACCCAGGACATATTTTAGCATGTTAAACCCCACATAGCACAGGTTTCATCATTATACTTTCTGCTGAGAAGATTAAAAAATGATATTTAAAATAATACCTATTCTGTTGATGTGACTGTTATTGAATGCTTATATTTGAAGTTAGGGCCTTGCTGGTATGGTATCTCCTGTTGTAGGAGAGGCCCAGAATTCTGGACTCCTTGATAGAAAATTCTGGGCCCCCTTTTTGTGATAATAAACCATATAGGCTCTGCGGACCCTGAGAATCCTTATTGGTTTTCACCCCATGTGCAGCTGTACTATCTGGAACTGTTGAGCGGTATAGCTAATGACTTCTCTTATTGAAGAAATAAAAAGGAATAAATTGAACAGTGGGTTTCCAAAATAAACACACTCTTTAACTTCGTTCAGCTCCATTAGGCCTTGTTATGCTCCATGGACTGCAAATCTTGCGGTTTTATGTTATGTGTTTCGCAAAATCACTAAGCAATGCCAGTTACATAGTATCTATTCACGATAAACATGCTTCTGGTGTAGTCAGCATATTTATTTTGTGTGTGAGAGGAGGAGTCAGATGAGGGCACAGTGTTAGTTTCTACTGTGTGTGTACAGGGCAGGATATTTAAATTATGTAAAATAAATTCAGAACTTCTATTTGAATGAGGCCAAAGGTTTTGACAATCTACTGCACTCTCCCCTTGGTGTGCACTAGTTTTTTTTTTTTTTTTTTGCGGCAGGATATGTTTATTTTTTCCATTTTGCAACAAATTTCTATTACTGAAAATGTCACAGAAATAGTTTCCATTCAGTCATGTTTGTGATGGCCGCGGTACATGACTGAGGTGATGGAGTGGGCTTGTTTGAGGAGTGTGATCACAGATGTGGTTTTCAGAGCTAATTATTTTGAACACTCTGCTTTAACACTGGCCAGGAGACAGAGTTAGGAAACTGAAGGTTTCCATGCCCAGGTCTGGAAAATCGATTCCATCCCAAAGGCGTGTCACCGCAACATAAAAACGCATTTCGTTCCTGCTGCTGCTCAAATGCATCTCTCAGAAATATATCCTATAGACGACTATAGCAAATAAGCTGGGGATATAAAAAATCTTTGTAAAATGAAGTTGGCAGGACTGTTGAAAAAAGTATGTCATTTTTTGGCACCTCAAGAAGGAATCCCGAGGTTTTTGTTTCCTTGTCGTGCTTGTAGTATTTGGGCATTTTTCATTTTGTTTGAATCGAAATCAGATGTCCACGCCAAATTCACTCATATTACCATTCTGTTCTGCTGAATTATTGGCACTGCAGCGTAACACTAAAGCAGACTTTCTTGTTGAGAGCTTGACTCAACAATGGAAAAATGAGATGCATATTTTTATTTTTCTGTGCGCAATTACAATTAAGCACCTTCATGAAGTATCAAGCTGCGGCAGTCCAGCTAAGAATCAAATCATCTTTCCTTTAATAAGCCTTGTTTTGTCACCGTCATGCTATTCAGGCGTACGCATTGCAGATGTTGATTGGTGGGGCTGGTGTACGCTCCACATGAAGTTGAGAATTTCTTATTAATTGACGTCTGACTTCTTCGGCTGTAATGATGCTTCAGATTAGGGCTGTTCTGCCCTGTTCCTGGAGACCAGCCATCCTGCAGGTTTTCATTTCAATTCTAATTATTCACACTTGACTCCACTAATTACGAGCCTAATGAACCCTCTGGCGGTGGATAGTTTTGTGCTTTATTAGAATTGGAGTGAAAACCTTCAGGGCAGTAGATCTCCAGGAACAGGGTTGGGCAGCCCTGCCTAAGATCATCACCCATGGACTCAGAATCACAATCCCTCAAACAATCTGAGGGCTTGTAAAGGAGCAAGAAATCTCGAACCGGGCATCAGAGGACATGGAGGCCCAGAAATATTCCTGTGTGCAATACAAATACATTACAAAGTGGACATTCAGGTATCTTTAGTTAAGAATTATTGATCCTGAGTGTCAGAAAACATAGTATTTCTCAAATGGCATCCAGCCTGCAGGACACCGCAGACAAAAAAATTTGTTCTGAAACAGTTATGGATCCTAATTTCCATGGGAATGGATATGGCAGTTGACTGAATAAAATATCTCGTTTTGGGAGTAATACCTATAATAACGGGCTCTTTTGCAATCAGCTTTTATATTCCTATGGCAGGGAAATTGAGATTGCTAATTTCTCTGTTCCCTTTAAATGCTGATTATGGCCTTTTCACCCCAGTATGTAGTAATGGAGAGCAGATGGCAGTGAAATGCCAGTAGTTAATGACTGCTGAGGAGGACCTGTTCTTCAGATTGCTAATGCTGTCTGCTCAGATTTAAATAGCAAAATTACACTGACTTAAACTTAATGCCAAGACAGTAAAGTATATAATGAATGAAAAATGTCTTCTATGTGATTTTTTAAATGCAGGTATGCTTCATGAAGTGCTATAAATGTTACATGAGTCTATTTTTGTGGTTAATGAACTCAGCGAAAATACTGGGTAATTTCTGCTGGTAGCTTGTTTTGCCGTATTTAATGATGTCATTTTCTCATAATGATTTCTTTCCAAAGTCCATTTTTCTCCAATGGTACAGAACAGCCAAATGTGCTCATTTCATAGTCATTATAAAATGATCTCCGAAACACTGTTCATGAAAAGGCAACATATTAAGGCAACGGTAGTTTTTTTGGTTTCTGTAGGATATGATGGCTATAATACTGGACAGTTAATGACCTTCACAAGCTGTTATAGAAAAAAGTTGTGCCTCTTGTTTCCAAAATGGTCGATGTGGTTGGAAGGCAAGAGCCTAAATGGGATTGACACGATTCTCGCCCGCTCTTACTGAGTATGCAGGGTCTCTGTTGCATTCCATTGCCGTGTGACTGTGGGACATTCTATTGTGTGGAAGCTAGATGATTCATCGCCACTGTACAAAACAATAGAAGCCGTTGTACGACTTTATCTAGAAAAATGTGTGCGCATAGTCTTTTCAGTGTGCGTGCATGCCTGTGCATGTGCCTGTGTGTGTGTATGTGTGTGTGTGTGTGCGCGCGTGCGTGCATGTGCGCACCCAAAGTCCGTGAAATTGACAGCAGAAGGTGTGCGTTCTCCTAATGTCCCAGACAAATGCTACATTCTCAAAATTAAAATGTGCCAAACCGCAGCTCCGTCACACAGGATGCGTATGTCAGAAGATGTCGAAAAGGCCTGTGGGTATGTTAGTACAGGAAGACCTGTCTGCTTGCGGGAGAACCAAACACTGCTGACAGCAGCTAATTCACAGCTGGGTCCATCAAGCCTGTGCTATCAGCCACAGCAGATATACACGAGCAGTTCACAACACCCCAAGTTTAAAGTGCCAATCATTCCCCGTGAAACAGCGTTTCCTCTGCTCTAAACTGTCAGTTATCCTCACGAGGACGCAGCCTGTTCGTGTCATTAGACCAGTCCTCAGATCGGTGTTAGATTCCTTGGGGCTGTCGGAATAACATGACATCGACCCTTAGACGGTGGAAAAATATGGATCGAGTCACGGAGACGACATCCATCGCCTGAAAAGCGTTTGTGCTCCCGTGACCAGGGTCCTATACGGCCCTATGAATCTGTGCTTTATATTTTATTTTTACTTATAGCGTTGTATGCAACATTTGTCTGATGCTCAAATAAAGTAGAACATATAGATCCTTCCCATTGGAAAACACTAAATTATCATTCTTGCCCACTGAAATGTGCCCGACTGCTCACAGCCACCAATCCATCATCCATCCATCCATCCATCCATTTTTTTCCCACTCATCCGGGCCGAGTCGCAGGAGTAGCAGTCTCATCATGAGGCCCAGGCGCCCCCCTCCCCAGCCACTTCCTCCAGCTCTACCTGGGGGACCCCAAGCTGTTCCCAGGCCAGCCAGGAGATATAATCCCTCCAGCGTGTCCTGGGGCGGCCTCGGGGCTCCTCCCAGTTGGACATGCCTGGGAAACCTCAAAGAGAGGCGTCCAGGAGGCATCCGGACCAGATGCTCGAACCACCTCAACTGATTCCTCTCGACGGAGGAGCAGCGGTTCTACTCTGAGCCGCTCCCGGATGTCTGAGCTGCTCACCCTATCCCTAAGGGTCAGCCCAGCCACCCTGCGGAGAAAGCTCATTTCGCTTGTATTCGCAATCTTATTCTTTTGGTCACTACTCAAAGCTCGTAACCATAGGTGAGGGTGGAGCGTAGATCGACCAGTAAATTGAGAGCTTCGCTTTTACGCTCAGCTCCTTCTTAACTATGACGGACAGGTACAGCGCCCGGTTTACTGCAGATGCTGCTCCGATCTGCTGGTCAATCGCATGCTCCATCCTGCCCTCACTCGTGAACAAGACCCTGAGATACTTCAACTCCTCAACTTGGGGTAACAACTCACCCCACACTCGAAGGGGACAATCCACCTTTTTCCAACAGAGAACCATGGCTTCAAATTTAGAGGTGCTGATCCTCATTTTGACCGCTCCACACTCAGCTGCGAACCACTCCAGTGTGCTTTGGAGGTCACAGCATGATGAAGCCAACAGGACCACATCATCTGCAAACAGTAGAGATGCAACCCTCAGGCCACCTAAATTGACATCCTCCAAGCCTCGGCTGCGCCTCAATTTCCTGTCCACGAAAATCATGAACAAAACAGGTTGGCAGAGTGCAACCCCAACTGGAAACGAGTCCGACTCAATATCGCGAATATGGACAAAAATTCCTGCTTTGGTTGTACAGTGATCGGATGGCTTGAATCAATGACCCTGGAGCCCCATATTTCCACAGCACCCCCCACAGGATACCTCGCGGAACATGGTTTTAAACCTTCTTTAAGTCCACAAAACACATGCAGACTGGAAGGGCAAACTCCCAGAACTCCTCCCGTATCCATGCAAGGTCTCCTGGATCCCAGGTTTGACGACTCACACATGATATAACAAGGGAGTCTACGGTAATCGGAACCACATTGTGTAGACACACAATTGCCAATATACTTTACTTTTCTGGCGGATCTCTTCTTCAGCTCCTGTTGCATATATCACAACACCAGTACAGCAGCATGTAAATATTGTGTAGCATGGGAACATGGGGGGAACATGGAATCTGGATGACATGGAGATGACCCTGGGAGTGTTGGGACGATCAGGGCAGGAGCATCTGCTCTCATTCTGCTCTTGCAGAATGTCTGAGGAATTTTCTCACTGTGACAACAGAGGAACATTCTTTTTTATAAATATCAATGTTCAACAATGTCTCTGTCTGCATGAAATTACAATGACAGGAGGCTGGATCAGAACTCATGTGCTGACAGAAAGTCATTTCACTGACTCTATTCAGAATCAAGGTCATACAGTCTAGGTCAAACCTATGGAAGCCCATAGTGGACAATATTCAAATGAAAATATAATCCCACTATTGCATTATAATTTTCCACTTATGAATGAGTTATTTGAGACAATATTAAATTGAAAATGCATTAATCCAATTATCACTTTCATTTTCACATACACATCTGGGAAATCTATGACTATATTCAAATGAAAATGAAAAGCTGATTGACATTTAATTTTCAAAGTCATGCTCCGCAATACAGTGGACAATATTCAAATGCAATAAGAAAAACAGCACCCCCAGCCTATTGCATTTACATTTTTGTCATCACGCTCTTTTAGGGTCAACATGATAATGAAAATGCTGTTTTCTAATCACTTGGAAATAATAATGATATAATAATGATGACAACATTTGACATTTCATTTTCAAAGACTTACCCTGCAATACATGGGACAATATTCAAACGCAGTAAGGAAACAGCGCCTCCCAGTCCATTGCATTTTCAAATACATGTCACCACGCTCTTTTTTGGGACACAATGAAAATTAAAATGCAATCTGTCAGCGTCTCATCAAGGCGGGTCTTCCGCTAGGGCGTCACTCATTAGGCGCGAAGCGAAACCATGTTCCTTATTTGCATACCAGCCAATCAGCTTCTGGGTAGCGCTTGTACGCGCCGGAGGCTTACTGTTAATGTCATGATGGCTAGGCTGCTATGTATTGTGTGCCATCATCAAGCGTAGGCTGTGTTGCGCTTTGGATGTAGCCATTTTGGCAGCTAGTATGCTAGCTAAACGTTAACTAAGGAAAATATTTGTAAATGATCATCACATTAAAACGATATGATTTGATTTTTGCCCCAACTCTATTAACTGAGCTAGCTGTACTATGCATTAACTTATCCGAGGCTTCGCGGCAGTGTTGTGCACCTGCAACCCAAGTGTGCTTGTAGATTTCAGAGACGTTAGCTAGCTTGCTTGTGAGCCTAAAAGCAATAAACTAGGTACTGCTAACTCTATGATGCCTACTGGAGAAGCTCTTACAGCCCTGATTTGTCACTTTAAACGCCATCTCGCACAATCCTCTTTCTCCATTGATTAGCAGCTTCCTTTACCTAAAGAACAAACTGACAGTTCAGCCTGAGACATGTTATTTCATAGCTAGTTAAAGCAGCATTATCCTTCCATGCGTGCTATAGCGTATTACATTACTCCAGATAAAACGCTATCCGTCTTCCGACCCTGCTGACGCTAGTTAGGGAAATGTTTGTCATCATTTTTATAATGTAATCGCTGTGATTCGGTTTTTGCTAGCTGACGATTGCTCTTGTGCTTGCCGAAGGTGCAAGTTCGCCACTCCTGAAACATGCACAATGTAGGCATCATGCAAAACGGTCCGATAAACGGCCAGCAGTCGGCTGCCGCTGTTCCTGGTTTAATCGCGATTCCCAAGCCACGAGCAATGGGAGAAGTTTTGATGACTGGCTGAAAACAATGTTCCTCACTTGCTAAGTTAACCTGTTGAAATATGAACTTCTTTGATGTTTGGCCGCACTTTTGTTCGCCCCCAACAGTACTATCAGATTTCTGGGAGATTTAAATGGATAGCTCATTACCTGGCTAACTCAAGAACAATCTGCAAGCACAAGAGCAATCGCTGTCGGCTAGCTAGCTTGTGAAGCTAGGGCAAAAACCGAATCACAGCGATTAAGTATAAAAATAATGACAAACATTTCCCTAACTAGCGTCAGCAGGCTGGGGAGACGGATAGGCTTTTATCTGGAGTAATGTAATACGCTATAGCACGCATGGAAGGATAATGCTGCTTTAACTAGCTATGAAATAACATGTCTCAGGCTGACCTGTCAGTTCGTTCTTTAGGGAAAAGAAGCTGCTAATCAATGGAGAAAGAGGTCGTGTGTGCGAGATGGCGTTTAACGTGACAAATCAAGGCTGTAAGAGCTTCTCCAGTAGGCATCATAGCTAGCTAGCAGTACCTAAGCGATTGCTTTTAGACTCACTAGCAAGCTAGCTAACGTCTCTGAAATCTGCAAGCACACTTGGGTTGCAGGTGCACAACACTGCCGCAACGCCTCGGATAAGTTAATGCATATTACAGCTAGCTCAGTTAATAGAGTTGGGGCAAAAATCAAATCATATCGTTTTAATGTGATGATCATTTACAAATATTTTCCTTAGTTAACGTTCGCTAGCATACTAGCTGCCAAAATGGCTACATCCAAAGCGCAACATAGCCTACTGTGCGATGGCACACAATACATAGCAGCCTAGCCATCATGACATTATCAGTAAGCCTCCGTGCGTACAAGCGCTACCCAGAAGCTGATTGGCTGGTATGCAAATAAGGAACATGGTTTCCGCTCGCGCCCCTAATGAGTGACGTCCTAGCGGAAGACCCGCCTTGATGAGACGCTGACAGATTGCATTTTAATTTTCATTGTGTCCCAAAAAGAGCGTGGTGACATGTATTTGAAAATGCAATGGACTGGGAGGCGCTGTTTCCCTTACTGCGTTTTGAATATTGTCCCATGCATTGCAGGATAAGTCTTTGAAAATGAAATGTCAAATGTCGTCATCATTATTATATCATTATTATTTCCAAGTGATTAGAAAACAGCATTTTCATTATCATGTTGATCGTAAAAGAGCGTGATGATGTGTAAATGTAAATGCAATAGGCTGGGGGTGCTGTTTTGCTTATTGCATTTGAATATTGTCCACTGCATTATGGAGCATGACTTTGAAAAATTAAACGTCAATCAGCATTTCATTATCATTAGAATATTGTCATAGATTTCCCATATGTGTATGTGAAAATGAAAGTGATAATTGGATTAATGCATTTTCAATTTAATATTGTCTCAAATAACTCATTCATAAGTGGAAAATTATAATGCAATAGTGGGATTACATTTTCATTTGAATATTGTCCACTATGGGCTTCCATACAAACACGAGCATTGCAATTGCAGCACAGAAATGCAAATCCAGAATCCTAATGAGGGCACAGTCCAAAAGCCAAAAACCAGAGAGTCGGAGCGCAAATGCCAAAACAGGAGACGGATCGGAAATCGGAAGCCAAACAACAAAACAAACATGGGTATTAATTGCACACAAGGGACTAAGTAGAATTGTAAATTGAGAAACAAACCAGAACTATAACCTGGAAACTCAGGAATCAGACACCATCCATAAGTAACACAGAAGGGACTTTATAACAAACTCTAAATATGCATCCTGAGCTGGGGGGTTTAAAGAGAGCAAACAAACGAGCAGATCTAATGGGGAACAGGTGAGTGGGGCTGCAAAGCATGCAGGGAGGTGTGGTTTCAAATGGGAAACGAAACAATTAACAGGCAACTAGGGGCAGTGTGCGCGAGCAAGAGAAACCAAAGAGCATGTGGAAGAATGAGAGATTCATGGGATCGCAGGACTAATGCAAAGAGCTGCTAAAATAAACAACATGAAAAATAACAAAGACAAATAAAAAATTCAAAATAAACATAACTACACAGACTCAGACACGGACAAACAATAATAAATTTACAGCAAGTCAGAAAGTCCCATATTATTGGTCTTTATTATTTTTTTTCTGTTACCTTAAACATTAATTTAAAAATTCTTTCTCCCAAGCCATTCCCATCATGAACCATGCATTTAGTTATTCTTCCAAAGATTTATGAGCGGAATGAGTGCTTTATGTTTTTAGATCGCACTGGAAGGATGAAGTGGTTTGTGATAGCAGTGCTATTTCAGATTCCCACCTGAGCAAACACTTGCAGTCGCAAACGGACTCATGCAGTCACATTTCTCCACACGCCCGGCGTGTCTGGGTTTCCTGCAGATTGCTTTGGCTGTAGTTCAGTGGACGCTGGGGCTTTCTGACACAGATTGCCCTAAGAAAACAGGAACCCCACAGCGCTCACTGCTGGGATTAATCCTGTATGTGCCATACCAAAGCTGCAAGTTCCACTCCATGTTTATTTAACTCACTGCTGTATTTGAAGAAGCCCCCTGGCTCAGGGGCAATTAAACTGCCAGAGTCGACAGATTGCAGAAGTCAACTTCAGGAGGCAATTTAGACGGACAGAAGGGAGCTTTCATTTCAGAGAGTATCTGTAGCTTTCAAAGAGATTGGTCACTTAGTTCCTTCTCACTATCCGGATCATTGATTGTTGGTTCCCAGCTGACCAAGGAGGGCGATGTTATGCAGAATGATATGGACCCTCCATCACTCTATTACAGTAATGAGGGTCAAGGGTCAGGCAGAAGCAGACTACAGGGCAGGTGTCTAGCAAACACTCGCATGCACTTAGTGGCCAGCAGTGTGTGCACACACACACACACACGCACAAACATTCACAAGCACACAGGCACACATGCGCATACAAGTGCAAACACATTTAATGAGAAAACACATGTCTCCCATTCAAAAACAGATACAGAAAAAGGTCATTTTTATTGTGAGCAGATGCAGATTGTGACTGTACTGAGTTACAGCCCGCCTTGATTCTAATTTGCAACTACTACTGTATGTGATGCATTGTCCTATATAGTAAAAAGCTTGCACGCATACACAGTTAAAACATTGCTCTTTTCCTAGGACAGAAACATCCTGTAGGGACACCAGCAGCATGGGCCTTCATTTCAGAAGCTTAACTATGGGAATGAAGAACTGTGGAGACTGAGAAGTATGTGCTCTTCAGAAGGAACGGTAATAGGCTTTGGTCCATTAATGCCCTTTACAGTCTTTAGTGTTTTCCTGGTTAAAAAATTGCTTTTAGTATAATCTAGTGGTCGTGCCACAGAAACAGGAAAAGATGAATGCAGCTATTTTTTCTTCCGTTAAAGACAGGACGTATTTTCATATAACAGAGTTTAAGTGTGAACTTACAAGAGGCTAGGTGCTAATGCAAAGAGGGAATATGCAATGTGTGAGAAACTAAGTGCTAATGTGAGACAGATGGACTGTTAATGTGGGTTAACTGTAGTGTTAATGTGAGAGAGATAGACTGTTAATGTGGGTTAACTGTAATGTTAATGTGGGAGAGATAGACTGTTAATGTGGGTTAACTGTAGCGTTAATGTGGGAGAGATAGACTGTTAATGTGGGTTAACTGTAGCGTTAATGTGGGAGAGATAGACTGTTAATGTGGGTTAACTGAAGCAATGTTTTTGCTCCTGACACGGTTGCAGTAAAATTTGTGATCCAAATGGTATATGAAGTTTTCATTTTTACTGATGACGCCAATCATATTTTTCAGGATAGTTTACCCTCTGTTGCAGCATTTGTCAGAAATAACAATGCATGGCATATAATTGTATATTTATGTCATTCTAAACAATTCCTAAAGAGTCAGGACAATACAGTCTATACAGTCTAGTTAACCATCAGCCCTCTACCTCATATACTGCTGAAACAGGGGCAGTGCTTTTGTGATAGTTTCGACCAATATGAGTAAAGATGCAGGGGCTGACAGGCACGTGCTTCGGAGGAAAGCCGCAAACTGTTTCTCTCTCCTGACCTGGCAATAGGGTGTTGTATACGAGCAAGCCTTGTACATAGTTTTCGGATTGGGCATTCCAAATTTGGGTGGGATTGGAGATGCCAAATTTATTTAAAAAAAAAAAAAAAAAAAAAACAGGGGCAATACTTTGAGATAAAAAGGCTAAATTTCAAATCCCCTTCCTGATCTCCATTTCCCAGCAACCTCTGTTAGGATAGAAGATTAAAGTTGAAGTTACCATTGCAGGATTAACCAACATCCACTCAGTGAAGTAATCCAAAAAAAAAAAAAATTATATATATATATATATATATATATATATATATATATATATATATATATGTATATATATTCTGAGCATTTTCTGTACAGTTGAACTGTACAGAGAAGAACTGCTGATTTGTGTTTATGGAGCGGGAGGGGGAGGGAGAGAGAGAGAGAGAGAGAGAGAGCAGAAGGGCAAACAAGACTAGGTGCAACCTAGTATATGGCTGGGCTGCCAAGTGCTATCTGAGAATGTGCGCCCAAGAAAAGGGTGCGCATTGACGATATTAAATATTAATCTGAAATTATAAACCTCCTTTCTCCCTCCTAAAAGGGCGCCCCTTTTAAAATCATTCTGGTGAGTAAAAAGCCAAAAAAAGTGGAGGTTTGATACGTAATTCTTTCCCTTTCTCTGAATCCCATCTCCCATTTCAGCATTTTTTACATTTAAAACAGAAACTTCTTCCTGTCGCGCCCTATGAAACATCGGCACAGAAGGCCGTGTCTTCGTAAGCCTAGCCATCATGTGCTGTTTCATGAGTTACTTGAGGTCTGCAGCCCCAAAAATAAACAAATAATCCTCAGACAAAATCCTAAATTTGAATAAAGTGATTCATCGCATTATATATGACTTACTTTTTTAATTCAATCAATTATCTTTAATGAATGTAACTTGTCACTTTCGCCAACATAAACATCCAGGCAGCAGGCTAATCCCATAAAAGGCATAAAATAATGATAGCCTGATAATCATCCCCTTTGGACTTATCATCAGCATTCTGAAAATGCTCCGAAACCGGCGATTTTATTTTATTTTCATCTTTTTACTGCGGGTACATGAAAGCCATTCTCAATCTTTCGGTAAAGAGTGCATTCTCTCAAACATAAGCTGACGCAGTAGCCTACATGTTGTGATGACTGTGCCCTCTGGGTATTATTCCTTCATGGCCCATGAATTTAGACGATCTGAATAAATTTTACAACACTGTCCTAGCCGTATGTTGAGCTGCAAACTCCGACAGCATAGCGCTGATTAGAGGTACTTAAATCATAGCGAACACATGTAATGAATCAGAGTGCAGGCCTGACAAATTATGCAGACCAAGTTTTTCTTTTGCCTTTTCCCAATTGCTCAATCCCCCCTTAACAAACAAACTGTCACTGTAGTTGTGCAGATAAATCAAAGAATACCGTCGGTTTCCTTAACACAATGCAACTTTTGTCATTTTTCAAACAAACCTCATTGAAAGGATCTGTCAAATCACACTGTGCTGAATTTGCTTCCAGGAAATGCAATGCTTGTTTGGAAGGATCCCAAGAGCATGGCAGCGCTAAAGTTAATGATCCGCTGCTGATGCTCTTCACCGGAGCGACAAGCTAACTGGTGCTCGGTGCAAGCTATTGCGGTGATAGTATTGTTGCTTAAATCTATCATCTGTAATGTTATTTTCATCACTGTCCTTGCGTCCACGAGTAACGTAAGTGTTTGCATCAGTTACTTTAGTTTTCTTTTAAATATTAGCAATAAGGACCTGCGTCATACACAAACCCGTTTGGGGGTGGCGGCGCCATTTTGAACTTACAAGCTATCGGTTGCCATAGGCAACGGGAGCTGTAGATACATGCTACCAAAGAAGTAAAAGTCAAAGAAAGATTAAAAATGAACAAGGCGGTGGCGGCGAAGAAATTGGTCCCTATAGGGGAAAAAAAAATTGAATATTAAATTTGCTGGCATTGTCCACGGGAAACCGGGACTTGTTTGAGGCTAGCTAGGTAACGTTAGGGGTTAACAATGTCATGCCAGGTGAACTTCAGGGCTTTAAAAGTCTACAACATGAACACATTGAAAGACATTTATAGAGCTTACCTTCATGAACATGCAGTGAACACACTTTCATCCACCTGGGGATACTTTGGAAGGTCATATCCTTACGTTTCACAGCAGCCACCCAAGCCATCCGGCATCTCCTCGCACCTCTGAGACCCGATCTTCCTGCAATCGTTTCCATTTTGGAAAACCAAAATAACGCAAACCATTGTCTCTCCTTTTGCCATGACAATCGTGGGAGGCACTGGGGCAGTTTTTTATACAACAGTATCTTCCAGGCATCTTTAGAAAACAACTAGGAAACAACAACAGCAATGAAGCTCTAACGCAGTACACCAGATGCGACTGGCGCCAGTAAGTTCAAAATGGTGGAACAAGGAGCGTGTCGTCATTTCTGGGGGCGGGGCGCTGGGTCATTACATCAGCTCCTCATTCCTAATTGTTTGGAGGGGAAAAACAGATATCCCTTCTCTGCTTGCTGTCGTTTGCTGTTTTCGCTTCCCACCGCGTTTGTGTCGGCGCCTTCCGCTTCCTTGAGAAAGCGTTCCCTCAATACATAATTAAAAATGTAAAAAAAATTCAACCCATATTTTTTAAACAAAGGTCTTAGACATAGATTGGACAAAACAGTTTTAACCCAATTCATGTTTTTATTTTTCTGTCTTAATTTTTACTGTTTAAAGTTAGTGTTACATTGAGAATGCTGTAAGTCTGCAGCCGCCACCGGGAGGTGCTGTGAAAGGGAGGGGCCCTTGTACACTTTAACACATTAAATATGAATGACATCAATGCCCGGCCAGCCAGCCAGCCAGCCAATCATCAGCCAACTAATCGTTGAAGTTCTTCCCTGCCGGCCGTCCAATTGCTGAACAGCCAGCCAGCCAATCGTCGGCCAACCAGTCGTTTAAGTTCTTCCCCGCCGGCCGACCAATTGCTGAACTTCTTCCCCGCCGGCCAGCCAATCGTTGAAGTTGATCACTCAGGCAGTCAGTCAGTCACTCAGCGACATTTGCGTTTATAGGGGCCGCTGTTCGCAGCCCAGCCCAAAAATAAGATTTTTTCCTGTTTAACTCCGACCGCTCACTCTGTTTTGCGCTGGAGTTCATGAATTATTAACTATTTAACAAAAAAGGAGGAAATCTCCATCTGTCTGTATATAGGTATGTTTGTCCTTCCATTTTCCCAACAACTGTTCATCTGATTGACTTCACACTAAGCGAGTATATTGCTGAGAACCCAGGAAAGTGCAGTGATTCTCGAGAAAGCTGAAAGCAGCAACATTGGCAGCCAAGCAATCAGCCTGTTCAGAACAGGCATATTTTGATCGGGCTCTGCACTAGTCAGCAGGGCCGGCGCTAGACCTGAAAATTTGGGAGAAAATATCCATCCCTTTATTGACTACAATTAGTCCTGGCTAAGTCTAGATGGTTTTTAATTATAAATAGCCTTTGCATTAACACGTTTTTTTTTCCAATTCAAACTTTTTGAAATGAAGGTAATTTTGGCAATTGAAACCTGTTTTTGCAGCACGGTCACGCTTGCTGTAAAAAATAGACCGCTGTCCGATTGGAAGATGTAAACGGACTAAACAAGTCACCAGAATTACATTCTCAAATAATGAGCTAAAAAAAAATCAGTACAGACCTAAATAATTTAATTTTAAATGTAGTCCATTATTTTGTCGCTGTTAGATCTCATGAGGGAGAGAAGCCGTGTCTTCAATTGCCACTTGATTATTCTTAAATTAGAAAACGTGTTAATAAAGGAAAACCATTAAGAACAAGCCAGGACTAATTGTTGCAAATAAAGGGATGGATTTTTGCCGAGGCAATCATCTAGGCGAGCGCCGGCCCTGCTAGTCAGTAATAAATATGCAGTGTGTGTGTGTGTGTGTGTGTGTGTACGGTGGTCTGCCTGAGCTAGCATCACACAAAGCCCTTCTCTGTGCTTAGCTTTGCTAACAAACACCTGATACTCACCGCCACACCTTTCCCGCCCACAACTCCTGCACAAGGCCCAAACGCTGCGTTTCCTTTTCCTGCCCCCCCACCAGACCGCTCTTACCATCTGAGCATGCTCCTGACACCCTCCCTGTGTGTTTGAACAAACACTTCACCCTCATCCTGAGACGCATGAGGAGCTGGTACACCCTCTCGGACTCTTCCGGATGCTGACATTCAGCAAGTTGCGGCTTCATGTTTCAGTCAGACCCAGAGATGTTGTTTATCCTAGTGTCTGTTTGACGATGGCATTTACAAGTTGCCCCTTTGCTTATGTGCACATATATACACTCCTGCGTTTTCAGAAGTATCACGGCTGTATTTATCTGAAATAACATGCCTTCATCACAGTCTTCATCAACAAAACAGTCTTCATCGGATTAATGAGGGGCTGTAGTCTTCATCGCTGCCTTGAGGGGCTGTTTTCATTGTTTAATGAGGGGCTTTTTCCCCTGTTCAATAAGAGGGGCTGTAGTCATCAATGAGTGTAGTCTTCATCGCTATTGTCTTCATCGAAATATGTAGTAGTCTTCATCGCTGATTAATTTCACACCTGATTAAAACAGGGCTGTAGTTAATCAGTCTTCATCGCTGATTAATGAGGGGCTGTAGTCTTCATCGCTGATTAATGAGGGGCTGTAGTCTTCATCGCTGATTAATGAGGGGCTGTAGTCTTCATCGCTGATTAATGAGGGGCTGTAGTCTTCATCGCTGATTAATGAGGGGCTGTAGTCTTCATCGCTGATTAATGAGGGGCTGTAGTCTTCATCGCTGATTAATGAGGGGCTGTAGTCTTCATCGCTGATTAATGAGGGGCTGTAGTCTTCATCGCTGATTAATGAGGGGCTGTAGTCTTCATCGCTGATTAATGAGGGGCTGTAGTCTTCATCGCTGATTAATGAGGGGCTGTAGTCTTCATCGCTGATTAATGAGGGGCTGTTCTAATGGTAGATTTGCAGCACATGGAGAAATGTGGGCATGAGAACAGCCCACCAGAGGCCTGAATATGTAGAACATTACATTACATTACAGGTTCTTAGCAGACGAGGGGCTGTAGTCTTATCCAGATGAGGGGCTGTTCTAATGGTAGATTTGCAGCAAAAGTGCAAAAGATCAGTACAAAAGTGCAGAGCTCCTAGGGGACAAGTACAAGTGCTAACAGTAAGAACAGCCAGCGGGCAGAAGTAGACCAAGCAGCCTGCCTGGAAAATGTCTTCAATTCAGCTCCATTTTGAGCTCCAGCCAGCATTAATGTATCTGAATACAGGCAAAGCAGTGGGCAGCTGATAAATGCCATGGCATGACTGTATTTGGATGGGTTTGAAGATCTGGTCTGGCTACAGAATCCAGTGGTCGTAGCATGGTGGTCCAGGCCTGTATGTTAGCGTTAGCGGGGCGGTTAATCACTCAATTGGAGAGCAGGACGGGAGAGATCTATGACACTAACCCCAGCGGGGTGTAATGGCCTCTGGGGATTCAAACACAGACTCCATATGAGAGGGAACACAGTCTCGAACTGAACAACACTGTTAGCTGCTCAGGAAATGGACTTCAGGCCCCCTCGCTAAGCGCTGACTTTATTTATATTTGCGTTAAACGTACATCAGGCCCTGAGTATTCTCAGATACGCTAGCATGTGTGAGTCGTATTCATTCGCACACTCAACACCTGCGGCTGTGGAGGTCGATGGGGGGTTGTGTTTTCTGTGTAAATGTCTGCCGCGTTGAAACCAGCATCGCCATGCGAGGGAGGGGCAATCGCAGGGGCCTGACCAAAGCACTGCGGGCTTATATAGCGGCCATATATGGCTCGCATTATTCCAGTGCCTGGGAAAGGCTGGCATACTTAGCTCTGGTTAGCGCATATGCACATGACCAAGAACAAGACCAGGTCAACACCGTCTGAGTGGCTGGACCGCTTATGGACTACAGCTCGGTGAAAATATAGGTCCCCTTTCCACTTTCTTCTATTTTTGCACATTTGCACTCTTAAATGTTTCAGATCATCGAACTAATTTTAATACTAGACAATGATAACCGGAGTAAATGCAATATACAGTTTTTAAATGATGATTTCATTTATTGAAGGAAGAAAACTATCCAAACCTCATGGTCTTATGTGAAAAAGTAATTAGTAACTAGATCATCCAGTTAAACAATTTGATTTATACATTGGTTCAATTTCACCAGACAAACCCCGGTATAATTACTGTCAGCCCTGTTGAATCTAAAAATCATTTAAATAGAACATGTCAGGCAATGTGAAGAATGTGAAAAGCAGCACACGATGCCAAAATCCAAAGAAAGTCAAGAGCAGATAAGAAACAAAGTCATTGATATATATCAGTATTGAAAGGGTTACAAAGTAATTTCTAAGGCTCTGGGACTCCAGCGAACCACAGTGAGAACCATTATCAAAAAATGGGGAAAACTTGGAACATTGCTAAACCTTCCTGGGAGTGTAAAGACCAAAATTCCTCCAAGAGCACATTGACAACTCATCCAGGAGGTCACAAAATAACCCAAACTAATATCTTAAGACCTGTAGGCTTCACTTGCCTCAGTAAAGGTCTATATTCACAGTTCCACAAGAAGACAGAGACTGGGCAACTATAGACAAAGGCTTGTCTCACATTTGCCAAAAAACATCTTGTTGACCGCCCAAACTTTTGAGATAATATTCTATGGACCGATGAGTCAGAAGTGGAACTTTTGGGGAGACATTGGACCAATATGGTGTAATTCTAATGCTGCATTGTCATAATTTATGGAACCATGAAGAGCAATTGTGTTATTCAGCTGAACAATGATCCAACAAATACAAGCGACTGCAACTCTAAATGGTTCAAAAGAAACAAAATGGAGGTTTTGGAGTCACCTGACTTGACTGTGATTGAGATATCTGAGCATAACTTTAAACAGGCAGCCCATGCTTGGAAACTATCCACTGTGGTCAAATTAAAGCAATTCTGCAAAGTGTGGGCCAACATTCCTCCACAGCAATGTAAAAAACTCATTGACTGTAATCACAATTGTTTGATAGCAGTTGTTGCCGCCGAAGGAGGCATAACCAGTTAGGTTGAGGAGGCGATTATTTTTTCACACTGGTGATAAGCTTTAGGAATTGGATAACTCTTTAGCTTCAATAAATTATATAATTATTTAACAACTGCGTTAAGTGTCTGCTCACGTTGTCTTTGTCTTATACTGTACTAAAATTGATTGGATGATATGAAACAATTAAATATGACAAATAAACAAAACTAGAAAAAATTGGGAAGGGGGGAAGTACAAACCCAAAACCAGTGAAGTTGGCACGTTATGTAAATCGTAGATAAAAACAGAATACAATGATTTGCAAATCCTTTTCAACTTATATTCAATTGAATACACTGCAAAGACAAGATGTTTAATGTTCAAACTGAGAAACTTTATTTTTTTTTTTTTTGCAAATAATCATTAACTTAGAATTTAAAGGCAGCAACAATTGAAAAAAAAGTAAACCACTGTGTTACATCACCTTTCCTTTTAACGACACTCAGTAAACGTTTGGGAACCAGGAGACCAATTTTGAAGGGTGAACTCTTTCCCATTCTTGCTTGAAAAAGTTGTTCAACAGTCCGGGTCTCCATCCGTATTTTACGCTTCATAATGCGCCAACATTTTCAATGGGAGACAGGTCTGGACTACAGGCAGGCCAGTCTAGTACCCGCACTCTTTTACTACGGAGCCATGCTGTTGTAACACGTGCAGAATGTGGCTTGGCATTGTCTTGCTGAAATAAGCAGGGGCGTCCATGAAAAAGACGTTGCTTGGATGGCAACATATGTTGCTCCAAAACCTGTATGTACCTTTCAGCATTAATGGTGCCTTCACATATGTGTAAGTTGCCCATGCCTTGGGCACTAATACAATACCATCACAGATGCTGGCTTTTGAACTTTGCGCCTATAACAGTCCGGATGGTTCTTTTCCTCTTTGGTCTGGAGGACACGACGTCCACAGTTTCCAAAAACAATTTGAAATGTGGACTCGTCCAGACCACAGAACACTTTTCCACTTTGCATCAGTCAATCTTAGATGAGCTTGGGCCCAGCACGAAGCCGTTCTGGGTGCTGTTGATAAATGGCTTCCTTTTTGTAGAGTTTTAACTTGCACTTGCAGATGTAGCGACGAACTGTAGTTACTGACAGTGGTTTTCTGAAGTGTTCCTGAGCCCATGTGGTGATGTCCTTAACACACTGATGTCGGTTTTTGATGCAGTACCCCCGAGGGATCGAAGGCCACGGGCATTCAATGTTGGTTTTCGCCTTGTCGAGTGATTTCAGATTCTCTGAACCTTTTGACGATATTAACCGTTGATGAAATCCCTAAATTTCTTGCAATAGCTCGTTGAGGAATGTTGTTTTTAAACTGTTCACAATCAGCTCACGATTTGTTCACTAAGACCCTCGCCCCATCCTTGTTTGTGAATGACTGAGCATTTCAGGAAGCTGCTTTTATACCCAATCATGGCACCCACCTGTTCCCAATTAGCCCGCTCACCTGTGGGATGTTCCAAATAAGTGTTTGATGAGCATTCCTCAACTCTCTCAGTCTTTTTTGCCATTTTGCCAGCTTTTTTTTTGAAACATGTTGCAGGCATCAAATTCCAAATGAGCTAATATTTGCAAAAAAATTACAAAGTTTACCTGTTCGAACATTAAGTAACTTGTCTTTGCAGTGTATTCAATTGAATATAGGTTGAAAAGGATTTGGAAATCATTGTATTCTGTTTTTATTTACGATTTACACAACGTGCCAACTTCACTGGTTTTGGGTTTTGTACTTTTTCACAACACTGTCTGCGCAAAATTGTGAGTAATGAGCAACGACCAATGGGGAAAGTACACTCCGCTGGCTGACCAATGATAAAACGTCATCACTCTCTCACTCAGCTTTTGACATCCACAGATGTACGGTGAACAAAAAACAAGGCGGGTACCCATCCCGTATTTCTAAGAAATATCAGCACCTACCAGTGCGACTGGGTCACTGGGTGCCCCAGAATACTTTGGGGTAATGCACACACTAACTGCATCAATGGTGTTCATGAAAAACCCTCCCGTGCGACAGCCCAATCAAAAGTCCCAGCACATGCACACCTGAGGCTGGTCGTCCAATGAGCAGAGACCCATTAACGAGCCCTTCTGCAGCAGCCTGCGGTCTCACGAGCGTTTATGGTCCATCAGATTCCTGTTTTTGTTTACTTAGTGACACGTTGTGTTACCCCTGAAGTGGGGTATCTGGGCGGCCCATCTGCCCCGCCGGGGGGTTTGTGAGAATGTTGTTGACTGACTGGAGGTCACATGAAGGCGGTAAATTAAAAATGATCATCAGGAACATCCCTCCTTCTCACCATCCACCTCTCTCTATCCTCCACTTTCTACAGACCAGCAGCTTAGCAAAACAACCAGGCCCATCACCCGCGACCCACCGGCACAGACTCTCCTCAGTAACCAGATGCTAATCTCCTGCATTCCTTCCCCCTAAATACTTCTGTTTCCTTTGGGAAATTCCAGTTAGTATTTCAGGTGCTTCCAGCAGTATATTACTGAATATTTTTGGTAGAAAACAACTTTAAAAAACTACTTTTCAAGAAAAAAAAAAAGTTTTTATTGACAATAACAGCTGACTGTGCCAGAAAAGCTCGGAAATTTCAAAGCTGATACCTGGCTGATACCATGACTGTTTCGTCATGTGTGAACCTAAAGTATACCGGTATGAAAAAGTACAGAGACATTTACTTTACTATTTCAATCAATTAATGTTCAAGTTCAAAT
Organism: Gymnothorax javanicus; assembly: GCA_029692085.1. NCBI lineage: Eukaryota > Metazoa > Chordata > Actinopteri > Anguilliformes > Muraenidae > Gymnothorax > Gymnothorax javanicus. The sequence continues at coordinate 2,866,952 of CM056198.1, forward strand.
AAAGCTAAAAACAAAAATTGCTTGAGTTTTGTGAGCAATCTATCCTTAGTATGGTTTATGCATAGATAATTCATTGAAATATTGACCACAAATATTGATCATTTTTTGGAAAAATGACATGACTAGCACAAAATAATGTATTCAACAGAAACACAAATGAACAATCAAATCCATACACCACCCAGTTAATCCTATTTGAATGCCAAAAAAAACCTGCCTAAAATAGTTATTTTTCATCAACGTATAAACAAATTCAAAAAGTGCCAAAAGTAAACAAGTCGTTATTACAACGGAGGCATCTCCCCGCCAAATTTGCATGTTGGAATGCATAACATAAACATAACATAATCACCTAATAAAGTTCACAAACCAGAATCACAAATCCGCAGAATAAAGATGATGTGCCCAGTATAGACCCCCAAAATCCAGCTGCCCAGCAGCTCTCCAGCAAAAGACTTTGTATGAGCCTCAGAGTAAGGCCTTTATGCAGCCAATTTAATCTGGCGAGAGGAGGCACCTGAGCTTATTTAAACAAGAATAATCAGAAGATGACGTATCCCCCCGACCTCCGCAATCTAATCCCAGAAATCCCAAAAATATCAAAAGGCACCGGTCTGGGACCTGATTGATATGCACAGTAACTTTTTTTTTATATATAAAAAAAAAAACTGCTTCTGAAACTAAATGATTTCAGATGGACGGACGCACGGACGGACGGACGGACACGCTGATGACTATATCCCCTCGCACTTTGTTATGCCGGAGGGATAATAAAAAGCTACAACGGTCTTCCTGCCTGCGCAAGGGGCTGTGACACTGTCCACCAGAGGGCAGTATACCCATCGCTGTGCTGGCTCCGTAATACTCAGTAAATACTGTTATTCCATTACTGTATTAATAGATGCAGACAGATACTGTCTGAGGATTGTGAGAGCTTATACTGCTCATGCCACTGAATATTTTGGTGACATACGACTGTTTCTGTGGAGGATTTCAGCTCATCCCAGGGTTCTCTGCCGAAATTAACCAGAATGACCCCAGAAACTTCAGAACCTTTATGTGGCACTATCTTATCTCAATTAAAAATGCAGATTGTGGATATGACTTCCTGATCACACAGGTTCATAACAAAAGCCTTAACTGTCAACATTGAACTTTCTCTGTAATCTTCCCCGTAACAAAGCATCTCATTGGTTCCTCATCTCTAGACAGTCAAATTGTTTAATTTTCAACCAATAGCACCACTGCTTGCTGTAAGGCAGATGAGATAAAGAAATCTATATCTTGCAACCAGAGGCCTACAAAATATTTTAAATATATGGGGAATGCGCATGATGCCAGAGAATTCAACTAGCAAATAAAGGGTCCTAAATGACATTAGCGCACTCGACATGTTCTTGAGTCATTATTTATTTATTTATTTTTTTAACACAACACTTTCTCATAACTAGTCAGTTTTTAGGAGGTGTACCTTCACTTTAACTGGTTTTCATTAAAATATCCTGACTGTTGCTTGTGTGTAACTGAGCTGTTGTTGAGCCGTCAACCCACATCTGCATATGAAGCACTTTGGATTTTCATACGTTTTGAGGAGATAAACATTTAAAAATGCTCAATATGATCCTTGATTTTTCCCTTCTTTGAAATGACCCCGCCGGCTGTTTTTGCGCCTCATGAGAGGGTTTGATTGAGTCTGAGACGCCCAGTTTACACACCTTAAGCCCAACGCCTAGTTGAAAGCTCAACTTATGAAAACCAAACATTGGGTGATGAAATATACAGTTAAAAACAGAATATCCCTTTTTGTACCAAAAAAAATGTGTACTGTAAACTTTTAACGGACCAAAAAATGTAAATGTCATTTAATACATGATTTATAAGAAAGAGAAGATTTAAAATTTCAGCTGATTTGCCCCTGGCACAGCTGAGAAAATAAATCCCGTGAAAATCACACCGTGCCCTGCTGGGTATTAATATAACCCAGTACACAGCACAGGAGCCTGAAGCAGCAGGACTAAGCACTCACTGCAGCACTGAATCAAGGACCTGCAACAACATTACCACTGTCCCCCATTAACAGCTCCGGTGTTAATTTTACACCACACAGTGTAAAAATGTCAACGCTGCATACAGGTTAAATGTGGTTAGGCAATTAACAGCTAGAGAGGCCCTCGATCATTAGTTTTAAATATGTGAATGACACTCAGTTCTGCTGGAGGGGTGGGACCGGAGCAGTTTAAACAGGTGTTGTCTCAGGAATACTCAGCCTGCCGCTCAACAGTAAACCCAATCTCCCCGAAGCCCAACAGCTCACCGTCCGATCCTGAAAAGAGCTCAGGTAAAAATAATGATAATAATATAATAAAAATCATGATAGATTTTATTGTCATCAAACAGTAAAATTGTTTGGGATCCAAAAACAAGATAATTAGCCCCTGTTGCTTGGTTCGTGGTGCACCTTGTTTTTCAGAATTCCAGAATGTGCCGCCCTAAAACCATAGGGTTCGGTTTATGGCTTTGCAGTCAAGGTCACTTTGATTTGTTGGAAAAAAATAATTCTGTGCGCACATTACAAGCTAGAAATTTGCAGAATCCAAGATGGGATTCGAACCCTGGCCTTATACATGCACTGTTTATTACTCAAATGCTTTACCAGTCAGCCTAAGGCAAAAATGGCTTTGACTGAGGACAGTGACGGAAAATTAAATCTTCGGAGAGTTAATGTTCACGTTCACCTGCCGCGGCCTGTGCTCTGAACTTCACTGTACATCTCTGTACACTGTACACCAAACCAGCTGAGCTAATGTCTCGCACACCCTACTAAACACAGAGATTACCGTATGTTACCGGGAGGAATTCGAGGTATAATGTGAATGAATGTACAGTATATTCATTTGTATGAATGAATCAATCATCTGAAAAAAATTATGATGCAACCGGAAAGTGTCAGTACATGTCAGAGTAAATGTGGTCGATCTCACCACTCGATCTCACCGCTATCACTCCCCAGGGCCCAGAGTAATGACACTGGCAGGGTGACCGGAGGTGAGCAGGGCTGGGTCTGTGTGTCTGTAGCCCAGACTACAGACCAGGCCCTCCTGCGGAGACAGTGGCTGCTTTGTTCGCCAGGCTCTCTGTCCTTTATCCTCAGGTACACATTCCTGCAGAGCTGTAAGACAGGTTAATGGGTCTGGAATGGAGTGCGACTCATGTAATGGATCGGTAACTATCCAGCACATATATCTGCCCCACACCCAGTGCATGCTGGGATAGGCTCCAGCACAGAGCTTCGGTCGAGTCCAAGCCTTGATGAGTAAAAGCAAGTAGTTTCATAAGAAATACCTGTATTGTACCACTTTCCGTGCACTAAATTGAGATATGGATGCTTGGCTCTACTGAAAGAACACAGAAACAATGCTGGCTTTTACTCTTGGATAAAGCAGGCTGCTTTCAGAATGACTCACAGGTAGATTTAAAATCCCTCAGGAAGCTACAATCGAGTAAGACATTTTAATGAAGTGTCGTGTTTTGAGGAGCTGTTCTGGTCTTGTACTGGGAGATAACTTCCTGAGTCGACAGACTCATGGCACGACCCTCTTTTTCTGTCTGGGGCAGAAATATCTGGGGTTAGGTGGTGTGTTGGGATGTTCAGGGTGTGTCGTAATGACTAATTCAGAATAAAGGCTTCAGTGTTGACCCTATATCTCAAACAGGAAGCGCGGTCTGGAGGCTCTCCTTGCGCGTGTCGCCTGGAATGGCCGACACTAGATTACGGCAGAGCCCCAAATGAGCCAGCAGTGCCAATAACCGAATATGAGGATGACTAACAGTTCCTATTCTGCAACACCATGCATTCACTTTTCTGTTTGCTGAATTTCAATCGCTGTTTTCCGAAGTGAACTATTTGCGAAACGTCAGTTTGCATCTGTGGAAGTGAAGTCAAAATGGCCGAGGTTCCAAAAGATGATGTTTTACAGAACACTCAGGCACGACCGCAGCGTTCCAAACTAATTGCCGAATAGCGAGGTTACTGTATAGTGTTGGCATTGGCTAATGTGTTGAATATTTTAGCACCTTCCAAAGTACCCTCCCAGACTGCATCATACAGCAACTCTTTTGCTGAAAAGGCTCTTTTGAAAGGATGCCTTTGTAAAAACTGCACGTCCGGACTCACCTCAGGAAAGGATGGAAGATTTTCTAACTGCCTCCTGCTTACACACGGTCACAAAAAAAGTTTTTAACCCGCAGAATTGGACAGAAGTACAGTGCATTTGTGGTTTGGAGACTTTAGATTATATTCAATTAAGCATTCATTCAAAGGAGCTGTTTTTAACCTGGAAGATTTTAGACTAGAGGTGCACACTTTATGAGAAAACTATGGCTCAAATTTATTTACTGAATGAGAATAATGATCTGCTGAACTGTCTTCTCATATATATATATATATATATATATATACCTGTATCGCTAATGGTGATTTACAGTGTCTGATGCTAATCACCAGGGAGATTTGCAGACAGTTCGGGAGCGGACATTTGACTTCAGGGAGAACAAAACATGAACACAAATCTGCATTGCAAAATGATTTGTTTTCTGAAACTGTAAGTGCTTTAAGGAACTGCCCACATTCTCATCTTTATCTACTGCCAGTAGTCTGGGGATGAATGAATAAATGCATGAATGAATGAATGAATGAACATTGCATTTATATACTGCTTTTCTGTCAGGAACTCAAAGCACGTTACGGTCATACGGGGAAATCTCACCTCACCACCACCAATGTGCAGCACCCACCAGAGTGATGCACAGCGGCCATTTTGTGCCAGAATACGTGCTGCTATAAGAGATTTTGGCGCTTCTTTGACTGCGAGAAAATGGTTGAGCGAATGAAGTTCACTCATGGAAACAGCGTCAGCTGAGAATTAACCAGGTCTATTAGCACTTTTGAGGTTTTTGAGAAAATCGCTATCGAAAATCCAGAACTTTGTAGTTTCAATTTTTTTTTTTTGGTCAGGCTGCATAGTCTGTTCTTTGAATGACCAGTGCACTGTGTTACTTAAATGAGCCCATCATATCCCTCCTATCTAGGCATATTCCCAGAATTCTGATGCCCAATTTTGCAGATAGACCATCCTAACCTCAGAATTTACAAGGCTGTTCTGCAAATTGCATGTTTTTTAAAAAAAGCGAAGGATCTGGTCTCAAAATGGCCATTTAGAGAAACCATTACATTTTTTAATTTTCATCAAATATGAATCTAGGCAAAGACTACTTTATGGATTACAACTTCTCATTTATTAACACACAACATTTTGGTATAAATCCTACACCGTTAACACACTCGCTCGATAATGTCATTAGGGTCTATACAGAAACATTGTGTGTAAATAAATAAGAAATTCCTATGCATAAACATAATCTTTGCTTAGAATGTCAACTTCTTAATGCAATGAAAAGAAGATGAAATTATTTAACAAAATTATCAATGCAACAGGTTTTAGCATTTTTAATAACTCTTGTGGATTAAAGACAGTACATTATAGAAATCATGTAGAACATACTGAAGCAATTGAAACTTAAAAAACTTAAAATAAAATTAAAATGGAACTTAGCTTGGCATATCATTACAGAATGTAGCAGATTTTTCGATCACATGACCTAGATGCTGTCTTACTATTGGCCAGCATTGGATAGACCTTTCTCATACTCAGGCGAAGCAGGAAATATGAAGTTAGCCTTTGTAACATTGACCTTTGACAGCTATCTACTGCATGAATCAGCAGATCAAGAGCTCAAACTAAACCTTGTTAACTGTGAAAACATTTGACCCATATAACTCAGTTTTGGGAAAATATGCAGATAAACCTTGTTAATTCTCAGCTGACAACAGTTCACTGAGGGAATATGTAAAAGTGAAAACATTCCCCACTCAAATTTCTCAGTCTGTACCATTTTTATGGGAATAAAACAGGGTTGATTTAATTTTCTGTGAAATCAGTGACTTCCTCGATAAAGTCTCCTGTCTGAGCGAATGTCTGGGGGACATGGGGGGGATGAAGGTATCCAGACAAGCCCCAGTCTCTCTGCAGTGGTGGAGGTACAGGAACAGGAGCGGTAGCTGCATTCCTCAGTATCAAACTCCCGGCTCTCTGTGAGAAATGCCTGCTTTGAGCACCGAACCTCAGTGGCTCTTCAGGAATGTCCCGTGGGCCGGGCCGACCGCCTTATCTGATGGGCTTTCAGGGCCAATGCTGCCTGTCCCATTACTGGGCCAAGCGGACCGGTGCAGAGCCCGAGGGCAGCGGGAGGACAGGCGGAGACGGGCGAGCTGGAGGGTCCTGCTTCAGTCGCGAGCGGGAGGATTAGCTGATCTAACACCACCCTGAGAAACATCGCCCTGCCTGACTCCGAATCTTACATAACACACACCGCCATGAGCAACTATCCACCCCAGTGCTAAAAGCACCTCAGTCACAAAAATGCCCGTTTTGCAAAAATTGACTTTGGTAACTATGAAAGATGTTTTCCCATCTTTACCTCAATACATCATCTCAAACCTTTTTCTTTTTAAATGTGTCTCTGTGTTATTAGTGTGTATTTTATAATGGGTGGAAATACCAGTCCATTACATGATGGCCCCATTAAGTTACAGTGTGCACAGTTACTTCACCTCTTTAACTCATGGCAAGTTTTAGACATTGAACTCAAGTTTATAAGTTTTCAAAAGTTAAACAAAATCATCCATTGTATTGACTAACTGCGAGTTGAAACAAAGTTTATCTTCAAGTTGAGTTAGCTCACATTTAGTTAACTCACATTTTGAAGGTAGCCGGTGAACTTTCTTTTAAGTTTAACCAGCCTTAAACGTATTACAGAGTGGCTGCTTTAGGTAAAATCTCAGCCAAAGAGAATCACTCTGGTCACCTGTGGAGCTGCTGCGGAAAAGGATGCTGTGAGCTGTTACTGCGCGGCAGAGCTGACTGAAGTGACATCATCACCAAGACCAGAAAGATCCTTACAATGCCCTCCCTGAGGCTAGTCTCAGTAAATCGCATTGGAAATATGGGACCTTAAAACATATTCAACACAATTAAATGCACATTAGTTTGTCAGAAGTTCACTATTGTTTTTTTTTTCTTCTTTTGTATTACCTTGTATGGGGTTTATCTTGTGTTTAAATGTACTTGTGGCCAAAGGGCACTATTATATGATAATTTAAGTGCAGGTATTGGGAATATAAATAGGCGTAATGGTATATATAACCTTTGTAGCAGGGTTGGCATCGATGTATAAACATGTCCTTCATAAGTGTTCATATTTTTTCTAATTTTAGCCCAACATTTTCAGAATTCTCCATATAATTGCCTACCCACAGGCTTTCTACAATACTGCTTAGACTGTTCTTAAATAATTACAGTTCAATTTCCCCTAGAAACATTGATGTAAAAATTCATGTATTCTGCATTACTGGACACAGGAATGCTCTCTGTAAAACTGTGGCTCCATATAGCCGCACACCACCACAAATCTCCCTCTTTATTGGTTGTTGATAAAAGCTGAGCTACTTAACTCTGTTCTCTACGCTGCCACAAAGGAAAGCAGTGAAAACGGTCTGTAAGAGGCCGCTGAAAGTCGCTCCTCCGATATCCCTCCAGGCTACTGAACCGAGTGACATATGGACTAAATGTGTGGCTGGTTTTGGAAGGTTCTCCAGTAAAAATGAGAAACCTCTGAGATCGTAAGTCGGGGCTTAAATTGCTGGCTGTATGTAACATCCATGGCTGAAAGGCTTTGAGAGTGAGATTCCCTTCTCTGGTAGATGAAGGTTGTCTCGTGGGAAAACAGTCCATGTTACACACTGTGTATCGTCATACCATCTTCAGGTGTTTGACAGAAATGCTTGTCTGACTGCAGAGGAGAGGAAGCAGTTCGTGACGAGCACTAATGCGGCTCTGTCAGATGACTTTATTTTGTTGAAACACATGGAAAGCATTTTGAGGCAACCATTTCTAAAAACCTCCACTAGAATGAAATGTGGTTAAAAAAAAAAAAATTAAAAACAAGATACAAGTGGATAGGTTTGCCAAGTAACATTTGAAAAATATTTCAATTTCAAATAGTGCAACAGCTTAACAAATCAATACACTGGGCACAACCTGGGGAAAAAAAAAAAAAAAAAGCATAAACTGACTATACCTTTTCTTTTGGGAAAAATGATTGACTGTATTTTTATGGTCAAGTTGCCTTTGACTTGAATGGGGAGAGGGGTTGCAAAAACGTACTCTGGAGCCAACTGGGGTGGCGCTATTGAGCAATATCTCACAGCGACACCAGGAGATGCATCTCAATTTTCAGTTGCTCAACCCAATCTCGGAGAACAGGGCCATGCGAAAAAAAAAAAGGTCAGTGGAGTGCTCAGCGTTACCGGCGGAACAGAGCGCGCTCTGTGCGTTTCTCGGCTCTGGGAGGGGGTCAGGGTGGGTTGGGGGGTGCTTATGAAAGGTGTCTCACATCTTTGCAAACGCAGAAACCGCACACTTTTCCTCAGCGCCTTTCCAGGAACACATGTCACCCTGACGTTAGGGAGACGGACATAGACTGCTCTGTACGGCTAACTCAAACCCTCTCACAGCTGTAGGAGTTACATTCCCTATAGCAATGGAAATACATTAAAAATCACTGCGTACACAACCCCTGCACTAACACTGACAGGGAGTACATCTGTACTTTAGGACAAAAGAAAACTTCTCAAGGAGCCAAACGGGCCCTAGGAACTGAAAACAGAAGAGCGGCTGAAATGGTAGCGATCCAAGCTGCTCAAATATCATGAAAGCACAATTTTTTTGACACAGAAAGTCACTTAAGAACAAATTCTTATTTACAAAGATGGCCAAAGAGAAATGCCAAAGAGGACAGTTGTATGTAGGGAGACTGACAGGCATAAACAGGGTGAAGCCCTGGTGCGGTTTTGGGGTTCAGTGCCTTGCCTTTCATTAGCATGAAAATGCAACTAAACCCACAATTATAACTCCAAATGAATCTTGACCGAAGTTCAGTGTTTCCATTGGAGTATTCCTGGATGGCATGTTATTTATTCAGTGCACATGCTTACCACAGGCTTCCCAGCAGAGAGCGCTAGTTTAGAATTACCACAGGCTTCCCAGCAGAGAGCGCTAGTTTAGAAACGGACAATGCTCAAAACACAGCCTGCTAAAACCGATATGACTCTACAGGGGACAAAAATCATCACATCAATAAACACCTGTATATATCAGGATGTCTACAATGGGGGTTCCATCCATGACCCAAATGCTCAAAAAATGTGTTTGAATAATTTTACCTGATTTATTTAGCAATCTTGCCTCACCTGTACTGTACATCTTTATGTATTTCTGAGGGTAATTGGAGCTGTGAGTGTAATTGATAAGTTTAATTAATTTAGCACAACATAATGAGTACTTCGCTTAAAGGTACACTTGAGTATAAATACAAAAAGCTGTGACACAAATCTGTTCACTTTAAATACATCAGAAAATGTTGCTCTGTTGGGCTGAAAGGCTGTATTTTGTCAAGTCGATGCTCGCTGATTTTAATGTGGATCGCACAACATTCTACAGACTGCATGCCTTCGTGTTTATTTGAGATTTATCAGTTTATTTGACAAGGTTAAACCAGATTCCTATAAAAGAACTAGAGTTAAGCCGCTTGCACACTGGACGTGAAACGAATTTTTCGCACGACAGATTTTCAAAGTCAATGCGACAGATTGTACAATCAAAAAGTCAATGCGAAGGCATTGACTTTGAATGTAATCTGTCGTGCGAAAAATTCGTTTCACGTCCAGTGTGCAAGCGGCTTTAGTAAGGGATGATACTGTTCATATGAAGACCTTGTGCTCCATGTTTGTGCAGTGGGAGGAAAGCAGTGCCCCCAGAGGAAATGAACACGGAACACAGGGCAAACACGCAGAAGAATGCCCTGCATTAAGAGCCAGCCCAGCTGAGACTCAAACCCAGAACCTCGTTCTTTGCAGCAGCAGATCTATCATTGAATTAATTCAGCCACCTGAAAATGTGCCATTTCCAATTTTACTTTTCACAGCTTTCATAATTTAGCTTTTCACACATTTATAATTCACACAGGTGACAATGGGACTACATGAGACTGGGTCTAGTTGTTACACTTTTTCTTTTAACGGCTGTAGAATTGACATTATCGGGTTTTTGTTATCAATATGCACTGTAAAGATAGAAAGTTTCTTAGACTACATGACAGATCTGCAGCAACCCCTATATTCTGCATATGCGTAATGCTGGTGAGGAAAAGTCCCGTCACCTGTGACAAACTACCCCATATATGGGGTTGTTTGTTACAGGAGGGGTAGTTTGTTGCAGATTGTGGGGCATTTTGTTACACTAAGAATTTGCTTAAGTGAGACGTGTTTCCCACTTAAGTAGGCAAGTTAAGGGGGATGCCTTACTACTATTATCCCACGAAGCCACAGTAAGGAACCTCTTGAGTCATTCTCTAATGACATTGCCACGGTTTGTTATTCGTTTGTAATTTCGAGGCATCTTTCTGAAATAAAAAAAGGTAGAAAGTCATTCAGTAAGGTAATTTGATCTTGTCCAAGTTTTTACAGGTTTTGGGGCAAGTTCTTAGTGTAACAACTTGGGTGTATCAACTAGTCCATCAGCAACCCTTCGCCATTGTCCCGACATTTTGAAATGTTCCAGTGCAATCTTTACATGGGTGTGTCATGACACAGTGGCTAATGTTTTCCTCTCTCATAATCCAGAAAATTTCGGGTATGAATCAATTACACTTGATGTGAATCAAAATCTCCCAAACACCAAGAAAATTACTTTTTCGAGCATTTTTCTGAAACACTAACCTGCGACTTTCAACGTACGTCCTCCTGTCACGTAAAGACGCGGGTCACCTTCGCGTGGAGCAACAGGAAAAATTAGAGCGCTGTCTGTGTTTTATTATCAGAACTATTTAGAATGTAACAACATGGATGTGTAACAACTAGACCCGGTCTCCCCTACAACTCATCACTAGCAAAATTCTGTTTCCCAGCCATCCAGGCTGCTTTCTTTGGACCAAGAGCATATTTAAGGACACCATGAGGTGAAAGTCATGATAGAATCAGCTCAGATCATGTGACATATAGCTGAGTGAAACAAAATGTTCAGAAGAATCCCTCAATGGGAGGGGAACTGATTTGATTGACACTAAATGCAGACATGCGGTCTGGGCTGAGATGGATTTGAACATGTATGAAAGAGCGATGATTAAAGGGAAATAATCAGCAGGTGGTTCCCATCTTTATTCCTACCCACTGGGACATGATGATATTAGAAGTGAAAAAAAAAAAATCTAAGAAGTGGTTGGAAAAACATTGAATTTGAAAATACAAGTAGTGCCAGTATATTATTTTAAAAATATATACTATGCTTTAACCCTTCAAAGATGATTTTATGTTTTTTTAGAAGTCTTCACTGCTCTGTAACGTTCTGTTTGAAGAGTAGATTTAAAAAATGTTTTGTACAACTTTCCAGGTCAATGTTCTGGACCTCAGTTGCTCGAAGATATCAGCAGTGATTATTACATCAGTGTTTGAATGTTTCAATCAGAAAATTCTACTCACATATTTGTGATTGTGTGCCAGAGAGCCTTGACGCATATTCAAATGGTTATTCAGAATTCCAGTGATCGCCAATACACAAAAAATTCCCGGATGTTGCAATCAAGCCCCATTTCCGATGATTAATGGGATAGTTTGGTGGCCAAGTCACTTCCAGTCTCGCGCAGCTGTGGGGGAAAAGTTGCGTTAGCGTGCATGGTTACAGATACGTGGCCGTACAATTCCCAGTGTAGAAGCTGCATAAATTACCTCCGCCAAACGAAGTTGGCAGGAGGTTATGTGATCGCCGGCGTTTGTTTGTCTGTCTGTCTGTTTGTTTGTTTGTTTGTCTGCAAGATAACTCAAAAAGTTATGAATGGATTTTGATGAAATTTTCAGACAAGGTGGGTATTAGGACAAGGAACAGGTGATTAGATTTTGGCATATCTAGGCCAAAGTACAGCTGAGATATATGCCAAAGTTCAAGATTTCAGGTCTTTCCAATGGGCCAGAGTTCCAATCGCCATGCTTTTGGGTTTTGCTGCCACCTGGCGGAGGTCTGCACTCTCTGAGTGCTTTTCTAGTTCCTCATGCATCCAGTACTTTTTCTTGGCTCGATGTTACTGTTTATATTGCTTTCAGTTTCTCAAGTCCAGCTAAATAGTTGTTGTCATGCCGCTACTCAAGCTGTGCACCGGATGTGTGGCAGTCCCAGAAGTGTAAGAAATTTTAGGCGAAAAAGCCAGTATTTTTTTATGTATTGACAATCCTTTGGATTGAGTAAATTGAGAAAAATTTGAATTTTGCCTGTTGCTGGAAACACACAGCTGAGTGGCGCAGAAATGCTAATGTTATGCTGAGCTCAGAGGCACAAGAAGTCAGTGGGTGTCGCTGTGTAACGGTGATTATTGTCCCTCTGCGTGACGTCCGCACCACACCAGGTCAGGGGCAGCACCTGCACTTCCCTGTCCTGTGATCTTTGACCCCTAGCGCCGCACGGCGCCTCTGGAATGCGAGGCGTGAATGCGTTTTGGGATTCCTCCTCTCCATCGGGACTTCAAACAGCATTGGCGAAGCGCGGCAGCGGGGAACAGAAGGTGGAGTTAAGCTTCGGGCTTCGCTGACGATGCGAAAGCTTTGAGGAGTTTTTCAGCGGCTCGGCGGATGGGTGCAGGATTTACCGCCGCCCCGCCTTGGGTCTGCAGGAACAAAGAGAGAGACAACGAGGTGAGGGGAAGGGGGTGCAATCTTCTGCCTTCATTAAACTCAACTTCTGTTCCTGATTTTGGATTCGCCTGAAGGGAAACAGCAGCTAAAGGAACCTTAAAGGAAAATGCATCTCCTATAGATGAGCCTTTAGTATCACGGTTTCCACTTCAACTTAGAGTCCCTACAGGCTGTTTCACACTCGGTGATGTCAGACGACATAAATGATGCCAGAGAGACAGGAAAAGTGTCACCCGACTGTATCTTATACCTGTGGAATATCTGTAATGTCGCAGACCCTGTCATTGGTTGTCTTATATTTTCACTGGCTAGATGGGCCGACAGTTCAGTGGTTGTCATGAAAATAGACAGTCGGTACTGAAGCATTCGCAAAAATATCACCAGGTTATGAATCAAATACATCATTACCGTGGAGATGACAACTTGTGCCATAGATGTTGTCTGACCCTTTGTTTGGGCATAAAAGTATCTGTGTTCTCCAACGCTGATTTTTATGGCGTATGTTAACACATCTTACAGGTATGGAACGGCCTTTAGGAGGCTGAGGTACTGAGGTGTCTGTGATGCACATATTAATCTAATTCAGCTCCAGAAGTGTGTTTTTTGCTATTTATTTTCCATGGTAAAGTCACCAAGGACTTGCCAGCAACCGGCAAAATAGAAATAAGTCAACAGAAAATATGTCTCCACACTCACTCACTCGATCTTCCATCCTCTAATGACCCAGGTAAACAGGAAGTAAATCGATCTAACCGTGACCCAGTGACTCATGTAACCGTCACTAATGACCAGAAATTATTATGAAATAACTAAACATATCCAGGTTCTGACATTCACTGATTCCCCCTCAGACCTGAAGGTAAAAACCTTAACTGCCTGAAACATTTACGAATCAGGTGACAATAAACTGCAGCAAGACTCGCAAGTATCTGGACAGGCACGCTGGGTAAAAACAGCCTCAAGTCCTACAGGCTTCACTCCATATAGACCTGAATTTAAACTTTAATTTCACATTCAAGTTTGTTGTAAAATTTGTTGGAGAACACTGCCAAAAAGTATTAAAAGTAGTTGTACAAAAAACTGTTTCACCATCCAAATATTTACAGACCTTACAGCCTTCTCTGGCATTTGCTTGATATCTTTTGCTGAGAATTTCAATATTTCTCATCATATGCATCAGTAAATTAATTACCATACTTAAAACCATAATCAATAATCATAATCAGTATCCATATTATGTATGCAGCAGTAACATATATACACACACACACACACACACACACACATACAAGCAGTTCACAGACAGACACACACACATATAAGCAAATCAATTCACACATACATGAACAGCTCACACACACAAGCAGCACGCTTCTGTAGCTTTGATTCGTTAGCAGGCTTCTGTTTAGTAGATTCGAAAACATAATCAGGTGATGTATTTGATTTCTGTAGCTTTGATCAATATTTGTTCAGTAAAATCATTAGTTGTTACTGAAAAACATAAACAGTTGAATCATTTATGTATCTACTTGTATCCTATTCATCTGATGGTAATTTTCCGCTCCTTTTTAGTATATTTCCTTTCATTTTTTCTCATGCTGCAGTATTACACTGGAAGAGGGTTGTTATCTTTTGGCTGCAGTTTTCAAGGGAAGTTGGCAGTGTTTTGGTTTGCCTGTCTCTGGGTTACCTGTGACCCAACTAAAAGTCCTCTGAAGCAAGTAGCCTTGAAGTTGTTGTTTTGCAAAGGATTCCAACTAATGATAAAAAGAGAAAAACAAGTAACATTCAGACACCACATGATTGTACCACTGAAAAATAAGTAAGAAGCTGCCTTTACGTTATTGAACCATTGTAGCGTGAGAGGGCGGAAAAACCATATTTGGAAGATATTTCCTGTGATGAAGGTATAAAAACTGGGTGTGAAAAGCAGAATGGCAGTTCTTCTTGCGGAAAAAGAACTCAGCTTTATATTCATCAATATGCCTCAATAAAGCCTAATTTTCTGAAGAATCTGTCCCTCTCCAATTGCTTGAGGATGGGGGAACCTCATAATATGAAAATATGTCTGAATGAAAACCACAACACTTTCTGTCCAGTTTAATTCATGTATTGCAGAGCCAGTATCTGAATAAGGGACGTGTGTTTACTTCTGTTGAAGCATGTAATCGATGCCAAATTTTGGACACACGCTGCAGAGACAGTAAGAACTGAACTGTAATATTGTGATGCATCTCTTTTTCTCTCAGTATGAAGCAACGAGGACACAGTGGCCTCAAAACGCATCAGTTTTTGTGCCATTAATGGGCATTTTGTTCCCCCATTGTTCAGACATCTTATTTTGGAGACCTCCCTGCATGTCAGACACGCGCTGTGTCGCTGATACTGCTCCTCTCTGTGTGTCCGGTCTGGGTCCTGTTCCGTCCATCCCGTGTGCCAGGACAGACTGCCGGACCTCACACAGGGCACCCAGCGCAGACGAGCCCGGGTCGGAATTCCAGGGACGGAATAAACGGCCGTATTGATAGCCGCCCCTGGAGCAAAGGTAGATTTGGCAGTGTACCGAGCGATGCTGGCACCGGAGATCCGGTCCGGAATGTTAATGGATTCTCTGGCATGCATCGCATACACACACACACACACACACACACACCCCTCCCGTCAGGTAATGTCTCAGGGCTGACGTTCTCCATCATTGTCTGGATTTGCTTCGGTGTCCTAAAGCCTAAACATTCTCCCTGGGGGCGTTTTTAAATCTGCATTTTATTGTCCGGGGTCCAGTTCCACAGCCTGCTCTGTGGTCTGTGTCATCCATTTAACCTGCGCCTCCTGCTTTAGCGGTCCGCAGTTATTTTTCAGTTTGAGCTCTTAGTTCTCGGTTCTCAGATGTACTCATGACTGTCATTCTGATTCTGCAAGAGGTCCATCCATCCATGATCTTACAGGCTATACCCTGTCCCAGCATGCAATGTGAGAGACCGAAACACACCAGATACTCACGCACATACTTATGGGCAATTTAGAGTCTCCAATTAGCCCGGTATGCTTGACTTTGGACCGCGGGAGGAAACCGGAGTACCCGGAGGAAACCTAGGTGAACACGGAGAGAACAAACACGCAGGCAGAACTCCACACAATATATTAAAAAAAACCAGTCTCAGATTTGAGCCTATAACCTTCTTCCTCTGCCACGAAACTGCAAGCCACAGCCCTCAACATGTACATTCTAAGTACTCGAGATTGACTGTGATGAAATTAAGGCTAGAATCTCTACAGAAGGATGCAATAGATGGAATCTGCACAAAGGAGCACAATTTGACACCATAGAAAACAGATAAAATATCAACAAGAACCAGCATCATAGCTAATCTTGGATCCACAGGGATTGAATGAGAAAAGATATTCCACGTGAGGCTGGGTTAGCACAGGTAATGCTGCCCAGCTAGAGACCTCCAGACGGAGTTACGTAAGTTCTCTGAGGCAGGAACGTGAGCCAGGTGTGTGGCAGGCGGGTGCGTGCATGTGCGTGTGCATGTGCGTGTGTGTGTGTGTCTGTATGTCTGTGTGTGTGTGTGTGTGTGTGTGTGTCTGTGTGCGTGTGTGGGAGGGGAGGGGGCGTTGGCATGTGTGAGGACCTCCCTCACTGTGTGCGGGCAGCAGGCAGAAGCTCATGTGATCCCTCCTCCACTCCACCCTCAGATTTCCAGCACTTTCCGTCTGTTTTCTGTCAGAAGCCCCTTCGTGCTGCGCTGCCCAGGAGGTCCGCTGGAGAGAAATGCAATCTGGGTAATCCTGTAGCCTCTCCCTCTGAGAGGGGAAACTCATTGTTTAACACAGTAGCACCTGAGCTCTCGCCCTCAGCCCCTATAGACCAGCACAGGACAGAATCTCAGTCGCTGCAGCTCAAAGACTAAAGCCCAGAACACACAGCTCAATCCTATAGCACTGCCACCGAGCTCCAGCTAAACCGTAGATCTATACCAACATGTCCATGAGAACCCCAGTCCCCAAACAAATCACCCTTCGTTACAGTTTCTCTACAGTTCACTTGACCTGAGCCACACAGAACCGCCCACTGTACCGTCGCACTTCACCTCTTAAACCTGCTCTCGCGGAATCAATAGCTTCTTCACACAGCGTCACAAGCCTGGCTTTTCCATCCCCAAAACATATTTTGTTAACCTTCGTCAGCGAGGGAAAATAAACGTTTATTTCCACCTCATCAAAAACACGCAGTTTCCCCCTCCGCAAAAACACAACCTGTGCTTCTTAAAGGCTCTCTCACAAACCAAGCCACCAATTCAAATGGAGCAACCAACGGTCAGCTTCATTAAACTACAGTTGTTTTGAAGAGAATTTCATCCAAAGCTATTGGCTGTGGATTGGGCTGAGCAGGGGCCAATACTACTGGGCCAATGTGGGCTTATGGGTTTTAATCAAAATGGCCACACTGGGGCTTCAAACAACAACATATTGATTCCACCTTCGAGTCAAATACCCAAGAAACTGTGCTACAGGGTGTCAACAGGTTCCTTCATAGCGAAGCGCTCACTGATCAGGGAAATGCGATAAATAAAGCTGCACACACCAAATACAATCGCATCCTCCATAGTTTGGAGCTAACATCAGTCTAAGCGAGTTGGCCTGCTGAATTTGGGTCGAATCCACTGTTTCTGACATCACAAAAGTCGCTCTTAAGATCTACATCACCATGGTGACAGCGCTTTGGGCGCAGGTGTTGCAGGCTGACCAATCAGCTCCTAGGAAAAAAATGGCACATGCAGTAAAAGCGATTCCTGTTTATGGAAGCAAGAGCTCATCTAGACTAAAATTAAGAAGCAAATCAGAAGCAGCTTTTTGCGTCGCTGCTGGTAAATGTGGTACTAAACTGGCGCCACTCTTTAACACAGCATATTGGGAAGTACATAGATCTGACAGTTCCTGCCGACCAGCTCTGTTGATTCCTGGTGGAGCTGCTCGCTAGAACAAGATGCTGATTCACTGGGGCTGCCATGTGTGATAATGGCTCATGAGCATGAGTACTGGGTACCAAAATTGAGAGAGATGAACGGAATAAAAACTGAATTTGATTATTCTTTTTTGTGGCTAAAAAAGAGAATAGTTCAGTGTAAACAATTTTAGGCCTTCCAAATGTAGACAAAAATAATATTAGTTTTAAATGGCCAAACGTAAGCAGTAGTTTACAATGGGAAAATCTGCTTTTTGGTGTCAGGGCTACACAGGCTGCAGTACCTCTGGTCACCACTAGAGTCTGCCAGCCACAGAGAGAATGAACTCCGGCACTCCTCATGCAGTCTCACATGCAGGTGACCTCTCCGTACCTGCTCCATCTCTCCCGCCCCGCCCCCAGACGACAGGCACGTGCGGAGAGAACGCGGCAGAGACGCCAAGGACCACAAATCCCCTGAAACCCCAGACTCACGCGGGGCGGAGCGGGACCGCGGTCCCGTCTGTGTTATTGCAGCTCGAGTGAGGAAGTTCAGAGCGTCCCGCGTGGAGGTACAGGCCTCAGAGTCTGTTCCAGGAACAGAAGAACAGACTGAACTGCTGCTGTGCTCATTTAACTGCCACAGAAAATAACCAAAGAAATAAAAACCGCACTCAAATGTGTCAACACTTATGGTTTTTCCATATATAATGCTGGTTTTTCCACCGTTTTGAAGGTATATGGGCACATGAGGCTGGAATGTTGGAAATCTTGCCCAGGGTGTTTTTTTTAACAGATGTTCTCCAAATAAAAAATGTACACGTGCGCTCCTCTTCATCACAACTGCGTCTCAACCATAATCGGAGCTGCCCTTACAGAACTGCCCAGAGCTGCAGCTAATCTTCATCTAACTGAACGCTGACCAGTGCTAATCCAAACTCACACCCAGGGCCAGCCAGTGGAGGACAGGGTCATGATCACTGAGTCTGGTTCCTCCCCAGGGCCCTATGCATGGAGGAGGGATAACTTTACCCCCAGATAACGCCTATCCTCCGGATAACTATCCGAGGGATAACTGCGGTGTGCTCTCCGTATGCATGAGTCAAGGATAGTGTAGGGAATAGCTATCCCAGGTTTACACCCAAGCGCTATTTTTAGAAAAGGGGACTCGCTGTGTTTTATAGCATTCATGCGCATTCTGTTTTATAGCAATCTGTACGGGATTCCTCGTGACACACAACACATTTCTCGTTTTTCAGTTGTACAACAAATAGCTATTTTCTGCAATACAGCAGGTGTCAGTTGTTTCACAACTGAAGTGGCAGCGGAAAAGTAACTTTTCTGACACCGAAATCCGTGCTCTTTTGGAGGAAATCTCGGTGGAACGTACAGCGTTGTAACAAACAAAATTAAGACTGAAATTTGGACCCGAATTGCCGCAAAGGTGAACTCATGCGGCTGCGCAGAACGCACTATTTCAGAATTGAAAGGTAAGTGGAAGTCTCTGAAAGCAGCTGTACTTAACAGGCAGCGAGACCAGCGGAATCCGTGGAATAAAGCCACTATCCCCAGTTGAAACTGAGTATAACTTTATCCCCAGATAAGGACCGCGGATAGTGCTATCCCCTCTACATGCATACCACTTAAACCTCGCTATCCGGGGGACAGTCTCTATCCTCAGGATAAGTCACTTATCCTGGCATCATGCATACAGCCCCTGGTCTTTTCTGACTGCAATTAGGGACATTTTCTGTGTGGTTGTTACCTTAGGGTTGGTCTTGTATGAGCTAAGGTTGGAGTTCTTCCTTATGCAACTGACAGTTCTTTCTGAAATACTCTGTGTATATAAAACTCGGTTTTAATTTGAAACAGCGAAACTCGAGCAAAATATCCACCCACAGTGTGCAGTCAGACTATTGCAGACGCTAACCTTGTAAAAATGAGCTTGTCGCCAAATCTGTATAGACCGCAGCAACACAAAGTCATTATTAAGTGAAAACCTAAATGCTGGAATGTTTAAAGTAAGAGTGGAATCCCCTTATTTTAATAGACATATGGCTATATAACGTTCTATAAAGTTTTATGTGAGTTTATATAGTTCTCGAGCCATGAAAGAGCAGGCAGCTGAGTCTGAGATGCTCGGGTAGGGAATGTGGGGATGGAAACAGAAGCGCTGGCCTCTTACACTGGATACCCTCAGCTCCTGCTCTCTATCAGGAAGGAGCTGCTATACGGCCCACAGCGAGTGAGACATTAGACACACAAGGAGTCCCGCTACGAGAGGCGACGCATCGGGGAATTCTTACCGCTCCGTCTGACCGCTGCACTGGGGTCGGCGAAGGAACCAGACCCACTTTTACTGCGCTAGGGCTTCTGTGCTGCGCTCTTAATGTTCTTCTGTGATGAAACACTTCCTGACAGAGAACATAAACGAGCGTTATTGGGCCGCACCTCAATAGTGTAGCAAGAACAACACAATTGAATACAAACACACCATAGAAACTGCCACTGTTCCAATTTTATGTCATCAAAATTCATTGTTAATCATAATTTGAGATAATGTTTGTGGATAATAATGTGCTCAGATGTGCAGCAGGGCGATCGGCTGAATTGAGCCCGAAGCCCAGAGGAACCAATAATGTATAACTGAGGTGAACTGGTGGGATATAGCTACTCTGTTCCTTATGTTGCAATAACAGGTAAGTGAAGGAAAAAGACTTTATTCATTTAATTTGTAAAACAGTGCAGTTGTCTGGTAACTTTTTTACGGGTTGTGGTAAGAGGCCTAAGTGCTTAAAATTTTGTTTTAATGAGAAACTGCAGGTACATCCAACTACCAGTGTGTACAGAGCAGCGAAAGGCCAATTCCAAGAAACTTCTGGGTGATTCATGAAGTCTCCGGCAGACTGGTGCTCCCTATCCTGAGGTTTACTCACCAAAAAAACGGTGTCCCTTCCTCCCTATTAGAACACATTACTGATTGGACCTTACTGGACTCAGCAGTGGAGCACCATTGCTGTTCTATTTTGACATACACTTCTTCCAGGTTGTCCTTAAGCCTCTGATCTGTAAAATTGAATTACTCGAGACATACATTTCCAGTACCTGTCGGAAATCGATTAAAACTAAGACATTAATATAGCCTAATGGGCAGTAGGCTCATTGCAAAACAAACAAAATACAACTACAGCAACTCATGTCGGGTTCTGACTAATAATTTCAGAAACACTGCCTGAGACTAAGAATGGAAGTGACAGTGTTATTATCCTCAAGTAAAGATCTTTGTATTACGCTTCAGACCAGGAGGCAGAGTACAATCCAACTGGTGGTTTTAATGACAGGTTATACGGCATTTCGGGGACGGAACCCCAGGGGAGGAGGTGGGGACGGAACCCCGAAATAGGATAGTACAGTTCAGTACAGATGTAGTTGGAGAAGCTGGGCTGTCAAGTGCCGGCCAGTGGTTTCCATGATAGCAGCCAGGTGGAGTGCAGACTTCGCCAGGGCTGACCTGTCCCACAGGAGGATGGAGTAACTTGAGGGGAACTTGGTTCCAACCCTCATGACCATAGAAGGATTGGGAGCTTGTCTCTAACAAACTGGACAGAGGAACATATTTGGAAGGGTTAACATGAGTGTAGTCCCAATACTGGACAATTAGGCTTGGGAGCTTGTTCCTGTGAAACTGGATTGGTCAAATGACTTGAGCCGGGGTAACTTGAGTCAGTCCCAATCCTGGACCCTGAGTTAGCGTAGAAGCTTGTTTGAGTTAACAGAGTAAAGAAGAAAGCTTCCAGAAATAGCTGTCATTAAAGTACGCATTATACTTAATAAAGCCGAAGAGTTTCCAGTAGGAATACTGGCTGGTTGTGAACACAAAAGGCTAATTGCAATCCAGCCACTTGCAGCACAAAGCAGAGGGCTTAAATACTTGTCACGTGGTCTTTAGAGAATAACCAGCCAATGAGACAGCTGAGGAGGGGCAAACACGCAAGATGTAAACCAATCAAAGGAGACATACTTTAGACATGCCAGCTGCTGAATAGAAAGGGACACAGAAGGCATTCACACGGAGGTTGTGTGCACTTTAATAAAACTGAGGGATGGAAAATGGTTTGATGTGTGTGATGTGTGTGAAACTGTGGGAAAAGTCTGCAGCTTCTCCAATCTGACGGCAGGACAGGTTACGTCTGTGTTCCTCACCTGGCTCTGGATAATGAGTCTGACAGCCAATGCAGGGACACAGTCAGGCGGGCAGGAGGCATGGAACATTATGCTTTTGTATCCCTCCAATTTCCGCATATCTGACATTACCGAGTGTCGGAGCGCCAAGCGGCTCTGGGCACGGGTGTTTTTTGGTGACGGGAGGTGAGTCAGCGGCCAGAGGCAGATCCTGCCAGCTCCAGCGCGCCCCAGAAGATTCTGGCTGAGGTAAACACGGGTTCACTTTCTCTTCACGTTCTCCTGCAGCTGACAACGGTCTCGCACGTGGCGTCGAGTTTTGAGAGTTCTGTACACGCTCAATTCAGACCTCTCCTTGTGCTGGTGCCAGCATAGGGAGCCTGTGCAAACTCATGCTCTGAACCACAGAAGGGTGTAGGAATGGTTCTGAACCACTGATCACACATAAGAGCGTAGGAATGGTACTGAATCACTGATCATGGTAATGGTACTGAATCACTGATCACACATAAGGCGTGGGACTGGTACTGAATCACTGTCACACACAAGGGCGTGAATGGTACCACTGATCACACATAAGGGCATAGGACTGGTACTGAATCACTGATCACACATAAGGGCGTAGGAATGGTACTGAATCATCTGATGGTTCTGAACACTGATAACATAAGGGCATAAGAATGGTACTGAATCACTGATCACACATAAGGGCGTAGGAATGGTACTGAATCACTGATCACACATAAGGGGAATGGTACTGTACATAAGGAATGGTTCTGAACCACTGATCACACATAAGGGCATAAGAATGGTACTGAATCACTGATCACACATAAGATCAGAATGGTACTGAATCACTGATCACATAATCACTGATCACACATAAGGGCATAGGAATGGTACTGAATCACTGATCACACATAAGGCGTAGGAATGGTACTGAATCACTGATCACACATAAGGGGCATAAATGGTACTGAATCACTGATCACACATAAGGGCATAGGAATGGTAAATCACTGGTACTGAATCACTGATCACATAAGGGCAAGAATGGTACTGAATCACTGATCAAGGGCATAGAATGGTACTGAATCACTGATCAATGGTACTGAATCACTGATCACACATAAGGCGTAGAATGGTACTGAATCACTGATCACACATAAGGGCATAGGAATGGTACTGAATCACTGATCACACATAAGGGCGTAAGAATGGTACTGAATCACTGATCACACATAAGGGCATAGGAATGGTACTGAATCACTGATCACACATAAGGGCGTAGGAATGGTACTGAATCACTGATCACACATAAGGGCGTAGGAATGGTACTGAATCACTGATCACACATAAGGGCGTAGGAATGGTACTGAATCACTGATCACACATAAGGGCGTAGGAATGGTACTGAATCACTGATCACACATAAGTGCATAGGAATGGTACTGAATCACTGATCACAATAAGGTACTGAATCACTGACTGATCACACATAAGGGCATAGGAATGGTACTGAATCACTGATCACACATAAGGGCGTAAGAATGGTACTGAATCACTGATCACACATAAGGGCATAGGTATGGTACTGAATCACTGATCACACATAAGGGCATAAGAATGGTACTGAATCACTGATCACACATAAGGGCGTAGGAATGGTACTGAATCACTGATCACACATAAGGGCGTAAGAATGGTACTGAATCACTGATCACACATAAGGGCATAGGTATGGTACTGAATCACTGATCACACATAAGGGCGTAGGAATGGTACTGAATCACTGATCACACATAAGGGCATAGGTATGGCACTGAATCACTGATCACACATAAGTGCGTAGGAATGGTACTGAATCACTGATCACACATAAGGTATGGCTGAATCACTGATCACACATAAGTGCAAGAATGGTACTGAATCACTGAATGGTACTGAATCATATCACACATAAGGGCGTAGGAATGGTACTGAATCACTGATCACACATAAGGGCATAGGTATGGTACTGAATCACTGATCACACATAAGTGCGTAGGAATGGTACTGAATCACTGATCACACATAAGGGCGTAAGAATGGTACTGAATCACTGATCACACATAAGGGCGTAAGAATGGTACTGAATCACTGATCACACATAAGGGCGTAGGAATGGTACTGAATCACTGATCACACATAAGGGCGTAGGAATGGTACTGAATCACTGATCACACATAAGGGCGTAGGAATGGTACTGAATCACTGATCACACATAAGGGCGTAAGAATGGTACTGAATCACTGATCACACATAAGGGCGTAGGAATGGTACTGAATCACTGATCACACATAAGGGCATAAGAATGGTATTGAATCACTGATCACACATAAGGGCGTAGGAATGGTACTGAATCACTGATCACACATAAGGGCGTAAGAATGGTACTGAATCACTGATCACACATAAGGGCATAGGTATGGTACTGAATCACTGATCACACATAAGGGCATAAGAATGGTATTGAATCACTGATCACACATAAGGGCTTAGGAATGGTACTGAATCACTGATCACACATAAGGGCGTAAGAATGGTACTGAATCACTGATCACACATAAGGGCGTAGGAATGGTACTGAATCACTGATCACACATAAGGGCATAGGTATGGCACTGAATCACTGATCACACATAAGGGCGTAAGAATGGTACTGAATCACTGATCACACATAAGGGCGTAGGAATGGTACTGAATCACTGATCACACATAAGGGCGTAGGAATGGTACTGAATCACTGATCACACATAAGGGCGTAGGAATGGTTCAGAGCCAAAAGTGTGTAGGAATGGTTTTGATGTGCCTGTGTGTGTGGGGTGGAAGGTCGAGGGGAAGTTCAGTTACAGGAGAAGATGACTGATGTTACAGTGTTTTTGGAAACAGTGGCATCACTGGGGTAGCAAGTCCCTCCCCATCCAGTCTCACCCAATCAGCTGCAGGAGATATTGCCCTGTTCCATCGATCCAACAGCATTTGAGCTTCTTTTGAATCGCTTGATTTCAGCAGTCATGTTAAAACAATGTGTCAGCATAACAACTTTGACCGGACTCATAATGGAAGAGTTCAAGTCAGTACCATATCATTACAAGACACCGCTTTCAGCTCTCTGGCCAGTTTAAAACCACCCATCCATAAATCCATCCATTCATTATCTAGTGTGCTTATTCCTGATGGGATTAGCAGGCAATTAGGAGTCTCCAAATAGCTTGGCATGAATCTCTTTTTATTATGTTGGGAAACCAGAGTAACACTGGGAAAACATGCTAACTCCACGCAGTAAGGCTCCAGGCTGGATCTCTGTGAGACAACAGCACCCACTCAACCATCATTCTGCCCACAGGGGTGAATCTGTCTGGTAATTTAAGGACACAAGCGTACGCCTCCCCTCTGTACAATCAGGCTGATGCTACAGGAAGGCAAAATGAACTCAATTCAAATTCAATCCACTGTTGCAGACCCACAAAACGTCATTGCGTGTTTAAATTTAATTTAATGCCAGGGCTCCACATCTCCAGGATGGTGGCTTTTTGGAAACGCTCCCAGAAAAAATGCCTTGAAGGAGAGAAATCAACAGAAATTACAATCTGCGATTTCCAAAATGACAGTGAAACCTTTATTTGAACCAGGTGCTGCCAGCGAATGAAGGCTCATAAGCGAAATGACCCCAGTCAGTCACACAGAGGTAAGGTCAGCACGAGGAAGAGGATGCTGTAAACATTTCCGCCAAAACCCCGATATTCCTGAGCCAAGAAGCTCAATCATTGCTCAGTCTTTACTCTGCAGTTTTAGATTTGTAATTAAAGCAAAAACAAATGCCAGGTCTCCTCTGTTATTAGATTAAATGTTTACAAATTTTTTGTTTTCCCCTGAAGAATTTCCTGACGCATTTCCAGCATCATAACCCTATTTCAGGGGAGGATCATGTTGTGTTGTTTCTAATTGTCTGGTCTGGTGTAACGACGTGTGACAATGAAAATCAAGATAGGCATCATAACGTGCAGGAATGAGAAAAAAGTCAAATATAGTACATCGATCAACGTAAATCATTGCTTAAAACGTCCTCAGATAAACTCTAGTTAACAGCAATAAGACAAAACAAAGCAGTGTTTATATCAGCAATCGCACAGATGAAAATGGTTGATGGCCAAAGACTTATCTCCTGTATGAGGGAAACCCTAAACACCTTTCAGACAGATCAGAACAGGCAGGAAATAATCAGATCCCCTGCCCAGCGGTGGCTGATATCAGGCCTGGAAACAAAACACGGTGGAGGGATGGAGAGATGGACAGGACGACGGATGTAAGTATGAAAAGGCACATCTTCACAATAAGATGTTGTTCACAACATGTAAATGTAAAGCTACTGACTGTGCTGTGTAAATAGGTTATGGGTTTTGGCTCATTTGAGGTGGGATCATTGTATTAGATGGGGTCACGCGAATCTCTTGTGCTGGATTTTAGCTTTTCTCTCTGGTGTCCCCTCTAGAGAGTGAAATTATGAGTGAGATATTTAGTGAGTGAATGATTTGGTACAGCAAGCTCTCCAAACCTTCTTCCATTCCTACTGCCCTCCTCATTACAAGTAAACATGTCCTAGTGGCTCATTGTCAATCCTGCATACGGGCTGCAGGATTGAGAAATACAGAACCATTTAGGAGTTTTGGCCCAGAGAAGAAGTATGATGGACAGACGGACATGCGGAGGGACCGCACTCATTCCTACATCCCCATCCAGTTGGTGACGGGGAATAACTCTCCGGAAGGCTAATTTTGGTGTGACTGAAGTCAGAGGACGTCACGTATAGAAATACAAGTTTATATTACAAGCGGCAAACCGTTATACACTGTAAAACAGAATAGCCAGCGTACAGGATGCCAAAAAGTACATAGAGGAGCCCACAGAGTTCTGGAAAAAGGCGCAATCTGTCCGCAAGGCATTTTTCCAGAGCTCCGCTGGCTCTTGTACTGGACTTCATGTACCTGCCTCTTCTTCTTGTACTTTCTGGCGAAGCAGAAAATCCCAGTGATCACACAGGCACAGCAGCGCAGATAAGAGCCATACCCAGATGGCTGTGGCAAAGTTCTCTGCCGCTCCATACAGAATGTTCTGTTTAGGGACACCAGGTGGACAGGTGCTCGACTCGCTCTTTCATGGGCGCGAGACCATTTACTGAACTATGAGGACATGCATTCAGCACAGCAGGGCTTTTCCCAAATAAACAAAAAGTTTCAAAACAACCGTAGAGGAGCATTCTTCAGAATGTGCAGGAATTCAGCCCTTGGAGGGATAATTCAAAAACAGTGACTGTGTTTGGCTACCCGGAATCTGCACTTTTGTTTGTTTATTTCAGTGTAATGAAACAGCCATCTTTTAGTCTGCCAGCAGTTTGCATGGCACAGACGCACGGAAACAACCGCACAAGCGTATTTTCGAAAGGTTAACACGGAAACTTTTCTTATTTACCCAGATGAAGATGACAGCTGCAATCTGGGAAAGAAAATCAAAAACAAAATATGTTTTTGAGTCTGAATATGATTTTGAGCATATAACAACATTCCACTAGATTAACAGGGCTTGACAGGAAAGCTCGTCCTCTGATCATCATCCATATTTTCCCTTAATATACTGGACAAAGAAAGTTAGGGATCACTCTGATTTTTAATATTGAAATATGATATGGAACATAATTTGAACTATCAAATATTTCAAATTCGAAAATTGGGGTGATCCCTAATTTTCTTTGTCCAGTATAAATGAAATCATCATTTAAAAACTGCACTTTGTATTTCCTCAGGTCATCTTAGTCAAATATTAAAATTTGTTTGATGATCTGAAACATTTAAGTGTGACAAACATGCAAAAAAAAATAAAATAAAATAATAAGAAATCAAGAACGGGCCAAATACTTTTTCATAGCACTGTACACCCCTGTTCACCCAGCTTCTTGTCATGAAGCCTTAGAATAGCTGAGGAGTGCTGAATGTTGTGTACTGATTCCTGTCCTCTGCTAGAATTCCTGTTGGTGTTAGACTGTGTTACAGTCTTATTCGATAATTGTACCTGTGCGTTATTCTCCTGTGTGAAATCCTGTTTGCTTCACATCTGAATCCTCTACTCTCATTATTATACCGATGCCCACCTTCCAGTGCACCAGTCATCACAAATACTCTCGACAGCAGGGTCTTCAATTGAATAAAACAATTCTCTAATAACATGGGAAACAAGTATATTTCATAAATGTGTAAAAATCATATTTTTACACCAAACTTTATTTCTTTTGACACCCCGGGAAATTAGTTTTACATTTCTCTTGATTTCATCAGGTATTGGTGGGCATGGTCATCATTAAACATATGGCTGTTGATGGTCCAGCCGTCTTCGACAAACATCCTTTCATGTGTGTTCAGTCAAAACTCATCGCTGTCCAAAACGAACGTCCTCTTTTCATGCCAATTAAATCACCTCCCTTTCTTCAGAGTATTTTGCCAATAGATTTGTTTTTCTCGGTTTTTGGTCAAACTGCAGAACTTTTCCTCTACTCTAACCTCCTTCAGAGGTGCCTTTAATCAGTTACCGCTCGCGCCATATCCAGAGACGCAATATTAGTCGATGAATTTAATCCAGATTGAGTAACTTCTCTGGATAAAAGCACTTTTTCCATGAATTCAGAACCAACTCAGCTGCACATCTTGGGTAGAAACCCAACACTGCTGCTGATCTGCTAGGCTTCATTTAGAGCAAACAGCACATGACTGAGAGTCAGATTTATGGCCGAGGCTGATTTTATCTGGCTGGTATCACAGTGAAATGCTCAGTATCGAATATGACCAAACACGGTACATATGGGGTCCTTTTGTGATCCAGGTCACGACCAACAGTAATGAGCTCATATGCGGTGACAAAATGACTGTTAATCTCATGATCTTCAGCTTGTTTTGATATATTTTTACTTCGTCAGGAAGAAAAGAAAATATCTCACACTGACCAACAGAATCAATGCTTGTTATTGACATGACGTGGATTAATTCTTTATTGTTTAACAACACTTTCCACTATCTCATGTCAACATACAATTCATTCAGACCAAAGGGGCAATTTAGAGTCTCCAATAAGCCTAGCATGCATGTCTTTGGGAGGAAGTGCACGCAAAAGAGGGGAGAACATGATAACCCCACACAGAAAGGCCCCAGGCCAATTTCGAACCCGCAGCCTTCTTGCTGTGATGTGATAGAGCTAACCAATGCGCCACCGTACATAATAGTTCCTATTATGTATCCTGCTACTGGAAGCAAGCTCACAGTCAGTATACACATTAAAATATGTGTAAGAGATGTCATCATGCATGCTACTTGGATATGATGTTATGTAAGCTTCATTGTTGTGCAAATAGAAAGGAGTTTGCCTTTGATGCTATTTGAGGGTAAAGCAGAGTATTCAATACACATGTTAACCTTTATCACCCCATCAACTACACCACTGGGCAATAAAATATTATTTTCCTGCATCTGTTTAACATGATAGTTTCCCAAATGAGTGGAAAATATTTTATATTCACAGTAATTGAGCTAGCAAGCATGACTGCATGTAGTTGCCTAACTGCTCAGAGAAATTTAGCTCTGGAAAACTTTCCGTTCCTCATCTTAGTGAAATATATTGCTCTTCAGTGGAATTAAAACCACTTTCTAATAAAACTGGAGCAATCTTCCACTTAAGTTCATTACCATATGCAGGCTGTGAATGCCTCTTGTAAATTCCTTAAATGACCAAAATAATTTACTGACTACAGCAATGTGTGGAAATAAACATGAGGAATTTCACCATATGTTCCCAGATTTTAGCATCTGGGTTTTTCCTTATCAGTGTACAAGAAAATATATTTTGTGTCCTGATTCATCCAAACTTGTTTCCATCGTTGACCCTGAGCAGTGAGGCTCCATGGAGTCGGTCCTCCTGCCGGACTCACTATATCTGTGACTCATACGAATCAATAAGGCTATCAGGAATGATTATTCTGCAAGCCTGAAATGCTAAAGTCGAGATCTGTTTTATCTTGGATCTCGATGAACCTCATTTTTATCAGCTGATAGTCTAAACCCACCAAACTGATGATGAAGCCATTGCCCTTTTAGCGGATCATGAAATTGTGTTGACAGCTTATGTAGTGAGTGACTTTACGGCTTCTTTCACAGATAAAAAGATCCTGAGCGACTCATGAATCAATATTTTCTGAATCAGAACCAGGAAATAACCAGACAAAACACATTCTCGTTGACTGCTGAACAGAATGATTTATTTGGCTACGGCTGCACAGGAATGGCCCTGTTAGATCTATTAAAACTGCAATTTGTTGTTCTGCAGTAGCAGTTTCCGTGCCATTTAAGTCAATGATGATCACCTCACTTTTTCCTGGAAATGTCATATCATCGCAAATCACTTCTCTGCACTTCCCTGCTTTTCTTTCTAGAGGGACAAAGTAAATAACCATGTAGACACACCTCTTTCTCTTCAGCCTTCGAACTTAAATGCAGTGCATCCTAAGATTCCAGTCTGCGAACCTCTAGGGTGTCATACTCAGTCTATCAGTGATTAAGAAAAGGCAAAAGAGTGACGTTTAACAGCCTTACCCCTCGAGTACACAGTAAATAAGCAGTAATAGATGCGAGCTTAAGGTTTAGGAAATAAGCCCTCAGAAGACCGCTTTTCTAATTCAGTCTTGCAGCAGGAAGAGAAAAATCTGATCTGTTTCCATGATAATTAAGCAAATTTTGGTTATTCATCAAATAAAGGACAAATAAAGTTGTCTGATTCTGATTCTGATTCTGGATCTCCAGTGTTGGCTCTCAGAAAGCACTTTACCTACATTGTAGATGAATGAAATTTTGTGTGTGTATTTGCTAATAGTCATGACCTTATAATTGGGATCGACAAATGGGATTCCATGGTAGTGAGGGATATTAATGACAATGTCATCTTATTAGAGAATGCTAAACCTCGTGAAACATTAGCGTTGAATAAGACTGGACTACAAATCCACACGTGCATCTGTATTGATCCAGAACTGTCCACACATCTGCCGTGTGTCACCTTCAAGAACAAGAGAGATTAGTTTTAAGTGAAGAATCAACACTGTGATTAGGCTCCTAACGACAAATTCTAGGACATAAAGCCAACTAAAAGCCTGTATATAAAAATATAGAAGGATGTTAAAAGCCCCAGACTGTAGAGTAAACCATCTAATGCAAACCTGTTGTCCTTCACCACATGATAGTCTCAATCACTAAGTGCTTTGGTGTTCGTACTCCTCGCACAGTAGCTGGTCGGGTTGCCATGTTTTCATAAGTGTGGCTGTACATTTAACTCAGCAGGCTGTGAGGGGTACATCTCATCAGTCTCCTTTAGTTCTTCAGATCAGCCTGGCGACCAGCCGCACTGCTTTCCACAGGAAAAACAGAGGCCGATTTTCAGGCGTAAAACTGAGTCAATATTAGGGTCTGTTTCTACTGCTCCTACAAAATCACCAGATGAGTACGACTTAAGAATGGCATTCCAGTGCAAAACAAAATAAATATCAGTCCAGAGGACAGTCCGTCGCTTTTGTCGCTCACAAAGTGCCCGCTTATCCAACCGCCGACTCCCCGCAGTCACTGCTCGTAAATCTGGACACAATTAAATGCCACAAATTTTCTGTAAAATGCATTTTTTGGCAACGGGAGAGTAAATCGCTCAGAGCGCTGGCAACTGAGGCAAAAATCATGATTCACTCATGTGAATATAATCTGAAAACCATGAGCATCTGAAGAGTCGACATTCTGGAACGTTTTTCTTTTCAAAAATTATTAGTCATTATTTGAGAATGTGATCGTTTTCCATTGCCAGTTTTCATTGTTGGATCAGTATAAGAGTGTTCAGTGAAGAAAATTCTAATCATGTTTGGGCTCTTTCACTTTAAAGAGTTAACCAAAATATGTATCAGCAAGTGTCTAGTCTATTATCCTTGGCCCATATTAAAGGTTCTCTCACACCTGACTTGGTGCTTGTGTGCTTTTTCCATGATAGGGGAGACTGGGGTCCAATGAGCCATAGGGACCAATGAGCCATATCACTATTTTGCAATCAATCGATGACAGAGCTGCTTAAAATAGGCAAAATATTTGACCATTGACTGATGACTCATGGGGATAAATGAGCCATATCACTATTTTGCCTATTTTAAACACCTTTGGCATCGATTGATCGCAAAATAGTGATATGGCTCATTGGTCCCCATGGCTCATCGGGCCCCAGTCTCCCCTAATGTATTTATGGAGGGTCTGGGTTCCATGAAGCAGTCAGATGGAAAAAACTGTTGTCAGTGTCCAGATTCCATTTTCACAGCTAGAAACGTCATATTACAGAGACTTAAAAAATAACATCTACACAATTTGGAAAAGTGCAGACAATCAGCGGCATGTCCTAAAATTTTTTGCCATAGCAGAGCATGTATGTATTAACATAAGCGCGCCTTGTGAATCGACCAGGATTTGAAGGGTCTTTTTAGTTCCTCAGACTGATAAATAACATTACATAACTGACCCATCCAAAGCCAGGAATATGGACAGATCATTTTATTTAGCCGTTAGAACATTGGCCACTTCAGCTCTCAGTCAAATCCTCAAACGTTAAGCGGATAAAAACACCAACTGCAAACTCACAACAAAAAGTTAGCAGCTGAAGTCATGCCACAACATTAAGCAGCTAAACTCACATCACAACAATTAACGTTAACAACTAAAGTCATGTCATAACATTTAACAGCTAAACTCACATCACTGCATTTAACGTTAGCAGCTAAGGTCACATCACAACACTTAGCTGCTAAACTCGTATCACAACATTTAATATTAGCAGCTAAACACATATCACAACATTTAGCATTATTAGCTATACTCACATCACAACAATTAGCAGCAAAACTCATATCACAACATTTAACATTAGCAGCTAAAGTCACATCACAACACTTAGCTGCTAAACTCATATCACAACATTTAATATTAGCTGCTAACTCACATCACAACATTTAGCAGCTAAACTCACATCACAACATTTAACATAAGCAGCTAAAGTCACATCACAACACTTAGCTGCTAAACTCATATCACAACATTTAATATTAGCTGCTAAACTCACATCACAACATTTAGCAGCTAAACTCACATCACAACATTTAACATAAGCTGCTAAACTCACATCACAACATTTAACATAAGCAGCTAAACTCACATTACGACATTTAGCAGCCAAGAAGTTCTGCTATTTTTTCAGATTACCTTCCTTTTCATTTTGCACACACTGGCCTGCTCCAATACAGCAGACTTTACCCTCGGGGATCAGGACGATCACAATATTTACAGCAATAAATGAATGCACCCCACATTCATCAACACTCAAACCTTAGCTAACTTATTGTTCGCCGAATATACTCTATAGTTTCTGTTAGCAATTATAAAGCGTAATATGCTCTTTTGAACATACCTTTTTCGTTAGTAGTGAACAGACACCATGACCGGGGAACCAAGCCCAAGTCACTGAAAATGCCGTGGCACAAATACAGTGATACAGCTTCATGTTCGCCGGCATGTTGAATTTCAGTCACACACCACCACCTCTGATCATTAACTTATGTTGCCTGAAATTCTCTGCTGACAGGTTATTCAAAATTGTCTGTTAGTTAATATAGTTAAAAGTTAGGCCAATTGAATGTGCTCCACATTAACACATTTTTACTTCCTTCCAGTGGAAGGAGAGCCAGAGAGTCCATAAATACGTAAATGTACAGCTGAATGCCAGCACACGCCAACAAAATTTGATCAACCATTCTGTAAAAGAGCTTCTGAAGAATTTAGAAACAGTCCTAAACTTCATCATGGAGCTTAATTTGCAAGATGTTAAAAATGTGATCACTCTGTAAGAGACATTTATAAGGCAAATTGAAAGATGGTTCTACCAGTAAAAGTTGCTTGAGACTCTTGGACATGAGGTGGAGTTCTCCAAATGGAGCCCAGTCTTATCTCGACGCATCATATATTGACGCTATCTGACCAAGCATTGATATACAACGCAAAAGGACGCTTTTGATGTCCTTACTTGATGCCAGTTTAAAATGAACCCTACCCCCAACCCCTAACCATTAACCTAAACCCTAAACCCTGAGCGTCAAATGAAGATGCTAAAAGCTTCCTTTTGCGTCGCATATCGATACTTGGTCAGTTAGCATCACTATATGACAAGTCGGGATGAAAATGTGTTGCCAAATGATTGAAATTCCGCCAAAATAAATTTGGAAATAACATGCATCCAGGCACCAATGCACACAAGCATGGGCATGTTCCCTAACACACACATGCACACACACACACACACACAGAAGAAAAACATCTGGAGGTAACTCATCTGGATTTTTAGTCATCGCCTCAACTAAAACAATTTCTCACAATCATTATCAGTGATAGAAAATGGAGGAAAGATTGCTGGTGTCTCTATGGACACATTCAATATCCACACGCAGGAGAAAATGCCCACTCACTTCCTTATTGGCTCCAAACGGCAATAACTATTGGACAACTGTTTTCTTTAAATGCTTACATATGCTAAAGAGATAATCTGGCGAGAGTTGTTTGCTGGAGGCCACATTTAAACCACAGAAATATAAATTATATTTACTTTAATTTCCTCTCTCTGGGGGCCTCTAACCTGTAACAGGAACCTGTCTGCAGACCTATTGGAGGTCTTTAAATACTGGATGAAAATTTTGGCCCAGGTAGTTTAAAAACGATGCAGGCTCACTGAAAGCAGCGAGTGGCTTTAATTTGCAGACATCTGCATGCAGAAGCGAGTGAGTGGGAATGTGTACACAGTCCAAGTGTTCAGGCAGCAGACTTTATTTGTTTCTCGAAGCGCAAAGCTGATCTCTGATTGGTTTGCTTGAGAATGTGAGTCCCTGCCATTTCGGGGGTTTACGGCAGGCCGATAATGTCCTCTGGCTTCTCTGGTGTGGGGTGTGGTAGGCCAGCTCGATCGCTTCCTCAGCGTCAAGGTAAATATTTGTTGCCCTCTTTAATACAGCTGCTGGACACCCCTGTTGTAGTGGAAGACATCAACACTGGCAAGTTTGTTTAGCGAGCTGTGTGTTTGGTGATGTCAGAGCTGTCCTGTTTACCTCCGAAACAAAAGCGAGCAGCAGCAAGATCACACTCTTTCATTCATCCCCTCTCAGTACTGTCTACGAGAGTCAAACAGACGTGTGAATGGTCAATGTCATTGCCAGTCTGTCGCTGTTTATGGCCATTTAACCTCGTAAAACCAGCCCATATATGGGTCCGTCAAATGCAGCTGCTGCTGTGGAACTTCAGGCCTATTTTTAATTCTGGCAGAGATCCCAAGGTTTTCAACATTCCTGAATATGTCCTGCTGAATTACGGGGAAATGTGTATAAATTGATGTGCAAGATCTATATATTTTCTATTTGATGTAATGCTGTTACCATAAAACACAGCATCCTGGGTTTGAATAATTCCTCCAATATAAGTGTGATGTAGCTTCAGTGAAGTGCTGTAACCAGCAGATGCAGAATATTGGAGAGACATTATCCTACAATATGAAAAAAGCTCTTTTTTTAACTTTGAACCTACTTAAGAGGGGAACTTAACTGAACAATTAGAGTTTACGGGGTTAAAGAAAGAACAGTTCCACAGGCGGCTGTGACATTAAAATATGAGGATGATGGGCAAAGTTAGCGATGTATCGCTCCTCAAGTTGGCATCTCTGCTCAGTATTTCTGCTTCTACAACAATCAGCATGTTTATAGTGGCACTCCCACCCGCAGTCCTGCAGGAATCGCCTCAACGCCTGACTGGGTGAGAAAGCAGCCTATGTGTGCGTGAGATATTACGTTAGAGCCATCAGCAAGAGAACTGCTCATTATTGAGCATCCCAGAGTAGGCAATCAATCATCATGATCTTGCAAGTTGTCTTAACCTGAGTAAGCTATGTTTCACAAAGGCCACAGGCTAGGACTTCTTCTAAGATGCGACTTTTAAGATTCTGAACACGCAGCAGCTGTGACAAATGTAGCATGCTCAGCAAAGTGACATCCTTGTTTGAATTTGGTGGAGCGTTTCCTCTAAAAGTTGTGCAGTCGGTTTATTTTGTGTTTAAAGGGAACCCTGAGAACTTCTGCAGAGGCCTATTTCCCCTCTTTAAAATCGTCCCAATAGAGTCCAGCTTTGTCTTCTGTTTATGTAAGGAAGGGTTTCCTGGCAATTAACTCTCCGCTCGGTTACAGCGCGTGACGAGTCTGGCGATCCGCGGGGACAGAAAGGCCAGATAAATGCGGGGTCGCGTAATTCGGAGCGGCGCGAGGACCCGGAACTGTGGGACTCGGAGCCGATGCGCCTTTCGAAGCGACCGAGGGAAGGTTATTCAGCAAATACTGTACATCCAGCAGGACAGCAAAAGATAATGCTGTTTAAGAGACAGACAGCCCAGAATTAAAGCGCACCAGCACAATGCTCTTCTGCTGGAAAAGTGGTGACTTACGAGTGACAAGTCAGAGCACCTCGTATAGAGATCGCTCCAGAACCAGGACATGAAAATCATGTTTTTCTAAAATATAGGACATTTCAAAATGACTGGGAGCAAATTATAAAGCAAGACCTGCGATTAAAATCAGTCAGCGGTAGCCGCAGTGGAAGTGAACTGTGTTTTTCAGCAACTTTGCCTCGACTGTTCCAAAACCCTTTGATATCATAGACAAAGGAATGAAAACAAAGGGCACTGTCCACTGCAGTGCGAGTTCTGGGGCATTTTGAGACTTATGAAGGCATTTCAACCCTGCGCCATCCACCATGTTCTATCCTGTAAAAATAATAATAATAATAATAATAATAATAATAATAATAACGATTATAATAATAATATCTAGGGTAACTATACTTCTTGTATATAAGAATCTTATAAGAATCTGGCAATTTGGGAGCAGATTTAAAGAGCATATCCTTGCTGATTTAAAACGTAAAATGCACCCAATTTTGATATACTATATAGGATGTTTAGTCACTTCACGCATTTTAACCAATATAACACATCGGTCAGTGTCAGATATACCTGGTTTAATATCAGTATTTTAGGCAGAATTCGTCTGGCGCAAAAAAAGCAGGCGATTTGAATCTCCCGGGGAAAATGACTTTCTCTGACGTCACATGCGGTTCCCGCAGCCCATAGGCGAAGCTGGTCATTCTGTTGATAGAGGATATACTCGGAGGTTGCGTTATTGTTTATGGCGTCTATTTTTGCGATTTTGGGCGTCATTTGAAGTATTTGGCCGGAATGGTCAACAGGTGTGTCGTGGGACGGTGCAGTAACACCAATCGCGATGGTGTTAGTACCCACAGATTCCCCAAAGACAAGACTGTGAGGGAAAAATGATTCATGCAGGCACTGGGTCTCTCAGCGCCCTGGCTATGGGGGAACCGCAGTTGACGTCACGAATCTGGATCAATATGGCTAAAGACTCCCAGGGGATTTTTCCAGACGCTTCTGGTAATTTTCAAAAATTGTTCTATACACGGACCACCCTTGGCAAAATAACCCCTAGGATTTGGTGTATAAAGGCACAATCTTTTAGACAAAAAAAAAAGACAAATTTGATCCAGGATATGCACTTTAAACCTGCCTGCGTGTGTCCACATAAACGCACGTGTCTGCAGGTGAGAGTGCCACTATGTTTACTGGGCATGTGCGAGGCACATGTCTGTTGCATGCCAGGATTTTGGGTCAGGGGGACATTTATTCGACTGACCCACTTCAGGCAGATGGGTGTCCAACAAGAAAAAACAGCACCACAAAGGTAAAGCCGTAAACATTGTTCGTTTGTAGATTTATAGGGTCTCCCGACAGCGGCCCTCCGGCTCTGATGTTAGATTTATAGGTCTACCGACGGCCGCCCATCGGCTCTGATGTTCAAACAGATGAGACTGTTCCCTGTAGAGAGAGATATGAGGCATGGCACTGAGAGACACACACATTATTACGGGAAAGAGGGAGAGAGAGAGAGGGAGGGAGGGAGAGAGAGAAAGATTGTGGAGGGCAGGTAAGGAGTGATGTTTCCATCATCAGTGTTATTTAAGCTGTAATTGTTTGCTACTCTACAGTATACGGTATTTAATTATTCATTAATTCAATTAATATTTTTACATTACTGTGACTGCTGTTTTTGTTATCCATACTCTGGCAGTATGTATGTTTGACATTCCTTGATCAAATAGGGTATTTGCATTTGTACATGAAAGAGTCAAAGTCAGTCTTTCCCTTCTTCATCAAAAGCGGTGATAACTTCACAAATGAACTAATTAGAGATAAATAGAGGAGCATGAAAATAACAAAATTAGCCTGAGGACACGGTGATTCATCCTCAGTAAAGCTAGATCTTTCGTGTTCCTGTACGCATACACCGCTGTGCTCTCGTCTGGTCAGGGCGCCTCCACACACTGACACTGTGACTGAAGTGGTGATGTTCTCCAGGATCGTGGCCTGTAAAAACACGATTGAAGGCCCTAAAACACAGTTGGGCAGCGTCCAAATATTTGAGGGAAGAGGATTGATGTTTTCATGAGTCACAGGTCCAGCAGCGTCCTCTTAACCACTCTCCATGCTTACACTACCATTCAAGGACAGGCCCACCCAACAGCCCCTGCTTCTTTACCCCGGAAACACTGGCCCACACTTGTGTGCAGCCCAGGAAATCACTCTGTTCCACAGGCCAGGACTGTCCTTATGTGCCCAGTGATAAATCAGCTTTAAAAACAAAGCCGACTTCTGCCAGATAACCTCTGATATCACGGCCAGGGGTGTTTATTCCGCAGCTCCTTTAGTGTCCACTAGGTGACGCTGTGAGCAGACCCAACCAAGAGCTCTCCCCAAACTGATGGTCTGCACGTGAGACGCTTTTAAACTCGGCATGTAACTGGTATAGTGGTCATGTGACCTCCTCACGTGTCCTCCCCAGGTGCGCCGTAATCTCGCAGAGAGATCGAGTGGATTTGCGGAGCAGAGGCTTGGGTTTGTGGGGTTCAGCAAGTTTGGGGTTCACGTGATCGCCCGCGTGCCAGCTCAGGAGGGGGCGGGTCAGTGCTTTGGGAGGCTCAGGTTCTCCCTGCACAGGTGAGTCGCGGGATGGTGCTCCCTCTCTTACCCTTCGACCAGAGCACAACATCTGTGCTTCATTTCCCTGAAAAGTACACCCGCTATTCGCTGTCCGTTATGTAATATTTTTAGTCTTTGGCAGTCAGTCATTGAGGATTTATGTCGGATAAACGGGCATGTGCACGCTCCCTGTAATTGGCTGTTTATGCTGACCGCAGATATTCCCATATCCAAATATACTCTAGTAATCTAAACTAAAAACAGCGACAGTTTCCCTATATCGTAGCTACGGGGCGAGTTCTACTGAAGTGCGGATCGTTTACACCATGTGTCGACAAAAATAAGGTTGACACTGAACACTACAACAAGCTCATTCGCTGCCAGGGCCCAGGATTGTACAGACAGACGAGGATTGCGTGAAAACTCAGGATGACCCTTCTCTGAGTTGTTGCAGACCTGCACAGCGATCATATCTTCATTTGTTCACATCATAAGTTTATTGCTGACTTGGTCTTGCAATATTTTTCTGTAGCTCTATTTTGAGGAAAGATTATGTGAAATTATTCACTTCAAAGACACACAAATGGAGAACATCATGGGCTAAGACATATAGGATTTTGAGAGGGGTCTCTTAATCCTTGTTCCTATGTATCTGATAGAATCCATTTTGTATCGCTTACCAAGAACTCTCAGGGATTTAGAAAACAGAGCAGAATGTGACTGGACAGAAAAACTATTGCAGACTCTTGTGTTTCAGAAGCTTTTGTGTTCGGTCCAGGGCTCCTCTGCCAGTTTTCCTGGCGGTTTGTTGCCAGAGAGGGAAATGAGTTTACATAACAATGGCTTAGAGGAGAATGAAAATGGGCTTAAACAGTGAGTCAGAGGATCTTCCATCTGATGCCCCTTAATCTCCGCTGAGCTGCTATCTGATACTCACCTCGTGTCCTCTTTCAAAATAACAAACCTACTAAAGCTTTCGGGGGGTCGATTTTACTGACTCAGATTAGTAAAACATACAATATTAATAATAATTAACTTCTGCCAGGGATCAGATTGTTTTAACCCCTTAAGTCACAGAATTACCTCCTCATTATCTGGGCAGCCAGAAGCGAGCGATAATTAAAACCCATTTTAGTGGTGAAACACAGTCCTCAATACTGACTGTGACTCATGGCAGCTGTAGAATCGTGCATTGGGGTTGCTTCTCGATCGCTTGGATGAGG
This sequence comes from Gymnothorax javanicus, assembly GCA_029692085.1. Taxonomy (NCBI): domain Eukaryota; kingdom Metazoa; phylum Chordata; class Actinopteri; order Anguilliformes; family Muraenidae; genus Gymnothorax; species Gymnothorax javanicus. The sequence goes on from CM056198.1 coordinate 2,907,390, forward strand.
GCTCCTCTCAACATCGATGGGACAAAAAATAACTCCCAACATCGTTATTATGTATTTTGGCCCTAAATATGCTGGCCTCCATCAAGGAGCTGGAGATGAAGGGGAGCTTCCTCTTACGAACACGATGATGACCCCAAGCACGTGCAAGTCAACCATGGTGGGGTTTTAGAAAAAGAAAACAAAAGTCTTGGAAAGGCCCAGTCAGTCAGTCAGGCCTCAATGTCTTCAAAAACCCTACAGCATGAGCTAAAGAGAGCTGGACACTGGAGATTTCCGGGTGGTATGAGGGAACTTTTTTTTTTTTTAAAGGAAACGTGGGATACAGTCAAGATGGGAAAATTAATCAGAGACTTATAAATAAAGATTTATGGGACTGCTGAATGCAAGAGGCGGTTCCACAAAGTCTTAGCAAGGGGAGAGAGCGATCATATCCAGCTGGGGTTTTATAGGTTTTTCTGTTCAATTTTTCTAAATAATTTTTCTTTTTACTCTTTATTGAAGCTAGCTTAAGGGTCACATTAAAAACAAAACAAAAAATTAAGCAATTTTTTAATGCATTTTTTTTAAATCTGCAACTTCATGAATGGCATGTAGACTTTTTATATCCATACTCAATAGCTGCATAAATGAGTCTTCAGCACATCTCCCGCTGAATAAAATATGAACATTAAATAAAGTTTATGAAAGATGGAGGCTTATAAAAATTTCTCCTTACCGCTCTGGAAGATATTTGCGGGTTTGATATTTTTAATACGGCCGCATGAGTGTTGAAAAGCGCACATTCCATCTCATTTCCTCCTGTGCACCACCGGAGAGCTGTCAGCCTGACTGAGACCGCTGCGCTCCTCTCATTTATCTTTTCAAAGCCTGAAAATATGGGGAACATGTGAAATATGCTCTCATGACATAACAGCCCCTCTGAATACCTGATAACGGGTGAATTTGGCACCAGCATCTGGTTCTGTTCAGGTCTGCAGACCCGACAGCTGGGGTCGTCCCGGTACGAGACGGATCAGACAGGACTGTGGAGGTCACCTTGGGCTTCTGGGTGCAGGAATTGTACCTTTCAGTGTCCTCTCATGTTCCTGACCTCTGACCTTTAGTACGTAACCAATCACCTGGTCTCATGCCTGCTTCACAAACGCTGTGTGATATTGCGAAATATTCCAAAAGCAGTTAGTATCAGGTATAATCGCAAACAGCAGGCATGTCTTCATTATTCTTGTTTAATTCCCTGTCGTATCTGCAGCACATAACTGCGTGACCTGATACATGCACTGGTGGGAAATGGCTTTAGTCGACTTATTTTAAGCCTCCCAAATAAATACACAGAAATCTGTGCTGTTTTGTGAGAATTTAAAGTTAATAATCTTCAAAAGACTTCAGAACCTTGCCCAAGGGCAGCCCTCATGCACTGAACATGAAAAGCAGATCTCCTTTACAGTTTTTGGTGACCTTTGCCCCTTGTCCTGAGGGATTTATTTTTTTCCCCGAGCTGATGTAGGTAAGATTTTTGAGTGCCATTTTATAGGCTGAATATAAGCGTGTCAGTGGGACGTGTTATAGGACTGAATCAGTCCGGATCCCGGGTCCCTGTCACTAATCCGTAATTTACTCGTAACTCGTTCCACTGAGGGATGTCTTCCTGCCAAAATTCAACATCCACATGAGATCCTGTTTCAAAATTGAAGGTTAAACTGATTTGCAGATGAAGATGTGCTTCCAGGCGCGGTGTGTCTTTATCCCAATGAACCCGCAGTTTTCCTGGGGTAAATCAATGCCAGGTTGGAATTGGCTGGATGTTTACAGGCCTTTTCACTTTGACCCCTCCCAGGTCATATGAGGCACCAATCAGAGAACTGTATCTTCACATTTATTATCCACGGCCACACTAAACTGAAAAGCTGAAGTTTGCTGCCTTTTGTTGGCCAAACAGTGTGGTGATGCTGCGTTTGTAGGTGTGGCTTAAGTCCCACAGGTCACTTTTTATATGAAGTTTTTTTTTTTTTTTTTTTTTTACATTTCTTAATCAATTTTAGAACATATTTCTGTTTTTCAAGGGCATCTCTGGATAAAAAATGCCAAAAAAAAACCCCAAAAAACAAACAAGTGAGGTGAGACAGAGAGACACAGGGTTAGGGCCCCTGGAGCAGGTTTGGGGTTAAGGGCCTCGCTCAAGGGCCCAACAGCAGAGTTCTTCCCAACTTCATCTCTCCAGATCAAATCAGAATCCCAAACCCCACTTGGGGTTCGAATGATGTCAGGGCCAATGAGACCCAGTTCCCTGGAGTACGTCACTGAATTCCTTCCCCAGAGAAACATACAGATCTGGCCTGGGATGCGTTTCCCGAAATCACAGATGCTAACTTACATAGTTGGACCCATTGACTGTGAATGGACGAACTATGTAAGTTGCTAATTTAGTTCGCAACTACGCTTTTGGGAAACACGCCCCTGGTTGGTTGCACTCTAAACTCAGATTTGAATGGTTGTTCATTGAAAACATTGTAATGTGCGACAGAAAAGATGTTAAATCATTCCTGTTATCACCGCTTCCCTTACATTCATATGACAACCGCAAATTTCAGCTGGGGAAAAAGAGAATTTTCATACCTAACAAGTATTTCAGATCTGATGAAAAAAATGCGGAACTAAAAGTTTGCTCTGTTATTTTGGTCTAAATTTACGGATTAAAACCTAAAGGGATGTTTTAAGCTGCTTTCACACCGGACGCGAAAAGAATTTTTCGCACGACAGATTACATTCAAAGACAATGCAAAGACGCGTCTTTTCATTGACTTTGAATGTAATCTGTCGTGCGAAAAATTCGTTTCGCGTCCGGTATGAAAGCAGCTTTAAGCATCAAATAAGTCACAAATTGGATAATATGCCGTCCTATGTTTGTCATAAAACTGATGTGTTCTGCAACAGCTGGTCTCCATTGTCTTCATGTCCTAATTTGCATTCTACCTGGACCATGTGGTTTATGGTTGCTGCACCGAGAGCCAGCAATTCCCCCCCGTCACCCATAGGACTGTCCCTGTCCAAGAGCCTGTGCTGAGGTTCATGAATAAGAGATGAAAAATTAATAGGAGATTATGGTTGCATGTTATTTTATTCACTGGCAGAACACAGACCCGGGATTTTGATCATTAATTAAAATAACAAAGCAGGGAAACTTTTAGCAAAACATGGGTTGAACTGTTGATTTGTTTGGCAGGCCGTGGGATAAGAGTGAACACAGTGGTTTTGAAACACAGGTCCAAGGAAATATAAAACCTTCTTAAGAAACCTGGACAGGACCAACAGGAGGAAAAATCAGACGTACACTGATGCCATTGCCGTTAATTTTATCTGCTGGGCTGTTTACCCAAACCACTTCCGCACCACACTGTGATTCTTGGCTGGGGAATCATCACATGATGGAGAGGATGTTCTCAGTTCCACTGATTTTAGTTCCCAAAATGAGCATCAAAACCGCACACATATTTCAGCACAGGGCATATTTATCTGAATTCATTTCCAATTATTGGAGCCCAGACAAGCGTTAGGGTTCAACCTGTGGTAAAAAATAAAGCCTGGGGCTGGTATCAATTCAGCTGCGTAAAACAGGACTGAAATGCAGAGTGCTGGTGCAGAGTTAGGATGCATCAAAAAGATTTAGAACACCAGAGGGAGATTTAAAATAAAGGATGAAGAATTAGATTTCAGGATGAGATTTAGAATGCAGCATGGAGATTTAGAATGTATTGAGATTTAGAATCCAGCACATTAATTTAGAAGTTGACATTTTCGGTCTTACAGCCATCTCTGTTCATCAGAACTTTCATTAGTATTATATACAGGTACGAGGAAGTAAGCACAGATATCACCCTTGGATTTTAACACTTTTTCACTCAAGCACACTTGTAGTGTGTCTCCCTGGATAAGTGTGTCTGAGAAATGGTTCACAATATAACATAATAAATTCTAATAAATATTATGAATATTCTTTATCACACAACAGTCCTCCAGACCAACTCATGTTCTTAGTCACTTAAAAGCAGGGACCGATTTACCTCTAGTTCATCTCCTTTCAAATAAACAGGCCCCAAACAACAGTGGACACACTCATGGTGCTTTTACATGAATTTGGAGTCTCAGAGTGATGCTTTAAAATGGGTCTCAAAATCACAGGATTGCCCTGCTTCAGGAATCACATCGCTGATGAAAGTGACTGCAAAGTGCTGAGTAAGTTTGCTCACTCACTCATTCATTAAATAAACTTTCTGAATGTATTTATCTAATGTTTCCATTAGGTGTGAACAATTGGCAATGTCCCCTTGGTAACACAGGTCTTTAATCTTTTCAATTCCCTTATTTTGCTTATTTTCAATAACCCCATCTCTGATATCTTTGGAAACCATGGAGTTACCCCACAATGGATTTCTCTTCAGCTGGGTATTCTGGGAGCCTGTAAGTTTAAGGGATTCTTTCCAACATTTAAAAGTGATCAGACTCTGACTGATATCCTGATGGCTCTTCAGTCGGGCTGTGAAGGGAATTACATGTACAGGAACAGGACAGGGGCGTAGGAAGCAAATTCATATCAGTCCGGCAGACGGCGCTGGGGGGATGGTATGGAAGGGGGGTGTCCCCCCCTCCATCATTAGAAAATTTTTTGAAACTGGGGATTGATTTGGTTAGCTGTGGTTGCATCGAGACTCATCTTTAGCCTCAACAGTTTCAACTTTTGGGTGGTGTTTCTAGTCACGACACAACAGCAGATTAGTTCAGTCTGTGGTCTATAGTATGCACTTTCCAGCATTAGCAGTTTGAAGCATTTCATCCATGAACTTGATATAAACCTTTGAGACAGTGTTCAAGCAATGAATTGGAGGCTTATAGAATACCTTATAAATTGAGATATATAAAAGAAGGTGACGTCCAGACTAATGGTGTCAGGGTTATCCACCCATAGACACTGACTGTCAGTTTCCTTATCTTCTTTTTGTCCCTTGCTTTTTTACATTTATTGATTTATCTGATTTACCTTATTTATTGCATTCCACGAAATACAATTAGGCCACCTTTCTAAGAAAAAAAAAATACTAAAACACTGGCACAAGATTACCAAGAACGGGTAAATCCCGTCATAGGCTAATTCAGATATCATAAGTGGACATGCAATACGCGCACGTAACCTCGCTCTAGAAATATGAAGTAAAAACACAAGCTGCATTAATATTGTGCGGATTGAAATCTTACCGGGAATGTAGGGGCACAAACCAAAGCGTGCAGCTGATGATAACTATATGAACTCGGAAGGTGGATACCTACAAACACAGTACGAACTGGTTAAAACGTGTTAGCAACAATTAGTTTTTAACCTAATTAATGAAAAGAGACAGGATTTCGTGAGCTTTCTTAGACGCACTTAGAATACACTGTTTCGGCACATAATCCCCGTCTCACTCGCGCCCTCCACCAAGCTTGGGGTCGCGTGAAAAAAATAATTTCTTTTGGACACGGGGTCTTTCTAAAAGCACAGCGCGCCTCTATAGCATTCGGTTTTCAGTGCGCACCCGTGATTGCCAGCAATTTGAAAAGATCTGAGCGGCATACGCCAAACACAGATGCCAGTCGGCATTTGGTGGAAGATTTGTCACAAAAAAAAAAAAAAAAAAAATCAATTGAAATTAAAAAGAATTGAAAGGAGCTCTTCATACAACGAAGTGCATCCAGATCAAGCAGTTTAATGCAAATATGGGATAACGATAGTTTGCGCTGCTTAGGTCTGGTAAATAATCCATTACATTCTAATTAAAAAACATTGCACTCTGTGATTGTCTGTTGCAATGTGAGGATGGCAGTTTAGCAATTTTAGGTGATCCCCGAGAAACTGACAGCCCTTCAAGCGTAGTCCCTGTCTCAGGGGCAAAACTGTCTAAATAAATGAGTAAACCATCGGTCTCGATGCAAATTGTATGTATTAAACAAGCGTGTGAGGTCACCAAAAATAGCCCTTAATTAAAATCGTTAAATTAATAACGAATAATAAATAAGAACGTTTTTTGCACTGGATCATAATTTATGAGAGTATGCAGTATCGCTGACGAACGCTAATGACACTGGTCTCGCGGCAGTGCATTAATCTGATAGGTAATAAGCAGATGGGATCGGTGAGACGGTCTAGGTTGACATGACATGAGGGAGAGAGGGGAGGGGGAGGGGCGTATTCGGGAAAATTTTGGTCCGGCGACCGCCGGGTCTGCCGGGCCGGTTCCTACGCCCATGCAGGATACGCTACTTTCTTTTCCAAATTGATCCACATCGGGGCACATATTTCCTTGTTATTGAGCCAATACCAAATATGACGGGATTGAGGCACCAAATAATATCATCTAAATCTCAGACAGTTCCAAAACTTCTTATTTAAAGGGGACTATAGTGCATCAGCCTTAATCCTGACTCTTTTTTTGGTTCCTTAATTATTTTGCAATTATCATATTCAATGAGGCTTGATGGACAACTGAGTGGAATATCAAAGCTGGTCCTCTCTATCGTGGGCAGATCATTTTTTTTGAAAGATGTGACTCAAATCATTTAACACTTGTTTGGTGGTTAAGTTGCAATATTCAACTCTCTTTGTTACCAAATTGTGAGCAATTTCAGTCCCATTCATTCATTTTAAGATATTTTCCTCAAAAAACTATCAAGCGACAGTGTGCAGACTGGACATAGGCCTGCATTGGAATGGAGGATTGTGGCTGAGAGTCTTAACGCAGATTTAAATCATAAAATTATCTACATTCTGGTGTGTATCTTATCGCCATCTTAGGTGAGTGTTGGAGCACGTTCCTGGGTTAAAAGGGTATCAGTGCAGCTCATCTCTTGGATCTGAAGACTTCGAGCAGACATGCTGTCACTCTAATGTAGATGAAGCTGCTTTTCAGTAAAAATGAAATCTCACAGTACTGCGGTCTGTGAGATTATTCTGTCCAATACAGTATATTGTGGAGACTGGAAAAGAGATTTATACTGTGTTTCCCAATATTGTTAGGCATTAAAGGATTCCCATTTTGACAGGGGATAGACTCAATGTGAAAGAAAGGGTTCTATTTGCAGCACTTAGCAGGTCAGCTCCTGTGAGCCTTCTGCCGAGTCTGTGTTCAATCAGCGGACTCTGAGTGAGGGATAGATCCCTTATCTGATGTTTGCATTGTTAATACCATCATCTCCAACCTTTCACACACACGCACACACACGAACACAAACAAACACCATCATCATACACAGGCATGCACATGTAACGCATAGCTTTCAACTCATTGAGAAACAAATAACCATCATTGAAACCAGTAACACGCTGATGCTCCGTTACAATTTTTTATTAAAAAAAAAAAAAACAATGACAGTTAGCTCATCCTGTGTGGCTGACAAATTTTAGTTTTCCATGGTCATCGATACTCCTCTTCAAATGCACAGAGCTCCACATTGATGCATAAATTAAAAAGTATGTACTGACATGGGGTGAACATTTTGATGAATGATCCTTTAAGCGTTTTGATGTAAGGGGTCAGCGTTACTGCCGAGGTTAACAGATATTATTAGATTTACGGCAGTGGTTCTGTGGGAGGTTTCAGGAAAAGTGCCAGTGATTGGCACAAGATCAAATGCTAAGATGGTAAACCCCCCGGCTAGCCTTGGCAGGGGCTTCTTAAACCGCCACCAGCTGTGCAGTACGAGCGACTGTACGCTTCTTCAGAAGCAAACCGAGAGTATTCAGCGTACGCATGTTAACGGAATCAACTACATGTCCTCTTAAGGTTTTGGCCTCAAACCAGGGCATGAGTATGTGGTCATAAAAGATCTGTACTGCTGCTCCCTACATGCTAGAATGTTCTGAACTACCTGTCTGACCATGAAGGAAGTCTATTTATGTGTTTTAAGTATTTCTCCACCTTGTCTGAGCACTCAGAACCTGCCCGGTTCGTCCCTGGACTGGAATGTTTGGAATTCCGGCTGGTCCTAGATGTGGTCCCAAAGGCACTCCACAGAAGAGCTTGTACAAACACACACACACACACACACACTACTGATTCAGAAGGCCCGAAATCCCAATACGGTCTGTCGCAGATCAAAAACCTCCTTTTATCAGTCAATCTGGATTTATTTTCTCAAGCTGCCGGTAAATGGGTCTTTATGGCAGATTTCTTGATAGCACAAAACGGTCTTTGTTAAGCTTTACCTGGCAGGCTTTTGGCGGGAAAGCAAACAGAGGGCTGGGGGAGAGCTCTGATTGGTGGTTTTACAAAGGGCTGGAGGAGAGCTCTGATTGGTGGTTTTACAGTGGGATGGAGGAGGGCTCTGATTAGTGGTTTAAAAGAGGGATAGAGGAGAGCTCTGATTGGTGGTTTTACAGAGGGCTGGAGGAGAGCTCTGATTGGTGGTTTTACAGTGGAATGGACGAGAGCTCTGATTGGTGGTTTTACAGTGGAATGGACGAGAGCTCTGATTGGTGGTTTTACAGTGGGATGGAGGAGGGCTCTGATTGGTGGTTTAACAGAGGGATGGAGGAGAGCTCTGATTGGTGGATATTCAGCAGGATGGCAACTTGCCTAACCCTCTCAGCCTGTTTGCTGTGACTGTTCTATGGTTCTTTTATCAGTTATATGTGTTCATATCGGCCACATAACATGCCACCCGTCCCCGTAATTTTGAGAACCAAAGATGTTATTTATTCTGTACAGAGGTACTGAAACTATTACTTTGCCTTTATTTGAGAGCATTTTCCGACCTGTAAACATTTTCAGAGTGAAAAACTGTTAAAGCTATTTTTAATTATCAAGCTATTTTTATATACTTTTATGCACGGTAAAATGATAAGTTTTGGTAGGTGTAGTGATAAAAGTAGTGCATTATAAATTCCCATACCATTATCATCATTATGTTATTTTTGTTATAATTAATAGGGGAAACAAACTAAATGAAATCTGCCCTAATCTCAGTATATGATTTGTGAGTTTAATGTCTCCTGCTCTATTACATACATCTGTCACATAAACTGAATATAACCTCCCCCCCCAGTCACATCCCTGAGCCAGAACCCCACCTGCTGTAGATGCAGAGCCAGATATTAATAACTTTATTAAACATTCCCACAGACATATATCAGACTGAAAGTCAACAGTGTGTTTTCAGTGGTTAGTGGGTCCGAGTGCACTCACTGCCTCCAGGCACACATTTCTGTTATAATCAGCTGATACAGAAAAACACTGCGTTATGTCATTGAGAGAGCGGGAATATTTGTGCAGGAGGCATAAATCCTCTGATCTGAGACTTTAAAGGCAGATCAAATAATCTGGCCTTCAAAGCGAAGGGGGGACTACCCATAATGCCGCTCTGTTTCTGTGTGCAGTTCACTGCCGCCATCCCTCATGGATCTGAGAGAAATGTTACATAAGTCCTTCTGAGGAACTGATGACCCTCTCTCCCCTTCAATAACACAGAAAACTGACCCCGCCCCCTTCAAAAAAACATTTATTTTCATTGGCCCTCCTTCGTGCAACAGGAGGTCCCTGTATCCGCAACTACTGCTCAAAGTTATGCTTCATACGCTGCTAGATGTGATGTATGGGAAATACCACTCATAACTGTGTGAGTAAAACACCTTTACTGAGGGATTGCAGCAGGAGGGAGTGCAGTACCCCTCTCCAGCAAAGATGGACAGGTGTTAGATCATCTCTCCTCTGATCTGGAAAAACCTGGTGAGTTCATCAGCAGCAAGGGCCTCATAATTGAACAAAAACTTTTTAATTCTGGACTTTTCATGAGTGAAAAATGTTAGATGTAATTCACCAGCAGGGATTGTCGATTGGGCACCTTTTACCGGTTGATTCATTGTAGACAAAGTATGAGTGACAAAGAATCTGAAGAAATGATCTGTAAAACCACATCAAAATGAGTAGATTGTCTTTGTGACTAAAGCTGATGTAAAACGGACAACTAAACAGGAATGAGTTGTGCTGTTAAAAAATCATAAATAATAATAATAATCATAATAATAATAATAATTAGAAATCTGTTGTCTATAACTACAGGTCAGATCAAGCTGAGATACAGACTGTTTCTTTGTTGTGTGACAACAATTTCAGCAATCTCACGTCGCCAAACTCTTCTAAACATGTAAAAAATAAAATTAACACACATACCCATGTGCAATGCAGTCTGCGAGTAGCCTAACATGCATGTCTTTGGGAGGAAACCCACACAAACACGAGGAGACCATGCAAACTCCACACAGAAAGGGCTCAGGCCAGCTTCAAACCCACAACCTTCTTGCCGTGAGGTAACAGCACTACCCACTGCACCACTGCCGCTCTTATTGAACAGTGTATACAAACTTAAGGCTATGAGGCGTAAGATCAAAGATGAACTGAAAACTACTGCTTCCAGTGCAATGGCCTGGGAGTCTCGCTCGAGCCCCTCTGACTTGTCAAACGCTCGCCTGATCCCAGTGTTTGACATTCAAAGCGTTTGAATCCCAAGAGGCTGTCAGCACACATTTTAAAAGCATTTGTCTTTAGAGTAAGAGGATTTCAGTGTGGACTGACCGTCGAGCACTTCAGTGGAGCACAATCTTTACATTATACTGCAGTGTAAACCAACAGAAATCCCTAAGGGTTTCAAGTCCGAGTGTCAGGGCCTTGCACTTTGAACTGCTGTAATTGCAGTAGATCTTTCCAAGAAACATATCAAAGAATTGGAGCTTTGAGTTGCATATCAAAGGGCTGCAGCAGGGTCAGTCGGAGCTGTTGGTTTGTTTTGGTAAAAGCCCTTCAGCACCAGAGATTCCCACAAAAGCACATTGAAATCTGCATCCTCGCATTTCGAAAGTAGCTGAAATAAGTGCATCGATTAGTGCAGTGATCACAGCCTCGCTGATCCCGTACTGACGTCTTAATCTCGGTCCACGATTAAGGAGTGCCCCCCACACAGAGCTGAACTGGTGTATTAAACATGACCAGTTTAGCTTTTGATGTGTCAAGTTCAGGTTACAGCCCTGAACTGTTTAAATCCCCGCTCCGGTGATTTCTTTCTTCTTTTAATGGCTGCTCTTTGTTGAAGAGGGGCAGGGTATTTCTTAGCGCTGGCGATGCCCACAGAAACCTAATATATCCGGCAAATCCTTTGAGAAACAGATATTGATTCCAAGTCCGGAGCTGTGGAACTCTCTATCAGCATTTTGCCCACAGCACCCCTTCTCCCAGGGTCCCACAGCCATGTCACTGGCTCCCTTTCACTGCAGTCCACCCAATACACTGCCCTCAGCACTAACCCAATTATCACATTATTCGCAGAACCCAGGAGAACAAGACCTGGCAGCTCAACACAGGAATGTCCCAACACAGATAACAGACTTCTGGCCCTACACTGTCCAATCTCCCCACTACAGTCCACCCCAGTACACTGCTCAGTGGGATGAATTCAAGGTCCTCAGATAGACAGACACCTCCTGATGCACAGTGTCACCACAATACAGAGACCTTCTCCCACTACAGTCCACCCAGTACACTCAGGGGCTTCTCCATGTCAAAAGGATAACAGGCCTTTCTCATTCAGTCCAAAGTGACCAGATACCGGGGTTCCGAGGTGAATTAACCAGCTGATGATTTACATGGGGCGTCCTACAGCCCAGACTGAATTCAACACCCGCTATCATCACGGTGTACCTCATTACATGGCGGTATAGCACAGATAAAGACTTTGAGTTTCTCGAAAGGGTTGCACCTAATTTCACTGATTGCCAATTAATCTGGCGACTAACATGATGCCCACATAAACCTAATATATCCGGCAAATGCCAGGACCTTTGAGAAACAGATACCTCATCAAATAACAGAGGACTTCTTGATTCCAAGACACTGCCCACAGCACACAGATAACAGAGGATTCTCCCAAGAGTCAGATACAGGCACACAGATAACAGGAACTATCTATTAGTCCACCCAGTACACTGTCAGCTCACAGATAACAGTCCCCACTACAGTCCAGTACACTGACCGCAGCACACAGATAACAGAGACCTTCTCCCACTGCAGTCCGCCCAGTACACTGCCCACAGCACACAGACAACAGAGAGGACCTCACTCTCCCCTCAGCACTGCAGTCCACAGATAACAGAGGACTTCTCTCAGTCCACCCAGTACACTGCCCTCAGCACACAGATAACAGAGGACTTCTCTCACTGCAGTCTGCCCAGTACACTGCCCTCAGCACACAGATAACAGAGGACTTCTCCCACTACAGTCCACCCAGTACACTGCCCACAGCACACAGATAACAGAGGACTTCTCTCACTGCAGTCCTGCCCAGTACACTAACAGCCCACAGTCACACAGATAACAGATAGGCTTCTCTCACTGCAGTCCACCCAGTACACTGCCCTCAGTCCACCAGTCCAGTACACTGCCCTCAGCACACAGATAACAGAGGACTTCTCCCACTACAGTCCACCCAGTACACTGCCCACAGCACACAGATAACAGAGGACTTCTCTCACTGCAGTCCGCCCAGTACACTGCCCACAGCACACAGATAACAGAGGACTTCTCTCACTGCAGTCCACCCAGTACACTGCAGCACACAGATAACAGAGGACTTCTCTCACTGCAGTCCGCCAGTACACACAGCACACAGATAACAGAGGACTTCTCTCACTCTCCACTCACACTCTGCAGTAACCACACCAGATAACAGGACTGCCCACTGCAGTCACCCAGATAACAGAGGCCTTCTCCCACTACAGTCCACCCAGTACACTGCCCACAGCACACAGATAACAGAGGCCTTCTCCCACTGCAGTCCACCCAGTACACTGCCCTCAGCACACAGATACACTTCTCCCACTACAGTCCACCCAGTACACTGCCCTCAGCACACAGATAACAGAGGACTTCTCTATGTTAACACAGGTTCATTTTCAACTAAGCCTGTAAAATGTGCTCATTGAAACCTTTCAAAAAAAAGGCTCCAGAAGATTGAAACTTTCAGCCCCCAGTGCGGCTTTGGATCTGCGGGATTCTGCCTTGTACAAGTAGCAATTCAGTTGGTAAGAACTCTGATGTCGGGCCCTTGATTGAGGCCCTGAACCCCAAAGTTCCTCCAGGGGCTTTACCCTGGTTTTTGTTTCTTGCTCTGCCTACTTGTGACTGTTCTATCAGGCATTTCTCCTAGTGCATGAGTGAGAAAGAGAGACTCGTCCCTGATGGTTCCTGCCTGGTCAAATAAATCAAAGGTAAATGAAGCTTCACGTGTGAAGTGTGCTACTGTTCACTCATCTCCAGCAGCATCCCTCAGCGATCCGTCTCTCTCTCCCCTCTGTCTCCTGTCAGGACGGACCACAGCGTTTGGATCTCTGCCCGGATCAGCGGGAATGTTAGCAGCAGATGGTTCTGCTTCCAGACTTTGGCTCGAGTCATACAGCACAGGCGCTGTAAAACACCCCCTCTCGTGATGTTAGGAGCTGCCGCCCCCCCCTGTGTCGGGGTTCAGAGCGAGGGGGGGGGTCCTCATATACGAGGAGGTGAGGGGGGAGGGTTTTTTCTCCGAGGAGCACCTCTCTTTGTGGTGTCACGGCTGGTCGCGCGGCTAATCCATCAGCGTTGCCGTGTTTGCCTTCCCCTGCTGTCAGCCAACGGTGGGCTCAAGGTGCAGGGCGACCGCGCGCCCCCATTTTTCTGAAAATAGACTGCAGGGCCGCCTGTTTGTGGAGGGTTCCTGGAACTCAAATGGCCCCTGATAAGAGCAAAGTTTCTTTTTTCGTTCCTTGATCTTGTCTTGTTTGCCCAGTAATTAAAATACTCATGCTAATTTGGCCTACTTCCTGTTTTTATCGCATTCTATGGTCACCCCTTTCCTGCGCTGCGTTGTGTACGAGCGATGTTGTGGACATGCTGGACGACCGGATCTCTGGAGAAATGAGTCAGTACTCTCTCAGAAGAGAATGTTCCAGAGGGCTCTTCAGCGTCTCTGCAGAGAAACACTATCAAGTTAAAAGGAAAGAATTTGTTTGACTGTTTAATTTGCCAAATGTGGTATTTTTATGAATTCCAAAATTTTTTTACGCTATCCAGTGGAGTAAAATAATATTGAGCTTAAAAATATTTTACGCTTCTTGCTATTTACTCCTAACTTCACTTTTTTTTTCTACAGAAGTTAAAGCATTTAAATTTCTAAAGCAGAGTATTGGGTTTAACCCCATAAAACCTACAGACCCACATATGGGTCCGTCAAATGCAGCTGCTGTTTCCAGACCTGTGGATCTGCAGACTTATTATCAACTCCTGAGGAGATCCCAAGGTTTCCAACAGCCCAAAGATGTCCTGCAAACTACAGGGAAATGTGTATGAAATGATGTGTAAGGCCTAGATATTTTCCATTTGATGTAATGCTGTGGCCATAAAAACACGGTTTCCTGGGTTTGAAATTTTCTCTCACTATCAGTGTGATGTAGCTTCAGTGAAGCGCTGCAACCAGCAGATACAGAATATGTGTGTGACAATGTCCTACAATATGAAAAAAAAGCTTTTTCTGACTTTGAACCTACTTAAGGGAAAACTTCAGTGAAAAATTGCAGTTTTAGGGTTAGCTACAAGTGTGTCCAAACTGTCGCTGGCACTATACATCTTAGACCATACAAACTGACTTATGAAGAGCTTCTACCACTGTCTACACATGCAGAAGCCTCCCTGCTCTGTAATAAACTCATGAACAGGAACGCAGAGGAAAAGGCGAATGGCTTCGCCCTTAACACTCATCTCACGTCACATCAGCTTTTCCACTTCAGTGCTCAGCTCCCTCAGTTTCAGTTTTCAAAGCGTTCACGTCCATGTGGACTGAACCTTCGGTTCTGTTAGGGAGCACAATACACTGGGTTATGTTATTGTTTCCGACACGGAACCATTCCCAGCATCCCAGAGGAAGGACGAGGAAAAACTGAAGGGGGAAAAACTATCAGGACCTTAATGAGTCAAATCAAAGTAAATGGGGTGGAGAGAGGCTCAAGATTTCCTGAGGCCGTGCGAGAGCACAAATCTGCATTTAATCAAAGTAAATATTTTTATCCCATTTCCTCCCCGAGCTGTGTATCATGGCCACAGTTTGCAGAGCAAAGTCCAGGAATAATGAGCATCGTTTTCACTTTTACGGTCAACTTTGGAAAGGTAGTTTCTGTCATTATTTAGTTGCAGAATACTTGCAGATGCTCCTGGTCGAATGCTGCATAATGTGCTGATTGTTCAGGCTACTCTGGGCAGGATGCAGCATCATGGGTAATGCCCATGCAAATCGGACACCCCCATTAGCATTTTATTGCCTTTATTTCAGTATGGACCTTCCATCGACAGTGTTTCTCTTTTACAATGATTCTCTGTGAGAAATGACGCATGTAGCAGTTGCAAATACAGCAAAATGAGGGTAAGGCCCCTGGAGCAGTTTTGGGGTTAAGGGTCATCCTCGAGGCCCTAACAGCAAAGTTCTTCCTAACTCCATCTCTCCAGATTCAGGTCATAATTCCAAGCCCCACTGGAGAATCAAACAAACAACAGTTGTCAGTCCGCTTCTAAACTACCCTGCAACCACTATCCAGTAGCTGAAATGTCTTTTTGGTATTTAGACTTTGCAGGGAAACGCACTGTCCCAATAAACGGAGCCCTAGGTCCTGTTACAGCGCCGCTACGTTAGCCAAAGGTCAGTATCACTCCGTACCCCAGGGTTCAGAAACTCATCGCCTCATTGTTGAGCGGTGCTGGTCGCTTATACATTTTCGGCGAGACAAGTGGAGGTTTCCATTGCAGACATGAGTGCTCGCTGTCACAGGCAAACGGTGAAAGTATTTTGAATCGCCGTCTCATATACGAGCAGGACGGTGGAAAGTTCAAGCCGTTTAAAATTACATTAGAACAGTGGTTCGCTCCAGTGCTGCAAACACTCCTGCCTCCCACTGAGGCCCGGCTTCGGTCTCATCCACAGACTGAATTCTGGAATTCTTTCAGGAACCACAATGTCCCCTATGTATATGTTAAAAAATGCGGCCCTCGAACTGGGGATCGTGTTACCATCTTATTAAAAGTTCCCCAAGTTTCACTAGTCGTGCTTGTTTGCTTACATAACACCCTCAAAATTTGTCGGCTTTTCATCTGAGAGAAAATGGCCAGAGTCTGAGGTTTGTTTTAGGAAGAAGACAATGCGTTGGATTCTTTGCTTTTTATGGTCTATTACATATTAAAACTAGAAATATCTGTCCCGATGGAGCTCACATGATCTTAAAGGACATGTGTATACATATGCTGAAGCTTATTCTTGCACTTAAGGTGACACATTCTTTATTGAGGGTGAATTATTCCTCTGTATAATGTTACTTCTGTGTTGTTGAGTTATTTTTTTGGCTGACAGTAATATACAGTTTAGAGTGAATTATAGCTGTCTGGGATGTGGTTCCCTCCACACATCCATACACACACACTCTCACACACCCACTCACTCACACACACACACACACACACACATCCACACACACCACCACACACACACACACACACACACACTCACACACTCCCTCACACACACAAACACACACACACTCTCTCACACACTCACACACACACACTCTCACACACACTCTCACACACACACACACTTCACACACACTCACTCACACACACACACACATTGTCACACACTCACACACACACCACTCTCTCACACACACACACACACACACACACACACACTCACACACACACACACACACACTGTCACACACTCACTCACTCACTCACACACACACACACACACACACACACACACGTACATACACACTCAGACTCACACACACTCTCTCTCTCATACACAAACACACGCGCACGCACACACACATACATATACATACATATTCACATACGTGCACAAACACAGTCTCCCTCCACACACACACACACACACACACACACACACACACACACACACACACACACCGTCCCTCACCCCAAGATGAGACAAAGAGATTCTCAGGGACTCTTCACAAAGGAAAAGAGTGATATTTCACCCGTCCATCAGAGTCAAGCACAAAGTCACTTTCGTCAAGGGCAAACGGAGGCAGCAAACATTCCTCAAATACCTGCTGTTCCCCGTAACTGCGGCCGGAGCACAAAAGAGCCGCTTCTGCCAGTAAGGCAGCAGCTCCGGGATCCTTCATTAGCTCCTCGCATGCTGCCCAAGAGGTCCGGCACATGTCATCAGGGGTCACACGTCCACCTCCAGCCCAAATTTTCCCGTTAAACAGGGATTGATGGCTCTCCAAACTCGGGTCTTCGAACTCTAGCCAGACTCTAAATGCTGCTGCAGTAATGAACCAACTGTTAGTCGTGCGATCAGCGCACAGAAATATTTGGGGAAAAGAGCTGATTTTCACACTCCATCACCCCGCAGCTATGCGGCGAGAGGGTAACCATGTGCCACAATCACCAGATCGGCAGCAAAACGTGCAGCCGGACGTGAAATAAAGCCTCAGCTTGGCAGCAGAATGGGTTTGAAGTGAGTGCATGTGCCAATGCACGAAATGTCTCTAATGATGAAAGAGCTCTAAAGCTAAAACTGAGGGGGCAGCCGTAGGAGAGAGAGGCATTTCACTGACCTCAGACATCCCTGCACTGCCACAGACGTTCAGCTGATGATCTTATCAACACTGCATCAACAGGAACAGAACATATAACAGCCTGGGAGAGATGTGATGTTACAAGTGCCAGCAGTGACCAGGCACAGTGGCTCAGCCCCTGTAAGGCAGCCTGTTGAACAAAACCATCCATAAAATGATAAAGTTTTGAATAAAATAGATTTAGAATGAAGAATGGCTTCAATGAACACTGACCTACTGTATACAGTATGTTACTTTCTCATATACAAGATGACTGAGGCTGCGTTGAGGAGCTCTATGTGTTTCAAAGATAGAATGCAGAACAGGAAAAATGAGAGGAACGCCCCTAATGAGCAGATGTTGTATGCTCAGGGAGCTTGTCAATATTCTGAACAGTGAACGCGTTCATTTTTGAACGGATGCCTGTTCATTTTTGAACGCCCGTTCAAATTTGAATGCGTTCAGTATATTGACAAGCTCCCTAACTGGGTTCACAACCCAACAAAAGAATTCCCCAGACTGCATCACACATCCCCATAAGCACACAGTAAACCAAGATTCCAGAGTGAAATTAACTAAACTAATGAGTTCTTGGCTTTAGTAAGCTGCAGTTCTAATACAGTGGAAAGCAGCCTTTCTGCACTTAATAAGAGCAGTGTGCTTAAGTACTGTCCAAGAGTCTGAAATAATGTGCTCATGTACTGGGGACTGACTCTACACGAACTGATATACTACAGGTCATGTGATTATTATTATTATGCATTATTTATTATGGAAGATATGCGGTCTGATATTCAAGATGAGGCTCTACATATTGGGATTTAATCCCTTAAACTCTCACTTTTCTCTTACGTTTTCCCTTAGGAAGATTGAAAGTCAGAAAAAATCATTTACTTCGTATTGTTGAGCAATATCAAATACATATTCTGTAGCTGCTGGTTGTAGCGCTTCACTGAAGCTACAACCCCAATTCCAAAATAGTTGGGACGAAGTGTAAATTGTGAATAAAATCAAAATGCACTGACTTTCAGATCACATGAGCCAATATGTTATTTACAATAGAACACAGATAACATTTCAAATGTTGAAACTGAGACATTTAAAATTTTTATCCACAAAATGAGCTTATTTCAAATTTTCTGGCTGCAACAGGTCTCAAAAAAGTTGGGACACAGGCAAAAAAGGGCTGAAAAAGCTATTAATATATAAGAGAATCAGCTGAAAGAATATTTAGCAAGTAATTAAGTTAACGGGCATCAGGTGTGTAACATGATTGGCTATAAAAGGGATGTCTTAGAGATGCTGAGTCTCTCAGAAGTAAAGATGGCCAGATGCTCTCCAACCTGTGAAGGCTTGTGTAAATAAATTGTGGAATATTTTATAAACAATATTCCTCAACGTCAAATTGCAAAGGCTTTGAAGGTCTCATCATCAACAGTGCATAACATCGTCAAAAGATTCAGAGAAACTGGAAAAATCTCTGTGCGTAAGGGACAAGGCCAAAGACTTTTACTGGATGCCCGTGATCTTCAGGCCCTCAGACACCACTGCATCACTCACCAGCATGATTCTGTCATTGACATTACTAAATGGGCCCAGGAATAATTCAAGAAACCACTGTCTGTAAACACAGTCCGCCGTGCCACCCACAGATGCCACCTAAAACTCTATCATGCAAAAAGGAAGCCATTGTTGAGCATGATCCAGAAGCGCCGCTGTGTTCTGTGGGCCAAGGCTCATTTAAAATGGACTGTAGCAAAGTGGCAAAGTGTCCTGTGGTCAGACGAGTCCAAATTTGACATTCTTGTTGGAAATCATGGGTGTCGTGTCCTCCGGGCTAAAGAGGAGAAAGACCACCCCTCCTGTTATCAGCGTTCAGTTCAAAAGCCAGCATCTCTGATGGTATGGGGTATGCATTAGTGTATATGGTGTGGGACACTTGCATGTTTTAAAAAGCACCATGAATGCTGAAAGGTATATAAAGGTTTTAGAGCAACATATGCTCCCCTCCAGATGACATCTATTCCAGGGAAGGCCTTGTGTATTTCAGCAGGACAATGCAAAACCACATACTGCAGCTATTACAACAGCATGGCTTCGTAGTAGAAGAGTCCGTGTGCTGAACTGGCCTGCCTGCAGTCCTGATCTTTCACCGATTGAGAACATTTGGCGCGTAATTAAACAAAAACTCCGTCAAAGGAGACCCAAAACTCTCCAGCAGCTGGAAGCCTGTATTAAACAAGAGTGGGATCAAATTGCAATGGCTAAACTCAATAAACTTGTCTCCTCAATGCCCAGATGCCTCCACTCTGTGTTAAAAAGAAGAGGGGATGCTACACCATGGTAAACAGGCCCCTGTCCCAACTTTTATGAGACCTGTAGCAGCCATCAAATTTGAAATGAGCTGATTTTGTGGATAAAATTGTAAAATTTTTCAGTTTCAACATTTGCTATATTATCTCTGTTCTATTGTGAATAAAATACTGGCTGGTGTAATTTGAAAGTCATTGCATTTTTATTTTATTCACAATTTACACTTTGTCCCAACTATTTCGGAATTGGGGTTGTACATCACACTTATATTGAGTTAAATATTCAAACCCATGACGCCATGTTGTTATGGCCACAGCATTACATCAAAAGGAAAACATCTAGATTTTGTACATCATTATTATACATATTTCCCTGTAATTCAGCAGGACATAATCAGGATTGTTGGAAACCTTAGAATCTCCACTGGAATTTAAAATGGGCCTGAAGTTCCACAGGTTGGAATACAGCAGCTGCATTTAAGGCACCTATATATGGGTCCATAAATTTTATGGGGTGAAAAGGTTGCAGGTTACATTGCCAAGTCTGATAATCAAGAATATTGTCGTCAAAAAATAAATACAATGGCAAAGACCACTGCCATTCGGTATAAGGGGGAGATGGAATTTTAACCTCTTCCACTCTGGAGTTGTCATCAGAGGGATATTGGCTCTGCTCTCACCTCGGCTTAAAGCGCCTTATATCTCCAAACTCGATCCCATTTAGGTTTCCTAATTACCAACTAAGTTGGTTCCTAATTACTAAGCGTTCATTTGTTCTGTTGGAGGGTCAGTCCATATCCCTTTCCCCTCAGCTTGATTTATAGTTCATTGATATAATTATCCAGGATTTTCCTGTCCACATTTATGGTGGCATAAAACGTCAATGTCTTACGAAGCTTCTGAATTCCCACAGCTCACAAAATGGATTGGTTTCATAAGTCCGATCGGCTTGATACACCTAAGAAAATGTTTCTAATCAAAGTGACACTATCGTTAACTCCTGTATAAGCTGTTTGTGAATCTTACCGCCTATGGTAGTGCTAACGGCATATTGATTGGTTGACTGATTGACTTGCAAGGGACGTTGGGCTTTAGGGAGTTAAACAAAACGAGATAAAGGTGTAGGAGTTAACATGAATGGGCTGTGATGTATTTGCAGAGGACAGACATGAGCTCATAGTGGTATAGAAGTGGACTGACATCAGTCATGCTTTAGGTCAGAGTTCAAAGGCCGGGTCAACTCAGGATGATGTAGGCGGGGTTGCGTTAATCCAGTTAGCATGAACCACGACGAGCAGCATCAAGCACTGACGCCCACTCTCTCGTAAACAGAACCCAGACGCACGGCGCACGTTTGCTTCGCACGTTTTTCCGCTCTGTTTCATGCCAGCGCGGGGAGGCCTGGGCGCGTTGATTAGACTCACTGCAGTCCAGCCAATTGATCAATGAGGGCCCGTGACGTTAATGAATCCTGGGCCTGTGTGCCGGAGGAAACAATGCCTCGCTTAATCTGGAATATCACTTTCACTCAGGAAATGATTTGCATTGTGTCTGACAGGATACCTGAGAGTGTGTGCATGTTTCTTAGATTTACGATGGAAGTGTTTTTGGCGCAGGGCTAGCAGAACGCTCGCGCACACTTAATTTGTCACTGTCTCATTTGAGACTTATCACCTTTTTACATTTTCCACCAAAACAATTATTCAACAGGGTCCCTAAACAGCAAATTGATTACCTGCATTTTGACATGTGGCACCTGAAACCTTGCCTCCTTGCGTAGAATGCTGCAAATCCACAACAAAATTTCGGGAATACTTTAAATGAATTACTGCACGCCATAAAATCCATAAGTTAATCAAATGAATTCTCTTTGCACAGAGATGCCCAATGATTGGTTCATCACTTATATCAAAGGTTACCCAACCCACTCTGCTACTGGTCAATTCTGGCACTCCTACTGTCATCAAGTCACAAGATGTCACAAATTCAGCTCTAACACAGATTGATGTTTAGTGCTCTCACTCATGGGTGTATGTGCAGTAAGCAGTGATGCTATATCACACTGACACCATCTTTATTTGTCCATGTCTGTCACATAGTGGGTTCTGCACATCACGAACAGAGAATGAATGAGTCTGTCATTACATCTGATCCAAGAGAACATTGGTCCAAACGTTCGCATTTTTAGTGCAATAGAGAAGTTTGTTTTTCATTAAAGCTGATCTCTTCTTTAGAAGTGAAACGACAGAAGGTAAAAGAGAGTATTTCAGCAGATGGATGAGCGTATAGTTGTGTGTACCCTCCTGGATGGGTTAAGCATATGGACCAGCTCCAGGGGGTCATGTTACAGTATGTTCCACATGGATTAGCATTACCTGAACGGCTGAAAAGTTAGCATATACATTGTTAATACATGTTAACAACAATATTAGTACATAAAAATAATATATACCAATTAAACAATACAGTTAATTTGCTTTTAACATGCTGCACACATACCAGAAATAACAACCAATTCTATGAGAGTTTATCTGCTGAATCTCACTCCACAGACATTAAACGCTGCACTACATCAAACGATAGTTAAAATAATAAATATATGGGAACAGAATCTGACTGGACCTCTCGCTTTTCTACAACAATACACGGAAGCAGACTCATCGCATGTGCACCTCAAAATGGAGAAAAACATTAAAGTTTATTTATCATTCTCTTTAAGGGTACTTTAAAAATATCTACTGTCTTTAAAATCTGCGAAGAAACAGATCAGTTACAGGACATCCAGTGGTTTGCCCAACGCTCACCGCACCAAAGGAAAATACTTTCAACCATGTGCCATTTTCATGAGTTATTTTCTGCGTTATTTGAAGCTATATGCATACTCATATACTCACCATACTCATGAAGCTAAATTAATTTGTAATTTTAGTCCTTATCAGATGAACCATTTATAAATGACAGCACCTATCGTACATAGTACCCCCTCATTTCCAAAAAATATTGGACAGTGTATCATAATGTACAGTAATAATTCTTAACATTCAGGTATATATCCGTTACCAACAATGACTGCCTTAAGTCTGTGACACATAGACATCAGCAGACGCTGGGTATCTTCCCTGGTGATGCTCTGCCAGGCCTGTACTGCAGCATCTTCACTGCCTGCTTGTGTCAGGGACTTTTCGCTTCAGTCTCCTCTACAGCATGTAAAACACACGTTCAGTCGGATTCAGAGCCAGTGATTGACTCAGCCAACAGAACTAATATAACAAAAAAATGTATCATAGCCTAACAAATTTGTTCACAGAATACCACCCTTGCAAATGCAGCTGTCCTCAGTCGCAGAGAGACATGTCACTCATTCTGTCCTGAGTCACATATCTTCAATGTCTCAGCCTTCACTTCCTTTCCTTGATTCCTTTCTTTGCATTCTTGATGGGTGGAGCTAAGAGGCGGGAAAGGAAGGACAGATCTGAAAGATAAGGGATTGGAACAAGCCATCAGAGAGTTCAAGATGTCTGCGCCCACGCTGGTACAAAAATTTTGTCTTTGTAGCTCCAGCATGAGGATTAACACCCAAGATTGAGGGATCTGGCTCCATGAAGAGACACCAGCCTGGTTGTCGTGCCGGACAGTCATCAGAAACACCGATTAAGGCTTGCTGACTCTGGTGACTATCCTTCACTGTCTCAGTATGCCAGCTCCACCTTGTCACGGTAGAAAATAAGCAGTTCCTGAGGCACATGTAAAGGTCCAGCCCTTTCTGTGAGAGCACAAGGCCCAACTCAGAGGCCTGCAGGAGCCCCTGAGAACAGTGAGGGACGGCTGAGCAGAGGCCAAACCACAGCCCGCTGAAACGGGAACAACTGCCGAGGACTTCATTGAACTATATTCTTTCCTTTATAGCACAAACCCTCAAACATGGCTCCACATCAACCGTAAAGATAGTTTCCAGGATTTTTTTTTAACCTTGATTTAACCAGGGAAGTTCAAGGATGCCCTGGGAGAGATGCCAGGTACATGTTGGGAGATTTGAGATGGAGAAGCAGGAGTATGTGACCCTGGAGTGGTTTTTGGCGTACCTCAAGGGTCCAGCAGCACAGATATTCCCAAATTCTTCTTATCAGATGTAATTCAGAATCCCGAGACCCAGAATCAGGCTCAAACCAGCTACTCTGCAGTCCCCTGTCAAGCCTTGAGCTTTATAACTGAATTATCCTTCACTTCACTCCAAAACTGCAAAGTAAAAAAAAAAACTGGCGCTGAAAAGCCAAAATGCCATGCGTCAGCTATTCCTAGAAAGCCCAGTGTTCAGCCAAAAAATGAAAAGGAAACTTTATCAATCTCTCCTGCCTGGCATACACACTGACTGGGATTTGCTCCGAAATTTGAAAACTATACATGCTTGCATCTGCGTGCTTTAAATTTCCATGGAAATGTTTGAATATTAAATGTTGTTCAGAGAAGGAAATGTCCTTTCGTATCGAGCAATAATTTAAACAGCAGGCACCGGTTTATTTGTGTTCCTCTGTGCTTAGCTCCAGGCTTTGTGTCCATTTATAAAACTGTTAGCTTTACCTCTGACTCATAGAAGAACCAGCAGGTTTAAAAGCCTCAGTCATCCTCAGTCACCATAAATTTTGAAAACAAAGCTCAAAAACTGGAGGAATCTTTGGCAGGCCTTATAGGGGCCTGTGCCCAGGGTTTAC
The DNA here is from genome assembly GCA_029692085.1 of Gymnothorax javanicus. Taxonomy (NCBI): domain Eukaryota; kingdom Metazoa; phylum Chordata; class Actinopteri; order Anguilliformes; family Muraenidae; genus Gymnothorax; species Gymnothorax javanicus. Next base: position 2,932,088 of record CM056198.1, read on the forward strand.
GCCCCGGCGTTATTGTGTCAGAAACACGTGACACAGGCAGTCTGTGGATGGAACAGGATTATGGGTGTGTGGGTGGAGATCTGTGAGGCCAAAGATGGTTATTGTTTTATATTTAGAACAATAATACCATGCTTTATTCTGGAGGGTCTGTAAGGGCACCTTGTATTGGAGCAGTGAGATCATTCTGACTCCTCGGGACCTGGACAGGTTTATCACCAATAGATTGATGCAAATTTATTGGTCCAAATAATTAATCTCGTATTCCAATATGAAACCCCATTAATTACCTGAGCATAAATACACCTGTGTTTCTCATCCATCGTCTGCTAGAAAAGTAGAATTTAAAGATAATATTCATGCAATATAGATCTTTAATGATTGCGAAGTCTCATAGGTTGAGCCGCAAAGGTCATTTCTGATCCTTGTAAAGCTCCTCTTTAAATACCTTGAGCCGAAACCACTTGAAAACAGATTAAAATTCCCCATAAATAAAATGGAGATCTTTTGGCGACAAGGAGGGGTCACATCAGCCCAAAATGCAGACACGTTTACATGGGGCCAAAACTATAAATACTTAACTGCGGATCCAGCAGTCCAATCCAGCATAAATGTCAGTTTCAGATAATAAAAGAACTGCAATTATTTTGATTTCTAAAACACAAAAATGGAAATATGTGAGTATTTCTTATGTGTATGATTCCCATAGATAAGTTTAGCTCAGCCATGCATTAAATTATATAGAATGTACATATATTTAAAGTTCTGAAGTGATCCTGCTTGTTATTTGTTGGGTTTGACCTCGCCCAAGAGCCACAGACCGACCACTTCCAGTGAGGTGATCCAGCATGTTCCCCCCCGAATTCAACACACACTTCCTGCTACATTCCAGAAGTGTGCCAACAGAACCCAAAATGACCAGCTGTAGGTGAATCCCAGCTGATGTGTAACCTGTGGTCCTGTCCTCGGTCACACCGTCTCGAGTCACGAGCCAGCGTGCAATTCATACAACAGAAACTTACATACAGAGCAAGTATCATAAAACAAAGTTTATTTAAATAAAAAAAAAAATCGAATACAATTATTTATTCACTGTGCACATTTTATTATGCAAAATGTGAGGTTTCGTTCTGGAACCAGTTGCGAGAACACAGGATTGCAGTAAAAAGAGGCTTTATTTAACATGCAGGGCAGAAGGCAAAGGTACAGAGTCCGCAGACAAAAAATCAAATCAGGAGGGCGAAATTGAACCAGGGCACCAATCACAAAACTCAAAGTTTCAAAAAACAGATACAGGCAAAAGTCAAAAGAGCAGATCCAAAAATCGTGGGTAGTCAGAAGATAAACACAGATACAAGGCGAAATGAAAAAGCACAGGTAAACTAGGGAAAAACGTTCTGACGGGGAACTGCAGTGAAGACAGCTTAAATACATTCAAGGGAAGTCACATGCTATGATTAGGATCGGGTATTTTGAGGGAGAACCTAATCACATGAAATTGGCAAAAAAGCCAAAACGCGACAGGGAACACGAGACAACCTATGACAAAACATACAGCTCCGGTTAGGGAGTTCTAATGTGCACAAAATGAGAGGTAGGATTTGTTCCGCTAATTTCAAACAAACTGAAGGCAAGAGGCGGAGACTAGAACAGGGCCTCAAGAGAGCTAGTTAATCAATTAATGTAAGTGCAGCTATACAATCCCTAGTTCATTAATAAGTTAGTATTATATACAATGTTAGTTTGGGTTAGTAACTTTAACAAAAACAACAAACTGTTAGTATTGGTTAGTTTTTGAGGCGAGAGGAAGCAAACGAGATTGGAAGGAATGTTTGAAACCCAGAAACCATGAAATCACCTAAGCATGTGACACGCAGGACTGGGGAGAAGCTGTAACTTAACAAGAGACCAGACAGGGGAGACAAAGTGCAATGCTGGGCATGAATAAAACATGGACCAATCTAACAGAAAAGTGGAAGGGATGGCAAAAAACAAAACATGGCAAAAATGCAAAAACTAAACAAAACATGACAAAACCTAACAAACATAATCATAAACATAACAGGGACTAGGGAAAATCATAATAAACATGGCATACAAGGCAGAAACAAGACAGAACAGATTAGAATCATAACACAAAATGGATGAAATATTTCATGCAAACGTTAGTAACATTGACTTGTTTGTGATCATCTAGAGTAGATGGATAGCGTCCTGAAAAATCGCTGTGCATTTTGAATAAAAACGTGAATGAATATTTTCCCCATGGTGCCGAATACCATAATGTACAAAACAGGTTTTGTTTAGTTTCAAACAAACTGAAACTGTCCTCAAGATTTACGCACTAATGTGACTGCGCCAGATTTCATTAATCTACTGACTGTAACCACTGTTATTTATTTTTTTTTTTTTGCAGAGCAAAAAGAGGTACAAAAAGCATGTCGTTTGAGTCTGTCTGACTGAGCCTGGATCTGTTGTAGACATTAACTGGGTCCTGTTCAGTCCATGAATATCCCAGCTTCCCCGCTACTGAAATACCGCGTTCTTCAAAAGACCCCCTGGAGCTTTTCGGTGAGGTGAGGGAAAGCAGGCGTTCTGGCCCAGCGTGGAGAGCGCTTTTCCAGAGGGCTGAGAGCTGGAGATTGGCCTTATCTTTGAGGGCTCTCCAAACGTCTCGACAGGCCTGTGATGGCCCGTTCCCGGAAGGGGGTCCTGCTGGAGCTGGAGATTGGCCCTGCGTGATCCTAAGAGCATTCTTCTGCCAAATAAAAACGTTCCCACGCAATCGCAATGAGTTCCCCAAATCTCTCTCATTCAGGACTATTTATATATAAGCCAGGGTCCACACATTAACCTAGATTGAATATTGAATAAAATGCAGGCTCTTGCTGGACGAAACATAAATAATCTGTTCAGTGCATCTGCCAGCTTGCACTGCTGGGATATTTTGTGATGATGATCATCCACTGAAAGTATCCCCAGACTCAACCAGACCGGCCCAACTCAGCAGATAAACTCCAGAGCAGCACTGCATCGGTTTCCTTTCAGATGAAGAGGCGATGCGATATCTCTCGCTCTAATAATAACCTATCTTTCAGCGGCCGCACTGTTTGCGCAGGCAAGCTAACAAACAGCAATGTTGTTGGAAGCTACTCAAGGTTTTGCCCAACCAACCCATTCATACAACCAGCGATTAGCGTTAGCGCATGTTGGCCGCTCAGACTGACAGCTGAAGTCACAACAAACCCAATCCAGGAGCAGTGGCCCGACTGAAGAAGCATATGGTGTCCTCCTCAGCGAAAGAGGTCATTCTTTGCCATCAATAATAATCAATTGACCTATGACCTCTCCATGAGCGCAGACTTCAACCCTTCCCTCCAGAAATATGCACCACAAACCTTTGAACACACTTACTTTTATTCTGAAAGTGTTCTCTTGTGTACCTCTGACAAAAAAGAGTAATAAGATAAGATACACTTTATTGAACCCCGTGGGGTAATTTGTCCTCAGCATTTGACCCATCCTATAATTAGGAGCAGTGGGCAGCCACAGAGCAGCGCCTGGGGACCAACTCCAGTTCTAAAGCCAGTTCCTTGGTCAGGGGTATTGGTAGGAGTGTTCCTATGATGCATGTTTTTGTGGGTGGGGGAAACCAGAGTACCCGGAGGAAACTCACGCGAACACAGGGCGAACATGCAAACTCCCCACAGAAAGCCCGCAGGCTGGATTTGAACCCACGACCTTCTTGTTGAGAGGTCAGCCAGAGTTGCTGTATGAAGTGAACACTTCTGTTCCAGGGGAAAGCTTGCCCACTCGACCTCAGACACCTTCAATCCCTGCCGCAGAGAACACTAAAGCCCCAAACGGAAGTTTAATGTGTTCGCACAGAGCGAGCTGTAGCCTCCATACTGTAATTCTCAGAAAATATGCACCTCTGTCCAGCTTTGTTTTTGAGGCTCATTTTTGTCTACAGTGCTGTGAAAAAGTATTTGTCCCCTTCCCAATTTTTCTTTGCATATTTAACACACTTAAGCGATTAAGATAATCAAACTAATTTTAATATTAGACAAATATAATCCATGTAAATTTAAAAAATGCTATTTTAAAATGACTATTTCATTAATTGAAGGAAAAAACTTATCCAAACCTACCTGGCCCTATGTGAAAAAGTAATTGCCCTCTTAGTTACTAAATCAACCAATTGATAATTGGGTTCAATTCCACCAGACACACTCAGGTATGATTACTGCCAGCCCTGTGGAATCTAAGCATCACTTTAATAAATCCTGTCTGTAAATATGAAGTACGCAAAAAGCAGCACATGATGCTGCAATCTAAGGAAATTCAAGAACAGATGAGAAATAAAGTCATTAGCATCTATCAGTCAGGAAATGGTTACAAAACCATTTCTGAGGCCCTGTGACTCCAGCAAACCATGGTAAGGGCCATTATCTACAAATGAAGTAAATATGGAACAGTGGTGAACCTCCCCAGGAGTAGCCGACCAACCAAAATTCCTCCAAGAGCACATCAATGATTCATCCAAGAGGTCACAAAAGAACCCAGACTAACATCTAAAGACCTGCAGGGCTCACTTGCCTCAGTTAAGGTCTGTGTTCATTATTCAGCAATAAGAAAGAGACTGGGCAGACATGCCATCCATGAGAGGTGCAAGGCGAAAGCCACTGCTCACCAAAAAGAACCCAAACCCCAACAGCAGTCGGGTCTGGCCCAGATCCTGCTTCAAGCCGGCACTGCTGGGTGACTGCTGGCATGGCAAGTGGTATGTTGACCGGATGTGGGTCAGGTCTGGCAATGATGGCCCGTTTATGTGATGGCATGCCACATGTGGGCCTACTGTGTCCGCAGCTGGTCCTGTGCTGGCCTATATGTGGGCCGGCTCCGGCAAACCAGATCTGGGCTACTAAAGGGCTATTGTTCTTGCTGTATGTGGGCCAGACCTGGGCCATGTAAAGTGCATTATGTGGGCCAGACCTGGGCCAGGTCAATATTGCTATATGGGAAAGCTCCTCTCACATTTGCCAAAAAAAAACTTCCTGAAGACTCCAAGACCTTTAAAAATAATATTCTGTGGACTGATGGGTCAAAAATTGAATTTTTGTAAGGTGTGGGTCCCCTCCATCAGGCGTAAAGCTAACACAGCATTCCATAATAAGCACATCATACCAACAGTCAAACACGGTGGAGGGCGTGTGATGGTCTGGGGCTGCTTTGCTGCTTCAGGACCTGGGAGACACATCATAATTGATGGAACCATGAATTCTGCTCTCTTTCAGAAAATCCTGAGGGAGAATGTCTGACCATCAGTTCATGATCTGAGGCTCAAGTGCAGTTGGGTTATGCAGCAGGACAATAACCCAAAGTAAACAGACAAGTCCACCTCTGAATGGCTCAAAAAAAGCATAATGAAGGTTCTGAAGTGGCTCAGTCCATAGTTTTCCTTTTATTTCCTAAAGTTTATAATCCCGGAACACAGAGTAACAAGTTAGACAGAGACCCCCCTCTCTCCCTGGGCTGGAAGCCTGGCAGAGGAAGACAGTTGTAGAGGATTCTGTGGCTCTATTAGAGGCATAAAACTGATCTCATTAATTAGCGCTGGTCTCGGAGTCTGGCAGGGGCCTGAAGATCCGTCTCCAAGCGCGGAGGCTGGTAAAGGTTAGAGATGCGGTCCCTCCCAAGGGCATGCCCGCGGCTTCGAACCGCCGATAAATCTGCTCTGTACCCTTAGGGGCCACGCAAACCGCACTAGCATGGAAACTCTTGTGTAACATCAGAAATGTTCTGCAAGTAAATTTGAGGACTCCAGACAGTACATATTAAGACGTACTCAAACTCTGCTGTTGAAAACAAGCGACTGGTTTTCCCTTGCAGAAGAATGTCTGTGGAGGCATTTTGCTGCTGTTTTTAATAGTCCTTGTACGCTGCTTTTTTAAACTTTAAGCTTAAAATGAATTGACAATTTGGAATTGTGTTCATTAATGCTATGATATGTCCATATCATGCCCCAGTCCAGTCTGTTTTTATTAGTAAAAGGTTGTAATGGTGTGGGGTGATTGGTTGTGCTAGCTATTAGATTTGATTCGCTACAGTCATATAGGTGAGTGAACAATTTCAATCTTCATGAATGTTTAGTATTTAAGAGCCATTCTGTGAGAAAATGGCACTTTTTGAAGAAGTTGAGGAGTTGACCCCCCTGGAATTGAATGAAACTTGGCACATGGGTGTCTCACAGAAAAAGCCAAATTTTTAGGTCCGTTTCTCACTTTGCTTGCCGGTGGTGCCACCTGGAAGCCATTATAGTGACTCAGGTTTGCTTTTGACACCAAATTTTATATGAACTATCATGACTTAAGCGTACACAGTACCAAATATGTTATACTTTTATCATGACCTTTGACACTTCAAGTCCAGTTAGACATCAGTACCACAAGCTGGGTAACTACCTTATTGAGCCAGAATTATTTGAAAAATTCTGATAAAAATTGAAAATGGAAATGGGAATAAAATAATATTACAGACATATACCAATCTAGAATGATTTATTATGTGTTTACTCACAACAAGACTATCATTTTCAGAGAATAGTACCTTGGTATCTTGTTGGGTCAGTGCAATGGATGGCCAGAAAGATGGTCGAAATTGATTTTGGTGCATGTTTGCAGTATATTTTCTCAGTAACCCAGATATGTACTGTGGTGGTAAATGCCATTTGTTGTTCTTTTGGAACTCTATTTTCAGGAATACCCAGCATTTCTTTGGTAGTATCTACACTTTCAAGCTAGACTGAGCCAAAGTTGGAAGAAAACTCAAAACGGACCATTTCATCGCAGATTGTGCCTATGTTTAGGTGGCATTATTTTGTTTACCCAGCAAGATAGCAAATCTAATGTTCTCTGGGTACATAGTCCCTTTGGGGTACATTACAGCATTAGTAAAATCTCAGTGGTAGTATTTTCAGTGTAGATGATATTCAACATCAAAAGTTGGAAAATTTCACCCCCAGGGGGCGTTGTAGGTTGGATGCAAATACTGGCTATCCCCAGCAATGTACCAAAGAAATTGTTTTTGAATTGCGATACACACAACTAGTTTTCTCTGAAAGTGAAGAGTTTAGCTTAGCGCTATGCTGGGTGGATAGCTATCTGACCAAATGTGGCACTCTAGTAGCTAAACTTCTACTGACCTAATATTCCATATTCCCAGACATATAACAAAATTCTGTCTTTTGACATATATAAAGTACAAGCATAGTTATACATAAAATTTGCAATCCCTTTGGTATAAAGCTGGGTTGGTTGTAAATTGGAAAAGAATGCTGGTGGTGATTGTAGCATTGTGTCAACATGCAAGAATCTTACCAGTAGTCAGTACGGTGTACAGTTTTGTAGTGTTGGTGTGTTTTCAGAAAATAACAAATGCTCAGCATTTTTCCTTTGCTATTAGAATTAGTGAGCAGGCTTCAGTGTTAATTCTAGGATTTCCCAAGGGCAGGGTGCTTAGGTAAGAAAAAGGGCACAGCAGTCGTGTTGAGCAAGTGGTTGTCCTGAAAAAGACCACAGAGTTCGTACTAAGCAAGCAGCAGCCTGCCAAGATAAGGGCAGTTCATTTGTAGTGGTAATTTGCATGCCCTCATTCATAACACCAGCCCATGATGTCTAGCCTACGGGATGCCCACTGAGTGGGAGGGCGGGGTTTCTTTTTCAGACTTCCCATTTTGGTGCGTACCAAGCTGTGGGTGTTGACGCAACCATTGTGCCATAAAAGCTGTAGGCAGTTATTTAATTCAGAGACAAACAAGCTCACTATCAACGGGCCGTAAACCGCCCTGTAGAGACCCAGGATTTAGTGTAGTAGGGCTTGCCTATGGCTCGACTGGCTCCAAGAGTAACATCGACCCAGATCGAATGAAGAAGGCCTTGGATAGCTGCTCAGGGCCAAGGCCAAGGAGCACCTCTGGCGCGCACCACCAGGTGCCACCAACCTACAGTCCAATTCCAAAAACAGACTGACGGATAGAGCAAGTCACATGCTGGGTTGACGTCATTTCACTTTGGATAACATGAGAAGTATAAAACATTTTTAACTTTAGTATTCAACATTCTGTCTTCATGTACACGGTTGTGTGACTAAGATTCTTTTTCAGAGTTCAAATCATGGACTGTTATTTTATACAAGTGTACGTATACTGTTGATCCGTGTCTGTATACATACTTATGGTGATACTCCTTTTACATTAGTTGTTTATTGGCATGTATTTTATTTATTTTTGGACCGGTCATGTTTTATAACTTGCTGTACATTTCTGACTGGGCTGTACCGGTACTTGTAATAATACATGCATTGTGTGTTTGGAACGCTCACAATCACCACCAGTTCACAACCAATAGAGTTTTATGCCAAAGGGATTACAAATTTTATGTATAACTGTGCATGTACTTCATATATTTCAAAGGGCAGAACTTTGGTATATGTCTGGGAATTCAGAATATTAGGTCGGTAGAACATTAGCTCTTTAAAGCACCACCTTTAGTCAGAAAGCTATCTATCCAGCATAGTACCAAACCAAACTCATCATTTTCTCAGAAAACTAGCTGTGTGCATCACAATTAAAAAAAAAATTTCTTTGATACATTGCTGGGGATAGCCAGTACTTGTATCCAGCATACAGCGCCCCCTGAGGGTGAAATTTTCCAACTTTTGATGTTGAATATCATCTACACTGAAAGTACTACCACTGAGATTTTACTAATGCTGTAATGTACTCCAAAGGGCCTGTGTATCAGAGAATTTCAGATCTCCATCTTGCAGGGTAAACAAAATAATGCCACCTAAACACAGACACAATCTGCTATGAAATGGTCCGTTTTGGGTTTTCCTCCAACTTTGGCTCAGTCTAGCTTGAAAGTGTAGATACTACTAAATAAATGCTTGGCATTCCTGAAAATAGAGTTCCAAAAGCACAACAAATGGCATTTACCACCACAGTACAAATCTGGGTTACTGAGAAAATATACTGCAAACATGCACCAAAATCAATTTCAACCATCTTTCCGGCCGTCCATTGCACTGACCCAGCAAGATACCAAGGTACTATTCACTGAAAATGATAGTCTTGTTGTGAGTAAACACATAATAAAGCATTCTAGATTGGTAAATATCTGGGATATTATTTTATTCCCATTCCCATTTTCAATTTTTACTGTTATTTCTCAAATAATTCTGGCTCAATAATGCAGTTACCCTGTTTGGCGCTGATGTGGTGCTGATGTCTATCCAGGCTTGAAGTGTCTAAGGTCATGATAAAAGTATAACATATTTGGTACTGTGCACCCTTAAGTCATGATCGTTGATGTAAAATGTGGTGTAGACAGCAAAACTGAGCCACTTTAATGGCTTCCAAGTGGCACTATCAGCAGGCAAAGTAAGATATGGACCTAAAAATTTGGCTTTTTCTGTCAGACACCCTTATCTACCTATGCGCTAAGTTTCATTCAATTCCAGGGGGGTCAACTGCGCACCAAATGTCAATCTCTCGTGGAATGGCTCTTAAAGCCTCTCTGGACGATAAATCGTCTCAATTCGGTGCACCTGCCATTACAAATTCAAATGCTACTGGACTCTTCAGTGTTATTATCAAACATTTCTGCAAACAATTTAAATACCAACATTATCCTGCTTTTTTGCAGTGTACATACAGGTATATATTTGTTATAAATGAGTAGGTAATGAGGTGACAGTTATGTATTGCAGGATCCCTCTTTATCACGTCCCTTTGTATCTCACGATATCGATGATCCTGCACACAGTCACACACACCTCCCTGATTCTCTGTGTAATGACTGCTGACTTCACTGACGCTATTCACCCAGCAGAGTCAGACAGTGTGTTTCTTCATTACCCAAGAGATACTGCATCACTGTGCCCCATGTCCATGGCTGACCTGGTGATGCTGTAATTCCCTGCAGCACTGATATAGTCTAAGGCAGTGATTCAGAATCCTCTTCATCAGCTAGATATAGGTACTTGATTTGTTCCATATGAAAGACTCCTGATGCTCGATCAAGTTCCACTGAGCTGCCTGACTGGTTATATCACATGTCCTAAAGACAGAACTTTAGACTGCAAGAAAATATGGAACTAGTCACCCCCAAACTTGCCTGGGAGCAAAATTTAGATGCTGCCATGTTGTATGACTTCTGTGCCATTCACGAAGTGCATGAGATTTATTAACAAAACTGCATCTGATTCATCCATAACTCATCTCTCTCACACCCAAAGGGCACTTAAGGAATCAGCACTTTGGGATACAAAGAAAAACAGAATCAGAGGTAAATTTTTCTTTTTGGAAAAAATGATTGACTCATTGACGTAGAGGACGAGGCATGAATGATGCACTCCAGGACCAGCCACTTTCGGTGCATGGAAGTGTGGTTTTTTTTGATCCCGCTATTTTGTCCATTATTATTATTATTATTATTATTATTATTATTATTGTTTATTTATTAATTAATTTATTTATTTTTTTACAATTTTAATAAAAAGTAAAAGCTGCACAGCCACCAAGCCTGAGTCGAGCCGTTAGCTGCTTGAATGCAGTGATGTGACTGGACCTCATTCCTCCTCAAAATATTTATATATCATCTAAATTGCATAATATCTCAACACATTGATACAAATATAAATTAGACAAAGACTAACCACTTGTCTGTCTCAATTGAGTTTCTTGTATAGATATATAGATGTACTTTTAAATCAAAGTCACCATAAACTTGGATAGAGGATGGGCCCCCTATGACCTACACTGGGGCCAGCTACAGATGCACTCATGAGTAACGTCTCTCTAAACAAGACCAGGATATAAGCGTGGAGAACTAAGCCTGATTCTGTCTGCTTGACCCGCTCACAATGCAGGGACATGTGTCTGCGCAGACGATGACGTCATGTGGATTCCTACCTTGCATGCAGGCTAGTCCCCCGCACACATGCCTTATTTGATGTATTCTGATGTCTTATTTCCAGCTAGCCTGCAATTACGTACATTAGCCAAAGCTACACGTGGACCTATGGCTTGACAACGCTACTATTGAAACAATGTCAAAGTTGCATTAATGCTTTAAACATAAAGGAGCCGAGTCACGATTACTGGTGCAGCACATGGTCAGAACTTACATCCCAAGAAAGTGAATCTGCTTGACTGCAAGTCACAATCTGTCTCCATCCTTGTCAAACCATCTTAATTTTGCATGGTATTAATATAGTTTAGTTATTCCGGCATTATGCTTTTTATATTTAGGAACTTTCTATGGAAATTCAAGGATTCAAAGCGCTATTTTAAGCTTTAGTCAAGGGATAAGAAGAGTGTAACCTGGTTGCAATTGCCAATAATAATGGACGAAAAAAATAACCTCTAGCTTTTGACTTGCAGTTGAGCGGATTTACTTTGTTCAAAATTGAGCATGCGCAGTAATTGTGACACAACTCCTTTAAAAATAGCAATCTTGCGTGTGTTCAAGTTAACTCAGTAAACTTTCCTCTATCTTAAACTGTACGTTGTTATGATTTGTGGGTAATAGGATAACTTCATTTTCGTGACAGACAATGACAGAATGACAGATTTTGAATGTTAATGCACAAAATGGACTCATACCATAATCACAATAAGCAATATCCTACCCCCACCTCTGCCAAACTCCAGTATTAAGACAAACGTCCTGTTCCATGCTACGAGCAGCGCATTACTTAGCCATGATGATTGCGATGTCATTTCCTCTGACGATCACTGCTCATCTGCATCATCGCAACATGCACTAATCACATCTCAACATGGCAAAGGAACCAGCTCATGATTGCTCAGTCCTGGCAGAATGGTGCAGTTCGAACTGCTGCCCAAGTCATTATTTTTCCAAGAGCTCTCAGCATTAATTCTGTGACAGTGGCTGTCTTTGACTGCTAAAACCCTGGTAGGAGGATATGAGTGATGTCATATTAAGACTTTGAGATGACTGCTAATATTACATTTAGTTGTGCTGTGTTTTGTATAATGGGCCTTGTCATAAAGTAGTTCTACAAATATCTGCGCGTGCAAAAACTCAAAACCCTCGGCTAAACCAGACTCAGGAGGGGAGCCCATATGCTGCTGGCTGGTGCTTGTTAAGTCAGAAATGCTGACAGCAAAACATGCGTGCGTATGACAAACCATAAACTGACAGTACATAAATGCCAACAACAATATGTAATTGAATATTGGCAGGGATTACTGTGCATAGCTAGACACAAGTTGAAAGGTCAGTGGGTCGAACTGTCAGGCAGGGATCAGGGATTGATATTCTCCCAGAGGCTAGTGGTGACCAGCGGTACTGCAGCTTATGAACCCTTTGTCGCCATCCCTTATTGAAGCCCATTAGAAACTGACCGTCCCTGAAGAGTTTGCCTGTGTGCTGAGGTCTTATGTCATTCCGATAGCACAGGAGATGGCCAACTGCAGCAGGAGAATGAAGGAGAGAGACGGGCATGAAAGATGGAGAAAAAGGAGTTTTGACTGAAAACCTTCTCGCCCCGAGACACAGGTGTGACCTCTCACCAGCTATGGATGCCCATCAGGGCCGTTCAGAAGCAACATCAGAAATTGGTGGGAAATGAAATCATTCCGAAATCTTTGATTTCGTGTGGCTTTAAAATAGACGTAAACAGATGTAAGTGCTGTAGCATCAGAATACTAGCGAGAGGTTGAGTTCCCAGAGGTGGGCGGTGTGTGATATCCATCATCCCAATGTGACCATAACGCTCTTTAAGCACCGCATGCAGGAACACTGAGGTTCGACAGGAAATCACTGGGCCGAGTGAGGGCAGAACAGAAGACCGACAGAAAACGTCAAAGCTAGCGCATATCCGGACGTTGGGTTTCTTGGATAACTTTCAGAAGAAAAGCTGACTCTCTCCAAGGACAGTGGGCAGCTCAATCACTGCAGAGATATTTTGAGGGCAAAACTGTAGAGAGTTACTCGAAGGGCGAAGCTGGGGCTGGATCTGAAGAAGCAGGCAGAATGCTTCCATGGGATTGATAACTGAATCTTGTGATGGAGCTTCAGAACACCAGAACATCTGCATGGGCAGATAGTGGTGATCTCATGGGACTCGAAGACCTACGCACTGACAGCAGAGATGATTATGAGCAATTCATGGAGCTTGTGGTTGAGCACAAGAACAGGTTTGAGAGATCTGTCTCATGAACCTCAATGGTATGAAGATATGAAAACCAGCGCAGCTGAAAACATGAGACCTCATAATGACTCCATAATGATTGTTTTTCTGTCGAGAGAAACTGGGACTGTATGCAGGTAGTAGACGATGTAAGTTTCATAATGATAATATGGATTAATTGACCCATATTGTTTTGCAGTTTTTTTTTTTTTCTCTAGGACAACAACCGCATAAGAAAAACGCTGCAGTATTATCCAGTTCCTCACTGACAGAGACTCCTTTCATATATATTTCCCCTCTTCACTGCCTGGTAAATGTGGCTGAAAGAATGTTGTAATAATTGGGTTCAGACATTTAACATTGTGCAGGCAGTGTTGATGTTTGTTCTGGGCTGAATGAAGCACTGATGCTTCAGTTACTATTTACAGGTAATTAGAATTAGAAATACCACAGGGTGGAATGATGACCAATGGGACTACAGGAATGGGTGGAAAATTCCTCTCAGTCAATAGAAATCAGCCTGTTAAGAGACACATCTCTCTTACTTGTTTTGGAAGTCACAGAGGTCTTGCTGGCTCCGGTGGTTAAAATATTTCTGACACGACTCTTCGTCGAAATACTTTATTTAGGGCTCACAAGCGTACAATGACTTTGAGAACATGGCTCTGTTCTGGGAGATCCCTGCCCATCCAGGTGTGGAACCAAAGGCTGTAACTAACCCCCGAGTCTACAACAACAATGACATCTGAGAGGTTGGTATCATTGCAATAGATCGGTGATTCCCAGCTATGAAACAATGAATGCTGTGGTAGACAGGTGGAGCTGGGGTGGTGGAGGGTCGTGAAGCCAGTGCAGTGAGAAGCTACGTCTATGAAGATGAGCTTAAATAAGATTATGGATTTGAAAATCATCCAGTCATCTGACTGGGTGAAGTCAGGTGACTGGTAAGTATTCTCTGGTGACTCTGAGCTGATCAGGTGACTACAGCTGATTAGATAGCTTGACATTGTGCCTGCTAGAATTATTACGAAGCTTCATTAGTTGAATTAGCAACACATCTTGGGGTCTTTCCTGAACATCGCCTGGTCTTATGATCACCAGCACTAGTCTAACGAGTAATAAAAATCGAGCTCCCGGTTAAAGCGTAAAAGATGGCCATCGCTGAACAAACTTCAGTGATTTAAACGTACTCATCCATTCAAAGTCTGCTCCTCTTGGTTTTTAGTAGGCCTACATGTACTGAAAGGAAATTTTCCTTTTTTTATTTTCAACTTCCACAGAGAAGAGGATTTTTTATAGGAAGTCAAACATGGTTAGATGCCAGATTGGGTGTGTCCTGATCAGTTGGGGCTTTCCTTGTCTGGCAGCCATTTAAGAAAAAACCAACAAATCAAAATATTTCCAGTTCACACAGCTCTCTACACTGTGCTCTTTGGACAAATCGCTTGGGCCACAGCTGATGTAATGGAACCTTGAACATCAGTAGACTCAAACATCAAAATTTACCTTTAGCTTTTATCTTGATAACACTGATTGGACTTTCATTTTTATGTGAAATTGAATAAATGTAACCTTAACAGAAATATAAATTACAAGTTTTACAGTCTCAGTTCTCAAATCACAGAAAACAAACAATAGCAGCAACTGAATCCCACAGTCTTTCCAAAAATAGTCCGCTGTTATGTTCCCGAAATGGACTCACAGATGTGGGGACATACCTCAGTTTCACCCGCCTTAAAATAGACACCAGACTGGATGCTCACTTGGGTGGAAATTCCGGCTTTTTTGGAGGTCACTTACCGCCGTGCGAAGAAGATGAATGTGTGACATTAACACACGTGTGAAAAGTCGCGACCTGTTCATGCGTCGCCTCGTGTCACTTTGTGAAAAATGCACACATGGTTAGCAGGGTGAGGGGTCAATAAGATTGGGTCAGGGAAACAGGACCAGCAGAGCATTGTCAGTTCACTGTCGACCTTGACTGACCTGGAACAAGTTCTGCCATTCACAGCGCAATCCAGAGGCATTATTCGCTAGAACATTCCGTCAATGAAAAGAGCCTAGAAAAAAAAAAACGGAATCTTCTGAGGACTAAGGGGGTCGGCTGATATGAACACAAAAATCAAGAACTTATGGGTGAATTCGCGGGGTGTGACGGCAGGGAAAGCGGGTCAGAAAGCAGCTGAATAACTCCTGTCCTCAGGGAGCTGACCTTGTGTGCCATTTTGAGGCAGAGCCGGTGTTTCACAATCCCTGCCGTCCTCTGAGACCTCTGTCTGCTCATGTCTAGAAGCTGCGCTGCAGTACTCCTGGGGATGGTGCTTGTGCTGTGGTGGGCAGATATATCATGTGGCGTAATGATTAGAAAGGTGGGCACGCAAGTAAACACTAAGTCTGGCTGTTAATAGTCCATCAAGAACACTGCTCTCATGCCCTTGGGCTACGTGCTTAACCCCTCAAACTCTAACTCTTCACTTAAGTTTTCCCTCAAGAAGGTTCAAAGTAAGAGAAAGCATTCATTCCGTATTGTAGGACAACGTCACACTCATATTCTGTATCTGCAGCACTTCACTGAAGCTACATCACTTATCGTATATTGAGAGAGCTATTCAAACCCCGGACGCCATGTTTTTACAGCCACAGCATTACTTCAAATGGAAAATGTCTAGATCTTGTAGATCATTTTATAGGCTACACATTTCCCTGTTCAGCCGCTTTCACTCCGGACGCGAAACGAATTTTTCGCACGACAGATTACATTCAAAGTCAATGCAAAGACGCGAATACACGTGAAAGCAGCTTTATTCAGGACGACATATTTGGGATTGTTTGAAACCTTTGAGATCTCTACTAGAATTTAAAAAATAGGCCTGAATTCCCACAGATTTGAATGCAGCAGCTGCATTTGACAGACCCATATACGGGTTAATCTGGCGAGTTCCAGTCAAATACGCGGCAGAATAAATTGATTGTATTGTAACAAATTTTAAAAAAAATTGTAAATTTCAATAAATAAGAGAGTTTACAAAATTTTTAGATGTCTCATAAGGAATTCCTTACTCTTGTTGTGAGTAAAAAAGCTTAGTTACTGCCATAGAACAGCGAAGAGGTAAATACCTACAGTAATCAATCATTACTTCTGTCCCTGCCCTCAGCTCTCAGACGGTTTACGGCTCCGGAGCAGATTTTATCTCTTTTTTGGGAGTTAATGATCCCTCTGCTGTGGCTCGGGATGCGGTGGCATTCCTGAGTGTGTTTAGTCTTTTGAAACAGGACGTATTCACGTTAAAACAGCTCGTGTCCCGACTGCACACAGACTCATTCGCCCTGATGATCACTGTGAAAGGCGCATTCCGCACCACTGCTCGCTGCACCTGGCAATGCCCTGATCTGAGGGGTTCGCGCAGTTAGCGTGAGGTGAGTTTTGTGTCGATATTCGGAGGTATTTCGCCACACAGACAGTGGACACAGTGTGGAGCAGCATGTAGCTCAGACGGACTGCAGAGCTGGTCAAGACCAGACTTGAAACAGAGCCAGATACCATCTAAATCTGAACTACCCTCAATGTTTGGTACAGTTTAGCGATCGTAAAATGGGAAGCTCTGTGTGACTGAATGGCCTTTTCTCGACAATCTGTTTTGTTGTGTTGTGTTATTTTATCTTCCGATGCGTTGTGTTATGCTTTTTATTTCATGTTATTTTTGCCACTTTTCAGAATAGCTCTATGGTATTCAGCATCAGATCACGCCTCCAGGTGTACGATATGCCTTATCAACATCTCTTATCTGCATCTACATCTTTGTGTTGTTGCCTTTGAATACTTGCTTTGGGACTTTCCTCAGAGAACTCAAGAGTGCCTACCATTAGAACATGCTTCTCTAAGAATAGTATGTGCTTTTCTTTGTATTTTACTTAATTGTCCGGAACACAAATTTCACTGATGTGCTAGTTTCAGAGATGTTGGACTCCCAGAGGGACAAAGGTCTCAGCTTTATGTTTCATTCAGAGAAAGGACATCAAATTGGGCTGCTGAGCCCAAAAATATCAATCAATATTACTATTTTTGCTGCTACATTATGCGGACAATAATCTATCCAGTTTTAATTCATCTCTGTTTAAATTTCACTTGACACCATTAGGATCCAGGGTGTCCCATTACAGTTAGTCCCCCCCAACAAAAAAAAGTTTTACCACGCATAAAATGGTAATGAAATTCAAACAATTTAGCGAAGAATTCCTTGCTTAAAATGATCCCCTCATGTTTTAAACCATAAATCACAGGGACCAGTTGCCTGAAGCACAGAGCTTTATGACGCGAGCTGCACTAACAGCTTTCTGCATGGGTCACCCTCATGATAAATGAGCCGGGCGATGGTCAGAGTTCGGTGTGACGCCGTTCGGCGTGATTGGAATGGGACGGTTGTTATTAGCGAAGGAGAAGCATGTGTGGCTGTGTAATGAGGTAAAGATGGCGGAGTGATGATGGTGATGTTCGGTGCTGACGCACACAGCAGGCCAGCGGCCCTCGAGTCCGCAGACGAGTGACCTGCGAAAGTGTGTGAACGGGGACTCAGACCGCCTGCCACACAATAGCCGCTTTACCCCTGATTAATCAAAGCTCACCCAGACGATAACTCATCCGTTACAGACAGTGGTCGGATTTAGGCCCTGTGTTTGCAGCAGCCCTGGGGTAGATTGTGTCTGCGTGACGGTGTTTCCTCAGTGTACAGCCAAGATACAACCCAGATTCTCACATTTATATATTTTTGTCCTTGTGAACTGATTTTCAGTTGGTGATGCTCAATACAAATTTAATGATTCCTCAGCAACATATTTTTCTGGGCATCAATTATAAACCTACTTTACTCCTGGTCAGGATTGCGGGAATCTGAAACCTATATCCCAGCATGCATTGTGAGACTGAAATGCTGCCAGGACAGGTGCATTCCTGCTTCTCTCTCTCTCTCTCTCTCTCTCTCTCTCTCTCATTTTTTTTGTTGTATCCACACATTAGACTGATGATCTGAATTCGTAGCTCTGGGGTGTCATGCATTTCATCTAACAAACCTTAAAATCCAATGAGTTCAATGAAAGGCCGCAGCATGTTCACATGTTATGTTACATCTTAGCTAACAACAGGGAAAACCTGAGACCCACTAAATTTGAAGTACACCTTAGTGCTCACCCAGTATTACAGTACCGGGGGCCTCTCTGTCAGCCAATCACCTGGTACAACATGGTGTATTTCAGTCCAAACTCTAAAGCATTATACTGGGGCATGTACTTGTCATGCTTCTTCTGAACCAGCAGAGATATAACCCCACTTTGCGCACCCTATTCCAGAAATACTACCAAGTACCCATATAGTCCTACCTTTTTTCTTTCAAACATGTAATAACCTTTGAAATGCACACATTTTGCTTGGGATATCAGGGAGGTATGTGGTCCTGAGGCTCTGTGAAAACAATCACTGCTACTTCAAAGTCGACGGGAGCTTCGGAAACGCAACATGAAATTCCAGATGGGACAAAATATTTTCAGAAAGTAAAACAATCCTGCCTGGTCATTTTTTTTTTTTTTTTTGTTCATATTTGGCTTGATGGATGGTTTGGAACATCAGTTCTTCTGCACACTGGAGAAAGATTTAAGCTGCACTTCGAGAGCAGAATCTTGAATTGCCCACCACAGGAACTCAAAGCGATTGTGTGGAGGATGTGGTCACAGTTCTGTTAACCTTCATTCTTCCCACAAAACCACACACTCACAAAAAATATCTTCTTGATTGATCTCTGTGGGTGATGCCAGGGAGAAAGGTATAAAAAAAAACATGTCATATTGGTTGATGCATGTTTGGGTAGCACTATTGCCTTACACCAGAAGGTCTTGGGTTTAATCGCGGCCTTGGTCTGTCAGTGTGGATTTTGCATGTTTTCCCTGAGTCTGTGTGGGTTTTGCCATGATATTATTGTGATAGTTATGGTTCTTGGTCAGGATTGGCCTTCACTCTGTACTTGTCCATTTAACTTGCCCTCTGCCGTCTAAACCAGTATGTTTTGTCACTGCAGTTCAGTGATTTGTTGGTTTAGTTCCCTGGAGAGACGGGGAATGCAGATAGGAGGTTCACTATCTCTAGTCACAGTAAAATCATCTTCTAAATATGGAGACACCACCGAATGTCAAATAATTACCTCTCATCTCTCGTCTGCCTGTAAACTGTATTCTAATATCAATGACTGCAAATACTGCGGATCCTTCAAGGCCATGTTGTGTTATTTCAATGCTGATATATCAGACACAAAATAAATGCATAGAGCTCGAATCGGATGATCATTAAAATATCTAATGATACCAGACCATTTTCAAAGATGGCCGTTTCTACTATTCTGAATACTTTGTTGATAGCATCTACATGTCCGCATAAATACAACTAAATAAAATTGACATTTTGCCCACATTCCAGTAAAAAAAGGACCACTATATAATGTAAAAAAAAAAAAAAAAAAAAGACGAAAACTACATTTGTTGCTGTAATTATTTCAATTTACCATCCTTTTAAAGGTTATGATGCCCGTGTTGTCCAATGAGAGGAGTAAGTGGTCAGGTATTTTGGATCTTTGTGAACTCACAACGGACTCTAGTGGACTCTCTGTGAACTGCAATAGTCAAGCGTTAATTATCAAGCATCCTTTTAGGAAGTATACTTATGGGATTTTTTAAATTGACAAATGTGTACGCAACTGAGTGACAATAAATCACATGCTTGACACAAGCCGCATGAAAATCAGTTTCTACGTTACAAACAAGATCGTGCAAATATGTTTTACCAAATAGGCAAGAATCTTGAAATATTTTGTATATTTTTTTGGAGTGACTTACAGTGAATGTATTTTCCTTCAAAGGTAATACTTCCCAAAGATGAGAAAAAAACAGTAACACATTGCAGATAATTGATGCGGTGTTAGCAGTTGCAAAGATCTGGAAAAGAATGCATCTGTGACTGGAATTTCTGTCTGGAATGCATAGATTTTTTTTTTTTTTTTTGCTCCTCTAATAAGCTCGGCTTAAACGCCGCACTCAGAGCGGCGAGGTAAGGGGATAAGATCGTCCCTTTCCCCTCTGGCTTCTGATTGGAGGAAACGCGTTCTAAGGAATGTCATGAAACTACTTAAGTGCCATGTTATCCCTAAACGCTAGCAGTCTGACTTCGACAAGTCCAAAATAACGGGATTCTGCGATATTACCTGTTGAAACCGAAAACTGGATTTATTGACAGAAATAAAGCAGATAATTTTGAGTCCTAGTAATTCATGCGAAAGGATATCCAGTCACGCTTGGATTTATTACTCCTGACTACTGTGTGATATTCACATTTCTCCACAGGTAGGTAGCCTGTAGGCTACCCGTTCGTTAATTTTAAGGAGTGTTTTTGATCATAGCATACCTATGGGAATCATAACCTGTTAAAAACAGTATATTGGTGTTTCATGGTCTTTCTCAAGAATTCAATTTTTTTTTATTTTCTTTGTTCCTTATTTTGTTAATTTTGTGTTATTTTTCAGGATCAAAATACTCCAAGGATGAAGTTGACGGGAATATTTTTGCTTTTAATGCTCTGGCACGCCGATGGAGCCATGGTCGCAGGTGAGAACGCAATGCATAGCGTTTTTAAAGAATAAGCCCGAAAAATATTGCACATGTACCAGCCGCCTGTAATGCACTACCCTCTGACAAAAAGTTAGGCTGGATGTCCGGACAAAATTTATCACATATATGCCGATTCACTGAACCTCAAAACAATCTTTCCACAGAAAGCCGAGACGACAATAGCGTGTATGACCTATTTGAGCTGGTGAAGGTTAACAAGAAGAACCATGGCGTGACCCTGGTGAAGGGGGAAGATCCGTACAGCCCTGCTTACAAAATCATGAACCCGGACCTTATCCCCCCCGTTCCTGAGTCCGTCTTCAGGGACCTGATTGATTCTATCCATGCGGAACGCGGGTTCCTTCTCCTGGCCAACTTCAAGCAGTTCAAACGGACAAGAGGCAGCATCCTGACTGTTGAGAAGCAGGACGGGTCCGGACCAATATTTGAAATAGTATCTAACGGCAAGGCTAACACTCTGGACGTGGTATACTCCACGGCGAATAAGCAACAGGTGGTATCCATCGAAGAAACGGACTTGGCAACCGGGCACTGGAAGAACATCACGCTGTTCGTGCAGGAGGAACGAGTTCAGCTGTACGTCGGATGCGAGGAAGTTAACACAGCCGAACTGGACCTGCCCATCAGCCGAATCCTGACTCTGGACATTCTGGCCACTGCGAGCCTGCGTGTCGGCAAGGGAGCGGTGAAGGACCGGTTTATGGTGAGCGGATTTGTTTATTTATTTAGTTTGCAAGAACGGTGCGTGGACGTAGGCTATCTGAATTTGTCATGTAAATATTTTATCAAAGACATTTATTCTGTAGGCTGCTTAGAATATCATTGCGCGGAAAATCTCAAGTGGCTTTGTACTGATAGTGAGCTGCGCTTTCACGGAATTCTTTCGGGTAATATCCAATACATAGCCCGCGCGTGAGGGCCTACTTAGATTACGAACTAAATGGTGTTTTGTTTTGCAGGGGGTACTTCAAAATGTGCGCTTTGTTTTTGGAACGACTTTGGAAGCGATTTTAAGGAACAAAGGATGCCAACGCAGTAAGTCTTTTTTTTATCACGGAATTGTTTTCAGTCATTCATTTGCTCCGTTATTTTGCGATCAGGAGGTGTTTGTGTTCTATAAAATACACCATAAATGCAGGGCAATAAACAACAAAAGAAAAATGGAGAAAAAAATGCTTCAGAATGTTGCGTTTTTACAGTGAGTTGCATTGCCACTACACTTTGTCATTCGTGAATAAGTTCAGCAAATTGCCTAAACTGAAACTTTATATATACGCCACAGGTCAGCTGTGGAATATAGGCTCCTGACATTTCTCATTCCCCTCCAGCCACAGTGACTGATACCATCGTCTTGGATCTCCCAGTCAATGGGTCCAGCCCGGCGATCAGGACAGATTACATTGGCCATAAAACCAAAGGTAAAGACAGTGGCGCTGTCTGTTCATGTCCAGGAGATCGAGAATACCTCCCACGCTGACGCATAATGAAGACGAATTTGCCTCCTCAAACCCGTTTATGCATTCCTCCAGATCTGATGACCGTCTGCGGCTTTTCGTGCGAAGATCTGCACAGCATGTTCAAGGAACTCAAAGGGCTCGGCGTGATCGTAAAGCAGCTGTCTAACGAGCTTCGGAAAGTGGTAAGGAGGCCGACCAGCCACCCCCGCCCCACCCATAACCACCCTCCCCATGCGGTTCCGAAGGCTGGACTCCCAAACATAACAGCTGCAAAAGCAGTTTCTCCCGCTAAAAAAGGCATTCCACGCCATTACCTCCTGATGTAATCTACTGCATATTTACGTCCCCTCCGTTAAGACATAATTATGTTTATCTTTTCACTTCCTCCAATGCCTTTCATCCAAAACCCTCATTGCCGAGAGTCATTCTTTGCCGCGAGCGTCACACAGCACAGAGGGAACAAACAGATTGAAAGAATCGCTGGCTGAAACTTGCCCCGTTAATGTCCTGACTCCTGTGCTTTTCCCATCTCTCACCAGACCGAAGACAACAACCTGATCCGGGATCAGATTGGGATCCGCAGTGGCGTTTGCTTGCACAATGGAATTGTGCACCAGAACAAGGCGGAGTGGACAGTGGATGACTGTACTGAGTGCACTTGCCAGGTGAGCTGAAATTTGAGCGCGCCAAACCCAGACGCGTACTCAGACAGGCGCGCATCGCACCCGGGCCTCCGCCTTTGTAATCTGTCGGATAATGGACACGGCAGTCAGACCGCAGTGATCCCACGATGGCTGCTGTAATTTACCCAGGATGTGCTCCTGTGGTTTCGGCGACTGAGCGTTTCTGTGTGAAACAGATTGTCTTTACTGTTGAAAACTCCCCGCCTCTAATTAGCCCCACATGTCGACATCAAAGCATCCCTAAAGCAACTTAATGATAAATGCCTCCATAACCTATTTTAACCACATTTTATTACATGACAATAGACTAAAATCATTAAATATACATAACATTTTTTGATAATAATTATGTTGCACAAGAGACACAAATATCTGTATAGCTTTTAAATGCTCTTCTAGTTACAAGACTGACATAATGAGATGAAAAGGATTATTCACTGTCGGAGACTAATTCCCTTTAGCACAAAATCTACAATTTTTCAGAGAAACTTTCAGCATTTTTCTGGCTATCAAATATTATGTGAAATCATTCAGTTTCCAAACTAGTTCTTGGAAAAAATAACAATGCACGCATAATCTTGAATAGGAGAAAAAAAGCCATTGCATTACATCTCTCATAAAAGCAAGATATGTTTTGGAAATTTTTTGCTCAATTTCACAAAGATTTGTCCCAAGATAATGAACAGTAGTTGTGAATGATTGACAGCTGATGATATGTTAATCAGCCCTTGTGATTGGCTCCCTGCTGTTCACTGATCCCGCTGCTCCCGCCCACAGAACTCCGCCACGATATGCCGCAAGATCTCCTGCCCCCTTATCCCATGCGCTAATGCCACTGTGCCCGACGGGGAGTGCTGCCCGCGATGTGGAACCCGTGAGTATGGCTCGGTTGTTTCAGGGGGAGGCTTTTAGGCGTTGCGCCAGCTAGGTTTCAGATGAGAACCCTGCAAAACAGAGATGGCACATGAGACTGGCAAAGCACTGGGCTGTAATGCCCATAGCATGGAATAGCAGCAACAGTTAGCAAACATTCCATTCACTGTGAATGGCCGCGCTGTGAATTATGGGTAAAATGCTACACAGTCAGTGCTCATCCTGTTACTGGCCCTAAAAAATTAACAAATGTCAATGGAGAACTTCATCAAACCCTGATGTCAAGCTATAAGTATTTATTTCAATATTTTCCGGTTGATCCATAAAAACAAATATGTCTGCTCCTGTAAATTATCTAGCTATTCAGCCAAATAAAGTCATTTTGAAGACTATCTACTTTTGGTGCCGAAACATTGCACAACAGAATGCCACTATGTGCACAACCCCGGTTCCCAACGTTTTTACTTCTCTTTTATTTAGTGGGAGTCGTCACATTCAGATAATTTCTCTTTTACAAGTGAGCCCTGGCTGCTAGGCTGTCACCGATTCTATTTGCTCATGTTGACAAGAGTCGTATACCATCTCTGAGCCGAAACAAAGAGCCACTGGGCAGCTGTCCAGCCTCTAATGGAAGTTGGCACGAGTAGCTGGCCGAGGGAATTTCAGGCTGCTGCTGCATATGGGAGCAGATGGAATGCTTTAAAATGTCAAATTACAAATTAGGCCGAAACCTTTTCGGAGGCATTACTGGGTTCTTAAAAAATTTGAGATGATTTTGGGGAGGATATATCAATAACACAGCCGTGAATGAAAGGGCCTATAGAGCTGAAAAATGGCTGCTTTGTGCATCTCATACAGGAATCCGCTGCATCTATAATTGGCCAAATTGGGTAATGCCGTGTGGAAAATTGGTCCGGTGCTAAGCAAACACCTTCTCTTCTGGAGTCAGAACACTTTTCCACATTCCAGGCTGCCGAGGCTTTGATTCATCTAACCCTGTATAAACACGGAAAGCCACATGTAAGGCGAAGTGTGCCACCTGAAGTTTGCCATCATCTGGCCACTGTTAAGGAATTCCTTTTTACACAGAGAGATTCAAAGAGTGTCTTTCTCTTTGGACTGCTTTTTTAAAACAGTTTTACAGTGATCTGCCTTGTCCTACCTGACTTTGAGCAGTCCAAACAGACTGGTCTGGAGTCCTCTTACTTGTACAACAAGCTAAAAGGGACCATTGTCATTTAATCTGTTTTAAAGTGGTCTGAGGAATCTAGTCTGGAATGGGCTGTTTAGCGCAATGTTACTGATACAGGGAGGGCTATTTCATGTAACCTGTGTGTAAATGAGGGGATTAGCCCGGTGCCTTTGATTGGTGGAATAGCTGTCCTGATGTCCTCAATCGCAGCGAGCGATTACGCAGAAGACGGCTGGTCCCCGTGGTCTGAGTGGACCCCATGCTCCCAGACTTGCGGTCGAGGCGTCCAGCAGCGTGGCCGGTCCTGCGATCGCATCAACAACAACTGCGAGGGGACGTCTGTGCAGACGCGTGACTGCTACCTGCGGGAGTGCGACAAGCGCTGTGAGTCTGGCGAGCGAGACGTCATCGTCACTCTTTCTGTCACACGCTGTAAAACATCTTAGCCTCATTGTTATGTGCACTTATATCCTCTCTTTAACTCCATTTTTCCTGACAAATTTTAGATATTGAACTCAAGTATATAAGTTTCAAAAGTGAAACTTAAAATTATACTTTGTCTTGACTGATTCTGAGTTGAAACAAAGCTTATCTTCAAGTCATAAACTTGAATTCAGTATCTACAACTTGTCATGACAAGTGGCGATAAATAAGTTCACGTAACCTAATGGGGCTATCATACGGTTTCTTCCATGGTGATGTATGCATGGTCTTCTGTTTTTAATTGGCCAGTTAAACAGGATGGTGGGTGGAGTCACTGGTCGCCCTGGTCCTCCTGTTCGGTCACCTGTGGCACTGGCGTCATCACCAGAATCCGCCTCTGTAACTCGCCGACGCCCCAGATGGGTGGGAAAAACTGCGAGGGCGAAGGTCGTCAGACCGAGCAATGCCAAAAATCGCCATGTCCGAGTGAGTCTCCAGAACTTCGGCGAACAAACTCTCCTGATTAAACACATAAAACACGTCTTTCTGACGGGTTCTCATCATATAACACAGTAAGCTAAACAGCTTGTCTCTTAAGATAACAGCAAAAGTAAGCAAACAAGGGTGTCTAACTGGCTAGCAAATAACAGTCAACTAGTTATGGCAATAAGCTAACGCAGGTGTCTAACAAGCAAACGATGGCAATCAGTTAACTAGCTGGTAATAATAAGCTTACATGGGTGTCAAATGAACTAATAATTGAAATAGAAAATTATAGAGTGTCTTAAAAGCTAGCAATAACAATTAGCTAAAATGCTTAAAATAATTTAACGTTCACAATAAAAATGAGCTGTCTAGGCTGTGTGAAGAGCTAGCAATATGCCTACAAATGGTGTCAAACATGCTAACAAGCTGAAAATGACAGTAAGCTAACAAGGCAACAATAGGAATAAGCTAATGAGGGGGTCTAACAAGCTAAAAATAACAAAAAGTAAAGAATGACAATCAGTTGACAAGAGAACGTATTTAGCTAACAATAAAAATACGCAACAAAAGGTGTCTATCGAGGTAATATTAGCAACAATATAGAACCAACCCACTCAAAACCACACTATGCTAACATAGGGTTTATAACAAGCTAGCTATAGCGATACACTAACGAGGGTGCCTATCACTGTCTGTCTCTGTAGTTAGCGGAAACTGGGGACCTTGGTCTCTGTGGGACACCTGCACTGTCACCTGCGGGGGCGGGGTGCAGTCTCGAAAGAGGCTCTGTGACAACCCCCCTCCAAAATACGGGGGTAAGGAATGCGTGGGCAGTGCCAAGGCCACTCAGCTCTGCAACAAGAAGGACTGTCCTATCGGTGAGTCTCGTCGGTGCCTCTTATTTCAAATGAGCCATTCCTTCTACTCTGCACTGTGCTCCAGCATGGTCCCATGTGCGTGTTCATGGTTCTCACCCTCCAGACGGCTGCTTGTCAAACCCCTGTTTCCCTGGAGCCAAATGCACCAGCTTTCCTGACGGGTCGTGGAAGTGTGGGGCCTGTCCCACGGGCTACAGAGGAAATGGCATCAAGTGCAAGGATGTCGATGAGGTACGGTCCCGTCTCTGCTCTTTAGTGTAGTGGCCGCCAGCCTTGTTCCTGACGGTCTTCGATCCTGTGCGTTCAACCGCACTTTTGCACACCTGACTGTTATCAGCTCAGTGTAGAAATGCATTAGTTCAGTGTCGTGTGCTGTTCTTAGGGTTGGAACAAAAACCTGCAGGATGGTCAATCTCCATTAATACGGTTACTGGAGACGCACTGCTGTAGAGCGTTGAATGAAATACCCATACTTGCCCAGAACCCTTCAATTTCAGCTTCCCTCACCCACAAAACCATAATGAGACATAAAGACTCTCTCTCTCTCTTGTGTTCTCAGTGTAAAGAGGTTCCAGATGCCTGCTTTGTATTTAACGGGGTCCACCGATGTGAAAACACTGACCCTGGGTACAACTGCCTGCCCTGTCCTCCACGATACACTGGATCCCAACCCTTCGGCAAGGGCGTGGCGGACGCTACCACCAATAAGCAGGCGAGTTACCCCTGTCCATTTACTAACCTGTGCATTGCTCTATCACAGGAGACAAGCCTGGTCACATGATCATTAGTGTAGTCTACAGCATAGTGCAAAAGCTGATTTACTGGGTTTTAACAGGTTAACGGTTCAAACTCCGCAGTTACGATAACATAAGGGCAAGTGTTGGGCCCTTGAACAAGGCCCTTAACCTCACAGTGCTCCAAGGGGTACTGGCCCCTGATTGGTCAAATCAACTGTCAACCACTTTGGATAAAAGTGTTACTTAAATAATCGTCATGAATGAATAACTGTAATTAATAAATAATGGTAATTAATGAACACAGTAATAAATGAATTACAGTAATGTATGAATAATGGTAATGAATGAATAACGGCAATTATGAATACGGTAATGAATGAAAAATGGTTATTAATGACTAACAGTAATGAAGTGACAACAGTAATCAATATTGTAATGAATGAATTACAGCAATAAATGAGTAATGGTAACAAATGGTGATTAATGATTAACTGTACTTAATTAATAATGATAATTAATGAATAGCTGTAATGAATTAATAGCAGTTATCAATAGATACGGTAATGAATGAATTACAGTAATTAATGAAAATGGTGAGGAATGGTAATTGATGATTAACTGCCGTTAATCAATAGTGGTAATTAGTGAACAGTGGTTATTATTGAATACAGTAATGAACAAGCGGTGCCAGGCACAACAAACCTCGCCCCTCGCGCATACTTTCACCTACTTGTACGAAATTCAATAGGGATCTATTCTGGGTCAGTGGCAATCGCTGTACCGAATTTGGGGTGAATATGCCCATTAGTTTTGCCGCTAGAGTGTTAACAAACAAACACAGAAACAAACGCACAAACACACAAACATAGAAACAAATCAAACCAAAAATAATACCCCTTCCCTCACCCTTCGGGTGGGGCGGGGTAATAAATAACAGTGATCGATGAATAATGGTAACGAATGTGCCGCCGCAGGTCTGCACCCCGCGGAACCCCTGTTTGGACGGGAGTCACGACTGTAATAAGAACGCTCGCTGCAGCTACCTGGGCCACTTTTCCGACCCCATGTTCCGGTGCGAGTGTAAGCCCGGTTACGCCGGGAACGGCCACATCTGTGGCGAGGACACTGACCTGGACGGCTGGCCCAACGCAGACCTGGAGTGTGTGGAGAACGCCACCTACCACTGCAAGAAGGTCAGCACCGGCACGCCTCGATGGAGCCTACAGTACCAATCAAAAGTTTGGACACACCCACATTTTTCTGACAAAGCATGTTAAATAAAGAAATAAGCATCCTGTATTTTGAAATAAAAAAAATCTAATTCTGAAATCAATCAAACTTGCCAGCATTTTTTGTCATAAATGCTGAGCGTACTCACATTCTTAATTTTATTACTCGGGCAGTTACATGGCTATAATGAGTTAGCAGCTAAGCGGCCGTCTGAGTTCCCAAAGATGTGCTGCGCATGTGTTTTGGTTCTCATTGACCTTTTTGCCCAATAAGCCCCAAAACACCTAGACTTTAATTCGACCATCGTTTGTGTTTACTTTGCAAAATGTGGTGTCTTTGAGAATTCCAAAATTTTGTACACTATTCTAACAAGTAAATTATTCTTTTTTAACTTCTGACTGTTTACCTTTTACCAGATTCCATTGGAGATTATAGAGGAGAAGTTAAGCCATTTAAATTACTCTAAAAACAGAGTGCTGTGACATTAGCAAAGTGTGTCCAAACTTTTGACTGTTACTGCATCTCTTAATACTGTTTCATACTTCTGCGTACTCTGGATAAATGCAGGTATGCGTGTGGGGTCGTGCAGTTTGCGTAAAGGATACACGTGTAGATAAATCACGTTCGTCCTTAGAAATTTATATGGCTATTTCCCCAAACCGTTGGTGGAACCGGGGGGAGGGCTGCTCTTATTCCCCCCAACCATCTTTATGAGGCGCCAAAAAGTGTCACCGAAAGATGTTGCTAGCAAAATATTCCACGCTTTTCATTGGCTGAGAATGGTTGGGTGAATAACGAAACTGACACTTTCAAGTCGCCCAACAGTTGGGGGAATAGCCTTTGCCAATAAAAATATGTTGCACTCTAGAACAGAAATGTGATTAAGTGGCCTGTGAGACCTGTGCAACATGGCCGCATAAAACTCAAATCAAGGGAGGCACACTGACTGCACTGTAGTAAAAAAGCAGCCCTTTACCTGTTAGCGAGATGTATTTTCCTCATGGGTTTTTTTTTTGCCAAAAGGCTGAACAAGCAATCCTCTTCACTCCACAGGATAACTGCCCCAACCTGCCAAACTCCGGCCAGGAGGACTACGACAAGGACGGGATCGGTGACGCCTGCGACGATGACGATGACGACGACGGGATCCCTGACGACAGGGTGAGAGCGACAGCGGGAGCCAAAGCTCGGCGTTTAAAAAAATGGACCCATTCAAACCCCGCTCAGAACCTTTCGCCCACGGTAAAACTGGGCATCGGGAACAAGTGAGCATCAGTGCGTGTTCGGGCGTGGAGCCAAGCGAACAGCTCCTACTGTAACTCCGGTCTTTATTCAGCTGGCAGAGAGGGGAAAAATTTGCGCAGCAGGCAAACAGTGACTTCCTCTTGAGCAAACCTCAAATTCCAGCACAGAGGTAACACTCTAGCAGCGAGCGCATCGCAAAACCCACAGAATTCAATGTCAGCTTCAAATCTGGTGCCCTGCCCTAAAAATAAAGATCGCTCTCATCTTTTACCTCCCAAAAATAGCCCCGGATTGGCGTGTAAATTACAAGCCCGGACTCCCGAAATGTAAATGCAGGGGCCACATTCACTGCAGAGGACACTGGAGTGCTGTGCGCTGAACTCTGACCTCTGCAGGGGCCACATTCACTGCAGAGGACACTGGAGGGCTGTGCGCTGAACTCTGACCTCTGCAGGGGCCACATTCACTGCAGAGGACACTGGAGGGCTGTGCGCTGAACTCTGACCTCTGCAGGGGCCACATTCACTGCAGAGGACACTGGAGTGCTGTGCGCTGAACTCTGACCTCTGCAGGGGCCACATTCACTGCAGAGGACACTGGAGTGCTGTGCGCTGAACTCTGACCTCTGCAGGGGCCACATTCACTGCAGAGGACACTGGAGTGCTGTGCGCCCGAACTCTGACCTCTGCAGGGGCCACATTCACTGCAGAGGACACTGGAGTGCTGTGCGCTGAACTCTGACCTCTGCAGGGGCCACATTCACTGCAGAGGACACTGGAGTGCTGTGCGCTGAACTCTGACCTCTGCAGGGGCCACATTCACTGCAGAGGACACTGGAGCACTGTGCGCTGACCTCTGACCTCTCTTTTCTTTGGCAACAGGACAACTGCCAGTTCATCTTCAACCCCAGGCAGTACGACTACGACCGGGACGATGTCGGTGATCGTTGCGATAACTGCCCGTATAACAGTAACCCTGACCAGACCGACACAGATAACAACGGAGAAGGGGATGCCTGTGCTGTGGACATCGATGGAGACGGTGAGGAGTCCTTGCACATTACAATAATTACAATAATAATTCACACCCCTGTAAATTACACTTAGCTTCAGTAATGGAGAGCAAGTGCAAAGTAATTTATATTGCTTTATGTGGCATTTAAATGAACTTTCTGCACATACTCCGCAGTGTATGTGTATGTGCTGTTTCAATCAGGTGGTGTAGTTCCTGTCAAAATTACTGAAATCCTTGATAAAATGAACTTAACTTACCAATTATTTTACCAATTACCAATTACTTACCAATTACTTAGAGCACTAAATGCAGCTATTGCTGCACTGGTGAAATTCTCTCTCTGCGTTGTGCTGTCAAATTAAGAATGACAACACTGGTTACCATTGATATTTTTATTCTCTGACAGGACACAAAATAATACAAACATAATATCCAAACGACTTTTTTTTTTTTCCACACCTCTTCTGGTAAACAGAAAATCATCAGGGAAACGATACACGAACGTAAATTAAAAGAACCTTAATAGTAATCACCAAGCCTAGAGTAGCACACAGTAGTGTGTGGCGTTGCTATGACAACGCCATAACCAACGGTAATATTTTTGTGAAAACTTAAACATAACTATTGAAAGGAACAAATGTAACATGCCTGATAGGTTTTCAACAGCACAAGATAATTTAATTTATATTTTAAAAAAAAATTATTTCAGCGCTCTAAGAGTTAACTGTGCTGTATGCTATATGCAGACTTTTTTCCTTGGGTGCCATTAATTCAGCAGTTGGCTGTGTTTTAGAGTAGACAGAACAGGATGAAAAATAATGAGATTAATTGAAAAATAATTTAAATTCCCAATTATACAAGTTGACCACTTCACGTAATACCCTAAAGCTTCTGTAATACACTAAACCCAGTCACAAGGTTACGTATTAGCGCGAGTGGCTATTCGGAGGAAATCTCTTGCATTCCCTCTTGGGTATGTTTCAAAAAAACAAATAACTGCTGAAAGATTAATCCTCGTCTCTCCTGGTCCAGTGGCTCAGGCCAGACTCTGGCTGGGGAACATACCTGAGCAGAAGAACTACATCCATTTAGCACCAGGAGCTTTTAGCTGCACCAATGTTAGCACCAGAGCTGTTTGCTAATTAAGCCTCCGTCTTTGATTTGCAGGTATTCTGAATGAGAACGATAACTGCCCCTATGTCTACAATGTGGATCAGAGGGACTCAGACCTGGATGGGGTCGGAGACCAGTGTGACAACTGCCCTCTCGAGCACAACCCTGACCAGGTACCCCAGTTCACTGTGATTCACTGCTGCGCTTGTGTGAACCAGGGATGTCATCTTCTGTGTTTAACTCATCCCCTATGGCAAGCCGCTGCCAACGGCGTGGCGAATTCTACCATTCTCTGCGTTAAGCAGGTGCCAGCGGCGTGGATGACCATTCGCAGTCCGATGACACGAAATCAGTTGACGATCGCGGTCATGGGCCATCTGTACTTCAATACTTTATACTGTGTAATTTTCGGGAAAAGTATTCCGTACAAACGCGACAATTTTATAAAAAAGTATTCCGTAGGGAATGAGTTAAGTCCCTCTGCTGTTCATGAATGGATCTCTTTAATACTGAGGCAGCTCTTTTGCGCTACTGTACTGGTTGGATGGCCTCTTCCAGCCCATAATAATAAGCTTACCTCACCCCCTCTGCCTAGTGAAGGAGCATTGAAGCTAAATCACTCCATATTAGGGTATAGTGTTCTCAGACTAAATATCCTCTTAAGTATTCAGTATACACATTCAGAGTTCTCAGGGGTCGGAGGATTTAATTAATTAATTGATTAACAAATATGATTGTGATTACTCACGCCTGAAATTGCCTGATCGTATATGCTGGCCCTATCAAAATGTAAGTTTATTGCACCTCAAGTGGAATTATCGTACCCCCTGCTTTATTATAGGTTAATGTGTTTTTATGTTTAGGTGTGTTTCTGTGTGTGTGTGTGTGTGTGTGTGTGTTGACATGCACATGCACTGGCTTATGTGAGTCTAAATTACATTTTTTCAGCTGCGTATACACATGATGTTTGGTTTTTTTGGCTCATGAGTTTATGTGCGGCAGTGCGGAGTAGCCTGGCTGGAGAGTTGTGTTCTGCATGGTGTACGGAGCTGAATGTTACTAACATAAGCTCGGTTCTTAATCTCGCTCAAATCCATACCACTCCCAGCTGGACTCAGACTCTGATCGTGTGGGAGACAAGTGTGACAGCAACCAGGACATCGATGAGGACGGACACCAGAACAACTTGGACAACTGCCCTTACATTCCCAACGCCAACCAGGCCGACCACGATAAGGACGGCAAGGGAGATGCCTGCGACCACGACGACGACAACGATGGAATCCCTGACGACAAAGACAACTGCAGATTGGCCTTCAACCCAGACCAGCTGGACTCTGACGGTGAGATCACAAGAGAATTTGATCGTTGATGCTGTATTGAACCCCGTCGGAGAATACGCCTTCTGTTGTCAATCATATCCCTGGTAGTTAACGGCGAGGGGTAGCCATAGTGGAGAAACTGTCTGTACAGTGACCTTCATTCTGGGTTTGACCTGCACTCCAGTAACTTTCACTAATGCTTGATATTTCTGTGATGTGTACCAGGAGATGGGCGTGGAGATGCTTGCAAGGACGACTTTGACCAGGACAATGTGCCCGACATCTATGACGTGTGCCCAGAGAACTTCGATATCAGCGAGACCGATTTCCGCAAGTTCCAGATGGTGCCCCTTGACCCCAAGGGCACGTCCCAGATCGATCCCAACTGGGTGGTGCGACACCAGGGCAAAGAGCTTGTGCAGACTGTCAACTGCGACCCTGGCATCGCTGTCGGTAAGTCTCGCCCCCAAATCACGTCTAAGGGCTGATGGTCATGCCTGAGCGCGTCTGATAATACTGTTATGGCATAGAAAAAGCTTTTAATGATGGTTCACACTAAGATAGAAGCAATACTGGTAACTATTAATGTGTTGTTTTAAAAATCGTTCTGACTTACGTGAATCTTCAAAACCCGTAACGCAAGAATTATGCCAGTGTCAGAGATAAACAATAACGCTGAGATCACATTCAGAGCGAACTTTATCTTCAGCTGCATGATCAATAGAAACCCTGACAT
Organism: Gymnothorax javanicus; assembly: GCA_029692085.1. Classification (NCBI taxonomy): domain Eukaryota; kingdom Metazoa; phylum Chordata; class Actinopteri; order Anguilliformes; family Muraenidae; genus Gymnothorax; species Gymnothorax javanicus. The sequence continues at coordinate 2,966,360 of CM056198.1, forward strand.
CGTTATCGTTCATCAGTGCGAATTCTTACATTGGTATCATTACAGTTACTGACCACAGATGTTGAGAACAGGGATTTGCTCTTTCTGCACCCATCCATCTCAATCACTCCATTTCTCACTGCCAGGTTTTGATGAGTTCAACGCAGTGGACTTCAGCGGGACATTCTTTATAAACACTGAGCGGGACGATGACTACGCCGGCTTTGTGTTCGGCTACCAGTCCAGCGCCCGCTTCTACGTGGTGATGTGGAAGCAAATCACGCAGACGTACTGGTCCAACACGCCGACCCGCGCCCAGGGTTACTCCGGACTGTCCATCAAGGTGGTGAACTCCACTACAGGCCCCGGGGAACACCTGAGGAATGCCCTGTGGCACACGGGCAACACCGCAGGACAGGTACTGCTGCACCTCCGCAAAAAACAAAACAAAAGATCAATCTCAGCATGGATTTTGGCCTTTATAGGCATGGATTCAGCACATTCCTGGAAAATGTCGAGTTTTGAACGCGGAATGATCAAAATTAAATTTTTTCAATGACATTGGTTTAATTTGTCTCTAAAATTGGCCGAAAAGTGTATTTTTCCCTCTACTTGCTAAATATGAGGAAGTTATTTCCTCAGAGGTCAGGCTATTTTTACTCATTTCAACATTTGCTGGTAGGGTGTGGAAAACTCAGTCTAGGGCCTCACATTTTATTCTCAATACTTCAGAGAAAAAATTAGATTTTTAACTCACATTCCTAGCATGAAGTTCTTGTAAATCCAGACTTTTCTGAAGTGATCTCTTGGAAGAAATTGGACTTGAAGTTTCCAGAAGATCAGGGAAAGAGACTGATGGACTGATGTGATTTGCTCTCGTCCCTCCTCAGGTCCGCACCCTGTGGCACGACCCCAAAAATGTGGGCTGGAAGGACTTCACGGCCTACAGGTGGCACCTGACCCATCGGCCTCGGACCGGACACATCAGGTGAGCATTTCCACCGTACTCACCCATCTGTTAATAGCTGTCCACATGCCACATGCCACATGCTACATGCTACATGCCACATGCTACATGCCAGGTTCTCTCAGTCAGGGACACCAGGAATCATGCAACAGCAGTAAATAATCACGCAAATTGACAGGAAACAACATTACATCATTACAGAACAAACCTTTTGTCTTTTGTCTCTGTTGACCTCCTAGCTTTCAGAAAAACCCTCCCATGTTTTTCTCCCGTAAATGTGACCCGTGTCGACCCTTGTGTCCATCACACAAATCCTTTTGCTCCATCTTTTCCTACATCAGGGTCACATCCTGATTGTCCCTCTCTCTGGCCCATTTTCCCTTTGGTAAACGTTCTCATATCGCCCCTTTTCAGAGTGGTCATGTACGAAGGCAAAAAGATCATGGCAGATTCCGGAAGCATCTACGATAAGACGTATGCAGGAGGAAGGCTGGGCCTGTTTGTCTTCTCTCAGGAGATGGTGTACTTCTCAGATCTCAAGTATGAGTGTAGAGGTGAGTCTCTTTGGTTGGACCAGAGAAATAATAAACACGTTTTCCCGTGGGTTCATGAAATGAAGCAGCTCTGACTGTTTCCTGGTCTCTTCCTCTACAGATGCATAGCTACACCAGTGAGGAGCACGCTGAGGAGAGCACACGTCTGTATTAATATACGTATGAATATGCCATTCAAAAATCCCAGGGACCCTGGCTCTCTTCTGCTATGCCTGCACACATGCACAGGAACAGAGCAGGGTACGATCTGCGCCAAGGTAATTTCACATCGTTCTGGAACCGAATTCGGTCGGCTGATAGTTGAAGATAAGGTTCCCGAGTCGCCCCAGATATCTGACGATTGGCTTTGCTCAACTGGGAGACCAACATCTACACCAGATGTTTCTCCACAAAACTGTCTGCACTTTCGAAGACTTCAGAAATTTCCCCTCTAGCGGAGACACCAAGGAAAGACTGACAACCTCTGTCATCTAATGTGCTCTGAACTCAAATTCTGAACCAATTTAGTACTCTGACTGAGAACTCCACTTCGAGGATGAAGAATGATTTTCTTTTTGATTACACAGCAAGGCTCCACATCATTACAAAGCAAAATTTATGGACATAACATGGTGTGATTACCGTGGAGATGTGTGTGCCTTTTATGTAAGGCTGAGTGTGAGTTTGTGTGTTGATGTGGCTACCTTTCGCCTCTAAAAAAATTTGTTTCATTTAACCAGTGTGTATTTTCAAAAGAAATTAGCCCCCTTTCATGTATATATTCCCACAGATATAAGATCCCCAAGTTTGCCCATAGGAAAGTAAAACAGGAGCTTGAAATTGACCGATAGTGAGGTCTTGACCAAAGCCTATTTTTGTTCAGCGGCTTTGGTTATCCTGCCAAACTGTTTTGCTAGCGTGAGCTAACACTGCATTCTCTGGGTGAGATGTGCTTCCCAGATTAGCAGTGGTAGCAGCTGGCAGTCAGGCATCAACAGACAATGTGTGGAAGATGTAGTTTAAAGCGTATCTATGTGTAAGGTTGTCCTTTAGAGCATGTCATAAGGTCAATGTGTAAAAGTTGACGGTTCTCTCTTCCAGTTTTTTAGTAAGAAAAAAACGACAGCGTGTCTCAATGTGCTTTACCATAATCATGAACATGAGGAACGGGAAGCCAAATTAGGCATCAAAATTCCCTACCTCTTCAAATCTATCCCGGTGTAGGATAGCTTTAAGCATTGTGAACAGAGAAAATTAACCAAGCCCTTATGCAACGAACCTGGAAGAAGAGGAAACAATGTTTTATAAATTTATTTATTACTTTCTTTTTTGTGTACATGAGAGGGGGGAAACGGTGGGAATAACACAGGTGTCTCGCTCGTCCAGAGAAGACTAGATTGACAGGCGGAGAGATAATGTAAATAGGTCTATTTATTGCTGTTGTCTTCTGTTGATACAGACAGAAATTGTAGAGATATACCCTTTACTTTTCCTGTAAAAATATCAAAGGAGAATCATAAAAACTGGCTATAACTACAGTTGTATTCCAATTCCAATCAACATTGGCAAAATATTACAGAAACAGCATATGGTTATGTTTTGTGTAAGTATGTGTGTGTTCATTTGTGTTTTTATTAGGATAATAATGAATGAGATACGCTGATGTACAAATATTACCTCACTATTTTTGTATAATTTGAAACAAACAAAAATGTTTTGATATAGCAGCAAAATTGGTTATTATTTTATTTTTTGTTTCATCGCCTTTTTTTTTTTTTTTTTTTTAGCAGATTCTGTATTTCAACGCTGTAAATATGACATACGTTTTTGTAGTTGAGAAATCTCCAAACAGAATATGAACTGGTTTGGGAGGATTTTTCTAAAAGTATTTTTGTCCTATGTGTTATCAGTGCGTTTGTAATGGATAAGTTATTTTTCAGACTGTCTTTTCTACTTGTAAGAGGTCACTGTCCCTGTAGATAGATATTTAAATAATTTATCAGGAAGCACTACCTTAAATGGTCAATGTTTCTGTCTGTATAAACTTTGCACACTGACGTGAGGATGTCTAATCTTTTTTTTTTTTTGGTTTTTTTTCTTTCCTTTTTTTAAACAATTAGTGCTTGTTTGTAAACACATGTTCTAATTTGACAGTACCGAACCGGTGTTTTTTAAGCATACTTTTGTAACGTACATCTGAACAATAAACAGAATGTAAAAGCCTCTTTTCATTGTTTTCTCTGTCTCAGCGCTTAAGGGTTAGCGGGAATTTTCCCACAATCCAATTCCATGTCAGTGAAAGGCAAGTCAGAGGTTTATGTTCCAAGCAAGAGGTTACTTCTCCCACAGGTGTTCTTAGCCTCCTGGACTGCTGAATGCAACTTTCTTTTAACATCTAAAATGGCTGAACACGTGAACTTGCGCCTCCGGCAAGGTCGTCTGTGCACGGCCAAGGTGGCGTGAAGGCCAAGATCAGCTCGAGCGGCGCGTTTTTATTGGGTAAAGTTCTTCGGTTCAGTCCCCCCCCAGAGGAAGGTACACAAACACTCACTTGGGAAAGACACAGGAATGTCCCACCTGCCCTATCGCTACATTTCCGTTTGTGAGGTCACCGAACAGTCATCTCGCATCGCACTCTCCCGCACGCTAACCGTGAAGGGGAGATATTTATTCAGACCTGCAAGTATGGTAAAATTCACTAGTTCCTGCATGGCCCATAACCACAGCTACCTGAGGAAGTTATCACTTTTACTCATCCATTTTCTTCCAGCGATTTTTTTTTTTTGCATTAAATGTTTATTTACCATGATTATGGTTTCAATAAAGACTTCAGCAAGAGTATGAATATTTTCACTCAACCGGCAAGCCAATGGTGACAGAAATGTCTTTTGTACAGTAGATTTAAGACCTATAGGCCAAACAAGCTTTGAAAACAATGACGATCTTAGACGGTCTGAAAAACTAATTAGCGGGTTTATAATTCATATCTTTGTAAGACGTAGGGTTCATACTGTAGGGCTGTGTGAAGTAAAAGCAGGAGTAGAGAAGATGAATGTCTTTTCTAAACTGAGGTCGGGGCATTAAGTGACTACACAGAATCTGTAACTTGGCAACTGGAATATTCTGCAATGAAGGTGGAAAGCAACATAAATTTAAAAGTAATATTTATGGAGAGTGCTTTGATTCAATCAATGGTCTATCTAAAACAATAGCTATGGCAGTAGACTTTGCTGTTTCAGTGTTTTTTAGTTGACCGTTCAGGAGTATAATCACAAATACACAAAAAGAATGTTCTTGACGGAACATTCGCATGCTGATCTAAAAATTGTTGGGAGCTGAAAGCATCTAAGGTCCAGATCACTGACCTGAAGGGATGGTTTTCCTATCACAACTTGTCCTGGATTAAACTGATCTGTAAATGGACAATTGTGATACTAAAGTCAGTCGAGTCTTGTATGCTTCTGTGTCTGGGAAACTGGCACATATTCTTTACAAAACATTCCAAAAACTCTGCGCTTCAAACAGATGGAGTTTAATAGCAGTGAAGATAAAAAATATAAAAACATTAAAAAACTTACTCCTCAGAAGATTAAAAGAATCTGATGGCGCAGGGCATGAAAAGCTTTGTGAACTTTTCCATGTGAAGAAAACAGAAGGCCGGCTGTAACTGAAAGAGCTTTCATCATCTGTCTCCTGAGGACGAGCGTGCACACACACACGCGCGCGCGCGCGCGCACACACACGCACACACACACGCACACACACACGCACATTTCATCTTGAACCCTCAAAGACAATAAAGGGCAATTAAATTCAGCCATTTATTTTAGAAAATCGAGGAAACCAGGTCTTTCTCAGCACTGCACTGTCGCAAAGGGGTATTTCACTGATTCCAGACCAGTGAATGTCAGCACTGCACACAGTCACACATACAGAGTGACTGATCACACATGGTCTGACAGAACTGCAGCACAATAAGGCCGATGGTTGAATAATGAAATATATTCTCACGGGAAACATTTAATACAGTACGCCAGCAGTCCTATTGTAGAACTGGCGGTGATAAAGACCTGTGCTGCAGTATCTATATCTCAATGAGCGGTTCTCTACGACACTGAGCTCACTTTACTGAGTCTATTCTTTATGTAAAATGGCAACTATGACAGTATGTTGTAGGACTGAATATACAAGTCAATAGAACTTTATCAAATTTACTTTGGTGGTCAAACTGTGAGGAAATAATTGAGGAACAGTCACAAACAAAGAGACTGCTGGGGTCTGTGGCCCCCCTGGAGCCAGAACAGAGACCCCTAGAATGGGCCCTTACACAGTCATACTGGATCAAAGTGAGAGGTTCTTTACTGTAAAGATCATTTTGATTGGACACAGAAACATAAATGGAGGGGAAAATGTCGTCCAGGGGGTTTTGGAGGGAAATTTAGAGGATTACAATGGAAAGGGAGTGGTGAGGGAAGAGAGGTGGAAGATGGCTGAGGAGGGCAGGTGAGAATCACATCCTTCCTCCACCGTCTCTCTGTTAGAGTAACTCTATCTGTGCCTCAATCCCATCAACCGCTCTGACTCCACTCAGCACTGGGGTCAAACCTTGCGCACACGTGAAGTCTGGTCCTCCAGGAAACCTGGCCAATGTGCAAGAGGTTCCGCTTCCCCGCGGGGTGTGTTTGCTGAGCGGCTTGTGCCAGCGATAGCCAGCTGAAAGGGTTGTGTGTTTGCGCCAGCTTCAGCTGCCCGACCTGCATGTGCAGGAAACCAGAACACACGCTTCACACGCGGGACACGCGGGCGGGAATTCTCATCCGCCGCGTAATGGCAGACTTCCCAAATCTCCTGATTGTAGAGCTAATTATGTAAAGTCCTAAGAGACGGAAAGAGCTACTGTATGGAGGGAGAGGGGCGTCGGACACAAGCTCAGGCTGTGCTCCCCGTTACGCACACTTACACACGCAGGGAGTCTGTGTGAAAGCACGTCAGTGAGCCAGGTAATTTATACAGACAACACTCATGCAAGAAGAGCGAGACTTGGGTCATTTCCCACCGTACAACCAAGTTTGTCATCTCTAATTGATCATCGCATCAATTTTAAAATTTGTCTACTTACTTTCAAAGCCATTCACTAACCTCGCTCCCTCATACATCTCTGATCTGTTTCACATCAACACACCGTCTCGCACTCTCACATCTTCTTCCATTAATCTCACTGTTCCCTCCATTCATCTGTCGACCTTTGGTTCCCGAGCCGTCAACCGCTCTGCCCCCCGCCTCTGGAATTCCCTCGCTCCCCATCTCAGAAACACTGACTCAATCCAAATCTTCAAATCACATCTCTTCAGACTGGCATATTCTGGTTAACTGTTTTATTGTTCGGTTATTTGATTGTGATATCATTTTTTCTTTTAATCTTGTTGTACAGTGTCCTTGAGTGTCCTGAAAGGCGCTATATAAATAAGATGTATTATTATTATTATTATTACCTCCACCAAAGGAAGTTTGCAGGAAGTTATGTGATCGGTGCCATTTGTCTGTTCGTTTGTCTGTTTGTTTATGAACAAGATAACTCATAAAGTAATGAACGGATATCTCTGAAATTTTGTGGTAGGGTCGCTATTACATCAGAGATGGACCCTATTGATTTTCACCGCGATCAGTCGAACAATATGGCCGCCACGGCAGCCATCTTGAAATCCTATGACACGCGATAACAGAACTTTGCTCCCACTCAGCAAGATTTGGACTGTGCTGCCTTGGTGGAGGTTTGCACTCTAGGAGTGCCTCTAGTTATTATTATTATTTAATATCAGAGTATGGCAAGTGCAATGGCATGTGTACACTCAGTCTATAAGGGGTCTTTGTTCCAACTGGGAAATGCAAAATCTGGCTAATTAATTCTCTTGATGCAAGGTCCATGACCTCCGCAGACCAGCTCTAGACCAAAAAAAAAAAAGCATCTTTAAAAATGATGCAGGGGTTCGCATCGGTCTGTAGGTAACGGCTGCACATGCTGGTGCTTTGGTTGGGCAGAGCAACCAAGGGAACCACACTGCAGTATCCCATTTTAGATTACATTTAAAATGACATCCGTCATCCTTGTGACATTTTATAAATAGTAGTGATTACTGGTTAACCTTATCTGCCCAAATTCAATTATTAAATGGTATGAGGTATGAAAAATATAACAGCACCAAGAAAAACGAAAGTGCATGACATTTTTGATTGATCATATGACCGCAATCACAGTAACGCCTAATCTTTAAGAGGCCCACACTTCCTCTTATAATCCGCAGTAAGATGAGATTACTCAGGAAATAAACCCCACTTTGAGTCACAGCAAAATGTGCCCACAGAGCAAGACATTGTTTGAGCAGCTTTCTGATGGGCCGAACATACAGCCATACTGCCATTCCAAGGCCCAAGGCAACTGTTTTTTTGGCTACTGGTTTTTTTTTTTTGCATCTTAAGATGAAGATTGTGCACAGTCGTGTAAGTACAAACAATAAACCTGGACCCATCTTGGTAACTCCTTGCGAAAAGGTAGACAAAATTTGAGTTGTTACCAATGAGGAAATGTGGAAAGAATGATGAGCTAGAAAACCATTAGTCTGACAGACAGTTCTTTAGTGACCCTGAATGAATTTTTTGGAGTAAATGAAAATTAGTTAAAGAACATATGTGGAACAAATGAGGAATTTACAGCTGGTAAACCATCAGTTAATGAGCAGTTTTTGAGTAACTCCTAATCATTTTGTTTGAAATAGCTAAAGACTATGTTAGGGTTTGAGAGCTGCCTTTGTTATTTTCTGCATATTCTTATGTCTATTTGTGTTATTTCGGATATTGTGCCTATTTTCTTACCGAAATTCCCATTCACATTCAGTTCCCACATGCTTTTGTTTTCTCCTGCACTCCCAGACCCGCCTCCATGTTCTGTTATGTTTTTGGCTTCATTTGATGCCCTTGTTTGTAACCACGCCCCCTATCACACTTCCCTCAGTCCTCACACTTGCACTCGATCCCCAGCTAGCTTCAGTTCTCTCTTTATACTGCCCTCGTTTTCTGTCAGTCTTTGAGAGTTTGTTTGCCTATTTTTAGTCTAGACCATGAACCTTTTGTATTTCTGAGCCTACTTTGTGGTTTTGATTTATTCTCTGTCCGCAGTTTTTGAGTTCTGCTTAACGCTTGTATATTTTTGCACTTCTGGTTACACTGGTTACAAATTTGGCTAGCTTACTGCTCATGAATCTAATCTCCCTTTGTTTGGGTATTCATCATGTTTTGCTAGTAAACTGTGGACTATTAAGTGATTACATTTTGGATTAACCTTTTTGTGCCGTAAGTGTCTTGATTGGATTTTATTTGAATTGTTTGACTACAAGCTTTGTTCGCAATAAAACCTTTGAACTTATCTGCTGTTTGCGCTTGAGTTCTGAGTTCGGTCCCTTTCAGATTAGTTAAAGGTAACCAATCTGTTCTTTTTTTTGATATAATTTAATAGAAATGACCAAAACAAACGAGAATAAATAAATGTTTTCTCCGAGAACGCTTGCAATCTCCTGAATATTGAGTGTAAGAATAGTTTTTGCGACCGGCAAAAACTCCCCGTGCCATTTGAAATACTTAATTAGTATTCATGACTATGCAAAAATAATGTCACTCGAATGCGGATGAGCGCAGTGGATGCAGAAATGAAGAGAAGTTGGCCAAAAGCCCAATGCCGAGCCCAAAGAAATATCTGGCTGATTTGGCCCGTAAAAATGCTAGAAAAGGCCAGGAAGAAGGCCGATTGAAGAACAGGATAAATACAAAAGGCCAAAGTGATCGCTGGTAAACTTTTAAAGCCAGGTTTGGAGATATTTCCGATGAAGATGTGGCCAAACTTTTGCTGGATATGTAAGTAAACTTGATGCCTGGTGCAAAATGCCCGATTTCCCTGTTTCCTAGTACTTTCAGATCGTTAATGTACTTGAATTCATCCCATATTTGTAACTAGACATATTTATAGTAATGAATTTCTAATGCATAAACGTAATTTATTTATTAGCAGTCGAATCTGATGACTGATCTGACGTGGCTTTTCATGCAAATCGCTCATGCATATTAAGTAGTAGGCAAGATGAAATGACCGCGGTCCAGCAGCCACAGTGGCTGATCGTAACAGTCAAGTGATTGCTTTCCTTTGTAATTTATCCTTGTTAGGGGTCGAGGACGACATTTAAAACTTACACACAAATCTTTTTATTGGAACAGCCTGGCAAATGATGCGAAAAAAAAAAAAGTTGAGGGTAAGGAACGAACTGGTTACCTTTAACTAAAAACAAAAGAGGAACCAATGAGGAACTACCTTAAGAAAAACCATTAGTTGTTGGGCAATTAGTAACACCTTATCAAATTCTATAAAACAGCTAATGATTCCTTAATTGAAGAACAAATGAGGAACAAGGAACTAACAGCAGAAACACTTATTTGTTCCTCAACAAATACTGGTATGAACCTGGATGAAACGTGCTCTATGAGCAATTTAATTGGGAATGTTTTGTGATAATAATATGAAACTCTTCTAAACCTCAATTTTTTTGAGTAACCTGTAGTGATGGTTATATCAGTATTTGAATGTTCCACTAAGAACTTTATAATCATGGATCAGTGATCATACTTATGAAAAGTGTAAAGCACTTCAAAAGTTTTCTCATTAATTTTCTTGAATAATTTTTAGATTCTTGTCCAAATTACACAAGTGTTTTTGGGAACTGTCAGTTCAGTTTTTGTACCACTTAACAAGTAAGTGCATAGTGTAAACACAGCATGTCAAGGTACAGTGAGTTTTGCTCCGAAGTGCAGGTATTTAAGACCGTGAGCTTCATAAGAATACCGAGGTGAATTATGAGAGTCCTAAAGGCTGCAGAGAGCCCAATATATTTCACTGCTGGCTGGAAGCCATGTATAATATTGTACTGGACTGTTATGTCAGAGTTATGTCAGGGACCGAGGCCCCCCGGCTCAATCTGATTCTTCAACCTTACCAGTGCTTGAATTCTGCCTTTATTATTTTTCTGTTTATTGTATCATTTTTCAGGTATTTTTATGTTTAAAATTATTATTTTCGATATTGTGTTTATTTTCTTATTTATTTTTATTCATTTATTTATCCTTTATTTAGCCAGGAGTGTACCATTGAGATACGAGATCTCTTCTGCTGGGGAGTCCTGGTGAAAATAGCCTGACTCCTCCTGTCCTTTTTCCCCATTTAGTTACACGTGGTTCTGTTTTGCTCCTCAATCCTGCACACGCCCTCCTCCTTCTGATTGTTAATTACCGCTCATTAGTTCCCTCGTTTGTGGCCACACCCCTAGTCACGCGTCCCAGCTCCTTCACTCCTGCATTCACCCCCTCGTTTGTTATTTTCTCTCCTTTCTATTGTCCTAGTTTGTCTTTGATTGTTTGTGAGTTTGTTGCATTTCTGGACGTCACTACATGCCTCATATTTCTCGGTGAGTTTCTCTGGGTTTATTTTGTTTTGTCCGAAGGTTTTTGAGATTGCCTACTCCTGCACGTATTGTGATATTCTGGTCCAGATTTGGATGTTTTTTTGGTTCATGATTCTGATCTCCCTTTACTTTGGCATTCTCATGCATGACTGAAGAACGTTGGACTGTACCCTGACTGAAACTGGGATTATCTGTCTTGCGCTGCTCGTGTTCTGTTGGGCTCTGATCTGGACTGTCTGACTACAAGAGTTTATTACTGTAATAAACCTGTGGAACTGATTCTGTCTGCACCTGAGTCCAATCCACATCAAAAATGGACTGGACTACTGCATGAATACTAAATTATGCAGTAGTGGCAACACACTGAATATTAATAATATCATGCACAGAACATGTCATTGTGCATTGAAGTAGGAGCTAATAAACCTTTTTATTCCAAGTGCCCCAGAAAAAGCTGATTACCTTTATCAAAAGAATTTATTAATTAACACTAACGTACCAAAAGTTTATTAGTCTTATATAAAATGTTTATTGCTTATACATAGGCCTTTAGAGGTCAGACAATTTAGTGAACCACAATTTCTTAATTCATAAAAGCTTGCGTCATAGCTATACAAATGTTCTTTGGATGAATTTATTCTTATATGCTTTAGTCACGAGCAGATGTAAATTCACGGCTCCATGCAAGAAATATTTCTGCATGCTGGCAATTTTCATGCCCTATTTCAAATTATACTGGCTGACCACATTATGATATACAGTTACATGGTCATTTTAAATTGGTGAGTTATAAATGACAACAAAACTCTGTCATTACAGCTGTGGGCAGCATTCAAGTTCCATTCACATTCAGATGTAGCATTTATGAAGCCAACTTCATGCTTATTGGGGAAAGAATGAGTTTTTGCTGTTAACCACAAAATTTAATCCTCAATATGGTTTTTCGTTTGGGCCTTGTAATGCCCAAACGCACCTTCTTAGCACCAAGATGCGCCATTGTAGCGCATATCGTGTCTAACAAAGTACTGCTTTTATGAAAAACCTTAAATTATGCCAATGAATTCAGTAAAGGAATTTTGTTCATGTGTTCTGTAAAAATGTCTTGATTATACCTGACATATCTTGTGAGACCCACAGATGTCCATTAGGATTACGGGGGCAATATTTGCACAGGCTTCCAGAAAAGAGCGATTTGACTGGGCAAAATATCACCAATAATAAACAGAGGAGCTCACCATTCAATACCATAGAATACTAATTTGTTAAATCGTTATCTCCAGAATTACTTCATTGATGATGCTGTATTATGTAAGTAGTTAATGAAGCTATCCCATAATGCACCATGACAGCACTGCACCCAAACCCGCAGGTTATTGAAGCGCAGACACCAGAGGTCAGTCTGTATCATGGCTGGTCTGTGACACTTTACTAATGGATGACCTCAGGAGGGAGAGTTTGCACAGCACACACCGAGCGCTATACTTCACACATCACTCAATATCCCTCTCTCTCCCCAGCGATCCTCCCTGCTGTGATCTGATCCAGGCTTCTTCTCATACATACTGCATCAAAACCGTGGAACATTAGATTTACTTATAAATACTTATGTCAACAGGTTGCACACAGCTCCAATAAAACTGATTTATTAACTCATTAAACTCTAATTTTTCACATAAGTTTTCCCTGGAGAAGGTTCAAGGCCCAAAAAAGCATTTTTTTTTCATATTGTAGGACAATGTCACACATATATCCTGTATCTGCTGGTTGCAGCGCTTCACTGAAGCTACATCACACTGATATTGAGAGAAATATTCTAACCCAGGACACCATGTTTTTATGGCCTCAGCATTACATCAAATGGAAAATCTTGTAAACCAATTTATACACATTACCCTATAATTCAACTGGACATATTTGGGATCGATGGAAACCTTGAATTTAAAATAGGCCTGAAGCTCCACAGGTTAGAACACTGCAGCTGCATTGGTCCGTGGGTTCTATGGGGTTTAAGTGGCCTAAAATCGTCAAGTAGAACTGAACAGTTGTGTAGATCCAGTGGACCTGAGATTTCTAAGTAAATTTTGCAAATATATCACCTTTTTACGTGTTCTAGTCCCCCAGCACTTTCCTCCCTCCTCTCATACCTGCAGTACAGTGCTCTGGCCTCATTCTGACTGGACTTCACCACTCAGCCAATTAGAGCTGCGTTTCAAGAAACCGTTGTTGCTAAACTTCCATCGTAAACTCGGTCAAAAGCTTGGTTGTTCTGAGATTCGGTGTTTCTAAAAATGGTCATTACGAAGCTTCGTCACAAGCTCGGTCGTAAAGTCACCGATTGCTTGAGACTAGGAGTTTTTGGGGTCGTTGCCGAGTAGTTCTTGTTGTTGTCTTCATTTCAATGTCAGTTTCTTTCAATATTAGATGGAAATGAAATTATTATACCATCAGTCTTATCAAGGAAGGACTCGAAACACAGCATGAACTCAACAAGCATCAACGTTAGTGAAAATGTTTGCTTTATTTTATGTGTTTTGGCAGAGATGGGAAAACATAGCTCCAGGTGTTTTCTGAATCAGCTGGTTTTAATTAGAACAGCTCTTCAACCAAGTAAAAACAAAGTAACCTGTTACTACGATAATGTAGCATCCAATTAAAACAAGGTAGTTCCAATGACGGTCTCGCTGAACTGCGACTGAGCAACGAGCCTTTCTTGAAACAGGCATGAGTGGGTCATAGCTTTAGCAACATTTAGGTCTTAAGACTGTTGTTAAATTAGCAACAATGCTAACTTTCTAAAAACACACCCCAGGACAGGCCGGGACTGGGAGGGGGCCGGCCTTTAGTCAGGATTTACACACGAGGCGTCCTGGCCCCTGACGTGCAGTCCAAGAATCTGGGCAGTTTTATAGCGCACTGCTCTAGCAGTAAATCGCGGATTAGATCAGCATTCCAGCTCCAGTCCAGCCACCGAATTTCAGGGCCAGGAGAGACACATTTACACCTCAGTAAAATGAGATCTTCAGCAAAGACATTCAAAATAACTTTCAATCTCCTTCACCCTTCATTCATAAATAAACAGCATAAAATGAACTGCATGCTAGCATGGCAATATCGTGGCAAAAAACCTAACAAGCTATATTTGTTTAATTATGAGAGACCCCATACATCGGAGTATTGGCTATCTACACAGTAATATGTTCAGTGTTAATTTAGCACCGTACTGAGCATGTTTGGTGCTAGCAACTGGAATGAGATGTTTTATTTTACACACAATACCTAACTATGAAATAACAGTTCAAAAACTGAAAACAAACACAAAATGCTCTAATTACCAACATTTATTTCTGAAAGTGCCATTCAGAAAACCCAAGGTCAGTTTGCCGAATAATCAGGAAGAATGTGCCATACACACCATAAAAAATATTTCATTATACAGAAAGTCATTCTGGAAAAAAATGAAGCACAAAAAAAAACATTGAGTAAAGAGAGAGTAATTAGGAGAGTGTAGATGTGTGTGGGCACGAGTGACGGATCGAAAGGTTAAGTGTTAAATGTGTTGCTCGGCTAAATAAACCGGCCTTCAGAGGTTTCTTGAATGAGAGGAGGGAGTTAGAGGAGTGAACCTGGGGAGGAATTTCATTAATCAAGTTTAAATTCAAGGAATTTTCACGGCTCATTCCATTACAATCTGGATTGAATTTCTGGAATTTTTCTGCCGTAAATAAATGTTGACTTTTGCTAAGTTCCAGGAGGGGGACGAATCTCCGAAATAACAGATGAAAAGCTGTCTACTAGAGACTGGTCTGAGCTGCAGGTTAAGCCTGGGCAGAACTGTATGTCCGGTAAGGAGCGAGCTCTTTAGGTGCACACTGTAGCATTCTTTCCGTGTTTAGCCAGGTGTTATGCTAGCTGTACCCAGGAGCCTCCCAAATAGCCCTGTTGTACCCTGGTTTGGACGAAGGAGACTATGTTGAAGGGAGATTTTTAAGTGTGCCGTCACACCTCTATCATCATTCGTCTTCCTTCTGTCAACATCTCAGTCTTTATTGATCACTTTGGTATAGCACACGGCCCTCAACTACCATCCAAAAAGTATAAAATAACATAACAGGGCAGGAACAGGTCATTCAGGCCAACAAAGATAGCCATTCTCCCACCACTAAACTGTACCTTACGTGTTTATACAAGAACCATATAAATCGTACCTAACGCTGTATCAAGCCCGTAGTCTCTGTCTCTTAAACATGACCCAAAAAAGCCATTCCACAATCGGATCACTGTCAGTGAGGAAAAATGTGTGGTGAACTGGAGTCCAATGCCATCTACCATGGAGTAATTCAGTGCTTGGCCGTTAGGTCTACTATATTATTATACTGTGCAGAGTAAGGTAGTATTGCATGGTGCGATGTGCTGAAGCCCAGCATTCTGAACTGAAAAGGTAGAAGTAAGATCAGACTGAGTGAATGTTAAAGATGTTAACCCTAAGCCCTGTAAAATATCTTTCTGTGTAAAATTTAGTGTTATCGGCCCGTTTTCTGTGGTAAAGTTCTTTTTATTCTCTGAGGCTTTACCTCCAGCCCTCAGTCCACTAATGACATTCCTTCTCACTTTAGTCATCACTCGCACCTACGGCTCATTATCTATAAGCCACAGGCAGCACACATATGAGCCTGAGCTCTGCTCAGCCTTATTGTGTAGTATTTGTGTTCACACTGCTGTGAGATGGTTTTGGTTGTAGTCAGGCACTTTTGTATCCCTTTAGATTTACTTGCGTTTTGTATTGTTTATCTTTGCATTTGTTTTATGTTAAGAGGAACCTCGTTTCCCTTTTGTTTTATGTTTCTCCTTTTGTTATTAAATCTTTATCCACTCCAACCTTGCATATGAGTCCTGTCCCCATTTTCCTGTCCGCTGTGCAGCCATTTGGCACATGGCAGACCAACCCTGAAATATTCCTAAATTGGATGTGACCTCGAAAGTCATTTGTCAATAAAGTATACATTCAGAAAAGATATTTGCATGTCGTTACAACCTTTTTATTGTGTAAATCTGAAAAATTAAATAACTCTTTTTTTTTTTTGGGCAGAATATCTTTGGTTTAAAATTTGCAATGATAAGTTGTAGTAAATCCTTTAAGATGATGAACTGAGGTGAGAAATAAGCCACAGGAATAACTGTCTTACTGATTGTACTGTAAAGTAAAATGAGGCAAAATCTTTTGCTTGACATTTTCATGTGTTAAAGTTAATAATTCATCATAATGATTATTCAGTTTAACTCTGCGGTGGCATCCTGAAACACCAGTTTGGGTCCACCCAGTCTGGGGTTCCCCTCGTGTTTGCGCGGGTTTCCTCTGAGAATTCCGGTTTCCTCCCGCAGTCCAAAAATATGGATCATAATATGAGGCTACTTTTTGGGATTGACTTATTGTTTGGTTTTTGCGTTTGAGGCAAACTGTGCCTTCTATCCAGGACGCAACGGCACACAGACTGTTTTTAGACACAAAAACATTGCCGGGACATATTTTCGTAGAAAGGAGTGTCCCCCGGTCCCATCTCAGATAGCGCACTTTGGGGATGTGCCGTGCATTTCCGTTACCGAGCGGCACTTTATCACAGTGATTTACAGAAAAAGCAGCCAACAGTCCTCTCAGAGAATTGAGTCCAACTCTAAATGCACACTGAGAGACCGCTGCGTGGATTCGATAAGTTCCTGTTTACTGAGATGCGATTGCGATAATGACAATCCGGTGAGGTAGCACATGCATGTGGTGCACTGCAGGTCTATTTATGTTGTCAGTGAGGACTGAGGTCTACAACAGCGTGAGAAAAACAGAATCGGACTGAGCTTTACACTAGCAAACAACATGAGGGTGACATTATGAGCAGATGGTTAAGTACTGGTCTTATTGCCCAGATATCACAGCCAGAAGATAATGGACATGCACATAAAATGCCATAAAAATGCATGGAAACTTATAAACAGACGACATTATTCTTTCCAAATATCAGGGAAGCAATTACTCCCTCAGAGAGCAAGCATGAAACTGCGCTGACCCACTGCACACGAGGCAAGTGCGTCCAAATCAACATCCCTGTTAACTGTATGTGAGTGAGTGAGTGAGGTGAGTGAGTGAGTGAGTGAGAGTGGTGGCAGGAGGGAGTGAGTAAGCGAGTGAGTGAGTGAGTAAATGAGTGAGTGGGGAATGAGTAAATGAGTGAGTGGGGAATGAGTGAGTGAGTGAGAGTGGTGGCAGGAGGGAGTGAATGAGCAAGTGAGCGAGTGAGTGAGGGGGTAAATGAGTGAGTGAGTGAGCGAGTGACCACAAACTGTATCACATTGCCCGCAGAAACAGTTAGTGCATTGTGGGAAAAACAGAAGAATCAGCCTGACGGTGACGCCCAGCTCTGGAGGAAGCAGTTTCTCTGTAGTAGAAACTGATGCCCCAAATTATTGGCCACATCATGTCTGCCTCATTCCAGTCCTCATCTCTCCTGGAGACGGAGCGAAATGGAGTTAGGAACACAAAGAGTAGGAAGGCGCTGTAACAAAGACTTTGAGTCCCGTTAGGACTGAAATGGCTACTTAATACAGCAGTGACTGATAGAAACTCTTGTCATAATGAAAAGGAGGGCAGCGATTAAATGATAAGACTTCTCCTGTTTTCTGGTGTTACTATGGGCCAAGGGTAAGGAATGTCTTTTCCACCAATGACCTGGCATTAAAAAATGTGCTGTCTCACCACTGCTGAAGAACAGCCAATCACGTGACGGCACAGAAAACAGGCCATGGAAGACCCTGCCACCTGTTGCTCGGCAACAGAGAGGGCAAAGAGACACACAGCCTTTGTCCAGACCGTGCCCCATCACAAACTGTGGTTTCTAGGGCAACGGCGTGGTATAGTTTGAGGTGTAACCTGAGGTAACCACGGCGTCCGGGGACGGGTCATCAGGAACAGGAAGTCGTGAGAGACAGCAGAACCAGATGGGAGAGAATCCATGAAGCTCCAAATGGCTGGCAGATGTTGGCTGAACGCAAAAATATGAAATTTAATGTAGTTTAATATCTCTGGAGTACAACAGCTGAACTCCTGACTTATATTGCATTCATACATATACCAACTCTTCAAATCCAGAATAATCAATTCAGAATAAGTCGTAAAATATACATTTGAAAAATTCTGAAGGCAGACATATTGCAACCCCACAGAGCACACCATGCTTGTCTCGGAGCACTAACCTTGATGGCCCGTCATGTAATGGCTTTGAATTGGTGTAGTTTTACCAATGTAAATCCTGTGACTGAGAATCCACACCGTGACCTCAGTTAAAAACACTTTCCCCACGCCCATAACTAGAAATTTTCACTGTGTCAGATGTAATCAGAACGGAGCAGTCAATCCCTGAGCATTTCCTGTTGAATTTTGTGCTCCAGTATCAACAGACAACACCCAGTCCCAAAAATATGTGCCTCAAGCCATTGACTCACTTCTAAAATAACTGTGGATTTCCTGTTCGAATTATAATAATAATAATTATTATTATTATTACTATTTGTTTTGGATTGACTCCTGATAGGGCAGAGTTAGCAGCCCTGAGAATAGCATCGCCACGCCGATGGAAATCCTGGCGTGACTCTATTTCTTGTAATTAAGAAGGAGCCTATTCTTATCCGAGGCCCGAGGAATTCTGACAAACAGCCTCATTTGTTGGTTAGAAAAGCGTATTTCCTTGACCACAAATTAGAGCCTGGGCCTTAAGTGTTTGAAATAAACATGCAAGCTGGTGGAAACTATAGGAGGAAGCTTCAGCGCTACTCTTAGCATCTGCTGAGCTGTCAGTACTCTGAGCGTGAAGCTCTCTGGAGCAGAGCAGGGGAGCAGCAGGTAGAAATATCGCCTCACAGCCGGGAGGTTGTGGGTTTCAGTGTGTGTGTGTGTGTGTGGTGTGCGTGTGTGCGTGTGTGCGTGTGTGTGTGCGCGTGCGCGCGCGCGCGTGTGTGTACGTGTGTGTGTGGTGTGTGCATGTGTGTGTGTGTGTGTGTGTATGTGTGGACAGCGTTGGATTTGCAAACTGCCAAGATTGCGTTTCTGCCTCTTGCCCCATTGCATGCTGGGACAGACACCAGCCCCCATGTCCTTCTCCAGGAATAAGCACATCAGCTAACGGATGGATGAAGCCCTTTGTTTTTGTGCTTGTGAGATTGGGTCCTACACACTCAACACAGACAATATATTTTATACACAAGTTATACATGAGCAACACAGCACTTTCTCTCTTCCTTCTGACGCGGTGAATCACAGTGGGACGGTATGCTGACCTGCAGCCCCTGGTACGAGTGAGGAAAGGCACTTGAATGCATGAGTATATGGGATTTAGGTGGCCCTAAATGAACAGCAGTCATATATAAATCATTTTCAGACATCGGCTGTAATTAACTATGTCAGGAGCTGCCTTTAGCCGACTTCCACAGGAATCTATGTGGCTCATTTCTTAAAAATAACTACAGGACCACATCATGGGTGACCCAACCAGCAACGCAGTTAAACACATCAGCACCGTTACAGCATGGGATGCTAATCCCATGATTATGCACTACACCATGTCTTCCTCAGGCATATATTAACAGGGATTGAAATAACTGCAGTAAACTTTGTAGCTCACTGTACTGTAGCTATACTGGCCTGATAAATATTGCAAACTCAACACACACAATACCATTGTTTTTCCATCACTGCAGAGTTTAGCATCGTTTCGTGAAATTATTCTCAGACGTAATTTTAACTTGATGAACCTTCGTATCAGAGATTACCGACAGCTGGTTTCCATCCATCTACGCTCCCTGTATATCCCACAAATGCCTTTTCAACACAAACTTTCCTGTAACTCACTTCAAAGCTTTTATGTCTCCACATTTTCATGGCGCAATTAAGGAATTTTTGGCATATGAGAATTTTCCCCATCAAAAATCCTGACTACAATAGTCACACTCCGTGTGCATATGTGCTGCAAAGATGGATGCCTAAAGTTGGTTTATAGTGCAAAAAAATTGAAATGTAGTGCCAGCTGAGATTATTTACTGTTATTACTTATTGCACTTTATTCATTGAGATCGGAAAGTCCATCAGGGCTCAGTTTTGATACCCATGAATAAGCGTGTATTTGTGCACGTTAGTAAGTGCATATAAAATGTAAACTGAGGCGACCAGCCTAGTTATTTATATTATTAAATTAAAAGCAAGTACATGAGACAGGGCATGTCTTTTCAAGATTTGTTAAATTTCATTCAGTTTTAATTTTATATAAATTTCATCCACCCTCTTCTTTTTGGCAGTAAAATCCTGAGAATTGAGGGATTCAGAACGAGTTGTCAGTATTTTCCTCTTTTCTAAGCGTAAAGTTTAACAGACCTGTGACTGAGGTCTGAGCCCCTCTTGTTGTGCTGGGCGGTTGCTCCACAGTAGCGTGGCTGGTGCGATCCCGGCCCGTATGAGATGCACGGAAACGGGGCTGAACTTGAGTGGAGAGCTGCTCTGCTGCGGGGGGGAGGAATGTAAAGCATTTTTAGAGTATTTTCAAACCAAACAAGCTGGTAATTCGGTGAGCCTCACGCCTGCACCTCAGTCACACAGTCTGGATCACTCTGCTGCCCTTTTTTTCCCCATTTAAAATGATATGGATCAACTGGGACCAATCACATCGCAGAAGCTACAAACCACCAAACCATGGGATGAAGGTTAATTTTTTTTGTTACGAGTTTAGATAATTTCATTGACAGGGCCAGCAAACTTCACGCGTACCACATGCCCCGCACAAATCCTAACACCGAGCCATTCAAACACGGACTCACAGAGGTATAAAATTGCTGAAAGTCCACACAGTCTGGTCAAAGTCACATTGTTAAAGCCCTGGTCTAACAGTAGTGTTGTTGGAGCAGCGATGAGATTAAAATAAAGCCGTTCTGAGAAAATGGCCCATACTTATGAAGGAATTTACTCATGGGCGTCCTGGATTTATGGCTCCAGATTTAATGAGGTGCATAAAAACAAGAGACAGAACGTTTTTGCGACCTTCATGTGCGGAAGACTGTTAATGGACGCAATGTAAGCTATGAAGAATGCGATGTAAACGATGCTTTTGGAACATTACCGATGGTTTTGACATACTCCTGAGACCTCCTGAATATCAACCAGGGGTCGTTCTTGTACACCGTGGCCTGTGCAGACTGAGTCACGTGGGAGCAGTGCCTTCTGGGAGCTTCCGTACCTGCTTCAGCTATTGTCTTCTCCAGTCCATGTCTCACCTTTCCGAATGCCCGAGCCTATCCTTCTACGCCCACCAGGGCCCAGACCATTAACATCACTGAAAGTGTTCAGCTGATCCCAAATGGTGTTGAAAAGGGTTGAGGTCAGAGTTCAGCTGGTTAATCAATTTCATTCACAGACCATGTATGGACCTCAGTCTCACAGCTGCTATCAAAGAACAAAGAGCACTCAGCTCCTTTAAAGAACCCTGTGGTACTGCGGATCTTACCTGGACCACTGCACATGAGCGATGTCTGCCAGCCAAGTGCCATATACCGGACCTGCGAGCAAAAATCACCAGACGCTCAGATGTACCGAATGGAAGGAATCTGCAGTTCTGGGAATCCTGGTTCCACAGCCCTATCCACCCCCACCTCTTAAAAAAATAAACACACACACACACACACACACATGCATGCATGAAAGAAACAGCAATCTCCAGTGCTGTCCACTACCAGATTTTTTTGGAGCTGAAGGCTACTTCTGTTCTGTTCTTGTAAGAGAGTTATTTTCCATCAGCTGCTGTAAGAAACACTAAAAAATGTTGAAGAGGACACTCAACACTTTGTTGCGCCAGACCTTGAGTTTATATTTGAGGTGAGCCTGGGCAATTACGGATGACATCATTGCTACTGGATACTGCTGAAGGATTTGGAGAAAAATTCATCATTGTTTTTATGGGCTCGTGTCGGACCACTTTTACCACAGCGACTGAGGAGTGAGCCGATTAAACTGCAGGCCAAGTGACTGTCTAGAAATATCAGAGAACATTTTTTAAATTGAGAACCGACAGAAAACAGATTATTTTAATGTATGAAGTTATCCATGGTACGCCAATAAAACTGAACACTAATTTAAGTGAGATATGGGCTCTATGAACAAAATAAGGGCAACTTCACATCTGAAGGATACCTCTCGTATATGGATACTTTGAGTGTTGATTATGGAAACTGCGATAACTTGTAAAGAGAAATTTCTCAATTTTTTCTCCTCACTTCGAAATTAAGAATTTATTTATTTATTTATTTATTGAATGAACGAATGAAATTCATGATTGTAATTGGAGCGATCAAATCAAACTAATTTAATGTGGTAGTTTTAAGTGCTCAGTGAATTTTAACCCACAACCTTTTTTCTGTGCCACTGCACCACCAAGGCATCCCAGTTAAGCAATCTTCCCAGGTTTTCCAAAAACCGTGGTCAGTACAGACATCTGGAAATATTCCTTCAGCATTTAATTTGCCCAAAAAATCTCAGAGTCCAGCTCAAAAGAAGCCCTTTGCCATAGCCTGCCCAAAAGCTGAACAGTAAAGTGATGCATTTGACCTACTTTTCTTTCACTCTTTGTTATTCCGAAACTTTGGGTTGTTGACATTGAGGTATAAACATGGGTCGACATAAGTGGTGCTCGTGTACAAATAAATGGTGAAAAGTTTCAAACGCGTGGCAATTCTGCGTATGTTATAATGAAATGCAGACCAAAAAATAGGTGCATAGTTTTGCTGTTATGACATAAAATTGTCACGTCGTGCCAGGATTCTACTGAGGATAACCTATACTTAAATTGTACATTTTTCCTATGCTTTCTGAATCACATTTGAAGTCAGAACAGCGATCAATCTTAAAACCTTCGCGCAAGCCGTCGTAATCGCCTTTGAAGAGTATCCCACTTTGACTCGGGACTTATTGGACTTGTGTAAACTCCGTACAGGACGGTTCAGGTATTATCATTTCATCTCTGCAGGCAGTCATTCTGAGGACGATGGGAGGGCATGGCATTCTCTCGGTCCGACACATACCTTTCATGAGCCTATCGTGCCTGCCTCAAACACTTCCACATGGAGAAGAGCGTTCTCCCTGACTTCCTGTCGGCCTACACTGTTCCAGGTGTTTTCTTCTCAGTCACATGTTTAACAGGCACCAGTGGGTGCCCGAATGCTGTACTAAAGTCCACCCCAGGGCAGATCTCCCCTCTATAGCAGATGTTCCTGAGTCCCTTCATTACCACAGTGATGGTGCGTTTAGTCCACAGACTGAGGTCACATTCACTGAACCGTAAGCACAGAGCTCGGGATTTCGCGTGCTCACAGCCAATAGAGAGCAGTAGCCTCGAAGCCCCATGAGACATTTCCGGAACATGTCAGACCCTCTGAACTTTGACTTGACCTGACCTTAAAGCGGTTCCTGCCATTCTCACGATAATTCAACTGAACATCTGACAGGCACTGTTTCACTTTTGAATCAGAATCAAACATGTCCGTTCTTTCAAAATCTGTTTCATCCTCACACCCTGCAGAAGGTGATATCTCCGCCATGTTGTGAAAAGTTTTAACCCCTGGTCACATATAAGTTACGTTGTAAGCAGATCTACCGCAACCGTGGAGAAAAAAGATGAGTTACTATATGGTTCTTTAAGTATTGGCACACTTCTCTGCATTTCTTGAGAATTTTTCCTTTTAATTTGACAGTTATACAGTGTAGAGAGACAGGAAAGTTGGGGAAGACATGCAGCAAATGACCTGAGCTGGAATCGAACCCAGGTCACCGCAGGAAGGACACAGCCTTTATGGTACACGCGCTTAGACCGATGAGCCACTGGGACGCCCCACTCTGCATTTCTAATAGCTATTAATAGTCTTCAACCTGCCACTGCCTCACTTACATTGGCAGGTGTACATAGTCATGGTCTCAAGTATGAAGAATAAAAATAATAATTCTTATATTCTATCATACTTCTCTCCCTAAGCCAAAACATCTCAGGTGCCCAAACTGTCCGGCAGGGCTATTCAAACTTATCCAGAAAGGGCCGGTGTGGGTGCAGCTTTCATTCCAACCCAGCTCTTACACACCTGATTCTACTGATCAACCCCTAAGAGTCTTTGCTGAAGAGCTTGATTAGTAGTATCAGGTGTGTCAGTGCTTGACTGGAATGAAAGCTGCACCCACACCGGCTCTTGCAGGATAATGCTGAATAGCCCTGCTGTAGGAGATAGTCCCATAACAAAAATAAAATGAAACGTTAATTATTCAATTATGATCAGGCAATAATAATAATAATAATATGCCCATAGACACACAGTGCCAATATCAGTTCAAGCATTTTTGCTTACACAGCATTTTTTTTTTATTTGTTTGTTTAAAACTGAATCGCCCTCTGCCACCCGTTCTAAAGCCGTCAGGTGGTCAGAACACTCACCCAATAAAAAAGATGGAGAGAGAGGAAATGGAAGATTTTCATTTTTCCCTAAAGCTCCAGAACTCTGGTTGTTCCTGCAGGTATTTCAGATGATTAAGACTCCGGAACCGAAAGGCACATTTCGCCATTGAAGTTCACTCAGAGCCATGTTCCCATGGGACTCCTTGGACCAGGGCAGCGGAAGCCGTTTTGAGTTCTGCGTGCACCTCAGCGGGACGAGCTCTACAGGAGGGCACGTCTTGTACTGTGCGTTATAACCGAAAGGAACAGAGCGCCACAAGACACTAGAATCATACTGGGGATTGGCTGCTCCAGGCAATGTTTTCTTAATCTTGATGGAATGTTCTCTGCCACTGAGAGATGTAATGTAGGTGCAACCCTCCCTCCAGCCAGAGAGGGCGCTGTTCCCATCACAGAGAGTACGCTGTGTAATGAAACTGATGTGAAAGTGAATTCAGGTCGCAGTTTTGAATAATACATCCCCACGCGGTCACTTACGCGAGCTTTTGACCCTGCCCTGCTTCATGAGGCCGAAACACCGAAACTGTACATAAACCACGCGCCCAAGTCACAAATGACCTGGAACTCACAGGAGAGCATACAGTGGGCTCCATAATTCATTGGACAGTAATGCATTGTCTGATGGCCATATCAATCACTGTATCTGAGTCAAACTAAACATTATACACAATGAAGAGGAGACTGAAGGCAAAGAGTCCCTGAAACGAGCAGGAAGTGAAGATGCTGCAGTACAGGCCTGGCAGACCATCACCAGGGAAGATACCCAGAGTCTGCTGATGTCTGTGTGTCACAGACTTCAAGTCATTGCCAGCATAGGATATGTGACCAAATATTTAAAATGATCACTTGATTCTACACTATGTTGAACTGTCTGATATGTTTTTATGCTCCCGAAACCGGAGAGGACCATGCACAGAAGGTGCTGTCTTCACGGTTCATCTGATAACGATGAGAACAACCTCAGATTAAACCTGACAGTCTGTACTTCAACCTCACTGTCCCTGTATCCTTCCAAACCCAGAATGTTAGAGTACAGAACCAAAATTAGCAAGCATGAATCACTCAGGTCCCCCGCCATGAGAGAGCTTATATCTGTCCTGGACACAAAACACAGTGGAGGGATGGACGGACAGGAGTATGAAAAGGCTCATCAATGCAATTAGATGAAGCCATATATTAAATTTCAGTGAGAAGTATGAAACTGAAATACTGAAGGGAAACCCTCATTCCTGTTTCCCCATCCACCTCAAGACAGGTGATAAAGATGCGTCACTGTCCAATGAATTTTGCTGCTCACTATATATTTCAACACAGTAGTTATCCCTCTATTTGTCCTGAGTGAATATAAGAAAATAACATAAACAACTGTCAACACTCCTTAGTTGTGACTGAGGTCTTGACTCGCAAAAAAGTGATAAGGTTATTGGTTGAGGAGTCAGACATAACGGCAATACCGGCACATCCGGCCGACTCGTGACTCCAGCTGACATCAAAGGGAAATAATATTATGTTTTCCTGTATCGGGTCGGAATGCACAGGGCTGGGACACAGGATTCCCAACATTAAATGAAAAACTCTATATGAATGGAGCCGCTGTTCTCAGACCAGTTAGGGTGCAGCAAGTTTACCTGCAGGAGTGTCCATGTTGAGCAGCCTGTATTCTCACACACACACACACACACACACGCGACGCACACACACACACACACACACATACACACACACACAAACAAACAAACACGCATCCACACACACACACACACGCACACAAACAAACACGCATCCACACACACACACACACACACACACACAAAAACAAACACGCATCCACACACACACAAACAAACAAACACACATGGACACACGCACACGCATACAGACTCACACACACATACAGGCTCACACACGCACACACACACACGTATACACACGCACACAGACATACAGACTCACACACTCACACATACGCACACACACATGTATACACACACATACACATACAGACTCATACACAGACTCACACATACTCTCACACACACACACACACACACATACAGACTCACACACAGACTCACACACTCACACACACGTACACACACACATATAAACAGCAGTTAGAACGGGCCTGGGAGTTCCCCGAGGCGGAAGCGTCAGAGAGATGGAGAGCGATGGGCTGAGGTTCGGTCCTGCTGAGGAGGGAGCAGTCAGCTGCCCTGACCTCTGACCCCTGAGTCACAGGAGCTAAGTGATGGAGCACAGGGGTGTGATGCTGCTACACGGAGGGCAAGAGGAGAACTGCCACCGGGCAAGAGACAACAGTGTGTGTCTGTGATACACACACACATGCATGCACACACACACACACACACACACACACACTCACACGCGCTTGTATTCTCACATAAACATATGCACACGCTGACAAACACATACACAGACACATACTCATCACAAACATACAAACACAAACAAACACACACACACACACACACACACACACACACACACACACACACATTAGCTTCATAACAAATGCACATATTTTCACACACTGCTGGTAATTTATCGCTGTGGGACGCTGAGCAGAAATGTGCGCTAATTTACACACTTCCTGATGGCGCAAAGCAGGGCTGCAGGGCTGCAGGGCAGAAACACAATCCTATTTCCTCCTGGCGATAGCTGGGCAAAAACTGCCCCGGAGAACCATTGTGAAACATTTAGAATTTCTCTTGTGTCTCAATTTTAGCTTACAAGCATTAAACTATATACATGGCCCCAGGAGCGCATGTATTTTAGCCACAGCTTATACACATCACAATTGAGCCCCTAAGAACCATACCGGGCCATCCCGCACTTTTGGCGAAATTGAGTTGAGGTAGTCAGCATGTGCAGAAAACTAAGATCTACATTTCCTAAATGAGCCAACCCAATCTACCCACATGGATTGTTCATACAAGCAAACATCCTCTCTGCCACTGTACATATGCACTGCACTGCCTTAGCCATAGTGGACCATCCCACAACTTCCCATAATTCAATGTAAACATGGCGGCTAGGTATCTCACTGATGAGGAACTGCATCCTATCATCGATGATGATGGTGAAGTGTAAGATAATGGAGACCCACAGTTTGTCCCAAATTAATCAGAAGATGATGGTTCCGCTTCAGAAGGAGGTACCTTTCACTTTAAACGAAACAGAAGGGCATTCAAAACCTGCATAAGAAGTGCATTACGTAATTGTACATATCATGAGTTTTTAACAGAAGCAGTGTTTCCAGTTCCCAGATACTCTAGATGACACAGGAGGCTGGCAACTTTAAGTCCCATTTTCTCAAAAGTTGCCCAACATGGGTTGGCCCAGTATGGTTCTTAAGGGCTCAATTAGTGTTTGAAATCAGCTATACTAGATCAGTAATGGAATGGAAAGCTGCTACCATTGCTTTACAAATCTTTAACGATACAGCATGTGTATTTTTACCTACAGATAGGCAGTATATTGCAATTCTGTTTAATGAGATGAATTCCATGCTGTTGCATTATGTTTTTCATAGTTTTACTTTAAATTTTGCTTCACTTGAAAACAGGAAGCAGGAGAAAAGCAAGACCAGAGCACAATACCCAGGAAGTGAGGTAAACAGACAATCCCCAGTGGGAAGAGTAAAGACTCAAACAGTGGGAAGAAAACATGAGCGGAACTCGGATATAAACTGAGCAATTAGGCCCATCCTCCACTGGCTGACCCCGGATCAGCGGTAAAGATAAGAGAAACATTCACAGAGCCTGGAGTAATCTGATGTGAACACAAATTTATGCACTTCGCTGTTGTATTTTAGAATATAGAAGATGTAAACCACTGGGGAAAATGTAAAACGCAATGAAGCATCGATAGGAGAATAATGTCACATTGCCGAAAAATTCTTAACATCAGAGTAATGTTGTGACAGTCAGTACCAAGGCTGTTTGAACCGAGGACCGTCTCCGTTTAACCCTGTACAGAGGGGGGCAGTGATTGACACACAACCAGACAGTGTACATTATTTATCAAGGAACACCTCCCGAAACTTGGATGAAATCATCCTTGTATCCATGATTTGGTTTGAATACTCATTAAAGGGTCTTAAGTTCGTTTTAAGTCCACAGTCTCTGCCATGTAAACCGTCTATGGCAGCGCTTCCCAAACCTCTCCCGGAGGCCCACCTGTCCTGCATGTTTTAGATCTCCCTGCTCCAGCACAGGAGATTCAAATGATCAGCTCGTTAATCACCCCCTAAAGCTGATTGATGACAACCTGATCATTTGAATCACCTGTGCTGGAGCAGAGAGAGATCTAAAGCATGCAGGACAGGTGGTCCTCCAGGAGAGGTCTGGGAACCACTGGTCTATGGCATCTGTCTGTCTGTCTGTCTGTCTCCTGGTTAAGATGTGGCTGTTTTTCCAGTCATGGCACTGAACAGCCTGGTTTTACCCTGCTATCAAAAGCCATCACTAAACTCACCCTGACAAGAAGCTAAAAACACGTGGATGACAGGACAAGAGCCTCTGTGTTTCTATAAGACATTTTTTGGTGTTTGGACGCTCACCAATCCAGTTCCGCCCATTCTCTCTCTCTCTCTCACACACACACACACACACACACACACACATATGAACACACATAAACAAAAAGAAACACACACACAAACACACACACACACGTCAGACTTGCTATGCAGCAAAAAAATCATAGAAGTATAAAAGTATTTTGCTGTTATTTATTAAGTTATTGTGTTTGTTTATCAACATCAAAGGATATTGCTGAAATCTATGATGGTAAACCATGAAAGACATTTCAGTTGCCGTCAAAACAAGATAATCCAATTTTCCATTTCTCATGAAAATAAATATTAGCGCCTTTGACGCAGGAGCCAAAATACGCTGTCCTTCACCGTTTACAGGAAAAATGTTCCCTTTTATAAGGTGGACATCACTAGGTTTATATATTTACATATTTCTACATCTGGTTTGAAACGGAAAATACTGCGCATTTTTGGTTCAAGGTCCAGTGACCAGTGTAAGAAAAAATCTCTGGTGTTTGTACAACGTTAAAAGCACAAGAATCTGAAGTAGTTTCTTTAAGTAGTGGCCAGCAACACTGACTTGAACATTGTTATTTGTTATGCCTGCAACCACACACACACACACACACACACACACACACACACGCACACACACACACACACTGTAATGCCAGTAATTTGATGGCTTGCTGACTGCAGTTGATTATAAGGTTAAAGGCACAGCACTGAAATGCTCATTAAGCTCGGTGCAGAGAATCGCACATATGAGCAGGACAGACTGGAACTCTCCTCACTATGTCATTCAGTGAGCCTTATTAAGACCTGGCAACCCTCAGACAAACTCTTTACAATAGATCTGCAGGAGCTCCAGCGGGGCAGTATGGTAACGCAGTGGGCGGCACTGATAATTCTCAGCCAAGGTAGTGAGTTCAAATCCAGCCTGGAGTGGAGTTTGCATGTTCTCCCCGTGTTTGTGAGGGTTCTCTCCGGGTTCCCCAGTTTCCTCTCACAGTCCAAACACCTACATGCCAGGCTAATTGGAAACTCTACATTGCCTGTAGGTGTGAGTGTGTCAGTGGACAGGGTGTGTGTGCACAGCGATAGATCTGCAAACTGGGCGCATCCCTCGCCCACAGACAGCTGGGATAGGCTCCGTTCCCTCCACACCTCTTGCCAGGAATCAGCCGATGAGACGATGGATGGATGAAGTGAGTAACACCTTTTCTAAAGTCTTCAAAACACACACAAGTTCTAATGGGCAAAACAACAACCCAAAAGTATCTTATTAAAGCCTTATTTTTTTATGTCCGTAAGGGAAGGTCATACCTGACAAACCTCCTGGAATTTTTTGAAGAGGCCACTAAGACTTATGATCAGAGCAGGGCTTATGACATCATATACTTGGATTTTCAGAAAGCATTTGATAAAGTACCGCATAAAGAGACTAATTTTTAAAAATGAGCTCCATTGGAGTTACAGGAGGTATTCTGGAGTGGATTCAAAACTGGTTACAGGACAGAACACAAAGAGTGGTGGTCAGTGGAATCTCATCTCAGCTAGGTATGGTGGGAAGTGGCGTCCCTCGGGGATCAGTGTTGGGACCCCTGCTGTTCCTCATCTACATTAATGACCTTGATAGAAATATTGAGAGCAAATTAGTTAAATTTGCGGATGATACTAAATTGGGAGGTTTGGTAAATAGTTTAGACTCTGCAAAAGTGATAGAGGAGGATTTGGATAGAATCCAGAGTTGGGCAGAAATGTGGCAAATGAAATTTAATTTAGCAAAATGTAAAGTTGTACATGTAGGTAATAAAAACATTAGACAGGATTACTTCATGGGAGGTTTAAAACTGGAATGTGCTCCACATTATAAAGATCTGGGAGTGATTGTTGACCAAACCCTCACAGGTTCTAGTCATTGTGCCGTAGCAGTTAAAAAAGCCAATCGGATGCTAGGATACATTGCCAAATGTATTGAGTACAAATCCAAGGAGGTGATACTTCTCTTGTACAACACATTCGTCAAACCACATCTGGAGTATTGTGAACAGTTCTGGGGACCATACTTTTAGAAAGATATAGAGGTTCTAGAAAAAGTTCAGAGAAAAGCAACTAAGCTGATTCCGGGTATAAAAGATGAAAGCTATGAGAAGAGGCTGAAGATCCTTAATCTCTTTAGTCTTAGGAAAAGGAGACTCAGGGGTGATCTGATTGAGGTCTTTAAATATGTTAAAGGGATTAACAAAGTGAATTATGTAGGATTCCTTTGGCCAAGTTCTGTTAGTAGAACTCGGGGTCATAAATGGAAGTTGACCAAGGGTAAATTTAGCACTGATATTAGGAAATATTTTTTCACCCAAAGAGTAATTTTGATGTGGAACAGCTTGCCTGACCATATTGTTGAGGCAGAAACCTTGGGAGTTTTCAAGACCAGACTTGACTTAAAGCTGGATACCATTGAGACATTGAGTATCTGAAGTGATATATTCACAACAGTTAAAGGAAACTGGCGAGCCTAGTTGGGCTGAACGACCTGTTCTCGCCACTCATGTTATGTTATGTCTTAAAATCCCTGAATGCCAAATAAATATAGCGCAGGAATTGCATTCTAATTTTCGTACTCTTTGATTCATTTAATCTTTGAGGTTTTCGGCAAAATTACAAAACTGAGCAACTGTGAAAATGTTATGAACAAATATTTATTCTGAAACATACCACAAGTGGGAGCAATTTAACAACATTATAGTACGTGGAATAGTATTATGGAATGCAACAACTTTTTTTATTTAAATAAAAAAAAGAAACTTATGTCATTAAACTGACATTGCTGATCAGCTAAAAAATGTTCCGCTGTTTCCATGTCCCTGCACCCATCACACTACATTTAAAATGTGACAGATGCATATTTTTATGTTTTTTTTTTAATCCCTCGAAGGCTGTGCGTAAACAGCTTGCCCACAGTGACACCTTAGTGATAAGGCATAGAATATGGGTCATGTTTAATGGGGAAAATCACAGACTCGCTGTGTGTGTGAACACGAGACCAAACTTATATAACTCCTCTGCACAGCACTTACCTCAGCCCCAGCTCACTGTATTGACTCAGACTGAAGACTCTTAGATACAGACAGTTATCATCACACAGACATCTGGCCTGCAGTACCTGAGATTCCCGTATAGAGCCAGCATGGCAACGGTTTAAAAACAATCGTTTGAACTCAGGGTTTGAACCCAAGTGATATAAGAGCCATAGAAGGAGCACAAAGAGCAGAGATTGTGCAACATCCTTCCCATTTTGAACCTTAGATATACGGCAATGAACCGAAACATTAAAACCACAAATTATGTTCATTATCTCATAACAACGGCACATGTCGAGGAGTGCAGACAGATCTTAGACAGTAAGCGAGCAGTCAGTTCTTGCACTCAACGTGTTGGACGTGGGAGAAATAGGGTGACTTTGATAGGGGCCAAATTATTATGGCCAGGAAAGTGGGTCAGATTATCTCTGAAGTGGGGAGACCTCTGGGGTGCCTCCTGCCGACAAATGTGAGAACCTTCTGACAGTGGTAAAAAGAGGGACAAACCATGAACCTGTAACAGGGTGTTGGCCACCCAAGCCTCATCAACGCACAGGGGCAACACAGGCCATCCTGTCTGGTTCAAATCGACAGAAGGGTGACCGCGGCAGAAGAATTTCAATGATACTTCCTCAATGAATTTTATTTTTACTTATGCAAGGAATCTAACCTGGGTCCACGGCGGAAAGCACTCACAATTCCTGTGTTAAGCAGCTTTCACACTGGACGCGAAAGGAATTTTTCGCACGACAGATTACATTCAAAGTCAATGCAAAGACGCGAATATGCGCGTTTTTCGCGTGTATTCGCGTCTTTGCATTGACTTTGAATGTAATCTGTCGTGCGAAAAATTCCTTTCGCGTCCAGTGGGAGAGCAGCTTTAGTGTTGGCACTGGACCTCCGAGCAGTTAGAGAAGGTCGCAAGTGAGACCCGTTTTATTTTACATCATGTACATGTGCATCATTTACCTGGGAAAAAAGTGGCATCAGAATGCACTGTGGGAAGGAGACGAGCTGGAGGAGGGAGTGTGATACTCTGGGAAATGTTCTGCTGGAAAACCCTGAGTTCGGGAATTCAAGTGAATACCAGTTAGACAGGGCTGTTTTGAGGCACAGTGGGGACCTACACAAAATTAGGCAGGTGGTTTTAATATTGTGGCTGATCAGTGTATGTTCACAATGGCCTATATATGCTGATTTACAGCACAATCCTTCAATTCCCAAACATTTTTTATCAAGCACAACATTTCTGCACAACTGGCCTCCTTTAGCCAGAATGCAGCACAGTGCACTGTTCAACTATACATGACCGGTGAGGAATGGACAGAGGTGTAAAATCCAGGGGTCAGAAAGTAAAAGTCCTGCCTGGTTTTTCTCTCTCCCACAGAATGAGCTGATCACTCATATTGGCTCTATCTCCTGCCCAAAGTAAATCCAGGTGGTTGGAATAAAGTTCTGGAGAGGATTTTTACTTTCTGAACCCGAACTTTACACCTCTGGGAATGGAGAATTTTATCTAGGGCATTTCATTTGCGCATTGTGCATATCTTTGCCTGCCTTTGAATTTCATTTGTTGTCAGGACAGACTGCAGTTCTTCAGTAGCGGCTTCACCTCAGCATTGTGTGGGCACAGACAGTGAGTTTTCTGTCTCCAGAGTGATGTTAAACAGCGAGGGCCTCAGGGCCACCATCTCAAATTCCCCTCTCTTCACTCTCTGTCATTTTTTATCCACCAAACTCCAACAGCACCTCCAAGCTGTTGTTAAATTTCAGTTACTTTCAATGAGCGGAGCATTTGCGCAATTCATGGCACTGGGGTCACTGGCTCAAAACTGGACCCCACAGGACAGTGCGCAGCGCCGTTGCTGAAAGGAACAATTGTTAGCACCGTGGGCTAAAGAATGCGCTTTTCAGCACAGAGACCCCGATGTGCTTTTGCCCTGACTCCAGTGAGAAGTATCGTCTTACACGGTGACAATGGGAATCACTTACTGTGCAGCGATCAGATTCGCGCACTGTCACAAGCTAAGTTTACAAGTTTTTTCCATTCGAATCAAAATCACACAGATTGATGAATCTGAACGTACCGTTTACATGGAAGAGATCTGCAAGATTGCGCAAGTTTCTAAGTCTAAAACTTAGGCTGCAAACAGAATAGATCTGTCATGCGCATTGTCCCGCATCAAACATTTTCGTGTCGCCGGTGCTGAGGTTAAACTTGCTGCCATTTTAACTGGTTTCGCATCTGGCTTTGTCCGAGCTACGTTGGCTGTTCCACTATTTCCATTTCTATTTTTTCTAAAACATTTGATAGAAACAAGGTCCCGGTCACTGGACGCCATCACTGCACGTGGGCCTACTGAACTAGCACGGGGTCCAAGTCAGACGTAATCCGAGTGTTTACACGGTTATCGAACAGATAATCGAAAGGACTACCCTCCTCATTCGAGCGGGGTACATTTTCAGTCAGATGGGAATATTTTACTCACATCGAGACATTTACTTGAGGACATTGCAACCTGACGGAGTTTAAAGGTGCTCACGCACAGATTTACCTGGGGGAGGGCAGGGAACGAAGTCTCTAAGGTGACTTGGACTCATGTCCGGCTGTGGGATAAACCAGGAACTATACCAGTCAGATCAAATAATTCAAGAAAATTTATGAATAGGCGGATTCTGCATAAAAAAATTAAAAAAAGACAAAACATTTCAGTCTTGAGTGGTAATGAGAATACCACCTATTTATTTTCTTTTTGATATTTGTTAACAAAACATTGCACTTGCACAACATCGGGGACGCGCAAATCTTCTGTACATTATTTGCTAGCCTGTTATTGCTAAAATGATTTTTATTTCAATTATTCAGAGAGGAATCTTTTGCCTTTGGACATTTGCAAAAAAAAAAAAATTATATCTGCGTACAAGAGAAACACTGGCGGAGATTATATTTGAGATAATGGTGCTTTGAAACATTCGCCATGAATCGTGTATAGGTATTTTTCAATCATACTCGACATGTAGCCATTTCCTAAAAACTGCCTCTGTCTGGTTTAGGAACTGAGCAGAGTGTGTCTCTGCGTGTTTTTGGCAGGGATCTCCTGTGCTGACATATGAACCTCCGCGCTTCTTTATAATTCTGTCTCCCCAGCCTAATGGCAAAGCAGTCATGGTATCGTCAAGTTGTCTTGACTCATGTCAGTGTCTTTGCACCCTCACCAGTTCAGTGAGCGCGCGTGACAGCCCCTGAGACGCTGATTCTCAGAACAGCCCGTCTTCTGTCAGAATAGTCTCAGGCACTGCTGGTCCAGAGCATTTCATTTCTGTGGGGGAATATCCTGACCGAGCCGAGCACAGATTGAAACTAATTTACGATTGACCATTAATCAGCAAATACGTAAATTAATGTATTAAGTATTGATTATTTATTCATTAAAAAAGCACAGGGAATACTAATTAGCTTTACTCTACAAAATACATGAGCAGTTCTTTTTTTTCTCAATTCCTATATTAACTGGCATTAGCTAATGTAGTTGTTAACATGCATTACTGATGTGCGACTTTCCTGCTGTTAGCAAGAGCTCTAGTTGATGCCAATTCATTTGGGCCTAACTGGTATCGGGATAAGTATGCCATTGGGAGCTCTTGAGAAAATGATCAGCGGGTCATCTAGAATGATGCTGCGATTGTTCATAGAGAGCTGTCCAGGGTGCTGAAATATATCCTCTATTATTTACATGTATCGTTCATTAACACCAGATTCTACCGGAGTGTTTGCAGTCATCAAATATACCCGCACACTAATTTATGGAAGCACATGACTCGGTATCTGCTTAGATACACCCCAGTTCCAGATATTAAGTGAACACAATTGAGTTAATCTTTTGTGCGATTTTTTTTTAGTCGTAGCTGTAAGCAAAGGGAGATCATAAATCTTCTGTATAACTGCTGACACCTATCTCAAATACAGCAGTGTTATGAATTGAATATTTCCAGAATACAATTATTAAAAAAACAAAATTGTAATTGGACACTGTGGCTGTACTGAATTATAAATATTTAACATTACATACACCCTTAAGCTGCACACGTCAAAGATACTTACACATGCTGTAAAACAAAATTCATATCTCCTTCAGTCAAAATGGAATACAGCTGCTCTGTAATCTGCAATTATTAGTGGTCAATCCCTGAAGGGAAGAAGCCCTATTTTGTTCATGTTTTTTTCCTCTTATCACCTCCACCAAAGAGATTATGTGTTTGGTTTGGTTTGTTTCTTGCAAGCTTTGTATAAAAGCATCCGCTAAAGAAATGTAATGTAATGTAATGTAATGCAAGCACAAGCTGGTTGATCAGCTGGGTTTATTGGTTTGTTGCTTGGAAAATAGTGAGCGTCATGTTTGCTGTCTGTTTGTGCTCACTCTCAAGGTATCTATTCAAAATCTATACCACAAGAGGCCATATGGCTAAGAAAGACACTATCAAATTTTGGAAGTTCAAGGTCAAAGGTCGAGGTCGTCAAAAAGGTCAAACACATTTTGGTCGATAGTTTGCTTCAGAAAAATGATAGAGACATGGGACCAATGCCAAAATGTTCAGGCTTGTCTCGTGTTTTCATTTTTTCACAAGTGTTGCTCTGTGACTGATTTAATTTGTTTGTATGTTTATGGACAGCCTAGCATTCACAATTTGAGACCAAACATTGCCAAACGACACAAGCAGGTTGGACGTCATATCCAGCTGACACCAATTTTTTGATGAATCTGGGTCAAAGTTCAAGAGAAACATGGGCTGCAGTTCAAAGATAATTTTCTCTCAGTAACTTTCTTCAGAATCGTCTGATCGACTTCAGACCGAACTGGAACGATGGAGAATTTTATTCTGCGTCTGCTCTTTTGCATCTCGATTTCAGGGGGTCACAGCCTTCTAAGCAGTGGGGAGGTAAACTCGTCCATTTGTGACATGCAATTACCTTTCCGTACTCTTCATGACCTTGAGTGACCTGGAAAGATGACATTTCCCGGAGCCATCGGTCTCTGACTGAGTCTTCTCGTTTGTCTGTTTTTCAGGAGGATTAAGAAAGAAACAACTGCCTCGATTTAGTTGAAGTTTTTTTGGAAGGGCACAGCATTGGCAAAGAGAGAACCCACTACATTTTGGAACATGTGCGGATCCCCAAATTATTTTTCACTTTTGTTGACATTGTGAAATATGGAACTTGGCCCTGGCCAAATGAATGCCATACATCTTAAAATCCAGTAGATGGTGGTAAGGCTCAATGTCGAGAGAACAGAGCCAAATGCAGAAATATAATGGTTGCGCTTGTAGATCTGCATATCATAGAACAGTGGACCACTGGCGTCAGTGGAGGTCTGTGCTCTCTGAGTATAATTCTAGTTATTATTACGTTGCCATTGAAGACTATGGCAGCCATAGAACCGTAAGTGGAAAGCTCTTGTAATTTGGCACTCTAATAGCCAACAACTAATTGACCGAATATAAATTATGAGGAAGGTAACTCATTTGCTGTAGCACCAGCATCAGGACCAAGTTTCAAATACATTTGAAGACCACAAAGGAAAGACGAACAGAGTCCAAATTTTGCATTTTTGTATATTTCATATACCATTTATTATTATAATATTTATAATAATATATAATAATATTATATATTATTATAATGTTTTGTATTTTTTTTTTTTGTGTGTGTTTTGTTTCTAGATCGTTTTGAATTTGTAATTCATCATTTCTCCACAATGTGAAAATGTGACTCTGAACATTTTTCCACTGTGGTCTTCATTTCTAGTCATAATTTCTGAACCGTGGGACGGACATTGAATATCTTGATACCCCACAAAGCTGAGGTCAAGTCAAGTGTGATGCTCTCTGTGACACAACTTTCTATCTGACCTGATTTTCTACCATTTTGAATCATGTCATGAACTCATCTTCTCCTGCAATCTTCAATAAACTTTGTTCAGATGATCTGTGCACGATCCCTCACAAAAACTATGTTGTTATGCCTTCTGGTTCAGCCATAATTTAACTACAAAACTGATGAGAAAGATGCCAACCAGGAAGTGAGGGCATAACTACTGGTTTGACCCACACCAAACGATGGCGGTGTCCGCAAGTGCCCAATCCCAAACCGGCCCCTATCCACTAACACTTCACTACCGAGTGTCACTCCATATGAAGTCTCCCTCACTGCTATGGAGGGAGGTTCATTAAGGGGGAGGGTTTAAAAACGTGTATAAACTTTGGGATGCCCTTTCCCTTCATCCAACGGGAAGAGGAGGTAATCATCTCCATGCCTACTGATAGGTACGTTGCATTGTATACGACGGTCCAGTTCCCTAATTAAACATTTCTCACGCAAAATATTTTTGAGACGGTGAAGTGATTAAATAAAATTTATATTAAAAATATTGAATACACAGCATTAACAAAGATGAAAGCGTTTGTGCATGAAATGGCACATTGTGAAAAAGAGCAATCATTGATTCAATAAATAAAACTACTCACTCAGCGTTTTCTGCATGTACATTTCAAAATACAATGTAACCTTTAGTTCCGTGATATGCGCATGAAATCAAATTTCCGTTTGAGGTTAGGTAACGTTTTGCTTATCTTTCGGAAATAGCCGCATGGAACTGACATTTGTAGATATGCCGCGTTTCTTCCATCCCGGACACAAAATAAGTGCTGCACTTGAAAGGAGGGTGGTTTGAAAGCTTGCATCGGTGTAAACTCGCTGCGGAAGGTTAAATCAGCCACTGATTTACACTCCATGGGGATTGGTTTGGAATGACACTCAATGTGGCGGACCCTCCGCGGGAACGCGCAAACGGAGGGTGAGTGGATATGCGAGTGGATAGGGACCGGTTTGGGATTGGGCCATCGTCTGCCAGCCCGACAATAAAATGGCGTCGATTGACCACTAGGTAGCACTGTAATTCAGAAAACTAAAACTGGCAATATCTGAACAACATATGGGCCTATTGATATTGATCTTTTTCATTGACGCCGGACACTATACTTTAAGTATTTTTCAGGTCTGAATTAGGTCCTTTTGCTAATTACGGCCTCAATTTTGAAAAATCTGACCTTTACCTTCTTCAGACATCCCATAGCATTCAACCAATTGGCTCAAAATTTGCTGTATCTTAAAGAAGCATCCTCAGAATGTGGAATACATTGGAATTGAGATGTATATGCTGGACATCTTCATATTGATATGGCGAATTTGTCTCAAATGTTCAGAATAACCTCCTGATCATGTTTCCTGTCGGCGCTCGTGCCACAGACAGCAGCTTCAGCCTGGCCCCTCAAACGCTGCTTGCAGCTTTAATTATTTTTTTCATAATATTATCACACACTACCGCTAAGGTATTCAGATTCAACAAAACAAAACTCGGCCTTAAGCCTGTCCTACATTTTGAGTGACTGCCTGAAACCGGTGAGGTATTTATGTCCGAGCGGTGGGAATCGGAACAGGGAATGTGGAGTAGGTCATGGCTGCAGTAAACATGGGCCTGGCCCATATGAGACGGTCTGGAGAGATAAATTACCCAGAAGCTCTTTGTTTATGTCAGCAGGAGCAAGGAATGATGGGAGATATGCTTCTCAAGGGCAGCTTGTTTGCCAAGCGCATGGAGAACGTGACGCTCGCATTCCATTAAAGGATTTATAGCTAAATATGCTACAAAAGGTTTCCTCCCGTGAATATAGGTTAGCTCCAACATCTGGCCTACAAATGCTTTCTGGATTCAGCCAAAGGTGTCCCTGGAGACTGCCTGTTGACATGTGAGCAGGGAAGATGTGGTTGGTGACCTACATTTCCACATTCAAGTGTTTACTGCTCAGCACGACCTGGGAAATCTTCACCTGGAGAAAAGCTGCTTCTCACCATAAGATTCACAAAACTATGAAGCATTCATGACTAATATGGAAAGCTTTACATTTTTTGAATTCATATTACCACTTTCTATCTAAAAAAGATGGTCTTGCCCAGACTGAGCCTACTTCAAACATCACCTTTTCACCGTCGACAAATGAATGATTTTTCTAATAATCTGTCAGTGGGAGTGTCGATAAAAAAATTGTAATAATCTGCCAAATCAGAAAACGTTAAAAATGTTTACACAGACCTCAATGCAGAGGTATCTGATCTGAGCTTGTAAAGATAATGTAGGATGGCTGAAAAAGAACAAGGGGAAGACAGCGCAGAATTCATGACACGGCAGCGTCACCTGTTTTCCATTATAAACCCGAGGCTCTCCCTGCTTCTGTTGGTCCTTCCATCGCGTATTACTATTTAAGCTCACTGCGTCAGCAATCCACAATCTATTTATTTTGTTTTTCATTTTACGTTGAGTTTTTCTGTATTTATTTACCCTTGTTATTTCTGTAAGCCTTTTCCTTTATTGTTATTATCCCAGTTCCTTAGTTTCCACGTGTCTTTGTTTTCATTCACGTTCCACGCTAGCCCTCCCCATTCAGTTTAATCACATAGTTCATGTCATCATCTGTAACTGTGGCCTTCAGTTACGCTACCTTGTTCTCTCCACACCTACTCTGAGTTTGTTTGCCCCGATTTGCTTGCTATATGAGTTCCCAGTTTTCACATTCATTTGCCAGTCTGTCTCTGTGAATTCATAGTCACTCAAGAGCCTTCTGTTTCCTGAGAGTTCTCCCAGTTCTGATTTCTTTTTGTCCACGGTTTTTCGAGTTTGCCAAGCCCTCTGTGTATTGAAGTATTTCTTATTAGGGTTACGGCTCGTTCCTGGTTTATGGTTCTGCCGACTCCCTGGCCAGGCGTTCCTACCGATTTGCCTCTGGTCCTCCACCTGTGAATCGCCCTTGATCGTGATGTGCATCTCTGTGCTGCTTCCCCGCTGATTGGTCGAGAGCTGGACTGTGCGACTTCCCCTGAGTCTTCGATAAAACTCGTGAAACCGATTTACAGTCTGTGCTTGAAACCTGGGGCCCCTGTCTGTCACACGGGATACATTTTCAGGGGATTCCAGGTGATGCAAGTTTCCAGTGCCTCTCACAGAATGGAAGATTATATTACCGTTATTTTGCTGAAGATTTTCTCCAAAGTGACTTACAGTTGACTAGAGTGACAAGCAGGGCCCAATCTCAGCCTGGCGCAGTAGGGTTAAAGGTCATGGTACAGAATCTACAGCTGTTCTGATTTTTCTGTTGCTGCACTGGGTATTGAACCACCAGCCAAACACCTCAGGCATTACAGGCTGAACAGTACACTGAGGGAACATCAGAAATGAATGGACCAGCTTGAAGGCTCAGGACACTGAACTTTTGATAAAGAACACAGGATTAAAAATATCTGTGGACAGTTTTAAGAAAAAGCTGAGGACCTGTACATCTACAGAAGCGCTTTCTTTAGGGATTTAAAAAAATAATAATTCTAACTAATTTTAATTCTTAAATTTTCTTATATACTTTTAGTTTTGATTAGTTTGCTGATCTCCTTTTATCATTATTTTACATATGTGCATTTTACTGTCCTGTTGAAAGGGTTCAGCCCGCCGGGTGCCTCACGGCTGTCTGGCGCACTCTAAAACCCGGAACTGGAATTGAGGATTCAAGTGCAAGGCTGGGGAGTGATGATAACAGAGAGTGAAAAAAACACAACACAAAAGGGGAACGAGGTCCCAACAGAAAATGTAACTAATACAAGGAAATATCAAATTAAAGTAAAAGCAAAGACAGACACGGAGTGGCAGCTAAAATCCCTACTGACCCGCAATAGGGAGAAAAATGCAAGGCAAACAGCCTTAAATGCTACTACCTGCGGCTCATCAATAATGAGCCACAGGTGTTGGCAATTATTAAGCCGCTTTCACACTGGACGCGAAACGAATTTTTCGCACGACAGATTACATTCAAAGTCAATGCAAAGACGCGAATACACGCGTGTTTTCAGGCCTTTTTAGATGTTCTTTTATTTTTCAATAAAACACATTGTGATCGTCACTTTGTGTTTGAAACGTTAAATTTAAAAAAATATTAATTTATTTCCTACCATTGTTATTTTTTGGGGGGTGCTTCACGTCCTAACTGGGTGACAGTAGCTACCTCTGAGTGTCTGCAAACATACAAAATACATCTCCGTTCTTTCCTCCAGTTGAGCACCTACCACGCTTATCCTGAGCAGTTATGCCTCTTAAACCTTACCGTGCTAGACCTACCCAGACCCCGCAATTTACGATAATTACATTCCAAGGAGAAATAAACAGTAGGATCAGGTTCGATAAAGCCTGCTCGGGATTCCGTGGCTGCAAGTCGGGTCGCTAATGTAGCACTATACTCAGGGAGCTGAGCTTTTAAATCCGAGCCTGTGGGTCTCTTTAGCCCGGCAGGATTATCAGTATGTGCTCAAAGACGTTCGATTTTTCACCCTTAAATGCTCCAATTCCAATCAACTAAAGGTAATTTAACGTAATGTATCAACACCAGTTCTGCTTGTAATTTTAGTCATAAAATATACATACCTAACACGAGAATTACAAAACTGATAACATGATTTGGGCTATGGCATCTTGGCATGTCAAGATTGTCAACATACTAGTCAAGACCATCTCCATTTCTGGAGGCAATCCTAGTTTCCTGAGGTAAGGTCGCCATCTAATGGAAGTAACAGTAACCTACAAGCTGTGGCATAACCTGCGGCCACATTTAGATGACAGATTTACTATGTAATACCGCCGCTGCTGCCCTGGGGACTGCAGTCATTTGCTTACCTGTGTCTTCACTGAGAATGGCAAGCAAGTCCCTCGGGACAGTCTGAGGTTGCATTCCAATTTACTAGTTGTTGTTCCCTTGCGAATTTCTCTTGCAAATTTGCACCCAAATTTGTTGACAGATTTATAACTTTACTTTGAAATAATAGACCCATGCACACTTTGACTTGCGTAGGAAAGATAGACAACTTTCTTGCGTGTAATGGATTTGCATTTATTCCCCAGCAGGCAAAATGTCCTTAAGTTGTCGCTGCTGTTTACCTGTGAGTGAATCCAGAATGACAGGAAGAGGTTACTAAGATCTGCAGAGGGAAGACTTCACCACGCAGAAGTGAAGCATGGATGGAGTGAGGTTGGAAATCTCAGTGAACAGGAAGTAAAAGCCCGGGGAAAAGGAAGTAAAAAGCCGTCAGGTGTCCACAATAATGAGTTTTCTATCCTTCGTTTGAATTAGCTTTGTTTCATGAGCAAATGAAGATATGCCCATGGTTGCATTACATCAGCACAGAAAGCCTAGCCTTTAATGACTGATAATGCTTGTTGAGATGGTATGCTTGCATTATTTGGAGCATTTAAATATTGCATTAAAAAGAGATTAATAACAAGTACTTTGTTGCTTATGAATAGCACATGATTTCAAACAATATTATTACTTATAGCGGTGTTAGTAATATTCACATTTTACTCAATGTCCCAACTTCACTGGAATTGGGGTTTGTATTATAAGTCAACTTTTCAAGTAACTGGTGGTACCCCATTAAAGTTTTTGAATTTAATCCAAATCATCATTCAGAATTTGAGCTGAATCCACCCAAAGTTTTTATTTCCCAATTATTTCTTTTGAAATGCTCATTGTTTGGCTGGACCACTGGGCATTTCAATTAATAATAATTCTCATCTATTGCGGTTATATATCTCACTCTTTTTTTTTTTTTGCTTGTTTTTTACCTCCATGTGATTCAGGGTCTATAAAGAAACTTGACAGATTCACATACAATCGCACAGCTTCGTTACTCCTCAACTCTTCATTGTGTCACCCTGTAATACACACATTCAAAAATATAAGAAGAAAATTAGTTAGTTTCAGCACAGCTTCCATAAACCAGCAGTTGTCGGGTAGCTCCTGCTTAAAAGTAGAGAAAAAATGTTTCATTAATCAATCATTCATTTCTTTAGTTGGAAAAACATTTAATCATCACTCTTTTCATTAAAATAAAC
The DNA here is from genome assembly GCA_029692085.1 of Gymnothorax javanicus. Taxonomy (NCBI): domain Eukaryota; kingdom Metazoa; phylum Chordata; class Actinopteri; order Anguilliformes; family Muraenidae; genus Gymnothorax; species Gymnothorax javanicus. Next base: position 3,010,484 of record CM056198.1, read on the forward strand.
TTAATCATTCACATTGCTCATTCACTCAGGACAGCAATTATCGTTGCATACTAATGGGAAAAAAAGACTCCATGAGAGTCATCACTTGTAACTTCTAAGGCCTTCTAGTTTCATGTTCTGATGAATGAGCTTTCATTCTAAAGACTGATTATATCTGATTCAAAAAGCACTGCATTACTTGGAAAGTCATCGCTATTTTAATCAGTTTCCCAAATTAGAGGATATTTAATCTGCCAATCGCATTATGTTGCTGTATTTTATTCACTTAGTTGAGGTGTCTATTGTGCAAATAACCCGTCCAATCTCACAATATACAGTCGCGCCCAAAATTATTCATACCCCTACCAAATTTTTTTTTTTTTGACAAATCAAATCTATTCTTGCACAAATGACACAGTAAGTTGACATAAGGCTGTAAGAAGTACAGTAAACAATTTTTCGAGAAATACAATACTATTAGTATTTTATTTGACAGATTTACAAAAAGTGCCATGTCCAGAATTATTCATACCCTTTTCTCAGTAATTGATGGCAAAGCCTTTATTCACGATTACAGCCTCCAAACGCTTCCTGTGGTTGATCCCAAGGTTTCTACACATTTTCACAGGGATTTTGGCCCACTCCTCTTTGGCAAACTTCTCCAGATCCTTAAGGTTTAAGGGTTTCCTTGCCATGACCTTGGTCTTTAGTTCCCTCCACAGATTTCTGATAGGATTGAGGTCGGTGCTCTGGCTTGGCCGCTCCAAAACGTTCACTTTTTTGTCCACTTACCATTTCTTGACAGATTTGGCCATGAGTTTAGAATCATTATCCTGTTGGAAGATCCATTCCTGCCTAAGACCAAATTTTTTGGCGGAATGCTTGATATTTTCACTGAGGAACTGGATATACTGGTCCTGTTTCATAATGCCATTAACTTTAACAAGGTTTCCGGGCCCATTCGCTGAAAAGCAACTCCAGGGCATTATACTCCCGCCACCATGTTTGACCGTTGAGACAGTTTTTCTCAGATTGAACACTGATCTATTTCACTTCTACAGTTCGCACTGTGCATATTTTATATTTTCTGGGTGTTCTCATCAACCACTTGACAACCCTAAAAACACACCTCATTTTTCTATACCTCACGTGATTAAGATTTAATCCACAAAACTCAATTGCATTAAAATGCCCCTTCAAAAAATTATGCTCCACAAATGCAATCCTGCACTGGCCCTGTCATGGGGGCAGCCTGCTCTATTTCTTTTTCTCGGTCATTACCGTTTTTCGACTCTGGAGGGCATCCTTACGTTAGAGCTCGGGATCATTTGCTTTATTGTCTTCCGCTGTTTTTTCAGTATTTAACACTGGCTTCACAGCAGTACTCTACGCTTTCGCGTTACTCTGTATGAGGTCCACGAAGCCGTTAGTGGCACCCGAAGGACTGGATTCGCTTTTCTCTGGAGCTAATTCAGGAACCTTCTTGGCTTAGGAAGTTTACGTTCTAATAAAGTATTTTTCCTATCTTTGTTTGCCTTCGTTAGTCCAAGTTTTCTCACTGCCTTTAGCTCCAGGCGATTGCGGGGCGAAGTGAGTGGTCACATCTCTTCTAGGGATCCCTGCAATTGGAGCAGAGGTGCTTGTGTTTCCCTGACGGAGTTAATCGAGTTTATACCCTTTAATCTAGCCTCGGTTAGGACGCTCCTATGCTGGGAGTTGGAGGCTGCGTTCTGTTCTTTTCTTTGTTCTGTGGTTCTTGTACCTTTCTTTCTCTTTCTGGAGCGCCTGTTAGATTATATGTAGAATGGCCCATGCACCACTCCTTGTCTGTGGCCTGATGGAATTTCCTCTCCATCACCACTGTCGCTGGATGCATCATTCCTTAAAATGGGAATATGCTTTCCGGTTGGTATATCCGCTTCCCTTTTCCTGAGCCACCACTTTGGCATAATCTTCTCTATCCTTTCTAGCAAGTGGGTCTTCCACTTGTGTTTTCTGCTCGGTTCTTCATGTGTATATTGCAGGACCTGGCTCAACACTTCGCTGATGCTGCATATCCCTTTGCTCTTTGGGCCCCAGTTTCTTCTGCTTGCAACCTCAGCTTGACCCGGCCTGCAAATTCCACATCTCTGTGCACCTCCACTGCATCCCCCTCTGGCTCTGTTAGTACATATTGTCTCGTTTCCCTTTCTCCCCCCATTTCTGATCCTTTTCTTTGTCTTCTAGCATACCTCTTGTCATTTTGATTGAGTCGCTAGACTGGTTTCCTTCTTGCCAAACCCACCACTTAGCACCTCTCCTCTGCTCTCTTTTTCACGTTTGCCACTCATCACTTTGGTCTGTGAGGACTTATCATAGTTTTTACTTCATTACATACAGAGGGGTCAAAAGTGCCTTCTCTGGGCCACTGCTGCCCCCCTGTGGTTCGCCTGTTCCACTTTTTCATATATACTGAACAACAAAAGAAACGCAAGTTAGTTAAAGACAGACCGGAAAATAAGTAGACGCGCAGTTATGATAGAAACTCAAATTTATTACCAGCGTGCTCACATTTACACTTATTTCATCAAACTTTTCTTTGTTTTGCGGTCACTTTGACTGAGTAACCATAAGAGAACATTAACCAACAAGCAAACTTACGTTTCTTATACAGAATTTCCGAATCCTCTCTTTGTGCTCTGGATGACGCCTTAATCATTATTTCCACAGGTGCTGTTACTCAGCTCTCCAGCGCTTTTTCGTTTTTAATATTTTCGCCCCCATGTGTCTGTATCTGGTGTCATTAACTAGGGATTTTTTTTTTTTTTAATTTAGGTCTCTATTTCTGATTCACACAATTATTTGTTTTACGGTGACCTCTGTGTTATTTATAGTGTGAGTTTGTTTCAAATGTAGGAATTTCAGTACTGTCAGACTCCTTAGTAGTCGCATCATTAGTGCACTTGGGCAGGCAGTAATGTAAGCTACGGGTTTAGCAAATGCTTTCCTTGTCCTTGAACAGTGAGTTCTGAGATACTGAGAAAGGGTGTGTGCAGCAAACTGCACTCTCTGGGTCGTCACGCAGTCAGTCTAGTGTCAGCCCTGGATTCCCTACTGATTATAACTGCCGCTACAGAATGACTGAAATCTGCCTGGAGATGCCCGAATTTAACCTACAAGTAAGATGCCAAATTTCAGACTAACCAGCTGCGTATCTTGTTATTTCCCAACTCCGAGTTTATCTAAGTACGCTCCGGTCAAATTGTGTTTTACACTTAAATTTTCCTGTTCCTCATCAACTCAACTATGAGTACAAAATATTTATCAACGCAAGTCGCTCAATCAACACAGGGCGAGCTTACAATTAATATTTATGGCCAATTATGCAAAAAAACTAGTCCAGTACTACCAGTGTGCTTATATTCTTATTACAAATAACCACTTAGATCCTTCGAACCTCCCACCCAGGGCGCAGTTCCAGGCTCGATCCCTTTCCACAGAGATCTCCGCCCAGGCTCCCTCAGGTTGAGAACTCTGCCTTCTGCTTCCCGGTGTCTTCTTTTCAAAGCCCACCAATCACAGAAGCACCACTCACCGACTGACGCATTCGCTTTTGGCTTGTGGTGGCCTGACTGTACATTGAGCCGAGCGCAGCGGCCACCCTCTCTGTGGTCTTACTGCCATCTGCGACCTGACCGGCCGGTGACCCAGTCGATCGCGATCCCCGAATCCCGTAGTGGTTACCAGCCACCCAGGTGGGAACCGACGGTCTGATCCTTATCCCACTTCGCTATGGGTATAGAAACTTTGACCGTTTTCACCAGCCTCGCCTGTTCACAGAGGTCGTCTCCAACGCCCCTCAGCTAGGTGTGGGCTGTCACCCACGTACCACGTGTTGCCCTCAACTTACGTGCGACAAACACGCCGACTAAACGGTACCACAGCAGTATGTTAATTCATTCTTCACTGGACACGGGGGCCTTCAGTCCTCTCCCCTGCACTATAGCTCGTCTTTAACATGCCCTCAGAACTTTGCAGTTCCGCCACCGCCTGTTGACGGGAAGGTTCGGGGGGCCCTATCCCCTTCCCTCCCTTCGATCGTTGCACATGCTCCATGTGATTCTGCAAGCATTGTGTTAAGATCCAGTCTTTGCTGTATTGTCATGATTGACGTGGCACAGGCGCGGCGTCACGAGTGGGCCTAACGGACCTGGGCCCACCCACTTGCGAAACTGACCCTCCCCAGGGTGCCCGCTGATGCTCTTCCCGATCCTCATATAGGAACTTAATCCATCAGTGACGAGGAGAAAGTTGCAAGCAGCAGTCACAATTACGAATGTAATTTTGTTCCGAATAAAAATTCAATGACAAACTGTGACGTCACCAGGCCAGGGTAGCTATTCGAGGCTGCAGCCCCGAAGATTTTGTCTTTAGCCCCGAATAAGTCTTCACTTTGAGCTGTTTGTCATAAAGTTTCGTAACTGAACGTCAGTAAAACAAGACGGCAGAGTTGTATTATTTTTCTTCAATGAACGGAGGCACGAAAGACCCATCAGAGGGGGTTTCTTAAAGGAAAACACGTCCAAATACTGTCTTATTGGTTGACAGATCTTGGTGGAGTTAGCTGCCACGCCACCATGGAGTCATCACTTGATAGATTTTCAACAGCTTCGATTTAGATGTCTTACATCAGGGCTTCCCAACCCTTTTCCTGGAGAGCTACCATCCTGAAGGTTATCATGCAAAACCACACCTGCTTTCCCAGTTACAGATCTTGACCAGCTGCTAATGAACTGAAACAGGTGTGTTGAATTAGGGTTGGAGCAGGAACCTACAGGATGGTCGCTCTCCAGGAACAGGGTTGGGCAGCCCTGTCTTGCATCATTAGGCCTAAGTAACAACAATCACATTTAGCGCTCTAAAGCTGCTTGCACACTGGACGCGAAACGAATTTTTCGCACGACAGATTACATTCAAAGACAATGCAAAGACGCGTCTTTGCATTGACTTTGAATCAGTAACGTGCGGTCGGAGGTTAGTTTGGTGAGGCACAATCATCCCCTTTGCTTGATTAGCAATCAAACGATTAACTAGTTTAGTAAGACTATTCGGCAGAATGACGGGCCAGTTTAAGTTTCCGCAGCGTTATTACTCAGTATATCGAACCTGAAATGCTCACGAAACTGCAGATTTGCGCTTACTTGCTTACAGGAAGCCGAAGCAATGTCATCAAAAAATACTGAAACAGTTCGACTTATGCAGAGTTCAATGCTTTATCAGTATACAATGTATTCTCCTTTAAATACGCGCTTTTACACCCAAACAATAAAAGCGGACGTTTATTTTCGGTCTTCTTTCATAATCCGATGAACAAAATGTTAAAACGATAGAGAAGAATTACAGAATTACCGAGAGCCGATAATTTTTCCAAATTGATTATTCAAATTTCCATCCTTGCAGTCTCAAATTGAAGCGTACACGTGAATGAATCATTTTGTCATTGTTACGTTGGTGAATTGCGGGATGCTTCAGTGGACACGGACAGCGGGTTATAGTCGTAGCTTTTACTGAAGAGGATTGTAGCAAAAAAATATACCGCCTTCTTTCTACAAGAGATAGCATAGGTCCGGCATGCGTACTCGCTTAACTTAAAAGTACATGCCCCCCTTTGGGCTGACCACTAATCAGAAAGCACTACTGGGGGCATAACCAATAACGTAAACCCTGTATGGGAATTGTAGTAAAGATGGTGTAACGTAACAAAATATAAATTAAGAACATGCAAAGTCCAATACATAACAGTCATTATCTCCTCTATCAGTATACGGGCTTCCTATAGGCTTGATCTTAACTGTTTTGATTGTCAATCAGGCATAGTACGTGGGAACAGGTTCGCAAAATCCTGTAGTTTGGGTCACTGCATCATCTCACCGCACGTCTCTGGCTTCCTGTAAGCAAGTAAGCGCAAATCTGCAGTTTCGTGAGCATTTCAAGTTCGATATACAGAGTAATAACGCTGCGGAAACTTAAACTGGCCCGTCATTCAGCCGAATAGTCTTACTAAACTATTTAATCGTTTGATTGCTAATCAAGCAAAGGGGAGGATTGTGCCTCACCAAACTAACCTCCGACCGCACGTTACTGCTTTGAATGTAATCTGTCGTGCGAAAAATTCGTTTCGCGTCCGGAGTGAAAGCAGCTTAAGGGTTAAACTCATTTCATTGTTCTCAGATCTGCATTCCTCTCAGTACACAAGAGCCATTGACAGGCGATTACTGAGCGTCTTAAACCGGATTCACTGGTCCGTTAGCCTCACTTTTTGCCCGTTTTGGAACCTCCAATATGAAATTTCACCACCTGCTCAGAACTCACCGTCCTCTGGAATAATAGGAAGATTGCGTGTGCACTAATTTACAGTTTAAATAACGCTTATGGCTGGTTCTCATCTAAAGGCCCGATCATGCTGGCATTTAAAACTGAGAGATTTGGCTTTGTCACGGACTCCCATGCAAATTTGTGCAAAAGGCGAAAATAAAAGCCATTTCCGGTCGCAAAGTCATTTTGTATATTTCACATCGCAGATTCGCAGACATATGGTCTAGTCGCACTTGTCGCAATGCTGGAGAGCAACATTCAGGGGGTCTCACGTGATGCGTGATAGTCTAACGGATCCTCAGAGACCAGTTACAAATTGAAGAAAAAAAACTGAATAAATTTTTGGACAAACAAAGCAAATGCAGAACCTTCTGTTCATTTTCATGGAATGGTTTGGGTTCAGTTGTCCCCTTAAAGGTGTGTGTGTGTGTGTCTGTGTGTTTGGGGGTCATTGCAAATCAGTGCAGAGTTATTCTGTGTGAATCACCTTTATATCCTATGATGAAGCATTCTCACTATGATGGGAGGGGTCCCTTCCAGGATGATACTGGCCCAAACCCCACAGGACACAAGGGGTCACTGAGTGACTTTATGAGTATGAAAATGATCCTAAGCATATTCCACCTCCTACACAGTCACCAGATCTCACACCAGCTGAACTCATGTGGGAGATTTAGGAACAAAGCTTTTGTCAGTGCTCTCTGTCACAATAATCAATACGCCTAATAGTAGGCCTCTCTCATGGAAGAAAGGCACTCCATCTCTCCAGTAAAGTTTTACAGTCGTTGACTCTATTCCAAGGCTTGTTGAGGCTGATCTAGCAGCCTGCGAGGGCTCAACACTTTCCTTAGACGATTTATGTTGATTCTTCCATTAATGTCTTACCGGTTTGTATCTTTTATGAGCAGCCCATAGAAGCTAGAGCCTAACTGAAGCCAGACAAGTATAACGAGCTTGGTGTTAAGGAAACAAAACAAGGCTGAAAAAAGAAATCACTGAAAGTAAATAATTAACAAACTGATATTCAAAGTTGTTTTTGTGCAAGCTAAACAACAGAACTGGTTGAGAAAGAATGGTCTGTTTTTTTTCATTGAGTCATAAAGAGCAGTCCACTTCAAATTAATTTTTGATCGAATAGCATTAAATTTCACTTAATATTACACAATATAAGCACTAGTTTTTCCTCTTTGGCATGTAAAACAACTCAAATTAAAAAAAAAAAATTCCCCCTCAGCCTTCTGTAATAAGGTCAGACATGAAGCTGTAATGTAATTCCTTGAGAAAGTGCTGAGCTGTGTTTTGACTAAACAGAGACGAATAAACAGAGAGCGAGAGCGATGAAACCATGTGCAGATTTATGACAAGCATGGGCGGACATAGAGCCACAGGGCATCGGTATGATCCACTATCGCCATACTTAGTCTGCCAATGTTACTGTCGTCAATTGCCAAGGGCATGGTTGGCTCCTGTTAGCATGGCCTGTTGATTTGGGCAGTGGGCGTGTCCATCAAGTGTCTATTTTTTTAGTCTACATTCAATCAGGAATTAAGAGTGTCTGCAAAGAAAATCCCTGTTCTAACGATATGATCCCTGTTCTAACATACTCATTTATGTGTAGTGCTTTCCGACTAGCCACTCCTAAGGCTAAGTCCTGATAAGTTTCAATCACAAAACAGCCTTGACGAAGGAAGCCACCAGTTTGTCGGCTTCAGCAAATGAGAACCCATATAAGAACGAGTGTGAGGTGTGGCCAATCAGAGAGAAGTACGCAGATATCATGCAGGGGGCACTAAGGACTCATTGGCCATATCATACATTTGAAATCAGTCGATGTCAGAGCTGATTAAAACAGGCAACACAGTGATATGGCTCAGCTGACACCAGTCTCCCCTACTCCAGAATAGCGATTCTGCCATAACATGACCGTCAGGTATAACCACAGGACATGGATACTTCAAGTCTCCTCTGGGGGAGGGAGCTGGCCTCAGGTCTGCTCTGGGAGGAGGAGTCTAACTGTATTGTTCTAGCTGATCTCATGCTCCGCCCTCCCTCAGCCACTGGGCGTGGTCCCTGGGCGGGCAGTGTCCTCCTATTGGCCCTGGTCTCAAAGAGGCATGAAACGGGCAGCTCCATCAGCCTGCAGGATAGCTACCCTCTGGGCCTGCCGCCCTATGCCTCAGGGACTAGCCCTGCTAATCAAGCAAAGGGGAGGATTGTGCCTCACCAAACTAACCTCCGACCGCACGTTACTGCTTTGAATGTAATCTGTCGTGCGAAAAAATTGCTTTCAGCGTCCGAGGAAAGCAGCTTAAGGGTTAAACTCATTTCATTGTTCTCAGATCTGCATTCCTCTCAGTACACAAGAGCCATTGACAGGCGATTACTGAGCGTCTTAAACCGGATTCACTGGTCCGTTAGCCTCACTTTTTGCCCGTTTTGGAACCTCCAATATGAAATTTCACCACCTGCTCAGAACTCACCGTCCTCTGGAATAATAGGAAGATTGCGTGTGCACTAATTTACAGTTTAAATAACGCTTATGGCTGGTTCTCATCTAAAGGCCCGATCATGCTGGCATTTAAAACTGAGAGATTTGGCTTTGTCACGGACTCCCATGCAAATTTGTGCAAAAGGCGAAAATAAAAGCCATTTCCGGTCGCAAAGTCATTTTGTATATTTCACATCGCAGATTCGCAGACATATGGTCTAGTCGCACTTGTCGCAATGCTGGAGAGCAACATTCAGGGGGTCTCACGTGATGCGTGATAGTCTAACGGATCCTCAGAGACCAGTTACAAATTGAAGAAAAAAAACTGAATAAATTTTTGGACAAACAAAGCAAATGCAGAACCTTCTGTTCATTTTCGCGGAATGGTTTGGGTTCAGTTGTCCCCTTAAAGGTGTGTGTGTGTGTGTCTGTGTGTTTGGGGGTCATTGCAAATCAGTGCAGAGTTATTCTGTGTGAATCACCTTTATATCCTATGATGAAGCATTCTCACTATGATGGGAGGGGTCCCTTCCAGGATGATACTGGCCCAAACCCCACAGGACACAAGGGGTCACTGAGTGACTTTATGAGTATGAAAATGATCCTAAGCATATTCCACCTCCTACACAGTCACCAGATCTCACACCAGCTGAACTCATGTGGGAGATTTAGGAACAAAGCTTTTGTCAGTGCTCTCTGTCACAATAATCAATACGCCTAATAGTAGGCCTCTCTCATGGAAGAAAGGCACTCCATCTCTCCAGTAAAGTTTTACAGTCGTTGACTCTATTCCAAGGCTTGTTGAGGCTGATCTAGCAGCCTGCGAGGGCTCAACACTTTCCTTAGACGATTTATGTTGATTCTTCCATTAATGTCTTACCGGTTTGTATCTTTTATGAGCAGCCCATAGAAGCTAGAGCCTAACTGAAGCCAGACAAGTATAACGAGCTTGGTGTTAAGGAAACAAAACAAGGCTGAAAAAGAAATCACTGAAAGTAAATAATTAACAAACTGATATTCAAAGTTGTTTTTGTGCAAGCTAAACAACAGAACTGGTTGAGAAAGAATGGTCTGTTTTTTCATGCAAGTTCATTGAGTCATAAAGAGCAGTCCACTTCAAATTAATTTTTGATCGAATAGCATTAAATTTCACTTAATATTACACAATATAAGCACTAGTTTTTCCTCTTTGGCATGTAAAACAACTCAAATTAAAAAAAAAAAAATTCCCCCTCAGCCTTCTGTAATAAGGTCAGACATGAAGCTGTAATGTAATTCCTTGAGAAAGTGCTGAGCTGTGTTTTGACTAAACAGAGACGAATAAACAGAGAGCGAGAGCGATGAAACCATGTGCAGATTTATGACAAGCATGGGCGGACATAGAGCCACAGGGCATCGGTATGATCCACTATCGCCATACTTAGTCTGCCAATGTTACTGTCGTCAATTGCCAAGGGCATGGTTGGCTCCTGTTAGCATGGCCTGTTGATTTGGGCAGTGGGCGTGTCCATCAAGTGTCTATTTTTTTAGTCTACATTCAATCAGGAATTAAGAGTGTCTGCAAAGAAAATCCCTGTTCTAACGATATGATCCCTGTTCTAACATACTCATTTATGTGTAGTGCTTTCCGACTAGCCACTCCTAAGGCTAAGTCCTGATAAGTTTCAATCACAAAACAGCCTTGACGAAGGAAGCCACCAGTTTGTCGGCTTCAGCAAATGAGAACCCATATAAGAACGAGTGTGAGGTGTGGCCAATCAGAGAGAAGTACGCAGATATCATGCAGGGGGCACTAAGGACTCATTGGCCATATCATACATTTGAAATCAGTCGATGTCAGAGCTGATTAAAACAGGCAACACAGTGATATGGCTCAGCTGACACCAGTCTCCCCTACTCCAGAATAGCGATTCTGCCATAACATGACCGTCAGGTATAACCACAGGACATGGATACTTCAAGTCTCCTCTGGGGGAGGGAGCTGGCCTCAGGTCTGCTCTGGGAGGAGGAGTCTAACTGTATTGTTCTAGCTGATCTCATGCTCCGGCCCCTCCCCTCAGCCACTCGGGCGTGGTCCCTGGGCGGGGCAGTGTCCTCCTATTGGCCCTGGTCTCAAAGAGGCATGAAACGGGCAGCTCCATCAGCCTGCAGGATAGCTACCCTCTGGGCCTGCCGCCCTATGCCTCAGGGACTAGCCCCGGGGCTAACGCCAGGGCTCCCTGGGAGACCGCAGGTACGAGCGCCACGCCCACTGTCGCCGGTGGCTCCTCCCCTTTCCCAGAGGAGGCAGCCGAGTCCTCCTCGCTCTGCCGGAAGATCTGTCCGATGTGAAACATCCCCAGCCCCGCCCACCGCGGACTCCGCCTCCACCGCGTTACTCCGGCGGTAAATCCGTGCCAGGGCGTGCAGCAGGCTTCGGCGAAGAGGCCCAACGAGGGCGAGGATGTGCAGAGGCGTGGAGATTAGCGATAGCTTGGGCAGCCAGGCAGCAGTCAGGAGTATGGGGACAGGCGGGTTGCCATGGCCACCGGAGAGGCAATGGAGGACCAGCAGAGCCGCGTACGGCGCGCCAAACGCCAGGAGGGCCAGGACAGAGCACAGCAGCATGGCAAGAAGCTGTGCCTCGCGCCTCGACACGTATGGGATGGACGTGCTGCACCTCGGCGTCCGCAACGCCGCCATTACCGCCTTCCTCTTCTGACTGGCGCTCAGGGCATGCCGGATCAACGCGAGGAACAGGAAGACAACAGCCAGAGGCAGAACTATGGTGGTGACGTTATAGATGATGGTGTATGCCAGATGTCCAGAGGGAACGTTCTGGTTCTCCGCACACGTGTACACGGCGTAAATGTCCACTACACCGCTGATGGCAAACATGGGCAAACTGACCACAATGCTGTGCGTCCAGATGTAGACCAGCAATCCTCGGGAGGTAGTGTCTGACATCCTCCTCTCCAGAGGGTACAGAACACAGTAATACCTGTGAGTGATAGAAAAACACAGTTTGTAATTAAATCCATGGCCACGACAAAACTGAACCTCCATGCCATTCACGTCATCACTGATGTCACTGAACTGCAAAGATATGGACACCAGTAACAAAACATTTTCAAGTTCTTTCAACACCAAAAAGAGCATGCTCAGAGGCTGAACAAGAAAGTCCCTGCTTTACCGATACGGGAGCTGGCGCAAGGTAATGCCATTAAATAACCCTCGGCCGACAGAGCTTTGGATTGAAATGTCTTATTCTATGGTACTGATTTGTGAAAGAGCATGTCAGTCTCCCTCAGCAGGTAATAAATGTCATGTATTCTGCACATGGACCCTGTGAAAATTCAAACTGCCACAGTAAGGCATATTAATGATGAAGAAATATTAATCATTTATTAATCATAGACTGTGCTTATACCCTCCTTTGCATTTTGTAATCAGTAAGAATGTTCCAGAATTCTTTTATGGGCTGTCATCTCCCAGCCTCTTAATTTGAAATTTAATCAATAAGTAAATTGCCAATATAAAAAAAATATATATATATATATATATATATATATATAAACAGGACAATCTAGGAGTCCAAATCCATAACAAGAATTCTATTCAGTGGAATTTCATCAGTGTAGAGCTTTTTACAGAACACTGTCTGAGACAATTTAAAGGGAGGCAGTACAGTAAAGTCGCCACAATATCATCTGAGGTTAAAAAAAAACTTCCAGTGGAGAGAAAAAATAGCAGTGATGAGGAGAAAGCACCAAGGGAAGAATTCTGTGGAGGAACCCGACTATATAAATGTCTGGTACCCGTCCCTCCTCTGTCATCACATCACACAGATATAGGCCTGTTGTGCGCGAATGTGCCTGGACAGGGGCCAAACAAATCTGCCCAAGAGGAGAGCAGCGAAGGTAATCTGAGCAATCCAATTCTATGGCAGCAAAAGTCCTATTTATCTATAATAATGGCAGCTGACGTGATCTAACCTGTCCATCGCTATGGCAGGGAAGCTTAGGATGGCAGCAGAGCAGAAGAGCTTCTGGAGAAACTTGATGACCTTGCAGAACAGCAAGGGGCGGAGCCTCAGGCAGCCCAGCGAATCAGCGCTCAGCGCCATGTCCAGTGGCAGACATGTCAGACAGACACACACGCTGGAGCAGGCCAGGTTCCGCACCAAGCGACAGGTGACGGGCTTCAGAATGCCAGTTCGACAGGTAAACCACAGCACTGCCCCATTACCTGTGGGGAACACAGAGGAGTGATCATCTTCACCGACATGTGATTCCATACAAAAAATGGTCCTGCCGAGGTCAACACGATGGTCTGAATTTCTCTTAAAATAGCCTCTTTTATCATTTTGGACATTACTTCTTCTACAGTACAACCAACTCTGTAAAACTGCGGAACATGTGACATGTTTATAATCTAAACACCAGTGTGTAAAAGCTAAATGCCTGGTGATTATTTTTGTAAATAGGTGTTCTCATTCAAAACACTGTTTATTGGATGTTGTGATCGGGGTTTTTCAGATTTGTTGAATACACTTTAAAAATAAATCTAAACACTGTGACATGTTTAAAAAGTGTTACAAAAAAGTGTTTAGAACTTAAAAATTTGGTTTTGCAGTGTAATCTTTCTAGCAAATTACTGGCAAGGATTTCAACACCTTCTATCTTCCCAAAGTACCCAGTAACGCCGGAGTGACATCAAGAGGCTCATGTTAGTACAACATTGTAGTTTCAGAGCACTGATTTGGGATCAGTTCAACATTTTAGCACATAATGAATAAGGTCAGTTAATGGACCAGCATGAGCTGATCCTAGGTCAGCACTTCATGGAGATGTGTGACGAATACGGGTCAGTTTGCCTGAATCAAAGTATCTCTAGGAGAGAGAAACTTTTTTTTTGTAATAATTTCAAATACAAAAATATCAACAAATACAAAAGCTAGAAGGCACTTGGAAAGTGCATTACCTTCGCCGTGTTGCAGTTCATTGCTGGAGGAATTACCACTGAGCATGAGTGTTAAACAAGTCTCAACAGCACCATCGTAACACGCATAGAAATTCTGTCGGCTAATGCATCAGATCTTCGCCAAAATTTTATCACTTCCTCCTTTGCACAGTATCTATCAACGTACAAAATTGCACTGCCATTTATTGATTACTTTTTGAGATATCCCGTTAACTGATGAAGGAACGAATGAAAAAACGAACGCTGGTGAAAACGTTGCCTCCTGGAGGAGGTATAGCAATTAGTCAAGCATTCAAACTACTGTGAGTCACTGGTTGTTCAACACTAATACCCTTTTTTAACATGGACATGGGAAGTTACTCTTCATAAACAGCATTTATTGCTATTTTGTGCCAAACTAGGACGTGGGGGCCAACCTGGATCTAAAATAAAACATTCTGAAGTGGTGGTTTTTCCTCTATAAACAGAGCTGCACACTGCCCTCCCCACTGGACTCATTCCTGCCTGTTTTCAGTGTGATTCACGGTTTTTATCTGAGTGAGAATTCCAACCACAGGCTCACTGGCACCATTACCACACCTGCTGTGTCCCAACATGAATCATCGCTGGTGGAGGATATACATTTCATTTAACCGTTGACTTTATGATTTCTATTAGTGGGTCGTTCCAAGTCAATTCACACACCCTGCCCAGTGGCATCTCTCAGATTTGACTGAAAAAAAATCTAAAATAAGTTTTTGACCCCAAATGAAAGAATCGCAAATTTCAGCTTCGTATCTTTAGTCATTTTGGCATTATGGCCCTGGGAAATGTGGGTGCCATGCCTATATTTTTCCTGCACTTCATTTGTAACCATATCTAGAGACATACCTAACTTCTGTTTTATATGAGCTACAGGGCTAAAGATTGAGAAAGAGGTCACTGATTGCCTCCTCTCTTGGAACCAATGCATACAAATGAGATAGTGGTTCCACTGTATGCAACATTAACCCTTTCAAAGAGGATTTATAATGATTTTTCGGATATTAGAGGGTCCAGGTAATTGAGATTTGAGTGTTTGAAGGCTTTTTGACAACTTCTTCGTCAAATATGATGACTTTACTGTAACTCAGATGATTTTCAGGGACACCAGATCACTAGTGGGGTTATGGGGGGTCCCAAAAATGGTTACAGGACAAACGGACCCTTCAGAACCTTCATTTTAGGCTATGATTTCATCATGTCTCCACTTGAGATAGACAATTTGCTTTTCATATGACCAATTTACACTCTTTATCCAACTTTAGGGCCAATAAAAAGTTTGCTTCTCCAGATCCTTCTGTGTGAACTGATTTTTTGAAAAATGGACCCTTTGGCCTGGAAAGTAGGTCAACTCTGATGAGCTCAGTATTGATGGTTTTGGTGTTTGAAATCACACTCTAATACCAACTAATGATACACAGAATGCCAACCTCTGAAACTTCAGTCAGTAAAACACGGGATGGTCCTTTATTTTCATTGGCACGGTGCGCACAATGGGCTTTATTACCATAAACATTGTGAAAGTTTGACTGGTCCCATAATAGCACATTCTCACTGATTATTGTTCCATTTTAGATGAGCTGAAGCCCAGAGAAAATGGCAGTATTTCTAGACATTTTTGATTTATGACTTCCTCAGAGCATATTACTGTCTTCACTTACATTTGTGGAAGCAAGAATAAGTTGTGTTTATTGACAGAGGATTTCTAAAGTAGTTTCTGACCATGGAGTTATATCTATCACAAAAGCAAGGAATTTAAACCTATGCCATTTGAAGGATCAAAGATCTGAGGCACTCAGAATTTATTTTTGACCTCATCTTTTACACAGAGATTGATCCAGATTCCCGTAATCTTTTAATTTTATGAAGAGTAGAGAGTGAAATCCTTATGAACACAAAAGCGTATTGAGAACTGTTGTTTTAAATGGCTGAATTATTCAATCAGTTTTTCGCAAAGTGGCCAGCCTGGACACTGACGCCTTTGAGTTCTAAGCATGACAGCATCGCCTGTTCAATAGTTGCACACCTGTTCTTTCTTTACGAGTGCTATATTGCCCCGTCCCATCTTTTTTGGAACATGTTGCAAACATCAAATTCAGAATGAGTGTGCATTTCCAACAGAGCAATAAAATTAAAAGTATTGCCAGGCAAAACGAACCTCGCCCACCAGCACTCATTTTAGCGTTTTTCATACTGACTCAATTTTAGAAATGTGAGCTGGACCGTTTTTAACATATAGCCCTTTGAAAATCCATGACCTTCATTTTGATCTTTCAAGGTCACTCAAGGTCAAAGGTCATGGTGTGAAATAAGAGCCCATATTAGAGTTCCTATATGCTCATTATTGTCGACATCTGTGAATCTGCAAGTGTTTTTGAGTCATAATAGAAAATATATTATTCTCCTCAATGATATTATTCTCCTCAATGATCTTGACCCCCCCTGACATTTAACCCCCAACCCCTTGGAAGACTATCAAAGCTACCCATGATGCAGCATATGGTTGGAAGCAGAATTGAAAGATGCACATTTTGGTTTGGGTTTGAAGTCAATGTGATGTTTTGAAGGAAGTTACGGCAAGAAAAAAAAACATTTTGACATTTTCAATGACCTTGAGCTTGACCTTGACCCAATCACCCCCAAAATTTAGTCGGATAATCTACGAATCATTGCCCACCTTCTGTGAAAGTATGAAGTCAATCAGTGCAATCCTGTAGGCGCTAGATTGTTCAAACAAGGATACACAAACAGACAAACTAACAAACAAACCACACCGATTATACAATGCCTCGCCCTGCTGACTCTGTCGCAGACGAGGTAATGACGTCAAAACTTAAATACTCTTTCGTGAAACATTTACAATTTAATACAGGTCAAAGTTCATTTACAAATTAATCCGACTTTTTCAGAAATGGAGTTCAATGATCACACTTACCCAAGAGTGAGCCAGTGAAGATGACCACCTGTATGGCGATGGTGAAGGTCTTGTAGGTTTGCTCCAGATTGTAGCGTTGAGGCTGCAGATGCGCCATTTCTTGCTCTGTCGCATCCCACGCATACATTGACGTGTTGTGGAAACGATGGATGAGGTTCGCTGGTGTGAAATTAGCGTTTGATGGACCACTGCAGGGGCTTCGTGTCCCAGAGCCGTAATCCTCCATTGTGTTGTTCAGCACACAGATACTCAGCTCTTCTAACTTCACGGCAAAGACCTGTGACTTCTAGATTTAACAATAAGCTTGAAGTTTATTGCTGCCAAAAGTATTTCCCCTTTGATTTTTCTTCGTGAAGACAAAATAATACAAATAGGAGTTACAGAAAGTGAAATATCTGAATTTGCATTTTTTTTTCATATTGAATTACATGGTAAGGCAAAGCACTCCAGAAAGAATAAAATGAACTTGAATTCCTCAGTGACATACAGAAACAGAACTCCAGAAAGGCTGCAGGGTAACCTACTCATGACTTAAGCTGCTTTCACACTGGACGCGAAACGAATTTTTCGCACGACAGATTACATTCAAAGTCAATGCAAAGACGTGAATACACGCGTTTCGCGTATATTCGCGTCTTTGCATTGACTTTGAATGTAATCTGTGGTGCGAAAAATTCGTTTCGCATCCGGTTTGAAAACAGCTTTAAGGTCTTCGTCTTCACCCACTTCCCAAAACTGTTCTAGACCTCGACCTCCAGGGCTGTATTCAAATCCCTGTTCTCGAACAGAGAACACTGTCCCTCGCGAATCGAATACCCGAGAACGTGTTCGCTAACGCGTTCTTGGCGTTCTTGGGTGATGTGGTGAAGAACGACGGGGAACAAACATGGCGGCCACCGGCAAAACTGATGAAATGTAAGCTGATTTTATCCCTCGTATGGTCTATTTTACGTAACTTGTAGGTTTCGGAACAATTTAATCTATTCACTGATCCATTAGGCCTTGATGTTGACCCAATTCCAGATTGAAAAAATCACTGAAATACTCAAATTCTTTGCATCGTGATCTTGAATAGACTATTTGCGAGAACCATGTTGACCCTGACAACCTTGTTACCTCTGCCAAACATTCAGTAGCGTGGGTCCACACATACGATTGCAGACGCTACCCATGGTTACCGTTCCCGACTGGTCCGGCATATTCAAATCCCAACTCGTTCCCGAGCTGTTCGGGAACAGTCAAGAACAGGGATTCGAATACAGCCCAGGAGTCCTGGACGCGTTATTTTTTTCCGTACCGTTAGTGCATCGCTATTCTGGAATTCTGGTCCCCCCACGTGACTTTCGTCCCATAATGCACGTCAATTTGCGTCATAATTACACCGACAAAATAAGGCTGCAGTCATACGGTTGAGGTTTTTTCCTATCCGCGAAAATGAGGTAACCCACACTGCGCATGCTCAACAATTCATGGTCCTCTCGCGCAAGAGCTGTGTATTTGCTGCAAATGTAAGCAAACAATGAGTGAAGAGAAGGCTACAATATTCGGAAAGTTTTGAAAGGAAACACTTTTTGATGAACTATTGGCGATTTAAAGTGATGGAAAAACTGAAAATCATGCTTTTACGTCCTAGGCATGCGCAGTTGCACTTGCAACCTTGCTCACAGGGGTAGGAAAAAACCTTGACCCAGTCATACTCGCTAGCGAGCTAGTTGGCTACCTAGCTAGCAAGCTAAAGTGATATCGAACTGTATAATGTCATAGCTAGCACGCCAGTGTATTTAGCTACATAGCCAACTGACTAGCGAGTTAAAAAAAAAGGCTAGAGTTCGCTTACAATGACCGAAGTATTCTCAAAAATAATTATGCCGACAAAATAAGGCTACAGTTTGCGTACACTGTCACACTCACTAGCAAGCTAGTTGGCTTCCTAGCTAGCAAGCTTAAGTAATATCGAACTGTATAATGTTATAGCAAGCACACCAATGTATTAAGCTACATAGCCAACTGGCTAGCGAGCTGAAAAGGCTACAGGTCGCTTACAATGGAATAATTGTGAGCGAGCTATTTGGCTACCTAGCTAGCAAGATAAAGTGACATCAAAATCTATCATAGATATCTATACCGGAAATATATGATATTATAGCTCGCATGCCAATGTATTTAACATCCTAAGTTTCCTCATTTCAGGAGGGCATTCACAGTAACTATCACTGGGAATCATTAATATTTCTTAAATGATGAGAATCTGTAGTGCCCAGCTTTCCTCGCATTGGATATCAGGAACAATGTGGACTATGGAAGTGTTTTCTTTTGGGGGACTTTTTTTTCTTGGTCCTAGAAATTGTGATGCATTAGCTAACGGTACAGAAAAAAATGCAGCCTGCGAAAAGGACACCATAGGCACTTTATTATTATTTTATTATTATTTCCACAAATTTTGATCAAAATTTTTGTTTTTACTGCCAATGTTCAATGTTCCAACTTTCAGCAATGTTCTTTTATGGATTGATCTGTCAAATTGTTCTTTTCAGTCTCATGCTTAAAAAAAAAAAAAATGCGTGCAGGATTTTTAAACAGTGCTTTTTATACACCCCAAGAAACAACACTGTCCTCAAATACCATCCATGACTCTACAATCCTAATCACATTTCATGTGACATCATGAGCGGGCGAGATATAAAATGGCATTTACAATGTACAGTGCTGTCAAAAAAAAAAAAAAAATATTTGCCCCCTTCCTGATTTCTTATTCTTTTGCATATTTTTTTACACTTCAATGTTTCAGATCATCAAACAAATTTTAATATTAGACAAAGATAACCCTAGTAAATACAAAATGCAGTTTCTGAAATGATGATTTCATTTATTGAGGGAAAAAGCTATCCAAACCTACCTGGCCAACTGTCAACTATAATTCATGCATGTGAACAATACAGTGGCATACACACTCTTATGTTGCACTACCATCAGTTTTAGAGCATGTTGATTTCACATGCCTACATGAAATATGCAGTTTACATATGAACCTTGACCTCCGGACCTCAAAGGTTGGTCAGATGATCTGTACCTACATATCATTCATGAATAAGTTTCCTGCAGGCCCAGCAAACTCCATTAGTGTTAAAGAGTTACTGGAATAAACAAGTGCTGCACTCTAAACCACCAGGGTTCAAATTCCGGCCTCGCCATGTACTTACTAATGCATTACTAGCATTCTTCTTGAATTAATAAGTGCCGGGGTTTTTGTTCTTTGTTCTTTTTTTTTTTTTTTACATAGCCTTTGTATTTATAATTCTATGTATTTGCTTTTTTAAAATAAATCTGCTCCAGTGGAGTCAAACCTCATTTTCTTTTTACTGACATATAAGTGAAATTAAATGTTTGGTGTCTGAGAGATGTGAAACGGCACACCCTGTCAGCCTGGAGAGGCCACCTACACATTCCCGAACTAAAACCTCTCTAATTTCGCTCTGATTTACTTGGTTAGAATACACTTTGGCACAGATAATGGTGAGATTCAGTGCTGTAATTTTTAAGAGGTTTCAGACTGCAACTGAACAATTTTAAGACAGATAAAAGTAAAACTTTGTATGGTGCAAAAAAGATTTTTCATTCATGCAGTGTTTCATTCATCTTCATTTACTCTAACTCAGTGACATATACATTGATTTTTGCACCATGACAAAAATCCCCAAGGTGTTACCTTTATTATGATACCAAGATTATTCAAATCGACCAATTTGTTGCAGAGATGTTTTCATTTCATTTTTAACATGTAATTTTCAAGCCAGAGGCTCAAGGCTTAAGGGGTTAAGATTAGGGTCAAGAGGTCACAGGACCACTTATGTATGTAAATAAAAAAAGCATTGTCAGCCATAACTGAAGAATGCTGTGAGTAATTATAATGGAACTTGGTACAATTTCGTATAACTATGTGAAGATTACCTAAAGAGAAGTTAAGGTCAGGATGAATTAAGGTCAGTGTGTGTTAAAAACACCATGATTCAGCAATAAAGGCATATTTGTCCCCAGGTTGCAGTTGAACACATATATGTCTTGTTCTTCTTGTTTATTCCAGTAACTCTTTAACACTAACGGAGTTTGTTGGGCCTGCAGGAAACTTATTCATGAATGATATGTAGGTACAGATCATCTGACCTACCTTTGAGGTCCGGAGGTCAAGGTTCATATGTAAACTGCATATTTCACGTATGCATGTGAAATCAACATGCTCTAAAACTGATGGTAGTACAATATAAGAGTGTGTATGCCACTGTATTGTTCACATACATGAATTATAGTTGACAGTTGGCCAGGTAGGTTTGGATAGCTTTTTCCCTCAATAAATGAAATCATCATTTCAGAAACTGCATTTTGTATTTACTAGGGTTATCTTTGTCTAATATTAAAATTTGTTTGATGATCTGAAACATTGAAGTGTAAAAAAATATGCAAAAGAATAAGAAATCAGGAAGGGGGCAAATACTTCATTTTTTCTTTTTTTTTTTTTTTTTTTTTTTAAAACTGTACATTGTAAATGCCATTTTATATCTCGCCAGCTCATGATGTCACATGAAATGTGATTAGGATTGTAGAGTCATGTATGGTATTGGAGGACTGTGTTGTTTCTTGGGGTGTATAAAAAGCACTATTTAAAAATCCTGCACGCATGCGTTTTTTTTTTGTTGTTTTTTTTAAGCATGAGACTGAAAAGAACAATTTGACAGATCAATCCACAAAAGAACATTGCTGAAAGTTGTAACATTGACAGCAAAAACAAAAATTTTGATCAAAATTTGTGGAAATAATGAAATACTAACAACCGTTTTCAGCCTTTTTGTGTTTGACAAGTGCTCATGGAGTCCTTTTCGCAGGCTGCATTTTTTTCTGTACCGTTAGCTAATGCATCACAATTTCTAGGACCAAGAAAAAAAAGTCCCCCAAAAGAAAACACTTCCATAGTCCACATTGTTCCTGATATCCAATGTGAGGAAAGCTGGGCACGACAGATTCTCATCATTGAAGAGACATTAATGATTCCCAGTGATAGTTACTGTGAATGCCCTCCTGAAATGAGGAAAGTTAGGATGTTAAATACATTGGCATGCGAGCTATAACATCCTTGGAAACTACAAGGCCAGCGCACGCAGATAATATCATTCAGCAGCTGTAAAACCTTATCGAACAGGAGTTCCCATTTTCCCCCGTTTCCAAATCAAGCATTTGCGATAAATGAAACAAATAATAAAGTTTCATTCATATTACTTCACTTTTGTATGAAATACTATCGGACACAATTCGCAAGTGGGTGGAAGAGATGTTACGTGTTAATTTGCGGGTGATATCGACCGCAGCGTCACATAAAACTCATGGAGGCAGCTCATTATCAGTAAAACAAATTACTAAACTGGCCGCCACAGTGATGTCATCATACCGTCTCAGCATCACTGAAAGAACAGATAATGGAAATCTGGTACATACCTATTCCAGGAGTAATTTAATGAACTGAAAATTAGCATTATCAGTACAAATCTGCCGGCGGAACCCACTCTGTATCGAAAAGCTGCCTTCTGTCCTATTTCGCCACTGAAGTGCGGCAGTGAAGTGCAAAATTCCCCTCGGAGGCGGCATCAGACTGGAGGTCCTTACTTGTGTACTGGCCGAGCCAGGCTTTGTCGAGGTCAAGCAGAGATGTCCCAAAGAAATAGTTTGGTATGAGCCCTCCCCTCGGACTATGGAGAATTTTGTTGGTTTGGTTGGTTTCCACAAACGGAGCAATATAAATAGGCCTGCTCCAAAGGGGATGCACTAATTGGATTTTGATGTAAAAACACATATTGTGTGAGAGAGAGAGAGAGAGAGAGAGAGAGAGAGAGAGATCTGAGTTTGACTAAAACCCTAGTCACACTAGAGGCGGAATGAGCTGGAATGCCGTCGGAATGAAAATTCTTTGTATATTCCTGGATGTTCGAAGTACGTTATAAAAATTCTGACTGCATTCTGAGTGCATTCCAAATATTCGGGCCCGTTCTTGTGGCCGGCCCGAATGTTTTGCTCATGCTCAAAACTTTCCAGGTGCATTCGAAGTGGAGAAATATCGAACGGCATTCGAAGTGTGTTCTAACTGCGCTCTGACTGCATTATAAATATTCTTATGGCATTCACAACAGCATTCAAAACATTCTTATTGCATTCGAGGGAGAATCGAAACGGCAAGCCGCGTCAAATCCTGCCAGAAGGCGCCTCTAATGAGCCAGAATGCATTTCGATTGCTGCAGGAATCTATTTCGATATTAAAACAATTCAGCTGAAATGCCGTTGGAATCTTTCGATTGCCGCTGGAATCAGTGGCGGCTGGTGAACTGGCTTAAATATAATGATTGGTTATGACCTATTTTCAATCATTCATTTAAATTACCATGACAGAAACTCCGAAAACTCTCAACATTATCAGGTGTGGCCAGTTTCCATTAATAACGCATACCTATTAACTCTCACGCATTCGGCGTCAGTATTAGTGGCATATTTACGTTCTCTTGCTGTAGTCAGCAATTACTCAATCAACGCATACGGGACACTCGTGTTACATTCTAAGTTCATTCTGAATATTCGAGCTGCATTCTGTTTGAATTCTTGGACGTTCCAACCATATTCGGCGGCCATTCCAGGAGCGTTCTGACTGCATTCTAGGCGAATTTGTACAGCATTCGAGGCACCTTCCAACCAGACTTCGGGTGGTGTTCAGGCAGCAATTGAACCGCACTCGTATGGCATTCGAAGTGTACTCTAAATATTCTGACTGCATTCTGACAGCATTCTAAATATTCCTACTGTGTTCCAACTACATTCAAGCTGCATTCGAGAGCTAATACACCCAGAATGTGCAATAATCATTCGAGGCGGGTTCGAAGCGCATTCTAAGTATTCGAACAACATTCTTTCAAAGCTGTAAGAATTTTGGTCAATTTGAAATTCCCGCTGGAATGTTGCTCGAATTCTTCTTTCCGGCTGGTTCTGCTTGATTCTTGCTGATTTTGAATATGTGTGACGGGGGCTTAAAGGGAAGACCTATTAATAGGTATAATGGGTATACTGCCCTACAAAGCCTAAGTGCAGTAACTACATATTGGGTAAAATGTGAGTTACACAGTTTTGGGCCTGAAAGTATAAAATGGAGGTCAGGATTTATTCGGACAGAAATAATTCCTCGGTAAATCAGTTAACCATAATCTATCATAGATGTGCTAACTGTTCATTTGTTGGGACAGCAAATAAACTCCAAGGCCATTTTTTACTGCTGAAATTATTGCGTAGTTACTGCACTTAGCCTTTGTAGGGCAGTATTATAAGACCAGCCAAATTTCTGTTAAGAATACAGAATCATATATATATACACACAAACACACACCACACACAGTGCCGTGAAAAAGTATTTGCCACCTTCCTGATTTTTTTTTCATATTTGTCACACTTAAATGTTTCAGATAATCAAGCAAATTTTAATATTAGACAAAGATAACCCAAGTAAATACAAAATGCAGTTTTTAAATGATGATTTAATTTATTGAGGGAAAAAGCTATCCAAACATACCTGGCCCTATGTGAAAAAAGTAATTGCCCCCTAAAGCTGATAACTGGTTGTGCCACCCTCGGCGACTGCAACTGCAATGAAGCATTTGTGAGAACTGGTAATGAGTCTTTCACATCGCTGTGGTGGAATTTTGGCCCACTCTTCTTTGCAGAATTGTTTTAATTCAGCTACATTGGTGGGTTTTCACGCATGAACGGCCTGTTTAAGGTCATGTCACAGCATCTCAAGCGGATTTAAGACCGGACTTTGACTAGGCCACTCCAAACCCTTCATTTTGTTTTTTTTTAAGACGTTCAGAGGTGGACTTGCTGGTGTGTTTCGGATCACTGTCCTGCTGCATAACCCAAGTGCACTTGAGCTTGAGGTCATAAACTGATGGTCAGACATTCTCCTTCAGGATTTTCTGGTACAGAGCAGAATTCATGGTTCCATGAATTAAGGCAAGTCTTCCAGGTCCTGAAGCAGCAAAGCAGCCCCAGACCATCACACTACCACCACCATGTTTGACTGTTGGTATGATGTTCTTTTTATGACATGCTGTTAGTTTTACGCCAGATGTAACGGGGCACACTCCTTCCAAAAAGATCAATTTTTGTCGCGTCAGTCCACAGCATATTTTCCCAAAAGTCTTGGGGATCATCAAGATGTTTTTTGGCAAATGTGAGATGAGTCTTTGTGTTCTTTTTGGTCAGCAGCGGTTTTCACCTTGGAACTCTCCCATGGATGCCATTTTTGCCCAGTCTCTTTCTTATGGTTGAATCATGAACACTGACTTTCACTGAGGCAAGTGAGGCCTGTAGTTCTTTAGTTGTTGTTCTAGGTTCTTTTGTGACCTATAGGTGTTGAGGATTATTATTTCAATATTTCTCATCATATTCATCAGTAAATCAATGACCATAGGGTAGGGGATTGGGCCCCCCAAACCTTGCGGTCAGCAGGCGGCGGCAGGACTGCAAAGCTCCACGGGCACGTTAAAGACGAGCTATAGAGGAGAGGAGAGGACTGAAGGCCCCCGTGTCTGGTGAAGTATGAATTGACATACTGTTGTGGTACCGTCTAGTCAGCGTGTTTGTCGCATGTAAGTTGAGGGCAACACGTGGTACGTGGGTGACAGCCCACACCTAGCTGAGGGGCGTTGGAGACGACCTCTGTGAACAGGCGAGGCTGGTGTAAACAGTCAAATTTCTGTACCCATAGCAAAGTGGGGTAGGGATCAGACTGTCGGTTCCCACCTGGGTGGCTGGTAACCACTACGGGATTCGGGGATCGCTATCGACTGGGTCACCGGCCGGTCGGGTCGCAGATGGCAGTAAGACCACAGAGAGGGTGGCCGCCGCGCTCGGCTCAATGTACAGTCAGGCCACCACAAGCCAAAAGCGAATGCGTCAGTCGGCGAGTGGTGCTTCTGTGATCAGTGGGCTTTGAAAAGAAGGCACCGGGAAGCAGAAGGCAGAGTTCTGAACCTGGGGGAGCCTGGGTGAAGATCTCTGTGGGAAGGGATCTAGCCTGGAACTGCACCCTGGGTGGGAGGTTCGAAGGATCTAAGTGAATTAATAACCATAATCAATAATCATAATCAGTAACCATATTATGTAAGCAGCAGTAACACATGCACACACACGCACACACACACACACACGCACACACACACACGCACGCACACACACACACACGCACACACGCACACACACATGCACACACACACACGCACACACACACACACACACACACACACACACACACACACACACACACACACACACACACACACACACACACACACACACACACACACACACACACACACACACACACACACACACACTAGCAGTTCACACACACATAAGCAGTTGGCTTCTGTAGCTTTGATTGACATCTGTTCAGTTGATTCAGGCAATATCTGTTCAGTCATCAGTATTATTCACCATCATTCATAGCACAGCTATATGTGTTACATGAATTAGAAATATGTATAACCAATATTACACTGGAAGAGGGTTGTTATCTTTTGGCTGCAGTTTTCAAGGCAAGTTGGCAGTGTTTTGGTTTGCCTGTCTCTGGGACGACCTGTGACCCAACTAAAAGTTTTCTTACACAATGAAGTAGCCTTGAAGTAGTTATGATAAAAGACAAAAACAAGTAACATTCAGACACATGATTGTATCATTGAAAAACAAGTAAGCAGCAGACATTACGTTATTGAACCATTGTAGCGTGAGAGGGCGGAAAAACCATATTTGGAAGACATTTCCTGTGATGAAGGTATAAAAACTGGGTGTGAAAAGCAGAATGGCGGTTCTTCTTGCACAAAAAGAACTCGGCTTTATATTCATCAATATGCCTCAATAAAGCCTAATTTTCTGAAGAATCTGTCTCTCTCCAATTGTTTGAGGATGGAGGAACCTCATAATATGAAAATACGAATGAAAACCACGACACTGGAGGAGTCGTCGATGCGCTCTTGGAGTAATTTTGGTAGGCCGGCCACTCCTGGGAAGGTTCACCACTGTTCCAAGTTTTCTTCATTTGTGGATAATGGCTCCCACCGTGATTCGCCGGAGTCCCAAAGCCTTAGAAATGGCTTTGCAACCCTTTCCAGACTGATAGATGTCAATGTTTCTCATCTGCTCTGGAATTTCTTTGAATCGCGGCATGAGAAGTTGCTTTCTGAGATCTACTACTACACTTCACTTTGTCAGACAGGTTCTATTTAAGTGATTTCTTCATTCAACAGGTCTGGCAGTAATCAGGCCTGGGTGTGGCTAGTGAAATTGAACTAAAAAAAATGTGGTAAATCACAGTTAATTCATGATGTAACAACGGGGGGGGGGCAATTACTTTTTCACATCAGGCCAGGTAGGTTTGGATAACTTTTTTCTCTCAATAAATAAAATCATCATTTAGAAACTGCATTTTGTATTTACTCGGGTTATCTTTGTGTAATATTAAAATTTGTTTGATGATCTGAAACATTTAAGTGTGACCAATACGCAAAAAAAATAAGAAATCAGGAAGGGGGCTAATACTTTTTCACGGCACTGACAAAATATAATATTTACACGCACACATATATATATATATATTTTTTTTTTTTATTTATATCCCCTACACTCTGTGGAAAGCGCAATGGAAAGGGCTCCATATGGTTTGGAACGTTCTTATTTTCTTTGATCCAGCTGTGTACTCAACAATTTTAGATTTAAAATCAAGCAATTCACACGTGGATAAAGTTAGGATTCCCAGCTTTTTATTATATTCTCGTAAACTTCAGTTCCACTTCAGAGAAATAACAGCCGTTTTTTTTTCTGAATAGCCCCGTCATTGTTCAGCACAAAAATGTTGCAGATTACATTTTCCACCTGCCAAACACTTCAATTAAAAGAAAGAAAACAGTTTCACAGCCAAAACCACAAAACAAAGCTCTCACTAAGGAGAGAAATTCCTCTCCTGAATCAAAGTTTTGTTCACCAATGGCAATAAACGCCCATCAAGAATTTCAGCATGGTCTCGCTACGGCGGGCAAACAAAACCCCTCCCATTCCACAAGAGAAAAAAGAGAATGTTTAGAAGAAAGTACACAATGTACTGGTTTCAGGATTTAGTATTTCCATACTATATATGATTCAGCTTATTAACCAATATGTCCTCGATTAAAGAAATAAAAAAGTACAAACATAGGTCTTACATCCCCAGTATTCAGTTTATAAAGCGTCCTGAGCTCTTTGGCAAGTCTGAAGCTAGTCGGATATCCGCACCGAGTATAAGAGGAGATGAGAATATCAACACTCGAGATCGAACCGTGTCGAACATGCTCAAAGACGGGTCAAAGATGTGCAGCATATCTCGTTATTATCTTTGCACATGATTCTACAACCATAACTTATGATACAAGCATCTGAAACAAAGAGCAGCTGATCAGGCACATCTGCAGTGATCATGAGTGCTTCATCTCACTTCAAAACAATTATGACAGCAGCAACACGTTTCTACTCGTATGTGGTACACTAGTGGCAGAAACGTTGTTTCAAAGCAATTCAAAAAAGTGAAAAAGTGAGCTCAGCTCACTCATACCCATAGACTGTATAAAAAGATGGACGCAGCACCTGGGTCTGAAAACTGAGGCCAATGCAGAAATCTCTAAAATTTGCATTCCATTTAATGGCCCGCAGATGGCGATGTCGGTCATTGCAGAAAGAAGTTCAATGCTATTGAAGTCCATGAGAAAATGACCCTACTTTCCCACCTGATTTATTATTTCAATAATGATTTTCCACATTACGTTATGGTATCTATCGCAAGTTTCAAGTCTCCTTTGATATATCATGATGTCATTTTTGTAAATTATGGTCCCAAATAGACAAGAATAAAGGATAAAGCCAGAATATGCTTTAGAGGCGTGGCTATTCTCTGGTCCTCATCTGATTCGGTCAGATCCACCCCTAGATCCACCCCTCGCTCCTCCCTGGATCTTCAATTCACGCTCTCCTCCAATAGGAATCACACCCGGTTTCAAAATGATAAAATGGTGCTGTTCAAATTGCCAAAATTGAGGCTTCCTAAATGGTATGCTGAAACCAATGGGTGACGTCACGGTTGCTCCGTCCATCTTTTTATGCAGTCTATGCTCATACCCCCGACCCTTGTGCACTGAAGAGATTATGGCATATGTTTATATGAATTGGCACTGCACCTCTCCATGAAGTGTAGAGTGCATGACTGCAATTTGAAAACAATCTGATAAGCGGGTTTTGAGAAATCGGTCAGATAAACTGGTGTGAACGGACGGACAGAATTCTTTGGTACATACTATACACCCCCGCCCCTCATGGGTCAGGGTAAAAAAAAAGTGGCAATCTTGAAGTTTTTGAATCTTCCGAAAGTTCTAAACTGCCGTCTCCAAGCATAACCTGAATCGCTCCCCACTTCGCAGAGGAGTTGTCCCAGCTTAGCCGGGAATCCTGCTCAGTGACATGTGCACCTCATTGGTCAAAGCAAATGCTAAACTCTGCTCAGAGAATGCATCACACCGTGGGCAGTTTGTTCAGAAAATGGCACACAGCATATACCGTTTTACCACTTGAGGGTTTTTTTTTTTGGCCGATTGGATAATTTAACGACGCACAGGGCAGAAACATTATACAAGCCCCTGAGTTTAGGATTATCGCAGGTCTAGAAAATGCCTCATTTAATCAATTAAGCAGCATGGAGAGAAGCAGTTAAATAGAATCCTGATGGTTGCTCCCACCAGAGACAAATACAGGTCTACACAAGGACAGTTACTCACTTTTGAAATATACAAAACTTACAAGGCACCTTAAGTTTAAGATAAATGGAAGCTTTAGAGATATATAGTAAGATGCCAAGAATTCCGTCCGTCATTCCGTCCGAAGACATCATTTTTCCGATCGATATCTCGAATATTATAAATTCTTTTCAAATTTGGCACACATATTCTCTACCACAGGGAGAGGTGCAGTGTAAAGTGTCATAGATGTGTTGTTATTTTTGTCAAAACTGATTTTCGGAATGTGATCATTTCTATAATCACCAACGGAAAAAGCATGATTGGGGACGTCGGTGGTATTAGTACGCTCTGCTTACTTTTTCACTTGTTGTATTTTGTGCTACTTAAAGCGCCACATACTTTCAACGGAAGACGGGTCAGGACTGCAGGTAGGCCGGTTAAGAGGACACACTGTTGTTGTAACGTATACAAAAAGTGGCTTGCTACTGTCCTGTTAAAATAAGCAGGGACTTTCCTGAAGAGATACCATCTAGAAGACCGCAAATGCTGCTCCAAAACACAAGTTATTTAGCATCATTCAAAAACATTTACATGCACACAAATTTCCCGCTTTTATTCAGAATATGACAATATTCCAAATTTAATATGGGTCAAGAATATTCTGCTTCAAGATTCTGTTTTAGGCCTTAATCCAAATGAAGCATTTCCTGATTCAGACATGCAGGATTTGTCAATATAAGACAGGTTTTAGAAGCATTCTTTGGACAAGTATACAGTGCGTTTGGAATGTGTGCCTCAGTTTAGATTTGCAACACACAGCTGCCTGTTTACAGTCAGCAAAGCACATATTTCTGGTCAAAAGAAGGAACACAGCTGCCTTTAAACAATATGAAAGACTTGGATATCAACAGGTTTTTAGACATGCCCAAATATGGCAATGTACCCCTTTTCTAGCAGGTGGCTGTTTGTTTATAAACTTTCAAAGGTGCCTGTTCGGTGTGTGCACTGTGCACGCATGTGTTTTAGAGAGCATTGGGAGGCGTGTGTATGTGAGTGTTGGAATGTATGATTGTGAAAGTGTACAGAAGCTAGAGTTTTGCTGCATGGTGGTGGTTGCCGAGATGTTTCCGGAAAAATGTGAGGATTCTGCTCCAGAGGTCAACCTGCGCATGAGCGTGAGCGCAGGGCTCCCCCAAATTGACCACCTGGGCGGCGTGATTGCCCGCCCTGGGGTACACCACCAGTTCTGGAGCCTCTTTCCATTATCCTTCAGTCGCTGCACCCCTGTGGCTGCTTTTCCAATTTCTGTCATCGGCATGTAGGGCACCTCGAGGGGGATGCCCCCGCCCTCTGGCGCTGGGGTACACCACCAGTTCTGGAGCCTCTTTTCCATTATCCTTCAGTCGCTGCACCATTAGACCACTCTGCGTCCCATGGCTGGACTTTTCTCCAATTTCTGTCATCGCCCGACACAGCGAGCCAGGAACTTGCAGCAAGCCCGCCCATGTTTACGATGGGGGATGATACACTCCCGAAGTCGTTCTCTGGGCGCAGCTGGGTCCAACAGGGCATCATTTTCACGCTCAAAACCGCGGACTTTATCCACTCTTGCGTTCTGCTCAAATCTGCCTGAAGTCCTGGGATGACCATGCCCTTGTCAGTGCAAAGGAACAAGGCATTAGCATTGCAGCCTCTTGACACAGACCACGGCCGCGGGTCGACATCCCACTGTCCTGCCGCAGAAAGGACCAGAGGCTGTCACCATGGATCACGGGAAAATGAACGAAACAAAATTTACAGGTCTCCAGCCAATCATAATGGAGATGCCAAACCATTGTCTGCATTTA
This sequence comes from Gymnothorax javanicus, assembly GCA_029692085.1. Lineage (NCBI taxonomy): Eukaryota > Metazoa > Chordata > Actinopteri > Anguilliformes > Muraenidae > Gymnothorax > Gymnothorax javanicus. Next base: position 3,041,909 of record CM056198.1, read on the forward strand.
GACTCAAAGCAAAAAGCATTCATGATAACAGTTCTGACCTGCAGAGGCGGCTCCGGAACCACAGTAATATGAGTGCACACGTTTCCGGGCATTACAACTAGGGGAGCAATATTTAAGGAAACTGTGGGCTCAGTCTGGTTCACAGCGAGAATTTCCCTGCACACAGAGCCGTCTGTAAGAGAGGGCATAACGAAAGATGCTTTTAAACACGGCTACAGGAGGCCACCAAAACTGGTGCTGAAAATGGGGGGGTTCTGGGTTCTCCAGAGCCAAAGTAAAGCATGTTTGGGGTGTCGGCACCATCAAAAATGGTAAGGCACTACTGATTAACACTAGAGAACAAGAGAACCGCAATACGTTCCTAGACAGTAGAAATAAGCACAGCACAATTCCATCTGTTATTTCTTACAGCCATGAACAACTCACCTCAGGCAGAGCCCTCATAAACATGACAGCCTCTTCAAAGTATTCCAAATCGAACTTTTTTATGTCTTTGGGCAAATCCTCGTAGCCGTAGTAAGCCAGGCTCATGACCACAAAGCCCTCGTTTGCTAGCAGGCATCCTGTGATCTCTGAGATGTGACCGCCCAAAGTGTACATCTGTATGACGCAAGGGAAAGGCCCTGGACCTAAAACAGGGGACAGAAAAAACAGTTTTGCCGCTCAGCGCCACTAAAACTCATGAACTGTCATTGAGGTTAATGCGCAATCTTGAGGGAAGTCACTTCAGTATAGCCCAGCCACACGCACACCCTCTCCACATTTAACAGCACGACAAACGGACTTGCTATTCACACCCATAGACTGTTTAAAAAGATGGACGAAGGCACCGTGACGTCACCCATTGGTTTCAGCATACCATTTAAGAAGCCTCGATTTTGGCAATTTGAACAGCGCCCTTTCGTCATTTTGAAACCGGATGCAATTCCTATCGGACGAGAGCGTGAATTGAAGATCCAGGGAGGAGCGAGGGGTGGATCTACGGGTGGATCTGACCGTACCTGACAAGGGCCAGAGAATAGCCACGCCCCTAAAGCATATTCTGGCTTTATCCTTTATTCTAGTCTATTTGGGACCATAATTTACAAAAAAAAAAATGATCATGATATATCGAAGGAGACTTGAAACTAGCAATAGACACCATAAAATAATGTGGAAAATCACTATTGAAATAATAAATCAGGTGGGAAAGTAGGGTCATTTTCTCAGACTTCTATAGCATTGAACTTCTTTCTGCAACCACTGATGTCGCCATCTGCTGGCCATGAAATAGAATGCAATTTTCAGAGATTTCTGCATGGGCTTCACTTTTCAGACCCAGGTGCTGCGCCCATCTTTTTATACAGTCTATGTTCGCACCCCAACGATGTGAACAAGCCTTCAAGGAGGAGACCTCACCTCAGCAAAATATGTTTCAGCGGAAAGTAGAATTCTTGAAGTGTCTAAAACGAATATTTTAATTTGGTAATAATCCAGTGCAACGCATTTTAAATCCAGAAAGTCTTCAAACAGGCTTCAATATCAGGGGGCAGACATTTTTACTTGGGAATCTAATTTTATCCAATCAAATGCCAGTTCACTACACTGTGCTGCGGTGCTCGTGACATCAGTTATACTCATTCCTTTCATGAAGTCGTTTGATTGGATAAAATTACAAACCCCACTTCCACTGAAGTTGGGACGTTGTGTAAAATGTGAATAAACACAGAATACAATGATTTATACATCTCATAAACCAACATTTTATTCACATAGAGCATAGGCAACATATCAGATGTTAAAAGTGAGACATTTTACCATTTCATGAGATAAATAAGCTCATTTTGAATTTGATGGAAGCAGCATGTCTCAAAAAAGTTGGGACAATAGCAACAAAAGGCTGGGAAAGTAAGTGGTACTAATAAAACACAACTGGAAGCATTTTGCAACTAATTAGGTTAATTGACAACTGGTCAGTAACATGATTGGGTATAAAAAGAGTATTTTACAAAGGCAGTCTCTCTAAGAAGTGAAGACGGGCAGACGTTCACCAATCTGTGAAAAACTGCATCTAAAAATCGTGGAACAATTTTAGAAAAATGTTCCTCAATGTAAAATTGCGAAGACTTTGAATGTCCCACCATCTACAGTACATAATATCATCAAAAGATTCAGAAAATCGGGCAAAATCTCTGTGCACAAGGGACAAGTCCGAAGGTCAATATTGGATGTTCGTGATCTTCCGGCTGTTCGTGATCTGCATTAAAAACAGGCAAGATTCTGCACTAGAATTCACTGCATGGGCTCAGGAACACTTCCAGAAATCATTGTCTGTGAAGACAGTTCGCTGTGCGATCTACAAATGGGCCATTCCACACGTTATGGAGGGACAAAGTGGCAGGTTTTTGGGAACAAAAAGCATTTCAGAAACAAAATAATTTGGGCTTTACAGACAACTATGCTATTTTAGGAATCTAGGCAATTGAGGCATAGTCCTGTCAAAAAACCAAACCTTTTCATTTTTGCGGCTTTGGCTGAGGTCAGAAGACAGCGTTAGCGGAGAGACAAAGGAAAATTCAGTAAATTGGACATCCAGGGACACTTTTCGAAAGGTCTGCTCTGCCTTTAAGATTATGACATCTTTTCTGTGGGTGATAACACACACATTGGACATTCTAAAAATGTAGCAGGAATAGTTTTTGACTTTATAATCTTTTATTCTACACATTTAAATTTGCGTTATGGAGGGACAAAAATTTTGTTATGGAGGGACGAGTGACATTCAAAAGTTATCTATATAAGATTTAAGTAAAAATAACCTTGGATACTCTTGAACAAGCATTAACTTTATTATAAGCAAGTGTCCAACTGGTCTTTGAACCATTTGGATTGTCTATGGACTTAAATTATGGCCAAAACCTAATGTACAAACAGAACATTTTACAAATGCACTACGATTCGCTAACAAACACAATGTGATTTGCAAATACAAAACTGACTCACGTGAAAACAAAGTGTGGTTTGCAAATACAAAAAACCATTTGTAGAGCCTATTTTACTAATTAAACAAGGCTCCGAGGGCGGTGAACGGGAGCGAGTTTAGACCAGTGCGAAAAACTCTAAAACAAACAGAATGTCCAAACAATAGCTTTTAACGTCGGATATGACAATCCATTTATTAACTATATCCAAAATAAACCGGCACTCATAGTGCTCACAAAGTCGCAGGAACGTTTTTCCACTTACATTCCAACCAACACGTCTTCACACGGTCGAAAACAGTTTGGCTCTGACTCCTTCACGCCCTGATTGCAAACACCGGTCTCATATTATACCAATTGCTTCATTGACATTGGCGTTCAACGTAATAAAACCACACCCCTAACCAAATTAGAAATACGAAACGTACCTATCACAAATTCACGGCGCTCTAATTCGAATGAGAAAATTTTTCCTCCAAGAACAAAAAAAATCACGTGACTTTTGTCACGTTTCTATCGGTGATATGGTGGTGCCGATTTATTCACAAATGTCCGAAAGATTTGCGAACAAATGTCCTAGCTAAGTTATTCGCCCTCCTCAACAGTAGGTGGTGCTATGAGTCCATTTCCTATATTTCTGGCACAACACCGGAGAATGTCTTGAAAGAATGGGTTAATATCCCATTGGCCACAGTACAGAAATCAAACTAAAGCTTTTGAAGGCAAAGGGCGGGCCTACTATTGATACTAAATATCACCTTATGCAAGCACTTCTGACATTTGCATACCATCTTCATAAATGTTATAGTTCCTGAAAATATAGCTTCTCAGCTTTCATTTGATGTATGATACTTGTGGTTTGTTTTAAATTTTATTTTTCGCACCTGCGGACCATTTCTGTGGAATTGCCCAAATGCAACTTAAAGCTGTATCATGCAAAGAAGAAGCCATATGTGAACACGATCCAGAAATGCTGCCGTCCTCTCTGGGCCAAAGCTCATTTAAAATGGACTGAGGCAAAATGGAAAACTGTTCTGTGGTCAGATGAATCAAAAAGTTGAAATGCTTTTTGGAAACCACGGACGCTGTGTCGTGCGGACTAAAGAGGACAAGGACCATCCATTTTGTAATTAGCGCACAGCTCAAAAGCCTGCATCTCTGATGGTATGGGGTTGCATTAGTGCCTATGGCGTGGGCAGCTTACAGATCTGGAAAGGCACTATCAATGCTGAAAAGTATATAGAGGTTTTACAACAACATACTGTCTCATCCAGACACCTTCTCTTTTAGGGAAGGTCTTGCATATTTCAGCAAGACAATGCTAAACCACAAACTGCATCCATCACAACAGCATGGCTTCACAGTAGAAGAGTCCAGGTGCTGAAATGGCCAGCCTGCAGTCCAGACTTTTCACCATTAGAAAACATTTGGCGCATCATAAAATGGAAAATCTGGCAGAGAAGACCCAGGACTGTTGAGCAACTAGAATCCAACATGAGACAAGAGTGGGACATCATTCCTCTCCCTAAACTCCAGCAACTGGTCTCCTCAGATGTTTACAGACTGTTAAAAGAAGAGGGGATGTTACACAATGGTAAACACAGCCCTGTCCCAACTTTTTAGAGATGTGTTGCCGCCATCAAATTAAAAATGAGCTAATATTTTCGTGAAATGGTAAAATGTCTCACTTTCAACATCTGATATGTTGTCTATGTTTCATTGTGAATAAAATATGGGTTTATGAGATTTGCAAATCATTCTATTCTGTTTTTACTCACGTTTTACACAACGTCCCAACTTCATTGGAATTGGGGTTTGTAGATTCCCCAAGTAAAAATGCCTGTCCCCTGATACTGAAGCCAATTTGAAGCCTTGCTGCTTTAAATTGAGTGGCACTGGATTATTATGAAATTAAAATATGTGTCTGAGACACTTCAAGAATTCTACTTTCCGCTGACATATTCTTTGCCAAGGTAAGGCCTCCTCCTTTAAAAGCTCAATTATATGCAAAATAAAGAATAAGTTACCAATTTCACATGAACTGTATTACACAATTTCATAACAGATCGTTCACGCGACAGGTGCGAATAAGTATGGTCCTGCTGCTTATTTACGCAGACCCCGTGCAAACAGCCACAGCCCCAGCCTAAAAGGTCACCAAATGGCAAAGCAATTCCCCCATCACACCAAGGTAGTTCTCAGTACGTTCTCAAAAATTTGACAGAACGGGCTAAAACTGAGTGGGAACTGAATGGACGTTAGATACTTATTACGATCTGAGTAAGAACCTCATTGACGGGCGTGGACGGGAAGGGTGCTCCAGAACGTTGGGCATGTCCAAAAATTTATCCCGGCCATCCCGTCCTAGAATGAGACTGAGTAAGGTCTTACTGCAAATGGAGTTGCCTTCCTTATTGTAGTAGAAACGTATCGAAAACGAACAAAACACGGCAAGGTCGGGGGAAAATATGAAGTACGTTTGAACACCACCTTCGTACGGTTCTACCTCGTCTTTCCCGTTCCCAGACAGACTAAACTTGACTACGTTAGGTCCTTACTGCGTCCTTATTCCGCCCGAATAGCTTTGTACAAACATTAACCCCCGAATTCATAAAGGGTGTTTTCCCCTTGATCACGGTTAACTTGGCTAAACAGTGTATAAACAGGTGATGATCCAGCAGACAAATTTAGGCCCGAATTCATAAAGAGAGAACAGATCAGCTGCTGTTTATCCAAAGTACATGGTTAGTCACACCTGTCTAAGTAACAAAAGAAATTCTAATCGTCCCAAGGGGCTTGTTTACCTCGTGTACAAGCCACCAATTCTCTGTTAGCTTGCTTGTGTGGCTGGACGTATGACCATGGATCTCTTGCGCATAATTGAAATAGCACAGGAAGAGATGGCTGACCAAAGGCAAGGTGCCGAATTGAGGGTTTTCAAAGACAAGACGAATCCTTTAGAAGAGTATAGCGACACGAAATTTGTCAAGCAATACAGAATTTCCAAAGAATCATACCGTTATATACTACTCAAAATTTGATAGGGATCATAGGAATTTTTTTGTGAAATGACATGCAAATTTGGTAACTGCCACTGATGAACAATATATTGGATAAACGACATGCAGTCAGACACAAAACACATTTGCAAGTGCATTTAATGACATTAAATGAGCGTGCAGCCTCACACTTCTGGCTTTCACAAACACTTCATGGTTTCACCTCTGACATGTAAAGTGAAAACAGACAGTGTTCGTTTGATGTTTCATTACCACAGTTCATGTCAATAACGGGTATGGCCTCCCCTAGCTTGAATGACGGCTTGACAACATTGGGTCATACTGTCAATCAGAACCCGGATGCTTGCAATTGGAATGTTGTTCCATTCTTCAACAAGGGCATTTCCGAGCTCTTCTAGAGTTGTGGGTTGTGCCCTCTGACCGAAATAGCGACCTGCAGCATGTTCCACACATGCTCTATAGGGTTTAGGTCCGCGAACGCTGGGCCCAGTCCATGTGGACAATTATCTCCTGCTCTAGGAATTGATTCACCACCCTAGCACGATGGGGACGGGCGTTATCATCCATCAAGATGAAATCAGGGCCAACAGCACCAGCGTATGGTCTTACGTACACATTGAGGATCTCATCCCTGTACCGCACCCGTCATCATCCCTCTCCCCATGACATGCAGGTCCGTTCTGCCGTTCCTGCTTATTCCTCCCCAGACCATAATTGATCCGCCACCATAACGGTCGTGTTCAGTTGATGTAGGCATCATTAAATCGCTCACATTGTCTTCCCCACCCCGTTGCCTCCTGTCAGTAAAGTCCAAGCAATATCGGGACCCATCAGTAAAGAGAACTGGAGCCCAATCATTGTGTGTCCATGTGACATGATCGTGAACCCAATCCAAACGGTCACGCCTATGGCCTTACGGTCAGTGGGATTCAACACATGGCCTTCTTGAGTTGAGGCTGGCAGTATGAAGACGATTCCGTGTCGTCTGAGTGGATACCCTGACCCCGCGGCATTATGAAGGTCATTTTCGTAGGGTGGTGGCTGTCCAGAAAGGATGACGTCATGCCTGAAGTGTGAGAAAGTGGTCTTGTCGCTTGTAGTCGATCTCTGACGACCACCCCCATGACGGTGTGCTGCTGTACCAAACGCTTTGATGCCGGTTCCACGCTCTGTTCACAACGCTTTGGCTGACGTTAAGTGCATTAGCAACGTGGCGTTGTGAGAAGCCAGAGTCAAGCATTCCGATGCATCTTCCCAATTGCTCTGAAGTCAATCGGCGTCTAAGGCGTTGAGGAGACATTGTTATTGCTAAATGTAATGCAAAAATTTGGGAACTTCCAAATTTTCACCAACAAGCAACACACACGTCTGAGTTGAAATGGTGAAGTGTTAGTCAAAGCCAAAATGTGAGGCTGCACGCTCATTTAATGTCATGAAATGCAAGTGCAAATGTGTTTTGTGTCTGACTGCATGTCATTTATTCAATATATTGTTCATCAGTGGCAGTTACCAAATTTGCATTCATTTCACAAAAAAATTCCTATGATCCCCATCAAATTTTGAGTAGTATATATTCTAGGCCTAATCGAAGCAGACATTGACCATCCCACAAGACGAAACCACGCCCTTCTTCCAGTACACCAACTACGTATTGCCCTGCGCTTTTATGCATGTGGTGCATTCCAAATGGTTGTTGGTGACACGTGTGGTGTACCACAGGCTACCTGCTGTCGAGTAGTTCGTCGTGTTACCGAGGCAATATGTGCCAGAAAAACCACTTCATACCATGCAGAGTGTCACTTAACAACACTACACATCGGCTAAGCCGGGACTTGTACACGGATGGGTAAACACCCGATTATGTTCCACCTGAATTGCGCTAGTCGCAGGAGTTTATCCACACGCGTACTTCTCTGTTTTAGCCACCGGACAGTAGTTGCACGTGACTAAAATAATCGGGTGATCATCACCCAATATGAATTCGGGCGTAAAAGTTTTGATTGGGTTTGAAATACGTTTCTACACCATTCAAATAGTTCTTATGCCATTTTAGAGAGATCAACTCGTTTCTAATACGTTAATGTCATTCTTACCCAGTTGTCCATTCCGTTTGCAGTCAGATCAGCAAAGTTTACAGAACAAATAGTGCCGATCAAGGCCGCCATCATGTGGTAGCAAGCTTTCTCTATTAATTGATAACTCTATTCTTAGTTCGTTCTCAAGCAATATAAACGTAATAAATAGTATAACCAAGTAACTTAGTCCCATTGAAAGATACACACATGCTGACTATAAATTTAAAAAAGTTACTCAGAATAGAGTTAGAGACGTTTCACAAAATAGAGGTCAATTGATATCCAGAAAAATTGTCATGTTAAGTAATCAAGAATGACTTTGAAATGTCATCCAAAAAAACTAGATAACAATCTACTCGCACAAATTTATGAAACAATTCTGACGATGTGTACCGCTGGAAGCAGTGAACTAGAAAGAGAACCGGCAAAAGCACAGCGGTAGAGAACGGGGTTGAACTTGCCATGAACAGATTAGAAACGAGATGAACGGCTACTTTCCCCCGTTTTAAACGTTGTAAGAACTAGCTATGATCGGGATGAAAACGAGATGGACTTGTCTCGAACTGTATCAGAACGAAGTAGTGTCGTATTCGAAGCATTTTCTGGCCAAAGTTGCCCGATTTCACTCGTCCCCAGCCCGTTTCATCACATTTTTAGGAAGGGTTGGGACGTTCTGAAAACGAGCTTGGTGCGAAGGTGCCCTTAGCTAGCGAAGTCTTAAGTCGTTGCAAGCATTCTCAAAATAAATATCAAACGTAAAACTAACCGGGCGGTAGAAATAGGACTCCCCGAATTCTTCCTTCTTTCACGGGTATCCGCCGCAGCCCCTCCCCCATGAATCCCCTCACGTTGGTCTCTCGGGCAAGAACAGTCCCCGGCTTCTCGCTGTCGTGAAGCTCGATCTCAACAAGCAATTCGCTCAACACGTCCCTCTTCCATAGTTTGCAGTGGGAAGTTTCTGGTCTGAGGGACCAAAACAGACCCATTGGTTCCACACCCGTGTAGCTGCCACCAAGGGAGGAATGGTTGTCCAAATCTATCTCCCCTCTCTGATCCGCGTTGTAGATACCTGAAGACTTGAACGTCACTCCTTTGTCGTCAGTGAGTCTGGCCCTCAATTCCAAGCTCTGTCCCGCGGTCAATCCCTCAACTTTTATCCGAATCGATTCATTAAAAAAGCACTTATTACTCGGCAGAAGCCGCATGCGCGGTCCAGAACTCATCTTCGCAGTTGAGGCAGAGAAACCTTTGAATAAAATGTACGTAACACGTTGAACACTTCTTGTCTTTGCGATACTGAAAATATACATCGCCCGCAATATACAGATTTTCCCCGACCCCGCTTCGATCATCAACCTTCTCTTCTTGACTCGCCCTGTCAGATTACCATATTGTCTTATCCCTCCTCTGTACCACACCTCAGGTACGTCACGTAGAGACACGAAGGGGTATGAAGAATCAACACAATCTCATTCATTCCATCGCAGCCCCTAATATTAATGGATGCATCTCAAGGCTGCTTTTTAGGGGTTGTCACATACTTCCATCCGCCAAACTAGCATTTAGGGCTAGGGATAAGGTTAAATTTAGGGTTAGGGTTAGGGGATAGGTTTAGGGTTAAGGGTTAGAGCTAAGGTAAGCGTGAGGGAAACCAGTGAGGACTCCCTTAAACCACAGCTGTGTGATGGAAATGAAATGAGGTCATGTCAGTTTGGCAGATGAAATTAAGTGACGATGCCTAAAAATGCAGCCTGACTCTGAGATGCACCAACTATGTAACGTGCCGGAGGCCACTTGGAGAATGCTTGTCTAACCTTACGACGTCAAATATAGATCTCGCCTGATCAAGCTCCAAACGAACTTCATTAACTGCCCGAACACCTCTGCGTTCCAATCCAAAGCTAAATGCTCCCTTCACTTCTTCCTCCAACTAAGTGAGACCACCAAATGATGTAACAGGCGAGGGAGAATGAGGGGAGTGGAGGAGGAGTGGCAATAGATACGACCGGCACATCCGGGTACTTCGCCAAACGTCAAGGCCGCGCCCCTTTTTGGGGGGTAGGAAACGTCAGATCCCATAGGCGGGTTTCATGTGTACAAACAATACTATGTGCGCGCGCAACCAGGGGGCAAAAGATTGCTTCGGACTGAACTGCTATCGATGTAGATGCCGTTTTGCTTGTAAGTTCTCGCTGACTTAATTGCAATAAAATGTCATTTTATAGAAGAATCTGTTTGTTTTTTATTGCATCACTAATCAGAAAAACACTTGCTGAAATGTCCATGAATTTCACTCAGCTTATCAGGTTGTGATGGTTTTGGATGTCTACAATATCAGGAGCATGGTGGTCACGTTCGTGAACGCTAACAAAGTCAAAGTAAAAATGTTTACGACGAGGCTACTTAGCGGCCTGCCAACATTTAGAAGAAAAAAATTACCGCCAATGTCACTGTAAATATACGTTACACTACAAGTCTGATAGCTCGTTAACTAGGTCGTGGACAAAGATTGCTCAGACCAGTTATATCAACAGCCTAAGCAGCTCAGACTGCACCGATTACCTCAAGAAACTGGTCCTCAGTAATGGTGAGACATTACCAGACCCTTATAATATTCCCAGTGACCAGTGGATTTCAGATATGTCCAAATGGCCAGCTATCATATGGCCCGACGTACAGTTATCTCATAGATAAGCCCAGTGTGTACACAAAGGACAATCTGCGTGCATATAAATCTTTAGACGCGTATAATTACGTACTTTGTGGTCATGTGCAAAACTTAAAGTTTTATGACACGGGTTCAGGGTTTTGCGCTTTGAGGGCAGGTGTCCTGCACAGCCAGAGGCAGGGACTAAAGACAAAACCTTATGATGCCTGAGTGTATGTGCACAGGGATCTTGGGTACATCTTAACGGCTAACTGCACATGCATGGCAGGGTAAGTCTCACAGCAGATATTGTGAGCTCATGATTTCACTTACTTTTGTTAATAGATCTATGCATCGCACCAGTCTCGCTTCTTGTTGCAGTCATGCTGCAGCCATCATGTGCCAAGATGAACTTTCAGGGCGCAGACGCACCGAGGGGGAGGTCGCCTGGACGTTCCAACCAAATCGCTGGAAGGACATGTCCCGAAAAAAGGTTGAGCCACAAAAGCTGAAAAACATCAGCTTCAGCCGATCAAAGCGACACCTGACAGTGTTGCCTCAAGTCCATCACACACCAACACCCCAAAATAAACCAAATATAATCCTCTTCGTCTTTTGGTGAAAGGATGAGATCCCCTCGGGATATTATAAAATTTCCATCCATCCTTTTGCCGGTTTGTACAGTTAACAGCGCAACAACCCCTCGTCATCTTCTTTTTTGCTGCTTGACTCCGCTTGAAAACAATGAAAAATGTCCCGCTTTCTGCCTATCTGCGATGACGTCGCACAGAAACCCATCCATTGACCCTAATTTAATTTGATGTGTTTTCAGGTGTAAAATTTATCTGATTTATTTAACTAAATTTCCAGTTTATATTCATTTATTGATTTATTGATATGTCTAGCGATTATTTTGCTACCTTTCCCGAACCTGAGCGCTCGCGTTATCTTAATAAATTAAGGTTGATCGGTCCACCCTCTAGCGCTTTCACTACCGCGAATTTCGAAGTCTGTCAGTTTGGGGTTGAGAATAACTAACAAATGCACATAACGTTAGACCGCAAACCTGACTCGGTTGGCTGACGCTACTTTACTAGTTACCTAAGCTAGTTTACTAGCTGGTTAAGCAATTAAAGAATAAATAATGACACGAGACAAAAATCGTAGCGAATAAACCTATAAAAGAACAGTACTAAGTCTTAGATATTAAAGGGTAGTTACGTTACTTTCTAAGTTTAAAAAAAGAGTGGCATGGCCTCTTATGAAGCGTTTCCCACACATAAACATGGGAGGACACTGGATACATAGCTTTTACTCTTCATCTTCTCTTAACTCTCCTTTTTGGATTCTTCCCTTTTCCAGGTAGGATGGGGAACCTGAGGTCCGGACTGGTCATTTTATCGGAGGTGCAACCCGGCACACAACAACTTTTGGGCATTTTACTGCTCAATTATCGCGCTTATTTCTCATTGATTTCAATGCATAAGAGCGTTAGTTTTTCCCCAGAGAGGGACGCGGCCTTTGCGCTGAGCTCTTGATGGCGTTGAACCGGTCGTCTCTATTGCGTTCCGATCATAGACTGTATAAAAAGATGGACGCAGCACCCGGGTCTGAAAAGTGAGGCCAATGCGGAAATCTCAAAAATTATGCATTATATTTAATGGCCGGCAGATGGCGACGTCGGTGGTTGCAGAAAGAAGTTCAATGCTATTGAAGTCTATGAGAAAATGACCCTACTTTGCCACCTGATTTGTTATTTCATTAAAGGGGACCTATTATGCTGATCCTTCTTTAAATACATACGAGTAATGTTATAATGTTGGATGTCCATACTCAACCTCTGAAAAGTTTCTGAACACAAGATACAGGGGTTTTGCCGTAATCCAAGAACGTGATTTCATGAACGTGATTTCCTTTCTGAACAGCTCGTCCCGAAGTCTTAACGAGATCTGGGCAAAACCTGACGTCAGGTTGTGCCGTCCAATTAATATAGACCTAGCCAGAGCCAATCACGGCGCTGGACTTGCCCACACCGGAAACTATTCTAGCAGGCACAAACAGCCGCGGATCATACTATGCCTTAGTAGCATGTACACTCTTGGAAATACAAAAGAAGAACCGCAGATCATTTGAGGTGCAGTTTTGTCAGTATCTCTCCCAAAGCTGCTCATCCGTTTATTTTTGGATGTGAAGAAAAGCACCCATTTCTCTTCCAAAAGACGATGCCACCAGAAATCAGTGGGTAGCTTTTTTGTTTGCTGGCAGCAAACAGCCACGGCCAAAGGGAATGTTAGCTGTTTGTGCTCAGCATTTCACCAAAGACAGCTTTGTCAATTAAGGATAATTCGACACTGGATAAGTGTTTCAGCTGCTTCTCAATCCTGAAGCAGTTGCATCGATCAAGCGCCCGGGGCCACAAGCTGTAAGTAACGATATAACAGCAAATAATGTAAGTGAAGCTAATGTGTTACGGGTGGCTAGCAGGACTGCTAACGATAGTTAGCACTAACAACTGGCCTCAAACGCAGGCTTTGTAAAATATCTGAAGATAAAGCCTGGATCGGCCGCGAGTGACCGTGACTCAGACGCAGAAGCTGTAAGTTGCTTTTACTGCATAAGCCTACCTAACGTGATGTTTAATGTGGCTGTAGCACTGCAGCTAACGTAGCCAAGTTACTGTTGCTAATGTTTGTGTCCTAAATATGCAAGAGTAATATCGGGAGACATTCAACAGAGGTGTGTGAACATAAACCTCATTTGAAACTAACTTTTTATACTTGTTTGCAATGTGGATGCTTGGTACAACTGTTCACGGTAACAGAACTTGCTGTCTGTAAAACCAGTATCGCAGGGTAACGTTTGTGTCTGTTGTTATGACCGCTCGGTTACCAGCTACTGCATGTTAATTCGCGTGCTGTGCTACTTAAAAATGCTCCTGGTTAACTAAAATGCAGTAATTCTGATCGTATGCTTGTGATACTTCTGTAAGCATCAATGTGGCAGTTTCATCATAATTTTGCCTGATTGTAGCCACTACAGTTGAAGCTAACCGGAGAGGTGCTGTAAAAGGCTGCAGTTAGACCAGAGGTAGGTTTTGCAGAGCTTGGGGTGCGTGTTTGGGTGCTTGTGAAACGATTGCTTTACTTATTCACGACCGGGGTCAGCCTGATACTTCTCCAATATCTGGGCAAGCTCTCTGATGTTACCGGTGAAAGCAATTGCGAAACGCACAAGCTATAACGTGTCTGGTATAACAAACAATTTTCTGCACTGCCATGGCGTAATTTCATCCCGAAAAAGACGGAGATTGAATAGGAAATTCTTTCCTGTAGAAGTGATCGATTTGCTAGCTCCACATAAGCAACTGTCCACGCTAATGGAACTTACGGTCTGTAAAACCTGTTTTATGCTCATAACATAACTGGAACTCTAGCTCTCGCGTACTATCCATAAAGCCACTTTCACACCAGACACAAAACAAATTTTTTGCGCTACAGATTACATTAAAAGTCAATGCAAAGACGCGAATACACGCGTTATGGGCGCGTTAAGCCGCTTTCACACCGGATGTGAAACAAATTTTTCGCGCCACAGATTGCATTCAAAGTCAATGCAAAGACAATGCATTGACTTTGAATGTAATTTGTTGCGCGAAAAATTCGTTTCGCGTCCGCTGTGAAAGCGGCTTAACGCGCTCATTTTCCGTGAGCAAACGCTGGTCATTCCGGCGCACTAAGTAAACCATTACCACGGGCAATTTCCGAAAAGGCCGTTTAGCCTGGAGCTTTCGCCCCTCCGTCATATACCAGCGCAGAAGCTGCTCGTTATTCCACACTAACGACACACCACAGTTATGCACACGAACCAGCAGGTCCTTATAATACACACCGAAGCAGTCCATACATTGTTGGTCCACTTTTTGCTGCTCCTCACTGTCCATGTTTCCCTCTAAACTCAGACCCACCGGATTTCTACGGTCTCCGGTCTACACTTGGGTATGTCGACCCATTCTACAAATGTGTCTGTATGGGGTGGATTCTAGCTTTCCCTCAATCCTAGCTATAGAGTAGAAACACCGCTGTACTCACCATAGTAGCCGTAGGTAGATAGCAAATTTGAGCTCGAGCTGCCAGACTTTCGCACTGCGTCCTCCACTTTCGCCGCTGCATTTATTAGAACAAGTTCATTTCATTAGATCTATACACATGCAACGCGTTTGATTGGGGAATTTCCCCGCCGATTCCTTAGCTCAGATAGCAGACGCGTCTCACGTTTCACACTAGGGAGGCGAACCCGAAAAACTGCATTCTGCCGAGTCCCGCCCAGCTCTGCCCTCCACAGAGCTGGCCAATCAGAAGAAAGTGGGCACACAGGGATGGCGGGCCATAGCGGAAGAGCCACCCAAACGAGGCGTTTCAGGCAGAGACTACATGTGAGGTACCGTTCTGGAACCAAATGCGAGACCAGGAAGTTGCAGCAAAAGTGATTTTATTGTAGTTGGGGGGTAAACCCCCATAGGGCAGAAAGCAACGGTATAGAGTCCACAATCCAAAATCACAATCCAGTAGGGCAGAATCAGAGTCGAAAACCAGGGCAGCAATAACAGTACTCATGGTCGGGCAAAAACAGGTTCGGTACACAGGCACAGGTTTGTCAGAGAAGCAAAAGCCAAAATCCAGTGGGCGTAATCCAAACCATTAACAGGGCAGCAAACACAAAACTCGTAGTCGGGCAAAAAGGGTTCGTAAACAGATGCAGACAAAAGTACCAAAAAGCAGAGCCAAAAATCGAAGGTCGGACGGTCCAGTCAGAAGAGAAACACTATGAGTACAAGGCGAAAACGATAGCAGCACAGGTAAACAAGGGAAACGTTCTGACGGGGAACTGCAGTGAGAAGACAGCTTAAATACACTCAAGGGAAGTCACATGCTATGATTAGGATCAGGTGATGAGGATCAGACTAATTACGTGGGAGGAAACACAAGGGAGAACCTAACCACATGAAATCGGCAAAAGCCAAAATGCGGACAGGGAACACGAGACAGCCTATGACAAGACATACAGCTCCGGTTAGGGAGTTCTAATGTGCACAGATAATGAGAGGCAGGACAGAGTGGAGCAGGTGCGGAGGATCCGCTGAATTGCAGCAAAGACTAAGTGAAGGCAAGAGGCGGAGACTAGAACAGGGCGAAAAGCTGAGAGCTTGTTAATCAATTAGTAAGTGCAGCTATACAATCCCTAGTGCTCGTTAGTAAGTTAGTATTATATACAATGTTAGTCTGGGTTAGTAACTTAATAAAACAACAAACTGTTAGTATTGGTTAGTAATATAGAAAAGAGAGGCGAAGGAAGCAAACGAGATTGGAAGGAATGTTTGAAACCCAGAAACCATGAAATCACCTAAACCTGTGACACGCAGGACTGGGGAGAAGCTGTAGCTTAACAAGAGACCAGACAGGGGAGACAAAGTGCAATGAAGGGCATGGCAAAACATGGACCGGACTAAAACAGAAAAGTGGATAGGGAATGGCAAAAACGAAAACATGGCAAAGTACAAAAACTGAACAGAACATGGCAAAACCTAACAGACATAATCATAAACATAACAGGGAATGGCAGAATAATAACAAACATGGCAGAAACATAATAAACATGGCAGAATCAGACAGACAGAGCAGAATCATAACACTACAATGGACTACAAATGGAGTTTTTTGAGGATGGCAGTATGAGCTAAATAAATACCCTTTTTTGGACTTTGAACGATCAGGAGTACTCTAGGGGAGTCCAAGATCAAAATATAAACTTTGAAATGTAGCATAATAGGTTCCCTTTAATGATTTTCCACATCCTTTTATGGTATCTATTACAAGTTTCAAGTCTCCTTCAATATATCGTGATGTTCATTTTTGTAAATTATGGTCCCAAGTAGACTAGAATAAAGGATAAAGCCAGAATATGCTTTAGGGGCGTGGCTATCCTCTGGTCCTCGTCCGATACGGTCAGATCCAGAGCCACGGTCCTCCCCGGATCTTCAATACACGCTCTTGTGCTATAGGAATCACGTCTGGTTGCAAAATGACAAAATGGAGCAATTCAAATTGCCAAAATCGAGGCTTCCTAAATGGTATGCTGAAAGCAATGGGTGACATCACCGTTGCTTCGTCCATCTTTTTATACAGTCTATGGTTCCGATCATAGACTGTATAAAAAGATGGACGCAGTGCCCGGGTCTGAAAAGTGAAGCCAATGTGGAAATTTCTGAAAATTGCATTTTATTTAATCGCCAGCAGATGGCGACATTGGTGGTTGCAGAAAGAAGTTAAATGCTATAGAAGTCTATGAGAAAATGACCCTACTTTCCCACCCGATTTTTTATTTCAAAAATGATTTTCCACATTATTTTATGGTATGTATCGCAAGTTTCAAGTCTCCTTTGATATATCATGATGTTCATTTTTGTAAATTATGGTCCCAAATAGATTAGAATAAAGGATAAAGCCAGATATGCTTTATGGGGCGTGGCTATCCTCTGGTCCTCATCAGATATGGTCAGATCTACACGTAGATCCACCCCTCGCTCCTCCCTGGATCTTCAATTTACGCTCATGTCCAATAGAAATCACATCCGGTTTCAAAATGATAAAATGGCGCTGTTAAATTTGCCAGAATTGAGGCTTCCTAAATGGTATGCTGAAACTAATGGGTGACGTCACAGTTGCTTCATCCATCTTTTTATACAGTCTCTGATTCCAATCCAAAAAAATGCTTGCTTCATCGTGCTCAACCGCCCTCCAATGGAGGGGGCAATCCTCGAAAAATCCCGGATGTAAGATGGCCGCCATTTGTAGGGTGATTCCAATCCAGTTTTGTAAGGAAAGGGTGAATTTTCATTTGCTCAAGCCCTTGGTTTTCCTCCCTCAAGCGGAGCCAACAAAAATCATCCCTTCAAGATTTGATATTGCACAGAATGCGTTTCAACACTGCTAGTAACGACACAGGTTTACAACACCGTTTCAAAACTTAAGTGACATAACCGGCAAGCATTACATGCGCCGCAGGATGGGTGGAATGCTGAGAAGAGTTAATAGTCCAGTCAATCTAATGAAAAAGGGGCTCAACCCAAAACAAATTGCAAAAGAATTAATTCCACTTGGTTCTGTTTCACTGATACCGTATTAATAACATATCAAAAATTTACCTCATTTTCGGCAGGGGAAGTGGGTCATATCAGGGTTGTTACATAATACGTCATCTGCCATTATAGAAAAACCTTATTTTTCCTATATCTCTGTCCCTGATCATCAAAACAAAATGAAAGTGGTGTCTAGACCCATGTTTTAAGGGTTGAGGAATACAAAGAAAGTATTTGTAACAATCACAACCCATACCAGATATGATAATTAGCCTCCGCAAATACAAGAAAATGCGTATTCTTCTGTATCTCTTGTCCAGACCACCCTTTGAACATTAAAATGGTGCATATTTCTGATTTGAGGGTCATAGAATTGTAATGTGGTAAAAAGCCACTAGATGGCAGTATTGACATTTTTTTTGTTAAGCAATCTAAAGCTAGGTTTGGGCATTTCCCGGGCATGCCTCAGAGGGGGCTGGAAAAGAGTATATAAGGAGAAAAATCGAGAGAGTGTGTTCGTAGGAGAAATTGCAAGAAGGATACATTTGACCAGACCTGTCACTCTTTTCAAGACCTGTTAAGCTTTTTGTGGATTTTTGCCTGTGTTGGAGCATTTTCCTGTCCCAGGACATCACAACATAGCAGCCCATCTCCATTACAGGGAATTGTAAATATCTCTTTTTTTTTTTATTTTCTTTTCAATCTTGGTCAGTAGTGTAGGGTGTAGATTAGTTCTATGCGTTTGTTTAATTAAATCTGTTGAACTTAAAGGATTTTGTCTGTCATCCCTTGCTGTCCGTGACGCCATAACAAATTGGAGTCATAACAAATTGGGGGCTCATCCGGGATAGGCCATTGTGCGAGTCATTTATTGAAAATGTAAAATTTCAAATTTCAAATAGTGAAATTTCAAATAGTGAAATTGTTTTTTGAATATATATATATAATATATATATATTATATATATATTGAATATCTATATATATATATATATATATAGATATATATTGGCAGATCAACAGCAATGGATGATTTCTTGGCATCACCAACCGTAGAGGTTTTGAAGTCTTTTAAAAAGACAGAACTGCGAGAAATATGCAGACAGTTAGAGCTGACAGATGTAAAACCAGCCATGCGAAAAGCAAGACTGGCTAGAGAGATGTTGAATATTACATTGATGAAAATGTGTTTGCACCAGGAGATCTGGAACAGTTTCGATGGAAAATCCAAATGTAGAATTGGAACTTAAATTAAAAATGCTAGAGATTGAAAGGGAGGAAAAAGAAAAACAAAGAGAATTTGAGAGAGAGAAAGAGAAAAAAGAAAGGGAGGAAAAAGAAAAAGAAAGGCAGTTTGAGTTAGAAAAATTAGCAAGAGAAGAGGAAAGAGCAGAAAGAGAGAGACAGAGACAGAGAGATTTCGATTTAGAAAAATTAGACAGAGAAGAAAGGCTCCAAATGGAGCAACTAAAAATTAAAATGCAAGGTGAAAACAAATTTTGTGCTAGCCAGGAGGTAAAGCTGGTGCCTCCATTCTCAGAAAAGGAGGTTGATAAGTATTTCCAGTGCTTCGAGAAGGTAGCTAAGAGTTGTCAGTGGCCAAAGGAACACTGGCCTCTGATGTTGCAAACTGTCCTCAAGGGTAAAAACTCAACAAGCCTATTCGGCTTTGTCTGCAGATGATTCCTCTGATTATGAGGCTGTCAAAAAGGTTATTTTGACAGCTTATGAGTTGGTTCCAGAGGCTTACCGACAGAAATTCAGAGGTCTGAAGAAATCTGACAATCAGACTTATGTTGAATTTGCTAACGAGAAGAAGGTTTGCTTTGAGCGCTGGTGTACTTCTATGGAGGTCAAGGATGATTTCAACTCACTAAAAGAGATGGTGTTAGTTGAAGAATTCAAGAACTGTGTCAAGGATGATATTAAGACCTACCTTAATGAGAAGCAAGCACTGAATTTGCAATCAGCTGCCAAGTTTGCAGACGAATATGTTCTCACACATAAGTCCAAATTTCAGTCTAGCAGTAACAATAGATGGTCCCAATTTCAGAAGAAAGGTAACAGTGATACCCAAGATTCCTCACCCAAAGACAAAGACAAATCTGGTGATGGTGCTCAGAAATCCAGTAAAAGGTCTGAACAAAGTGTGAAAGCTGACAGTGACAAAAGTGGTCTAGTTTGCAATTATTGCAAGAAATCTGGTCATGTTACAACTAACTGTTGGTTCCTTAAAGCTAAGAAAGAACAAGAAAAGGATACCAAACCCAATGCCTTTGTGAAGACAAGGTTAGAAACCCCTGTAGTGGATGACCGATCTGCTAAATTGCCTGCTCCTCGTGAGGCTAAGAAGCCTGATACTGCTGACTTTGTGAGGGAGGAATTTCTTCCATTTGTGTCAGAGGGATTTGTGGCTCTGAATGAGCATTCTCCTCCTGTCCCCATATATATCCTAAGGGATACCGGAGCTTCTCAATCACTTTTGTTGATGGACTCCTTGGAGTTACGTGATGAGACCGTTTCTGGGGATTTCATACTTGTACAAGGTATTGAAGGGAGGACTGTATCTGTACCCCTGCGCTCTGTATTCTTGAAGTCAGATTTAGTTACAGGACAGGTAAAGGTGGGACTTATGTCAAGTCTACCTATCAAGGGTGTTTCTCTGTTGCTAGGCAATGACCTGGCTGGGGGCAATGTAGTTCCCCCTGTTCATCTTACCATGGCCGAGCACTGAAGATGGCGATGAAGACCCATCTCTGTATCCTTCCTGTGCAGTGACTCGTGCTATGGCCAAGAAGGCTCAAGAAGAAGATGATGTGGTGCCGTCCAGCACCTTGAATAGTCATGACTCAGGTGGTTCGCCTCATGACTCTGTTCAGCCTACTATGGTTTCTCCGTTTGAGGACTTATCAGACACTTTTATCATTTCTCTATTCAGCCAGCCAGATGGGTCTGGTGATTCTGATGTGTCTGGAGACTTGTCTCTGTCCAGAAAGCGGTTGATTCAGGAGCAAACCAATGATCCTGAAATTTGTGTACTAAAGAAGAGAGCCCTTCCTGATGAAGAAATAGATGCAGTTCCAGTTGGGTATTATCTCAAGGATGGAGTGTTGATGCGAAGTGGCGCCCTCCTGATATCCCTGCCAATGCAGATTGGGCAGTGGTCAAGCAAATTGTTGTTCCGAAGGTCTACAGGAATGAGATCTTAACAATGGCTCATAGTTTGCCTTTAGGAGGTCATCTTGGTGTTAACAAGACTGTTGACAAGATCATGAAACACTTCTTCTGGCCTGGACTTCGGAAAGATGTTTCCAACTTTTGCAAAACCTGTCACACTTGTCAGGTAGTTGGAAAACACCAGTTACACCCACCTGTAGCTCCATTGCAGCCTATCCCAGCATTTGGGGAGCCCTTCTCCAAGGCCATTGTTGATTGTGTTGGTCCATTACCCAAGACTAGATCTGGAAATCAGTACATGTTGACAATCATGTGTGCATCTACCAGATTCCCTGAAGCCATACCTCTACGCAACATCAAGGCAACTGCAATCTCGAAGGCTTTGATAAAGTTCTTCACGTTGTTTGGCCTTCCCAGGGAAATTCAGTCAGATCAAGGTAGCAATTTCACTACTGGATTGTTTCAGCAGGTTGTGTATGAACTAGGTGCGAAGCAGATTCTTTCCAGTGCCTATCATCCAGAGAGTCATGGTGCCTTAGAGCGGTTTCATTCCACTCTCAAGACAATGGTGAGGACTTATTGTTATGACCATGAGAAAGACTGGGATGAAGGTGTTCATCTGCTGTTGTTTGCAGCTAGAGAAGCAGTGCAGGAGTCTACTGGATTCAGTCCATTTGAGCTAGTGTTTGGCCATGAAGTGAGAGGACCTTTGCTATTGTTGAGTGAACAATGGCAAGAGAAAGAGCCGCATATCAGTCTGTTAGACTATGTTAGCAAGTTCAAGGAAAGACTGCGTGCAGCTTGTGACCTAGCCAAAGAGAACTTGAAATCAAGTCAGGGAAAAATGAAAACTTGGTATGATCATAAGGCTAGAAGCCGTGAATTTAAACCAGGAGACAAGGTCCTTGTGTTGTTTCCCTTGCAGTCCAATCCATTGCAGGCTAGATTTCATGGTCCTTATGAAATTCTGACAAAACTAAATGATCTCAATTATATTGTGAAGACTCCAGATAGGAGAAAGCCAAAACAGTTGTGTCACATTAACATGCTGAAGCCTTATCATGATAGGAATGCTAGGGTTGCAGCTGTCACTTCAGATCCTCCTTTGGCCGAGACTTGTGAAGATGAGGGGGAGTTTCAAGATGATGAACCTAGAATTAAAGCTGAAGTTCTTTCATGTAAATTGTCAAATTCTGAAGTGTTGCAAAATCTTGATGTAAAACTCCAGCACTTAGAACCCTCACAGAAAGATCAGTTTCAGAGGTTGATCAAGAAATATAAAGATCTATTTCCTGATGTTCCAAAGAGAGTTTCTATAGCCTCTCATGATGTAGATGTTGGTGATGCCAAACCAATAAAACAGCATCCGTACCAGATGAATCCTGAAAAGAGAAAGATTGCTGAGAAAGAGGTTGAGTACATGTTAGAACATGATATTATCAGACCCTCTAACTCCGATTGGAGTTCACCCTGTGTTCTAGTTCCAAAACCTGATGGAAATACTACATTCTGTACAGATTATCGCAAAGTCAATGCTGTAACTAGAACTGATGTGTTTCCAATACCTAGGATTGATGATTGTATCGATAGAGTAGGGCAAGCAAAGTTTCTGACCAAGATTGATTTATTGAAGGGTTATTGGTGTGTGCCTTTAACTGAGAGGACCAAGAGCATCTCTGCTTTTGCCACACCATCTGGGTTATACCAGTATGAAGTCCTACCCTTTGGCATGAAAAATGCCCCAGCCACGTTCCAAAGGATGATACAGTCTACAATCGCCGGATTGCCACACACGGTGCGCATATCGACGACCTGATCACATGGAGTGACTCCTGGGAAGAACATCTGAAAGATGTAGAGACGTTGTTCCAGCACTTGACCCAGGCTAACCTGACTGTTAACCTGAACAAGAGTGACTTTGGTCGTGCTACTGTCACGTATCTTGGCTATGTCATAGGCCAGGGTAAGGTGGCACCCATAAATGCTAAAGTCCAAGCCATCATGGACTTTCCAGTTCCTGACAACAAAAAAAGCTTTGCGCCGCTTCCTTGGAATGATCGGGTACTACCGCAAGTTCTGCAAGAACTTTGCTGAGATTGCTCTCAGTCTCACCAACCAACTGAAGAAAGGCGTAAAGTTCACTTGGGATGAAGCATGCCAAAGAGCCTTCGATCGCCTGAAGTCTCTGCTGTGTCACTTCCCCGTGCTCAAATCTCCTGACTTCAACAAACCGTTCTCCATGGCGGTGGATGCTAGCGACCAAGCTTGTGGATCTGTGCTCCTATAGAGAAGTGACTCTGATGACATTGAGCATCCCGTGGCATACTTCTCCAGGAAGTTCAATTGCCACCAAAAGAACTATTCCACAATTGAGAAGGAGCTGTTGGCTCTGGTTCTATCCTTACAACACTTTGAGGTTTATGTTTGTACAGGGCAAAAGCCAATGATTGTATATACTGACCACAATCCGTTAATGTTTTTGAGTAAGATGAAAAACAAGAATCGGAGATTGTTGAATTGGAGTTTGATTTTACAGGAGTTTGACTTGGAAATTAAGCATGTAAAGGGTACTGACAATGTAATCGCTGATTGCTTATCCCGTGTTTGAGTATGTGTATATATATCACCTGTGTTTATTAGCATATTGTATTATATGTATATATATATATACAAGTGTCAACTTAACCATTTTTGTATTGAAAAGAAAAATTTTGCCTTTATAAGTCAAAATTTTTCCCTTTTGGAATGGAGGTGTAATGTGGTAAAAGCCACTAGATGGCAGTATTGACATTTTTTTGTTAAGCAATCTAAAGCTAGGTTTGGGCATGTCCCGGGCATGCCTCAGAGGGGGCTGGAAAAGAGTATATAAGGAGAAAAATCGAGAGAGTGTGTTAGTAGGAGAAATTGCAAGAAGGATACATTTGACCAGACCTGTCACTCTTTTCAAGACCTGTTAAGCTTTTTGTGGATTTTTGCCTGTGTTGGAGCATTTTCCTGTCCCAGGACATCACAACATAGCAGCCCATCTCCATTACAGGGAATTGTAAATATCTCATTTTTTTTTTATTTTCTTTTCAATCTTGGTCAGTAGTGTAGGGTGTAGATTAGTTCTATGCGTTTGTTTAATTAAATCTGTTGAACTTAAAGGATTTTGTCTGTCATCCCTTGCTGTCCGTGACGCCATAACAAATTGGGGTCATAACAGAATAATCTAGAACACTTTACAAAGTTTTCATGTTGATTAGGAAACTTAGTCCTGGTTCTGTATTGCTTTTCAGAATTTGTTAAAGAGGAAAGACCATGGCAGCCTGTGTCTTTTGTAAAGGGCGTTTGAGTGTGGGCACGAGACAACTGAAATCAAGACTGAGAAAGGTGCTGAAGGGATCAACCTCGCTGGCCAGGAATGGGGATCTGACATCCGAGTCGAGGTAGGCCAGGTCATGCACAAGGAACGTCGGTCAAAGCATATAAGGGCCATTCCACAATCAAGCTTAAACTCTTGTGACACAGCCATGCAAAAATTAAATCATGTGAAAAATGAAGTAAGCAGTGTTTTATGCTCTATGGGATGTGAAGTTTGGTATAAAATCAATGAGAAGATAGTTTACCTTCACACAACCTCACAACACGAGCTAGTCTGTTTCTAATCCTATACTTCGACGGACGCTATCATACTTTTTGATTCCACTGTGCAAGCGGTGAAAGGCTGTGAAGCGACACATGCCTGTCAGCGTATCGTTGACATCTCCCAGTACCTCATGAAATTGTGCAGGATAGCCAAGCCAGCAGGGGGATTACTCCGTAAGGTCAGAATATATTGCTGTGTCTGCATTAAACTTCGTATTTTATCTAGCCATTGGCTGTCATCGCTCAGCTGATCGACCTGACACATGCCTTGGTAAGAGGTACAAGTAATGACACCCAAAGTTAACATATTTCATTAATACATCAGACTACATACCCCCATCAATATCACGGCCGTTATTAATTTCTATGGAACGGAAGTTAGTCATTGACGGAGAGAATCAACAGAGGATATGTGCTTTATTGAATAACATCTGCTTACAGTTTTCAAATTCCAGACGTCAGAAATGCGGAACTTTGGGATGGAATACTCACTGTAGTTTAAAAGTCGCAGATGACAAGGCCAGCTTATTTACTATAGCGACGAACTTTGACCTCTATTGACTTGTCACAAGTTGTGATGAATGCCTTAATAAATGCCGGCAGCGAATCAATTATAAACCAAGTGTAACGGATAACAGTTTGGAGACGGAAATCGAAAGTGGTTTGCATCAATGATAGTTATGGATTGATTAATGACTCTACGATTCAGTGAAGCGTTGGGATTTATAGAATATTAAGAAGGCCTCTGTTGGCATTTTGTGATGGTAGGGTGACAAGAGCTGCGTGATTTTGGGTCTGGAATGGACTTCGAAATTTTGAGGGAGGTGACAGCGCCCATTATGTACATTTCATAGAAGCATTATTTCCAGAGTAAGCTAAGGCCATCCAGCCGGGGAAAAAATGGAACATGTGCACATTACTGGCTTTGTTTTTTCAGAATAATGAAATAGTTTACTTGTACCTACCTGGCGTACAGCGGCTGTGTTTTGAAGTAGTCTTGTCGTGTCACAAAATCTGTAGTGCCAGCACCGCGATCCGAGGCAGTGTTCTTGAGATTTTGGGCCGTAGGAAAATGGAATTATTCTGGTATTGTTTATATTAAATTCTAGTCATTCTGTCAAGATGATGATCAATATTAGCCACTCCAGTGAAAAACTAACATAGTAAAAAATAGAACTTAGGAACAGGCATTAGACATTAACCTTGACTGTGGAAAGACCCATAAATAAAAAGCTTACAGGCCTGGAGAAGAAGTGAAATGCTGAGAGAGCAACAGAATCCTTCTGCTCCCTCCGATCACAGTCTCCTGTGTTAAACTTTGATAGACACTGTTTATTCTGTGATACCAGTACGAAGGTCAATGGAAGAAAGCGAGGTTATGAAACATTTCGTGTCAGATCAATGGACTTTCAAGATACAATTCTGAGAGTATGCAAGGAACGCAACAACGAATTGGCAGATGACATTGCTGGGCAAATACAGTATGCTCAGGATCTACATGCAGTTAATGCCATTTACCATCAACCGTGTAATGTTAACTTTCGAACAGGTCGACAGGTGCCAGCACTGTTCTCTTCAGGTCAGAATAAATCAGCTGGTTTGTCCCAAGGGAGGCCAGAGCAAATGGAAAAGACCGAGGCCTTTCTGAAATGCATGACATTTTTGGTGATGAGCTGGTGACAACTAATGACCTTATTCAGAAAATGGATGAGTATTTGAGGGGAACGTCTAGCGATACCTACAGCTTTCCATACATGAAAAAGAGACTTTTAGGTTACGACGGTGAGAGAATAATTGTTACTGAGTTGAATGGTAAATCAAATGTTGTAACTTTCAGGACTACAGTATACACCATCCTTCATGATTTCAAAATCAGAAAAACTCAGATTCAGACAAACTCAGAATTATTCAAACTGCAGCAAAGCTTATAAAGAATGATATTAAGTGTTTAGATTCTAATACTGGCACATATCCCGCCCTGACGCTGAAGGAACCATTTTCTTGGATGTAAGATATATATTCTTGATGGCGGTGCCCTCCGACAGCGTAGACCATGGACCAAGGGAGAAACCTTCGAATCTGTCCGTCAGCGATACGTTCATTATGTTTGTCATCAGTATGGACAGCCTATAGTACACAACCTTAGAATTACAGGGTTCTAACTAACATTTTCAGAGTTTTGAGGAATTAGCTAGCAAAGTTTGGCCATTCGGTGTGGGAGATCTTCATATTGATACACTTAAGTAAAACACTGAATGTATTAATCAACTGACACTTTACCTCACTGTTAAAAGATTTCATTAATTTAACTGGATTTTTTTTTTTTTTTTTTTTGGATTACTTAGGAATTAATGGCAAATACTACCTTGTAGCCTTAATGAATGGAGAAATAAACATATTTACAAGAATTTAACTGAAATCAACGAGTTTTGTTTTAAAAACTTAATGCAAAGATTTAATGTTCATTGAACAAAGTTTTATTGTTATCCGATTTAAACAAAACTACAGAAGTGCATCACTGCACATTGATAAGAAAATGCAGTCTAAAAAATGCAACAGTATCTGACAGTTCAGCAAGAACTGTTGAAGAAAGATGTATTGCGGGATAACAGGCCTCATTCCTTATTCCTTATTCTCATGGATTTGATGCTCTGAACTTCGAAATTCTCAAGCTGATGGGAAGTTTTGTACTGAATTATTTTATTGTCACTGAGGTAACCTTAGAGAAGGGCACTACCCTGTAATTAAGACATTGGGCATATGATTGGAAATCCAGCCGCTTTCATGTGGATGACAATGTTTTTTTATTCATTTATTTTTTTTATTGAATTATAAAGAACATGACATGAGAATTGACAATCTCATATACAATGACACAAAATACAAAGTCTTATTAGGTTCTCACCTCCAAATGGGAAGAAAAACAATGTTCCAATATGCAACAATAAAATTTAAAAAAATAATAAAATTAAACATATAAGCTTGCAATTAAACCATGTAGACCTCACTCCATATATCTAAAAAAAAAAGCCTAAAATAAATAGTTTTAAAAAATAATAATTTATAAAATATCATAATAAAAGAGAAAATATGGGGACAAGAACATAGGGCAGAGGACTATAGCAAGTTATAATTAGACACAAGTTGATTTAATTTGTTTTCCTGGGCACTATTGATATTCTTAACACATTTCATCAATAAGGTCAGTTCATTTATTAATACAGTCCACACTGGGCGAAATGTAGCAGACTGACACTTATAAATGTAGAATTTGGTAATTATAATAATATTGTTAATTAAATATTCAATTTTTTTATTTTTTAAATTAACACCTAGCCAAAATATCCTTGTATTAGAACTCATCTATGTTTATAGATTTGGATATTTAATGATTGTTTAAGGATTTCCATATAATTAGTATTGATTCACAAGAGTAAAATAAGTGTTCCGTACCGAATTTACATTGCATAAGTAACAATTATTAACATCAAATTTAAATCTTTTCTTAATTAATTCATTAGAAGGGTAAATGTTACTTAAATTTTCGAAATGTACTTCTTTGAATTTTGGAGGGAGTGGGAATTTTAAATATCTCATTCTAATAGATGGTATTTTATTTTTTCCATAATCTTTTAATTTCAATGTTGATAACGTTTGTCCAGGGAAGATATTATTTACCAGGTGTTGTCGTCGGAATTTATTATTACATTTTTTTATCTCACAAGTCAATGTGATTTACATTCATTTTTTGTAATTTTGGTGCCAGAATATTATCAAAATTGTTTTTAATTAATTGAATAATTGGTGTTGGTATGTTTTGCGTTACCTTAACATTATTTACGAGAGAGCAATTCAAATCATACTTCTTGTTAAATTCCTCCAGTTTGAGTATGTTACCTTTTTTGTCCATTAGATGTATAATTGACCAAATTTGTTTTTCCAGCCAAATTTCCATAAACATATATTTTCTTCCTCTCAGTACGGCTCTGTTATTCCACAGTGGCACATTGTGGGGACTGAAGTTGTGCATATATGCAATTTTACATTGATGGAGGCAGAAAGTTTTATAGGCAGTTTGGATATTTCAAAATTGCATTTCAATAACAACTCAATACCTCCTAATTTCTTAAACACAAGTGGGGGCAATGCAAACCATATTTCACTACTGTTTTTAAGGAAGGATTGAATCTGCTTAATTTTTAATACCACGTTCATGATCTCAAAGTCAATTGCTTTCAAATCACAGGTTTTGGTATTAATTTGATTATGCCTTGTTTCATAGTTGTCATTAATTCTTTTGGGTTAATGCATTTTTTTTAAACAACTGAAATGATAACAATTTTATTTCTTTCCAGAAATGTTCATAAAAATTGGCTGTTGATCCGTCAGGGCCCGGTGAACGATCAGATGCTATCTTTTCTAGAATGCAATCAAATTCATCCATCCTCAGTTTTTCATTACAGACCTCTCTATAATTGTCATCAATTGCTGTAATTAAGTTGTGTATTTTTTCAAAGAATAATTTAGAATTTTGTTCAGAGTATGAGGATGAGTAAAGGTTACTACAAAATTTAAAAATTTCTTTCTCTATGCGTTTTGGGTCAGTACATTCTCTTTCATTTATTATGAGATTAATAATTGCACTTTGTTCCCGTCTACGTTTTTCTAAACTGCTGCAGAAATGCATGTATGTTTTTCACCATCTTCTATCCATTTGGCTCTGGACCTTATATATATATATATATATATATATAAAATATATATATGCTCCTTGTGCTCTATTGAGGTAAAGTTTGTCTAACTGAGTTTGTAGGGTATTAATTCTTTCTTTTATCTTCTGCACTCCAGTTCAATTTACTATAAAATAAAAGCAATTCTTTATTTAAGTTTGTTTCATCCACCTTTCTTTTCTCATTCAGTTTTTTTGCTAAAAATTATGGAATATTTCCTAATTATGAATTTTAAGTATTCCAATTTCTGAATTGATGTAACTAATTTTTCATCACTTTTTGTATCCTCAATAACTTTTTTGATTGTGGTACAATATTCTTCGTTTTTAAGAAGGGTTGCATTAAATTTCCAATAATCCTCAGGCTTGTTAATGCGGTTGTTCTGAGATAATTTCAAATTTATAATGTAATGATCACTCAAAGGGGCATTAATATATAACCCCAATTCCAAAATAGTTGGGACAAAGTGTAAATTGTGAATAAAATCAAAATGCAATGACTTTCAGATCACATGAGCCAATATGTTATTTACAATAGAACATAGATAACATTTCAAATGTTGAAACTGAGACATTTTACATTTTTATCCACAATATGAGCTTATTTCAAATTTTCTGGCTGCAACAGGTCTCAAAAAAGTTGGGACACAGGCAAAAAAAGGGCTGAAAAAGCAATTAATATATAAGAGAATCAGCTGAAAGAACATTTATCAAGTAATTAAGTTAACTGGCATCAGGTGTGTAACATGATTGGCTATAAAAGGGATGCCTTAGAGAGGCTGAGTCTCTCAGAAGTAAAGATGGCCAGAGGCTCTCCAACCTGTGAAGACTTCCTTAAAAAAAATTGTGGAAATACTTTAAAAACAAGGTTCCTCAATGTCAAATTGCAAAGGCTTTGAAGGTCTCATCATCGACAGTGCATAACATCATCAAAAGATTCAGAGAAACTGGAAAAATCTCTGTGCGTAAGGGACAATGCCGAAGAGCTTTACTGGATGCCCGTGATCTTCGGGCCCTCAGACGCCACTGCATCACTCACCGGCATGAGTCTGTCATTGACATTACTAAATGGGCCCAGGAATACTTCAAGAAACCACTGTCTGTAAACACAGTCCGCCGTGCCATCCATAGATGCCACCTAAAACTCTATCATGCAAAAAGGAAGCCATAGTTGAGCATGATCCAGAAGTGGCGCCGTGTTCTGTGGGCCAAGGCTCACTTAAAATGGACTGTAGCAGAGTGGCAAAGTGTCCTGAGGTCAGACGAGTCCAAATTTGACATTCTTGTTGGAAATCATGGGCGTCGTGTCCTCCGGGCTAAAGAGGAGAAAGACCACGCCTCCTGTTATCAGCGTTCAGTTCAAAAGCCAGCATCTCTGATGGTATAGGTATCAAGATGGCCATCTGTCCATCCACTCATCAGGGGTGAAATCAAAATCTCCTCCAACCAGTATATGATCAGTACGAAATTTAGAGTTTAGTTCCTTAATAACTGTTGTCGCTTGGTGTAACAGTTGTTTGCTCTTATGTTCCTTGTTATATCCATAAACATTAACCAAGATACTGACGGCACTGTCAATTTCCAGAACACACGCTACCCAAATTTGTCCATCACAGTCCATTTTATCATGCATGAGCTTACCAGGACACCTGTTGAAACAAATGACGACACCTGCAGAGCGATTTGTGCCATGACTGAGGATCTCCTCACTGTTGAGTCCAAAACTTAACACCTGACAACTCCGAGCGTGTTTCTTGAAGGAATATGCAGTTGGCTTTCTGTCCTTTACAAAATAAGAATAAGACAGCTTTGCGTTTAACAGAGTCTTTGAGTCCCCTGGTACTTAACGAAGCAAAAGAAATAACCGTTTTTAATTGAAAAACTGAACACATGAAGAAAAACCTTTTTTCCCCAAGAAAGGCTTGAGGAGGTGGAGTAGAAAAAAAAACGTGAGATGAGTCCCTTAATCAAAAACTTTTTCGTTGTATGTGTGCAGGACTAGGAAAAGGGGTCACATGGGATTTCTTTCCATTCTGAGATTAACAGGGTATTTCAGTGATATCCCAGTGATAGTGATATCCCAGCACTACTGTACTGTCAATTTACAACACTTTGTTGTGCACAAATTCACCCAATTTTTTTCTCAAAATGAAAAACTTGGATCACCATTTGCTTTTGTTGGAAAATCTCAATTTTCATAAAATGACCCAAGTCCCCTTTTCCTAGTCCTGCACACATATTTATATTCAGCTAGGATTTAGTTCAGCCGTTCCCCTCACTTCCTCTGCAATGCGTTTGCCATTGATGAAGCCGAATGGACCTCTAAAGCCCGCAGCCTTGCCTTCTTTTCTCGGCCACATCGCCTGGATCGCCAGTCCTCACGTGTCAGGTCTTCTGCGAAGCGAATTCCTTCAATCCCGCACACCTCCGAATTCTTCGTTCGCTTTCAGATATGATCCCTCATCGTACGGCTCGAAAAGTGGATTATTATTTGCCTGTGTCTATTTTCTGTCTTTCGTCCAATTCTGTGAACTATGTCCACAGCATCCTCCATCCATCCATCCTCCATCTTTTCAGCCAGTGCAGGAGCGATTTTGCACAGGAGCCAAACCACATCCTCTCTGGAATTTTCCTTAGCGTGGTCTCTTTTTCCTTTAATGCGGAGACATCATTTTCTTTTGTATCTTTCTTGGTTCAAAAGTCTTTCTTTCATGTTTTTATTTTCTTTTTGGAGTGATTCCATCTGCTTTTCCCGAGTTTTTAACTTTTAATTTGCACTCCTTTTGTTCCTCTGAGTTCAGCTGCACTGTTTTGGCTACTGAAGCTAGCATGGTGCTATGCTGCTGTATCTGACCGCTAATTTCTTCCAAATGGACATCTTCGCGTCTTCCCAAAACGCCTATTGCATTCAGTATGGTCTCCAGCGACGTACCCGAGGCTGCGGCAGACGCACCTTTGGGTTTCTTTTCCAAGAGGGATTTTTTCTGGGGTATTTATTGGCATTGTAGCTCCTCTGTCCCGTTTGTGTGAGCGAGCGTCGGCTACCTCCATCGGAGTAGCATAGCTGTGCTCTTTACTTGCCTCTGTTTGTTAAACGGAAGGCTTTTCGCGGCTGGCATTTTTTTTAAATTGTTCTTTAACATTTTCTTTGCTGGGAACAGAGAAAAAGAGTCTCAAAAGCGGAGTTTTAATCCATGTACAGGTGTTTCATCTGGACCCTTGGTGGAGCTCTCAGGGACGCGTTCGTTCAGCACGCCATCCAACCGGAACTCAAGAATTTGGATGACAAAGTATGGGTGCTCTCTGTTGGATTTGAGAATGATCATTGATGAGGAATAGAACTCCGATACAGACATTTCTCCTGAACACTATGGAAGTCGTCCATTTCCTGTATGGTAGAATGACCCGGAGTACAGTGCTTCGTGGCTGTAAATTCAATTGTTGGATGTCTGCAGAAACTCTGCCACAGCAAGTGCCATGACGCTGTTTCGGTTTTGCGAAACACATCTTTCTGATTAACAACAATTCTTCCAAGAATTTTGATGATGGCACTAGCAATTTCATTACATTCATGACAGGTTTCAGTTTCAAAGCCATGTTGCCTGAAGTGTATTGAACCAAACCCTTATAAAACTGGATGTCTGATTGGTTAAATTGAAACTGATTTCTCATCAAAGCATTGGTTGACAGTGTCAAATAGAACCGTGTTATGTTCAATCAAAGTACACTTAGGGAACTGGAACTTCGTAATTCTGTTTTGAAGCCAATTTAATAACTGAATTGATTACCCATACTTAATCAACAGATAGAACTATGTCATACCAACTTAATTAACTCACATTTGACCAAAATGTCAGTTAGAACCCTATAATTCTGAGGTCGTGAGTCGTCTTTGACTGGTATCAAGCTGGCCTATCCATAAAGGATGCGACGCATCAGGCGCAGCAAGAGTGCAGGACCGAACATCATATCAACTGCTCAAACTGTTGTGTCATGAAAGAAAACTGCCTTCCTTGTCAACAGGGACAATAAACATCGGTTTCTGTCACTTCTGAGCTTTTATCTTGAGCAAGTAGTTTGTAAGACCAAACATGCAAAGGGAGATGCTGATGTTTTCATTGTTCAAACTATTTTGGAATCAGCAAAGTACTGGTCCTCCGTGTTTGTAGGAGATGACACAGATTTGTCAGTTCTGCTACTGCATCACGTTGATACAAATAGTTGTCAGGTTTTCTTCATGCCGGAACCAAAAGCTACTTCAACAAAGCTAACTCGAATATAGGATGTGCAAGACTAAACTAGGATCACTGCTTTGCTCAGAGATGCTAATTGTTCATGCAGTTTTGGGCTGTGACTCAACATCCAGGTTTTACACGGTCAGCAAATTGGAAGGGCTAACGAAATTGACAACCAATTAAGACTTTCAGTCTCTTGCCTGAGTATTTCTCTAGGACAGTGCAACCAAGGACAGTGTGATCAAAGCTGGAGAGAAATCTTTGTTAGTTCTATATGGAGGAGATCTCGAAAAGGGGTTGGATTCACTTGGGTACACACACTTCCAGGAAAAAGTGGCACGGAGTTCTAAATTTGTTGAGGCACAGTCATTGCCACCAACATCAACATCTGCAAGGTATCACAGCCTTAGAGTTTATCATCAGGTGTAGGAATGGAGAGGAAAGAGTGGACATTTGAAGCCAAAAGAATGGAAACGGAAGAATGTGGATGGAAAGCTGCAGCCTAAAAAAACTGACAAACCGCCTGCACCAGAAAAGCTCGTCAGACTATTTCGATGTAATTGTAAGACAGACTGTGACACTAGAAGGTGCGCGTGTATGAGTCATGGACTAGAATGCACCCTTGCTTGTGGACAGTGCAAAGGACTCAGCTGCAGCAATGCTTCAAAGATTCAGGTGGACGAGGACGATGGAGATTCTGTGATGGAGTGAAACCAAGATAAGCATTAGCAAAATTTGCGTTTTCTAGCAGCAGACATGGGAGCTCATTGCAGACTTTGTGTTTCACAGTTGGTTATATGGGTCCAAAAATTTTTTTTGCCATTTTCCTTGACCCTGAAAACATAGGTGTTGACACCATTTTTAATCCAATGGGTGGTTTTGGGACTGAGATATAAAGAAATATATGTTATATTGTAATGGCAGAGGTTCATTAGCATATTTGGTATTACATAATGGGTTGTGATTGTTATAAATATTTTAATTATATTCCTTAACCCTTAAAACATGGGTCTGGACACCACTTTTATTTTGTTTTGATGATCAGGGACAGAGATATATCAAAAATAAGTTTTTTTTTCGACAATGGCGGATGACGTATTATGCTAAAGTGCTAAACTTTTGATATGTTATTAATATGGTATCAATGAAACAGAAACAAGTGGAATTAATTCATTTGCTATTTGTTTTGGGTCAAGCTACATTTTGACTGGATTGTAATAGCAGAAGTTTGCTTGACAGAGAGCTCACAATATGCGATTTGAGAGAAGCGCAGCTGAACTGGGTAGTTAAATCTGATTTGATTAAAATAGACAAGTTGATATACATGGAAATGTCCCTGCTGAAAACATCAGCACCGACCAGCATGATTTACATGCTAGGCAGTGCTGGTTTATGCTGGTCATGCTGGTTTGTGCTGGCCAGTAAAATACTCACATAGACGGGTCCAGAACACAACTATGCTGGTCACCCGCAAAACCAACATTGACCGGCTATACCGGTTTTAAAAAATAAACGAGCAGCAACCGGCATTGAGCAGCATGGAATCTTATGCTGATCGGTGCTGCGTTTTTCAGCAGGGATAACACAGACGTAAGCTAGCTTATGTATATCACACGTTAGCGTTAATAAATAGCTGTAATATCCGTTGTTGCACTGGTCCAAAAGTGGTCCTCCAATTGCTAAATCGCTTGAAAAATGAACATCTCCTAGAGCTCTAGCGACTTCATTATAGTTAATTTTTGGGTGGTGATTTTTACACCTGGTACCAGTTGGTGCAATGTAATGCCTCTATGGTTGCTCCCAACTTGGCTTAAGACCAGGTGGTACAACCGACCTCAGCAGATTAATACCTACAACTGAATACTCTACTGGTTATGTTCCAGTATGTTAAGTGTTTATAAAACCTCGGGGGTTCTTTGCTCCTACACTGTTATGAATGGACTGAATTTAACAGTTAAATTAACACAGTGTTTCCTTGTTATTTTACCTGTAGTTGTGGTTTACAATTAACACACACAGAACCTCGAAAATGGCCTGTGTCACTGCAGTGGTCCAGGCTTTGCAAGCAGCCGAGGTTGATGCGACACAGTCGCACCCACACTGGCCCTCAGGCTATTTATGCAGTTTTGACCCCTCTCAAGTTGCACAAGTGATACACAGGAGTGCGAGGATTTGAGTCGCCATTTGTGCTGCTGTAATCTTATTGCAAAATTACAGTTAAAATAACTGGCAAAAAAAGGTGCCAGTTTATCACAGTATACGAAATATTCAGAATCTTTTTGTTAAATTTTCTAAGTATTCATGCAGCACAAAATGTTGCTATTTTTGTTTCCCTTTATTGTGGACAGTTAAATAGCTAACAAGAATAAATAGTCCACTGTCCAAATGGCAGTTGTTTGCTCTTTCACATTGATCTCAATTACAAGAGTAGCATTTCCACTTTAATCTTTCAAAATGTCTATACAGTACTACTTGAAGCACTTCAACCCCCCTGCCTACTTTTATATACAAAACCACTTTCACTAGTATTTTTCTTTGGCATTTTCATACCTTTTAAAGCACGGAGATTTTTTTCTCATTTTTTGTTTGGTTTTGTTCTATCACAATTAAACGATAAAATATTCTACAGTCAAAAATCATTTTAATTTTCAGAAGCTTTAAAGTCATTTTCAGAAGCTTTAATCTCACATTTTCAACTACGTGAACCTCACATTACCGGCAGCCTCCAGCTTGCCCACGCAGTTTCCCCTGGAGCTGCACTTTTCTAGTTGACGATTTCAACCACTTTACATTCCTCATATCCCTTGGCTAAAACTGACAACAGCACTTTGAATCCTCGAATTTCCATAGAAAGCTCCGCAATATAAAAAGCATAATGCCAGAGTGACTAAAATATATAAATAAAATGCAAAACGATGATGGGTTGGCGAGGATGGAATCAGATTATGGGTGCATCTCACAGCATAGGCTGCATCCTTCGAAGGCTGCATTTTTAGGGCTCATCCCTTAGTTCCATCCGCCAAACTGACTTAACTTAATTTCATCTCCATTAAACAGCTTTGGTTTAAGCGAGTCGTAACTGGTTTCCCTAACCTTAACCTTAACTCTAACACCTAACCCTAAACCTAACAAAGTTTAACCTTGTCCCTTACCCTAAATGTCAGTTTGGCAGATGGAAGTAAGAGACGACCCCTAAAAATGCAGCCCTTGAAGGATGCAGCCCACACTTTGAGATGCACCCTATGACTTGCAGTCAAGTAAATTCACTTTCTCAGGATGTAAATTCTGAGCACGCGCAGTAATTGTGACAGAGCTCCTTTAATTTCATGTCATATCATTTAACTGACAAACTTTTGGTCACTAGGTGGCAGTTGTTCTAATATTGATTGAGGTGTCGACGGGTAGTGGCAGGACTCCATGGAATGAGCAAGAGCAGGCAGAAGCGTGGGGCAGAAGAACCTGCTTCTAGAGAGCAGCATCACTGCGGTCCATAGCTGTTCCACATTGTGAAACTTTCTTTTGTTAGGGACCTCGTTAGCAAATAATAAATTGATAGATAGATCCTGAAAGCCTAACTCTCTCGCCAATCTCAGTTATCGGGGTATCACATCTGTTCTGACAGCTGTGCGATGTTTGAAAAACTGCGGTCAATCGGATTTCCGCGCTGGAACTTTTTTCACACTTATTTTCTTTTGTATCTCCGGCCTATACAGCAATCCATTGACTCTAAATGTATTTTAAAACTAAAAATTCAATTGTTATTTCGATATACCCTGACTGGGAGATGGGTCATTCCATACTAAACTGTACAAATGTGTTACAATGATGATAAAAATTCAAATACACCTTTTCCAAAGTTTTTCATTGCAGTGGTGAAACCCCATCCATAGGCATCACAAAGAAGCAAGCAAGAAGATAAACTGAGTAATCACTTCATTTCAGTGACCCCATAATGTACTAAGGTGGCAGGCATTGTGGGTGTAACGAGGACACAAAACAGATATTGAATTCCTGAAAATCAGATACATTTCAAAGTCAATTCTTTTGTATGATAATTGGCCTCAGTCTATCAGTAACCTTTATGGACAATTACAGCCAGTCA
The DNA here is from genome assembly GCA_029692085.1 of Gymnothorax javanicus. Taxonomy (NCBI): domain Eukaryota; kingdom Metazoa; phylum Chordata; class Actinopteri; order Anguilliformes; family Muraenidae; genus Gymnothorax; species Gymnothorax javanicus. The sequence continues at coordinate 3,079,615 of CM056198.1, forward strand.
ATGTTTTTCATGTCTATTGTCCTCAATGTTTGTATTCCGTTCACCTGGCTTCAGTGCAAAGCATTGTTAAAATGTTGTGACTGGTTACCTGTTGCTCTAAATCACCAAAGGAATATTTTATTTTATATACAAGAAGGCATTTCAGAGAATAGGAATGAAATAATAAATCAGGTGGCAAAGTAGGGTCATTTTCTCACAGACTTCAGTAGCATTGAACTTTTCTGCAACCACCGACGTCGCCATCTGCTGGCCATTAAATATAATGCAAATTTGAAATTTCCGCATCGGCATCACTTTTTAGATCCGCGTGCTGCGTCCACTTTTTATACAGTCTATGCACAGGACACGATCTACGCATATTTCTTGATGAAGTTATGGTCGTAACATAGTAGGACACGGAAAATTTTTCTTTTTTCAATCATTATTTTTTAAAGTATGGTATATATGATTGTCAGACGCCTTGTGAAATTTTGATGCAAGAAGTGAGTACCTTAGTTTGCCGCGGTCATCTTTACGCCATTTGCATGCATTATGCAAATTAACCCACAGGTCTGGACGTAACACGTGAGGACGCGACTGATTACGCCAGCGACGGTCATTTCAAATTGCATTTCTGATCAGACGAGTCCCGGTAATTTAGTGCAGACAATTGAAACCGCTATTATGGGTATTTCTCTGCCATATTTAATTTTACTTTGTTTCGAAGTATCAACAGACATGAAATGCGCATTTCATGAAGTTGGCTGCCAAATTTTGTAACAAAATATGGCTTTCACAATGCCTTGGCTGACATCAGGACACCACTTTTTCTGCTGTGTTGTTGGACCGATGACTGTTTTTTTCTTTCTTTTTTTCTTTCTTTTTCTGTTTTTTTCTTTTTATATCTTCAATCCGGGAGTGAATAAATATGAACAATGCAAATCATTTAATTCTCTTGGAAAAAAAATGTATTGACCATTCTTACACAACACAGTGAATTGTACAGTTTAGTATGGAGTGACCCAGATGCCACTCACCAGCAGCAGCTGCTAAGTGCAATTCAATGCCTACAAGATAGCAAACATGATTCTCTGATATTTCAACGGATAGGCTATACATTTATCGGCTACTTCATTAGGTGCACCTTACTAGTTCCGGGTTGGACCGCTTTTTGCCTTCAAAATTGCCTTAATTCTTCGTGGCATAAATTAAATAAGGTGCTGGAAAAATTCCTCAAAGTTCTTGATCCATATTGACATGATAGCATCACGCAGCTGCTGTGGATTTGTCGGCTGCACATCCTTGATGCGAATCTCCCGTTCCACCGCATCCTAAAGCTGCTCTATTGGATTGAGATCTGGTGACTGTGGAGGCCATTTGAGTACAGTGAACTCATTGTCATGTACAAGAAACCAGTTTGAGATGATTTGACCTTTGTGACATGCCGCATTATTCTGCTGGAAGTAGCCATCAAAAGCAACACATTCTCATCGGGACTTGTCATATATTGACGCTACCTGACCAAGCGTCGATATATGAGGCAGAAGGAAGCTTTTGGCGTCATTATTTGAGGGTTAGAGTCCGGGTTAAGGGTTAGGGGGTAGGGGTTAGGGGTTAGGGGGTAGGGTTCATTTTAAACTGACATCAATAAAGGACATTAAAAGCGACCTTTTGCCTCGTATATCAACGCTTGGTCAGGTAGCATCAATATATGACGCGTCGGGATGAGACTGGGCTCTCAAAAGATGGGCACACTAATGTCATAAAGGCATGGACATGGCAGCAACAATATTTAGGAGAGTTGTGGAAATTAAACAATGCTCAAGTGCTACTAAGGGGCCCAAAGTGTGCCAAATACCCCCCACACTATCACACGACCACCAGCCTGAACCGTTGATACAAGGTAGGATGGATCCTTGCTTTCGTGTTGTTTATGCCAAATTCTGATCCTACCATCTGAATGTCGCAGCAGAAATCTGAGACTCATCAGACCAGGCAACGTTTTTCCAGTCTTGTATTGTTTAATTTTGGTGAGGCCGTGCCAATTGTAGCCTCAGTTTCCTGTTTTTAGTTGACAGGAGTGGCACCCGGTGCGGTCTTCGGCTGCTGTGTTCCATCTGCCTCAAGGTTTAATGTATGGCGCGATCAGAGATGATCTACTGCGTACCTCGGTTGTAACAAGTGGTTTGTCAAGTCAAGTCACTTTTATTTATATAGCACATTTTAAAACAACAGAAGCTGATCCAAAGTGCTTTACAGCAAGGCAGATACAGAAGAAATACCACTGGCAAAGATAAAACAAGCAAAAATAAAACAGAATGATGGTGGCTAAAAACATAAAACAAGATGAAGAAGTAAAAGTAAAAAAGCAGAAACAGAAAAAATAAAACAAATAAAATTGAATAATAAGACAGGGCAGAATTCTAAAGAAATAAATAAAAAAAACAGCAGACATTCATTAGTAAAAGTGAACCTGACTTTAAAAGCATGGGGCAGCCTCAGAGCGAGCTAAAAGCAAGATTACAAAGGTGGTTTTTTAGTTCTGATTTAAAACGATCAATTGAAGAGCAGGTTCTGATGTGTAATTGGAGATTATTCCAGAGACTGGGGTCAACAACCGAAAATGCACGACCAACTCTTGTTGTGAGACGTAAACGAGGGACTGACAATAGTTGCTTGAGTGGATGAGTAAGGAGTTAACAGGTCGGTAATGTATTGTGGAGCTAAGCTATTATGGGCTTTGAAAAACAAGTAGTGAAATCTTAAACTCTGTATTTCACCCGTAGCCAGTGCAATTTGGCCAGAACTGGAGTAATAGCCGATGTCCTCTTTTCTTTGTGCATGTTAAAAATCTGGCAGCTGCATTCTGAACCAGTTGTAATCTCGACAGGCTGGAGTTTGCCAAACCCATGTACAGAGAGATAACTGCTGCTCACTGGATATTTTCTCTTCTTCGAATCATTCTCTGTAAACCCTAGAGATGGTTGTGCGTAAAAATTCCAGTAGATCAGGAGTTGCTGGAAATACTCAGACCAGCCCGTCTGGCACCAACCACCATGCCACATTCAGAGTCACTTAAATCAGCTTTCTTCCCCATTCTGATGCTCGGTTTGAACTTAAGCAGTTCGTCTTGAGCATATCCACATGCCTAAATGTATTGAGTTGCTGCCATGTGATTGGCTGCTGAAACACTGGCGTTAAACAGGTTGAACAGGTGCACTCATTCAAGTGGCCGGTGACTGTGTACTGAGTATTACTTCGTATTGCTTCACAACACTCTAAACTTTGTCCTGTAGCAAATCTGACATGCAGAATTCAATTAAAGTAAAAAACTCAAAATCCATGTTTTGGTTGGATAGTACCCTTTTTGCGTGACAGGTCACATATACATTGCTCATTCATTGCCAAAGAAAAGGCTATACGTTGTTCAACTATTCCAACGAGTTAATTAATTCTCCATTCAATAAAAAGCAGAACTCCTTTTAAAATCAAAAGCACATTTTAAATTGAAGAAAGGTTTATAGCTACAGAATCATCACACCAATAAATATTTTGACCAATGTCATTAACTGGCATATAAATTATTAAATCAATTTATTTTAGGTAACATTAGCTTAGGTAGGCAAGATGACCACAACAACGAGTAGCACTGTAAATTGGGGTGACATTATTAATCAATAGAAGTACTGGATAAATCATTATTGGATAAATTATTTTGGATAAATCATTTATTTTTATTTTCACTTTCTTATTAATTTTGATCTTTGAGTTCTTATTTTTTCAGTTGTAGATTTTATTTCTTCAGGTTCAGCTCTTATTTTTTTCCGTTTCAGAACGACTTTGGTTTTCATATATTTTTTATTTTTCACTTCCAGATTTTTTCAGTTTTGGAGTTTTGTCTCTGATCTGGCGCGGGGGGGGGGTGTATCATGACTGACAGCATAACTAAGTAGGTTGAGGACCTTCCCCAGTGATGTTGCCTTCAGGACATGTTGCTACGTCAGCCATCCACAATCAAACGACTTGTGGCGCCATTAAAAAAGTAATAATAGAATAAAATAAAAATGAAAAAGACTTGCAGCGCCATTTTAGACAGCCTATAGCGACTTCCAGTGATTTTTAGTAACACCGATCCCATTTGCTGTGGTACGGAGACCCCTGGGGTCAGGTGAGGGGAAAAAAAGTAAATCCGTATCCATGAATTGACAAACCATTTCAAAAAGTGAAAAAGTGAGGACAGCTCACTCATACCCCCGACACTTGTGCACTAAAGAGATTATGGCATATTTTCAAAAATTGGCACTGCGCATCACCATGGAGTGTAAAATGTATAACTGCAATTTGAAAACAATCTGATAAGTGGTTTTTGAGAAATCGGTCAGACAAACTGGTGCGAACAGACGGACAGAATTCTTTGGTATATACTATACACCCCCGCCCCTCATGGGTCAGGGTGTTGAGATGGTGCTCTCAGTTATAAAATGTTCATTTATTTTGTATTTATGATGGGAAAACTTAATGTTATTTATATTGATTGATTGATTGTTTGAGTTGATGGACACTGATTGACTGACACTGACAAGCCACCTATTGCGGGCGTGTTTAATAAAAGCCTCGCACCTGCAGCTGAATTCAGTTGTTGTTGTGTGGGTGTGAGCTGAGCAGCAGCAGAGTGTCTCCTGAGTTTTGTTTTATTTCAAGTTTCCTCCATGTAAGTTCGGTACTTTCTGTTTAAGTGCCTGGATTCACAATGCAGTGCCGCTGTACAGCCTTAGGGGAGGATGGGGAGAGTTGGGCCACCCTTAATTTCATGGAACTTGGAAACTGTATTGGGCAGGTGGTGCCATCTAATGGAAGTACTAGGCATTATCTTTTTATTGACCTAAGGGACTGCAGAAGTTTTGGCTGTCTGTCCATGTTTTTGCAGAGAAGTGCTTTTTTGACTCAAAAGAGTAAAAACTGGAATTCATGGTTAGCATTTTTACATCTCTTCAATACTATACAGTATACTGTCCTTAGTTATTCTACAAGATAGCTGTGACATTCCTCCTCCATCAAAGTATTGGCCAAATCTGTGTGATATGTTTCTTTGCTAAAATTGTCACTTAAATAAATATGGTGGACATTGGGAGAGTTGGGCCGTATAAAGTTATGCCTGGAACATATATTTTGCTGATAAAGGTTACCTTTTCTTGGAGGGGGTATATCAGAATTTATTTTGATAGGCCCACATAACCTTTGGTTACAAAAGTTTGTTATCAAGTTGTTCATAATTTGCATTGACATGAGAATGTGACCATTGAAAAATGTCGAATATGTTTCTTAGCAATGCTGATATTATCTGGTGAAGTTCAATTTTTAAACAGTTACTTTATATAATATCTGGAATTTAATTGTTCACATTTTCTGCAAAATTCTTAAACAGTTAACACAAAATGTGTTGCAAAAAGTTTCTGTTCAGTCTTGACTTTTGCTAGTGGATTTCTACTAGAATATTGATAAATTTCATGTTCATTGTTATTTCATGAATTTGGAGTTAAACTGTTCATATTTTCCTTGCCTGGATTGTTGTGTGTCTACCTTTACTCTCCTGTATGTGGCCCAACTCTCCTCAGCAGTGGCCCAAGTCTCCCCTGGCCCTGACCCAACTCCTCCTCACTAGGAAGGAGAGTTGGCCAGAAAAAATTCCTTCAAAACTTGTCTCCCCCTCCTACACATATGCTTGCATTCAGAAACAGCTGATACAGGAAGTGTGTATTGGATGTGTATATCATAAGTGCAAATAATGGTTATATGCCATGAATAGAATTAGTTTGCTATGCTAAAATATAAAAAGTGGCCCAACTCTTCCAAACTTCCCCTATTCTGCCAACAGGTTATGAGTCCAGAGTAACTCAGAGACAGTTTTTAGCGTGTTCCCACCACGTGTTACCGGTGATGATTAGGCACGCTGTTCGCACCATGAGTAGACGAGTCACAGATACGAGCCGCTGGTCTCAGCTCCTGTTTCACGGTGATGAAAAGAATTACGAGCCATGGGAGACAAAATTTTTGGGTCATCTTTGTTTGCAAGGGTTAAAGGACAATATTTTAACAGAGCCCGACCTTGAGGAAGCAGAGGAGCTATTAGAAGATAATGTAAAGAATGCGGAGGCATATGCAGAGCTAATTCAGTTCTTGGATGATAAAAGTTTGTCGCTGGTAATGCTTCAGATGCGGCCTGAAGGGACACCTGGTCAGAGCCTGCCAGCGCAAATGGCGGTGCAGTCATTTCAAGAGCACCACACACCGGGACTCGACCTGCAGGCGGAAACAGCGCAGCGACCGAGACGAGGCACACAAGGTCTCCGGGGAGACAGGCAACCAGGACAAGGAGTACACCTTCCGGGTGAGCGAAGGTGCAGCAGGTGTTGACGTGAGGGGCCTGATGGTCGACTGCGGGGCAACCTCACATATCATTACGAATCTCGCCAAGTTCAAGCAGTTTGATGAAGAGTTCCAGGCCGGGATGCACTGCGTGGAGCTGGCTGACGGCACGAAGTGCAAGGGAGTGGCAGAGCGCCGAGGCGATGCGCAGGTCTGCCTGATCGGCAGCAGAGGGAGACATCTCAACACCACGCTGAGGCAGGCCCTCTACGTCCCATCCTATCCACAAGACACTTTCTCTGTGAAAGCAGCCACTGCCAAAGGAGCCACCGTGATCTTCAAGGAAGGGAAGGACGTTTTCATCCACAGAGACGGTACGAAATTCCACATTCACGAACATGACAGACTATATCATTTGCACACAGTGAATAAAAATGATGATGATGATGAATGTGTTGACCAATGCAAGAGATGTTATGATATGCAGACATGGCCCGAGATACTGGGGCACTGTAACTATGATGATATTCAGGGGTTACAAGATGCTGTTGATGGTATGAAAATTAAAGGTCCAACAAACAAACCCCCAGATTGTGAAGTGTGCACTCAGGGGAAGTTTTTTCAAACCAGAAATAAAGACCCTGATGGGAGAGCTAAAACACCTCTGGAGCTATAGTACATACTGATGTGGCAGGACCGATCCACACAGAGTCCAGAGATGGTCACAGATATGCACTTTCATTCACTGATGACTTTTCCAGTGCAGTGTTTGTGTATTTCTTAAAGAACTAAAGTGATACTGTATGAGCTACAGAGAAGTTTCTAGCTGACACAGCCCCATATGGCAGGGTTAAGTCTTTCAGATCTGACAGTGGTACTGAATACACTGGAAAAGGTTACCAGGCTTTACTCATTAAAAATGGGATTAGACATGAAACATCAGCACCTTACTCTCCTCACCAGAATGGCACTGCTGAGCGCAATTGGCGCACACTTTTAGACATGGCCAGATGCATGCTGATCGAAAATGGTTTGTCAAAACACCTGTGGACTTATGCAGTCCAGACTGCCGCTGTGGTGAGGAACGGGTGTTTTAATAAATGCGCAGAGCTGACACCGATCCAAATGCTGACTGGCAGACGACCCAACTTGTCTAGAAGGCAAAGGTTTGGATCAGAGTATTTTGACCATAACAAGACAAGCGAGAACTTGATCCAAAGTGTGAAAAGGGTGTGTTTATGGGGTATGACTAAAACAGTCCTGCATACATAGTCTACTTTCCTGACACGAAGAAAGTGCAGAAGCACAGGTTGGTAAAGTTTGTGGCTAAAAGGGGTGTAGAGCAGCAGACGCAGATTAATTTAACACCTGAAGATGACTTTGTACAGTACAGGTCCAGAAGTCCAAACCACCATGGTCCAGTAAATAGGCCTGAAGTGAGCCACCAGCGACCACAGACAGCTGAGGTGAAGTGTGAGCCTGAGCCCAAACGTTACCCTTCCGGAGAGAGGAGGACGCCAGACAGATACACAGATTGCCGAGTGTCTCAATATGTATCTGATGAAGAGACGGACGATCAGGTCCAGAGTAACATAGATTACTGCTGTCGAGTCATGTGCAACATACCCATTTCATTCACAGAAGCTGTAACCTCAGATAAATAAAAGACTGGGATAATGCAATGGATGAGGAAATGCATGCACTTCGAGAGAACAACGCATTTCGTCCCATGAATAACAAAAGGTCGCAAGTGACATTCCCGATGAAACCTGTTTTCCTGCACCCGTGGTGCAGAAAAACAGGTTTCATCAGGAATATCACTTACGACCTTTTGTTATTCATGGGACGATTTACTCTAACCAACTTGCCTGAGGGTAAGAAAGTAGTGGGGGGTAGATGGATGTATGCTATTAGGAACAATTTTGATGGATCTGAGATATGCAAGGCCCAATATGTTGCTAAAGGATACGGTCAAAAGATGGGTGTAGATTATGAGGAGAAATTTTCTCCTACAGCTAACTTGACTAGTATCCAAGTGTTGATGCAGAAAGCGGCATACAAAAATTTGATTTTGCACCAAATGGATGTGAAAACGGCCTACTTAAATGCACCAATAGACTGTGAAATTTACATAGAACCGCCAGAGGGCCACTAGGTGAAATCTCATACAAATGAGAAGTTGGTGTGTAAACTAGAGAGGTCGTTATATGGGCTAAAACAATCGGGCAGGAATTGGAACAAGTTGTCACATGAGTATTTGACCCAAAACAAGTTTGTACAAAACCAGGCTGACCACTGTGTTTACACAAGGGAAACAGAACATGAGAATGTGATCTTGGTAATTTGGGTTGCTGATTTAATCATTGCAGCAAGTGATGGAAATGCTTTGAAGGTTGTGAAAGACATGCTCACAGCAAGGTTCAAAATGAAGGACTTGGGCAAATTTAGACATTTTCTTGGCATTGATTTTAACCAGAGTGACAACTGTGTAACAATGTCACAAACAAAGTATGCTGGAAAAAATCCTGTAAAGGTTCAACATGCAGGATTGTAAGCCTAGATCAACACCGTGTGAACAAAAACTGAACTACACGGATGATGCTGTACTGATGAGTGATGTCACAAGATACGGAGAGGCAGTGGGTAGCCTCATCTATTTGACTGTCTGAACCAGACCTGATTTGAGCTTTGTTGTAGGCAAACTATCACAGTATTTTAATGAACCGACTGAACGGCAATGGAGGACAGTTAACCCAACAGCACTTAGTCTCATTATACAAAATTACCTCTGTTCCCTGGAGAACAGTTAACCCAACAGCACTTAGTCTCATTATACATAATTACCTCTGTTCCCTGGAGAACAGTTAACCCAACAGCACCTAGTCTCATTATACATAATTACCTCTGTTCCCTGGAGAACAGTTAACCCAACAGCACTTAGTCTCATTATACATACTTACCTCTGTTCCCTGGAGAACAGTTAACCCAACAGCACTTAGTCTCATTATACATACTTACCTCTGTTCCCTGGAAAATCCAGGTAATTTCCGTATTTTTGACGTTGGATTTTGGAGTCCACTTTTGGCCGATATAAACTGAAAACCAAGTATTACACGTTATATTTATTTTAAAGCTTATTACCTCTAGTTTCTCATTCAAAATTCTCATTTTTTCATTCACAATCTCGCTCCTCTCTACGGAGCCCGGGAAGTGCAAAGACAAAACAAAAAAATTAATTTGTGGCCACAAGATATAACTCGTTCCCACGAATTAGTTATTTCGTTCCCATGAATTAGTTATGTCATTGCCACAAGATATAACTAGTTCCCACGAATTAGTTATTTCGTTCCCACGAATTAGTTATGTCGTTGCTACAAGATATAACTTGTTTTAGAGCTGCCGGATAGCTCACTCGGTAAAGCATCGTGTTGCGAAGCAGAAGTGACTTAACCTGACACCGCCAGCCTTCGTACTTCTGCTTAATTTCATTTCGCTTCAGTACTCAGTCTGGTCACTCGGAGCTCTGCCCCGTTTACGTCGGCAGAAAGTACACCGGACCAACCAGCGAACAGAAGGCGTGGCTGAGAGCCATGATGTAGCAGCTGCGCCAAGTTTGAAATTGTAGTCTCCGAAATCAACAATGGCCACGGACATAGATACATGGGAGGCCATTCGATCTGTCGTGGAGAAAATCCCGGGTATCAGCGATTTATAGCCACAACAAGATGAATGTTTGGTTAGTTTTTTGAATGGAAATGATGTTGTAGCGCTACTCCCTACAGATTGTCATATCTACTTAATAGCCATCATGAAACATATGAAATAGGCACCCTGTTCATCTCTGTGAGAGACAGCCGAACCACCTCAGCTAGCTTGTAGCTTCTAGTGTTACATTGCCCGTGAATTTCACACTATTTAAGTTAGCTGCAAACTTTTTAAAAGCCGTGTTTTTGTTCATGTCACAAGACCTATTCGCTGTCTCGGTGTTATGTTGTCATTATCCATGAATGATTTGGCTATCTGACACAGCCAAACGCTTAGAGCTAAACTGTGTTGCTATAAAGTTAGATAGCGAGCTCGGTATGATGTTAGTGCAAGTATGGTTAACGGTTCAGTTTTCGTGTCAACGCAGATTTCGTCCTGATGTAAATAATGCATTATTCTCGCCGATTCTGCCATTGGTTTCGGGTCTCTTAGGTTTTTTTTTTTTTTAATAGCAGCAGTATCGGCAGGAGAAATGATAGCTCAACAGTTTGTTTCTTGTAAGAAGAACAGAAAGAGCACCTTTGGTTCTTTTAAGTGAATGAGTGAAGGCTAAAATTTGGTAGATGGGCATATACACAGGTACAGTATTAACTTTAATGTACTGATCAGTTTGTTTTCGCTGCATTCCTGGTATGAAGGACTGTGTTTACAGCGGAAGTACTAGGCGGCTGAGTCGGCGCATAACATACATCATCGCCAAACGTTAGTGATACATCAATGATTTTAAACTTCAGACAAGCGCCCACCCACCAGGAAGTAAACATTTGTCAATGACGACTGCCCAGACTCTGTGTACGAAGCAAAGCGAAGTAGCAGAGTCTGGTTTTACCAGGCTAGAAGTGACTATCACGGCGCGGGTTCGATTCCCGCCTCATACCAGCCGGCAGCGGTCAGCAGCTCTTTTTAGAGTAGCGCGCAATTGGCCAATGCGCTACAGGGATGCAAATTGGAAGGGGTCTACCGGGATAGGGGATTGTAAATAACAAGTTCTCAGGCGCCTCCTGTTGGCCAGACGGGCGCTTGTTAGGAAGATTCTAAGCTCGTTCATGTTCGGCTATCCTCCGCCCTCGCTCTGAGCTTGCGAGGTTTCAACCAATGAGTGTATAAGAAGCGTTGGCAACGGGCGCGTGCTTCGGAGGAGAGCCGCGAGCTGTCTCACTCTCCTGAGTTGGCAATAGGGGACCGCATATGCGAAAAAGCCTTGTACATAGTTCCCCAATTGGACATTCCAGATTCGGGTGGGATTGGAGATGCCAAATTTAAAAAAAAAAAAAGATATAACTTGTTCCCACAAACTAGTTATTTCGTTTCCACGAATTAGTCATCTCGTGGCCACAAAATATAAGTCGTTCCCATAATTTAGCTATTCCGTGGCCTCTAGATATAAGTCGTTTCCAAGACTTGCCACAAATAATCTCCAGGTGCGGACCTGCGCTGCCCGGTGAGGGTATTTACGGTAACCAAGCAAGCAAACATAAGTCAGCAGGCCCGGCGCTAGAACAGGGAATTGGGGGGGTGGGGGGGGCGGGCACAGACACGTCCCTTTATGACAAGAATTAGTCCTGGCAAGTTCTCAATCATTTTCCTTTATTGACGCGTTTTCCAATTATCGTAATTGGCATCTGAAGACACGGTTTCTCTCCAAATGTGATCTAACAGCAATTAAATCATGGGCTAAATTCAGTACAGTGGCGGAACCAGAACTGATTATTGGGGTGCACAAAACATCCGTTTAAAACAATTATTAGTCCTGACCTGTTCTCAGTCATTTTCATGATTAACAGAAGGTTCACTCCAAGAGCACTCCACACTTAACAGGTGCTGCTTGTTCTCCCCGATTAGGAATCATTCATCTGGACCCGTATTTGCTGTATTTAAATCAATGTTATTCAAAATTGCATACCTACGCAAATAGCTTGAGCCGCATGCTTTTTATAGCCTATTTAACTGCCGAGTTTCACTTTTTTTTTTTCAATCAACCCACGCAATACCGAGAGTGAAAGGCGATATTTCATTGGAATGTGGACCAGTTCAATCAATGCAAAGCACTGGCCTATTAATAAGTAAATTATTTTTTTGTACTGAATTCAGCCCATGATTTCATCACTGTTAGATCGCATATGGGGAGAAACCGTGTCTTTAGTTGCCAATTACTATAATTGGAAAACGCGTCAATAAAGAAAAATGATTGAGAACTTGCCAGGACTAATTCTTGTCATAAAGGGACGTGTCTGTGCCCCCCCCAATTCCCAGTTCTAGCGCCGGGCCTGTAAGTCAGACGCAAATGTGATTTACTTTTCTGGGGAATACTTCCAGTTTGGGCTACATTACCATTCTTCCACATGCAGCATGCTCCCTAGGGCTAGTAAACTCAAATCTGGGGCGCATTTCTCAAAAGCGTATAGTTCGTCCATTCACAGTCAATGGACCCAACTATGTAAGTTACCATCTGTGATTTCGGGAAACGCACCCCAGGTTGATTCATGGCTCCAGGCTAAAGTTGGAGTGGCTACGTTTTTTGCAATGGTGAACAAAGTGATCAGTAACATTACTTTACCTAATGCAATGTATTACATGAAAACCATGGCTAATGTTCTGATCCTCATTCAGTCGTTGTTTTCAATAAATCAGACTGGCCCGTGGCATTGTCAGCGTGCTTGTTCTGAAAACTTTCAGGCGGTATCGGGCGGTCCAAGTGCTATTGGGTTAAGCATGTACTGAGGCATCTCAAAGGCACAAGTAACAAAGAGTTACGTTACAGGAAATGTGATGAGAACCTGCGTATACAAGCGTACAGTGATGCAGATTGGGCTGCTGATGTTAATGACAGACGAGGTACAACTGGTTATTGCATAAGCCTAATCAAGGGCGGCACTTCAGTGTCATGGAAGACCAACAAGCAGCCCACTGTAGCACTGCCCACGTGTGAGGCGGAGTATATTGCTCTAGCCGCAACCATTCAAGAGTGTCTGTAGCTCACACAACTTTTAGAGGGTATTGATAAGCATCTGTAAGCACCACCTAAGGTGTATGAGGACTACAAAGGCGCAGTTACATTAGCCAAGAACCCTGTGTCCAGACAGAGGTGTAAACATGTGGACATAAAGTACCACTCCATAAGGTCTGTTGTGAATGATGGGAAAGTACTTTTAGAGTATTGTCCAACTGAACAGATGGTAGCAGGTGTGATGTCCAAACCGGCAACAAAGTTTAAGTTGATTAAGTTTGCTAAGTTTATGTTTGGAGATTAACTGGAAAAAAAAGTGCCATTTTTGATTTGATGTAGTAATGTGAGAGCAAGTGGGGGTGTTGAGATGGTGCTCTCAATTATTTAAATGTTTATTTATTTTGTATTTATGATGGGCAAACTTAATGTTTTTATATTGATTGATTGATTGTTTGAGTTGATGGACACTGATTGACTGACACTGACAAGCCACCTCTTGTGGGCGTGTTTAATAAAAGCCTCGCACCCGCAGCTGAATTCAGTTGTTGTTGTGTGGGTGTGAGCTGAGCAGCAGCAGAGCGTCTCCTGAGTTTTGTATTATTTCAACTTTCCTCCATTTAAGTTCGGTACTTTCTGTTTAAATGCCTGGATTCACAATGCAGTGCTGCTGTATAGCTTTACTCTGCCAACATACGGTATGAAAACAGTGGCCATCTTGAAGTTTTTGTATCTTCAAAAAGTTCTAAACTGCCGTCTCCAAGCATAACCTGAATCGCTCCCCACTTCGCAGAGGAGTTGTCCCAGCTTAGCCGGGAATCCTGCTCAGTGACGTGTGCACCTCGTTGGTCAAAGCAAATGCTAAACTCTGCTCAGAGAATGCATCACACCGTGGGCAGTTTGTTCAGAAAACGGCACACAGCATATACCGTTTTACCACTTGAGAGGGTTTTTTAAATTCTTTTATTTTTGGCCGACTGGATAATTTAACAACAAACAGAGCAGAAACATTATACAAGCCCCTGAGTTTAGGATTATCGCAGGTCAAGAAAATGCCTCATTTAATCAATTAAGCAGCATGGAGAGAAGCAGTTAAATAGAATCGTGATGGTTGCTCCCACCAGAGACAAATACAGGTCTACACAAGGACAGTTACTCACTTTTGAAATATACAAAACTTATAAGGCACCTTAAGTTTAAGACAAATGGAAGCTTTAGAGCCGGTCACTGGGTTATGATTGGGGCACTATTATTGGATATTACGCTGACAGTGATCAAGTGACTAACACTTAATCATACTAGTCACAAAAGGTAATGTAAATATAAAATATTGATTATATATAACTCAAAGACACTCAACCCATTTCCAAGAAAATGTGAACAATATGGAAAAATACCTAATGAAAAGAGACTTGTGAATCATCCGGTCCTGTATTTAACAGTAAACAGTGCAAAGACAAGATATGCCATGTTTTTCCTTCTCCAATAATAATAATAATTATATTTTGGATATAAACACTCATTCTGTATTTCATGCCCGCAAAATGTTAATGAAGAGTTGGGACAGGGATGTGTTTACCACTGTGTAACATTACCTTTACCTTCAACAGTCCTGAGAATAATCGTTTGGAGAACTGAGGACACCAAATGATTCATTTTTAAAGGATTTTTCCCTGATACAAAGACCTTCAGCTGCTCAGACGTCCAGGATTTTTATAATCGTATTTTGTGCTACTTAAAGCGCCACATACTTTCAACGGAAGACGGGTCAGGACTGCAGGTAGGCCGGTTAAGAGGACACACTGTTGTTGTAATGTATACAAAAAGTGGCTTGCTACTGTCCTGTTAAAATAAGCAGGGACTTTCCTGAAGAGATACCATCTAGAAGACCGCAAATGCTGCTCCAAAACACAAGTTATTTAGCATCATTCAAAAACATTAAAATGCACACAAATTTCCCACTTTTATTCAGAATATGACAATATTCCAAATTAACAGCATATTCTGCTTCAAGATTCTGTTTTAGGCCTTAATCCAAATGAAGCATTTCCTGATTCAGACATGCAGGATATGTCAATATAAGACAGGTTTTAGAAGCATTCTTTGGACAAGTATACAGTGCGTTTGGAATGTGTGCCTCAGTTTAGATTTGCAACACACAGCTGCCTGTTTACAGTCAGCAAAGCACATATTTCTGGTCAAAAGAAGGAACATACCTGCCTTTAAACAATATGAAAGACTTGGATATCAACAGGTTTTTAGACATGCCCAAATATGGCAATGTACCCCTTTTCAAGAAGGTGGCTGTTTGTTTATAAACTTTCAAAGGTGCCTGTTCGGTGTGTGCACTGTGCACGCATGTGTGTTAGAGAGCATTGGGAGGCGTGTGTATGTGAGTGTTGGAATGTATGATTGTGAAAGTGTACAGAAGTTATTGCTTTGCTGTATGGTTGTTGTTGTTATTGTCGTCAAGATGTTTCCGGAAAAATGTGAGGATTCTGTTCCAGAGGTCAACCTGCGCATGAGCGTGAGCGCAGGGCTCTCCCCCAAACTCCACGGCGGCGTGATTCGCCGCGGCGTGCACCCCTGTGGCACAATGCGGCATGTAGGGCACCTCGAGGAAGTGCCCCGCCCTGGGGTACACCACCAGTTCTGGAGCCTCTTTTCCATTATCCTTCAGTCGCTGCACCATTAGCTCTGCGTAATGGCTGCTTTTCCAATTTCTGTCATCGCCCGACACAGCGAGCAGGAACTTGCAGCAAGCCCGCTCGATGGGGATGATACACTCCCGGTTCTCTGGCGCTGCTGGGTCCAACAGGGCATCATTTACGTTCAAAACCGCGGACTTTATGACTCTCGTTCTGCTCAAATCTGCCTGAAGTCCTGGGATGACCATGCCCTTGTAGTGCAAAGGGAACAAGGCATTAGCATTGCAGCCATTGACACAGACCACGGCCGCGATCCCACTGAGAAAGGAGGCCATGGACAGGGCCAGGTCTCCGCTCTTGGAGATGCCCAACACGCCAACTCCGAATCCGCTGACCTGCAGAGGGAGAACCACACAGCATTACAACTAGGGGAGCAATATTTAACCACAGCGCCCGGAGCCATGTTTACTCGCGAACAATCGCCGGGCTTGAGTCCCGGATCCGTCTATGAACGATAGCTCGTGCGAGTCGTGTTTAACAGGGCAGCAGTGAGTGCTGCCGTGTGCGCTGGCCCGATTATTTTCACTGATGGTCGTTGGCGTAATGGGTGATAAGAAATGAGCTGTTTAGCATCTTAACCATCCATCTTAACCATTGCGTTCTTGGCACAAACTACACTAGGCTCGCACAGTGTCAACTTTTTCGCAGTCGGCGGGTGCGAACTAGCCAGTTGATCACTGCGATCAACACCGCTCATACCGTAGCTGTTATCAACAATACAACGTGGTTTCACCGTTCGCTCACCCTGACGATTCCTCTTCACTGTTTTGCACATGCGGCCTGCGGGTCGACAGCATCCTCACAAGCTTTTTGTCCTGCCGCAGCAGGACCAGCATCAGTTCGTTTGGCTGTCACCATGTGATCACGGTGAAAATGAACGAAACAAAATTTACAAACTGAAAGTAATGGCACATTATTCTTATATCACCCAAGACCAATCATAATGTCACATGAACTCAAACCATTGTCTGCATTTAGACTCAAAGCAAAAAGCATTCATGATAACAGTTCTGTGTGTTTAGATGCAAAGCGAGCAACGTGATAAGACGCGGCTCCGGGACTCGAGCCAGTCGGCAGTAATATGAGTGCACACGTTTCCGGGCAAGTTCGATAAGCCAACTGATAAGAGCTCGGGCAGGCGTGAGTTGCGGTAATGTAAATATACGGGAAACAAGTGGTTAAGGAAACTGTGGGCTCAGTCTGGTTCACAGCGAGAATTTCCCTGCACACAGAGCCGTCTGTAAGAGAGGGCATAACGAAAGATGCTTTTAAACACGGCTACAGGAGGCCACCAAAACTGGTGCTGAAAATGGGGGGGTTCTGGGTTCTCCAGAGCCAAAGTAAAGCATGTTTGGGGTGTCGGCACCATCAAAAATGGTAAGACACTACTGATTAACACCAGAGAACAAGAGAACCGCAATACGTTCCTAGACAGTAGAAATAAGCACAGCACAATTCCATCTGTTATTTCTTACAGCCATGAACAACTCACCTCAGGCAGAGCCCTCATAAACATGACAGCCTCTTCAAAGTATTCCAAATCGAACTTTTTTATGTCTTTGGGCAAATCCTCGTAGCCGTAGTAAGCCAGGCTCATGACCAGAAAGCCCTCGTTTGCTAGCAGGCATCCTGTGATCTCTGAGATGTGACCGCCCAAAGTGTTCATCTGTATGACGCAAGGGAAAGGCCCTGGACCTAAAACAGGGGACAGAAAAACAGTTTGCCGCTCGCGCCACTAAAACTCATGAACTGTCATTGAGGTTAATGCGCAATCTTGAGGGAAGTCACTTCAGTATAGCCCAGCCACACGCACACCCTCTCCACATTTAACAGCACGACAAACAGACTTGCTATTCGCACCCCAACTATGTGAACAAGCACTGAAGGCTCAATTATATGCGAAATAAAGAACAATTTACCAATTTCATATCGGGTCGTTCACGCGACAGGTGCGAATAAGTGTGGTCCGGTGTTGAATTCGATTCAGTTCCCCTTTGGAATTCCTGTTCCCTTTACGCCAACGTACCACTAGTATTGCGTATTTGCTTGGTAATCGTACGTATTCACAGAAACAACGTAACTGAGAGCAACAGCTGGAAACACGGGAAGTGAAAAGGTACAAACAGGTTAAAAGTGATATATCGAGGGTTTGGAGCACAATGGTGATGTGTCCAAATTTTGTGATTTTGAGATGTTTACCTCCTGTCACAGCTTTCTATCAGCTAATCCTTGGAGCACAATAATTATATGTCCATGCGCCTCAGTTTTAAACAGAATTCACATTTTCATTTTGTGGTATGTCCAACAAAATCTGCTTATATGAATTAAAAATTTATATTTTGATGAATAAACATAAATAGTATTACAGAATCATCTGTCTTCCGTGCAAACAAACTTAACTTCAATCTATCACCATTGTGTTATGTCACATCAAGTGCTAGAATTGTTGGAGCACGGAGGTGACATGTCCATTTTGGCAATTTTGGCCATGATGTCGCAGTACCTCACTTATGAAAACTTATATGTTCAGTACACTTCTGAACCATGCAGTAAAAGAGTGACTGACTTAAAAATGATGTACCTGATTTAACAGAACATTTGCAAACCTAAAAATCAATTTTTCTCTAAACCTCTAAAATGGACATATAGCCATTGTGCTCCAAACCCTTGATATAATACGCCAAAGGCAAGAGTAACGAGTAAATGGTAGGCTACAATTTCAGAGTCTTTTAATCTTTATTGGGGAACAAGGCAGGGAGATCCTCCCTCTCCTTTAATTTTCATTTTAGAAATGGAACCGTTTGCAGAGCGAATAAGACGCAACCAAAAAATACAGGGTTTGCTATTGGGACAAGAAAAGCACACACTAGGTATGTATGCAGATGATGTGATCCTCTACCTTACAAAACATATCGCAGTCACTTGAGACAGTTATGGAGGAAATAAAACAATATAGTGAAGTGTCTGATTAGAAGTTAAATATAGATCAATCTGAAGCAATGGTAGTTGGGAAGCCAATATCGTCTACTGTTAAATGTAAGTATAATTTTAAATGGGTACAAAATAAACTGAGATGTTTATGGTTGATTATCTCGCAAGATTTTAGTAAACTTTATCAATATAATTTTGGAGTTTTGGAGAGACAAATTTTACAAGATTTGCAAAAATGGGGTTTGATCCCTTTGACAGTATTAGAGAGAATTGAGGTTATTAAAACAAATATTTTACCAAGATTTTTTTTTTTTTTTAAATTTCCAAATTTACCAATTCAAATCTCAAAAGAATTCAACCAATATGATCAAATTTTTAATAAATTTATTTGGGCAGGAAGAAAACCATGTCTAGAATTAAAGTTGCTGAAATTAACTAAACAAAATGGGGCAAATCGCACTCCCACATTTGGTTAGTTATTATTATGCTGCCTGAATTAAACCGATTACTGTCTGGCTCTGTCACGATTCAGCAGTGAAATGGAAGGAGATCAAAACTGAACATATGGCTAAGTATTGGAACATGTATGTATCTTTTAAAGTAACAAGGAAGGATATTATAAAAATTGAAAACTTATGCATTAAGAATACAATAACGGCCTGGATAAAAGTCACAAAATTAAAGGATATTCAAAATGATTTAATATTTTTGAGAGAGATTTCAATGGATAGGAAATTTAACCCAGCTTTAAATGATAATACTTTAAAAAATTGGGCAAGTAGAGGTTTAATTCGATACAGTCAGATAGTTACAGATAAAGGAATAGAAACTTTTGAAAATCTATCAAAATTATACAACTTACCAAGGATGCACCTTTTTTTAAAAATATATCCTAATGAGAATTTATATTGTTAAAGAAATAGGTTTACATAAAAAGTGAAGAAAATGCATCCATTAATAGCTTGCATGATCAATATATATAATAAAGGTAATGTAAAAAATGCATTGGGTTAGATTTACCGCATTTTGGAAGAGAAACTTGGAAGTCAGGAAATTATAGCAATTGCAAGTTAAGAGAAGGAACTGAATTTAACTATATCATTAGAAATATGGAGGGAAATGAGTAATAATACGTGGAAAACTACTAGTTCATTATTATGGGAAGAATATTCTTGGAAAACTCGACTACGATTTTTTATAACATGGGTCATTCAAGCAAAATATTCAAAAGCGGTTACAGTACATCAAATTGTTGGTGAAGTTGTGGGGAAGTGGGAGCTAACCGCATTCATATATTTTGCTCCTGTCCAGCTCAGCAGCAACACTGGACCGAAATGTGTGAAGCTATTGGCAGCATATCCCAGTGTTCTCTCCTTTTGGGGCCTGAGCGATTGTTACAAGGAAGAAAGCCACCGCTGCTCTCTCAAGAAACTGATAGGTATCTTTTTAGAATTTTAAGAGTTGCAGCACTTAAGCAGATAACATAAAATTAGTTTAAGTCTATGGTTCCTCAATTAAGTAAATGGAGAGACACCATAAATGAAATTTATAAAATGGAGATAATAAATCATGGATAAGAAAATTAATTACATTGTTTGATACTAGATGGGGGAATATATTGAAAACAAATATTATACAAAAATAAAACTGCATTACCTGAGACACTCCCTGAGCCAAACCTAGATATTTGTGGGTATACAGAGGTAACAATAAGTACGTATTCACTATTAATATTTGTTGTTTAATTTCATGGTTCTTTTTAGGCTATTATTAGTATATCCTTTTTGTCTCTCTTTCTTTTCCGCCTTACTTTGGGATAAGTGGGTGGGGTGGGAGATACACACTATATACAGCAGTTTATTTTTTCCCCCCTTTCTCTCCCCTCCAGCTGGTCTTAGAATTAATTGCTGTAAGGGATCTGTTCTCTTGTCAAAAAATAAAAAGTATCAAAAAAAAAAGAAAAGGTACAAACAGACTGTGATCTCTAGGGATTGCAAATTTTAAGCTTTGAAACGTTTCAAAACATTCAAACCATTGTTTCGAAAAGGTTTTGAGCCATTTCAAAACTTGCTCGCTCAACACTGGCATCCGCTGGCAGAAGTCGTCATTGCAGCCTTTAATTATTGTTGACGTGCTGAAGTCCCCCTTTTCACAAATCCAAAAAATATTAATAGTTTTGACACAGGCATAATCAGTCAATTATTTAATTTGTGTACGATATGACTATTTCTTATTGTATGGCACCATTTGTTTAATCTTCCATTAAATGTGCTCATTCATTGAAAATGATTGTGTCAGGTCAGCCTTTTATATATAAATTGACTTGACAATTACAATTATTCTGATTCTGCCTAGTTGATATTGCACCTCATTGTGATTATAAACATCAATAAAATGTGGTATAAAAATTTAGATTCAAAAACATTTTGCTCAAAGATTTTTATTCAGAAATATTTCCTGCACATTTTTCTTTTTTATTCAGCTGGCTTCTCTGCTTCTCTACCATCTGAAATCAAATTACAAGTTTATTTAAACAAAAACAAACAAATAAACAAACATGCTTTAACTTATTGACACATTGGAAAGAGTACCTGGCAAGCTTTAGAAAATCTATATCTATCTATCAATAATAATCAGCGGCGTGCGGTCACATGTTCAGAGGGGCTTCAGTAATCTCACTCTTTACCGCTCCGATTGTCCTCAAGCTGTTCTCGTTCAAGTTCGCCTGATTAACAATCAAGCAATTTATCAACTGAACGACCAAGACCAATACATGACCTATAATGAGAAATGGTAATGAAAAAGTGAATGCCTATTGCCTACATTTATATATAATTGATACAACATCGTTAGGATTGAAACATAAATGCAAAAAATCCGAAACTTTTGCTGACTTCGCAGCATTTATTTTCGCCATCCTTACAACTGTAACTCAGCTGTGCATCGTACCTAAAAACACTCTTTAGCCCTGACTACATTCAGAATATTGAGCGGATTCTCGGGGCTTATTGCTTAATGAGCCTCGTAAACTAAATTACGCAAATCATTGCTGCTTTATGAGCTACGTGAGCGCAGAAATTATAAAGACATATTGATATCCTACATAGTCATTTATGTGCTGAGGAAACGCCTTATAGTGTATAAATATAATTAATTTAATTATATGTGGTGCAATGGATAATAATGCTGTCAAAAATAAATTAGACTGTCGTCGGTGAGGTTATCGCTGGCTTTTGTTCCTGCCGACGGACCGCCACTGATATAACGTTTTATTTGTATAGCGCCTTTTAGACCCAAGGTCGCTCAACATGCCACACAGAGAAGAAACATTAAACAAGGCAACGCAGACATGATGCATAATGACAGTACACAAACATCAATATGAAATGAGAGGGGGAAGAAACAAGCCTTTTGGCCTGTTTCGCTTTCTGTACATCCAGTTGTGTTTGAACTTCTGTGTAGATACGTGGAAATCTCAGGGGGAACAGGAATTCCAAAGGGGAACTGAATCGAATGCAACACCGGCTGCTGATTAACGCACACCCCGTGCAAACAGCCACAGCCCCAAACTAAAAGGTCACTAAATGACAAAGCAATTGGCTAACGAAGTCTGAAGTCGTTGCAAGCGTTCTAAAAAAAGGCCAGAGGTAAAACTAACCGGGCGGTAGAAAGAGGACACCCCGAATTCTTCCGTCTTTCACGGGTATCCGCCGCAGCCCCTCCCCCATGAATCCCCTCACGTTGGTCTCTCGGGCAAGAACAGTCCCCGGCTTCTCGCTGTCGTGAAGCTCGATCTCAACAAGCAATTCGCTCAACACGTCCCTCTTCCATAGTTTCCAGTGGAAAGTTTCTGGTCTGAGGGACCAAAACAGACCCATTGGTTCCACACCCGTGTAGCTGCCACCAAGGGAGGGATGGTTGTCCAAATCTATCTCCCCTCTCTGATCCGCTTTGTAAATACCTGCAGACTTGAACGTCACTCCTTTGTCGTCAGTGAGTCTGGCCCTCAATTCCAAGCTCTGTCCCGCGGTCAATCCCTCAACTTTTATCCGAATCGATTCATTAAAAAAGCACTTGTTACTCGGCAGGAGCCGCATGCGCGGTCCAGAACTCATCTTCGCAGCTGAGGCAGAGAAACCTTTGAATAAAATGTACGTAACACGTTGAACACATCTTGTCTTTGCGATAATAAAAATATGCATCGCCCGCAACATACAGATTGGCCCCGACTCCGCTTCGATCATCCACCTTCTCTTCTTGCCTCGACCTGTTAGCTAACTTTATTATGTCATGCTGCTGCTGCCGCCGTTCTTCTTCTCGGTTTAACTTTTGATAAAAAACTACGGTGTATACCGCCACCTACTGTACTAGAGTATGTAACATCATGTCACTACCCATAAACCCACAGTTCTTAAAGAGCTTAGGACATGAAATTCAGCTCTGTTTTTTATGTGATAAAATGCTGCAAAGTACCTATCTTGAACAATTAGTGATGGTTTTAATATCGTGTACTCTACGCAATGTTTAAAAAAACCGCATTTTATCTGCTAAATTATCCACTAGAGGGAACGCCCCCTTTGCCTCAATCGAGAACATCTGCCCTGGGCCAGCTCAGCCACGTGACGTCATAAATTGTACACGGATTGTGTCTAGGTGATTAGCCGTAGTTCACGATTCTGGTCTGGACGGAGAATATCTTAAAGAATGGACCAACAAAAATCACCGAGAGGGAACGGAAAGCGATGGGGATGCAGTGCAACGCATCCGTATGGCCATGGAATGTTTCTGTGGCCAAAAGATGCAGAGATATGGAGAATATGGACAAAACAAGTGCAATGTACTTTTGTTGACTTTGCTGGCCCAGGCTAGCCCGGGTCACTGAAACCTACCATATGCGGCCAACATTTCGAGTATTCATGTTTTTACATTTTTATTTATTTTATTTATTGTTTATTTGATGTGGACATCACAATTACATCGGACAAACCAGATGCATTGTTTGAGTGTTTTAGCACATGTGCTAATTCGCAACACTTGTCCACAGGAGGCTTTTGGAATGATAAAAATAATAAAAGTAATAAGAAAGGAAAGAGGAAAAAAAGAAAAAAAAGAAATGCGGTGTACAATAACATTACAACAGTAAAAGAGAGGCAGTTTTCCAGATTAAATACATACATAAACTACAAAGCAAAGGCAACATGGTCAAGCAATCAACCAGTTAAAACTATTCATGTGAGCACTGTTGTTTTGATTTTAGCCAATGTTTGAGTCCTTTGTTGAAAGCATTACTGTTGGTCTCTAATTTTAGATTAGTGCATAGAGAGTTCCAAAGTTTTGCCCCCTTTACAGAAAGAGCAGACTGACAGAATTAAGTCTTGTATCTTGGGACAAGACAGTCATTACTGGTGGAGGCTCGTGTGGCCGCTCTATGAGAGCTCTGACGCCTGGTGGCCAATTCAGAGAACAGTAGTGACACATGATTATTTAGACATTTAAAAAACAGTTTAAGAGCACTGAAATTCATAAAATTTTCAAAGGTGAGAAGGTTGTGTTTTCTTAAAATGCAGCAGTGATGCCATCTCATTGGTTTCCGGTCCATGAGTTTTATTGCCTGCTTGTATATTGAGATTATAGATTTTAATGTGGTTGAAGAAGCTTGTGACCATGATGTGATGCAATATGACAGATGAGAAAAAATCATTGCATGCATGTACAGTTTTGCAGCTTGATGTGACAGGTTCCTTCTAATAAAACGAAAACAGTTAAGATTTGGTCTAACCTTATTGCTGATGTACTTAACCTGACTATCAAACTTTAAATTCTTGTCCAAGATGATGCCAAGGTACTTGACTTCATTCACTTCATCAATGATTTCCTTCTTAATCCTAACCTCAAATACATCATGTGCAGGCCTATTACGCATGGAGAAGCACATGGATACAGTTTTTTTAACATTAAGAGTTAGATGGGGTAACTCGAGCCATTCAGAGATGTTCAATAAAGCCTGCGTCAGATGCTCACCTGCCAGGCTGGGTGTTTTAGTGGACACATGCATGACCGTGTCATCAGCGTACATCTGGCAGTTGACATCTGGACAGCAGCTTGGTAGGTCGTTAATATACATTGTGAGCAACAATGGACCAAGAACAGACCCTTGCGGTACCCCCATGTTGTTTGCATTCATATGTGACTTCACCCCATTGACCCTGACGCATTGCTGTCTCCCCTCCAGGTATGATTTGAACCACTTCAGAGCTGCAGGTGACATTTTGAATTGATTTAGTTTATTGAGTAAGATACTGTGGTTAACAGTGTCAAAGGCCTTTTTTAGATCCAGGAACACTGCCCCTACAACATTTCCTTTATCCAGAGAGGCTTTGATCTTCTCAAGCAGATACAGTTTGCTGTTTCAGTGGAATAAATTTGTCTAAATCCAAACTGCTGTGGATGAAGCAGTTGGTTAGACTCTAAGTGTTCCATTAATTGTTCAGCTACAATCTTCTCCAGAACTTTACACATATCATATCACATATCATTATTATTATTATTATTTGCGGAACCCCTATTGTTTCTCTGCACTGCCTGTTCAGTAGCCAGCCAACTCGCTGTTCAGTGTGATCTAGCCAGCTAAGTAGTGAAATGATACTATTCACGGCGCTCTATTTATTTCTGTGCACTGTGTGCTTGCTAGCTTACTACCTAATAATAGCAAGCTGTAAGATATGGTTTACACATGTTATGATATCAATCACGACTCTATATTTCTGCGCGCTGCGTGTTCGCTCGCTAACTAGCTAATAATAGCAAGCTGCAAGGTATGGCTTACACGCATTGTTTTGAGTAGCCTCGTGTCACCACCAGGCTCTTCGTACAGGGGAGAAGAGCCTGGTTTCCATTCACTCTGAATTTTATCTGGATTCTGGTTCCGGTCTAGAGAGCGGATCCGGAATTCACCAAATTCACCAAAGTAAAAGTGTTCACCAAAATAAAACTTTAAATTCTGGCGCACCATTGATTTCCGTCTCCGTTTTGAAACATTTTATTCATTTAAACATGGACGTACAAAATTGTATTCTTTAAATTAAAAAGTTTCACCGCATTTTTATTAGCTTGGCGCATCCATCGAATTCTGGATCCTGTCTCTCTTGCCCTGGTTCCGGTTGCTTACCAAAACAGCCACTAAACGGCCCCAGACTAGTTTCGAGAGCTCATGAAACACATTGCACAGAAATGAATAGAGCTGCGAACATTATCATTTCACTACCGGCTAGATCAGGTGTGAGTTCAACCACCACTTACGCTATTCTTAACCTAATATATTATATATGGTCTTGTTAGGTAAGGTAACGAAACGTCAGGTCTATTGAACTCACTTAAGGCTGAAAAGTGAGTAGGCTAGTTATCCAACACGCCATGCACAGAAACAATTGTAGAAACAACTGCAACACAGGTATTACAGACAGTAAGTTCTGTTACTGTGAACAGTTGTACCAAGCATCCAAATTACAAACAAGTATAACAAGTTAGCTTCAAATGAGGTTTTATAATTAATTAATAATATAATTATAATTGTTTGGCCTATTTAGAATCAGAATGTGAAATATGTAAATAACGGACAATTTTTTTTTTTCAAACCTGTTATCCCTATCGGCCATGCCAGTGTTTTCTTGCCCAAGTGCCTGTACATTTTAATTGTGGAGTTGTATAACTCCGGATACTCGCACACGCATAGAATTAATTTTTCCTTCATTGTTGATTGTTGCCAGGACACTTCCGCAAATGTACTCCCGCGAATTCTGCAATGTCATTGGACTTGCTTTAGAGAGGCCAGCGCAATATGAGGTCAAAGTTCAATGCAGTTGACCTTTGGATGCAAAATTTAGCGAAAAATCAAGCTGCTTCGTGCCGCTTACGGTTGCACCACCGTTCAGCCGAGCAGTGCCGCGTCCTTCATTGAAAACAGTGGTCTTGCTCCGCGTGATGTTGCAATTGCACGTGTGGTGTGAAAGCCCAGTAATGAAGAGAAGCTGTGCACTTATCAGTTGGGCAAACGGTATGCATAGCGCTGCAGTTTTTTTTGCCACGGGAACCTACAAGCATTCAGGTGGTCATGCAGACATTCTGAGCAAGAATATTGTATGCACCATTAAAATAATTAAAATAATTATGAAAGCAAAGCAACATATGGTGTAGGCTACTACTTTGAAGAATGTTCTTATGCTTTGTTTTAACTTGCTGCCACGTCCTCTTGACAGTGCTGGTACCGCAACTATTGAAGCACCAGTTAGAAAATTAAATAGTATTTTATCATTTCCACCATTGTTTTGATATGCCATAGGACTAATGTAAATTTACAATGGTGCAACTGGTTAGGGTTAGTGGCGGGATAAAATTTTATTAAAATCATAATGTATAAAAGAAAAGTAATGGAAAAAATGCTTTAAACCAAAAACGAAGAAATTACTAAAATTGAGTTTACTATGGGTATTTATCACAGTCAGATAATATTCAATCTATAATTTAATTTCACTTTGTTTGATTTGGCTGAGAAACTAAAGTGATTTCCACTACTCCTTCATCATAGGACTTACGCATTTACATGATCAGCAATTTTCAGCTAGAATTCCTCTCTGGCCTTATTAGCAGGAAAAGTGTTGCTTTTTGCTGTTTTTACGTTTTTCCAATCTTCATAACTCTCCATAATTACGACCCACTCCTCCTGGGAGAATAATTTTTTTTTTTTTAAAGATTTTATTTAATCACCCAGCAACTACTTACATTACATCCAACGAACAAGCGCATACATCAACCAACATGAACGCATCTACAAACATGAATCTCAAGCAGAGGCATAGGTTTAATGTGAGAATTGGTAGGGACATGTATTTTGTAAATCTGAGTGCAGATGCTGCCTTTACTGTATACGGAGACTATCTGAATGAGTGTTTCTCCGATTTTACCCCTAGGCCGACTTCGGCCGGAGGGGTATTGTCGACACCTTTGGTCTGTCTGTCGTCTGTCGTCCATCCATGACTTTGTCCGGGCCAGTACTCAGCCGCTAATGATCGCAGCTTCACCAAATTTGGTAAGGTACCTCACTATGACCCATAGATGTGCAACGTCAAATTTTTTTGCTGGATTTGACCTTTCACCTTAGCGCTGTGACCTTGACCCTGGAAATCTTGTCTGGGTCAGTACTCGGCAACTAATTATCGCAGCTTCATCAAATTTGGTATGATAACTCTCTATGACCCACAGATGTGCAATGTCAGGTTTTTTGCTGGATTTGACCTTTCACCTTAGCTCTGTGACCTTGAGGCAGGAAATCTTGTCCGGGTCAGTACTTGCTAACTAATTATCGCAGCTTCACCAAATTTGGTATGGTAACTCACTGTGACACATATATGTGCAACATCACGTTTTTTTGCTGGATTTGACCTTTGACCTTAGCGCTGTAACCTTGAGGCAGGAAATCTTGTACGGGTCAGTACTCAGCAACTACTGATCGCAGCTTCACCAAATTTGGTATGGTAACTCATTGTGACACATAGATATGCAACGTCATGTTTTTTGCTGGATTTCACCTTTCACCTTAGCGCTGTGACCTTGAGGCAGGAAATCTTGTACGGGTCAGTACTCAGCAACTACTGATCGCAGCTTCACCAAATTTGGGATGGTAATTCACTGTGACACATAGATGTGCAACGTCACATTTTTTGCTGGATTTCACCTTTCACCTTAGCGCTGTGACCTTGAGACTGGAAATCGTGTACAGGCAGAGGGGTATTCAGCAACGCGTTATGTTTTTAATTATGCTACGCAAGGTGCCTCCAAAATTTCCAGACAAAGATGCCACATACATAAACTTGCCACAACCTTAACTAAACAGCTGCAAACCATCTCAGCGCACTCATGAAACCCGCTTAGATTAAGCTAGTGGCTGAGGCCCAAAAAAGGCCTTATTTTAGGAGTTACCCCTACCGGCGGTACAACAACATGATATTGGTGTCATTTGAATCGTACAAATGCCTAGTTTTCAAAAATATATGGTGTAATGGCGTAACTACTGCACATCATAGTGAATTAACCCTTTGTTTGCAACAACGCCTGGAAAAAAGATGATTTCCGATGTATTGATATTTATTGAAAAACACACAAAAAACATGTACTTTGAAGACAAAAATCAATTTTTTTTTGATGGATAGGAACCTTATCTACGATTTGCAAGGTATTAGAAGCCCTAAATGGGTAAGAGGCTCATGAAGGGCCTTATCTTTGGTAGATTTAGGCCGTTTTTTCCCAAAATGAACTCCATTTTTTCCATTTGAACCATTAATATTGGGCTTTCAAAGGCTTAACAGGTATCAAATGATTTGTATGGATGTTTACTTTCTGAAAATATATAGTTTGTTGGGGTATAGTGGTAAATTTTCGTCAATTAACCCCTTGTTCACAGAAAACCTAGGAAATCAAAAACTCCAGACAAATGTTTTTTTTTTTAATGAAATAAGCACACTTGTTATCAATTTTGAACAAATAAATCTGTTTGTTTTTGTCATATGGGAGGTGTCTCTCAATGATTTGTTATTATGAGCCTGCGGTGGTTAGGAGGCTCAAAAAGGGTCACAGTTCGATGGCTTTTGCCTGCTATTTAACAGTAATCATCACGTTGCCAGTAAAATGATAAATGTTTGATAAGGGCATATGGAGGTCTAAATGATTTCCACTGTTCCAAAGTAATTGGTCAAAGGGTGATCGAGCCTTTTCAGTTAAGGCTCCAAGACTCTGGAACAGCCTCCAAAGCAATATTAGAAATGCTGAGTCTTTATCGTCTTTTAAATCTCTTTTAATGACTCATTTTTTTTAGACTTGCTTTTGCTGATTTTACGGTTTAAATTATTTTATTGTATGGGTGTGTTTTCATGTATGTCTTCTTTTATTATCTTAATTCTTCCTATTTTGATGTTTAATTCCCTACTTTCCCCATTTTGTTTTATTGCTTTTATGTGCATGTATTTTTACCTGCTTGTGAAGCACTTTGTGCTGTATTGCTTGAAAGGTGCTACATAAATAAATTTATTATTATTATTATATTATTAGTCTCAGATGAGAAAAAAAGGAAATGTTTGCTTACGATGCACATCCAAATTAAACATCTGGCGGTAAGAATGTGTCTAAGTCCTCCTGGTCATCAGTTCCCCTGTCATTAGAAGAGTTGCCACAGTCTGTGCATCAAACAGCTCCATGCACCAAGCCCAGCATACTTACACGCGCACTTCTTGCCATCTTGGCAGTCATTGTCCATACAGTAGAGATTTATTTATTTTTATTTATTTAACCCTTATTTAACCAGGGAAGTCCCGTTGAGATTGAAATCTCTTTTTCAAGGGAGCCCTGGGGGTTGAGATGGGGAGGGAGAGGGCAATTGCGCAGCCAATTGGATCAGGGGATGATTAGGTGGCAGGTCAAAAGAGCCAGGTTGGGCCTTTAGTCATGACACCGGGGAACCCCCTACTCTTATCGAAGAGTGCCATAGGATTTTTAATGACCACAGTGAGTCAGGACCTCGGTTTAACATCTCATCCGAAAGACGGCATCTCCTTCAGTACAGTGTCCCCATCACTGCACTGGGGCATTATTCCACCAGAGGGAAAATCTCCACCTACTGGCCCACCAGCACCTCTTCCAGCAGCAACTTGGTTTTCCTCGGTGGTCTCCCATCCAAGTACTGACCAAGTCCACACCTGCTTAACTTCAGCCATGCAGCTGGAGCAGATCGAATAGTGGTATGGCTGCTGGCACTGAGATAGTGGTATGTGGAATAGTGGTATGGCTGCTGAGATGTGTCAGTTTCCTGAGTTCAATTGGAGCAGATTCCTGGGTGAACATGGTTGGCATTATTCCATCTGTTTCACAATGGAACCAACCATGGCCTATTGGCGAAACTTGCGCCGGGTTGGCGATATGGCTTTGGCACCAAATTCTGCATTGATATTTAGCATGTAGAACATGCTGTGCAAAGGCTGTTCAAGGAGCAAGTGGTGTCACATCCTGTAATTGCATGCATAGCAGGAAGACAAGCACTGACGGGTAGCCCCAACTTATTCACTATCTCATGAATTGGAATGTACCGTTGCTTTCCAGCATGCCCCGAGTACATGAATACTTGACCAGCTAGTAGTCCTAATTGAGCAACATATCGAGAAACCTGTCCTTTCAATCTGGTATCCAACACTGTTTAATACAGCTCGGGTCGGCTCTATGTACAAATGACCTTTGACATGGTGACGTCACGCAGCTCCTGTGGGTAATTACGAAGGGGATTATTCATGTGTGAAAATGATTCAATATGCTTCTGACATCAGGGTTTAAAAAGTCCATTGATGGGTTACTGGTCCTTCAGTATATCCAGGTAGTCTGCTGAATTCATTTCAGAACAGTGCTGAGCCTAGACCTGACCAATTGAAGCAACCCCAGATCATGACACTGCTTCCAGAGGCTTGTACAGTGGGCACTGTGCATGACGGGTGCATCGCTTCATGGGCTTCCTTTCTTACTCTGATGTGCATATCACTCTGGAACAGGGTAAATCTGGACTCATTAGACCACATGACCTTTTTTATTGCTCCTCAATCCAATCTTTATGCTCCCTTGCGAATTGAACTTTTTTTCACCCAATTAGCTTCACTAAGAAGTGGCTCTCTTGTGGCCACGCACCTTTTTAGTCCCAGTCCTCCAAGTTCTTGTATTGTGCGTGTGGAAAAGCTATTACTTTCATAATTAAGCATACCTACTGTTGATTTTTGAATGGTGAGACTTCGCCGAGCATTTTAATGATCTCCAATCAGGGTCAGTCATGATTTTTCTTCAACCCATTTCTTCGGCAAAGTTGACAGTTCACCACTATCCTTCCAGGTTTTAATAAATTGTTGGACCACTCGTAACCCAACTCCAGGGATTTCAGCCATCTCCTGAGCTGTTTTCTTTGCTTGATGCTGGCCAATATTTTGCCCCTTTTGATGCACAGTAACATTTTTTTCAACGAGTATGAGATACGTCTTCCGACATGGTTGCTTAAGAAATGATAAGTCACGGACTGTATCAGTCGGGACTTTCTTATTTGTTGATTTAACTGGCCCTTCATAATGTTGCGTATGGAATGGCTCGCAGATGTACGAAAATCCACAGTCGTGGAGCAGGGGGCGTGCTGACATTGCCAAAAGAGTCAGTGTGCAAAAACCACTTACACATGCCCGAAAGGGTGATCTCTGCTCGATTCTCCCCATTCGCTTACTTAATCGAGCCCTGTGGTTCCCATGGAGACGGAGTGAGAATGAGGCAGCTGGTGGAGCTGTGGGGTTTCTCTCCGTCACTTCCATTTGCCTGCGAGTGATTCCTAGGCTGTAGAGCAGTGCACGTCCGCGTCTATAATTAGCGAGCAAAACAAGAGCAAGAAGCTAACATATACACATCACACAGTCCCGGACTGTCGAATCTACTGTTGTGGGTAGATGTCACCCCAGTGAATGAGAAGGGGGTGCCTAAAGTAGCTTGGTCGTCGTGTTGGTAAGTATCCAGCTCCTTGAGAGCATTTTTGCTGAGTTCTGTCTCGTTAGCTGACGGTGGACTATTAGCCGGCTCTGTAGCACTAGTGCCACACAGCCTGTGGAATTTAGCCAGGCCTCACCAGTCATTGTACCCCCACTCCCGAGATGCTAAGTTACAGCGTTAGCTCCAGTAATGCTACTGCTGCCGTGCATTCAGCGCGTTTGTCCAGCATCCAGCTGCTTTCACACAGGACGCGAAACGAATTTTTTTTTTACGCACGACAGATTACATTCAAAGTTAATGCAAAGACGCGAATACACGCGTTTCGCGTCCAGTGTGAAAGCGGCTTCAGTCTGGAAATGGCAAGCTAGCTAATGAAGTGAAATTAGCTCCGCTAGCTAGCGGGCTACTTTTACCAGTGAACCAATTGATTTTTATTTATTTATTTTTTTACCCCCCGGTTTTGTAATCGATGGGCACATCTGGTTGCCAACATGAAACGTAACACAGCTGCTGTGTTCGGTTGCAATCTTAGTTATTAATATTAATATTAGTATTAACGAATGCTTCCTGAACTGGCTGGATCGTCTGCCAGATCGCAGGTAACGTTAATGTTAGCTGCGTTGTAAAGTTGCTAACGTGGCTAATTAGCCATGAAACTAGCGGAGCTGCCCGAACTATCGGCGTATTGTGCACCAGATAAATCTTATAGCTGGATGATCTTAATGCCCAACTATAGGAGGAATAGCTAAGCAATACGATTGACAAGTTAAGGTTAACAGTAAATTTGATCTCTGAACTCTGTATGTTTGCTGGTGTTTTTTTTCCTTAGTAAACATGCTAACCACTTGGCTAATGTTTGGGGGATGTTAGCGTTAGGTCTTGTACGCCAGCTGACTTTAAACCTCGTCAGCTTGTTGCTGATATTCGTCTGTAAGCTAAGGTTGGACTATTGCAACCCTTAAATGATGTATTGGCCTTCTCGCTGGAGCTGACATGAAGTAAATTAACATCGTCAAAGACTAGGATGGACTATAGCTGCTTTCACACCGGACGCGAAACGATTTTTTTCGCACGACAGATTACATTCAAAGTCAACGCAAAGACGCGCGTCTTTGCGTTGACTTTGAATGTAATCTGTCGTGCGCAAAATTCGTTTCGCGTCCGGTGTGAAAGCAGCTTATCTGAAGAACAGCGTTAGCATGCCAGTTTGCCGTAGGTGGTTTGGTTGAGGTCGATGGCCTTTGTTTTACTGCTACCACGTAGTTGCTGTTGCCCGATCTGCGGCGGTAGCGGAGGGAGCTGGAGTTACGTTACCAGTGCTAACAAGCACTCATCTCGATGGTTTATGGTGCATTTCTTTGGGTAGACTAATGTGATTTATTGGGGCTCGGTATTTACATCACACGTACCGAATCATGGACTAGTGTCTCGGCTGAAGGAGAGCGCTAATTAGCTAGCAAGCTAAACGGAATGTCAACAGATACTAGCGAAGTTTTTGGTTAACGTTATAGCCAGTTTCCCTAACGCTAGTTGTTCATAGTTGTGTTGTTGTGCTGGTTAGTTAGCTCGGGAGGTGGCTAGGTGTCTTGTTTTCGTGCTCTCTTTTAGCCTACCAACGTTGGCTTTTGATGTGACGTTAGCGCCAGCTACCTCGCAATTTGTCGCAAGTTTAAAGGTACATCGAGGCAGATTTGCGACCGTCGGACGGAAGATAACGATCTTCTGCCCCTTGTGGCTAATGTGGCCGCCCGCAGTGCGCAGGCGCGGAGCAGCGTTGCTCTCGCCTGTCTGTAATCCGCTCCCCCCGTATGGCACGTGCCCGCGCGTGTGACTTCTCGTGTCATTGGCCACTGTGGCTAAATTGATTGCTGAGGTCGGGTTTCTGCCGTCACTGGCGAAAGCTGTCGCCCCGTGCTATAGTTTAACTCGCTGTTCTATAAATTACTTGATTTGAAGCAACTTGTAAAAATGTCTGACTGCTATAAATGGATTATGTTACACACACCACACATGTGTATGTGTGTGCGTGCGTGAGTGTGTGTGTATGTGTGTAAAATCAGACCTGGGGTGGATTTCACATAATCAATGCGATTACGATGATTACGAGACATTTTTAAAAGATTAAGATTATAGTCCTCGAAAAATTTTCGATTACATGGAGTTAGAATTTATGATTACGATAAAACTCTACATTACGATCATGATTACGACTGGTTAGACTAAGATTTCTTTGTGGAGATATCTTTATGATGGTACATGTATATTGATGCATTTATATATTTATAAAATGGCATGTGATATGATGAAACATTGTTTTTGTATTGTAGAATTACTTGTGAAATAATAACTTTTACAACAACAAATAACAGTCCCTGCAAAATTGGAGATTACGATTACGATTACTGGCCCATCGAAATTAGTGATTACAATTATGATTACAATCGTAATCTGGATTACAATCCGACCCCGGGTCTGAATATATAAAAAATATATCACAGTGGATATTTTGCCGTGAACCGGTTATACATTTCTACGGCTATTTGACCGTGACTTCCAGTACTCATGCGCAGTTGTATTATTTTTGGACTTGCTCATAGAAATCAGTGGATAACAGTGAATAGTTATACCTTCGCCATTTAGTTAGCTAGCTTGCATTTACATATATTAAATATAGCTACCTAAGTCGGCATAAAGGCTCTCTTGTTAGCTAGCTAACGTTATATTTCATGCATTTAAGTCAATTTAAAATGTGTATAGCCATTATTATGCAAACTAACTTGGCCGGAGTTGCACCACGAGCATTTGGCTCGCTAGCTGGCATTAAAATGCGCCGAAGAAAAAGGTTGCCAGCTAATATTGAATAAGAAACCAACAAACTAGCTTGCAAGCTAGCAAGCTAGTTCGCCTGTTCAGCTACCTATTTGCAGTGCATATAAATCAATAAAAAACAGTGAATCGCAATTATTTTGCATTAACTGTGTAGCTAGATCAGTTATGCATTGTCGAGGGTGATTATTTGTTCGCTACCTACCGAGTTGACACTAACGTTGGCCAAAGATACTCCATTGATTTCTGTGTTTACGTCCAAAAATAATACAACTGCGCATGTGTACCGGAGCTCACGGCCAAATAGCCATGGAAATGTAAAACCGGTTCACGGCAAAAATCCCCTACCTATAATATATCAGTGGCGGCGGGTGAACTGGCGATAGGGGAGGCTCAAAACAATCCCTTAAAATTAATGATTGGTCGCGACCTGTTTTCAGTCATTCATTTAAATTACCATTACAGAAACTCCGATAACTCTCGACATTATTAGATGTGGCCAGTTTTCATTTATAACGCATACAGATTACAACTCCGGACTTCTCACGCTTTTCTTTATTCAGGGATTGGAAGTAATGCATGTGTTTCATGATCGTTTAAATGAAATAAGATCATTTGAAACGTCTTTATGCAATTCCATTGCTTCCAGCCCCTCCAGTGCACAAGGACTTCAGTTCCGCGCGAGAATCTCTTACATACGCGTTGAATTGCTGATTACAGCAGGAGAACGTAAATATGCATCTTAAACTCATACCGAATACATGAGAGTTGACAGGTATGCGTTATAAATGAAAACTGGCCACACTTGATAATGTTGAGTTTTCGGAGTTTCTGTAATGGTAATTTAAATGAATGACTGAAAACAGGTCGTGACCAATCATTAATTTTAAGGGATTGTTTTGAGCCTCCCCTATCGCCAGTTGACCAGCCGCTACTGATATATACATATATCTCCTATTCTAAATATTCAGCATAATATTTTGGGGCATTTTTCAGCAGTTGGATCTTCATGTCGGTGATACTAGTGTCTGCATGATGTGCATTTCTTAAATAGCATGCAATACATTGAATGCCAGCACTTAAGATAAAGCAAGGATTTCTTGCAGTGACTTTTGTGCTGTTGTTAGTGGCGACCTTTGAAATTGTTCCGCGTCCCTGCGAGTAGGTTATGAAAATAAAAGTTTCTAAAGGGGCCAGTTTTTGCCCCCACCAGTCATAATCCATCTGCATTTGTAAAGAAATAGAGGCAAAGTGCAAAACAATATTCCAGCTTTTGGGCAGGATGGCGCTTGCAGAATACCTATAGCTGTGAGTTTGGTGACATTTTTCAAATCAAAAAAGGTAATTTTTTTCCCCTCTCTACTGTGTAATCTCCCTGGGATTTTGAGAATTGCAAGTGCATTTCGTGCCCCATAACCTCTCACCCAGTCTGCAGGCCTGAATTTCTGGCTCTTTTGTTGTTCCCTTAAAAAGCTGGCGGTTAATGCAGCATCGGACTCCCCTCCAGCACTGCCGAATGCAGCTGTTTCCTCACACACCTCTGTTTTCTGCTCTGACCTGTCGGGCGGCAATCTGCTGCTTTCCCAGACCGAGCTGCTCAGGTTCTCTAGTACCCCATCCCCCCCGCCTCTCACCTCTCGCCCGGGGCCCGTGTGCTGTGTGCTCAGCAGCTGCAGGCCTGGCAGGGTCACCACGAGGTCGCGGCCCCCCCAGAACGCCCTGTCCCTGTGAGGCTGCAGAGAATGGGACGGCCCGAGCGTGTGATTTACACATAGTGCCGGCCAGGGCGGCCTGGGTCCGTTAATCAAGGCGGCCCTGGGACGGCGGGCGATGAAGGGTTAACGGCGCGTTGGGGGATTGCGGGAGCCTCTTCGCCAAAACCAAAACAAGGAAGGACCGGTGGCCTCGTGGGTTATTCCAGAGCCAGGCGTGGGATGCAGTTCCTCCTGGGAAGGAAGGAGCAGAGTGCGATCTGGTCAGTACACGTGAGCGCAGGCTTATGGGGCCCTAAAGGTTTCCGGAGTCTTCTATACATGTGCTCTCATGCAGTGTAGACACGGTCAAGCACCTGGGTGTTGTAAAATATACACATTTTTGGTATCTTTGGCTGCAAGTCCACACAGATTTATTCAAAATGGTGCACAGCCCTCACACGCTTCTCCCCATGGTCAGAAAATCTAGGCGGACTGTGCTGATGATGAAATTTATATCGGATGCGCAAGCTTTAATGTAACGTGTACCCGAGAGGCAAGCGCCCTAGGGGCCGGGCCCTGTACTGTGATGGGGTCCCATCCCTGCTGTTTCTCTGGAGGGGCTGCAAGTTATAAACTCAATTGCATAAAGTCCGCAAGTAAAATGACTTCTATGACTGAATTGGCCATAGTTTACTGTTCTGATCCGTTGGATTTTGTGTTCATAGAATATTTTTTGGCTCAATTTGTTTTTATTTTGTGTATGTACATCTTGATTTCCGGCGTCTTACGACGAGTGAATACTTCCTAGTCGGAGTAATCAGAAGTCTAACGATCATTCTGCTTTCTCTCATGGCCTGAGTGTGTCGTGAGCCTCGCCTGATTTTCAGAGAGGGCCTGATTGATTTATTTATTTATTTATTTTTTAAGCGGTCTCCTCAGCCGGCCAGTGTGATCTTGGAGGGGTGATGATTCTATGCGATTCGCCAGACTTCGTCCTGATCGCCTACTGCGGGAAACGGACCTGTTGTTGGTGCTGCATGGACGTGTTGTTACTTACTACTCTCCCGGTCTTTGAGGTTTAATTAGGCGATGGATGGTGCTGGGGACCCTGGCGTAGTATGCGTTTCTGTCGCGCTGGCTTTACGAGGATTGTTTTTACTTGATAAAAGTAATTTGGCTGAAGTGTCACAAATGAATTATTAATCCAGCCTTGTGTAATATGGCTGTGGTTTTCTCTGTCGTGGCGCACTGAGGGGCAGTCGGCTCTGATGCGGGCTCAGTGTGGTGGTGGGGTTACTTTAACGGAACTTCAGTCCTGATGTGGAACATAACTTTGATTGGCACCAGGTCAAACGAGATGATGTTCTCCTACATCAGATAAGAGTGATCTGCCTGATCGGGCCCTGTGATACACAGTCTCCTGCAGACATCAGTTACTTTCACTCTAATCAGATTAGTTTGCTGATAACAAATGTTAAACGTGGGTCCTTTTCCTTACTCCCGCCAAAGAAGTTGATAGGAGGTCATGTTCTGCCCCCCCCCTTAGCCTCGTCTGTGCATTCATTAGCAGATTACGGGGAAAAGTTCTGGACCGATTCTAATGGAACTTTACATAAGCCCAGTGGTATTTGACTGCATTAAAAGGTGGCTAGATTTTCACAGGTCAAGGTCAGCATTGCAGAAAAGGTGAAAGCCTAGTGCAGGCAGAAGTGAGCACTCTACTGAGAGCTTGTTTAGTTTAAATTTTGTTCCCCTGTTTCCCACCTGAGTGAATGTATTGCAGCGCGTAATAACCAGAATTCCCATACAAAACACTCTCTGTTGTTTCAAAACACCATTTTTCGGTGGTGAGGGGTGTTTATTTTCTCTGGGGGGGCTTGGGGTCTTGTAATAGTTTTTCTCTGGAGGGGGAGGGGCCAGTGCCCTGATTGGTCCTTCTGCGGGAGGGGGAGGAGCCAGTGCCCTGATTGGTGCTTCTGTGGGAGGGGGTGGAGCCTGTGCCCTGACTGGCGTCTCTGTGCCCCACAGGCTGCGTGCATCAGGAGCCCAGCTTCGCGGCCGCGGTGGAAGATGTGCCATGGGATGTTAGCGCCTGAGAGCCGAGCCCTTGCCCGCACTCCTGCCTGTGTAGTGCTCCTCCTGGCCTTGTTTTCCTCCGCACACGCCGCAGGTAAGCCTTCTCCCTTTCCTCCTCTCTCTCTCCCTCTCTCTCCTTCCCTCCATCCTCTTACTAATGTTATCTGTCCCTCCGCTGACCGATAACCGGGTAATGATATCTGTATCACTGCGGTGAGCTTTAGAAGGATGCAGGGCGGTGTAGGCGAACCGTGCACATGCGTGCCATGTCTTCCTGCCTCCTTTCTGTGGTGGAGACCTTGTGGAGTAGGCTGTGTTGTCATGGCGACGCACTGCTGGCGGGAGACGTTGTCCTTGGGACTGTGAAAGGCTCCTGGTGCAGAACAGAGCTGTAATCGATGAGTAAAGCACTCCGTGTGCGAATGCTGGCTGAAGGGCACTCCAGCCTCTGCGCGTGCGCGCGCGCACACACACACACACACACACACACACACACAGGGTGGTTATGCTCTGTAAGGTGTGACCCGCTCCAGCGCATGGCCTGGCCTGCGTTTATGAGCCTCGGGCATTGCAGGCTTTGCACATGCCCAGTCCCGTCCTCCCCTTTACTGAGACCGAAAGGATGGGGATGAGATTGGAGGGAGGGTGTCTTCAGCTGGCTGTCCTGGTGTGAACACAATATTCTGAGCTACAAATGCTGGCTTGTTTGTCTGCTTGTGTCTTCCTGTTTGCATCTGCCAGCCTGTGTCTATCTGTGTCTGCCTTTTCCTGTCTGCCTGTTTGTGTTTGCCTGTCTCTGTCTATCTGTGTCTGCCTTTTCCTGTCTGCCTGTTTGTGTTTGCCTGTCTCTGTCTATCTGTGTCTGCCTTTTCCTGTCTGCCTGTTTGTGTCTGCCGGTCTGTCTCTCTGTCTGTTGTCAGTACGATGAAGCCCCCATTTCTTTGGAAATGTCTCAGGATTTTAGCCCTTGGAGGGCTGATAATGCCACGTTTGAAGAAATGTAAATTTTCATTCATGCTCGCCCTGCTTTGAGTCGGCTGACCTCTGCATGCCGGGGGGAGGGGGGGGGGGGGTCCCGTTCTGAAAGATCAGGACATTTAAAGTCTCCCATCTGCTGTTCTGTGGTGTCTGGTTTCTCAGGAAGTGAGTGAGTTATGTGCAAAGCGAGAGCAGGAAGTGGTGTGGAGTCATTTGTTGACTTACCGAAAGTCACTTCATTTTTAGCCCACTGTTCCCACGCAGAAAAGCTCGCTGTTGTGTTCATTTAGCGAGTGATGGCACTCACCAGAGGTTCACCGTTCCTTGTGATGTGTGGAAAGTTGTGGCCATTTTCCTGAGGTTTTTGTACTCCCGCCCAACATGAAAGGAACCCTGTAACATTGGCAAACTTGGAAAAAATATTTTCAAATTCTGTATAATAAGCTGACAGTGTGGACTTCAGTTTGAGTAAAATAATTACAAAATAAAATAATGACAAAATAATTCTGTATTACACACGTAATTAATGTAATCGCATGCCTCCTCACTGTCACATGGGCCTCAGTCTGCCTGTCGTAATGGGCGTTTCCTGTGTTCCTCTGAAGATAATTTAGATGTTTTGTGGTTTTAATGTGGCTGTGCCCACGGTCCACATGACCCGGTTGAATATTGGCTCAGCCGATGGGCGGAGAGATAAGATTGTGCTGCCTGGAATTGGGGCACGGATCAAGGAAGTGTTTTTCTGAGAACGTTTCTTCAAAGGAATCTTGGCTGCTCGGTTTATGTGCTTTTCGCCTACTTATCATGAGTAATAAACCTCCTGCTTCGCGACTGTTGGAGCACATGGTGTTCCAGGGGTCCGTAATAAATGTACAGTATCGTTTCTGGCACAACGGGGAGCAGAAGCACTTGGCTCTTGCGATCGCTCTGTAGAAATTGAACAGTAGTGCGTAAATTTGTGCCATTGGCTCCCTGCATCAGGCCGTATGTCATGAAGAGGGAACCCAAAAAAGGTGGACTTGTCACAGGTGTGAAGAATTTTTATCATTCAAACAGCTGTATCTGTAACAAAGCCCATCCAAATGAGACACGTGTGGTACCATTTTGAAGCTCAGAATTTCCCCTTCCTTGTGATACCAGTAACCCTGCAGCAGCTCTTTTAAACAAGTTGCCGCATGATGGATTTTCAACAGCCTTGATTTTGATATCTTATATCATTAAGTAACAATAGTTGCATTTGGTGCTGTAAGGGTGAAGAGTGGGCCCAAATGTTTTCACAGGATATCGCTGGAGGGGCTATTTCATTATGCTTGTTTGTAATATAAAGCCAATAAGAAATCACTTTTCCTGCTCCGCATCTGGTGTGAATATACTCCATTTGCCTTTCATCCTCAATTGGTGAATTTATGACACAATGGATATATTTTTTTTTTTTTTTTTTAAAGAGGCCATTTTTTCTTTATTTTTTCTCTGCTTTCTTTGGGTGCTTTTGTCCTGGGTGGGAGATGATTGTGAAGTTCTTGAGTGAACTGGAGAATTGGGACGCCTCGAGCACCCTGGCTTCTCGCTGATCGAAGGACCAGCGTCTGAACACTGAGTACAGACCGCTCTCTTCACAACACAGGAAATGGTGTCGCAGTCAAGGTTTGCGTGTGTTACTGTAACCTGCAAGCAGTTTCTTTAAACACCCTTTTCTGATCAGGAGTTTGAAAACACAGGCCTGCAGTGTAGATAAAGGGTGAGGGCGGACGCAGTGTACACAGCGGAGCCTGGACTTCCCTTTCCCCCTGTCGTTTGGATGGCAGAAGTAGAGCACTGGTTTGGTAATAATGGCAGGACTTTGCCTTCTTTTTGGCTTCTGGGTTGGGAATTGGGGAAACAGTCGGCCTGTTTCCAGCTCGAAGGGCTTATCCAGTTTGAACTGGTGCTGTGTTACTGCAGTGCTGTGGGCGTATTGGTCGGTCGAAGGCTCCGAGGTGTTCATTGTTTAACATGTCTTTTATGCTGCTGTTCTCTGTAATGCATTTCTTACCCTGTACTTGTTACCATAGTGTGGGGCCCTGTGTGGCTGCTGTGTTGGGTGCAGGGGCTGTGTTTGGAGCCTATAGTGGTGATCTGTCAAACTGTGTTTGGTGTGTCGCCTTTAGAAGAGGGATTTGGTACATCCCCTGAACGCTGTTTGTTATGCCGCCCTTAGCGGTGTTTGGTGCACATCTGTAAGCGGTGTATTTGTTCTCTGTAACATGTATTCAGCAGCTGAGCGGTATACAGGGGCGTGAGCCTCCGATTCTGTGGCAGGCGAGGACATTGGGTGTGTGTTATCAGGGGAGCAGGAAGTTGGCGCAGAAGGAAGTGTGCAGTGCCAAGCGGGCAGTTTATCTGGTGCAGTGGTGCTTTGACAGCACTCATTGTGTTGTGTGAGAAAACGAAAGTGTTTTCTGGCGGGGGGGGGGGTGTGGTTTCAGTACGGAGGTGAAAGAGAACCTGCGGTGTATCTTAGTGTTTCTGGTTTTACTTCCTGTGTTCGTATCGCAGAGTAGACTAGTGCATCATGTCTCTGCTGAGTTTTTTAAAGTGTGTGTGTGTGTGTGTGTGTGTGTGTGTGTGTGTGTGTGTGTGTGTGTGTTCTTGTACTTGCTACAAAGTGACAACCAAAAAATGTTTTTTTTCCTACAGAGTGGGGACATTTTTGGGAAGTGAGGACATTTTGGCCGGTCCTCACAACTACAAAGTCAAATTGTGACCTATTAGTTAAGGTTTGGGGTAAGGTTAGAATTTGGGATAGGTTAAGGTTAGGGTAAGGGTTTGGGGTAAAGTTAGAAATAGGGATAGGTTAAGGTTAGGGTAAGGGTTTGGGTTAGGCATACATTGCTTATTGTTAAGATTAGGGAAAGGCTGTAGAGACACAGAAAAACGAATGGAAGTCAATGTAATGTCCTCACAAAGATATAAGTACAAGGATGTTTGTGCGCGTGCACTGACCTGTGTGTGTGTGTGTGTGTGTGTGTGTGTGTGTGCCCAAGCGCGCGCGCGCTGATCTGTGTGTGTGTGTGTGTGTGCAGACCTTTGTCTGTTGCAGGGCTGTTTGTAAGGAAGTACGACAGTGATGATGGGATTGGCTGTTTAAAAGCCCCATGATCCTCTTTCATTAACACACAGCATGTCACAATTCTGCACAATCCCCACATTGGGTTTTCCATGTGTGTAAGAAGCTAAATTCCCTCCAGCTGTTCCCTGTTTTTAATTTTCGGTTCTCACAGGAAGTGGGTAGTTTTGTCTGGGTCATGGTGCTGCCCCTGGAACTGGTTAACTGGGAGGGATTTTCCCATGATGCTCAGGGGAGTGGTTTGTCCTGATGAGGCTGTAAGGGAGCAGTGACCAATCAGCTGTGGTGGTTTATCCTTTAAAGATGGGAGAACAGACGGGCTTTTATCTGGGTGAGAGCGCGTTGAGTCGGAGCTGTGGAGTGGTGTTTGTGTGTGTAATTTGGGTCATGTGTGGACGTGCACATGTGAGTTTGCAGATGAATGTTTGAATGTGAGAGGGTTTGGATCACAGTTGCGAGGTCCGGGAAGCATAGCTCTTCCTGCTGTATGACCTCCTGCACCTGATGAGGTCACTGCCATTCACTCTGGCCGGGAGGCCTGCTCACTCGAAATGTTCTCGCAGTGTCCTGGGCATGATCAGGCTACATTTACTACAGTGACACTGCCACTTGGCAAACATCGTGTGCACATTATTTTAGTGCCAGGAGGGAACCTTGTGGATCACTGAATTGAGTTTGCACAAAGTCCGGTGCCAATGAGATATCAGAATGGTGCTAGCGCCTAATAAGCATGTAATAATAGCAGCAGTGTAGCAACATGCTAACTTCCTTATGGTATAATAATGCACCTCAGAATAACATTATGCTAACCTCCTCATAATGTAATAATGCACTGCAGAATAGCAGCATGCTAACCTCCTCATAATGTAATAATGCACTGCTGAATGGCAGGATGCTAGCCTCCTCAGAATGAGATAATGGACTGCTGAATGGCAGGATGCTAATTCTGTTCCCAGCATCCCTTGCCTCTTCCAGAGTAGCTGCTACAGGCGTCGCTGGTCATTAGTATTATTTTGTTACAATGTTCACATTGTGCCAAACGTGGATCTCTAACTGCTGTGTTCTAAATATATTCCT
Organism: Gymnothorax javanicus; assembly: GCA_029692085.1. Lineage (NCBI taxonomy): Eukaryota > Metazoa > Chordata > Actinopteri > Anguilliformes > Muraenidae > Gymnothorax > Gymnothorax javanicus. Next base: position 3,123,616 of record CM056198.1, read on the forward strand.
TCCCCATAGACTCTTTATCTGCTGTCGTCCTGTTACAGTGATGAATGATATCGGTTCTGTCTTCATGAAGAACTGCTCTCTGGCTCCAGGGAGCGATGGCTCTCTTCTCCTCTCAGCCCCTGTGTCCCAGCTTTTGGCTGTAGACTGTATTAAACACTCCTGATGATGTCAAAGTTTGATTTGTGCATGTCTCTGAACCCTTGCAACAAGCGTTGCATGATCTAAATGGTGCATGTTTGGTGCAAAGTCCTCCTGCGCTACTTTTTTTTTTTTTTTTTTTTTTAATGATCTGCACAGAGTCAAGTGTCCTCGTGCTACGTGGAACGCCATGCGGACTTTCTCTATTGATTGACAGGTCACAAAATGCCAAAATTCACTTTCATGGACACATTTTGTTTCGTCAGTAGTTCTTACTTACTTTTCGATTGTCATCTTATTGGCAACCATTTCCTGGATTACTTGTGTCCAATGAGGAGAGAGCATTTCTGTGTCATCAGTGCTGGCTGTGTCTGTCACTATCTGTTGAAATGTTTTCACAAGAATCTGTGAAATGATCAACTGTTATTCTGTAGAAGGGCATTATCTGTAGAATGACTGACTCTACACACGGCAGTATCTCTGTAATCATTGGCTGCTCAAATCTCATGATGAGAAGTTATCTAAAATGATGCTTCATCTCTAAAGCAATCAAATCTGCATATTTCATAAAGAACAGCAGCTCTGTGCCTCCAGTCTCTGTCACCCTTGATAGGATCGGTTTTATTTAGCACTTCAGCTCTGCCAGTGTTATTTTTGACCAGTCTGTGGGGAACTATGTCAGTGTCATTATCGGTCCGTGGCCTGCTCATGAGAGGCAGTGTCCGTGTGGTTCTCGTTTGTAGTGGCATCATAAAAGTTGTGTCTGTAATCGTAGTTTGTCACCATTGTGAAACTGGGCATCTGTCGTGATTGACTGTGGTCATTCGCCAGGAAGCCCGTTGCTCTCCGTTGGTTGTGCTGCTAACCACATTGAAAGGACCAGAGAGAGATCAGGGCTGACTTTAGTACAGCCTGGTGGTTTCGCTGACCTGACCGCATTCCTGTGGCATTGTGTCCGCACACCACGCCCTGGTTTATGAAGCCCTGCAGGCTAATGGAGCCTCTGTCCTCCACCCAGTGACGCGCGGCGATACTTCCTCCTCGCGTATCAAGCAGTGCGCGGTGTGCACCTGCATCAGGCGGTGCGTATCGGTGAGTTTTGGCATGCTGCCTCGCTAACCAGTCATTACGGCTTTACACATAAATGGCTCTGACTCGGGGTATAAGATTGAAATTCTTGGAGGGAGGCAGTATTTGCCCTTGCAGTCTGAAAGGAGTGGGGTAACTGCATTTAGGGCGAAACGGGCGAGCGAGAAGGGCCAGGTGCAGTGCCGAGGCGAACAGCTCTGGAAGGGCCTGGCATTTGGCACACTTTACTAATGAGGAATTGTAATTAAGGAAAGCAGGGGCACTGGGGTCACCCGTCTGGAGGCCTCCGCGGTATTTGGGTCATTCTGAGCGCATTTTTACCCCCCCCCTCCCTCACATTTTACCCTGGTTTGGGTAATAGATGGTATGGCATTCTTTAGCGGGGATGTCGTTCTGCCGGTTTGACGGATGTGTGGTTATTCGGTGACGGGAGGCAGCTGAACGCTGCGCTGAGTGAGCACTGCCTGCGATGATAATTAGCGAGGTTATGTAAGAACGAGTCTCCGCTCCACTGCTGGTCTGCAGCGGGCAGATGGAGAAGGATTACACAGCACGAGTGTGTGTGTGTGCGTGTGTGTGTGTGTGTGTGTGTGTGTGTGTGTGTGTGTGTGTGTGTGTCTGTGTGTGTGTTCTTGTACTTGCTACATACTGAGGACCGACATAAGTTTTTAACCAACAAAGTGAAGTCTTTTTTTGGGAAGGGAGGTCCTCACTTCTACAACTTAGGCAAATTGTGACTTATTAGTTAAGGTTAGAGGTAAGGTTAGAATTAGGGATAGGTTAAGGTTAGGGTGAGGGTTTGGGGTTAGTTTAGAATTAGGGATAGGTTAAGGTTAGGGTAAGGGTTTGGGTTAAGGTTAGAAATAGGGATAGGTTAAGGTTAGGGTGAGGGTTTGGGGTAAGGTTAGAGTTAGGGATAAGTTAAGGTTAGGGTAAGGGTTTGGGGTAAGGTTAGAGTTAGGGATAGGTTAAGGTTAGGGTGAGGGTTTGGGGTAAGGTTAGAGTTAGGGATAGGTTAAGGTTAGGGTAAGGGTTTGGGTTAGACATACATTGCTTATTGTTAAGATTAGGTGAAGGCTGTAGAGACACAGGAAGAATGAATGGAAGTCAATTTAATGTCCTCACAAAGATATAAGTACAAGGATGCGTGTGTGTGTGTGTGTGTGTGTGTGTGTGTGTGTGTGTGTGTGTGTGTGTGCGCGCACACGCGTGCAGGGTTTCCCGCAGAAAATCGGTTAGTCAAGGTGATGACTGGGGGGGGCAGCCAGCATTTATTTACTCTTTATAAATAAACAAAGCAGTTAAAGTGCAATAACAAAGTGACAAAGTCAACAGTCTTATAACTTTATTACATAGTTTTTATAGTGTAACACTTGCTTGTACACAGTGTATTTTAGCCTTACTGTAAGAGCTGAGCTGGAAATAACAAGATCAAATAAAAACACACAATCTTACCAAAATTCATGCTACATGCATGAACACAGCCAAAATTATCAAAAAAAAAAAAAAAAAGAATGGAAAGCGTGTAAAATGCGCACAACCGTCCCTAAGGGTTAAACGCAAAATTGATGTAAGAACGGAAAATGGATTTGTTATCTGTTTTGACTTCAATTCCCCAAATGCTTTGCTGTTGTGGTTATGTTTGGGGAGAGGAGAACGGTATTATGTACGGAAGCGCTTTGCATTCACAAGATTAAAAAAATATATACACCATATCTCGTAATTACGAGATCGTGAGAGAAGATTAATGCTACACTCACCGTGTTCTGTGTGATATAGCCAACCTGAATATTTTGGGTCCACAGCCCACTCTGGGTCCCACCCGCTACCTCGATGTTCAGAGGACTGGGGCAATGTGAATCAGTTTAACTTTGTTATTTGTTAGCTTATTATAACATAAGCAGATGTTATGAGTTGGGTAAGTTTGTTTAAAGATATATGCCGCATGCCATTATCATCCAATCTCTGCATTTTAAGGAAAACCCAGCATGTACATGCAAATATGTATACGCTTACAGGTCGAAAGGCGCACCAAAAAAAGACGTATATTTATGATATTTGAAGATACTTGAGATGTGAGCGAAGAAATGGAGCCCAAGATTTTAGGTTTGCGCAAGCGCAGAACCGCGAGGTCGCATATTTTGATAGGTAGCAAAATTTGGCAGAACACCGGCTTCTTTGAATAAAGTACCCCTGACATTTTTGACTGCTTTTTCCCATCCATTACTGTACACTAGAGAAAACCACGTGCAATTGTCAAACATAGCAGAAAGCCACGCGCAAACACATCGGTAGCCTTGATAAGAAACTAAACAAATTGCATGTAGCCTATCTTAATGAAACAGAATATGTGGGCAAGCAGTTGATAGGAGACACTATTCCAATGTTTAGTTTAGATGAATAATTATCTTACCTCCACATGTCCTTCCCACGACGACAACAGGTTATTGCATATCCGGATAATTAGCTTCTTCCCGATACAAAAAAATAATGTTGGCGTAGCAACAGGTGATGGATGGCGCAGTAACATATTTAACCAACGGATGCCGGCCGCTATTCGGCCTCATCGCGATGCGGCCTTATTTTACGGTCTATGCATGCGTGGATGAAGCAGATTTTTTTTTTTTTTTTTTCCAGGGGGACGTAGTCAAGGCGGGGGGCATTTGTTGTCAAGGCGGCCGCCCTAACTATAAAGCGCTGCAGGAAACCCTGGTGTGTTCGTGTGCGCGTGTGTGTGCGTGCGTAGGGAGAGAGTGTGTGTGCGTGTGTGTTGAGAGAGTATGGTGCGTATCTGTGTGTGTGTGTGTGTGTGTGTGTGTGTGCGTGCATGCGTAGGGAGGGTGTGTGTGTGTGTGTTGGGAGAGTATGGTGCGTGTGTGTGCTGCAGTGTGTTTGTGGCCGGTGTTCCTGCTTCAGTCGGTGCGGTTTCTGGCCCGACGGGAGGATGACGAAACCCCACTCAGCACGTGCTGACCGTGCCGCTCTCCGGTTTGGCCTCGGCCTTCGCCTGGCGCTTAAACACTCCTCCACGTGTCCAACTCTCTCCGCTGCGAGGAAAGGCTCTGGAGCAAATCCCCAGGGAACACCAGCAGCTGCACACACCCCACATCTGTCCCCAGTTTCCTACCAATGTCCTGCCGAAGATCGGAGTGCCCAAGCAATCAGACGGGTTCTCTGTCATGTCGCTGCTCCAGTCCTGAGCTGTTCAAACCCCAATTCCAGTGAAGTTGGGACGTTGTTTAAAACGTGAATAAAAACAGAATACAATGATCTGCAAATCCTTTTTAACCTATACTCAATTGAGTACACTACAAAGACAAGATATTTAATGTTCAAACAGATAAACTTTATTGTTTTTTTTTTTTTTTTTTGGAAATATTCACTCATTTTGAATTTGATGTCTGCAACACGTTCCAAAAAAGCTGGGACAGGGGCAACAAAAGCCTGGGAAAGTTGAGGAATGCTCAAAAAACACCTGTTTGGAACATTCCACAGGTGAACAGGTTAATTGGAAACAGGTGAGTGTCATGATTAGGTATAAAAGGAGCATCCCCGAAAGGCTCAGTCGTTCACAAGCAAGGATGGGGCGAGGTTCACCACTTTTCGAACAACTGCGTGATGCAAATAGTCCAACAGCTTAAGAACAACGTTTCCATGCAAACTGTTAGGAATTTAGGGATTTCATCGTCTACAGTCCATAATAATATCAAAAGATTCAGAGAATCTGGAGAAATCTCTACACATAAGCGGAAAGGCCAAAAACCAACATTGAATGACCGTGACCGTCAGTTCCTCAGGCGGCACTGCATTAAAAACCAACATCATTCTGTAAAGGATATTACCATGTGGGCTCAGGAACACTTCAGAAAACCATTGTCAGTTAACACAGTTTGTCGCTACATCTACATGTGCAAGTTAAAACTCTACCATGCAAAGAGAAAGCCATATATCAACAACACCCAGAAACGCCGCCGGCTTCTCTGGGCCCGAGCTCGTCTGAGATGGACTGCCGCAAAGTGGAAAAGTGTGCTGTGGTATGACGAGTCCACATTTCAAATTGTTATTGAAAATCATGGACGTCTTGTGCTCCAGGCTAAAGAGGAAAAGGACCATCCAGATTGTTGTTAGTGTTCAGAAGTTCAAAAGCCAGCATCTGTGATGGTATGGGGATGTGTTAGTGCCCATGGCATGGGTAACTTGCACATATGTGAAGGCGCCATTAATGCTGAAAGGTACATACAGGTTTTGGAGCAACATATGCTGCCATGCAAGCAAAATCTTTTTCAGGGACGCCCCTGCTTATTTCAGCAAGACAATGCCCAGCCACATTCTGCTTGTGTTACAACAGCATGGCTTCGTTGTAAGAGTGCGGGTAATAGACTGGCCTGCCTGCAGTCCAGACCTGTCTCCCATTGAAAATGTGTGGTGCATTATGAAGCGCAAAATATGACAACGGAGACCCCGGACTGTTGAGCAACTGAAGTCGTACATCAAGCAAGAATGGGAAAGAATTCCACCTACAAAGCTTCTATAATTGGTGTCTTCAGTTCCCAAACACTTATTGAGTGTTGTTAAAAGGAGAGGTGATGTAACACAGTGGTAAACATGCCCCTGTCCCAACTTTTTTGGAACATGTCGCAGGCATCAAATTCAAAATGTGTGAATATTTCCAAAAAAAAAAAACAAGTTTATCAGTTTTAACATTAAATATCTTGTCTTTGTAGTGTACTCAATTGAATATAGGTCGAAAAGTATTTGCAAATCATTGTATTCTGTTTTTATTCACATTTTACTGAACGTCCCAACTTCATTGGAATTGGGGTTTGTAATTACAGGCCACAGTTACGCCACACACTCTTATGCCAGAACCTCACTACACACACCCTGCCGCCCACACGCACTGATGTAGCAGGCGGTTACCACAGCTTGTACGTCAGAAGCCCTTGCTAAAGTACACCCACAGTAAACACTGTCTGTCGCAGCGGCTGCGGAAAGTTTCTACTCTGCAGCGCGAAGGAACGTCTTCGGCACGACCATACCTCCGCCTCAGTCCCGGCTGTAGAATAACTGTGGGGAGTGTGTGTGTCTGTGTTGGTGTGTGTGTGAGTGCGCGCGCGCGTGTGTGTGTGTGTATGTATGTGTGTGTGTGTGTGTTAGAGTGTGTGTGTGTGTTGGCTCAGGCTTGGCCTGCCCGTGTCTCTGGGCCTTGAGGGCAGTGAGCTCTCGCTCTGTGGGCCGCGGCTCTTTGTTCTGCCTGAATAGCAGTGCTGGTGTGTGAGACTCACAGCTGCTGAAGTGTGGGGGGATGGAGGGGCGAGACACATGTGCCCATCTGCTCCTGTCAGAGAACAGAGCCCAGAGCGGGGTACTGTCCTCTCTCTCTCTCTCTCTCTCTCTCTCTCTCTCTCTCTCTCTCTCTCTCTCTCTCTCTCTCTCTCTCTCTCTCTCTCTCGGCATGTGCCTCCTGCATGTGTTGGCTCGGGGCAAGGGTCATTGGGGACGTGTGTGAGAGAGATGTGAGGGAAAGACTGAGTGTTTACATGCGTGTGGGAGGGTCTCTGCACGTGCTCAGTGCTGCGTGAGTGTGTGAGTCAGTCCTGCTGGAGAAGGGAAGGAGGGAGAGAGAGAGAGAGAGAGAGGGAGGGAGCAGTGTGTTGTGGCCGGATGCGGCCGGGAGACTCCAGTAACTGGGTGTCGTCTGTGCAGAATCCGGCTGGGAGAGTGGGGGGTGTGGGGACGGAGCGGGACTCTGATACTGAAGCCGAACTGCAGTTCTGTTACTGCTTGCCCGCCGTTACACTCCTCTACAGAGCACGCACACACACACACACACACACACACACACACACTCACACGCACACACACACAGGCCTCACGTTTCCTGCTCTCTCTGTTCATTTTAGCTGCACACATCGCCCTCTATCTGCAGCTTTTCGTCGTGTGTGTGTGTGCGCGTGCGTGTGTGCGCGCAAGCGTGTGTGTGTGCGCGCGTGTGTGTGCGCGCGTGTGTGTGCACGCGTGCGTGTGTACGCATGTTCTTGCACTCGTACTGTTCTGTTCTTGCTACACAGTGAAGACTAGAAACTTTTTTGCCCACCGAGTAGGGACATTAGCGAGGACATTTTCATATGGGTGAGGGTTTGGGTTAAGGTTAGAATTAGGGATAGGTTAAGGTTAGGGTAAGGGTTTGGGGTAAGGTTAGAGTTAGGGATAGGTTAAGGTTAGGGTAAGGGTTTGGGGTTAGGTTAGAATTAGGGATAGGTTAAGGTTAGGGTAAGGGTTTGGGGTTAGGTTAGAATTAGGGATAGGTTAAGGTTAGGGTAAGGGTTTGGGGTAAGGTTAGAATTAGGGATAGGTTAAGGTTAGGGTAAGGGTTTGGGGGTAAGGTTAGAGTTAGGGATAGGTTAAGGTTAGGGTAAGGGTTTGGGGTAAGGTTAGAGTTAGGGATAGGTTAAGGTTAGGGTAAGGGTTTGGGGTAAGGTTAGAGTTAGGGATAGGTTAAGGTTAGGGTAAGGGTTTGGGGTAAGGTTAGAGTTAGGGATAGGTTAAGGTTAGGAGGTAAGGGTTTGGGGGGTAAGGTTAGAGTTAGGGATAGGTTAAGGTTAGGGTAAGGGTTTGGGGTAAGGTTAGAGTTAGGGATAGGTTAAGGTTAGGGTAAGGGTTTGGGGTAAGGTTAGAGTAAGGGATAGGTTAAGGTTAGGGTAAGGGTTTGGGGTAAGGTTAGAATTAGGGATAGGTTAAGGTTAGGGTAAGGGTTTGGGTAAGGTTAGAATTAGGGATAGGTTAAGGTTAGGGTAAGGGTTTGGGTTAGGCATACGTCGTTTCCTGGCCTGATCCCAGATCAGCCCTTTTCAAGGATCCCTGTTGACCCCACATACATTCAAATACATTAAACAGAAGCCTCCTCATGTAGCGGTTTCAGGGTCGCTGAGTAAAGGACCGCAGAACGCCTCCCCCCCCCGTTTAATCGATGCTAAACTGACAATGAGCTCCTCTGGCTGCTCCTCTCCCCCTCCAAACAAAGGCAGGAAGGAGACCTCATCTTCCTATAGGCCGGGACAACCCCACTCACCCCTCCCCCCCACCCTTTACCCAATCAAATCTCTTCCCCCATCCCCTGCAGTGAGCGAGCCATTTACTGCAGAGGGAGCAGCTCAGCTCCTAAATCCTCCAGATTTACTGAAAATCAGGAGTGTGTGTGTAGGGGACGGAGGATGTGGATCAACGAGGATGGCAGCAAAACAAACACATAAACAAAGATTAGCCATCCTGCAAACCAACAACACGAGGAGGAAACATGTTTACTGGAGCTGGGAGGGAGGGAGGGCTGATACGGGGACAGATGGGGTCTGTAGTGTTTACATTTGGGGGAGCCCCATCTGTGTCTAAATCAGCGTCCCTTATTAATAACCGTTTTCTGGGTTAATATCGGGCTCTTTGTTTTCGAAACCGTCAGTAAATACCATCTGTTTACATATTCATGGTGTTTTGATTGGTTGTTAATGTCAGATACTGTTGCAGTCAGGTTAGGTGGTAATATTTTGATTTCTGTTGGCGTTTCAGCACTCCGCATTCCGAGCAGGAACTTGCAGTTCTGTACTGATTTTCTCATGGCGACCTCTCCCTTTTCGCACAAGGTTACCTCGGCGTTTCAGTCCTCCGGAGCTTGCCGGGACTAGTCTGCGCTAGTTTGCATAATTCCTGAATCTCTCAGACTGACGGGAGGGTGTGAAGTTGGCGCTTCTCTGTTCTACACTCCCCCGCCGCGGCCGGGCCTGAATAAAACATGATCGGTGCGCAGTCGCTCGCGATTCGTCCGAGGCCCGTCCCCCGCTGCCGGCTCGCTCGTTTTCCTGATCCCCCGGCTCTCCGTTTCCTGCGCTCGCTGCGTGAGCTAGGGGAAACATCGATCATGGCTGCGGCAGGTGTGCTCAGCGGTAGCGCTAGCGTTTATATCGCCTGAGCAGCAGACAGTGTGCTAACAGGTGCGGCACCACAAACCGCCGTCCATTTGCTCTTTTACGCTGATATTAGTGCTTTTGCGTGTAAGCAACCGCTGACATGGGCTGTACCGCCAATGTGTCCTATTCTGCTGCTGACTTAGTACTACTGATCAAGCACAAACTGCTGTCTGATGTGAAGCAGGTTTAGTTTTCATGCGTTTCGGTCTGTTAGCCTTTCCCGACCTGGACGACAGAACCCCAGATCTTGGGCCTTTGGGCTGAATAAACGGCAGATTTATTTGAGCTGGAGGTCACATCGAGCAGCTTCCCTGCGCAGCCGGACGCGACTGCAGTCTACTAGCGCTGCTGCGGTGCTCTCGTCCCGTCTTTCGCCTATGGGGTTGTTTAACCCCTTAGAGCGCCAAACGCAGCTATCGTTGCTCGATGATGTAAGATACCAAATTCAAAGCTGTTGAAAACCTGTCATGTGGTGACTTGTTTAAAAGAGCTCCCGCAGGGGAGCTCTTTTAAACAAGTCACCACATGATAGGTTTTCAACAGCGCAAGATAAGTTTAAACATATATAAATGTAATTATTTCAGCGCTCTAAGGGTTAAAAATCGATGGCTGTTAGTGTGCCACTCTGGACCCTTTGCGCCCAATAGCAGCACAAGAAAAGAGTGGAGCGCGCTCAGTAGCCCTCGTGTGAACTCTCGGACAGTCTGCTCTTCTTCACTACTTCAGTTTCCCACAAAATCCAAGCCCTGCGTGCAGACGGGATTTTTGTATGAGTGAGATGGCTGTATAAAGTCCGCCGCCATCGAGCGCCCTTCTCCCGGACGAGCGAGAGGTAGACGAGTACAGAGCGCGATCATTGTCTCCCAACCGGTTCTCCGTGGGTTGTGGGGAGATTTTTTGCGATGAACACTTGTGGAAGAGTGGGTGTTCGGCCGGGCGGGATGGGGGTTTCGATGAGGGGTGTTTGTGTGCCTCTTAACAGTGAACACACACACACACACACACACACACACACACACACACACACTACTGCAGATGGCACACTGGATAAGCCAGTACCGCCCCCCCTTTGTGCTTTCAGGGCGTTGACTGACATATGGCCGAAAGACGGAATAAAGCCACGCTCGTGCTTAGGGGCCGCTGATCCACGTTATCCGGCTGTCTTCAGCTCTCCGCCCGTGTAACCCCTCATCAATCGCTGGCTTTCAGCGCTGGAGACGAATTCTTATCGCCCCAATCCGGGGGCTCAGGTTTACATGCCCCTCCCCCTCAGCTCCGGCGCGGGATTACGAGGCTCGGCCCGTCTGCGGCGCTGAATCCCGATCAGCTGCGCACACACATCGCCCGTCCGCGACGAGGGTCGCAACCTCTGCGCTGATCTCGCAGCAGCAGCTGCCGTTACGTAACGGGAGATCGATGCTCCTCCCCTGCCTGAGGGGCTCGGAGACCCGGTTTCTCCCAGAGGAATCGGAGGGAAATTCCTCAGCTTTCCACCAATCAAACGCTCTGTTATTCCCTAACCGAGAGCACTGAGCAGCATCTGCCCGACCTTTATCCTATTGTGTCATTATTTCCCAATCTCTTGTCTTCCAGTACTTTTAAGTGGAAAAGTGAGATTTTTAGTTTAGCTTCTGTGGAAGGGATTTGTTTATGGGGTTTTTTTAATAACTTTAAATAACTTTAATAACACCACACGCTTATTGCAGAAACATTGCCGCAGAAATGGGCTGTGAAAGTGGAAGGGCGTTAACGCGTTACGTGAGTTTGAATTTGAATGGCAGTTTCACACCAGGCTTTATATACCGTCTCAGGAGAGGAAACAGCTGGCCTGAGCTCCCAGCAGCACAAACACAGAGGTGAGGTTTAATTTCAGAAACCTGGCCCTTATCGCTCTGAAACTACGCTTTGGAAAGAACATGTAAAACAACTGTTTGGGGCCCAAAAAGATTAAGAGCATTTTTTGCTGAAAAAATGTGCTTTTTTGTCAAATTATTGATGCAAAAGTATACTGACCAGAAACATGATTATTAAACACAGTTACCTGCCAAGAAACTAGTAAGTTGGATGCAAACCATATTTTTCACATTGTCTCAAAGCTTCATGTTGCTTTTTCTCAAAACTTAAAAAATGCACTTAACCTTTTGTGCTCCTAGCAGTCGAGATATATATATATATATATATATATATATATATATATATATATATATATATATATATATAACAAAACCTTCAGAAGTGGAACCTAAAGCAAGCATGCACCAATTTACGCATCTATATTTCTTGAAAAAGGAATCAAATTTAGGGTGGAACATCTGTCCAGTACATTATGGAGCTCTCTCTGCAGCTTTTGTGACGCGTGAGATGTAAGTGTTCGGAAAACCTTCCTCTGGTCGATTTGGGTCGGTGATGATGCTGCCCGTTATCTAGCCTCTGGGTCTCCGTGCAAAGCATTTGTTCGGTGGGTAACTCTCTCCCTCTCCCTCTCTCTCTCTCCCCTCCACCAGTGTGCCGGCCCCCCTACGAGCCGGAGAATGGGGGATACTCCTGCCACCCGACCCCCTGCGGCCCGCTGACGGACGGCACCGTCATCGAGTACTTCTGCGACGAGGGCTACGCCCTGAAGGGGGAGTACAAATACCTCACCTGTGAGAACGGAGAGTGGGACTCGCCCCTGCAGATCAGCTGCCACCTCAGCCAAGGTCGGTGCTCCTGTCTGAGACTGTGTCTGTTTCAGGACGTTAAGTTCGTTTACTGAGATGCACTGCTCCTGCCTGAGACTGTGTCCGTTACAGTGCATTACGTATATTTACTGAGATGCACTGCTCCTGTCTGAGACTGCGTCTGTTACAGTGCATTACGTATATTTAGTGAGACGCACTGCTCCTGTCTGAGACTGCGTCCGTTACAGTGCATTACGTATATTTACTGAGACGCACTGCTCCTGTCTGAGACTGTGTCCGTTACAGTGCATTATGTATATTTACTGAGATACACTGCTCCTGTCTGAGACTGTGTCCGTTACAGTGCATTACGTATATTTACTGAGCTGCACTGCTCCTGTCTGAAACTGCATCCGTTACAGTGCATTACGTATATTTACTGAGACGCACTGCTCCTGTCTGAGACTGCGTCCGTTACAGTGCATTACGTATATTTACTGAGATGCACTGCTCCTGTCTGAGACTGTGTCCGTTACAGTGCATTACGTATATTTACTGAGCTGCACTGCTCCTGTCTGAAACTGCATCCGTTACAGTGCATTACGTATATTTACTGAGACGCACTGCTCCTGTCTGAGACTGCGTCCGTTACAGTGCATTACGTATATTTACTGAGATGCACTGCTCCTGTCTGAGACTGCGTCCGTTACAGTGCATTACGTATATTTACTGAGACGCACTGCTCCTGTCTGAGACTGCGTCCGTTACAGTGCATTACGTATATTTACTGAGATGCACTGCTCCTGTCTGAGACTGCGTCCGTTACAGTGCATTACGTATATTTACTGAGAGGCACTGCTCCTGTCTGAGACTGCGTCCGTTACAGTGCATTACGTATATTTACTGAGATGCACTGCTCCTGTCTGAGACTGCGGCCGTTACAGTGCATTACGTATATTTACTGAGATACACTGCTCCTGTCTGAGACTGCGTGCATTACAGGGCATTACTTAAATACTGAGATACAGTGCTTGTGATGGTAGCAGCGGAAGGTTTTGATAGCTCTGTTGACATTGTGTTATGTCAGACTAAAGCAGAGACTTTTCTGCAGAGCGACGTACGTCTGCATAGAGATAGATATTGAATCAGCTGCACTTCACAGTGGAGATTAGGTACAATTCATGTAATGTTTAGTTTGCATTACGATTGCAGGAGTAAACAAACCCACACACCACCCTTGATGGGCAAAGAGGAAAACAACATGCAACAAAGGGTTAACATATTGTTTTGAACAGCCAAGTGTGGACCGTGTAGTCATCTTCTGCCGGAGAGCGATTTCAAGTAATCTAAAGAACCATTACAAAACGACTCAAGAATAGAAACATTGCAGTACGAGAACTAAGATGCCATTACGATAAAAGGTGGAGGATCACGACGAGTTTGCAGTTCAGAAGGTCCCTGGCTGGGCGAATCGCTCAGGTGTCGTCTGAAGAGGCTCTTTTTCAGACTGACGGACAGTTTGATGCTCCGGCTGCTCTGAGCTCCTGCAGGACAGCACAACCTCAGTGTCTGCGTGAGGGAGTGAGTGCAGGTCTGCCATTCGGTCCAGTGCTGGGACACCTCACTGAACTGCTCCGGGTCTCGATTAATGGCCTCAGTCTGTCAGTGTGGATTAGAATAGGATGTAATTTGTGCATAGCTGCTATGAAGGTCTGTCCAGCCTTGTTTGTAGGGCATCTGCAGTCGTACATACTGTCACTGACGTTAAAACTGGGTACTTACTTACTTTTCCCAGAACAAATAACTGAAAATGGGCAGTATTCAGTGATTCTGTTGTGTGGCATTGTGGTCAGGGCTTTGGGATGTGATTGGCCCATGTGTCAGGGTTTTGAGCTGTAACTGGTTCATTTTTAAATATTCTGGGGTGCGATTTGCCCGTGTGTAGCCTTTGGGCTGTGATTCGCCCATTTGTCAGAGCTCTGGATCATAATTGGGCCCAAGTGTTGGGACTTTGGGCTGCGATTGGGCTGTGTCTCTGGGATCTAGGCTGTGATTGGCTGCTGTGTCTGGGCTCTGCGTTGTGATTGGCCAGTGTGTCAGTGATCCAGGCCATGATTAGCTTGTGTGTCAGTGCCCTAGGCAGTGATTGGCCTGTGTGTCAGTGCTCTTGGCTGTGATTGGCCTGTGTGTCAGCGCCCTAGGCTACGATTGGCCTGTGTGTCAGTGCTCCCGGCTGTGATTGGCTGCTGTGTGCTCCGCAGGGAGGGAAGAGCAGTCTCCGCTGGGTGTCCCCGCTCTCTCCATCGTCGCCTCCACCGCCAGCTCTGTGGCTCTCGTCCTGCTGCTCATCGTGCTGTTTGTCCTGCTGCAGCCAAAACTCAAGTCTTTCCAGCACAGCCGGTGAGAGAACCCCTTGTGCGCCAACACCACTGTACCCAGATCAGCTCAGAATCCCCACTCTCAACTACAGCACTCTACCTATACTCTCACCACAGTACCCAGATCAGCTCAGGATCCCCACTCTCAACTACAGCACTCTACCTATACTCTCACCACTATACCCAGATCAGCTCAGGATCCCCACTCTCAACTACAGCACTCCACCTGTACTCTCACCACTGTACCCAGATCAGCTCAGAATCCCCACTCTCAACTACAGCACTCTACCTGTACTCTCACCACTGTACCCAGATCAGCTCAGAATCCCCACTCTCAACTACAGCACTCCACCTGTACTCCCACCACTGTACCCAGATCAGCTCAGAATCACCACTCAACTGCAGCACTCCACCTGTACTCTCACCACTGTACCCAGATCAGCTCAGAATCCTCACTCTCAACTACAGCACTCCACCTGTACTCTCACCACTGTACCCAGATCAGCTCAGAATCCCCACTCTCAACTACAGCATTCTACCTGTACTCTCACCACTGTACCCAGATCAGCTCAGAATCACCACTCTCAACTACAGCACTCTACCTATACTCTCACCACTATACCCAGATCAGCTCAGGATCCCCACTCTCAACTACAGCACTCCACCTGTACTCTCACCACTGTACCCAGATCAGCTCAGAATCCCCACTCTCAACTACAGCACTCTACCTGTACTCTCACCACTGTACCCAGATCAGCTCAGAATCCCCACTCTCAACTACAGCACTCTACCTGTACTCTCACCACTGTACCCCGATCAGCTCAGAATCCCCACTCTCAACTACAGCACTCCACCTGTACTCTCACCACTGTACCCAGATCAGCTCAGGATCCCCACTCTCAACTACAGCACTCCACCTGTACTCCCACCACTGTACCCAGATCAGCTCAGAATCACCACTCAACTGCAGCACTCTACCTGTACTCTCACCACTGTACCCAGATCAGCTCAGAATCCTCACTCTCAACTACAGCACTCCACCTGTACTCTCACCACTGTACCCAGATCAGCTCAGAATCCCCACTCTCAACTACAGCATTCTACCTGTACTCTCACCACTGTACCCAGATCAGCTCAGAATCACCACTCTCAACTACAGCACTCCACCTGTACTCTCACCACTGTACCCAGATCAGCTCAGAATCACCACTCTCAACTACAGCACTCCACCTGTACTCTCACCACTGTACCCAGATCAGCTCAGAATCCCCCCCTCTCAACTACAGCACTCCACCTGTACTCTCACCACTGTACCCAGATCAGCTCAGAATCACCACTCTCAACTACAGCACTCCACCTGTACTCTCACCACTGTACCCAGATCAGCTCAGAATCACCACTCTCAACTACAGCACTCCACCTGTACTCTCACCACTGTACCCAGATCAGCTCAGAATCCCCACTCTCAACTACAGCACTCCACCTGTACTCTCACCACTGTACCCAGATCAGCTCAGAATCCCCACTCTCAACTACAGCACTCCTCCTGTACTCTCACCACTGTTCCCAGATCAGTTTGAAATGACCACCGTGCTGGCCTTGCGAATATGTGGTGCAGAGAATGTGAATTTATTTGCCATTATAAGGTTTTATTCACATCAGTGTTGGCCGAGCCTGAGTAACTCCTATAGTAACATGACGGCTCACTCCTCAGAACAGACGATGAGGATTTCTGTCCTGTATTTACTGTGTGTTTAACGTTTTGCGGAAACTCGCACGTAACCGCATTCGGTGTTTCGCTACACAAAGACATGAGGAGGTCCCCTTGTGTACAGACTTGTGTCCTTGTGCTCATTCCTTGGGTTAAGTGTGTTATGGTCCGCAGGATCCATGCCAAGTCGGGCTGTATTTGCTTGATTACGTCGCCATAGCGGCAGCTATAGTTACCCTAGTTACCCCAGTTGCAGTGCCGTCCCCGTTTGCAGTCCCAGTCGGCCCCTGCGGTAACGGGGCCCTTCTCTGTGCTTCACAGGCGGGAGCAGGGCGTTCCCGGGCAGCCTGTCTCCATCGTGGTGGAGGGCGTGCAGGTGTCTCTGCCGTCCTATGAGGAGGCGGTGTACGGCAGTGGGGGCGGGGCTGTGGCCCCTCAGGGGTCCCGGGTGCAGATTGTGCTGTCAGAGGGGCCGCAGGCGGAGGGAGGGGCATCTCCTGGTCCCGCCCCTGACTCCGCCCTGAACCCCGCCCCTCCCCTCTCAGAGACGGTGCTGGTTCACCAGGTACCCTCCTCCTCCTCCTCTGGCTCCTCCCCCTCCTGGTCAGGCGAGCAGCCGTGTGCCGCCATGCCCCGCCCACAGAGGCGGGGCTCTGAGAGCAGCGATCAGCACAGCCTGCTCTCCCTCACCTCCACCGAAGAGTTCGCCGACGGTGAGTGTGTCTGTGTGTGTTCGCGTATGTGTCTGTGAGGCTGTGTTTGCGTCTGTATCTGTGTTTCTGTTTGTGTATGTCTTTGTGTCTGTGTTTTTGTCTGTATTCGTGTTTGTGTCTCTGAGTCTGTTTGTGTCGGGGTTTGTGTTTCTGCATGCCTGAGGGTTTGTGTCTTTTTGTTTGTGTCTGTGTCTGTCTGTGCTGGTGTCTGTGTTTGCGTTTCTGTGTATCATTGTCTGTGTTTTTGCCTATGCATGTCTGTGTGTCTGTGATGTCTGTTTTTGTTGTTTGTCTGTGTGTCTGTCTATGTTTTTGTCTATGTCTGACTGCTTGTGGTTTTGTTTGTCAGTGTGTGTTGGTGTCTGGTTGTTTTTGTCTGTATTTGTGTTTTTGTCAGTCTATGTTTGTGTTTTATGTGTCTGTATCTGTTTTTGTTTGTGTATGTCTTTGTGTCTGTGTTTGTGTTTTTGTCAGTCTGTGTTTGTGTTTTATGTGTCTGTATCTGTTTTTGTTTGTGTATGTCTTTGTGTCTGTGTTTGTGTTTTTGTCTCTGTGTATTTGTGTTTGTGCCTGTGTTTGTGTTGGTGTCTGTTTGCGTTTCTGTGTGTCAGTGTCTGTGTGTTTTTTGCCTGTTTATGTCTGTGTTTGTGCTCGTCTGTCTGTTTGTGTTTGTGTCTGTGTCTGTGTTTTTGTCTGCATCTGTATTTTTGTGTCTGTGGTTGTGTTTTTGTATGTGTCTGTGTTTGTGTCAATGTCTGTTGTGTTTGTGCATGTCTGTGTCTATGTTTGTGTTTTTGTCTTTCTGTGTCTGTGGTTATTTTTGTCTGTATGTGTTTTTGTTTATGTGTCTGCGTTAGTGTTTGTATCTGTGTTTGTATTTGTTTCTGTGTTTGGTTTTGTCTGCGTATGTGTTTTTGTACTTGCGTCTGTTTTTGTCAGCATTTGTGTTTTTGTTTGTGTATGTCTTTGTCTCCGTGTTCTTGTTTTTGTCTGTGTGTGTCTGTGCATTTGTGTATGTGAGTCTGTCTATGTTTTTGTTTATGTCTGTGTGTTTGTGTTTGCATTTCTGTATGTCTGTGTCAGTGTCTTTGTGTTTTTGCCTGTGTATGTCTGTGTCTGTGTTTGTATGTCTGTTTGTGTTTTTGTCTGTTTGTGTCTGTTTTTATTTTTCTGTATCTCTGTATGTTATTGTCTCTGCTTGTGTTTTTGTTTGTGTGTTTATCTGTGATGGTGTTTGTATCTGTGTTTGTCGGTGTCTGTGTTTTTGTATGTTTGTGTGTCTGTGCTAGTGTCTTTGTTTCTGTGTGTATTTGTGTCCGTGATGGTGTCTGTGTTTTTGTTTGTATTTCATTGTCTGTGCCTGTTTTTGTCCGTGTATTTGTGTTTGTGTGTTTTTGTTTTTGTCTGTATGTTCGTGTCGGTGTCTGTGGTTCTGTTTTCGTCAGTATTTGTGTTTTTGTATGTTTGTGTTTTTGTCTGTGTATGTGTCTGTGTACGGGTACTGCAGTTCTGCCAGGGTGTATTTTTACACCAGCAGTGCGCAGTCCTGGTTTTTGCGTGCTCAGAAATGAGTCACTTGCATACACACATTTGCGTGGTAATCGTAGCCCAGTGTTAAGTGAAAGAATGCTTTGCAAGATAATACAGGTGTAGCTGTAGGCTGTTCCTCACTCCCTCCAACAGTTACTCGCAGCAAAAGTCCCTCCTGTTCTTGGCTTAAATAAGGTTTTCTGCTGCAGTGCTGCTACACCACTGTCAGAATCATACTGCACCATCTGAGGGCGATGCTCGTGTTTGTGCATATAAATATATTCCAATTATAATGTACATACTATTATAATCATTGACTGTATGAAAAGATGGACGAAGCTACCGTGACGTCACCCATTGGTTTCAGCATACCATTTAGGAAGCCTCGAATTTGGCAATTTGAGCAGCGCCATTTTGTCATTTTGAAACCGGATGTGATTCTTATTGGACGAGAGCGTGAATTGAAGATCCAGAGAAGAGCGAGGGGTGGATCTACGGGTGGATCTGACCGTAGCAGACGAGGACCAGAGGATAGCCATGCCCCTAAAGCATATTCTGGCTTAATCCTTTTATTCTAGTCTATTTGGGACCGTAATTTACAAAAATGAACATCATGATATATCAAAGGAGACTTGAAACTTGCGATAAATACCATAAAATAAGGCGGAAAATCATTATTGAAATAATAAATCAGGTGAGAAAGCAGGGTCATTTTCTCATAGACTTCAATAGCATTGAACTTCTTTCTGCAATCACTGATGTCGCCATCTGCTGGCCATTAAATATAATGCAAATTTTAGAGATTTCCGAATCGGCCTCACTTTTCAGACCCGGTTATTGCGTCCATCTTTTTATACAGTCTATAATTATAATACAATGATGGCCAATGCATTATAGGTAATGTAGTTTTCCTAGTTCTGTTTTTTTTATTTGGATTTTATGATTTACTTTTTAATCCTGTAGTTTTGCAACTTGCAGTAAAGATTTTGTGGCGAAGAGAGGTTTTTTAATTCAGAGGTTGTGAGTAGCTTAATATATGCAGTGTCTGGGAATCCGTGGAGGTGGGCATTGTGGGTAATGTAGTTTTCTGTGCCCTGCAGATATTCCGCTGTTGAAGGAGGCCTGATTGTGTCAGCAGCCCTGCTCCTCTGACCTCTCTACTGCTGCTCCGACCTGGACTGTGTTGCCCCTTGAACTTCCATCTGCGCGTTCCTGCCCAATACAGCTGTGTGCTCATATATATACTCACACACACACACACACACACACACACACACACACTGACCTGCCCTGTGCATGTTGGTCTTTACTATCTAGAGAGTATGTACTGACTCTTGCCTTTTTGTGTTCTTAAGCATACTCAGATCCACAGTACATACTTGTATACTTCAGACCCTTTTTCTTTTTTTTTTCCTACACGGGAGAGGGGGACACGCACAGTATCTGCCAGGCAACAAAAAAAAAGGCAAACAAATGTATAAGAGCTAAAGGATGATTGCGTGTTGGTGGCTTACTGCGGTCGTTTTGTTTTTCCGTTTTTGCGCTTGAATGCTAGCGATCCGAGGCGTTGCGAACGAGGGCGACAGATTCGTGTTTCCGTCCCACCGCTGCATGCTGTTAGCGCTTTCCACCAGAGCAACCCTCCGTCGCTCCCGGCAACGCACTGTGACTGATGCATGAAGGTTCCGGAACACCGTCAGGCGCAGGCTTCCGTATGCACAACTGACCGATACAAAAAAGGGCACGTTTGCCGGCTTTTTTTGTTTGTTTTTTTTCCCTGTCCGCTCGCCTGTTAAGTGGGTTTTTGTGCCACGACGTGCCTGTAACCGTTTATGATGAGGGCTTGGCTCTTTGCTACTTCAGTCTTTGTTTTTTATTTTTATTTTTTTTTTTTTTTAGGATTTATCTCATTTTCAGGCAGTGAATGCAACCAGTCTGTGTGTTTATTCGTGTTGATTTAAAAGAAAAGGGACTTACGATGTACAGAGAAGTTATTTTTGGTGATGGCTGAGTTAAGACACTGTTTAGTTTCACGACCGGCTGCTGTTTGTGGAGGGTGGGGGAGAGTGATGCGCGTTTTTGGGTAAGGGGACCTTATCGTGGGCATCTCCACAGGGAAGAGCTCAGCGCTTTGGGCGACCTTAATGTACCCATTTATCTGTCCGCCACTGTCCTGGTGTGGGGCGAGATAGGGACTGGGATACTCGGCGAACAATGTTTACCGCTGGCCCAAACACCACCTTCCCATTGGCCAGGAGGGGTCACTCTCGTTGACAGCAGACCCTCACTTGTGTTTCGTGTGATCACGTAGAGACTGGTTTAGGTTTGCCACACCCACACAGTTGTTTTGGTGCGTCTCCAGAATCGGCCCAGCTTGGCAGCAAGGCCTCTGATTGGCTGCAGCAGATTTTGCTGCTCAGTCGTGGGCAGGGTTTCACACGTTTGTCACAAGAGGATGACGCCATTACCCCGGTGCTCTCTCGCATCGTTCCCCTGGCCTCCGTGTCGGCATTCCGCTGTGGTGTAAAATCTGGTCCCCCCATAAGATTTGGACCCCCCACGTGACTTTTGTAACATACTGCGCGTCCATATGTGTCGATGCTCGTAACTTTGCATCAGTACAGAAGTAGCAGACTTCGATGTTATACCATCACTCACTATTAGATAGATAGATAGAAGATAGATAGAAGATACTTTATTCATCCCCAAGGGGAAATTCAGGTATCCAGTAGCGCGCACACACACACACACAAAAATTATTGTTATAACCGCTAGCTAACAAGCTAATAACTGTTCCTTGTACTGTAATAACTGCTATCTGGGTACCTAACAACTAGCTAATTAATACGAAATGTGACATTGTTCTGAGGTGCTCATATTTCTGGCTGGCGAGCTAACATGCAGGATATTTTGAGTTGGCCAACTTCAGATTAGGGATCATTATGACCAGCCAGTCCAACATTAGTATCAGCTCTCACTTCAGTTATAATGCCAACGTACAACCATTGGTGAATTTGGACAACATTGCTAGCTTGGTAACCATGACGTCAGGCTGGTTAATTTTACTTGGCATATATCACAAAGCCTGCATGGATAGCTTTCCACCCCTGTGAACTATGTAGCTAGTTGGCAATTTAGGTAGCTAGCTAGGCTCATAATTCACTCTTGTATGTTAGAACTAGCTCTCCAGTCTTGGGATAATGCTTCATGGGAACGGGTTTGCTAGTTAGTGGCAGTATAACCTTCACATGCTAGTACTACTTGGATTGTTGGCTAATTATGTCCATAGTTGGCTACCAACCAGTATTCGTTGTAAATGTTATCATTGCAATACCATTACTACTATGCTATTTTCTCACTGAGAGATATGAAAATAATAGAAATTTGATGCGCACTATGCGATGGAAGTTGTGGGGGGACCGCATTTTACAGGGGACGAGATTTAGCACCACACCGCCCTTCCCGCTGCTTTTCTTTGCTGTCCCTGCTGTCTTGCATCCGTTGTCCAATCGCACTGTCTGTCAAGCGTTAAGGCCTTCATTTAGTCCTTATTCCGGTCCTGGGAATTAAATCATCATGTTGAACAGTTTACCACACCAAAAAATGTATTTTTATTTACATCAGCTTAATATGAAACTTCTAAAAGAAGCCTGAACACCTAAAGAGAGCGTTTATTTATTACTCTTGATTTTTTTTATTAAATGTTTGTTTAGGGGTATGGGAAATGAATGCATTCAAATCTTGTTGACATCTGTGTTAGGGTGGTTTAGTGAAACATGCCCAAAATTAGTGAAGTCCACTTCTTTTTGTCTCCTGAATTGATGCAGGTATGCCTCCATGGTACTTGAGAAATTTCTAACTGGACTGGGCTTACAGTGGGCTTAAATGGGCTTTGACAAAATTGAAAGGAAACAACAAAAAAAAAAGCAGTTTAAAAAAGTATCATCACTGTTGTTTAGAATGTTTGTTGTTCTTTCATTGCTTTGATTCGTTTGGGTTTTTCTTTCGGACTTGTACATTGCAATGGGTGTGACGATAGTATTTTAATATTTGTATAAAGTTTAATTTAATTATACATTGTATATAACTATTTCTAATTAAAGCTTTCTTTTGAGGTGTCCAAAGTTGTGTTTTATTTTTTCTGACCTCATCCTCTAAGGAGACATGCAGTGTGTGTTAAATTGTGTTTTATTTAGCATTTTGTTTTGGCTGTCGCAGAAGATTCACTTAATGTGACTTTCTAAAATGCATTTTACTCTAAACAACTGGCTTGGTTTGAAGCAGAGCTGCATGAAGATTCTCCGATGATATATTATGCTAACCTAATACTTTTTTATAATGTCCAAATGGTTCTAGTTTTTACTAAAATTGTTCTAAGTCCAGTCGCGGTCAGTTAATAACTGCTGAACTCGGTGTGGTGACTGATATTGCTCTTCCCGTATTCATAGTGCTGCGGACTTCCTGGTTGATGCTGTTCACCATTCGGCCTGTTGGTTTAGGTTTCACTGCCCCCCTGTGGCCATTTGAAAAGCCTACTCGCATCCTCTCATTTACTTCTCGGCTGTGTTTGTCTGGGTGGGCGAGTTTGCAGACGGATTCTCAAATAAAACAAGCACGCCACTTTTTTATGTGGTGCCTAGCATACTTGAAAAGCTTGCCAGAGATTAATTTTGATGGCAAGACTCGAATGATTCTACACTGTTAAAGTAAATGAGTCAGGAGTGTCAGTGGATGGTGAATTGTTGGGTCAGTTTACCTAGTTGATCACTGAAATGTGGAACCTTGAAGTTGCTGTCTGTAGCGGATATAATCACCTGTAAGAGAAATTCCGCAGAAGGCTTTGCTGCCACCCTCCATCTTGTTCCACATGTGATTTTATGGAAAGGATTTTGATTTATATATTGTGTATCTCAATTCTCCAATTTGAATGTTTTTTTAATATATATATTTTTTGTTTTTATTTTAATACCTTTTATTACATAATCAAAGAAGGCAACAAGTTACATCCAACAAGACAGTTTACAATGTCAAAGTAACCGAGCGAACAACAACAACAATATCACAAAAAGACAGGAAGTTACAGGACAAACATAAAAAAAAAATGACATACGAGGTCAGTAGGAGTTAAGATGCACAGATGTTCATAAAACTAAGGCTTTTGGAGTTTTACAACATTTCACATACTGTTTGTACGGCATCATCTCGTTTAAATATGCAATAAATATTGGAGGTGTTTTTAAGAAACAACATTTGAGTCAGAAATATTTTGCCAAAATAATCTAATTATTATTCCCAAATTCTGTTTTCTTGTTCTCCAGCTGTAAACCAAGTTTTATATTTCCATATGTTAGTTTTGGCACATTTTCATCATTATAAAATAACCAATATTGAAAAGCATCCCAATAGTTCTGAGTAAGACCACAAGAGGAAAAAAAGATGTTCTCAGGTTTCAATGTCTGAGTCACAGAAAGAACAAATATTTAAAACCTAGGTTAAATATTTGAGGGTGAATCTGATTAATTATTTTAAAGTGAACTACTTTGGCCTTGGGTGGAATTGGAAAAGAGGTAGTTCTTATCTGAACTATAAAATTGCTGGTGTTTTTTGAAACATACGCTTTCTGCTCAGGGGGGAAGGGAAGCAAACAGAATGAAGAGTAGACCTTAAATACGCATTATTCCATTTTTTTTTTGTCCAAAAAACTGCACCCATCTATAAATAATAACGGCTCTTGTGGAAAAACCTCAGAATGAGTCAGCATGCCTTTGCTGGAGAGGATCATTGCTTGTGGGAGTGCCTTAATAACTACGCTATACTGCCTGTCAGTACAAACAAGATTATATTTTTCAATTGAAGTATTATAAGCTAAAACATTACCACGATTATCTAAAAAAAAATGCAAAATTGACCAGATACCTTTGTCCATCCATTCTTTGTAGAAAAAAGATTTTTTCTTGATTAATATGCTTCTATTATTCCATATTTGGACCGTGTGTTGGAGTAAAATTATGCTGTATATCGGTTTCCAATAATGGAGAACTTGTTGATGAAAATCAGATAACTTTACGGGAAGTTTAAAAAGATCATAGTCACATCTTAATAGGAAATCTATATCACGGAAATTCCTGAATATTTTGAATGGAAAATCAAACCAAAAACTTTCACCTTTTCTGATGAAATTTTGTAACCATTTTAATTGGATAGCACCATTCATTGAATCAAAGTCAATTGCATTTCTACCCCCTTCCTCAACAGATTTTACAATATCACTTCTCCTTAAGGGGTCTTAGTGTAGAAATAACCATAATAATGTAAAAACTAAGAAATAAACATACTCAACATGATTTTAACCTCAAATGTAGTATGTTGATAAAAATGTACATGGTTGCCATGGAAACGGCACTTTAATGACAAAATCTGAAAATATTTTGTGGCACTGATAATTTCAATAACCCATGGTCAGATTTTACTCAAATTAGTCTCATATGAAAGGTTTAAGATAGTTTTATGAGACAATATAGGATTTTTTTGTTTGGAACATTTATGAATATAATGAGCTCTGTTATGTAACCATAATGAAAATCGCTATCATCAACTTGCTTAATTTTCAACTTTAACCCCCTAGGGATGCACCTATCTAGAGAATCCTTTTTCATTTCATAGATCTCCAACAGATACAACTTCAGTCCAAATTTCAAGTCAATCAGATGAATGTTAATGATTTTATGAATGCCACAAGGTTGAAAATCAGTCAAAATTGTGATTTTCGGTAATGTGCATTTAAAGTCACAAATAACAATTGAGGCAGAGGAAGAACAGAGATTCTTGGTGTTTACTGGCATCTCACTGCATTTTTATTTTATGTGCTAATCAAAAATACTGAAATTTTCAAAAAAAAAAAGGAAATTTTTACCCTGAAGACCCCTTAAATAATGAAACTTATTTTCCCATATGAAGTCAAAATTTCTTGATTAATTTGTTTGATTAATTTCTCAGGTACAGCCAATGAGTAGGCTTGGTAAATAAGTCTAGATAAACTCCTGGTAAGGAGAATATGGCCAAAAATGGATAAATCTCTTAGAAGCCAACTGCTCAGAATATTTCTACAGTTCTGTATATTATTTTCTCTATTAGATGTTTCCCTAATATTGTTATCCTTTGTAATTATGATCCTGAAATATTTAACTTCATTCTTTACTGGGATATTATATTCTTTAATAATCAGAGGGTGATCATGAATAGTCAATAACTCAATTTTTCATATTTAAATATAAGACAGAAGCTTTTGAAAATCGAGAGACCTCTTTTAATACACATGTAATCTGTGCAGTATTCTTTAAAAATAAGGTAGTGTTATCTGCTAAATGACTAGTATACAATGAACTTCCCATATGTCTAATTTGAATGTCCTCGCTCCTCTATCCTTTATTGAACCGAAAGTTGTTCTGGGTCTGCCTCCTCGCTGACCGTCTCATTGCGTCATTTCTGCCGAGAGGAGAGGTGAGAGTTCTAAGCTGCTATGAGCGAGGCTACACAAGGTCGTTACTAAAGTCTATCAGTCAAACTGACACTTTTGAAAAGAGATATGGCTATATTTAGGGTTATGGTTAGGTTTGGGGCTCAAGTTAGGGTTCGGGGTTCGAGTCAAGATTAGGGTTGGGGAAACAAGTGACAACTCGCGTCAACCAAAGCTGTTTATCGGAGATCAGATGACTTCATATCAGTTTGGCGAGAGTTGCCTTCGCTTTTTTAAATTTTTTTTTTTTTAATTGAATGAATAACAGTTGCACAATATAATACAACATACAGGAACGGTATACAGACAGATTATGTTGACATAATATGCAATGATTGTATACTAACAAAAATAACACAAAACAGTACAAAGATATCTAGTGTTGCAAAAATTTCCAGAGTTTTTATAGCCTTTTGGTTATCAGACTTACAAATTAGTTCCATACATTTTTCAACATCTTTGAGAAAAATACAGAAAATTGAGTTAGATTTACTAAATGTACATTTTTGAATGAAGAATTTTGCCAATCAATAAATTTATAACAAAATAAAGTTTATTTTCCTTGTTTTGATTCTTATAAAAACAAAAAGGCACATTCTCCCACAGTAAGGTAAAATCTTAGAGTATATGGACAATGACAAATCTACAAAAATCTTGCCAGAACTTCTTGGTGTACGACCAATGCCAAAAAGGTGCAATACTGTTTCTGGTCGGTCCTCACAAAAAGAACAATTTATGTTTATATCTCCTTTAAATTTTCTCATGACATAATTAGCAGGGTAGTATTTATGGATAATGTTAAAAGATACTTCTTTCACCTTATTTGTGATCAAGTAGTGATGAGGAATCATCCATACTCTCTTCCACATGATATCATTTACAGATTGATTTCTGTATGACGTTTTGTGCGGAACAGAGACAATGTCTTTCTGGAAAAGAGCAAAAATATTTCTTTTTTTTTTTTATTGGGTTAAGATGTGAGAAACAAATTTTTAAACTTGAGAGCCAAGTGGGTCAGGTAGGGAGACTGATGCAGGTTGAGGTATATTTCTGAAGAGCATTATTATGCCTGAAAAAATAGCGTCAAACACTGTAGCAAATTATTTAGGAGTTACAGGGAAGTTGTATGTTGATAAGAATTCTCTATAATTAAGCAACATTCCCTCTCCATTACATAAGTGGCTCACCGTAAGAATATTGTTCTGAACCCATCTCTCAAAAAAAGTGACTTCTTCTTAATAAAATGTCTCAATTGTTCCAAAAAAGATGCTAATATGGTGAGAAGTTATGTTTATAGATCAAAAACCAGGCTAATGGCACCCGCTTATGAAACGCTGATAATTTTACTGGGAGTTTATCTACATTGTAATTACAGCTTAAAATAAAACTTAGGCCACCAAACCGAGAAGATATTGAGGGCTGACAGCAATAAACAGTTATGTCCAGATGTTATATATTGGACATAACTGCTTATTGCAGTCAGCCCTCGATATAATGGGGAATAAAATTCCAGACTGTAACAGGATTGTTTAGATAGTGCTGAGCCCAATTAATTTTAAAGGTGTTGTTTAACATAGAAAAATCCAAATGGTTAAGCCCTCCTTCTTCATACCTGTTCATTAACACACTTTTTCTAATATAATGAGCGTGGTTTTTCCAAATAAGGTCAAAGAGCATACAAGTGATATCTTTACTTATTTTACTGTCAAGGTGTAAGGAGAGAGCTGCATATATGAGCTGTGATAGTCCTTCAGCTTTGGTAATTAATGCTCTGCTTTTCAGGGACGAATCTCGCTGCAACCATTGATTAAATTTGTTTTTTGTTTTTGAAATAATTGGAGCAAAATTAAAGCAGCATCTTGAGTTCTGATCTTTCAAGATATGAATTCCTAAATAAGTAACTTCTTCCTTAATAGGGATATTGCTAATAATTTTTTAATTAGTCTTTCGCAGCTAGCAGTTCACATTTGAAGCCTTGGAGAAGTCATTGATTACATGAAGAGCCATTGGTATTTGGCTTGCATTTAAATAAAAATTTAAAAAAAAAACTGCGTGTTATCATCAGCAAGTTGACTCATAAAGGCTTCCTTTCCGGCAATTGAGATTCCTTGTCCAGCACTATTGGGGATATGAGTCGCGAGAATTTGTGCACAGAGTAAAAGCAAATATGGTGAAATTGGACATCCCTGATGAATGCTGTGTTTCACATCAAATCTTGGGGTTGTACCATTTTCATTCTAATGGGACTATTTCCATGAGCATATAGGGTTTTAATGGCTCTACAGAAAAAAATCATCAAAGCCAAATTTTTCTAATGAGCGGAAGATGAACTCATGTTCTATTGTATCAAAGGTCTTTCGAACTCCAGAAAGAGGATGAAGCCATCTACTGATGTCAGGTCTGAATAGTCAAGTATGTCTAAGACAAGCCGAACATTCTTGGAGATGTGTCTGCACCTCATAAAGCTGGTCTGTGTCTCATCTATGATTGTATCAAGGACATTTTTAATTCTTTTGGCAAATATCATAGCCATGATTTTTTTGTCATTGTTAAGTAAACAGATGGGTCTCCAATTGTCAGTAAGAAGCGAGAGTTGCCTTCTCAGAACACTTTCAGCAGAACGCCATGACGTCAATCGGTAACGACATAAGCTGGCAGTTAAAAAGGGGCACAACGGATCGGAAATCAGACAGATCGGATCGGATTACTTTTAAGTCCGGGAACAGAACATACCTCGCATCAGCTAAATACTCTGAAAAAGGGGAGACAGTTATATCTTTGCTTTCCATCTGATCTTTCAAACAGTAGGTAAGGATATTTTGCACTTTGTCCTAATTGACAACATTAAGGATGTTCTGTGTCCCCATAAAATCTTAAAATAGCCTAAATAAAATATCCAATATTCAATTGTTAAAATAAAGTACCATTTGAGGCATGATACTCTTTCCCTTGAAACATGGTAGAAGGAAGAGTTGCTTGTGTTCACATCATAAAAAAGTATTAAAAAAAAAACGAAAGACTGAAGGCAAAGCAGACCTGATCTTATACTTTCAAAAAAGATAATTCACTCATTTTTCCACACAATAGAGGGCCAAATGTGAAAATTTGAATAAGCAGTTATCGGCCTGCGTGTCCCTGAACTGACATTCGGCACTTTGACCGTTTTCCTGCTTTTCTGGCACTCGGAGGTTTTATTGTTTCCATGGTGACATGAAAAACTATGTCAAGTTATTTGTAATTGAGTTCAATGGATATGAAACGGAGATTCGTGGAGGCGCGCGAACATAAATGTATTTCAATATAGGGGGAGGTTAATCTTATCTGATGGCTGTACTGATAGCCTATAGCTTAAATGTCCGTATTTAAAATATGAATTTATTGAGGACATCAATATTTCATGAAAACATATGAATCAATTTTTTTAAAAATTGCCTCGGTTAAAATATAGGCTACCAAATGGCGTGTGCGGTGTGAAAAAGCATGCAGCAGTCGAAATGTGTTTCACGCTGAAGAAAACGTTTTGCAATTAATTTGTGGTTTACATGCGAGCCAATCCCTACGGTTCACATTTCATAAGATCCAGCTAAACGCAGTCATCAGAAAGGACTGTCGCTTCATGTGACGCTTCAGAGGAATCAACGGTTCATTGCTCTGAAAACACGTGCTCGTTTTGTCTGTCCCCTGTCCTGTTTCTTTGCGTCTCTCCATGCATCCTTGGTGGGAGGGATTAAGTCACGCACGAATAAGATGTATATTTCTCATCCAAATAACCTGTCAGATCCGGTCCTATAACCGAAAAGCAACAGAAAATAATTCCAGCCGCTCCTACTTTCGCTTGCTAAACAAATCAGGCTGTTGCGAGTCTGGCAAGCCCACGAGGCTCCCGTCCGTACAAAGTATTTATTTTCATACGAGTATTCAAGGTTCGTGGACTGAAGCGGTTTAAACAACAGCTGAACGAGTGTAGTCTGCTTTCCTTTTCAAACAAACAAAAATGGGGAAGGCTTCGCAGTAGTGGTCTGAGGAGGATGCCCACTGCTTCCTGGCACTATGGTCGTCCTCCGAGGTCCAAAATAAGTTAGAGGGGACCTCCGTATGGCGCGAGCTTTGCTGGGTAAGCAGACACGTATACAGCGACGTACTGATGTTAGACAGTGACGTAATCTCGTGGCTCCGAGTCGGCTCCTTAGCGATGGAAAAGCAAACGGGTTCTTAGGAGGTGCGTCGGTTCAACTAACTAAGCACTGGCACTAGCACCAGCACGGCACTAGTACCAGGTTCTTCTTGGTGGAAAAGGGGTATCAGATGCAAGGTAACAACAAAAGTGAGGGGAAGGGGGATGCAATTTAAGGGAATTGAGATGCACCCCTGGTCATGTGTCTGGCGAGTCTTCACAATCCGCCAGACCCCTTGTGTTCAGACATTTTGGCTCTGGGAAGGATTCAGTGCTTTGTCCTCCTCTGGTTTCAGCTCCACAGCCTGGTGCTCCTGCTTCTCTGTGGGAGGGAGAGGGCACAGGTCAGGCAGGGGTCAGGAGAGGTACAGGTCAGGCAGGGTCACCAACCCTTCTCCTGGAGATCTACCATCCTGTAGCTTTCCACCGCAACCTTAACAAAACACTCCACGTTGAACAGCCAGAGACCTCATTGAGCTAAGAGAATGAGTTTCGTTAAATCAGGGTTAGAATGAAAACCTACAGGATGGTAGATCTCTAGTAACAGGGTTGGTGACCACTGAGGTGAGGCTTTGTTTTGGAAATGGAGAAAAACCCTGAAACAGGGTCAGCAAACTCCTCCTGGAGATCCATCCTCTGGCTGGTTCTTGATCTAACCCTGTCTGTCTACGCACATCTCTTTCAACAGCTGAAGTGTCTTAAATGTTAAGGAGCAGATGTGCACATCCCCTGGAAATGCATACCCGAGACTCCACGTTGAAAGCTGTTCTAAAATGGCCGACAGCAGTCAGATTAGTAGGCGTACATACCTTTAGGCCGTGCTTTGAATCTCTTGTAACATCGAATGAAAATTGCTAAAATGGCGGCCTCGGTGGTCTGGAACAGGAGGAAGACGAATGGGAAGAGGAAGAGGGGTCCGATGACCTCCAGGGGAAACGCCACCTTCAGGATGGTGAAGCAAATTTGGGTGTTCTGACAGCCCGTCTCCACACCTATGGTCCTCCTGCATCTTCAGGAGGAAAAGGTAAATTCAGTGGAAAAGTTCTTGTAGTCCTCGTCTGATTTTACTCACTGTCCCGTATCGTAATGCGTTTGTGAAATTTCTTTAAAGACAGTAAATATTCACCTTGGCAAAAGTTAAGCACCACTAAATTCAAGATGATACTTCCTGAAATATGGCAAGTCCCGAACACTGTACATTCTCATGAAGGTTTTGGCATGCATTCCACCTGCATTCCACATTCGAAAGGCTTTGTTCTGAACTGTGCTTAATTGCTCGTGCTGAATGTTAGCAGTTGGATGGCACATCTGAAAATGCAGGCGTCATTGTATTCAGGTATTTTTTGATCTTCCAGCTAAACTTAAGGAGACAGTTTTAGGGGAACACAGGTCTCCTTGACAGTTGTATGGTTAGGAGGCCCATACTTTCATACTTTTAATGGTGCTAAGTGTGTGTTAAAAACATACCCTTAAATGTTAATAAAGTGTGATCATCAAATTCTTTTCAAACCAGTTTTGTTTGCCAGGAAAGATATTTCCAAGCAATATTTCAATGAATTGGGCAATGTTTTTTTGATGTTTTTAATTTCGTCCTTTCGAGAAGTGGAACTTGCTTTAAGAATTGGGTGGTGCTTAACTTTTTCAGACTGGCTTCATCGTAGCCTCCTTTGCAGACGTCTAATGTTGTTCACTTCGCTCACACACCAACATCTGCGCACTCGAGCCGAGTTTTGTGTTCAGAGAAACGCTTACATTTCTGGAGTTAGCTAATAACATATGTACAAACTGTTGTGGGAGTATGGGAGGGAGGCAAAACACATAAGACCTCTGAGACGGAGGCTAACCAACACCAATATGTTGAAAGTGTTCAAAAGGAGGAGTTTCTCCCGGTTTATTCGGTGTTGAGATTTTCTCGAACACAAGTTCTTTAGCTGCAGAGCAGCGCACTTCAGTCAGCGCTTTGATCGGTAGACGTTTGACGCAGGACCGGTCGCTATCATTGTTTAAGTCGCTTGATTTCCTTTATGGTCCCATCCAGTTGGCCTTTTTTTTTTCTTTGATAACCTTTGTAATTAATGATAGCTGTCCTTATGGGTACAAACAGTTTGCTTGAGGAATATACAGCAGTATTTACGGAAAGAACACTACTTATAATTGAAGGAACATCGAGTTGGCTTTTCCATATACACGTATTTCCTCTTCCTTCGATCTGATTCTTACAAAAAAGAAAATGTCGTTATCAACAAATTTTTTTAGGGCATTCTAGTACCTGCAATTTTTGTTATTAATATTTGACAGGAGAAACATGAAAGGAATATCATACTGTATAGCAAGCATTCTGAATGGCTTATTTCGCATAGTGCCATAACATCATGGAACACAAAATCATGCTCAAGTGTGCAGACGTTGGTGTGTGAGGGAGGCAAACCGCTTAAGACCTCTGCAACGAAGGCTAGCTTCTCCCATAACTCTAGGATAGCTAATGGGAGAGTGCAACGCCAGCAGGTTTCAGTAGTTAATGACTGTGATTTGAGTAACTAAGGCTTGGTCAATGATCATAAACCCTGTTCCTGGAGATCTACCAGTCTGTATGCTTTCCTTGCAACCTTAATCTGGTCGACCAAAATCCACTAATTTACAGCTAAACAGGATCTCTGGCTTTTGCATGAGGTGTGTTAAGCCAGGGGTGGAATATAAATTGACAAGATCACAGAGAGATCACTGATGTAGGGGAACTGCTTGTGATTGTCGACATACTTTCCATTGAGGCGGAAGATGGTGGACATGATGTAGCCGAACAGGAAGCCAAGGACAGGCATCAAGGCTGAGGTGATCAGGAGACGAGGAGAGAGGACTCGCAGTGCGTTGTGCTTAGTCGTAACGCTTGCGAAAATGGCAAACCCAGTGCTGGAGATCAGCAAAATGACCATTCCCACCTACCAATCACAACATGGAAAGAGTCGATTAAGTTTGTCAGCTTACGATTGGCTTTTGACATCCATGCCCCAGCGTACTGCCTGTCTATGGATATCCTAATCTTAAATACATGCTCAGCCCAGTATTAGAATAAGGTATAATGTTTTGATGGTGTTTTCAATGCTAATAACGTGAATCTGTCTTGATCCTCCACCGTCTGTCATCTGACTTTGATTTCGTTGATCACACCAGGCCTCTAAAGTGTCCGTCCTCGCTGATTTTCAGAAGGTCTTCATGCCCTACATCCAGACCCCTCCTATCTGCCACCTTCGCCTCCACAGAACTACTGCGACTGTGACTCACCTCTTCAGGCTATAACTCCCAAAGCTGCAAAGGCACCCTATTGTTCTCTTATTCTTCATCCTCAAGCAGCTTCTTCTGGGACAAATGTCTATGGAAACCCCGAGAGCCATTCGGTAAAAAAGTTTTGAAATTTGGCAGACTGATTGGGGAAAGCCCCTTGATTCTTATAACCTAGTTTAAAGTCTTCGCTTCAAGCTCTCTTGCACCACCAGAGGTCAAAGTTGAAGGTGCATTTATACACATAACTTCTGAAGCGTATACCTGCTTTTCCCAGACTGAGGTAATGTTGGATTTCTTGCATCAAGCCAAGTTCACAGCATCCTTTGATGTTACTTTCCACCATTTGGATTTTTTTTTTTTATATTGGTTCTTTGAGGCATTTCAAAAAACTTTGCATTGTTTGACCACTAGGTGGGTGCTGCAATAAGCTAAATTTGTTTTGGCTTATGATCATTGTGTCTGGTAATGCTGTGGATGGTCCCAAGGCTGCAGCAGCCATACTGGATTTTATCTTCAGGTTTAGAAGTTTTTCACAAATTTTTTTGCCACTATTTTTTTCAACTTTTCACCAAATATGCTACAGATGATCTTCAGACCAAATATCGATATGGATTTTTCATTTTTGTAAGCCTTTGCCTGTCACAATCAATGGAAATCGGGGGTTAATCTGCCTGGAAGTGAGGTCATATCTCAGTAAGGCTTTGAGGTGACAAAACTGAACTCAGGACTCCATTTTGAGGAAGCACAAAAAAACTTGTCCAATTTGACCACTAGGGGGCACTGTAATAATCAAAAATGCTTTTCGGCTTATAGCTGTTAATGTGTTTTTTCTTGTCTCTGATGGTGGTGTGGAGGTCCAAAAGCCAAGACATAGCAACTAGAGGCATCAACCTAATTGTTTCAGCCGCCATACTGGATGTTATCGAAAGGATTAAAAATTTCTTATGGACCACAAAGTTTGTTCAATTTGCACAGAATATCCTTAACAGTGATCTTCAAACTCGGCCTCACAAATGTTACCAGATGGATTTCTGGTTTTCAAAACCATTTGTCCTTTATAGCCAAATCAAAGGTGAACAACCCAAACAGGACATGAGCTCATATCTCAGCTCCACACAGTCTTTGTTCAGTTCACATAAAACTCGCTATCAGTGTTTACAGCCATACTTTTAACATGATCACATCAAGTTGCCATGGTGACTTGCCCCCTCATCTTTGGACCATCCGTGTCCCCCACCCCTGCTGAGCCCTGATCCGGATCCATTCTGCACCATCCTCTACATGCCACTTCCTGGAGTGACCGATGCCCTGTCCTTTTCACCATTTTGTTATTATTTAGCTAGCCCAAGCCCCCACTGCTGGTTCTGTTTCCCCTGCTGTCCTGATCCGGTCTATATTTCTTCTTGAACTGGCATTTGAATCTTTCTGTGTTCTTACTGATTCTATTGTATTTATTTATTCTTTTCTCTATGTAAATGGTTTACTGCAGGTGCTATATAAATAAACTTTACTTACTTACTCATTGCTGCAGTTCTTCTGACCAGCTTTATTCTTTTACAATTTTGTGACCAGCTCTTAGAGTCCTTCTTGGGTTATCAGCAATTTTAGTCCTGCTAAATGCACTTTGTGTCATGAGTCGCTCTGCTAAATGACTGTTATGTAATGTCATGCTCCACATAGCAGGAGATAACCATGAGCATATGGATGTCATGCCATTAAAATTTTAACTGCAAAATTCTCAAAGTCCGTTTGATAAGATGGTGCATTAGAAATTAGTGTTGTCTTGTCACCAAATGATTATGTTTCAAAACCGAGAGAGCCATCCCTGCCCCCCGCACCACACGATGGCAGTGTTATTCCTGACGTGTCGCCTTGATTTCGGCAGGGTTGGGATGCCCGCAGGTGCGTTACCTTCATGATGTAGGGAGAGTAGCGTGGCGCGCGGTGGTTGATGGTGATGCCGATAGCGCAGGGCACCAGGGTCATGAACAGTGCCAGGATGATGCCCGTGTAGGGCACCATGCTCTCGATGTTGGGGATGCCATGACTGTACAAGTACAGCAGCAGTGGCATCATGCCCAGGGCCAGCAGGATGGAGCATGAGGTCATCACTATACTGGAGGAGACCAGAGGAATCACATGACCCGTGAAAGGGGGTGGGGGGAGGGGGCAGGTGTAATTCCTAAACTGGTCATCCATTTTTGAGGAAACTATCCAGCGATCAAAGCTGAAAGTCACTTTGAGCTATATTTATTATTTAGTTTTGTCCCCAGATGTGGTGTGGGAGACTGCTAAAATTACAATAACCTTGTCAATGTCCAAATACAGTGGGGAAAATAAGTATTCAACCCCTGAACATTTTTCTCAGTAAATATATTTCTAATTTCCATTGACATAAAATAGATGTTGGTAACAACCCGAGTAATCCACACATACAAAGAAATAAAAATAAATTATTCCATAAATGAAGTTATGTGTAATCAAGTGGAATGACACAGGGAAAAAGTATTGAACACGCTTACTGAAATTTATTTAATACTTAGTAGAAAAGCCTTTGTTGGTAATGACGGCTTCAAGACGCCTCCTGTATGGAGACACTAGTCGCATGCATTGCTCAGGTCTGATTTTGGCCCATTCTTCCACACAAACTGTCTTCAAATCTTGAAGGTTCCAGGGTCTCTTCTATGAACTCTGATCTTCAGTTTGTTCCATACATTTTCAATTGGATTCAAGTCCGGTGATTGACTGGACCATTCTAGCAGCTTTATTTTCTTTCTCTGAAACAAATTGAGAGTTTCCTTTGCTGTGTGTTTGGGATCATTGTCTTGCTGTAATGTCCACCCTCGTTTCATCTTTAGCATCCTGGTAGATGGCAGCAGATTCTAATCAAGAATGTCTCTTTACATTTCTCCATTCATCCTTCCTTCAATTATATGAAGTCTGCCAGTACCATATGCTGAAAAACAGCCCCACACCATGATGTTCCCACCTCCACACTTTACTGTCGGTATGGTGTTTTTGGGGGTGATGTGCAGTGTCGTTTGTGCTCTAAACATGGTGTGTGCTATAACATCCAAAGTGTTCAATTTTGGTCTCATCTGACCAGACTATATTCTCGCAGTATTTCATAGGCTTGTCCAAATGTTGTGCAGCAAACTTTAAACGAGCTTCTACATGCTTTTTCTTCAGCAGTGGAGTCTTGCGCGGTAAGCGTGCATGGAGGCCATGGCTGTTGAGTGCATTACTCATTGTTTTCTTTGAAACAACTGTACCTGCTAATTCTAGGTCTTTCTGAAGCTCTCAGCGAGTGGTCCTTGGCTCTTGGACAATTATTCTGATTATTCTTTTGACTCCTTTGTCAGAAATCTTGTAAGGAGCACCTGGTCGTGGCCGGTTTATGTTGGAATGATGTTCTTTCCACTTCCTGATTATGGCCCCAACAGTGCTCACTGGAACATTCAGAAGTTTAGAAATACGTCTGTAACCAATGCCATCAGTATGTTTTGCAACAATAAGGTTGCAAAGGTCTTGAGAGAGCTCTTTGCTTTTACCCATCATAAGATGCTTCTTGTGTGACACCTTGGTAATGAGAAACCTTTTTATAGGCCATCAATTAGGACTAAACCAGCTGATATTAATTTGCATTGATAGAGGGCAGGATTGCTTTCTAAATGCTGACAGATTTCAGCTGCTTTCTTAGCTTTCCATGCCTTTTTGCACCTCCTTTTCTTCATGTGTTCAATACTTATTCCCTGTCTTATTCCGCTTTATTACACATAATTTATGGAATTATTTGTTTTAATATCTTTGTATTTGTAGATTACTTGAGTTGTGACTGACATCTGGTGAAAATTTCATGTCAATAGCCCCATTAGAAACATATTTACTGAGAAAAATGTTGATGCGCTGAATACTTATTTTTCCCGCTGTATCTATGGACCAAACTCTGTGTATACGCACAATACTCAAGATTCAAGACTAAAAGTGAAAGCATTGCATCACCAAAGAGATATTATGTCTGAGAGCTATCTTTGCCCAAATGTCTCAAGATCTTAGTAAAAAAATATACAACCCAATTCCAAAATAGTTAGGACCAGGTTAAGACAAAGAGTAAATTGTGAATAAAATCAAAACGCAATGACTTTCAAATCACACCAGCCAGTATTTTATTCACAATAGAACAGAGATAACAGGGCAAATGTTGAAACTGAGAAATTTTACAATTTTGTACACAAGATGAGCTCATCTCAAATTTGATGGCTGCTACAGGTCTCAAAAAAATTGGGACAGGGGCCTGTTTACCATGGTGTAGCATCCCCTCTTCTTTTTAACACAGAGTGGAGGCGTCTGGGCATTGAGGAGACAAGTTTCTTGAGGTTAGCCATTTGAATTTGATCCCACTCTTGTTTAATACAGGCTTCCAGCTGCTGGAGAGTTTTGGGTCTCCTTTGACGGACTTTTCGTTTAATTAAGCGCCAAATGTTCTCAATTGCTGAAAGATCAGGACTGCAGGCAGGCCAGTTCAGCACATGGACTCTTCTACTACGAAGCCATGCTGTTGTAATAGCTGCAGTATGTGGTTTTGCACTGTCCTGCTGAAATACACAAGGGCTTCCCTGGAATAGATGTCGTCTGGAGGGGAGCATATGTTGGTCTAAAACCTTTATATACCTTTCAGCATTCATGGTGCTTTTTAAAACATGCAAGTACCCCACACCATATGCACTAATGCATCCCCATACCATCAGAGATGCTGGCTTTTGAACTGAACACTGATAACAGGAGGAGTGGTCTTTCTCCTCTTTAACCCGGAGGACACGACGCCCATGATTTCCAACAAGAATGTCAAATTTGGACTCATCTGACCACAGGGCACTTTGCCACTTTGCTACAGTCCATTTTAAATGAGCCTTGGCCCACAGAACACGGTGGCGCTTCTGGATCATGTTCAACAATGGCTTCCTTTTTGCATGATAGAGTTTTAGGTGGCATCTGTGGATGGCACGGCGGACTGTTTACAGACAGCAGTTTCTTGAAGTGTTCCTGGGCCCATTTAGTAATGTCAATGACAGAATCATGCTGGTGAGTGATGCAGTGGCGTCTGAGGGCCCGAAGATCACGGGCATCCAGTAGAGGTCTTCGGCCTTGTCCCTTATGCACAGAGACTTTTCCAGTTTCTCTGAATCTTTTGATGATGTTATGCACTGTCAATGATGAGACCTTCAAAGCCTTTGCAATTTGACATTGAGGAACAATGTTTTTAAAGTATTCCACAATTTTTTTTTTTTACAAGCCTTCACAGGTTGGAGAGCCTCTGGCCATCTTTACTTCTGAGAGACTCAGCCTCTCTAAGACATCCCTTTTATAGCCAATCATGTTACACACCTGATGCCAGTTAACTTAATTACTTGCTAAATGTTCTTTCAGCTGATTCTCTTATATATTGTTCTTTCAGCCCTTTTTTGCCTGTGTCCCAACTTTTCTGAGACCTGTTGCAGCCAGAAAATTGGAAATAAGCTCATTTTGTGGATAAAAATGTAAAATGTCTCAGTTTCAACATTTGAAATGTTATCTATGTTCTATTGTAAATAACATATTTGCTCATGTGATCTGAAAGTCATTGCATTTTGATTTTCTTACACAATTTACACAATATATATATACACAATTGGGGTTGTGTATATATATATTGTATATCACCTGGAAAGTATTTATAATTTGTTTGAAAATTGGTGTGCTTTTGAGCGGAATGGAAGACTCCGGAGAGATTGCTGCAGCTGCGGAGCGGAGCAGACTCACCTCAGATTCATGTCGCCTTGCACAGCCAGGGTCATGATGTTGGACAGGGTCCCGCCGGGACAGCATCCGCATATCAGGATACAGAGAGACTCCAGGACGTCCAGCCGCAATGCTTTACCCAGCAGGAAGGCAGCCAGGGGCATGAATCCGTACTGAGAGAACGCAGCGATGGCCACGCCCTTCGGCCTCATCAGGTACGCCCGGATCTTGGCGATCTCCATGGTGCAGCCCAGGGATATCATGGTGGCGAACAGGATGATGACGATGACGATGTTCAGGATCTTGTCCATCAGCGGGGAGTACATGGGCTCGAACATCACGGTGCTGTTGGCTGGGGTGATGTTGTTGGCGGTCCTGAGACCCCAGCCGTCAGGGGCTCCCTCCGGCCCGGCTGTGGGGTGTGTATCGTCAGCCATTCCAGTCCAGCTCCCTCCTTAACCTACCCAGGAACAGACATGAAGATTCAAAGGGAGAGAAGCGGGGACGCCACCAGGCCTTTTCTAGTCGAGTGACACCCCCGAAACTGTTCTATAGTCCCCCCACCTTCAAATATTGCACATTATTTGTATAAATCATCAATAGTTTTGTGAAGAGCATCCCAGACCACCATTCAGAAATTAACATTTAGCAAATTAGCAAATTTGTAACTCCGTTACCGACCAGTTTTTTGCCGTTTTCACCCAAAATAAATCAAATGAACAAAATTAGATATTTTGTTGTTTGAAGTACTAGGGAAGACCTACACAAAGCCATTTAAACTGTAACTCTATCTTACTTAGGTTTGGAGCTCTGATACAAAATACACCAATTTTGTAACTCCGTTACTGCGTGACCTGGCCCTTATGTCTCTGAAGAGACCAGTAATTAATAAAATAGGAGGTGAGTCAGAATCATTGATGTGAACGGAGGATTGCAGAGCTTAGCTGACTCCACCCCTTCCCCCCCCCCCCTCTCTCTCTGAAAGCCAGGGGAAGGCATTCAGTATCTCTTGGTTCAGTTTACGCAGACAAAGTATGACCTACATTTAGAGCCCTGCGCGGGACTGTTGTCTTCATCCCGCCCCTGCTGGATTTCTGACCATTTCCGCCCGCTCCCGCAGTAATTCTGACCATTCCCACTCGCACTATTCAGTCCCATTGATTTTGTGTCTTCTCCCGTCCCGCAGGATATAAACATTATTTCCTGTTTAGTATGAATAAAGAGAGACGCAATACGCGTACCTGTCTGTAATGACAAGTACAAGCTCTCCTCCTTTACATTTAAAGATAACAGTTTCAGTGGGCGAAAACACTTGTGGACCAAGTGTTCTCCTAACCCTTGTAAATCTACCTTCAAGGACTGGACAAATTCTCCAGAGTCTGATGCGATCGGGTTTATTGTAAGTTGCTCAAAGTGAAGTACAAAACCCAGGCTTGTCTGCGCAAACCACATAGCATTCATTCTTCATCAATCACCCGACACAGACTGACCACTGACTGTCCGAACCCTCGTATTTATTGGCCTTTTGGCACATTCCTTTAGGTGGGATTAAACGCGACTCTTTCTACTTTATCAAACATTATAACTTTCTGATTGGTGCATTGTCCCATAGCAACCCTCCACCCTTAGTAACAAGTTTGCCATTACATCATAGAGTACCATCTGTTCAGGCCTCGCGGGGATGCTCGAGGACCGTATCTGATCCTCCCAAACCTAAGGTTCACTTGAAGGTCAGTTTGGATGCCCAAGTTGGCTGGATTCCTGGATATTTCCAGAATAAACTGGAGTGAGCCAGCTCATATAATGAAGCTGCTCATTGGTTGACTACCAATATGGTCATTCCGGAAGATTAGCTCATCTCGCCAGCCTTGGTCGGCCTGCTAGGGGCTTTCTCATCTTGGTTTTTTGGCAGATGTATGAGTTTTTGTTTCTTCTCAGCTCCACATTCCTGCAGCAGTTTTAAGGGGCCCCAAGAACCTGGCTGAGTTCTCTCTGTTGAACTGTGATTATAGTAATACTCTGAATTTAGAACCTTTTGGGATATTTTTCTCACCGCATTCATTAATCAAAAATGTTGCACCATTACATGCATGCGAAAAACAAATTGACTGCCTTACAATGAAGTTTAAAATTTGATTAT
The DNA here is from genome assembly GCA_029692085.1 of Gymnothorax javanicus. Classification (NCBI taxonomy): domain Eukaryota; kingdom Metazoa; phylum Chordata; class Actinopteri; order Anguilliformes; family Muraenidae; genus Gymnothorax; species Gymnothorax javanicus. The sequence goes on from CM056198.1 coordinate 3,164,683, forward strand.
GCATCGAATGCAGGAAAAACTGGAATGGGGCATCATTTAAAGACCAAAGACAACAAAAACAGACAGGCAACTGTAATGGCCGGTAGAGTACGGAGGCCAGGTGCAGCGACCAGAGAGAAAGAGAATAGCACGAACACAGTACAAACACAGAGAATAATACAGACCAAACGCAAGTACTCGCGCTTCCAAAGGATGTATAATAGTCCGAACCATGGAAGCAAAGAGATATAGAAAAAGGGAGAAGAAACTCCAATAATTAGAAGATAGAAAGTCAAACAAAACCTGACTACAGATATCTTCGGCTATAGTGCTTAGCTACAAACAGACACTCTTGCAAAGAGGCGTGGCGAACATCCGGCTTATATAGAGTCCGGGGAAGCGCCGCCCCTGTTCAATCAGCCAGCTGGGTAAAGAATCTGATTGAAATGGAATACGATATCGTCCCGGGATGAGAGCCACAAAAAAAAATCTGAAACACACGCACAAACATCCAGAACCATGACAGCAACATTGTGTTAAATTAAACAGACCAGAGGATATATTTATGTTAAGCTAAAGCACCGCATACATGCATTGCCTGTGCTATCCCCATGACGTGTCAGGATACAGTGGTTGTGTGAAGCAGAACATATTTTACATCAAATTTGCCATATTTAACGGCTACGTGAACAAAATGTTGAACTATGTCAACACAGTCTTTCCCGGTTACCAAGTCATAAGGCCGAATGTCTCCACAGCGAAGTGCAGCACATTTTGCGATAGTATCATTTTTCATATGTTCAGGAAGAGATCCTTTCTCGTGTTATGGCCCCAATTTGTTATGGCGTCGATTTGTTATGGCGTCACGGACAGCAAGGGATGACAGACAAAATCCTTTAAGTTCAACAGATTTAATTAAACAAACAGAACCAATCTACTCTCTACCCTACTGACCAAGATTGAAATAAAAAAAAAAAAGATATTTACAGTTCCCTGTAATGGAGATGGGCTGCTCTGTTGTGATGTCCTGGGACAGGAAAATGCTCCAACACAGGCAAAAAATCCACAAAAAAAGCTTAAAAGGTCTTGAAAAGAACAGGTCTGGTCAAATGTATCCTTCTTGCAATTTCTCCTACCACTACACACTCTCGATTTTTCTCCTTATATACTCTTGTCCAGCCCCTCCCATTTCTGGGACTTTTCTGGGCATGCCCTGGACATGCCTAACCTAGCTTCAGACTGGGCTTCACAAAAAAAAAGTCAATACTGCCATCTAGTGGTTATTTACCACATTACACCTCCATTCAAAAAGGAAAAATTTTGACTTATAAAGGCAAAATTTTTTTCTTTTCAATACACAAATGGTTAAGTAGACACTTGTATATATATATACATATAATACACTATGCTAATAAACACGTGATATATATATACATACTCAAACACAAGATAAGCAATCAGCAATTACATTGTCAGTACCCTTTACATGCTTAATTTCCAAGTCAAACTCCTGTAAAATCAAACTCCAATTCAACAATCTCCGATTCTTGTTTTTCATCTTACTCAAAAACATTAACGGATTGTGGTCAGTATATACAATCATTGGCTTTTGCCCTGTACAAACATAGACCTCAAAGTGTTGTAAATAGAACCAGAGCCAACAGCTCCTTCTCAATTGTGGAATAGTTCTTTTGGTGGCGATTGAACTTCCTGGAGAAAGTATGCCCGGGATGCTCAATGTCATCAGAGTCACTTCTCTGTAGGAGCACAGATCCACAAGCTTGGTCGCTAGCATCGACCGCTATGGAGAACGGTTTGTTGAAGTCAGGAGATTTGAGCACGGGGAAGTGACACAGCAGAGACTTCAGGCGATCGAAGGCTCTTTGGCATGCTTCATCCCAAGTGAACTTTTACGCCTTTCTTCAGTTGGTTGGTGAGACTGAGAGCAATCTCAGCAAAGTTCTTGCAGAACTTGCTAGTACCGATCATTCCAAGGAAGCGGCGCAAAGCTTTTTTGTTGTCAGGAACTGGAAAGTCCATGATGACTTGGACTTTAGCATTTATGGGTGCCACCTTACCCTGGCCTATGAAAGCCAAGATACGTGACAGTAGCACAACCAAAGTCACTCTTGTTCAGGTTAACAGTCAGGTTAGCCTGGGTCAAGCGCTGGAACAACCTCTCTACATCTTTCAGATGTTCTTCCCAGGAGTCACTCCATGTGATCAGGTCGTCGATGTCGCACCCGTGTGTGGCAATCCGGCGATTGTAGACTGTGTCATCCTTTGGAACGTGGCTGGGGCATTTTTCATGCCAAAGGGTAGGACTTCATACTGGTATAACCCAGATGGTGTGGCAAAAGCAGAGATGCTCTTGGCCCTCTCAGTTAAAGGCACACACCAATAACCCTTCAATAAATCAATCTTGGTCAGAAACTTTGCTTGCCCTACTCTATCGATACAATCATCAATCCTAGGATTGGAAACACATCAGTTCTAGTTACAGCATTGACTTTGCGATAATCTGTACAGAATCTAGTGCTTCCATCAGGTTTTGGAACTAGAACACAGGGTGAACTCCAATCTGAGTTAGAGGGTCTGATAATATCATGTTCTAACATGTACTCAACCTCTTTCTCAGCAATCTTTCTCTTTTCAGGATTCATCCGGTATGGATGCTGTTTTATTGGTTTGGCATCACCAACATCTACATCATGAGAGGCTATAGAAACTCTCTTTGGAACATCAGGAAATAGATCTTTATATTTCTTGATCAACCTCTCAAACTGATCTTTCTGTGAGGGTTCTAAGTGCTGGAGTTTTACATCAAGATTTTGCAACACTTCAGAATTTGACAATTTACATGAAAGAACTTCAGCTTTAATTCTAGGTTCATCATCTTGAAACTCCCCTCATCTTCACAAGTCTCGGCCATAGGAGGATCTGAAGTAACAGCTGCAACCCAAGCATTCCTATCATGATACGGCTTCAGCATGTTAATGTGACACAACTGTTTTGGCTTTCTCCTATCTGGAGTCTTCACAATGTAATTGAGATCATTGAGTTTTGTCAGAATTTCATAAGGACCATGAAATCTAGCCTGCAATGGATTGGACTGTAAGGGAAACAACACAAGGACCTTGTCTCCTGGTTTAAACTCACGGATTCTAGCCTTATGATCATACCAAGTTTTCATTTTTCCCTGACTTGATTTCAAGTTCTCTTTGGCTAGGTCACAAGCTGCATGCAGTCTTTCCTTGAACTTGCTAACATAGTCTAACAGACTGATATCAGGCTCTTTCTCTTGCCATTGTTCACTCATTAGCAAAGGTCCTCTCACTTCATGGCCAAACACTAGCTCAAACGGACTGAATCCAGTAGACTCCTGCACTGCTTCCCTAGCTGCAAACAACAGCAAATGAACACCTTCATCCCAGTCTTTCTCATGGTCATAACAATAAGTCCTCATCATTGTCTTAAGAGTGGAATGAAACCGCTCTAAGGCACCCTGACTCTCTGGATGATAGGCACTGGAAAGAATCTGCTTCCACCTAGTTCATACACAACCTGCTGAAACAATCCGGAAGTGAAATTGCTACCTTGATCTGACTGAATTTCCCTGGGAAGGCCAAACAACGTGAAGAACTTTATCAAAGCCTTCGAAATTGCAGTTGCCTTGATGTTAGCGTGAGGTATGGCTTCAGGGAATCTGGTAGATGCACACATGATTGTCAACAAGTACTGATTTCCAGATCTAGTCTTGGGTAATGGACCAACACAATCAACAATGACCTTGGAGAAGGGCTCCCCAAATGCTGGGATAGGCTGCAATGGAGCTACAGGTGGGTCTAACTGGTGTTTTCCAACTACCTGACAAGTGTGACAGGTTTTGCAAAAGTTGGAAACATCTTTCCGAAGTCCAGGCCAGAAGAAGTGTTTCATGATCTTGTCAACAGTCTTGTTAACACCAAGATGACCTCCTAAAGGCAAACTATGAGCTATTGTTAAGATCTCATTCCTGTAGACCTTCGAACAACAATTTGCTTGACCACTGCCCAATCTGCATTGGCAGGGATATCAGGAGGCGCCACTTCATCAACACTCCATCCTTGAGATAATACCCAACTGGAACTGCGTCTATTTCTTCATCAGGAAGGGCTCTCTTTTTTAGTACACAAATTTCAGGATCATTAGTTTGCTCCTGAATCAACCGCTTTCTGGACAGAGACAAGTCTCCAGACACATCAGAATCACCAGACCCATCTGGCTGGCTGAATAGAGAACTGATAAAAGTGTCTGATAAGTCCTCAAACGGAGAAACCATAGTAGGCTGAACAGAGTCATGAGGCGAACCACCTGAGTCATGACTATTCAAGGTGCTGGACGGCACCACATCGTCTTCTTCTTGAGCCTTCTTGGCCATAGCACGATCACTGCACAGGAAGGATACAGAGATGGGTCTTCATCGCCATCTTCAGTGCTCGGCTTAAGATGAACAAGGGGAACTACATTGCCCCCCAGCCAGGTCATTGCCTAGCAACAGAGAAACACCCTTGATAGGTAGACTTGACATAAGTCCCACCTTTACCTGTCCTGTAACTAAATCTGACTTCAAGAATACAGAGTGCAGGGGTACAGATACAGTCCTCCCTTCAATACCTTGTACAAGTATAGAAATCCCCAGAAGCGGTCTCATCACGTAACTCCAAGGAGTCCATCAACAAAAGTGACTGAGAAGCTCCGGTATCCCTTAGGATATATATGGGGACAGGAGGAGAATGCTCATTCAGAGCCACAAATCCCTCTGACACAAATGGAAGGAATTCCTCCCTCACAAAGTCAGCAGTATCAGGCTTCTTAAACAGGAGCAGGCAATTTAGCAGATCGGCCATCTACTACAGGGTTTCTAACCTTGTCTTCACAAAAGCATTGGGTTTGGTATCCTTTTCTTGTTCTTTCTTAGCTTTAAGGAACCAACAGTTAGTTGTAACATGACCAGATTTCTTGCAATAATTGCAAACTAGACCACTTTTGTCACTGTCAGCTTTCACACTTTGTTCAGACCTTTTACTGGATTTCTGAGCACCATCACCAGATTTGTCTTTGTCTTTGGGTGAGGAATCTTGGGTATCACCGTTACCTTTTTTTCTGAAATTGGGACCATCTATTGTTACTGCTAGACTGAAATTTGGACTTATGTGTTAGAACATATTCGTCTGCAAACTTGGCAGCTGATTGCAAATTCAGTGCTTGCTTCTCATTAAGGTAGGTCTTAATATCATCCTTGACACAGTTCTTGAATTCTTCAACTAACACCATCTCTTTTAGTGAGTTGAAATCATCCTTGACCTCCATAGAAGTACACCAGCGCTCAAAAGCAAACCTTCTTCTCGAGCAAATTCAACATAAGTCTGATTGTCAGATTTCTTCAGACCTCTGAATTTCTGTCGGTAAGCCTCTGGAACCAACTCATAAGCTGTCAAAATAACCTTTTTGACAACCTCATAATCAGAGGAATCATCTGCAGACAAAGCCGAATAGGCTTGTTGAGCTTTTACCCTTGAGGACAGTTTGCAACATCAGAGGCCAGTGTTCCTTTGGCCACTGACAACTCTTAGCTACCTTCTCAAAGCACTGGAAATACTTATCAACCTCCTTCTCTGAAAATGGAGGCACCAGCTTTACCTCCTGGCTGGCGTGAAATTTATTTTCAGCCTGAATTTTTATTTTTAGTAGCTCCATTTGGAGCCTTTCTTCCCTGTCTAATTTTTCTAAATCGAAATCTCTCTGTCTTTGTCTCTCTCTTTCTGCTCTTTCCTCTTTTTTCTCTTCTCTTGCTAATTTTTCTAACTCAAACTGCCTTTGTTTTTCTTTTTCTTCAATTTCTAGCATTTTTAATTTAAGTTCCAATTCTACATTTGGATTTTCCACCGGAAACTGTTCCAGATCTCCTGGTGCAAACACATTTTCATCAATGTAATATTCAACAATCTCTCTAGCCAGTCTTGCTTTTCGCATGGCTGGTTTTACCTCTGTCAGCTCTAACTGTCTGCATATTTCTAGCAGTTCTGTCTTTTTAAAAGACTTCAAAACCTCTACGGTTGGTGATGCCAAGAAATCATCCATTGCTGTTGATCTGCCAATATATATCTAGGAAAATTCAAAAAACAATTTCACTATTTGAAATTTTAGATTTTCAATAAATGACTCGCACAATGGTCTACCCCCTGACCCGAGCCCCCCAATTTGTTATGGGCCCAATTTGTTATGGCGTCGATTTGTTATGGCGTCACGGACAGCAAGGGATGACAGACAAAATCCTTTAAGTTCAACAGATTTAATTAAACAAACAGAACCAATCTTCTCTACCCTACTGACCAAGATTGAAATAAAATAAAAAAAAAAAAATATTTACAGTTCCCTGTAATGGAGATGGGCTGCTCTGTTGTGATGTCCTGGGACAGGAAAATGTTCCAACACAGGCAAAAATCCACAAAAAGCTTAAAAGGTCTTGAAAAGAGTGACAGGTCTGGTCAAATGTATCCTTCTTGCAATTTCTCCTACCACTACACACTCTCGATTTTTCTCCTTATATACTCTTGTCCAGCCCCCTCCCATTTCTGGGACTTTCCCTCTGGGCATGCCCTGGACATGCCCAACCTAGCTTCAGACTGGGCTTCACAAAAAAAAAGTCAATACTGCCATCTAGTGGTTATTTACCACATTACACTCGTAAAAGCAAATCTAACTTTTACCTTTCTTTTCTTTCGTGTTATAATTACCTGCTTATATCTTCTTTTCAACTTCATTTGCTGACTCCATCATCCTTTTGTCTCGGTAACAAAAAATCCAGTTTATTTTTTGACTGCACATTTCCATCACTATGCAACTCGCTGTATAAAAATGTCTTGCGATTCACGATTTAAGAAATGACTGTTGATAGAAACAACAAAAGACATCCTGTTTGGCACTGTTTGCACGACCAACAGTCAAATCATGATACTAAACAGCAGAGGCGGATGAAAATAATAAAAATATGGAACTCCTTCCTACCAAATTAGGCCAAAGTGTTGACAAGAGAGAAAATGATCGTTAATCGCAAGCCAACACTGCGTTTTGCGTTGTATATAGGTGGGGAAGTATTTTCAAGTCTTAAATCACAGTTTGAAGGTAGCTTTATTTTATTTAATAAGCAAATTGAGTTGGAACCAGAAAGACAAAAATCATTTAACGTTGTGTCGACACTATCAGACCACCCCTAAGTGAAGGTACATGTACTGTATTCGCGCTTGACATATACGTGATCCGCTTCTGGCTGAATTAGCCCACCACTGCATACTGTGAAACAAATCTCGCCGTTTATACTACTACAATAGTCTAAAACATTCTATCAAATAAGAGACTGATAAATTTCGGTTTTAAGAATGCATTCTTTATCGCTAATGAACAAGACATGGCGGCCACCTGTCTACTCAAATCAGGAACTTTTTCTTTTGTGCCTGTCGGATCACGTATTTTCATGCTATGAAAAGTGAAAAACGGAAACACAAAATTCCATTGGTCACATCTTTTGGTATTTGCTCGTTCGCAGTAAACAGACCATTTGTTTAAGTCCTAAAATGGCAGTTTTAATGATGGGTGAAAACCAAATTATCTGCTCTTCCCAATGATCCGATACCCCTCAATATACTGTATTGCGAATTTGCAGTGTATCACTGTCTCGAGTTGGGAATGTTCAGTTTTTATTTTCTATTTATCCATTTTGACCTAATGTTTGATAGCCGCTGTTGGACTTGGCAGGGCGACAAAAATCATGTCGTTTGGATTATTTCTTCCCTCACTGATTGTCATGTGTGCAGTTGAACCCTTCAGGGGTGTGTTTCCCAAAAGCATAGTTGCTAACTAAGTTAGCAACTTACATAGTTTGTCCATTCACAGTCAATGGGCTCAACTATGTGAGTTAGCATCTGTGATTTCAGGAAACACACCGCAGGACGAATTGGTTTGATTGCAGTGGGAGCCAAGGACAGTAAAGGTGTTAAGTCCAGGGGAACAGCAAGTTGAAATCTTCCTCAGAATTTTATCCAGTTACCAGGGAACGCGTCATTTGGTCCCTGTTCCTGTTGGACTTATACAAGTTGGACCCTGTCCTGTTGGACCCCTGACCCCGACAACTTGGACCTCAGGCATGTTGGACCCTAAACCAGTTAAACCCCAGACTCAGTTGGACCCCGGACCAGTTGGATTAGGGTTTGGGTGAGGTTAGTGTTAGCGTTAGGGTTAGGGCTAGAGTTAGGGTTAGGGTCTGGGGTCCAAACAACATGGGGTCCAACTGGTTTGGGTCCAAATGGTCTGGTGTCCAACCAGTATTGGATGCATTCATTTAGGGTCCAACTGGTATGGGGTCCAAATGACCTATACCCCATGTACCAGATTGCTTATTTTTTAAATTAACACGATGCTTGGATTTTTCTGCTGAGCTTTGCAAGGACTTACAAAAATTCCACTTGTAAATTGGACAGACAGAGTTGGACACGGCTGTCCGAGTTTAAAATGCTCTGATAACATAAACTGACCAAAATTCCAGAGCCCATCCGAAGCCTCAAAATATTCCCCTTTGATATGTCATCTCAGAGGGGGGGAAAATTGCAATTGCACAGGCAGTTTTTGTGCAGACTATGAAATATAATCCTGTCGGCGCCACTGTTTGGCAACGTCAGCGCTCGGGTTCAGTAGATCGCAGTCATGCAGGCAAAGAGGACTTGCGAACGATCTCTTCACCTGGTGTTTATTCTTAATAAACAAGGTTGTTTCAAGACAGTGCAATCGTTGATATACCTAAACTTTACAATTTTCATCCCTCAGGTCCCAATCCCAGTGCAGTCGTCTGACCCACATCACAGGTATTATATAGCAGTCACAGAACGGCCAGACGTCAGTCGTAACAAACAGGAATCTCAGCTCCTGTCTGTCTGATGCTGAGAATGAAGAACATTAGCGAAAAACTGTTTCCCCTGTTTCCCATCTCCCTGTCTTTATTTGTTCTCTCCATTCTCCAATCCTTCTCCTTCCCTCCTCAGTTTACTCGGGTTGACCTCAGGCAGTTGGGTTTCCCCTTTTTGGAGCCTGGTTCTGCCCATTGCTTCTACCAAACTAAAGAGTTTTTCCTGGCCTTTTGTCGCTATTGGCTTGTCCCTTGAGGATTCTGGTCCTGTTCTCTGTGAGGAGCTTTGAGTCAATGCCAGCTGTGAAAAGCACGGAACGAATGCTACTGAATTGAAAACAGAAATGAATGGCTCACCTTTTCTGAGTTCTTGTTCCCCTCAGTGGCGTCTCCTGCTGTAAACTCACTATAGCTACTAGGAAAGCCTGTATATAACATGTCACATGGTCTCCTCAGCTGAGATTTCAGGAAGAGGGCGTGGGCGATGCGAACAGAACACCGAATCTTTGAGTCTTCACAATACCAGCGAAACTCTTCACCCCAGCCGAAGGGATGCCCCTGAGAGCCAATATGTGCCAGCGAGCCTCGTAAATCACTGCTTACAATTCAGGATTCAATGGCTCAACCAGTGAAAAACTACGCTAGTGAAAGAAATCCTCGCCTGACTGAACAGTTTCTTTTCCCCCTCTGACAGCTGTGTTTTTAACAAATTAGGCTGGGGAGGTTGGGACAATAAAAAAGTGAATCTTTTGAAAGCGCTAACAAGCTTTCTGTTGAGCCATCTTGGTATGCAACCAATCAGCTGAGCTGCTGTTATCGACGTGATAAAGACTGGTATAGACCCCAGAACTTTTCTGCCGTACAGACGAACAGCCAGTTCTCCTTTAGCCTGGTAAAGCCCCACTGACCGAACTCCTCTCTCACTGGGCGGTACAAGGGCCAATTATACTCCATCCTATTGCAATTCTTTGCCACAGAGGGAACTGGAATTGCCAGGATTTTTTTTCACATTCATGGGTCCTGTAACAGATTGAGTGGAATTTCCATCAACAATCTGATATATGCGCTTTTGACTATGTGTAATTCTGTTGTATCAGCTGATACGGTTCCTTCAAGTTCTATCTGAGAATGTCCATCTGTTTTTATCCCCAGCCGGGCAAAAGCCCAAAAGGGGATGATGTCGTGGCGCATTTCGTCTTTTCCTCCATACGTCTGTCTGTCCGCATCAGAAGGTGCTTGGCTGGTGAAATTGACTCCTCCTACACTTTTCATGGGACATTCCTGAAACTTTGCACATATGCCCCAGATGGACTGATGATGCTCGTTGTGCTGTCAGAGCACTCTTGTTATTAACCCTTTGAGCGCTAAAATGCTACTATTGTCACTCAGTGATGTAAGACATCAAAATCAAAGCTGTTGAAAACCTATCATGTGGCGACTTGTTTAAAAGAGCTCCCCCGCGCTCCAGATTCTGATGTACTTCTTAATGGATCTAATCTTTTTGGAGGGGATAGAAGAGGGAAAAGAGGCAGTGTAGCCATCTATGTTAAAACATGTTTTACTGCATCTGTTCTGATGTCATTCACTGTCCCAAAGCAGTTTGAAGGTCTGACTCAGTCCATTAATCTTGGGGAAAACAACCAGGTAACAGTTTTTGAGGCATATTGTCAAACTACTCGACAGATTGTTTTTCTTATATAGCAACATAATTGTTAATTATGAGGGATTTTAATCCAGATTGGGGAAAACCAGAGTCTGATTGCTTCCAAGACTTGTGTACCAATCTAAACTTGACACAATTAATTACTAAACCTACACAACCCGATGCAAAGTATGGCTCCAAATCTTCTCTGATTGGCATTATTCTGACTAATATGCCTCAGAGATACTCATCCAGTGGTGTTTCTCCTAAAGACTTTAGTGATCACTGCCTTATTGCCTTTTTTGGCAATGTGAAACTACCGAGGTCAAAGCCGCATGTCATGTATAAAAGAAATTCTTGGAACTTTGACAATCGGGGTTCCTGTGTGATTTAAATATGCGTGACTTAGATAAAGGTGTCCCTCATATATGATCCAGATTTTGCCCTCACATATTTTTCCTATATTTTCAATTCCATTGCTGACAAACATGCTCCATTTATGAGATTGTAGATTAAGACAGATGCACTGTGTGGTTTCCCCATGAATTATCTGAGGATATTGACTAAAGGAATTCAGCATGGGCTAACCGGAGCTGCTTCTGTTTGGACTTTGGTCAGGCAACTGCGGAACAAGTGTACTACAGTGATTGGGGAAGCAAAATCTGATTTTTATCTTAATTCATTAAATAAGAATGCTGCTAACCCTGCTAAAGTAAAGAATAACTGGGTTCCATTGCTTCCCCCACAAATATGGTCTGTCTCTGGTCCCATAAGTGACCAGAAGGAAATGTGTAATTCCTTCAATGAACACCTCGTCATTGTAGGCCATCAGTTTGATAGAATGAATCCTGGTGTGATAGATGCCACAAATGGGATGGGTCAGCATAAACAAAATTTTATTTGCCCATCAGGACCAGTGCGCCAAAATGATATGAAAAATTGTAGTGTCTCTGTTAGCTTTTTTTGGAATTAGAAATCATTGACGCTCTTTTGAAAATTGACCCAAAAAAGTCTGCGGGTGCTGATCTTTTGGACCCCAGGCTGTTGATATTAGTTGCTGCAGTCATAGCTAAGCCTTTAACACATATTTTTAATCTTTCACTCATCTTAGAAATTGTCCAAAAGATCTGGCAAACTGCTGTGTCCATTGTGTAAAGGTAGTGACATTACAGAGCTTAATAATTGTCGCTCAAATTTCAAACTACCTTGTTTAACAAAGATTCTTGAATCCTTGGTTAATTGTCAGCTTCATTTGTTTTTGATTAAAAATGGCATTTTTAATATGTTCCATTCTAGTTAGATCTGGTCGTAGTGTTCTATCAGTAGCATCCCCTGTTATGAATGATATTGCCTGTGCCCTTGATGGTGGCCAACACTGTGTTGACCTGTTTGCTGATCTATTCAAGGCCTTTGACACAGTTGCTTATTCACTCTTATTTAAAAAACTATCCTCTGTAGGCCTATCAGGATGCTAACCAATAGTTTTCAAGCTATCTTTCAAATAGAACATAATGTATTGTAGCAGTCTATTCTCAATCAACTGTTCTTGAGGTCACTAAAGGGGTACCACAGGGCTCAATTTTAGGACCTTTACTCTTTACTTGATATATTAATAATATGGTCTCTTTTGAAAATGGCAGTGAGATGCACTTCTATGCTGATAATACAGTGCTTTATTCTTGTGCTTCTTCCTTGGATGAGGCTTTATCTGCCTTGAAGTCAGCCTTTTCATTCCTTCCAGCACTCACTTCTTGGGCTTTAACTAGTTTTAAATGTAACAAAAACAAAATATATGCAATTCTCTAGATCCCATTCATTGAAGGAAAGTTCATTTAGAATTAGCAATGTAGATGGCTCTGAAATCGAGCGAGTGCCATCGTACAAGTACCTTTGGATATTTATTGATGAAAAGGCTATCTTTTAAAATACAGCTTGATGACCTAACAGAATAATAAAGACTTAAAATTGAATTCCTTTACAGAAACAGGTCATGTTTCTTACATGATAATAGAAAGCTTTTAATTTAGTCTGCTTTCTTGTCAGCGCTTCATTATGGTGATATTATCTACATGTATGCTGCCCCAACCACCTTAAAGAAGCTTGATATGGTCTATCATGCAGCACATTGTTTTATTGCTGGAGATCATTTCAGAATTCATCACTTTTCACTCTATAAGGTTGTGAGTTGGCCATCCCTAGCTACTAGGAGAATACAACACTGGCTGACATTTGTTTATAAAGCAATCTTACATAAGTTACCAAATTATCTTGCATCCGTCATCACATGGCGTTCTAGTCATTACCAGGCAATGTCTCAGAATTGGTTAGTTCTTGAGGTTCCCCAAGCCAAAATTGAGCTTGGAAAAGTTGCTTTTTGCTATTGTGCCCCTGGGACATGGAGCAGATATCAAGAGACTTTTAAACTGGATAAATTAATCTCATTAGAGAATTCAAAAAAGTGATAAAGGATTTAGAAGTTGTGGACTGTGTATGTTTTGAATAATGTTGCCATAATGTTCTCTGTATGAATATATTAACGCTAGAACGGCCGAAAATTCAGTACCTCCTAGAACAGCCGTGAGGTCATTTTGACCTCCCACCATTGCGGGCTTTATGATTGCAAATTACAACCCCAATTCCGAAATAGTTGGGACGAAGGGCTCTATCTTTCACCCTGCCTTACCCGTTGCCACTACCCGCAACCCGTGAATTACGTTTAAATATCCCTAAACAATATCTTGGGCCACACTACCCGCTATTCATTATGCCGAATCCTTTATTTGCACCTGGAGGTGTGCCCGTGTGAGTTTAAATTTCCTAAAATTGCTATCTTGACCACACACTTTAGGGAAAGCGTGTAGATCTCGTGAGCATTTGGGCTTATGTTATTTACAATCAGCAGAATATAGATAACATTTCAGAACTCTCTTGTTGAAGGTAATTTGAGACAAGTATTTTGTTTTTCTATCCAACTTGCTGTAAAAAAAAAAAATAGACAGCTGTCCGATTGGAAAATGTAAACGGATCTAAACCACATTTGTCACCAGAATTACCTTCATTAGCTGAAGAGTTCTGAAATGCAGGCTCTCTGGGGGGGGGGGGGAGTTACGACGCTGAGTGCCAGTGCATATACCTAATTTTATTTTTTCTAAAATGGGATTTTTGTTCTATGCTTCATTTCAGGCAAGAGGGAGTTAGAAATGCATGGCTGCAACAGGTTTTATTTTGAAGTTTCCATCACAAAAGGGGTAGGCTTGATTTATTTATTTTTTTTACTAAAACCAAACATTGAACAATATGTCAATGTCAAATAATAATAATAATAATGATAATAATAATAATAATAATAATAATACAATTCACGATTAACTTAACAAAAAGATCCTCCCTGATTGGATTTGACCTTTAGCAAGTTAACCCGTCAACGGAGAAACGTGGCATCAGGTTTTCGGTTTGAGGATTTGGGAACATGATTGGTTTAACTGGCGTAACGCCCAAACCACGCCTATGCATAATGTGTCTTAGGTAGTGCTGGTGTTTTTAGGGATATAGGCAGGTGTGCAAGATAGCAACTTTCGTGAAACGCCTCTTAAATCTGAAATCCCCAAATAACGGGTTTAGGGACTCTGGCGCAAGACAGGGCCGAAGTTAAATTGTGAATAAAATCAAAATGCAATGACTTTCAGATCTCGTGAGCCAATATGTTATTTACAATAGAATATAGATAACATTTCAAATGTTGAAACTGAGACATTTTTACATTTCTATCCACAAAATGAGCTCATTTCACATTTTCATCAAAGGTCTCAGAAAAGACAAGGCAAAAAAAAAAAGGGGCTAAAAAAGTAATTAATATATAAGCGAATCAGTTAAAAGAACTTTTAGCAAAGTAATTAAGTTAACTGGATCAGGTGTGTAACATGATTGGCTATAAAAGGGATGTCTTAGAGAGGCTGAGTCTCTCATAAAGATGGCCAGAGGCTCTCCAACCTGTGAAGGCTTGCATTAAAAAAATTGTGGAATACTTTAAAAACAATGTTCCTCAACCTCAAATTGTAAAGGCTTTGAAGGTCTCATCATCGACAGTGCATAACATCATCAAAAGATTCAGAGAAACTGGTAAAATCTCTGTGGGTAAGGGACAAGGCCAAAGACTTTGACTGGATGCCCGTGATCTTCGGGCCCTCAGACGCCACTGCATCACTCACTGGCATGATTCTGTCACTGACATTACTAAATGGGCCCAGGAATACTTCAAGAAACTACTGTCTGTAAACACAGTCCGGAAACTGCCACCTAAAACTGTTGTAAGGAATTGTGAATCATTCTGCTGGAGAGCAGACTCATAATTTAGTTAGCAATCAAGATGGAACCGCCACATGCTCTGAAATGGTAATCTTGTCAATATAACAAAGAAAACACCCTGGCCTCATGGTAACACCTGGAGACAGGAAAAAGCCAACGTTCAACTGTCAGAGGAGACATACTGTGAGCATCTTAAGTCAATCTGAGACCATCCCAACGCAATTAGCACCCACGTTCTGAGTAAACAATGGTCTTCTGACCATTTAACTTAATCATGATCATCTCAAATTACACATTGAAGGCCAGAACAATCCCTTTACTTGATATACATATGCATGTTGTATGGTATAAATGGTAAAGTGTTTTGATTGTTCATTGTTCACCTGGAACCCAGATGAACCCAGTTACCCGTAATTCACTGCTGAAATAAACACCATTTTTCATTTGAAGATTGGAAATCCTCTTTTTTTTTCTTACACTCTATCATGCAAAAAGGAAGCCATTGTTGAGCATGATCCAGAAGCATCGCTGTGTTCTGTGGGCCAGGCTCATTTAAAATGGACTGTAGCAAAGTGGCAAAAGTCCTGGACCACAAATTTGACATTCTTGTTGGAAATCAGCATTCAGTCCTCAAAAAAGAGGAGAAAGACCACCCCTCCTGTTATCAGCTCTCAAAAGATGTCTTAGAATGGGGATGCATTAGTGCATATGGTGGGACACTTGCATGCTTTAAAAAAGCACCATGAATGATGAAAGGTATATACAGGTTTTAGAGCAACATATGCCCCTCCAGACGACATCTATTCCAGGGAAGGCCTTGTGTATTTCAGCAGGACAATGCAAAACCACATACTGCAGCTATTACAACAGCATGGCTTCGTAGTAGAAGAGTCCATGTGCTGAACTGGCCTGCCTGCAGTCCTGATCTTTCACCAACCGTGAACATTTGGCACATAATTAAACAAAAAGTCCGTCAAAGGAGACCCAAAACTCTCCAGCAGCTGGAAGCCTGTATTAAACAAGAGTGGGATCAAATTCCAATGGCTAAACTCAAGAAACTTGTCTCTTCAATGCCTCGATGCCTCCACTCTGTGTTAAAAAGAAGAGGGGATGCTACACCATGGTAAACAGGCCCCTGTCCCAACTTTTTTGAGACCTGTAGCAGCACTCAAATTTGAAATGAGCTCATCTTGTGGATAAAATCGTAAAATTTCTCAGTTTCAACATTTGCTATGTTTTCTCTGTTCTATTGTGAATAAAATACTGGCTGGTGTGATTTGAAAGTCTTTGCGTTTTGATTTTATTCACAATTTACACTTTGTCCCAACTATTTCAGAATTGGGGTTGTATAAGTCTGTAACTGGAACAGTTGTTAATTATTTTAAAATAGCATGTAAAAATAAATGAAAAAAAATCTCATTTTATTAATTTTGCCACATTAGGCTTTATTAAAATAAAATAAAGCCTCATGTAAATTGAAATGTAATGTAATGTAAGAATGTAAATTAATTTCTGTCGTGTTTAATGAGTGTATCATTGAACAATGGAAAAAAAAATACAGTTTGATGAAGCTGTCAAACAGATAAAAAAAGACTATTGCACATAAACAGTGAACATTAAATAACAACACACCTCTGTTCTCATAAAAAATGGACATGAACACAGAGCACATGAGAGAGAGCCTTGGTCAAAATGTTTGGGAACCACAAATTTGAAATATTTCATAGCTTTTGGACTTGAAATTATGTTGTGAGACCTGAGCATTATGAGGTGAATAAATATCCAGTTTAGGTGACCTCCCAGGCATCAGAGGCTTGGTTTGCCCAGCAGCTGGGATACCTTTACAGGGCTCATGATGACATTCAGGTTCAAAATCAGAGTCAGATTCACAAGACCAAGACACATCACTGAGCCCTGATATTTCTTCTCCGATCTGACCCACCAGAACTCATGTCCTGAAGCTCTGCCAAAGCCTGACTTAGATTTTTCCAAATCCTCTGATCCATTTCCTTTTCTGGTAGCCTATCCGACTAACTACAACTAAATAAACTAAATCGCTAAGAGAACAGTCCTGTGACAATCACAATTTCTATTTGCAAAATGGGAGAGCAAACTGATTCTGACGTCATGACAGCAACTGGTTTATATACGCACCTGCACACTATTCAAAAAGTAACAAAATTCGTTGCTAGGGAACCGAGATGCAGTTGACTGCCTTGCATAGCTGTCAGTGCATGAATGTGTTGTATAAATGGGCATATGTGAGGTATTAGGCTACTGTCAAGTGCTTTGAGCTGTCTGTCTGCCGAGCATTATAGTCAGCTTAGCCAGGTTGACTATATAACCTGGCTATACAGCCGGGCTATATGGTCCATTTACAGTTTTTGCATTAGAAGTAATGGAGATAAAAATGACCTCGTGGCCGTTCTAGGTATAATCAGTGATTTTTTTTTTCTCTTTTATTCCAGAATCCCCAAAACTCAGAAGTTGATGAATAACACCATTTTAGGAAAAGTCACTGACTGGGAGACATAGGGTTGTATTCAAATAGGGTTATGTGCAGTTTAATAGGCGAGAGAGGTCAAAATGACCTCACGGCCGTTCTAGTGTTAAATATTAGATGTATCGCTGTGTAATGATTTCTATTGTTTATATTATTGTATGTATGTATGTATGTATGTATGTATCAGTGGCTCCTGGTGAACTGGTGATAGGGGAAGCTCAAAACAATCCGTTAAAATTTATGATTGGTCACGACCTGTTTTCAATCATTCATTTAAATTACCATTACAGAAACTCCGATAACTCTCAACATTACCAGGTGTGGCCAGTTTTCATTTATAACGCATACCGATTACGACTCGTGCTTTTCTTTATTCAGGGATTGGAAGCAATGCATGTGTTTCATGATCGTTTCAATGAAATAAGATCATTTGAAATGTCTTTATGCAATTCCATTGCTTCCAACCTCTCCAGTGCACAAGGATTTCAATTCCGCGCGAGAATCTCTTACATACGCATTTATTGAATAATTGCTGACTACAGCAGAGGAACATAAATATGCATCTTAAACTCACACCGAATGCGTGAGAGTTGACAGGTATGCATTATTAATGAAAACTGGCCACACCTGATAATGTTGAGAGTTATCGGAGTTTCTGTAATGGTAATTTAAATGAATGATTGAAAACAGGTCGTGACCAATCATTAATTTTAAGGGATTGTTTTGAGCCTCCCCTATCACCAGTTCACCCACCGCCACTGGTATGTATGTATGTATGTATGTATACATATATACATATGTATACATGCATGCACACGGCTCCACGGAAAACCCAGTTTTTGCCCATTTACGCATGGCTGCCCTTACCATGGTCAGTCAGTGACAGTCCCTGTTTTCCATTCTCAGACAGAAACAGGGAAATAAAGTGCCAAAAAATGACACAGAGGCAGGTGCCCACAGTCAGAAGTGAAGAGTTCCTACTCCTGTTGATGGGCAAAAAATCGGTTTTCTGTAGGGCCGTCTGCACGCATGTTTTGCTCACGTAGACGGCGTCAAACAGTGCTTGTGCTCACCCTCAATCGTCTTGGACCCCTCATCTCATGATCAGTTTTGGTTGATGTCCGAATCTGTCACGCACAGGCTGTAACCAGATGTGGCGCTCTTGAGCTGCCATCGTCACTCCTGGCTGCCCTAAGCGGGGTCGGTCAGTGACAGTGCCTGTGTTCCATTCTCGGATAGACAGCTGACTAATAGTTAAACGGTAAACAGTGCAAATGACACACCACCTCTCGGCGGCTGAGATCCTGCCCGTAACATGCCAAAGGCTCTTTCTCTATCTCCTGCGTCACAAGCCATTCCATTTTCTTGATGCAGTAGCATTTTTCTTTTTTTTTTGTTGGCTTTATGTAGGCTATTGACCACACCAAAAAGAACAAGTCAAGTGTCACTGCACACATCACAAACAGCTCAATGTTTGTTATTACTGAAGTGCTTGGCGCGTGCGACGTGGTCTTGCGTCAGGATTACAATACCACGCGCTTTTCTTTATTTCCTCTGGTGCCTCACTGGAAAAGCAATAAAAATCAATCGATTCTTCAATTTGCCGCAAATACAGTACATACCTCACCCGTGCGTTTTTAATGGAGCTAAGTATATGTATATGTACATATATACACAGTAGTGTGCAAAAGTCTTAGGCACCCTGCACTTTTTAAAATTTAAATCTGTATTATATATTTACTTTTTGATTCCATATTTGAGTTCCTGAAGATAAAAAAGTAAATTTGAAATTACAAATGCTAATTTAAAGAAAAGTTTCATGAAGAAATGTTTGTATTCTATTAAAAATAGTAGATACAGATATTATAGTCTTAACAGAGCCTTGATGTTGAGATCATCATGGCTGTTTGTAATGTCTTGGAGGGACAGACGCAAGTGAGGCAGTCAGTCTGCAGAAGAACGGTGGCAAGTTTTCCACCCTGCTTACAACAAGCAAACGCCAATCATTTTATAAAACTACAGCACAACAGGACAATGTCCCAAAATTTTTGGCAAAGGGGAGTTGCACCAAATATTGATTTTATTTAGGTTTTAACCCTTTAACTTCCTCACAAGAAAAAAAGCAATGGAACAGTATTGGTTTGCTCCACAAAGCGGTTGAGCAGGGAGTTAAAGGGTTAACAGGTTACAGGTCTGTATTGAACATTTCTTGGTTATTAGAACGTTTTTATTTCATCATTTTTGCAAGCATATTTGTCCAATGAAATTGCTTTAAATGTACCTAAGACTTCTGCACAGTACCGTATATATATGTGTGTGTGTGTGTGTGTGTGTGTGTGTGTGTGTGTGTGTGCGTGCGTGCATGTGTATTTCTGATAATAAATACACATATATTTATGATGATGTATTGTCTCTGTTCTTACTTGGGCACCATTGTATGTGACACTAAGGTCTTAGTGGGTTAGTCCTGTGTAAATAAAGGTTTAATAGATCATAAGTGAATAAATAAAAACATTATATTACATTTATTTAGCTGACGCTTTTATTCAAGGTGACTTACAGTAGATCAGATGAAGCACACGTGAATCCTCCTCTGAGGAAATGCAGGGTTAAAAACCATTAAGCTGGATTATCCAATCACAACTCTGAATGAAACACGGGATCGACTTTGGGACTGAAATTATGAGATGGAAATTTTTTTTTTTTTTTATGATCCTTATGAAAGCATGTAGAAATTAAACAGTTACTGATTCAGACTGTCTTTTCTCTCCAAAGTCTCTGGCTAATTCACACCGTGCCCCTGCATTTGCGCTAAACTTGCTGAAAACTCCTCACCGGTTGCAGATCTCACTGCCGTCTCAGTCTCAAACAATCTAAACTACTCATCCTGTGGATAATTACTGCTCTGTACTTGCTATCTATCTTGACCATATAGAGCAATGTGCATGTCATTCACATGTAATAAAGATGTGATTTTATATACACACAAAGATGAGCCAAAACATTATGTCCACCCGCCTAATATGCTGTTGATCTTCTGTGTGCCACTAAAATAGCTTCGACCCCTGCGAGGCTGGACTCTGTACGACCTCTGAAGGTGCGCTGTGGCGTCAGACACGAAGATGTCAGTGGCAGATCCTGTAAGTCCTGTAGTTTGTGAGGTGAGGCCACCGAGGACAGGACTTGTTGTTCCGGAACATTCCACAGATGCTTAATCAGATTGAGATCTGGGGGGTTTGGAGGTAAGGATGGCACCTTGAACTCTTCGTCATGTTCCTCAAATTTTTCCGGAAAAATCGGTGGAGCGTGGCAGGGCACTCTCTCTACAGGAAAGAGGCCACAGTCATAAGGGAATAGTACCTGACCATGAAGGGGAGTACTTTGTGCTCAATGATGTTTGGGTGGGTGGAGCTTTGGGTGGGTGGAGCAGGTGAAATTGATGTCCATATGATGCCCGGACCCAGCGTTTCCCTGGAGATCATGCCCAGCGAATCCCACTCCCTCCATAAGCTTGTTGTCTTGCCATGGGGCACCCTGGTGCCATCTCTTCCCCAGGTGAACAGTACTCATATACATAGCTGTCCACATGATCTAAAGAGCAACAGGACTCATCAGACCAGAAGATCTGCTGCCATTGGTTGAAGAGCCAGCTCTGACCCTTAAGGACCAATTGTAAGCACTTTAAGCATTAGACAAGGGTTACTGCGTTAGTGACTGTTGTCTGTGGCAACGCAGCCCCGTACACAGCAAGGTCCAATGCACAGTGTGCTGTAACTTACCTCTCCCAAAACCACCATTAAAATTTTCAGTGACCTGTGGCAGTGGCGTCGCCAGCGGGGGTGCTAAGACACGTCCCTTTTTGACTGCCATTCGTAGTTCTCAATCATTTTCCTTTATTGACGCGTTTTCCAATTATCGTAATTGGCAACCGAAGACAGTTTCTGGGGGACAAGAACAAAGAACTGGGTTGCACAAAACTTCCGTTTAAAACAGTTATTAGTCCTGACCTGTTCTCAGTCATTTTCATAATTAACAGAAGGTTCACTCCGAGAGCACTCCACAGTTAACAGGTGCTGCTTGTTCTTCCCGATTATGTAAGACGACAATCATTCATCTGGATGCGTATTTGCTGTATTTAAATCAACGTCATTCAAAATTGCAGACCTGTCGACTCTCACGCAAATAGCTTGAGCCACAGGCTTTTTATAACCTATTTAACTGCCGAATGCCACTTTTTTTTTTTTCCAACCCACACAATACCTAGAATGAAAGTCCGCGT
The DNA here is from genome assembly GCA_029692085.1 of Gymnothorax javanicus. Lineage (NCBI taxonomy): Eukaryota > Metazoa > Chordata > Actinopteri > Anguilliformes > Muraenidae > Gymnothorax > Gymnothorax javanicus. Next base: position 3,186,332 of record CM056198.1, read on the forward strand.
TTCATTGGAATGCGGACCAGTTCAATCATCGCAAAGCATCGGCCTATTAAGTAGCTAAATTATTTTTCTGTACTGAATTTAGCCCATGATTTCATCGCTGTTAGATCGCATATTGAGAGAAACCGTGTCTTCAGTTGCCAATTAAATAATTGGAAAACGCGTCAATAAAGGAAAATGATTAAGAACTACTAATTGCAGTCAAAAAGGGACGTGTCTTAGCACCCCCGCTGGCTACGCCACTGACCTGTGGCATACTAACCATGAGAACTGATTGCTTGCTTGCCATATACTGTATGCTGGATGTGCTGTTGCACCAAGGAGTTAATCATTATTCACTTTATCTGTGCGTGCTCGTGATGTTTGGTGCAAAAAAAAATAGCCCTACACTACAATGTGGTGCATACATTATTCTCCCCTGAAATATTTCTCTGTGAATTTGAGCGAAATTAAGTCATCATGTAGAGGGTTGGTAATTATATATTTGATTTGAACTGTCATTCTCAAATATTGTTCATCATTACATCTTGATGCGCAAAACCATAACAGTAAAAAAGACGGTTAGCAAACTCAGTTGAGAAATAACCACAGAAACCTCAGAAACGCGCATGAACAACGTATAAAACACAATAACCAAATTTACTTAGACTGAGTCGTAAAAAAATCATTGCCCGTCGCCAAAAAACTGAAATAAGACCCAGCAACAAAGCGCTTGAAGTACGAGGTTGGAAGAAAAAAAAAAAACTGCCTTCTGAGTAACTGCGCGCACTTGCTCTGTCTGAATTCCTGCGCTGCACATCTGTTACCCACTGCAACCCTCTAAACCCACATCCTTCACAGAATTACTGAGATTGTGCATCAGCACTGACGACACGCGATCAAAAAAATCCGACATGTTTTACCTGGAATGAGGAGCTTGCTCTCCAGCTCCTTTGGCTGATAAACAGTGCAAAAGCCCTGTTCCCGAGACCTCTTACCGGTAAATTGTCTTTTGCGCAGTGAAGCGATAGACCATGACATGTGAGATCAGCTCCTTTTCTTATCAGAGTGCCTTTGGACATTGTCTTTAGCAGACATGCTATAAACGACATATTTTGCCTGACCAAAGGTAACACGGGGTTAGTGGGTTATCGTGCCAGCATATACATTAGTGGACACTGAACAATTCCGAGTTGAGGAGATGCCTTCCCCTCTGTAATGAAACTTCCATTCTCCGTCTCCAATAAGAGCCCTGATCCCAATGATGTCATCCAATCTGTCATCTGTTGAATGATTTGATTCCATATGAACTTTAATAAGCCTATCAAACGCTCAGGCTGAACGACTATCCAGATGGTTTAAGTCCACTTATCATGGGTACAACAGGCCTACGGTTAATAATTTGTGGTGACAACTGCTAAGACATAGACAGCCATTAAAGGGAGTACCCGATAACATTGGTTAATAAACAGGGCCACTCCCAATGCGCCTTCCTATTCGTCCTCAAGCCTATATATACCTCCTACATTCCCACAATCCCCGCTCGTCTCGTTTCTACGTCCCTGTCATCCTTCCCCTCTCGAAGAAGGAAGCAAATCCAACATCACACTCGCCCCGATCTCCCATCCGCAGTTCCACCCAATACTCTCCTCCACATCGGGAGTGGTCCGGAGTTTATTAATCACATATTATAGACTGGAAAAAATACCAGGGAGCAATTTCATCCTACAACTAAGAGATACCATTAAGAGTTTGAAACGAGCGTGCGGGGTAGGAGTGGATGGAAATGCAGTCAGACGAACTTGTCTGGTCTGTATCGACGCCCGGCCGAAGTATTGGGGGAAAAAACACTTTCGGGATGTCTGGGTTTTGTGAAATACGCATGTGCCTGGGAATGAAGCATGACTCGGAGAGGAGCGAGCGCAAAGCTGTTGTTGGCGCGTCTTCAGACACCAAACCTTTATCTCGGTAGAGTAGTTTTGGTATCTAATCTTTGATCTCGTTATTGCCGTTTGCCGATGTGAGGACCAGCGCTATATGACGATGAAAGTCGAGGAAGCTTTATGTCACTGAGAAATGAGAAGGACGAAAGACTGAAAGGGACCAAACATATATAGGGTGAACTCAAGTCATTTTCGATATCAGGTAAAATGGAACAAATAGGATCTTATATTTTGGGCGCTAATATCTTTAATAAGGGTTTATATATTTCAATATCAGCAGTCAATTGCATAAAAGGTTATTGTATTGTTGCTATAAATGTCCTTCGCATGAAACAATCATTTCTATTGTTCTGAGATGGGCAGAGCAAAGATTAAACAAATCACTTGACCAGCGGCATGTTGATTTTCTCTTTATGGTGATACTGCAGCTATAAGAGTGAGGGATAGCACCAAAAGATGGCTGTGAGACATGGCATTTTAATAACTGTTTGACGTATTTTTAAAACTTTTTTACAATACACTTTACTTTTTACGGGAAGAGGTGTCAAGTGGATGTCCCACTTTACCTGAATACAGAAGGTAAAACGTGACAGCAAATTAAGTAAAATGGGACACTTTTCTCATGTGAAACCTGTTTGTCTGTCGGCTATCAGGTGCCATACAATCTCTAGTTACTATGCTATTGTGCTCCACCCTGTCATATTACAGACATTTTTTATTTTTTCGTCGCGTAAAAACATTGAAGATGCAGCAGTTTGCTCAATATAGTGCATATCACATACATTTATTTATTTATTTATTTATTTATTTCATTTAACCCATATTTAACCAGGGTAGTCCCATTGAGATCAATGATCTCTTTTTCACGGAACACCTGGTCAAAAGGGCGTCATAAAATGTTACGAACAGCTGAACAATAAACAACAGGAAAACGAAGAACACAGAAGATATAGACTTACTGAAAGAACCTTTGGACAAAGGAGATACACACAAAAATTTGGACTGAATTTACCCATGGCAGGAGTCCTCAAATTTGGCTCTCGAATCCAAATCCAGCGCTGGTTTTCTGTCCTTCTTGGCTATTAAGTGAAGAGGCATTGCCACTGATTGACCAGCCTGTCCTCACACCTGACTCCCAGGTAAAGGGAAGGTGGAAAACCAGCAGCTCTCGGCCCTGGAGGACTGTGATTTAGGCAGCCCTCAACTACACCCTTGTGCAAACTGACTGAAACGAGCTGCAATTTTTTTTCAGTCTTTAATCCCAACTCCTGCTCTCAAGCAAAAACCTGCCTTTTTGTCTTTATTTTTCACATTTCTTTCAGCAGGATAAAATGAAATCACACTGCATTAGAAATTTCGTGATATTCGTGGGGTGCGTGATGTAAGAATTGTGCATGTGCTGTTAGTCCATCAATCGGTTTTGCACCACATGTTTCTTGGTTATTTACGGTCTTTTGTTTCCCTGGCTGGTTAATAGAGAATCAGACGTATGTGATGGATGTGCCCCCGAGAAGGCGCATGAAGATCGTGACTTTGCACGAACACATCAGCAAGTCATACAGGGATAGAACAAGTACAGCTGATGACAGTCTCTCAGTCTTTAAAACTGAGGAGGTCATATGAGTAAATCAATATGATTCATAGAAGTCCAATTGAAATTGAAAAAAAAAAAAATCATTTTCCTTTTGCTCTGCTTATTTCAATTAATTTGCATGAGTGTGTATGGATATATATGCTCATGGACAGGAACCAATTGTTTTATTCACCAATAATACTTAATAATCAAGTAGAGAAACCAAGTCCCCCAGTTTCAGATTTTTTTGAAGACGATTTCAAGTGAGGGGAGCAGAGAACTTGAAAGCTGTCTTTCATAAATTGGTTTGTGGAAAGCTGGGTGTTAGAAGGTGGAGTGACAGAGACAGAAACACTGAACAGGTTCAATCCTGTTTCCAAAAAAGTTAGGATGCTTTGTAAAATGTAAATAGATTCGGGTTACAGGACTATTCGTCCCCAGGAAATTTTGTCCCTGGACTTTTCGTCTCCAAATTTTTCATCCCCGGTCTTTTCGTCCCCTAATGATAATGAAACATGCCGCCATTGTTGACAGACAGATGGACTGATGGACGATGGACAGATCACCATGATATAAGGGTTAGGGTTATAACACAGGAAGAGGGCAAAGCATTATTGGGGACCAACAATCCAAGGACGAAGAGTCCAGGGACGAAAAGTTATGGAATACATCAGTCCATCTTAAATGAGATTGGGCCCAGAGATGGCGGTTGCATTTATCTTTAAATTGTAAAGTTTTAGCTTGCATTTGTGGATGCAGTGATGAACTATGTTCACCAACAATGCATTTCAGAAGAGTCCCCTGAGCCCATGCAATGGTTTCCACAGCAGAATCCTGTCTGGCTTTAATGCAGCGCTGCCTTAGGGCCTGGAGCGTGGCCATTTACTATTGGCTTTTCTTTCTTGTCCGTTGCCAGTGGAGATTCCTTCAGATTTTCTGAATCTTTTACTGATATTATGCAATAGATGACGACCTCCCCAAATTCTAAGCAATTTTACATTGAGAAACATTATTCTTAAATTGTTGAACTATTTGTCTATGCAGTCGTTCGCAGACAGTAGTGAATGGTTCACACAGTTTATAGAGGCAAAATATAGGGTCAGACCGTCCAGGTCAAAAATGAGAGGTAGGACTGCGGTAGAGAATCACTGGGCAATAGTCATATAATAGGCAAAAAAAAAAAAAAAAAAAAATCCGAAAACCAGGTGTGTAGAATGCAGCACAGGAACGCAGGCAGAATCAAAAACCAGAGATTATCAAAAGTCGCAGCCAAAAGTAAACAGACACAGAGGGCAAGCCAAATTTGTAAAACATTAACAAAGAAAGTCAATACACAGGAATACTAATAAAAAAAGGCTCTTAAGTGACAGGACTAGGACTGAGACGAACTCGCAACAAAAGGGTGAAAACAGGGAGCTTCAATGTCAGGGGAAGTGTTTGGGGAAATGCAAGACAGGTAGGAAGGGAAGCAGGGGAGAGCGGAGATGAACATGACCACAAGCAAGGTAATATGGGACTCAGTGAAGCCGCTTTCACACTGGACGCGAAACGAATTTTTCGCACGGCAGATTACATTCAAAGTCAATGCAAAGACGCGAATAGACGCGAGCATGTATTCGCGTCTTTGATTTGACTTTGAATGTAATCTGTCGTGCGAAAAATTCGTTTCGCGTCCGGTGTGAGAGCATCTTAAGGGTGAGAGAAGGGGAAACAAGAGGATAAACATGAGGTTGTGGAAAAAATGGGGAAAGGAGAGTAAAGACGCAGAAACCGAAAAAACCTGACAAAAAATAAACGGCAAAAATTTGCCTATAGGTTACTTCGCCAACACTGATATTTTCCGGTCTTTTTTTTTTTTTTTTTTTTTTTACCCCGTCCTAACTTTTTTGAAACATGTTGCTGGTATCAAATTCAAAATGAGCAGATTTTTTTTTTTTTAAATTCTCAGTTCCAACACTTTTCTTTATCTTATTTTCAATTGAAAATAGGGTTTAAATGATTTTCAAATCATGGCATTCTGTTTTTACTTACATTTTACACAACATTCCAACTTTTTAGGATATGGAGTTGTATAAACGATGCCTCCTTTGTGTTAAAAGCATTGTGCGAGGATTTTATTAGCTCAGTGCCAATGACGTAAAGAAAAAACTAGACAGAACGAAGCCCCCTTTCTCATGGTTAGTTGGCTTTAATATCTGGTCATGGCAAAATAAAGCATGTAGTGCTTTAACCAGTTTGGATGTGTACGATTTATGTGCCAAAATGGTTAGTTCTTGATGCGCTGTTGGCTGTCAAAACCGTGCGGACCATGCAGAAGTTTTTTTTTTTTTTTTTTAATTCTCTCTAAAACCATAGTTTTACTGATATTTATGGATAAATATTCGATTTTTTTTTTTTTGCTATCAGATTATCTGATTTTGATCATATTGGTTATATCCTGAAAGCTTTCACTTTTAAGTATGTCCTTATTTGAAAAAGTTCCCTATAGCAGCTTTATTTTTTAGATGATTTATTCCTGAACAGGGGTGTTTACTGTGTTCACTGTGGGTTTTGCCATGACTGGAAGCTGGCGTCTGTTTGGCCATAGCGGAATACACAAAGAATAGAGAGCGCACAGTCTAGTTTTTTCTCTACGTCATTGCTCAGTGCAGTGGCTGGCCTTCTCCTTCTATTAAAATCAGAGGTCAAAGGTTAAATTGTAAAAGCCCCAGCACATATCTCTTCTACCCATGACCTGACCAGAGCCAGTTTTCACTCATTAGTTCTACACCATAACTGAAGGACTGTGCTATTAAGCACATCCAAATCCAGAAAGTTCACATCCTGCACTGCGTTTTGTTCCAAATCACCAGAATCAACAGGGACCCAGTAAGAGGGCTGTGGGTGTGATTCTCTGCCTTTATGTGTGATGTTTGCATGCACTTCCCGTGTTCACGCAGAATTCCTCTACTATCCTCCTGCGGTCCAAGGGCATGCTTTCGAGATTAACTCGAGACTCTTAACTATCCAACAGGTATGAGAATATGAGTGAATTTAAATTCATAATGAGGGACTGACAGATCAGCGTGTGTTCCTGCCTCTACATTGACCGTAAGTATGAATGCTTGCGTGAATAATTTGTGAACCCAGCAAAGGACTAATCAGCTGTCTGTCCAGGATGAATTTCTGACTCGCACCCATAGTATGCTGGGATAGGCTAGAGCACATCGCCCAAACCCCCCTTGCCCCCACCCAAACACGGGATCCTGGCCAGAAATATGCGTGTTAAAAACGGGTGGTTAGATGTGCATTTTGTTTTTTGTGGCTCTACAATCTGCAGCTAAGTCTCTAGTCCAGGGCTATTCAACCTTTTCCAGAAAGGGCCAGTGAGGGTGCAGGCTTTCATTCCAACCAAGCAGTTACACACCTGACACCACTAATCAACCCCAAGAGTCTTTGCTAAAGAGCTTGATTAGTAGTATCAGGTGTGTCAGTGCTTGGTTGGAATGAAAACCTGCACCCACACCGGCTCTTGCAGGACAATGTTGAATTGCCCTGCTCTAGTCTATCAACAAATTGTAAAGGCTGGAAGCGCCCTCTAGTGTTTTGAATTGACAACAAGGGATTGCCGGTGACTTGCGCTGCCTGGCCAGAAAAAAAAAAAAAAAGTTACCGTTTGGATTAAACTGAGCAATTATTTAAGGCCCTATGGCGGAATCACTATTGCAGTGATAAATATGTTTCTGCTGGCAACAATTCTTTTAAACCTGACAGATGCCGCGCGTAGCTGCTTATTTCTTGAACAACCATGTCGCAAGACATCCCATGGTCGTGGATAGGATGTTACTGTTTTTCAAGAGGGGTGAATTATTGATTTGTAAGTTAAGAAAACAACTAAGGAGATTGCTGAAATCACCAAAAGTGGGTCAAGAGCCTTCCACACGTTATTGAAACCTGAAAGGATAGTTGTTGACCATCAACTTAACGGAAGAAATGGGTCAGAAAAAAATCATGAATGATCGTGATCAGAGATCGCTAAAACGCCTTGTGAAGTCTGATCTGAATGATCGTGATCAGAGATCGCTAAAACGCCTGGTGAAGTCTGACCTGAATGATCGTGATCGAAGATTGCTAAAACGCCTGGTGAAATCTTATCATGAAAAATAGGCAGTAGAACTCATGGCTGTGTTTAATTGTGAAAGTCGGTGCATTTTCACGTGCACGATGTGACAAGAACTTGCGGGATTGGGACGACATGGCTGTATGGTCACATGAAAGCCACTCTTTTGAGGCTGATTGGGAAAAAAAAAAACCTCAATTTAATAAATAGAGCAAAGATTGCACTGTGAAGCAAATTAAGCGGGTCATGTGGTCTAATGAGTCCATACATGCCAACTCTACCGCTTTTGGCGGTAGACTACTACTTTCGGGGCGTTTCATTGTGAAAAAAAACGCCCCAAAAGCGGTAGTCTATTGCCAAAAGCGGTAGAGTTGGCATGTATGTGAGTCCAGATTTATGGGCACATCAGGGTAAGAAAGGAAGCCCATGAAGCGATCCACCCGTCATGCATAGTGCCCGCTGTACAAGCCTCTGGAGGCAGCGTTATGATCTAGAGTTGCTTCAGTTGGTTAAGTCTAGACTCAGCAATGTTATGCAATAATGAAGAAATAATAAATAAATGAAGAAAGCAGACCACCTGAATGAACCGAATGGCTATTATCCCATCAATGCATTTTTAAATCTGTAATGGCACTGGCATATTCCAGGAGGACAATGCCAAGATTTACGGTGTTCAAATTATGACAGAGTGGTTCAGCGAGCTGAGGAATCGTTTTCATACGAGAATCAGTCACCACAGAGACCTGACTCGAACCAATTGAAGGGTTCAGTGCAATAACTTGATAAATGTCAATCTCGTGTTTTATGGTATCACACAGAGTATACTTTCACCCGTACCAATGTTGTGTACTGGTCAGAAATCTGCTTTTCTCATCGTGCATGTTTTCTGAATCTATCTATGGGGAAATTTAACTAAAATATATAATCTTTTCAGCCCCCCTCTTTCACATAAGACATGAGATTGGCATTTATCAAGTTACTGCTCTGAACCCTTCATTACTGAAGGTTTTTGGGATGTGTGGTAGACGGTTCTCTGGCCTGGTTTAACTTTGCCGTCATCAATAGCAGATCTTGGCCAAAAGTTAATCCAGCTCGAATTGGAATTAAATGCTGTAACATTGAATAAGACTGTTGAAACAATGCCACAACAAATTACTGCCATGATCAAAGCTTAAAGGTGGTCCAACAAAATACTAGAGTGTGTGGTTTTTTTTAAATTTTATTTTATTTATTTATTTATTTATTTATTTCGAACATGTAAAAGAGAAAAAGAAAATTGAGCCTACAAACAGGCTGACAGGCACAAACGTGTGAAAATTACAAATGTTGAACAACCCATATAAAATAAGTCTTCAGACAATCGTTTGAATTCATTAACACATCCAAAAAGGAGTGGGAAGACCTAAAATTTATTGAATCCCACCCCTCTTCTTTAAAAATTAATCATACAGTCAGCCTCCTCATTAATATACTGAAACCCACATGCTAATAAACTCTTTAATGTGCACAAATATCTATCATTATTATGTTTGACCTTCAAAATACAAATTTATTATTATAAATTACATGGTTTATTAAGTTTAGTAGCAGTATATCTATTTTAATCAATAAGACCAGATTTCTTTTTATACGCATGTCTGAATTCATATTATATGCATCATCTGATTATACCTCAGTCTTATATACGCAAGAGATTACCCCATATGAATGTAAAGCGCTTTGAGTGTCTAGGAGAAAGCGCTGTATAAATGCGAAAAATTGTTATTATAATATATTTACATACATATATACACATATATACTCAGCGCCATTAAAAACGCAATGGTGAGGTATGTACTGTATTTGCGGCAAATTGAAGAATCGATTGATTTTTATTGCTTTTCCAGTGAGGCACGAGAGGAAATAAAGAAAAGCGCGTGGTATTGTAATCCTGACATACACCACGTGCACGCGCCAAGCACTTCAGTAATAACAAACATTGAGCTGTTCGTGATGTGTACAGTGACACTTGACTTGTTCTTTTTGGTGTGGTCAATAGCCTACATAAAGCCAACAAAAAAAAAGAAAAATGCTATTGCATCAAGAAATGGAACGGCTTGTGACACAGGAGAGAGAAAAAGAGCCTTTGGCATGTTGCGGGCAGATCTCAGCGGCCGAGAGGTGGTCCGTCATTTGCAGTGTCACCGTTCAACAATTAGTCGGCTGTCTATCCGAGAATGGAACACAGGCACTGTCACTGACCGACCCCGCTTAGGGCAGCCACGAGTGACGATGGCAGCTCAAGAGCGCCACATCTGGTTACAGCGCAAGTACCGTTCGACGCCGTCTACTTGAGCAAAACATGCATGCACACAGCCCCTACAGAAAACCGATTTTTTGCCCATCAACAGGAGTAGGAACTCTTCACTTCTGACTGTGGGCACCTGCCTCTGTGTCATTTTTTGGCACTTTATTTCCCTGTTTCTGTCTGAGAATGGAAAACAGGGACTGTTGCTGACCGACCCCGCTAAGGGCAGCCATGCGTAAATGGGCAGAAACTGGGTTTTCTGTAGGGGCCGTGTGCACGCATGTGTTGCTCACAAAGACTGCGTCAAACGGTACTTGCGCTCACCCTCAATCGTCTTGGACCCCTCATCTCGTGATCAGTCTTGGTTGCTGTCTGGAATCTGTCACGTACAGGATAGACAGCCGACTAATTGTTGAACGGTGACACTGCAAATGACGCACCGCCTCTCGGCGGCTGAGACCTGCCTATAACATGCCAAAGGCTCTTTTTCTCTCTCCTGTGCCACAAGCCGTTCCATTTTCTTGATGCAGTAGCATTTTTCGTTTTTTTGTTGGCTTTATGTAGGCTATTGACCACACCAAAAAGAACAAGTCAAGTGTCACTGTACACATCACACACTTAACAGCTCAATGTTTGTTATTACTGAAGTGTTCAACACACTGCCCTCTGCCTCACGCGGTGTATGTCAGGATTAACACATACCACACTGCCCTTTTCTTTTATTTCCTCTCGCCTCACTGGAAAAGCAATAAAAATCAATCGATTCTTCAATTTGCCGCAAATATAGTACATACCCTCACCTGTGACACCTTTTAATGGCGCTTCAACACACTGCCCTCTGAGTGTATATGTACTCACAAACATAAATACAACAAAAACCGATGCAACACACATATCTGCGTATCCCTCTGCCCACGCAAAAACAGCCCTCTGCAATCCAGCCCTTCAGCAGGGTAATATACACTGCCCTCTGCCCCTCGCATTCATATCGTTTCACCATTTGTATGCAATTTGCCGAGGAGGGATCCCGACACCTTCAACACACTGCCCTCTGCCTACGCACCGACACCTTCAACACACTGCCCTCTGCCTACGCACCCGACCCTTCACACCTTCAACACACTGCCCTCTGCCCTACGCACCGACACCTTCAACACACTGCCCTCTGCCTACACACCGACACCTTCAACACACTGCCCTCTGCCTACGCACCGACACCTTCAACACACTGCCCTCTGCCTACGCACCGACACCTTCAACACACTGCCCTCTGCCTACGCACCGACACCTTCAACACACTGCCCTCTGCCTATGCACCGACACCTTCCACATGTCCACCTCCCCTTTCGACGCAAAGCTGACGGCGACGGAGCAGGTCCTCAACTACACGTCTCACTATAGCTGGATCATTTTGCAAAGCCTCAACTTCATTTTGAAAGCAGTTGCAGTTCGTCAAGATCTCTGGGAGGAGTCACAAACACTTTGTATTTCAAATGTCCTCAAAGGAAAATGAAGTAATGTGTCGATTTCTGAATGTCTTTCATGCATTACCAAAACTTGGAAAAATGAGATTCTAATCTACCATTTTCAAAGGTCATTTAATCAGTCGTGTGCAACAGTAATGTTGCAGTCAGTGGCATCCATGAAGAGTTAAGGACGTCCTCTTCCTTGGCAAATTGCATCGAAAATGGTGAAACGATATGAATGTTGTATATTAACCCGCTGAAGTCGGATTACTTTTTTTTGATAGGCACTGTACACACATATACATACCGATATACACATGTGCACATACACATATATAACCATATATGTGCATTGTTACGTGCTACATGTGTTTTGTCTGACTTTCTCGCCTTCATCTGCCACCATCTTCATTTGCTGTGCGGCCTGTCAATCTTCATCCCGCCTCCACCAATTACAGCCTTTCCAGTTCCACTTCCACCAATCCAAAGCTTCCATGTCATTCACCAGTCAACCAATCCAGATCCACCACTTTGTTTAAAATCCTGGATTGTTTGCTATTCTAGAGTTTTGCCTAGTTTTGATTTTGTGTTATTGTGAACTTCCTGCGTCAATTCTGTCTTTGTTATCCCACAACCACTGTATTTATGGTGCTAGTCAGAGTCGATAGGCTTTTGTTTTGTGTACTTGATACGCTAGGTTAGATTGCTCTCTCTTGGCTAATTTGTTTTTGTTGTTCTTTTGGCAACATCCAGCGTCCCTCGACCTTGTGAGAGTCTGCATTGTCTTGTTTGTTCTTGTTTTCTTTATTCAATGTCTTGCACCACAGTAAACCTTTGTGCACTGAGGCTACGTTCAGACAGCAGGCAAATGTGGCCCAAATCCAATTTTTTTTGCCCATATGTGACCTGTATCCGATCTGTTAAAGACAGTTTGAACAGCACAAATCCAATTTTATTAAATCCAACCCAGGCTTCTTTCACATGTGGTCCTAAATCCGATACGTATCTGATATTTTGCAATGCGACTGCTGTCTGAACGGCCAGGTCACATTTATCCGACCTTTACGTCATTGAAATGCCGAGACGAGATGCCTCCATATTTACTTCCGTAAACAAACAGTGCGTGCCTGCGTGGTCACGTATTACCTCAGGACCTCTTTTGCACATGCGGGTCACTTCAGGGTCGCATTCAGTTCATACTCAAAACTGATAGAAGTCGCATATAATGTGTAATATGAACAAGCTCACAAAAAAATTGTATTTCTCCAAAAAATTCAAATTGTGCATCAAGACCTGCTTTCTGAACGTAGCCTGAGTTGCTACTTTGTCCCCTTGTATTATTATCTATACTTAATCACACTACATCTTAAACATCTCCCGGTACTTGCCTACTTAACCATCCAGTTACCTACCCCCTGCACCCCTAGGCCTTTTTATTTATTTTTAATTTAACCAGGGAAGTCCCGTTGAAATTGAAATCTCTTTTTCAAAGGAGCCCTGGGGGTAGAGGTGGGGAGGGAGAGGACAATTTACACAGCCAATTAGATCAGGGGATGATTAGGTGGCAGGTTGGAAGAGCCAGGTTGGGACATTAGCCATGACACCGGGGAACCCCCCACTCTTATCGATGAGTGTCATAGGATGTTTAATGACCACAGAGAGTCAGAACCCCAGTTTAACGTCTCATCTGAAAGACGGGCGTTTACTTCAGCACAGTGTCCCCATCACTGCACTGGGGCATTGGGGATTATTCCACCAGAGGGAAGATCGCCACCTACTGGCCCACCAACACCTCTTCCAGCAGCAACTTGGTTTTCCTCGGTGGTCTCCCATCCAAGTACTAACCAAGCCCACACCTGCTTAGCTTCAGCCACACAGCTGGAGCAGATCGAATAGTGGTATGGCTGCTGGCCTGTGGGGGTTGTAACATGCATCCATCCATACATATACATACGCACACACGCATGAATACACATATTTAACCAGACCTATGTGTACACACCCACATGCCCATTAACAAGAATATACGTATCAATTCATTATTATTTACAGAAAATGGATGATAAAATGAAAAAAGGAAACAAAAAACAAAAATTTTAGATGGCAAACTGAATTACTATATGATGGTCCATGTAAACACCTGCAGATTGTTACACCCCATTTTCATCCCTTTATCTGACCAGAATCATGTCTTTATACCCTGTTTTAAATTGATGTATGTTTGGACACTGCTTAAGCGCCACATTCAAACTGTTGCATAGCTTCACTCCGCATACTGGTATACAAAAATGCACATTAAGCGTTTTTAAATTAAGTTTTTGCCTCCATTTATGACTCCCATCTCGATCATGGAACATTTTTTGAAATATTCCCCAGCAGTAGATTATTTTTTTTTTTGCCCTAAACAAGTTTTTTGCTGTTTGAAATTCTACAAGATCTATAAATTTTCAGGATTTTGACTGTAAAAATAGTATGTCAGTGTGATCCTAATATCCAACCTTGTGAATTATCCGTATTGCTCTTTTTTGAAGAGTAGTTAGTGAACTCTGCGAACTTTTTTCAATTGTTGCCCAAAACCACCACAGAGTAATTTAAATAAGTGTTGGGGTAATGCCTCGAATGGTGGCAGCTTTGTGGTGATAATGCCCGAACAGTGGCGACGTTGTTGTGTGTGCAATGGCACGTCACACAAGGGCGCCGGCTGTTGGGGTTACACCTCACAGGTGGACACCATGTGTTGAGGCAATTTGCCAAATGATATTATTAATTTGACTATCAAAAACATATGATGTTGTAATATTAATATTACATATTAATATGAATACCTTGGGGCACCACCCTTCCTTAGTGAAGGGAAAACGATAGCCAATTTATAAAACCTCAGTCTCAATATCCACTAAGCTATTAATGTGGAAATTGATTAATAATTAAATTAATGATTGTAAGCAACTTACCTAATCAATAGCTAGATTGAAGGATTCGGAGTTCTACATAGAAGAGGTTGGCGATTTCATTCACTCTTGTACAACATCAATAACCACAGCATATGTCTTTAAAGAGTATTTATTTAAATGAAACAAATATAACACACAATCTAGACTAAACTAACCACTGACACTATATACACAATGAAGGAGGAGTGTGTGTGCATGTGAGTGTGTGTGTGTGTGTGTGTGCGTGTGTGGGTGAGAGGGAACAAAAGGATGATCAAAGGTGCCCTACTGACCATGTGGAGCGGGGGAGGGCAACCTTACTGTAACAAAGACCAAGTCTTTGCAACAATGAAAGTTCAAGACAGAGTGTTTAAAGTCAGTTTAAATGACTTTAAATGTTGTGTTGTGTATGTATTAAGTTAAAATGAAGAGATGTGTGTGTGTTTTGCTCAGGAATGTGTTAGGTTACAGGAGGTTATTTGCATGCGAGACCCTGTCTGCTACACATTGATACCATCCTGACCTACTAACACAATCCTAAAAACAATCACAGCACCTGTCATTTAACAAACACATACAGTCTGTCCGAGTCATAAAAGAAGGTTTGGGTGCCCAGTTGTTACCAGTCCTTAGTAGTGGAAGGAGGTTTGGTAGTTTCTGCGCGGTGGAGGATCCGATCGTGGAAGATGCTGATCCGGCTGGTAAGAGCGGTTCTGGTGCTGTAAAAGGTCCGTGTCTTCGTTGTCGAAAAGGAGGGAGGCTGGCCGCTCCTCAAAAGCAAGCTGTTGCTTCCAAGGCTTGCTCTACTCCTGGTTAGCATGGCTGATGCTTCAGCATGCAGAGAGGCCCAGAGGTGGGGCAGGAGTACCCCAGCCTGAGCAGCCCCCAGGGGTCCAGGAGTCTCACCAAGGGGGGGGAGAGCAGAGCCAAGAGACAAGAGAAGAGAGAGTGATAAACTGGTTGACCACTGCTTTTATGTGCCTGGCCTGCTGGCGGGCGGGGCTTACAGGCAGCAAGTGGTCATGGGAAATCCGGGGCTCCATTTTGAATTTCCTCGCATATGAAAGTTTTTCTCTGTGTGACCCCAACATAAGGTAAAAGCAGGGAACAGTTGACTGGAGTGATTTGTGATCCAGAACCTGCCTTGCTTTGCTCAGTACTGAAATGCAACTCAGAAAGCAATTTCTTCGGTTGCTTAAAGTCTGACATGACCATATCACCATTTACCATTGATTTGGACCAAAAAGAAATTCATATATTCAAGTGTCTCTTCGTCCCTAAGAAAGTAAGAAGCAGTGTCCTTTCGTGGGCCCACACTTCTCAACTCGCGTGTCATCCTGACATCTCCAGGACCATAGCACTCATCTATCGATGCTTCTGGTGGCCATACGCTAAGACGTGCGGGAGTTCGTCACAGCCTGTCCCGTGTGCCCGCTCCAAGTCCAGTCATCACTGCCGCTGCAGTCTGCTCCAGGCCTTAGAGGTTCCTAACTGACCATGGGTTAGTATCAACATGGATTTAGTTACTGGGCCGCCTTTGTCGGACAGGGTCAAGGTCATCCTCTCTATCGTGGACTGCTTCTCTAAGGTAACCCATTTTGTGCCATGGTGAAGCTGCCCATGGCAATGGAGACTGCCGAGCTCCTATTACACCATGTGGTTCGTCTCCATGGCACACCCGAGCACTCAGTCTTCCCCCGCAACCCACAATTTGCCTGCAGCTTCCATGAGAACGTCTAAAGCCAGGTGCGCACCAGCCTCTGTCTGTTCTGGGGATACTACCCAGACACCAACGGCCGGTTGGAGAGGCTTTACCAGGAGCTGGGCAGGACCCTGCGCTACCTGATGGAAGGTGGTCCTGGCTACTTCCCTGGCTCAAAACTCGCTACCCGTTGCTGGTCTGAGCATGTCACCTCTCCGGTGTTGTCTGGGTTACCAACTGCCTTTGTTCCAGACAGAGGAGAAGGAAGAGGCAGTTCCCTCTGCTCAGCTGCTGGTTTGTCGCACCAGCCACGGAAGGAGGAGAGCCCGAGTACTTCTACAAAAGCGTGTTTCCACCTTCCAGAAGCGAGATAACCCTCACCACCGTCCAGCTCCTGTCCACCAAGTGGGTCAGAAGGTGTGGTCGGCCATGAGGGATATCCCGCTCCGGGAGACGTCAAAGAAGCACACCTGCCCCGGTCATCGGCCCTTTCACCATAACAAGAGCACTGTCATCATCCGCTGCCGGACTCCCCCTTCCTCCCTCTCTTCCTAGAATTCAGCCAGTGTTTCACGTCTCAAACATTAACTCATTCCCTGCGGAATACTTTTACATGAAATTGTTGCGCTTGTATGGGATACTTTTCCCGAAAATTACACAATATAAAGTATTGAAGTACAGGTGGCCTATGAACGCGATCGTTAACTGATTTTGCGTCTTCATCAGACTGTGAATTGTCATCCACACCGCTGGCACCGGCTTACCGTAGGGAATGGTAGAATTCACCGCACCGTTGGCAGCGGCATGCCGTTGGGAATGAGTTCAACCCGTGTCTTTGTCTCCAAACAATCCTCCATCCCACTTCTGGCCTCCCACCAGGATCATCGATGGTGACCCCGCCGACACCATGCGTCACATCATGGATGTTTGGTGTAGGGCAGTGTTTCCCAACCCTGTTCCTGGAGTACCCCTGCCCTGCATATTTCAGATGTCTCCTTGATTTAACACACCCAGATCAGGTCATCAGGTACTCCACTAGTGAGCTGATCAGCTGAATCAGGTGTTTTAAATCAGTGAGGTCCAACCCTGCTCCTGCAGTACCCCTGTCATGCACATTTTATAGGTCTCCCTAATTTAACACACCTGATTCAGCTGATCAGCTCATTAGTGGAGTACCTAATGACCTGATCTGGGTGTGTTAAATCAAGGAGACATCTGAAATATGCAGGGCAGGGGTACTCCAGGAACAGGGTTGGGAAACACTGGCATAGGGGACGCAAGTGCCAGTTCCCGACTGCCTGGGACGGGTAAGGGCTGTTGGCTCTGCTTTGCAGTTGTCAAGATATCTTCATGTATAGATTAATTTTTACCTAAAGATGCAAATCTCAAATATTTTGACGTAGGTGGTACTCATCAGCGTGCTGAAAACCTTGTGCTAGCAGTATTACTCAATATCAGATTGTCCAATACCTTAAAATGATTCTGCTGGCTTTTCAAATTTCATACACTCTGGTATCCTTGCCGCCCGAGGAGCATTCCTGGGTCCTAGAGCGAAACATCCTTAACCACTTCCTCGTCCCCGAATTCCTGCGCCGAAACCTGGGGTCTACCACTGGGCCGCCAGGTGCCATCCGTCTTGGGGGGGTACTGCCTCAACCATCATGTCTAATCAATTGTCTCCTCCCCCTTTACAGCAACCTGCATGCCTTTCAGAGGTATTCCTTGCTTTATTGATTTAGCATCTTGCGTGCCAACCTTTTCCATGGATGTACCAGATTTAACCCTTTAAACCTTTGGGGGACCCTGAGGGGGACCCTGAGAACACACCAGAAGAAACGGCAAAAAATGAAGCATTACCCATGCAACAGTATAGTCATGCTGCATATCAGATTAAACAGAAGAACCTCAGCTACAAGAATATATGAGCCATTTTTACATGCAATTCTGACACCAACGAAATGAATTACCAAACACCAAAATCCCTACAGCGCCACCTAGTTAACCCACTCGCCACAATTTCGATGCTATCGCTCTGCTGCTTTATGCCACATGCACAACCAATAGCTCAAATGAAACCAGAGACTCGACAGATTCCAATGATAAGCCCCCTTTGCTCTACTCCAAAGCATCTGCAAGATATCAGCAAAAGAAGAGCAACAACAGAAACAGAAACATGAAAAAAAACGAGTATTTACGCATCTGAACAAATCTCACAAGTGTCCCCTTCAT
Organism: Gymnothorax javanicus; assembly: GCA_029692085.1. Taxonomy (NCBI): domain Eukaryota; kingdom Metazoa; phylum Chordata; class Actinopteri; order Anguilliformes; family Muraenidae; genus Gymnothorax; species Gymnothorax javanicus. The sequence goes on from CM056198.1 coordinate 3,204,540, forward strand.
TTTGAGACCAAAATTATTCAAGTAGACCTCATGGTTGCAGAGATATGCCCTTTTCAATTTGGATATGCAATTTTTGGCCTAAAAAACTGGCTAGGGTCAATTTCATTAAATAATTAAATTTTTATGGTTAAGGGTTCTTCAGGATAAAGTGTAGAAATAACCATAATAATGTAAAAACTAAGAAATAAACATACTCAACATGATTTAACCTCATAAAATGTAGTATTTTGATAAAAATTTACATGGTTGCCATGGAAATGGCACTTTAATGACATGTCTGAAATATTTATGGCACTTACTTTTCAACAACCCACCATCAGATTTTACTCAAATTAGTCTGATATGAAAGGTTTAAGATAGTTCTATGAAATGACATAGGATTTTTTTGTTTGGAACATTTAAGAATGTTTAATGAGCTCTATTATACGTTGTATAACCAAAACGAAAATCACTATCATCATCTTGCTTCATTTTCAAAATTAACTCCGAGGGATGCACCTATGTCATTTCATAGATCTCCAACAGATACAACTTCAGTCCAAATTTCAAGTCAATCAGATTAATATGAATGATTTTATGAATGCCACGAGGTTGAAAATGAGTCAAAATTGTGATTTTCGGTAATTTGCATTTAAAGTCACAAGTAACAGTTGAGGCAGAGGAAAAACATAGATTATTGGTGTTTACTGGCATCTCACAGTATTCCTTTATTTTATGTGAAAATAAAAAATATTGAAATTTTCGATAAGAAAATTGAAATTTTTACCCTGAAGACCCCTTAAAATAATCTAACACATCATAGGCATTATTTTTGTATAAAGAGAACGCATTTTGATTCATTGTTTGATCTTCTATCATCAACTTCGGGCGACTCAATATACTGGTCGCAGTTTGGCTTTGCAGTACTAATACACGTGTCCTCATCATGGCCTCTTCGTCACGTTCATTTTATGAACTACGACTCCCAATGCACTTTAGAGGAAAATCCACTTCACTTTTTGTTGTCTGGAAGGCCCAGCCGCGTGGGGCTTGCTGGGAAATGTAGTTTTAAAGCAGGCGATTGGGCATAACCGCGCAGAAATTTAGCGGGTTGAAACTACAATACCCTTCCATACTTGTAGACAGTTGTTGGTGCGTGTCACGGGTTTGTAAATGTCCATGTGTAGGCGAGTCACGTGTAGAGAGACTCCGTTGAGCTCGAATCGTCCCTGCAGTCCTATTTGCTTGGGGGGTGTTTGTACTGTTTAGGTGGCTGGATATACAATTTAGTTTTAGGCCTATATTAATCATATTGCGATTTTGTTTTCAGAAGAATGAGTGATAACGATGACATCGAAGTTGATAGTGACGTGAGTAAAACATTTTCTACTTTTTAGTCGAAATATTATGAACTAGACTAGGTACGTAACCATCCAATCGGTCAGCTTGTTAGCAGGCTAGCTAGTAAGCTATCCGTGTCCCTCCTGCTGATTCGTGCGAGTAAGAACGTCTTGTGCTTTTTTGTTTTGATCTTGTGACTGTTGATCTGTAGTTGAATTCAATTAGAGTCCTGCAGCATGCAAAAATATATTTATATCTCCATTTCGTCTCGCATATGTTGGCTAATCCAACGAATGATCTGCCTCTGATATCAATCAACAAGCTAGCTTGTTAACTTAGCTAGACATTCTCTTGCCACTAGTAAAATAGCTAGCTAGTTGGGTAAGGTTAGTTTGATTAATTTACTATTCACGTTTTTTTTATTTTACAATTATACAATTGCACTTTTCTGTTCTTTTTTACAGGAAGAATCCCCGAGATTTCACTCAGTGGTGCGTAATTTTTCGGAGAGATTTGTCAAGTATAGATTTGATTTGGGAAATAGATCCTGCCGTGAGATTTCAAATAATTTCCGGGTGGGTGGAAAGGAAATAGTACTGACGGAGTCTGCGGTGCGAAGCTGGAATCGAGACGCTCTCTATGCTTGTGTAATGGAGGGAATAGCCGAAATTCACTCGGAAAACTCTGCGTTTCTACTCTAAGCTACAATACGAGGGTGAACTTCGGGGTTGCACGATAGCAGGCTAGCAAGAGCTAGCTACGATGAGCCGTATTCGTATTTGGTGACAATATGCAACCAAATATGGGGGCTTGGTATTACCCATCATTTTTGTTGCTTGACAGTTATTAACATACATGCATTTTCTGTTAATAACATGTCCATAATTTATGTTCTGCGTCATCTGTGTTTGTTATTATTTAGAATATGCCTGTGCGTGAAATAGCAGTTCCAACCCAGAAAGCACTGCGCGCCCTTTATTCGGACCGTATTACTGTAGATGCTCATTTCTCACGCTAACTCTGCTACCAGCTGTTTGCAGGATTCGAATGGTCAGGTTAGCCGAGGTTAGTCGTGCAGCATGTCAACGAGTTTTTTTTCTTCTTCTTCTTCTTCTTCTTAATTGACCTGGATCTGAATGGTCAGGTCGTAAAGCCGGACTTGATGGCTAACGTGGCAGTGTCAGTGCGGTGTTATCTGTGATTTTGTAAAAAATGCCATGTTGCCACGGCACGAACCATCGTTTATCCAGAGTAATTGCCTGACCAGTGTCGCAATGTGATCACTCAGCTGACTAGCTGAGATGCAAATTTGATTTCTGTGTTGCGGGTCAGGTAATGAGCGAACCAAACTATTCCCGAAATGAGAAATAATCGATGTTATGTGATCTAAATATTCTATACAAGTGGCCAATGCAATTGTCAGAATTTGTGTGCAGTCCAAATTTCCATCTCGTCGCTGTTTGGCGGAAAAATGGTGTATATCATGATTATAGTGGGTGATATATAGGCCCACTTAGGTAGGTAGGTGTTTTGACATAACTATCAGTACTCAGGAATTCTGTGACCATTGCGGTTATGCAGAAGCCAAACGCCGATTTCACAAGGTTTTCCTCTTAATGTCACTGACATGGTTGTGTTTTTACAATCATAATGTAAGGTCTCAACATGGTAAAATCTTGCTCAATCACAGTATCTCCGCAATACTTCCTGATTCACCGCCCCGCTCTTTGAGGCCTGAGTGCTCGTACGAGTCACATGCTCGGTTCCTGCATGACTGATTGGCTGATTCGAAGCTCAGGTCTCCAGCCTGTTCTTACCTGTATCTCAAGCCCCAAATCTTCGGTGAGATTCAGTTATGTGTGCACTGTTAACGACCTTTTTTTATTTTTTTACATCTGGCCATTTGTTGATACTCGCCTATTTAGAAGTCCAAAATCATTGTTTTTATTAAACACTCATAGCCACTGCTGCACACCTTGCAGTATTGAGCACTTCGAATGAACAGGCATCTTAATTAAAGGTGCTGGGTGGAGTTTCACAGTTGCCCTTAAGGGACTGGTCGAGGCCAGAGTACAGCCTGATCAGTCACTTCGTGTTCTGAGGGGATGTCATTTTGAAGAACCAGCATTCAGCACACTGTGTTTTTTGAAGTTTTTGAGGACATGTTACAAATGCAGTGATGGTCATAATTAGCTTAAGGCAAACCTCTGAAAATGGGGTTTAATACTAGGGCTGTACGGAGGTGACCACCCACATAAAGGTCAAATCCAGGTGTCTCATTTACACTTGTACCATATCAAGCTTGTTATCACCAGACCCTTCTGCATATGAATACATTGGCCATTTTAATTGCCTGGGTTTGGAAATGATTTTTCATTCATATTGATCTCCTGCACAAAAAGCTGCTTGTTTGCACCTGCCGTAAATATTTTGTACTGTCAGTGTAAGCCTGGATATGCTCCCTTCCCTAGCAATGTAAGACAAATATTGACATCTCGTTTGTTAATCTATTAACACTAAATTCGACAAGTGTGTATTCAGGCAATAAATGCCTCGAAGAGTGAACATTTTAACGTATTTTCATCTTTGGCCAGTATTTCTCAGTTGTGTGACCCGCAGTGGCTCCTGTTAGATGTACAAAACATGGGATTCATCGACTAGTTGTTTCTGGTAAAATGTGACCAGAATGGTTAGATGAGCCAAGTTAGTTGATGAGGTAGGTCTTCCGTTGATTTATGGTGCCGGATTGTATGCTAGTGTGGGTAAAAAGCTATTTAAAATCGGAAGAGCGTGACACAGGTTGACCAAAGAAAAATATTAAGCATTGATTTCCAACAAATTTTTTTTGATTGACAAAGCCATGGCATGCAAGGGCAGCAACAGTATTCATTCAGTTTGTAACATGTTCTGGAAGTAATATTGCGCAGCGCCATTATCTGCGTGCAGTGTTTTTAGTGAAGAGAGCAGAATCGGTAAAGTATTAAATAATTGGTGCCTGAATGGAAAGGTTTGCAAAAGGATGCCATAGACGTGTTTATGCTTCATCCATTAGTGTTTTTGCTTTTGTCAGTGCTATAGTCATGAAGGAAGAGTACCATCATTTTACTAATACCTTTTCTGCTAAACTGGAGGAATGTCATGCTGGGTCAAATACTCAGACTTCATGGAACCTTTAACGGGACATTTACAGGTGAAGAAGGACGCATGAAATGGCCTTTTAATCTTGCCAATAATTCCCCATTGATTTAAAAATTTCCCAAAGTTTCAAAGCAGAATATTCAAGTGCTCCTGATAAATGTTAGATACAGATTCTTACTATAAGGTTAGCACACAGTCATACTTGGCATAAGTAAAGCCAAAAGATTAAATGTTACTTAAAATTTTAGCCACGAAAGCAGAGCAGAAGTGAAGACCCGATTGTAACTATAGCGCATAATCATATTTACTAAAAATGACATTTTCAGTCAGCATCGTTAAATTTTGACAGCGTACATTGAACGTTAATGTAAATATATAATCCCGGTCAGAGAGGCATACAAATTATTAAAGCTGTGACAGTATATTATGATCCCTTTCGAAGTTATGAATCTATCCATTCGCACGGAGACCCTCGGAGGTCTGTGTTTTTGCGTTCTTGGTCCTTTCCAGGTTATCAAGGTTCATTTCTTCATCTGTCACTCGCATGGATGCGCACACGTGCACACACCTGCACGCGGCGCTTTGTGGCCAACTGGTGTTTTTAGATGGCTTGCCGTTATTGAACACAATGCTCATCATTACTTTGTTTTCTCAGTTCTGAGCTCCATAGCACCTCCGTGAGTGACGTTAGCCTTATGCCAGCTTTGTGTCACGTGACACTTCTGCAAAAGAAAAATGGGACCAAACTAATAGAACGCTTTTTGATAAAAATTTGACCGACCCAATCGAGGAAAAAAAAATCATATTACAAACGCCTGCTGTTGGGTAGATTCTTCAAAGTGTACAGGTCCTATATGTGATATTTGTCGGCGCAGTACAAGTGAATGAGGAGGCAAAATTCAAACCCTCTTCGCCACAGTGGCATGTTTTTGTGAGTTAGTTGCACCACATTGGCAGCCACACATTAGGCCTTATATTCAATGTTGTGAAAATAACTTTTTAATCCTGATTGATGAAGAAGCGGCATTTCATTTGTGTTTCGCAAAGGGCTTAGTCACTGGAGTGCTAGAACAGGTTCTCCGAGGACCGAACCCTATCTGCTCCTCTGCTTTTCAAGCTGAAGTCATGTGAGGTCATTTGCGTCTCCATTTTAGGCTGTTGGTGAATATGCCTTCGTTGCATGAGATGGAATGCCTGAGAAAATCAGATTACTATCTTATTTGTGGGAAAAAAAAAGTTAATTACTGTGCATTTTATATCCTGGCTGTAACCACCTGATAAGATACCATTTCTTGGTTGGTCCATTGAATTATAGATTAGTGACCTGTGCATTTGAAATGTTTGAAATAGTTGTGGTGATCATAGTGTTTTGGTTGCGTTTCTGGGCTGTGTCGTGTGTAATGCAGTGTGACTTTAGTTTCTCTTTGACTGTATATTTCTATGTGGCCTCAGACGGCTCGTGGGATGGTGCGCCCAAACGAGTCTGTCAGCTGTTGACGGTTTTTTTTTTTTTTTTTTTCCGCTTTCGCGTGACTTCATGAGCTGAATGAAAGTGGTGTAATTCTGAGCCCTGTACTCGCACTGTTTGGTCTTTGAAGTTCAACTGCATTTAATTGGGCACAATCTGCATGAAAGGATTCAGTCAGTATTTGCTCATCATCCTGGTTTCCTTAAGTTTTCTTTCGGGCGCAGATCTGTGCGGTACCCGCATCTCTGAGACGAGCCCCTCTTTTCAGTCACGCCACACTCATGCTGAAGACGGTTGCGCGTGTGGCAGTGTGAAGGCAGAACAAGCTGGTTTTTATTGACTTGTTAATCTGTGGTTCTTGCAGCCATTCTAACAACAAGTAAGTTTTAATTTGTACACAGTGTGTGCATTGTCCTGCTATTGGTTTCACCACGGTGTGCCAACCCAATCCATGGGTAAACACCACTATTTTTTGACGTCATGAAAGTGTTGCAATTTGGATTACTTTTTTGAAAATTGAAGTCGGCAATGTCCAGTCACACACTTGGCACATGTAGCATCTATTAACTTGCGTTCTGTGATGGAACCTTCCTGTTGCATTATGCTGATTATAATACAGCTTCACAGTAGCTGCAGTTTAAAATGACGGAAGCCTACTATGTAAAATAGTCGTGTTAGGTTTTTTCATATGACATCTGTCGGAATTTGTGGAGGCAGAACAAATTTTGATGCAGCCATTTCAAAATTCTTGATATTGCGATGAATCGTGGTTTTATCTTGCCAGAAAGTCACCATGCAAGGGAAGTTTGTGGAGCAGTTTACTTGTAATTGACAATCTTTTGAATAAAAAGACATTTTTGCTGGTTGGCATTAGGTAACTTCGGGTTAGCTGAATCTGAATGATCTGCATTTTCAGATAGTTGATGTGAAACAATTCCTGAATGTATTGTTTATTTCTGAAATCGACGTGGGTGCCATAAACAATGCATTTGAGATTCCTGACACCTTCAAAGTTTGGAAAATGCTGATCATTTTGCCCTACTTGTTGCCTCATTCGATATTACCTAATGCTGACCGAGAATCAAAGAATAAACATCTATGACCAAATTTATGTAAGTCTAGGCTGCATATGACTTTTACATTGTGCCGCATATAAGGTATTGGCTCCAATATGGTGGGATGCGCCTCATGTTGGGAAGACCATGAAGAGCCATGGTCATATGGGGTGCCCGTATCGGGTGGCCTGTAGGGTCATGGCAGGGGTGTTTGATTGGGACTGAGGACTTTGGAAGCCCTGTTTCGTTACAGTAAGATCAGTGTAGCTGTTGGGCCCTAGATCAAGGCTCTTGGCCCCACATTGCTCCTGGAGAGATTTGCCCATTCTTCGTCTAATAAACTTTACATTACTTTGGGTAAAGTCATCAGGTGAATGGCTGTATTGTAACCCATCCACTTCTGAACTGTACTTAACACCTGCACTTCAGTCAAGGACGATTGTCTTTATAGTTATATAATAGTATAGTTTATTATAGTTGGCTTGAGTATTCCGAGGCAGTGAAAAGACCAGTCTTAAACAATAGGTGTTTTGTGCGTGCGTGTTTATATCACAGCTGTCTGTGTGTTAAATTGATGGGGGCTCTTCCATCGTGGTGAATGCTGCTGCATGTTGTCTTGCCGAATCACATTTGGGGATTGTCTGCGGCGCTCATCCCACGGTCTGGCCAGGGAACGCGCTCTCGCTCTGGGGCCAGACTCTGTCCTCTCGCGGCTTTTTGGCCTTTCTAGAGAAAATCTGAACCCCATCGTGCCTTCACCTCTCATAACGTTCCTCCGCTTCCGCAGAAACCAAAACAAAGCAAATTTTGCAGAGAATTGGAATTAAATCAGAAATCAGATCCATATTTATTCATTTTGTGCTCATAAATAATCATCTCAATGTGCAAGATGGAGATAGTTGAATTAAACCCTTAGAAAACTACCTGGGGGCACGAAAGTTAAGGACTCAATGTGCATGTAAACTGAAGTTGGTTTAAAATGGTTTTAAGGACTGGACCGACTCTGGCCCTTGTGTGAATAGAAGCTTTGTGAATCACCCGCTGGCATTGGAATCCCAGTCTCCATCGCTTTCACTCCAGCGCCCTTCTGTGGTTTGAGTTTGCGGTAGCAGTTAATGCATCAAAGTCAGGATCTCGCTCAGGACACTGTGTTTCCTGAGAACTAAATGAACTCTGTCTCTCTCTCTCTCTCGTTACAGGCAGACAAGCGAGCACATCACAATGCACTGGAACGCAAACGTAGGGACCACATCAAAGACAGCTTCCACAGTCTGCGCGACTCAGTGCCTGCACTGCAGGGGGAAAAGGTCAGTGAAGAGGCTGCTAAATTAATTTTACTGTGCACTATTGTTAGGAAAGACCTGATCAGTGTCTTGCTAAACCGATTGAATTCAGTCTTACGGTCATGTTTTTCTCAAGGTTATTTGCATATAGTATGATTGCATGTCACCTATTTAAATTGGCAGGAATTTTGTCGACTTGAAGTATTAATCATGGCTGGTCTCCTGTAGGTGTATTGTCTTTTGCATTATTGTGCATTTATAATACGGTACCTCTGCGTCCTTCTCAGTGTAGAGTTGTTCATCACTTCTGTTCTATAACAGATAAGCTTGTATTGGTCATAAAATGGTACACAAGAATTTAAATTATCATTAGTTAATTGAAGAATAAAACTCTGGAAGTAAAATATATCTATGGCAGTCAAATTGGCTGTCTGTAGCTCTTTCTTTGCCTTTACACCGAGCAGTTGAACTTCAAAAAAAAAAAAAAAAAAAAAAAAAAAAATCATTATTTTTGTATTTTCCAAATTAAGAACTCCAGGTTCTCTTTGCCAAATGTGCCTATTTGCATGCCCTGCCCACCAGAGATGCTCAAATGTTAAGAAGATAAATGTCGCTGAAGAGAACTTGCAGTGCCGGTGTCATCCTGAAGGGAGTAAGGCCTGGAACAGTAGGCCTAAAGCCTGGGACTTTCCTGATTCCAGCTCCCCCTGATGGAGGCTGCTCGAGAGAAGTTCTAAAGCGAGAGTGCCCAGAGAAGGCCTTGGAGATCGGATGCATAAGTGCTAGGGTCCATGAATAATACAGGGATAGATTCCTGTCCTTTTCTATGGTCCTGGATATCGTAAAACGTAGTAACAGGTAGCAGCCATCTGGTTTCTCTTCCAAAAGTAGAGAGGACTCAGATGTTTTGCTTCATTGCTTGTATCACACCACGCTTCTCTTAATCACTTCAAAGAAAGGTCCTTTGGTCAAATTGAATGAGCAGAATGGCTGCTGTAAAACTACTGCTGTGGTATAATAAAGCACAAGCACTTAGAAATGTGAAGTAGAGTTGATTTTAAGATTGGATTAAAAATTAATTGCAGAAAGGTTTCATGAGATGTAGAGGTATTCTGAAGAGTCGTGTTGGAACATAGTGTGAATAGAATGATGACTGAAATTATATTTTACGATGAAGGCTTCATAAGTAACTGTTATAGTGTATTTGTTCCTGCGGCACTACAGTAAAATCCTGTACTTTTCTTTGATTTTTTAATCTGCTTTCAATAGTGAAAGCGGAATGAATGAAATGGTGGATTGGAACTGCTCAAGACCAGGGTGCTGCGGTGCCTTGTTTCACTTTAATTACAACCCCAATTCCGAAATAGTTGGAACGAAGTGTAAATTGTGAATAAAATCAAAATGCAATGACTTTCAGATCACATGAGCCAATATGTTATTTACAGTAGAACATGGATAACATTTCAAATGTTGAAACTGAGACATTTTACAGTTTTATCCACAAAATGAGCTCATTTCAGATTTTCTGACTGCAGCAGGTCTCAAAAAAGTTGGGACACAGGCAAAAAAAGGGGGCTGAAAAAGCTATTAACCCTTAAATGCCCCCTGTGACAAATTTGTCTCACGATTTTGGGGGTTGTCAAAACCACTGACCCCACATAAATTTTGCAACCTAATGCCCATAGTGACATATTTAGACTATCAGTGCTGCCATCTGATGCATGAAAGTGGAACTGACACTACACTGGCTGCACTAGCTAACCTTTCCAATATGGCCGTCCCCATGGTGGAATCCACACGATAGATCAGCACCCATTCATCACTGGATAAAGTAGACAAACAGGTAAGCTAATGAAAAATAAGCTATGCCTAATACTTCAGCTATATGTCAACTACCAAAACAAAGATGGACAAAAGTTCTCTTTATATCCTAGAAACTTAGAGTGACATATGTCATAAAACTAAAATGAGGTCAAAGGTCACCAAAAATTAAAAATTGCTATTGGGTTGTTATTAGCCCCTCCCCAGGACATATTAACAGAATACATAGATTTTTCTTTCAACTTTTTCTATAGTTGGGCATTTAAGGGTTAATATTTAAGAGAATCAGCTGAAGGAACATTTTGCAAGTAATTATGTTAACTGACATCAGGTGTGTAACATGATTGGCTATAAAAGGGATGTCTTAAAAGACTGAGAGAGTTGAGGAATGCACAAACACTTATTTGGAAATATCCCACAGAGAGGCTGAGTCTCTCAGAAGTAAAGATGGCCAGAGGCTCTCCAACCTGTGAAGGCTTGTGTAAAAAAATTGTGGAATACTTTAAAAACGATGTTCTCAACATCAAAGTGCAAAGGCTTTGAAGGTCTCATCATCGACAGTGCATAACATCATTGAAAGATTCAGAGAAACTGGAAAAATCTCTGTGCATAAGGGACAAGGCCAAAGACCTCTGCTGGATGCCTGTGATCTTCGGGCCCTCAGACGCCACTGCATCACTCACCGGCATGATTCTATCATTGACATTACTAAATGGGCCCAGGAATACTTAAAGAAACCACTGTCTGTAAACACAGTCTGCCATGCCATCCACAGATGCCACCTTAAACTCTCTCATGCAAAAAGGAAGTCATTGTTGAGCATAACCCAGAAGTGCCGCCATGTTCTGTGGGCCAAGGCTCATTTAAAATGGACTGTAGCAAAGTGGCAAAGTGTCCTGTGGTTAGACAAGTCCAAATTTGACATTCTTGTTGGAAATCATGGGCGTCGTGTCCTCCGGGCTAAAGAGGAGAAAGACCACCCCTCCAGTTATCAGCGTTCAGACCCAAAACTCTCCAGCAGCTGGAAGCCTGTATTAAACAAGAGTGGGATCAAATTCCAATGGCTAAACTCAAGAAACTTGTCTCCTCAATGCCCAGATGCCTCCACTCTGTGTTTAAAAGAAGAGGGGATGCTACACCATGGTAAACAGGCCCCTGTCCCAACTTTTTTCAGACCTGTAGCAGCCATAAAATTTGAAATGAACTCATTTTGTGGATAAAATTGTAAAATTTCTCAGTTTCAACATTTGCTGTTATCTCTGTCCTATTGTGAATAAAATACTGGCTGGTGTAATTTGAAAGTCATTGTGTTTTGATTTTACGCACAATTTACACTTTGTCCCAACTATTTCAGAATTGGGGTTGTACTTAAAATTATCAATAATGCTTAGTTCCAGAATGGCTAAATGTTTTGTGTATGTGCAGGAAAATATTTGGCTCTGTGACATGTAGCATGTTGCCATGCATACTTAGATGTTTGCTGAGGACAAATGGTAAATGTTAAGTGCTGTTATAAAGATGTAACTGTGGTCAGTGTTCAGTGTTGTGAAAAGTAGAGTTACCATGGTTGCTAGGGCTGGGACGATGCACTCCGTTTACAAGATGATACGCATCTCGATATTTGCTCCGTGATATACGTATCAAAATACATATTTATATTCCAGTCAAACCGGTTTACTGATCAATGGTAGGTCTTGCAGTCTAATGCTATTGGTTGACAAATCAGAGATAAGCTTACTGGGTCATTCCATCCCAAAACAACCAGAGGTCCCCAGGTCACTGTCTCAGAAAATTCTGGAAAAAAAAAAATCACAATTGAACTACTACCTAAGGAATGATTTTGTGCAAATATTCAGGTGTGTAAGTGCAGTAGTTGCTGAGATATGGCCATTTATATTTTAAGGCTTTTTTTTTTTTTTTTTTTTTTTTTTTTTGCAAAATGCATTTTTGACCAAATTTAAATGCTTCTTTACAGCAAAGTAATGATGCTGCTGGGTTGTAATCTTGCATATAGGGTTAATTTTTCCTGAATTTTTCATTTTGGCTTCATAAAAGGTGTATCTTCAGTCTCTGATCATCTACTGACTACCCAAAATGAAGAAAAAGCCGATTTCACAAAATTATGCTGTATCTTTGCAGTACTGCTGAGGGAGAATGGCTCATTATCTCGATCTGAAATTTCTCATGATGTCTAAACTGATGTTTATGCATGTGTGCAGCAGTCAGGAGTTTAAAATAACCATTTCTTCCAGCTCCAGTGGCCTATTTATATTAGAACATTTTACGTTTTTCCAAAAACTGTCCGATATTTCACCACCAAAAAGTACTGGATGACCGTGAATGACAGCCTTGAAATTTTTACCGTGTATTGGCGCATATTTAAGGATAACACATACCAAGTTTCATCTGTAGTATAGATTGGTTCTATTTTTAAAGCTGCATTAAATAAAATCAAATTTTTAGGCTTAACGATACCATGTACACAATTGTAAATTGGTGGTCAATCTTCTTGAGGCACTTATGTGGGAGAATGCCTTTGCATTGGTTATGATAGCTCATTATTTATAACCTTTCAATGTTCCTTTGAACATTAAAGGGATAGTTCACTTTTTTTGAAGTGGGGTCGTATGAGCTACAAATAGCCTCTACATACATTATATGCAGTAGAAAGCTCCCTGCTCTCCCCCAGTTAGCAGCCCCAGCGCATAGTGCTGGACGGAGATTTACACGATTCACTGTTGTGAATGGTCCCAAAGTAACAGTGAATTTTCGCGGCCTAAAAGAGGTCATACCTGAATACACCACTTTAATAGTGCGCTATATTACAAAAATTAACAGCACTTCAGCTGCTCGGAATAAACACAGTCGCTCTTGAACTAACCAACTGATGTATTCCATCGGAGTAAACTGCGCGCTGTAGCGATGAGCTGTTTGGGTCACAGTCACTGCGGTTGCGAAGTCGGACGGTCGTTAAACTTTTGTAGACATTTCGAAAATGGTCCGTGTGTGTTGCTTTCCTGGACGTGAAAGCAAAGCTGTATCCTGGTGCACTTACAGCTTCCACCGCATTCCTCTGCGGGATGGACTTCGGCAGCTGTGGCTAGCTGCGCTCAACATGGATGTTGATACGCTACCCGTATCCCTAAAAGAGCTCCGTGTTTGCAGTATTCATTTTTCCAAAGAGGATTACGTGAGGCTGATGCTGCTAACTGGGGGAGAGCAGGGAGCTTTTACTGCATCTAATGTATGTAGAGGCCATTTGTAGCTCATACAACCCCACTTCAAAAAAAGCGAACTATCCCTTTAATGTTGTCTTGAACACAGTTGTGGATGATTAAAATTTGATAATATCAATCTTGCAGTTTCCTTGCAAATAGTACCTGGTGTTATATGGATGCTGTAAACGAAGAAATCAGTCTCATTATTTCAATGCCAGAGGTATGATGTCAGATCTGTAATTATGCAGAATCTGTGTACAATTTTGATTCTTATTCGATCTTCAAATGGGAGCTTGTCCAGACTTGATCCTTGAAGTGATGTCAGACTCATAACTTGCCCTGCATGGTGTCATCATTATGCAATCAGCATGATGTCATCATTATGCAATCCTTGTCATTTACTATACAAAGAGTGACCCAATCTTGAGAGAATCATTTCATTTTCACCATAGAGCCAAACTGCACAGTTGGTGAAACAGTGTGAGATGAGTGTCACAAAACCACTTTGACAAAAAAAAAAGTGGAACGATCAAACTCAATCAACTTACTACAGAAAATAAGGAACTTTTGATGTGGAGGTGTGAAATTTCTGTGGAAGATGAAGACACAATTTGCCTTCACCACGAAAAGATGTTTTTATCATATTACGAAAGTCGTCAACAATGTTGTTGTGACAGTAGGAATGTTGATAAAAAGAAGGTTACAAGTAAGTACTCTCACTAAAATATTTTCACTAAAATTATCTGTGAAGCCCTCATTAAACATATACTCTGATGGAATTCAGATTTTAAAAGTGTATTGTTGTTCATTTTAGAACACCTGCATACTGTAGATCAAGAAACAGCAGGAGAATTTAATTTGAAACCTGGTCAGAAATGATGCAGCAACTGTTACCATTATTGCAAGCATGGAAATGAGAGAGACCATCTGCAGCATCTGATGAGTCAGTGCCCAGCACCAGTACCGATGAAGCGTATGCTGATGATTCGATTCTTCGGGAGCAGCTCAATGTCAGTGCAACTAATTTAGACTGTTGTTCACCCTTAAAACCTGTGAGAGACAAAGACGGGGTTGGATCCATTAAATGTGAAGTGAAGTCGATGGAAACGGCCACTAAGAGCAAGTTCTGTAAGTTGATGGATGTTTCAACGGAAGGTCACAACAGCACATGAAACTGAAAAACGGTGTAGTAAGTGTGATGACTTTGAGTTGATTGATTTACTGGTAGAAAAGTGTAAAATATCATCAAGGAGAGAGAAGATAAGAATTCTAACTTTGGTTCCTGAGAGCTGGAGTAAGCAAAAAATTGTGGACACTTTTCAAGTGAGAGACTATTTAGTGAGACAAGCTAGAAAATTGCCGCAAGAAAGGAGTATTCTGGCAGAGCCAGAAAGAAAATTAGGAAAGCCTCTCTCTGAAGACATTAAGGCAGAGTGATTGATTTCTATCAGTCTGATTTGGTGTCCAGAGTATGCCCAGGCATGAAAGATTAGTGTCAATATAGATCGTCAAAAGATACAAAGGCAAAAGTATGTGTTACTGGTAAACCTGAAGGAGCTATAATTATCGTTCAAAGAAAGAAATCCTGAAATTTCAATAGGATTTTCCAAATTTTGTGAACTTCGTCCAAAGTGGTGCATGCGTGTGGGTCGGAAATGCACCCACCCTGTTTGTGTGTGTCAATATCACCAAAATACCAAACTTTTAGTGTCAGCTTTGCCATTTGAATCAGATTACAAAACCTTAATGCAAGAAATTGTGCGAGATATGGAAAATAGGGATTGCATGTTACATTCATGTGAAAATTGCCAGGGAAAGAAACCCTGCATCATTACTTGTCTGATATGTTATCTGAGGACCAAAATGACATCATAAAATATAAGCATTGGGTGAGCACTGACCGTACTACTCTCGTGTCCCAAGAAGCCAGTGTCACAGATTTTACTGAAATTTTGGTGGACTCTATTGATAACTTAAGACTGCATGATTACATTTCAAAAGCACAAGCTGCAGCTTTGAGAAATACAAAAGAGAAGCTAGACAACAAATCTTGTATTATCTTGCTTGATTTTTCAGAGAATTATAGCTTTCTTGTGCGGGATGCAGTCCAGGGTCATCATTGGAACAATGCACAGGCAACCCTTGACCCATTTGCAATATACATGAAAGACCCCACGTCTGAGGAACTCAAATGTATTGGTGTTTGTGTGGTATCTGATGAGTTAAAGCATGACACATATAGCGTGCATTCTTTCTTTCATGTGGTTCTCAGTAACCTTAAACAGGAATATGGCCACTCGCAAAATGTTGTCTACTATAGTGATGGGGCGGCGAGTCAATATGAAAATTTTTAAAAATTTTACGAATCTCTCTTCATAATCATGATTTTGGCTTGACAGCCTAATGGAATTTTTTTGCAACCAATCATGGTAAATCACCATGCGATGGTATAGGGGGCACAGTTAAACGTCTAGTTGCCCGAGCTAGCCTCCAAGCTGCAACTGATTATCAAATTCTAACTCCCATGGATCTATTTGAATGGGAATTATCCAATATTACTGGCATACAATTTTACTATGTAGACAAAATTGCAATTGAACAACATGTTGCAAGATTTTGTCTTCAGGAGCGTTTCCAAAAAAGCAAAACAGTTGCAGGGATTAGATCCCACCATGGCTTTATTCCTGTTAAATTGACCCATCTGATTATGAAACAGGATTCAGAAGATGAAAATTATTCAGCAGTATCTGTGAGTCAGAGACACAGATAGCAAGTGGCAATACTGCCTGCCTGGTAAATATTGCCTGTGTGTATGATGCATGGGCAACATAAGACTGGTCAGATGAAAATTTTGATGTTTTGGTAAATTTCATGAGTAAGTCAAGCAACGTACTGTCTTGGCCACCTGCATCAAGGCAGGATGAGTGTTGGGTCCCCTTCCAACACATCTTATGTTTAGTTGATGCACCACATGTTCAAGGCAGAGGTGCTGATCACTGGGCACTATGTATTGAGTCAAGAAGATTTAAACGATGTATTGGTGTCGCTGCCGAAGTTTTTAATGCTCCTGAATAAATTTAGTGAGGTACGGATGGTTCTGTATTTACAGGTACGTCCGGTCAATGTTTTCTCATGACGAGTATTACGATTTATCATTGCATTATATTAGAAATTTTTGCTCTTCTAAATCCCTGATTCTGATTAGGTACTTAAAAAAATAAGTATTTCATTTTGATGCTTTAATAAACATTAATGTTCGTCATGATGGTTGTTCTCCACCTTGCAAAACTTGTCATACAGACTGGGGATATTTAGAAAAATATTGTTTTTGCTGTGACGTGCAAATACTATCTTTAAAGTATATATTTATTCAGAATGAATTTAAATGTCTTATGTATGCATTTCATAATAAATAGACATGTTTAGTGTAAAAATTGTCAAATATTTTATAGCTTTAAAAATAGAACCAATCTGATACTACGGATGAAACTTGGTATGTGTTATCCTTAAATATGTCCCACTACATGGTAAAAATTTCAAGGCTGTCATTCACTGTCATTCAGTGGTTTTGGTAGTGAAATATGGGCTAGTTTTTGGAAAAACGTAAAATGTTCTAATATAAATAGGCCACTGGAGTTGGAAGAAATGGTTATTAAAACCTCTGACTGCTGCACACATGCATAAACATCAGTTTAGACATCATGAAAAATATGAGCTATTTTCCCTCAGCAGTACTGCACAGGTACAGCATAATTTTGCAAAGTCAGCTTTCTCTCTATTTTGGGTAGTCAGTAGATGACCAGGGACTGAAGATACACCTTTTATAAAGCCAAAAATGAAAAATTAGGCTTAGATGCAACTATATGCAATATTACAACCCTGCAGCATCATTACTTTGCTGTAAATAAGCATTCGAATTTGGTCAAAAATGCATTTTGCAAAAAAAGAAAAAAAAATGCCTTAAAATATAAATGGCCATATCTCAGCAACTACTGCACTTACAGACCTGAAATTTTGCTAACATTCATTCCTTGGGTAGTGCTTCGACTGAATTTTTTCAGAATTTGCTGAGAGTGTGACCTGGGGCTCTTCTCACATTCTGGTTGATTTAGGATGGAATGACCCTATTATACTCAGCCTTGCGCATCTACTCAGGGTCTGAAATTTAGCATTTTTGTTTTAAAAGAACCCATTTTCTGTAGGTGAATTAATAATTCTATTTGTTAGGCCAATATTAACCGTGACACAAATGTAAGAACGCATTGGTTAAGTCATAGTTTTACATCACATATTGCAATGTGATGCCGAACATTTTGGACCCTGTTTATTTGCCCTGGAGGAGGGTATGCGTAATTTAGGAATGGTGCAGTACCAGTGCTCCTCTTGTATGCATTTAGCAGCTGCAAGCTAAACTGACAACACACCGTTTTCTGCCACAGATAATGCAGCTCTCTTCAGAGCAACAATAAGTAAAATCTGGTTTTGATTCACCTGACCATGAGAACCATATAGACTTAACCCCAGATGATGAGAACCATGTAGACTCAACCATTAAATCAACAATGCTGATATTATCATGTTTTAGGCCTTTTGATGACAAAGAATATTAACATATGGCATTCACAGTTTTTGAACCGTAAATTGTAAAATTCAGTGGGGGGGAATCTTGTTTCTCGATTGTATTGCTGAATCGCTCCAGCCCTAATGGTTACCCATGTTAAGCTTGGTAATGAGGATAATGTTAAGTTGGGAAATGCAGTACAGACAGTCTCATCATTATTAATGGTCTGCACTGTAATAATAATGACCTTGGTGAATTTTGAGTTTTGTGGTCTTTGTTTGATGTTTGGGGAATGTGAGGCGATGTAATGAGAATGATGTACCCCTGCGTCATATTTTAGTTTGTCATTTGTCGCTGACAGCAATCTATCAAACAGGCGTCCCGAGCTCAGATCTTAGACAAAGCCACAGAGTACATCCAGTACATGCGGCGAAAAAACCACACGCACCAGCAGGACATCGACGACCTCAAGAGGCAGAATGCCCTCCTGGAGCAGCAAGGTGAGTATTATGGGATGCAGGCCGGCCCCGCCCCTTTCCCCCGCAAGGCCTCTGGGTTGATGGTGATGGTCAGTGCTTCACTGATTGTGCATTTGTAATGTGGGTCCATAACTACCATATTATTCTTCCATAGAGTTCTGTCTATCAGTTTATTTTACCATCATTCTGCCATCTTTTGTGGCATTTTGAATCCTTTCAGCCAGGGTTGGGTTCAATTATTTCAATTACAATTACAGTAATTGTAATCAATTACTTTTGTGATTGTAATTTAATTTGAATCGAATTTTTTATCGAAAAGTAAATGTAATTGTGATTGAACATTCTGTCCAGAACGTAATTGTAATTACAATTACAATCAATTGTAATTGAAAAAAGTAATCGAACCCAACCCTGCTTTCAGATGGCAACCAAGCTTGGAATAATTCTCATTTTATTTTGGTTGTCAATGTGGAGAAATGCATTCTCTGATTTTTAAGAATGACTCGTGTGAGTGATGCTCGAATGCTGGTGTTCGAAGTCTGTGGGGATTCTTTTACTCTTGAGCAGGGCTGCCCAACCCTGTTCCTGGAGATGTACCATCCTGTAGGTTTTCCCTTCGCCCTAAAAAAGCGCTACTCATTCACCAGATTAACAGATTGGCTCAACTCGTTGAGCTGTTGATTGGTCGAATTTTAAATGAGAGCCAATGGGATGGCAGATCTGCAGGAACAGGGCAGCTGTGCTCTACAGAGGATTTTTTTCTAACTTTGTGAAGCCTATGGAAGTTATCGGCTCACACTAATCGCTCATTTTTCATTTTTTACTTTGCTTCCTTGTGCCAGCCCTGGGAAAAATTGATCGAAGATTTTACATCACTGTGGAGATTACAATCCCCTTATATGAGTTTTCAACAAACAGAAGTTCTTTTGTTTGGGAATGTCTTGACTTTCCGTAGTGGTGTTGTTTTTCCAGAATACATGAATCAAAGGGGTCATATTATGCCCATCTTTCAGTTTAATGTTTTCATTTTTGTGGTCCATTTGCAAATATTTGCATGTTTTTATGGTCAAATAGGACATAGTAATAGCTGTACAGGCTGTGCGTGCAGCACCTCAGGCTCACTCAGCCTGAAACGGCCTGTTTCACCTCCTGTTTCTTCAAGGCCTACTCCCTTAGAGCCCACTCTGTTGTAATGAGGGAGGAAGCACAGGGAGGCTGTGAGAAATGAGTGATTAGCGTGAGCTGTATCGATGCTGCTTGTTGGGGAGGGGCGTCAGCGCTGACTGTGTGTTCTGCTAGCAGTGCGTGCCCTGGAAAAGATGAAGGGATCCGCCCAGCTCCAGGCCAGCTACCCCTCCTCTGACAGCAGCCTATACACCAACCCAAAGGGCAGCGCCGTGTCTGCTTTCGACGGGGGCTCCGACTCAAGCTCCGAATCGGAGCCCGAGGAGCCGCCCAATAGGAAGAAGGTACGGGTGGAGCCCAGCTAGACCCAGCCCTCAGAACCCTTCCCCTACCCCAAGTCGCCGTCACCGCCTCCGTGTGCTTCTACGAGACTTTGCCGCCCCGCCGACGCCATCGAGCTGTCGGAGAGAGGGGCGACTGCGAGATCGAGGACCAACTGTAGAAGTACACGCGACTCTTCTGTTTTTCTGACCCGCCTGTGTCCCAATGTCTCCCCCCTGATGTTCCTGCAATCGATCGTCAGAAATGACAACTATCCCAAAAAAAAAAAAAAAAAAAACAAACCGAAGTGAGGCAGCTTCAGCTATTTACAGACTCTACATTTGTACCCCAAAAGGCAACTTCCTATCGCTTAGAAGACCACAGCTTACGAGTACGTCCTGCTAGCGCAAAAACAGCTGTGCAGGTGTTCGTTTTAAAATTTCACGAACAACCTGTCGAAAGCGTTTAGAACCGTTCTTGGCTACCTTAGAAAAGTTGTCCAGACGTGCAGTTTTTAATATTTATACTTTTTCACAGAAGAATGTGAAGTTACTTTGAAATCCAATGTAAACCTGCAAGTGACTCACCTCAGGCCCTGAAAACGGCTGAAGTTTTTCCTTTTTAAGTTGTTTCGGAAGAAAAATTAAATTCCCTGTATTGAAGGTATTGTCTTGATAGAACTTTCAAATCGTACGTTAAGTACCGTGCAGTCCATTAGCTTGATCTAGTGAAGGAAGATAGAAGGCTGAATTATTTTGGGTTCTGATTTATTTTTTAAAAACATCAATTGCATATTTTTTTGGCAGGTTTCTCAAAATGTTTTCTATTTTGCGTTATTCTCCAGCCCTATGGGAATATGCTTGTATGCTACGCGTAGTTTTCCCAAGACAGATGCTAGAATGCTGAATGTTATATCAATATGATTGAAGGTAGTTACCTTTATTTTTTCAGTAAATAATAACTGTCATACATGTCAGTGTTTTGTGCATTACACTGTAAAGTTAAATGTTGCCGAATTTATGCTCTGCGGAACGATCTCTGTGAAGCAGAGCCGGCAGAGTGTGCATATTAATTTCTCTCCATTATTATTATTAGGTCATGACTTGTGCGTACGGAATAGATTTTTGTTTGTCTGTATCCATTCCATGGAAGTTACAGGTATGTTGTACATACTGCCAACAATTGTCTTGCAAGTTGAGGCTTACCTTTACAATAAGACTATAAATAAAACTATTTTATCCTTTTGATGCGTCTTGTGATGAAGTGGCCTTTATGGCTGTAAGTGTTTTAAACTTCTGGAAAAAAAATTTCCCTCCCACTACTGCTTATTTCAGATTCTTAGATGCTTTTTAAGGGTTGTTCTGCTTTTTTGGACAGGACACCATTAGAGACTGGAAGAATATAGACAGTGCGAGAGATTACGCGGCTACAACAAAAACAGTGAATGTAATGAAGGAAACAGTGTTTACAAAGAATGTGACCTTTTGACCCCTTAAAGTAGGTCAAGGTTACCCATCTTCAAACTTGTCCAAGCTATATGTCCCAAGAACAGTCCCTGTGAATTTCATGACCCTGACATTAATAGGAATGGAGTTATTGTCTACACAGATGGACAGACGGACGCAAGGTCTTCGCAATACCCGATGGATATATTTTGGCCTCGGGTAAAAATGGCTTAGTACATTTTGCATAGCTGTATTGTTTTCGAAGTCTGAGAGTGATATAGACCCGTAGCTGTTGGGCAAATAACAATTGTAAATCTTGAGTGGATGTATCCCAGGTAAGGTTGTACAGCTAAATATCATGTGATCCCCATGCACACAATGTAATGTATTTTGAAGTTTAGCCGGCCGCCAACAGCATCTGTGCATGTGTGGACGGCGTCCTCCAATAGAAATGCACTGCCCCTGAGGCGCTGTGGAGCACAGCAACTGATACCTGATTTAACTTGAAATCCATTTTGTTCAATCGTAATTCAAAATTGTCTGGGAAGCACCTGTACGTGAAAATGGTTTTGAGCGGGGGAAAATGTGCCGGTAGTTGATCTCAATTATAGGCGCATATTTACTAATCGTTGTGCTTATATGCGCATCAATACGAAAGCTCTAATGTGAATGGGATGAGGCATGAGCGCAAACTACAAAGATCACAGAGAATGAAAAAACGAAACTATGAGCAAAAACAGACATTCCAGCCAAAAAGACAGAAAATGTCCAACGTGTGGGGATCAATGCACATTGAAAAAATATATTGCAGTATCTCTACAGTTAAACGGAATTGGCTTGCTTCAAAAGCACTTTTTCAATGCTGCAACACTTAAACCAAAAACATCCAGTCTCTGCATTCAGTTCACGGAGCGGAATGGACACAACAAGGTAAGAAACGTTAGCAGTTGCATTTCACATAAGTTAATGTTTGTCTAGTCATGATTAAGGCTATTAAAGACCGCAAGTTAGTTAAGGCAATATTTAAGGATTGGCCAAAGATGTAAATCACTTTGGTGGCTATGTATCTGTACATCAGCAAAGTCTGGTTCAAGAAATTCATAAGCCTCAGAAAATAAAACCCTGCGGTCAAATTGTTCAGGTATTGGCTTCATTCGTGTTGTAATTAGGTTAATCGCGCACACTCGTCTTTATGCCCTTCTGATAACCAGCAGCGTGTCAGGCGCTGCAGGTTATCAGAGAGAGAGAGGGATGATGTTACGCTCCATTTGTTTGAAGTGGGATGCATCATGTTAAATATGAACCTTTTCATATTGCTGTTTTTATGGGTCGATTGACCCATTGTAGATCTTTAATAGAAGAAAAATGATAAATGAATAAACGTTTTCCACCTGAAACGCCATGCTTATTTTAGAAGTGAGATAAGCACCAATAAGTAAAAAAAAAAAACAAGATCTGAGCAGGAGGGGGGGGGAAAAAGCTCAACAGGAAAAATAAAAATTTTATCAAAAAGTAAACAATTGGCTTTTCATTTAAGAGACCTGTCTTATTTTCTCTTTTGAATATTACTATTGCTTTTCAGTAAAGCAAAGGTGATTTAATAAAATAATTGACCAAGCACACACTTCAAATTACTCAGTCATCGGGATATTCAACAGAATATTCGTTTGCTAAAATAATCAATTACTGCAGCTCTTGCATGCTATGAGTATCGCCACTGTTTGGAATTTCTCTTCGGTGGTTCATTGCGGAAGAGAATTATTATAATCCCTTTAATACTTAATATAATGGTGCGTGAGCTCTTTTAAACAAGTCGCCATATGATAGGTTTTCAACAGCTTCAGTTTTGATATCTTACATAATTGAGTGACAATAGTTGCATTTAATGCTCTAAGGGTCGATGTGAAATGACAAGCTGTAGATTGCCAGTTTTGGTTGATATTTGCACTGATTGGTCCCCTCTGAGCAGAAAAAGTGAACAGTCACAATAAAAAACGGTCTTCTGCTGATCAGTTCTCAAAATTTTCATTTTCCCAGCCACCGATTACAATTTCCAGGCTCTGAATAAAACCCCAAAAGCCGCTCTGAAAATGTTGAGATTCCGAACAAACCTCACAGCGGGTCAAGATAATGGGGAGCGTAAATATCGATTTCGCTGAAACACTCCATCTTTATGTGCTGAGGAAATGTGACACTATATGTTCTGACCAAATATCATTCAATAAACCAGCTAATATGTCAAGGTGGGAGTGTCAAAGGAACAGCCAAGTCATTACAAAAGTTGAGGACACACCAGACAGTAAGATTTTTCCCCTTCATATTTACTAAAAATGGAGTGCAACACAAGCCCTTCTCTTAGCGGCGAATCGGGCGAAAGGGGGGCATTCTGACTGAACACAGGAAAACAGGGCGGTCGCTACAGAAGTCCTGCCGGCGCGACACAGGGTCCTGCTTCCTTATAGATACAAGTCTCTCCCCCTCCACACCAGTAGAGGGCAGCCCTCAGCTGTGTACAGTTTGAACACAGATCAACAGGACGCACTTCTCCCCTGGAATTTAAGACTACTCTGGAGTGCTGGTGGCCTCGTCTCTATGTGTTGGGGGGGGCAGCTGGTGGAAGTGCTCGATGGCTCGAGCGACTTTTTCTGGGCAGATGTTGTAGACTGGGTGAGTCGGCGCCTAAAAAACATAAGCGAGAGGCAAGTCAGACATTTCCTACAGTTGAAGCAGCTAACTATTATTTTCATAGTCAATTAACCCTTTCGCAGGCAAATTTTGGCCCAGATGCATACCCCCACGGACGGATTAATTTTGGGTTTTTACCAAAATATGATTGTTATTCAAAATAACAATAAAATAACACCAAATCTCATAATAAGTTTCCCATAACTGATGTTTTTATGTTTTAATCCTCTCCAGAATCGCTAAAATCGTTTGGATCCAAGTCACTCCCGCTCTCTGGATATTCAAACTCATCGTCAGAGTCATTCAATAAAGCAAAAACTTCATCCACGTTGTATTTACGTTTAGAAACACGGCTAGAATGCGGCTATTTGTACTAAATCGATGCCATGTTCACATGTCCCACAATTTGACCGGGAAGTAGTCTCGTATTTAGCGTTTTTAGGAAATCCCATGCCTCGTTCACGGCTAAAAATACAGTGCTGGGTGACCTGAGAGACAGCCAATGGTAATGAGCGTAACTAACAAGGGAATTCCCGCAATCGGGGAATTTAAAGAAGACTTTATAAAACACGTTGGTTAAAACGACAAAAATGTCGCTGTGCCTGCGAAAGGGTTAAGCTGCCGATGCTCGCAATTAATAGTTTCTTCAATAAAATGTCAAATTGTGAAAACTGTTCGTTACAATTTCCCAAAGTGAAGTCCTGAAATTGCCTCTATGTCCAACAACAGTCTGAAACCCAAATAAATACTCCATTTACTGCCATGCATAACAAAGAAAAGCAGAAAATCTGCAAATTTCAGAAGTTGGAACCAGCAAATGTTTATGACGTTTTTGATTGAAAATGGAGGAATCGTTTCATTTTTCAAAGTATTTGGCAAATAATTCTTGGTCAAAAGATTAATCTTTACAACTCTGAGGTTAACAGAAATACACGTTCCGCCATCCCTCCCCGTCTCAGCACATTAATGAAACATGGGTCGCACCAGCCGGTTGTCGTCCCTGCCGAGGATGAGCTCGTGGTGGAAGTCCCTGCTGCCGAAGTGTTGGGCGATGGACAGGCCGCTCAGGCAGTAACAGGTGTGATAGAAGTCTCTCGACCTGCGGAAACAGGAAAAGTGCTTTATCTACAGAACCTAACGCCAGCACCGAACTCCCACAGTGCACTGTGGTCTGAGAGCAGTTCACTCTGCTATGGGGAGAAAAAGGGCACTTACTAACCCCTACAGCAGGACAGCACCCACCAATCAGGAGGGACAATTATGCCAAATAAGAAAAATTTCCCAGTTAGCATCCCCGCCCACCCCAGAAAAACCCTTCCTTTTTTAATTTTGAAAAAAAAAAAAAAAAAAAACACTTCAAGTTGTGCCAAAAAAATGCTCAGAATCCCGGTGCGTTCAGCTTTCAGTCACCGCCACTTTTGGGTTCGGCAGATCTGATTATACTAATACATGTACTTGTGATTTGGATTTGTCGTGCTATCTGGATCTAAAACTCTAATTATAGCAAAAAAATGCCGACTTCCCCCTGAAAATTGAAATGTGAAGGATGCTAATCAAATAATTTTTTTTATGACGTTGATACTCTACATTCACTCTGCCTTCATAACGCATTCATGCATGAAACTGCAGATGATTTTGAGGGTTTCATAACATGTTTTACTGCTTTTAATTTTGAAAAAAAAAAAAAAAAAAAAAAAACCAGTAAAAATTGCACCAAAAATAAAGTTGGAAAAATTCTCAGTATCGCTGTCCCTACAGCAGACGATCGGATAATGGCCGTGATACACTACATTCCTTCTTCCTTCATTTCACATTCATGCATGAAACTGCAGACTGCCATAATGCTTTCACAATACATTTTACTGCTTTAAACTCATTCATGCTGTCAACTGCCAAACATAATATACACAAAAACAAACCTCCCACCGCCAAAATGTTAAACTTCTCATTTTCACCCAGGAAATAGATTCTAGAACACTGGTCTTGAAAACCCAGAGTTAGCCTCTAGTACAAAACTTATCGTGTGGTTCGGCCCCGTGACCCCCTCTGTATGTCAGGCTGTGGTAAATAAGAGCAGCACTACAGCAGAGATAAGGAAGAGCAGCAGAGATAATGAGCAGCATTACAGATACTCACTTCCCGGGTTTGTCCAGTAGACCCCCAGCCGGATTCTGACAGCAGAGGAGGATGTACTCCTGCAGGGCCTGCTGATCGAACATCCAGCCTGTCGTACTGAGCGTGGAGTCCCCTGAGAAGCACGAAACACACCCACATCTCAGCATCAGATCCACTGCAGCTATGGCAGCCCAGAGCATCTCTCTGCATTACACATTCAGCTAACGCTACAGCTAATGCATTACGCTTACAGTGAGGTATCAGTTACAGTCAGTCCCGCTCCTGTGTGTGTGTGTGAGTAACAGTTACAGCGGGATGGAGAGAGTACAGAGCAGCCGTGTGTGTTTGGGGAATACCTTCTGTGCAGCTGTATTCCTCGAAGCGCGTGTTTATTAAGGGGTGTACCTTCTTTATACAGGGCTCTGTGCAGCAGAGTGTGTGTGTGTGTGTGTGTGCGTGCGTATTGATGGCGTACCTTCTTTATACAGGGCTCTATGCAGCACTGTGTTGTGTGTGTGTGTGTGTGTGTGTATAGGTGGCGTACCTTCTTTATAAAGAGCTCTGTGCAGCAGTGTGTGTGTGTGTGTGTGTGTGTGTATAGATGGCGTACCTTCTTTATAAAGAGCTCTGTACAGCAGTATGTGTATGTGTGTGTGTGTGTTTGTGTATGTGTGTGTGTGTGTGTGTGTGTGTGTGTGTGTATAAGTGGCGTACCTTCTTTATAGAGAGCTCTGTGCAGCAGGGGCAGTAGTCCAGCCTGCCAGAAGGAGTAACATCCGTCCACCAGCTTATTACAGCGGCCCTGAAATCCTCCCTCGAATCGCATCTGCCGACTGGTCACCCAGCGCTGGAGCACAGATAAACTGCCATGTTAGTGTTCCTGATGCGTGCGAGAGGTAAAGCAGGCATTGTGGGTAATGTACTTTTTCCAGCCAACAAAACTCTGAAACATCTGGTTCCTCTAGCAAACTCCCTTCAGTGAAAAGAAAAGGTACTTTGGACCATAGACTGAATTAAAGATGGACGCAACACCCGGGTCTGAAAAGTGAGGCCAATGCGGAAATTGCATTCCATTTAATGGCCAGCAGATGGCGACGCCGATGGTTGCAGAAAGAAGTTCGCGCGCGGTCCATAAAGGCTGTGTCCTTCCCGCGGCCGCCCAGGTTCAATTCCGGCTTGGGTAATTTGTTGCATGTTCTCCCCAACTTTCCTGTCACTCTCTACTATATAACTGCCAAATAAATGAAAAAATCCCCCCAAAAAAAATCTTTTGTAAAAAAAAAAAAAAAAAATTTTCCACATTATTTTATAGTATCTATCGGAAGTTTCAAGTCCTTTTCGATATATCATGATGTTCATTTTTGTAAATTATGGTCCCAAATAGACTAGAATAAAGGATTAAGCCAGAATATGCTTTAGGGGCGTGGCTATCCTCTGGTCCTCGTCAGATACGGTCAGATCCACCCGTAGATCCACCCCTCGCTCCTCCCTGGATCTTCAATTCACGCTCTCGTCCAATAAGAATCACATCTGGCTTCAAAATGGCGCTGTTCAAATTGCCAAAAGTCGAGGCTTCCTAAATGGTATGCTGAAACCAACGGGTGACGTCACGGTTGTGTTGCGGATTTAAACGAAGCCTCAAGGCATATAATTATATAATCAGATACGGTCAGATCCACGCGTAGATCCACCCCTCGCTCCTCCCTGGATCTTCACTCTCGTCCAATAGGAATCACATCCGGCTTCAAAAATCACAAAATGGCGTTATTCAAATAACCAAAATCATGGCTTCCTCAATGGTATGCTGAAACCAATGGGTGACGTCACGATTGCATTGTCCATCTTTTTATACAGTCTATGCCAGGGCTCCTCAAATCACGGTCCTCGAGGGCCGAGAACTGCTGGTTTTCCACCCTCCCGTTACCTGGGAGACAGGTGAGATGACAATCTGGCCAATCAGCAGCATTAATTGTTCACTTAATTACCTGGAAGAAGGAAAACCAGGAGTGTATTTGGATTCGAGGGCCAGATCTGGAGAGTCCTGGTCCATGCTTTGGACATGACAGTACATGTAACGGTAACGGTAAAAGGCAGCCATACCACAGGCCTTCAGTCTGATTTTAACCCCATTTTTCATGACTTCTCGACAAATAACCAAACCCATTACCCTTTATCTAGTTCCACCAATCAAGTATGCTTTTACAGTGAATCAATTTGAATAAATTTGTGATTAATCTCATAACCTGATAAAACCTCTGCATCAAAAGACGTTTCTAATGGGCCTGGGGTGGAAATTAAGGGAAATTTGCTTCAGGAAACAGGGCTGCTAAAAGCGCGGGCAGCTGAGACCCAGCTCCACACTGTAGGGCAGGAGTCACCAAATCCAGCCCTGGCTCTCCTTCCTCCCTGCTAACTAACTCATTAACAGGACATTTAGCACTTCTGATTGGCCAGGCTCTTTACAGCCGACTCCCATGTACAGTGAGGGCTGGAAGCGTTCTCGGCCCTCGAGGGCCGTGATTTGTTGACCCCTGCAGAACTCGTGCGCAGAGAGACGTGGCGGCCGGGCGCACCAGGAGAGACTGCAGGTCCAGCATGTGCTCCTTGTTTAAGATCACCATGGCAGCCGTGCCGCAGAAGGTGTATCCGCCATGAGCCTCCAATCCGGGGACCCCCCCAAGCCCCCCCTCCCAGTTCTGACACCTGCAAACACCAAGGGGGAAAACAACAACCTTAATGTAACATCACTGTAACACAGAACACTGTAATCCAAACCACACTGATTATAAAGCAAGACACACCAGTGCACTCATGAACAAAAAACCGAATGGCATTTGGATCCTCAGGTGAAAGTGTTTAGATAACGGTAAACTCACCGGAGTATCCAGCTGGGCGTGCCATCGAACAGCGCAGGGGTCGTGATGTTCGTCAGCGAGGCCACTGACGCCGCGCAGTACGCACTCCTGAGGAAACGAGAAGAGGCGTGAGGTAGGACCGGCACGACCGCGGACAAACCGTGGCAATGGCGCTCACCTGATGTCCACCTCCCCGCCCACGTGCATGATGAAGGATCCATCTGGCTGCTTCACCGAGAACAGGAAGTCCAGCAGCTTCGGTCTGCGAGGGTTCAAAGGAGAGATTTACACTCCGTCACACAGCCACCATCTCAGACTTTCCACTTCATCAAGCACCGCTTCCTCAGTTTGGTGCAGAACATCGTTTTTGGTCGCAAACATCATTTTACACCATGCAGTTTGGATTGGGCAGCCTAACAACAGAAAGCTGCCCACAGTCGGGGACATCGTTTTCGTTTTCTCAGTTTTAATTGATGCTGCAGAGTTATCACAAAAATAAACAATCGTTTTGTCGCTACACAGACAACAGAATACCCAGTTTAGACCTTCTCCAAAGAGTCAATGGGAAACTATTCCTCCTGTCACTCTACCTGTCGATGACCTCATAGGCCTCCTGAGTACCGATGATGCAGAGGGCGTTGACGGCAGCGTAGGTGGGCGCCAGATGTGCCTGCTGACCAGGACCGCCTCCGAACCCGCCCGACGGGGACTGGCAGTTAGCCAGGAACCTGCAGACACTGGAACAGAGGGGGAGATGGACGCTTATTTAACAGTGCGTCTGAGACACAATCATTAATTACATTTAACAGTGCGTCTGAGATGCAGTCATTCTTTAATTATATTTAAGAGTTCGTCTGAGACACAGTCATTACTTACATTTAACAGTGTGTCTGAGACACAGTCATTCTTTAATTATATTTGAGAGTGCGTCTGAGACACAGTCATTTATTACATTTAACAGTGCGTCTGAGACACTCATTAATTACATTTAACAGTGCGTCTGAGACACAATCATTAATTACATTTAACAGTGCGTCTGAGACACAGTCATTAATTACATTTAACAGTGCATCTGAGACACAATCATTAATTACATTTAACAGTGCGTCTGAGACACAGTCATTAATTACATTTAACAGTGCATGTGACACAATCATTAATTACATTTAACACAGACACAATCATTAATTACATTTAACAGTGCGTCTGAGACACACATTAATTACATTTAACAGTGCATTGAGACACAATCATTAATTAATTTAACAGTGCGTCTGAGACACAGTCATTAATTACATTTAACAGTGAGACACAGTCATTAATTACATTTAACAGTGAGACACAATCATTAATTACATTTAACAGTGCGTCTGAGACACAGTCATTAATTACATTTAACAGTGCGTCTGAGACAGTCATTAATTACATTTAACAGCATTTAACAGTGAGACAGTCATTAATTACATTTAACAGTGCGTCTGAGACAGTCATGAATTACATTTAACAGTGCATCTGAGACACGGCCATTAATAACATTTAACAGTGCGTCTGAGACACAGTCATTAATTACATTTAACAGTGCGTCTGAGACACAGTCATTAATTACATTTAACAGTGCGTCTGAGACACAGTCATTAATTACATTTAACAGTGCGTCTGAGACACAGTCATTAATTACATTTAACAGTGCGTCTGAGACACAATCATTAATTACATTTAACAGTGCGTCTGAGACACAGTCATTAATTACATTTAACAGTTCGTCTGAGACACAGTCATTAATTACATTTAACAGTGCGTCTGAGACACAGTCATTAATTACATTTAACAGTGCGTCTGAGACACAGTCATTAATTACATTTAACAGTGCGTCTGAGACACAGTCATTAATTACATTTAACAGTGCGTCTGAGACACAGTCATTAATTACATTTAACAGTGCGTCTGAGACACAGTCATTAATTACATTTAACAGTGCGTCTGAGACAGTCATTAATTACATTTAACAGTGCGTCTGAGACACAGTCATTAATTACATTTAACAGTGCATCTGAGACACAGTCATTAATTACATTTAACAGTGCGTCTGAGACACAGTCATTAATTACATTTAACAGTGCGTCTGAGACACAATCATTAATTACATTTAACAGTGCGTCTGAGACACAATCATTAATTACATTTAACAGTGCATCTGAGACACAATCATTAATTACATTTAACAGTGCGTCTGAGACACAGTCATTAATTACATTTAACAGTGCGTCTGAGACAGTCATTAATTACATTTAACAGTGCGTCTGAGACACAGTCATTAATTACATTTAACAGTGCGTCTGAGACAGTCATTAATTACATTTAACAGTGCGTCTGAGACAGTCATGAATTACATTTAACAGTGCATCTGAGACACAGTCATTAATTACATTTAACAGTTAGCTGAGACACAGTCATTAATTACATTTAACAGTGCGTCTGAGACACAGTCATTAATTACATTTAACAGTGCGTCTGAGACACAGTCATTAATTACATTTAACAGTGCGTCTGAGACACATTCATTACATTTAACAGTGCATCTGAGACACAGTCATTAATTACATTTAACAGTGCATCTGAGACACAGTCATTAATTACATTTAACAGTGCGTCTGAGACACAGTCATTAATTACATTTAACAGTGCGTCTGAGACACAGTCATTAATTACATTTAACAGTGCGTCTGAGACACAGTCATTAATTACATTTAACAGTGCGTCTGAGACACAGTCATTAATTACATTTAACAGTGCGTCTGAGACACAATCATTAATTACATTTAACAGTGCGTCTGAGACACAGTCATTAATTACATTTAACAGTTCGTCTGAGACACAGTCATTAATTACATTTAACAGTGCAGACACAGTTTAACACATTTAACAGTGCATCTGAGACACAGTCATTAATTACATTTAACAGTCACACAGTCATTAATTACATTTAACAGTTAACAGTGTCATTAATTACATTTAACAGAGACTGAGACAGTCATTCATTAATTACATTTAACAGTCATTTAACAGTGCATCTGAGACACAGTCATTAATTACATTTAACAGTGCGTCTGAGACACAGTCATTAATTACATTTAACAGTGCGCGCCTGAGACACAGACATTAATTCATTATTTAACAGTGCATCTGAGACACAGTCATTAATTACATTTAACAGTGCATCTGAGACACAGTCATTAATTACATTTAACAGTGCATCTGAGACACAGTCATTAATTACATTTAACAGTGCATCTGAGACACAGTCATTAATTACATTTAACAGTGCATCTGAGACACAGTCATTAATTACATTTAACAGTGCATCTGAGACACAGTCATTAATTACATTAACAGTGCATCTGAGACACAGTCATTAATTACATTTAACAGTGCGTCTGAGACACAGTCATTAATTACATTTAACAGTGCGTCTGAGACACAGTCATTAATTACATTTAACAGTGCATCTGAGACAGTCATTTATTACATTTAACAGTGCGTCTGAGACACAGTCATTAATTACATTTAACAGTGCGCCTGAGACACAGTCATTAATTACATTTAACAGTGCGTCTGAGACACAGTCATTAATTACATTTAACAGTAGACACAGTCATTAATTACATTTAACAGTGCGTCTGAGACACAGTCATTAATTACATTTAACAGTGCGTCTGAGACACAGTCATTAATTACATTTAACAGTGCGTCCTGAGACACAGTCATTTAATTAGACAGTCATTAATTTTTAACAGTGCGTCTGAGACACAGTCATTAATTATTTAACATTTAACACAGTCATTAATTACATTTAACAGTGCGAGACACAGTCATTAATTACATTTAACAGAGACACAGTCATTAATTACTTTTAACAGTGCGTCTGAGACACAATCATTGATTACATTTAACAGTGCGTCTGAGACACAATCATTAACTACATTTAACAGTGCGTCTGAGACACAGTCATTCTTTAACTATCACTAAATTCCACATTTTGCGCAATGCACAGTCCACTCTAAACTGAAAGCTGTACATGTGCACACAATACAAAAACCAGACATTTTGGACGTGAGCCAATCTGATTGCTACAGCCCCAACAACATGGGCTATTTGTGTAAAACAAAGGGACACACGGATGGCGAGGACATGTGACTGGAGCTAAGGTCTGGAATTCACCCCCCACAATAAGTTCAGTGAAGCTGTGGGCCCCTGATTAAGGCCCTAAGCCCCTACACTGCTCCACTAGAGATACGGCCCCGGCTTAGACTAACTGACCAAGTTGCTTTGGATAGAATGGGCGAGTGATGCATTGTGCTGAAATGACAAACTCACTCTGAGCAGATGGAGGAAGGGACAGGCTCCTCTAGCAGCTCCAGACTGTGCAGGATCCAATAGCAGAGCCACGGCCGACTGGCGTCCAGGCACTGGAATACGGGGAGAGAGGGGTTATATGACAAACGCACCCGTGAAGGTCCAAATGTCCAAGAGATCACGGAGCATGGATCACTGAAAGGCATAAAAACAGTGTTCCTCCACGAAGGGATGTGGATATTTCTACGGAGCATAATGCAGGTCAAAGATTCAGGGAATTTGGAGGAATTTCTGTGTGAACAGGGCAACGATGCAAGCTTATGCTGAATACTTACGATCCCTGATAACTCAAACGGCATTCCAACAAGAACTCCCATTTTTTGATAAGTGGTATGGGCTTAAGATTTCTTTGGGAAACCTTCGTCATGTACCACAATAAGTAGCAACAACCACAAAGGCCTATTAAATCTTCACTGCGGAAAAATTAAGCCTTAAGTTAACATCGTCCAGAAGTGCTGCTGACTTCTCTGGGCTCAGAGGCATCTGCAGTGGACTATCACACAGTGGAAAGTGGTATTCCTGCCTGACAAATCAATACTTCAGGTCTTCTGTGGAAGTAATAGATGCTGTGTGCTCCAGACTAAAGAAGAAATGGACCATACAGACTGTTACGTGTCACGAGTCCAGACCTCAAGCTCGGTCAAGGTATGCAGCTGTGTCAGTGCCTTTGTCAATGAAGGAAATATTTATGCTTAATAAATGGTAAATGGACTGCATTTATATAGCACTTGCTAGTCACAAGACATGACCCCAAAGCGCTTTACAGTTATGCCTCTCATTCACCCTGATGGCGGATCATCTCATTCACCTGCACATCAGGAGCAGTGAGGGGTTTAGTGTCCTGCTCAAGGACACTTCAACATGTTCTCTGGAGGAGCCGGGGATCGAACCAGGAACCTTCTGATTCCTAGACCACCCGCTCTACCTCCTGAGCCATGCTGCCTCACAATAGAATTTTTGAGCAATTTATGCTGCCTTCAAGACGACATCTTTTCTTAGGACGCCCGTGTATATTTCAATACAAAACTGCATTCCACGTGCGTTACAAAGGCAAGGCTGTGTAAGAAGCAGGTACGGGTGCTGGACTGGCCTGCCTGCAGTTCCGATTTGTGCATTTAGAAACACAAAATGCAACAGCAAAGACCCCATACTGTTGCACACCTTAAGACTTGTTTGCAGCAAGAATGAGACAAAATTACACCAGAAACGCTTAACCCTTCGATCACTGAAATACATTTTAAAAATATATAAATTTCATTATCTTGTGCCGTTGAAAACCTTTCATGTGGCAACTTGTTTACAAGAGTTCCCCCTGCAGGAGCTCTTCTAAACAAGTCACCACATATAGGTTTTCGACAGCTTTGATTTTAATATCTTATATCATTGAGCAAGAATAGCTGCATTTAGCGCTGGAAGAGTTAATAACCCGGTGTCTTCAGTCCCAAAATGAGAATGAAGTGTCATGAAAAGAAATGGCAACATTACAAAGAGGTAAATTCTTTCCTGTCCTAACTTTTCATTTAATTTATGTCAAGAATCAATATTGGCATTTATTTTGAAAAATGAGTAAGATTCATGTGGTGAAGCATCAAATGTGCAGTGGTATTATTTTCAACACGATACAGGTCAAAATTTGCTTAAAATTAAAACTGACAGCCATGATTTGTAAATTAACAGACCGTTCCAACTTTTTCTGGGGTTGTAGTGTAGCTCATTTGTCCTACTCTGTAACAATACTGCAATTTGTGATTCGCCCCCATGTGAACATTAAAAAAAAAAAAAAAATGGCCGCCCACAAAGTAGCAAGATCACTGGCCATGGACCCCCCAGCAGTGCGTTTCTGGTCATTAGCAGTCATGCTTATAGTGTATGCTGGCCGCAGGACCTACCTCATAGGCATCAGAGAGATGTCGCAACCCTTTCTTCAGATACGCGTAATGCTGATCCCTCAACAACGTCGGTCTGGAGAGAGAGAGAGAGAGAGAGAGAGAGAGAGAGAGAGAGAGAGAGAGAGAGAGAGAGAGAGAGAATAAAATGTATAATTATAAAGGAGTGCAGGTCATGAAATACAGGACATCAGGAATTCACGAGCAGAGAGCACTTGTGCATGCTGACACATTGCAGTATGCACATCCTTATTAAGCAGTAACAAATGAATTTACAACATGACATACAAAGGCTCCTCCTCACATTCTCTTTTTAAAATTAAAAAAAAAAATTAATTAGCCATTAAATAATTCCCCAGGGCTCCATTGCAGTGTCCCATCCGCTTGAAATTGCCTATACAGGAAGCGATAGCTCGAGTTAATGATGAAATGTGTAGTAAGCAAAATGACCTGATCAAGCCAGTCATAAAAACAATTACGTGATTCACAATCTCGAGATAAAAGCTCTGTTCTACTAACTTAATTCCTTATACAATACAAACAGGCAAAGCTGTAGCTTTATAATGCCAGGTGGAGTACAAACACCAGCTCCACAGTAAAACGGACGGTGCACTTCACGAGGAAACAATGTTAGAACACCCTAACAAACACATCCTGGAACAACACATGCTGTACACCAGGGGCGAGGAACCTTGTCCAAAAGGAGCCGGTGTGGGTGCAGGCTTTCATTCCAACCAGGTGGTTAAACACCTGATTTTACCAATCAAGGTCCTTAACAAACATTCCAGAGCTTGATTAGTAGAATCAGGTGTGCAGCTGCTGGGTTGGTATGAAAGCCTACACCCACACCGGCCCTTTCTGGATAAGGTTCCCCACCCCTGCTGTATACTATGGCAGAACTGCAGTTCTTCATCTGCCACTCCACGCCAGCAGAGGGCGCTGACTGAACTCCAGTCCCCAGTTGAGAGCCAGCTTTAGACTGGAATCCTATTAAAACCTTTGGGCTTATCCCATTAATTCACAAATCTTACACAAACACACAACGGCGACGCAGCAACACAACTACACAGCTACTGAAAACGAGAAGTGTTGTTTCAGAAGCATTTGTGCGCAGTGACTGATACCGTACATTCGCAAGAGCACTAGCAGTTATGAATGAGCTCTGCTTGAACTCAAACTCGGGCCCCAGCAGAGACACCGGGACGCGCCGATGGTGTCCGTCACAGATCGGCTTACAGCTTCATTAGCCAAGCCCCTCACACTGCTAAACCCCCAATACAATTACCTCCCCGCCAGGAGGCGAATTCATTACAGCTCTCAGTACAACAAGTGCTGATCTAGGATCAGATTTCTCCCCCTGAGCATACACTATAAGCTTAAAGGCAAAACTGGTCTCAGTTCAGACCTCACACTGAAGTGTTCATGAAAATGGACCGGGATGAGTGGGGGGTATAGGCCAGGGGTGATTAGTAGTGATAAATATGGGCCTGCCTCAGTCACAGACCCCAGACTGCTCATCCCTTTCTCTAATGCACACGGTTCTGTCGTCCTCTCAACTGTAACTTCAGTGCAGGACTATTATAAGGGAGAAGAGGCTAAAGACTGGACAACTTATTTTTAACCCTTAGAGCACTGAAATAAATTTTTTTAAAAATACAAATTTCATTTATCTTGTGCTATTGAAAACCCATCATGTGGCGACTTGTTTAAAAGAGCTCCCCTGCGGGAGTTTTTTTTTTTTTACATTTGGCATCTCCAATCCCACCCGAATCTGGAATGCCCAATTGGTGAACTATGTACAAGGCTTGCTCGTATGCGACCCCTTGCTGCCAATTCAGGAGAGTGAAGACAGTTCGCGCCTCTCCTCCGAAGCACGCGCCTGTCAGCCACCGCTTCTTATACACTCATTGGTTGAATCTTCGAAAGTTCAAAACGAGGGCGGAGGATACCCGAACATGACCAGGCTTAGAATCTTCCTGACGAGCGCCCGTCTGGCCAACAGGAGGTGCTTGAGCAACGAACAAGGCAACTATTATATTCCCTTCCCGGCAGTCCCTTCCCAATTTGCAACCATGCAGCGCAATAGCCAATTGTGCGCTACTCTGATAAAAGCTGCCAACCACTGCTGGCTGGTACGAAGCGGGGATCGAACCCGCGACGTGATAGTCACTTCTGCTTCGCAACGCCTTGCTTTACTGAGTGAGCTATCCGGGAGCTCTATCCTGCGGGAGCTCTTTTAAACAAGTCGCCACATGATGGGTTTTCAACAGCTTTGATTTTGATATGTTATATCATTGAGCAACAACGGCTGCGTTTAGCGCTCTAAGGGTTAAAAAGCACATTAAGCAGGGTTTTCACTTAAAAAGTACAATAAATTTAAAAAAAATCCCTGTGCCAAGACATGGCGATGGTGCCTCATCTCCGTCTCCACACACCATTATCGAACTCTTTATATTACCGGCACTTAGCAGAAACTCTTCTCCGGGGCGTCGTGCAACACAAAGAGCATCAAAAGCTACAGAACTACTGAAAACCCTCGAGGGAAGTAAAGGGCCAGAACTGATTCCAGAGAGAAGAACTCAGACCAAATTAGTGCCTCTTACTCTCGTCACACTAAAGCGCGTCTGTGGTATTTCAGGGCGTGGCACCCTGAATTTTAAAGGTGTTTACAGAGCCTTCGGAGGTGATGAAGTGAAAATAAATGATGGCAAAGCAAAACCAAACAGAACCAGGACTCCAGATAAAGCCTGACTGAGCCTGGGAATCAATGACTGCCAGCAACAGGAGTCAATAAACAGACATTATGAAGATACAGATGATGTAACTGACTTTAAACATAAAAGTGTGTGTGAAGGAGTGGGATTTTGGACAAACGTCTTTGACTGATAACAGAGGACCACAGCAAGACTATAAACCCGCCGTAGTGTGCCTTTAAACGTGTAATACTCATCACACAGTGCTGGGAAAAATTATTCCTCAAGAACTGCATGCTTGTCAGACTTAATGTTTTCAGATCTTTGAAAAAAGACATGCAGGCTAATATTTGAGAATGGACCTACTTTTACTGTAAATTTGGAACATTTCACATTCAAATTGTATCCAAAACAGTCATAAAAAAGTTCTAATACTAAGCTCAAATCCTTCACGCCTGCAATTTATGAAAACACACCACTCTACGAAAAAGACATTGTGCTTTCCAGCAATATACCAAGAAACCAGACGCTCACTACAATAAGCTTGGAAACGCTCCCTCCTGCAGTGCCCAAAATGCCAGACTAAAGATGTGTTTGAAGATGGACCGAGTGCATGGAGTGTATAACGAAACCCCCTGAAGAGAAGATAATATGCTGATAGCATCAGGGAACTTCATCAGCAGAGACGTCGAATGGGCTGTGCGAAGTGTGCGACCGCACAGGGCCTCGCGCCTTTAGGGGGCCTGGCGGCTGGTGTGATTTTTTTTTTTTTTTTTTAAATTAATACATATTTTGCATCACTGCACTTGACTCATCATGCTCCTAAAATGACAATTCACTGTGTCAGTTTAATTATTTACCATTTCATCTCAATAAAAGCTTACCAAGATTTCTTTATTATTATTTTATGTCGTCATACGTAACATGCGCTGTCTCGCTGCTCACTCGCCTTTCCTAATTGCTCTCGGGGTCTTATTGACGATATCAATAATTGGCATCGGGGTAGAGAAGCTTTTCAAAGTTAAAACAAATTTAAAACTATTTTCGGACCTCCATGTCGAGGGAGAGACTATGCGGGCTCGCCCTTCTGTCAATCGAAAAAGACGTTGCATCCAGGCTGGATTATAAGGATTTAATTGCTGAGTTAGTGGCCCAAAAGGCAAGGAAAGTGACCATCACCTAATCAATGAATAGTGAGCGGGAATCTGATGTTTTAAAGTTATACTGCAGCAGAGCGTTAGTGACTGACCAGTGTGAGAAAATATACTGCATCGTAATCAAATGTTAAACTGTCGCGGGTGTCAGCGGATACTACGCCTTTGTTAATCTGAGATTTTTCCAAAGAAATGAGTCAAAATAAGCGATTGTCACCAGTGAGTGAGAGCCATTAGGTATTCGTGTTTGTTGAATTGTAATTCGTGACTCACTGTCATACTTCAACATGCCAATATAAAGTGAAAGCTGAGCTGATTTGATGATAAAAGCCAATCGTTGTGCAGTTGATTTTTTTTTTCTTTGAAAGATTATGATATCCAAAAAATCATAGTTGAAATTATTGCCACAATAATTCTGTTTTAGTCCAAAAATGCATGTCATTTCACCGGGTATAACTAGAACAGCTATGCGCTTGCAGCCCGAGATGATTAATGCGCGTGCACGTGAACAGGGCCTCGCGCATACAGTCGGCACAGGGCCTCGCGCCCCCCCGCGACGGCCCTGATCATCAGGTTCAGCAAAGCCCTCCTCAATGAACAGTTTCTACTGATTTTGCCCTTTACGAGTGAAATAAAATTTTATGGTTATAGTTGCGAGATTAAATCAGACAGCAAAACCATTCCTCCGGAGTTGTAGTTACAGTTCATTGTTTTGTCAGTTCATATCCAGTTTGACTTAATTAACCAACATTTTTCTGACTGTTGAAACAGTTTGGCCTCGGAGAGGAGAAGCCCAAACCTACATTTAAATCGGCAGATTGGTGTTCGCTAAATAGCGCACAAACAAACACGTCAAAAGAAACCGTTTCCTCCAGAAAATGGCTCGGGACCTCCTGCGAAGCAGAAAACAGCAGCACGCAAATAATCCGGAAAAATCCACACAGAAGGCATTGAACGATCACCTGGGACTGAACACTTTTTGGCACAGTTTCCCATTTTCGTACATCAAACGGAAACAGTCTAATAAAACATACAGCACCACTCATTCCCGCTATTCCAAATGATTAAACACAAGCGTTACCATGGCAACTTCAACCCGGTTTCATATTACCAGCGTGTGAGGGAGGCATAAACGGAGATGAAGCGAGATGATGACCAATCAGAAAGGTCAGTGAAGTGAAGATGTGTTTGGGTGCAAATGAACCACGACTGGCACATGTTCACAAAGGTTGCAACCTTTTACAGATGCTTAATTTGACCAAGAGTGTAATCTAACAGTTATGGCACTGGGCCCTCAGTCTACTCAATACAGTGCATTAGGACTTTGAGACGTTTGTAAATGGCGGGGATTGATCAATGAAATCATTGT
Organism: Gymnothorax javanicus; assembly: GCA_029692085.1. Taxonomy (NCBI): domain Eukaryota; kingdom Metazoa; phylum Chordata; class Actinopteri; order Anguilliformes; family Muraenidae; genus Gymnothorax; species Gymnothorax javanicus. The sequence continues at coordinate 3,244,944 of CM056198.1, forward strand.
TTTTTTATTTCTTCCCTTTCTGGCAAATGATTGCATAAATGTGCATTTAGACAGACAAAAAAAGGTTTTCAGAGACACCAGCATGTAAATATTTCAAAGCAATTAGGAGAAAAAGTATCTGCAAGAGTAGCTGTAATTAGTTCTGGAAAAGCAGCATGTCACAAGTAAATGGTCAACAGCATTCTATAATTATGTTGAATAACTATGCAAGTTTTATTCTACAGTGTAAATGTTTGTATTTCCTAAACTAATTCCTGTACACACAAAATCTCCAGGAAAGCAATCAGTGGTGCCCGAGTCAACTTATAACTCTAAAAATATTCGAAGCCATTGTATCAATCAAAAATTAGTTGCCTTAACATCTTGAGAACAGACTACAAGACGCATGAAGGCTTGACAAAATACTGCGTGAGTGCTGGAAATGGAACCATTGAGCCTTGAGTGCTGGGGATAGGAGTGGTCTAAAATCCTCGAGATCTGCACCAGATAAACCAACTGGTTTCGTAATGGTTTAGTATCCGAACTTTACTTACTGTGGAAATGTGTGATTTTGCTGGTAAACACTGAAAACCTCGCGGACACTGCGTTCCACTTTTTTCTGGAGAACACAAAACAGACGCGGAAGCGAGTCAGACATGAAACACAACATGCAGAAATGTCATAACAAGCAAGACGTCATTCGCATGCTTAATACATAAATGAGTCGTTTCAATGACTTTGACATGCGCCCAAAACGACAACATCACAGTGGATCATGGCTGAAACGGAACATTTTATCGGATTAAACTGGGACTGACAAATGAAGACGCTGAGAGGGGAAGATGACATTAAAACGATGAATTAAAGCTCCATATGATTCTCAAACCTGAACTAAAATTAGGACAACGTCCCCAAGTGTAGTAATACAGCAAGCATATAAGCAACACATCCGTTTAATGCTAATGGAAACTAAAAATCAAAACCGAAAGTTAGCGCACTTTTGGCGTAACATTACTCAGTCAACCCATCTGTCACGGCCAGCGAGCAATAAATTGGCTCTTGCTAATCTTAATGCCGCAGGTTGACTTTAGCTTGCAGCTGAAGTCAGCTGGGCAAGGCAAGGACCAAGCTAGCCAACTAGCCAAGTTCGCAAAACACAATCTCCACGCCAAAAAACGCCTTAATTTTTGCTCAACACTGTCCAGCAAACACTTCTCCTGCAGATCGTGCCTTTCGGGTATGTGGCATTAGCCCTGATCACATGCAGTCACAGACAGAAGAGGCTCCGATGTGTGTCACAGCAGCGCTCCATCTCAATAACACTCCCAAACATTAGCTGTGAGGCTAACCGCTAGCAACACAGCTAGCCTCCCTTATTAGCTTTACTTATAGCCAGTCCTCAGAAAGCATGACTACAGTCAGCTCAGCCAGCAGAAAGGCATTCATTTTCAGGGTAGAACCTTACGTGCGTCCGCAAAGACAAAAGTGGCAACTTACCAGCAACTGCATGAAACTCGCCTGACAGCTGAAAGTAGCCTGACAGCTAGCTGGCTAACGTTAATCCAGCTAATCGTGTGTCGGAGGGAGGCTCCTTAACTGACTCACCTGTTCGATTGAAGTAACCGTTTCTACGTCGTCGTCCTTAAATAATTCTAAAGTATGTTGCTCACTTAAACAGCGCAAAGGCGTACATATGCTATCCATTACAAAACAAAGATAATTACTATTTTATGTGCAAAATGAGCAGTCTTATTTCACCAGCTATGAAGTTACTGTACGCTAGTGGCACACTACGAGGCAATCACGACTTCCCTCAAGTCCGCAGAAGGCAAGCAGCTTAATTTTTTCGCCACCTCCCCATGCACTTCTCGGCTTCGAGGAGGCGGAGATAAGTGAGAGTTCAGGTACGGAAAGTCTATTGGCACAAATTATACGAATTCTTACACCAAAATGTCCAATAATGAATTTTATCATCAACAGAAAAAAAATCAAACAGAAGCTAGGAGAAGATGAAATACAGTATTCGAAACGGTATTTTAACGCTTTAGCCGAAGGCATTTGAATAATGTAAATTGGTTTGCCAAATGCCAATAATTATGGAAGACAAAGGTATTTTTCTTCTTGCATGATTATTAGTGGTTGGCAAACCAGCTAACATTCTAAATATTCTTCAGCTAAAGCGCTAAAATAAAGCTTTGAAAACTCTAATTTTCATAGAAAACTCCTTAATACAAAACGCATAATGCCAGAGTAACTAATATAAATGTATACAATGCAAAATGAAGACAGATTGGAAAGGATGGAATCAGATTATGACTTGCAGTCAAGCAGATTAACTTTATTAGGATGTTAGTTTTGAGCATGCGCAGTAATTGTGACACAGCTCATAAAATTGGCAATGACTGGACATCGCATTCAAGAGTTAAAGCTTATTTAAACAATGGCGACCACTCCCACAATTGCCTTACTGCGGCCACATCTTTTAACATACCAATTCTGTGAATATAGCGTTAAAAAATCTTGGCCTGGAGGTGTTCAGTACCAAAAGTCACGCAAATTAGTCGCACCTGGTAGAAAAAGATTAAGTTTAAAGGTTTTACAAAAAAATCAAAATGGCGGAAAATCTACGCGGACGAAAAGGGGCGTGACTTACATCGGTAGATTCGTGTGTGGACCCACAGAATTCAACAAATGAGAGAAATTTGTTTCCTTGACATACAGTCCAAAAGGATGTTGTTATAGCGCCACCCTGTAGCCAATCGACATAAAAAATTCCAAGATAGCAAAAGCCACCATTCCAGTCATGTTTGTTGCTTGTAGACAGTTAACTGAAAAATATTGAGCAACTTTGAAGAAATAAGAATGATCACAGATGTAAATAGCAACTGATACATGTACAGATGGACAGACATGTTGGTCGCACGATCCCCACGTATTAAATTCCGGGAGTTTAAAAATAACTAAATTAGCCAGGCCAAATGACTTTGGTGTCTGTAACCAGAGACAAGGTCTTATTTTTAAAAATACTTGTTTTCTATTCTGAAATTTACAACCCGTTCAATAAAAATGAAGTATATGTTTTATGTTTGAAAACATTTTCGGTGCCGCTTTTTTTTTTTTTTTTTTTTTTACATTCAATACACATTTGGCCCCCGTCAAAATTAAATTACAAATAAAAAAGTTTTATAGCAAAAAATGAACTTTCTTAAAAAGCATTTGTACGCTGTTCCGTGGGCTACCAGTGCATCTCCAGTTGGATGAATTTGTGAGCGAAATATCTGGTTTTAACTGAATTTCTTCGTTTATGGTGGATGCAATTAATTGCTTACCACAGTTTTTGAAGACATGCCTTTACTGTGAAGGTACAATTATAGCGTTATATTGGAAAGCATCAATGAGCGAAATGAAGGACGATTATGCTTTTATACGAGGAGGTTGAGGTTTCCCTCCCCCCTCCCCGCTGCACATCCGTGTCTGTTTGACAGTGATGTCTGGGAGCGGCCGGAACGAGCTCTCCGCGTGTCAAGAGAGATGAACGCAGGGTCAACCCTTTTGGTTGCGTGACCACAATATGTATTATGAAAATACCATAATATTTGATGTGTAGTTAAAAGAAATGTCGGCTATTTTTTAAACGCGCTGAGGAACGTTTAAGAAAATCGAAAGCTGTGTCGTTTGCATCCCTGCAGATATGGGATATATAGATGTACCTGCTGGGATCAGAGGTTCGTGACAGTTAACAGCCACCCTTCATGACACGATGGCCAAACAGTACGACGTGCTGGTCAGGTTGCTTCTTTTAGGAGATTCTGCGGTCGGGAAAACCCGTCTGTTGTGTAGGTTCACAGACAATGAGTACCGTCCGTCTCATATTTCCACAATAGGTAAGGCAGCGACAGTTGATAGTGTTTCGAGCGTTTATTATTGTTTGGATTGTCTGGCTTGTTATAGGCTACCCGTTTTGAATTTTGACAGCCTAAAACGATTTCGATGAAGTGATTTATGAGTTAATCTGTGAAAATGGAGGAAAAATGAAAAGGCTACAGTACATTTCTAATGGCCGCACATTTTCATCATTTTACCATGTTGACTATTTCGGTGGGTTATTTTGTTTACGCAGAAGGAGCGGATAAAATTGACAATGAATGTATTGAAATCGTTAAGTCACACTAAACATATTTCTGTTCTGTTCTATTCAGCTCTATGGATCATAAGACTAACTTCGCAAAAATCGCACATCACAGTAATTTACTCAGTTGTAACATCCGCCGTGGGTTGGCAGGCACTGGAAATGAAAATGAAAGTTTATACATTTTGAAGTATTTTCAAACTTTTAGTTGTTGGATAAATGTTACTTATTGACCACTAAACATCTTTATTGCTATATCTCAGTTATATTGTACTCATCGTGAAACAGCTGTTTTTTTTTCACCTATACTTAGATTTGTTGTATATTTCATATAGCCCACTGTTAGTTTAGGCAGCTGGGCTATCGTACGATCTTTCCGTTTCTGGATAGGAATAGGATGGAAAGCCATATTTCAGAGCCAGCGGTCATGCTTTTATCGCCATCTGGTAAGAATGTTTTGAAACATAATAAAGTGCACAGTTTGGTTTTATAAACAGTGTGAAACAAAATGAACAATGTGGTTTTGAAATCAATTCATTTGAATGAACAGCATCACTCCCAGTATGCAGAACGTGAGCTTCTGGTATAGATGTATGTATTCAGATCACTATGAAGACCTATTCCAGACCTTAAATATATGTTTGGATAATAGGAAGTCTTTAAAAAAAAATAAAAAATGATGGTATAAGTTTACAAATGCTCTGCTGCCCGTAGAAAATATTTTACTTCTTACAAAGTCTAATTGTCTTCAAATACCAGTATATTTATTTTTTCCATGAACCTTTCTTCATGTTACTCATATTTTGAAATTTGAGGTGGGGGGGGGTAGATGATTTGCGGCTAAACTGATACGGCCCACTTGTTAAACTGCCAAATTCATGTGTAAAAGCACGTGACTCCTACTTTCCTTGGGAACAGCGTTAGCCTGCGCAAAGAGATTAAAACAGCTGGTTTTAAAAGCAGCAACTCCTAATTTTTGTGTGTGTTATATGTGCAGGTGTGTGAAAGTGGCTATGAAATTATTTTTTGTATTTCTATAACAATAATTTTAAAGATAACGACTATTATTTTTTATTTATGTATGTATGTATTTATTTATTTATTTATTTTTAAATTTCATGTCATGTGTAATTACTGTTGATCGCACTCTGTTTTGCTAAGGTCTGATTTTTTTTCTGTCACAAAGCCCATCCTAAACAGCATCTTTCATCACTCTTGCGTCATCTTGTGAGTTCAGCCCCAGCCACTGCAGGAGTCTGTGTGACATTCATTAATCTCACCGACACCCGGATTCAGTGCTTACCTGCTGATTAGATGTGTTCCTTTTTTAGCACAAACCCGTTAGCCTCAGAACAACACTGCAAAGCAGGAAACAAGAAACACCTTCCTATCTCTGGTGGGGAATTAAGGAGGATAACAGCGAAACTGTTTTCTTTATAAAGCACATTATTTTGTCAGTTATATTGGGGTGTTTGCCACAGAAAATAATATATGAAATGGCAGAACAGTCCTGATGAAGTTGTTGAAGAAAGCATCCTGCCTCATTGTGTTTTTGGCTCTTTCCAAACATTTTTTCATCCCATTAAGTGAAAATGTTACATTTTACCCCATTGATTTTACAATTTCCCTGGACATTATTAAATGGGGGCGAACACTGCCACCGGTGACAATAGTAAATGTCAAACACTGGGCTCATCGCAGCCCCTTGTGCGGGATTGTTGCCGTGGCAGCACATTTCCGGTCTCTCCTTTCATGATCGGTTTGTTTTGGCCGCCTTAGTTTGCGTAAATGTGACACGAGCCGCTTCCCTGTGAATCGCTGCGTCGGCTGCTTTATACAGTCTGTGGAGAGGCGCTCCCTGCCAGCAGCGGGAATGCACACAGACTGCAAAAACCAATACATCCTTAATTTCAATGAGTGTCTTATTTTTATATTTGGGCTTAATCTCGTTTCACTTTTTGCTGAATAAGATAAACATTTTCATTGTAAGGAGGGATATCAAGATTAAAAAATGGGAAGAGAAAAATGTAACTTCTTCAGCAAACAGTCACTTGCAACAAGCCAACATTTACCTCCTGAGAGAGAAATAATTAATATGTTTCATCATTAACCTAAAGCATGTGTTCAGAGAGACTCTTGCTTGCAGCGCTAATGAGCCTATCCCATGTCTATCCTTTTTTTTTTATCAGTGAAAAGGAGCACATCTCCTGTACTCCACCATATATAGTCCACTATTACTCAGTCTTAATCAGGAATTATGACCACTTGCTAGCTTTGTGCACACATCCTTAGCAATCGGCCCTCTGTCTCCTATTTGCTGTCTCCTACTTATCCTGACGCTGACTCAGCTGCCCTCGCTTTGGAAAGTTGCCCCTGAGTCCACAGGGTTGCAGTGCCTGGACTGTTCCTGCTTTAATCCAGTGCACTGAATAACAGAGACTATGTTTAAGGCTTCATGGTTTACCTGTCCCTTTGTGGACCGTGCTGGGTGTGCAGGTTGGACTGTCTGTCGCCAGAGGGACAGGTTACCGCGTTTGACACCTGCTGATACGCACCCTCAACGCGATTAGTCATGTGACGCCATGGATTCTCAGCATGTTGTGGGCTCCTGTGCAATTACATGACAGAGAAGGTCATACTAGCATCGCAGTGGGCTCTCCGTGTTCTTGAAGAGGCCCTTCATTTAGCCGTCACACACAAAAGTCAGGTCCTGTTACATCTGAACGCTGTTTGCGCATTTTTTTCCCCTCCAGGCCTGCAGTGCTTGTTGAGTCCTTACGTAGTGTGTCAATGTGTTCAGTTCTTGGGTAAATTTGCCCTCCTCACGCCTCAGTCGTTTGAATTGTCATGGAGTGTTTTTCCCGCCCAACGCAACCGAGCAAAAGATGAATTTCAGCTGTTGGTTTGTACGTCACCATTGAATTCTTTGAGTTTACTTGCATTCAAGTAGATCCCATCTCTGGCAAAGTGTAAAAAAAAAAGCTGAAGGTAGAGCTCAGAACAAGCTAATGAGGCACTGTAATTTATGGTTGTATTGTATGTCAGTTGCTGGGAGTCTGTCCCCTTGTAAAGCTGCTTTTTACACAGATGCAAGCATTTTTTAAGACGACAGATTACATTCAAAGTCAATGCAAAGACGCGAATGTCTTTGCATTGACTTTGAATGTAATCTGTCGCGCGAAAAATTCGTTTCGAGTCCAGAGTGAAAGCGGCTTAAGAGAGGGTCAATGATATTTATTTTTCGTCCAGATTATCCTCACCCTCCAGATATTTCTCTCACTTATATTTACACACCTAAGCATGGACACACGCACACGCGCGCATACACACACGCTTACGCTTGTTTTACTCAATATATAGTGTAGAACTGAGTCCAAAGGCTTCGGAGTGGCTCACAGCTAAGACATTTGACTATAAGCTCTGTGGTTGTGTGTTTGAATCCCAGCCTCGCTGTTATTGGTTGTGTCTGGAGGTCCACATGAGTTAGGTAACTGTTGGCTCAGCCTCACAGGGGATTATAGGGGTTAAGCCCGTCAAAATTCTTTAGTCTCATAGATCTCTAGCGGCCTCTCCTGATTGGCCAGGCGCATGTAGCATCTAGCTCTACGGACTGTCATTCACATGGTGAATTTTCAACCAAAAAGGCCCTCCTTCCAAAAAAAAAAGAATAGCGCATGAAAAAATGAATTCATAGGAAATTATTAAGCACCTTTGAAACAATTCTCTGAATATAATTTTGCAGTCATGTCAGCCATTAGGGAGTAGGGTATCTATGTGAAAATGACCGCATGCTGGCCCTCCATACTGAGCAGCATGATTATAATGAACTTGCTGTGAAGCCAACATTCCTGCTGTGATACTCAAGAAAGATGCAGTCAATTATGATGTGATTCCCGAGTAAGATTCACTTAATGATGCCGTGATGACCAAGAAAGATTCACTTAATTACATTGTGATTCCCAAGAAATATTCATTATGTCATGATTCCAGAGATGATTCACTATGACGTCATAATGTTGAAATGTGTTTTATTTGTACTTGATTTGAAGAGAGGACATCTGTAGCTGTACACTGATACCAAATAAGATGATGTTTATCGCTTAATTTCGAAATAATCGGGGGGAGGGGGCCTTGCAGCCTTAGTCGGGGTTGTAGTAGAAAAACCCTTGGTTGGACGAGGGTTAAGCTGAGAATTTAATCCATTAAAAGTCCAATCTACTGTATATATATAACATCTAGTATGACAGGTTTTCTGGGGTTCTGTAAACTACACACCATTGTACGTTCTCTCATTTAAAATGAAGTGCCTCAGATCCTATACTTTTCCTCAAAAGCGTGTTTTTGACTGTATGGGATCCTTATCCTGCAGGGTAAACTGGTGTCTCCTCTCTCCTGCAGGGGTTGATTTCAAAATGAAAACATTGGAGATAGATGGAATTAAAGTAAGGATTCAGATATGGTGAGTTGAAATGTTGGTCTGAATCACATAAAATGTTTTGGTGTTGGCTGGGGCACATATTTGTATGTAAGCATTTCTGAATATTTTTTCATGACCTGGGAAGGTTTGAGAATCGCTGAGTCCCATTTAAAGCTCTTCAGCTTGTTATGTTAGTTCTTTCGGTGAATTTGAATAGGACTATGTAAAGCATGGACCTCTGGAGAGCCCAGCGCTCTGTACATATAAACATTATTCCACTCGGTGTGTGTGTGTGTGTGTGTGTGTCTTTGTGCAGGGACACTGCAGGGCAGGAGCGATACCAGACCATCACGAAACAGTACTACAGACGAGCACAGGTCAGTTTCTCTTCAAGGGAGCAATCGCACTATTTCACAAATCCTTTATTCCCACTTTTTAATGCCGTTTCATCAATTCATCACCTTTTCTACAGCTGCCATGTTAAGTTCCAACTCCTCACTCATATGTTCTTCTCAATCCCAGTTCCGACTAAATTCAACAAACAAATATTTTCAATAAATTCAAACAAACAAACCTCCAACAATTCCTCCAATGTGGTCCCTTCCATGCAGGCAATAAGCTCTGATAAAGTTACCACTCTCATCACATTCAGAAGATAAACAATGTTTTTCATTCTAATTCAGTTCTATTTTCATTGTCCAAAGAGTCCTGCTGTCCCCTGCTTGGGGACATCTGAATAAGTGCTGTCCAATGAGAAACTATTACTGTATGTCCAGCTTGTGATCTGCTGTGTTTTAATATAAAAAAAAAAAACAAAAAAGGGTAATAGGTCTTGAAGTGGACTGTAGTAGCTACCCAGTCACTTAATGTGGACCATAGTTATTACACGCTCACATGAGCTGGAGTAGTTATATTGTCACTTAAGGCGGGATATAATAGTTACATAGTCGCGTAAGGTGGTCGATTATAGTTACATTGTCGCTTTAAAGTAGCTGTGTCACGATTACTGCACATGCTCACAACTTTGAACGAAGTAAATCCGCTCAACTGCAAGTCAAAATCTAGAAGGTGTTTGTTTTTCTATTATTATTGGCAATGGCAACCAACTGACATTCTTCATATCCCTTGGCTAAAGCTTAAAATAGTGCTTTGAATCCTCAAATTTCCACAAAAAGCTCCCTAATATAAAAGCACAATGCCAGAGTAACTAATATGTATGTATAAACACAATGTAAAACAAAGAAGGATTGGCAAGGATAGAATCAGATTATGACTTACAGTCAAGCAGATTCACTTTCCTTGGATGGACGTTCTGAGCATGCCCAGTAATTGTGGCACAGCTCCTTTAAGGTGGGCTGTAGTAGTTTCATAATCACTTAAGGTGGGCTGTGGCAGTTACAGAGTCACTTAAGGCCAGCTGCAAGTGGTTACATTGTCACTTAAGGCCAGCTGCAAGTGGTTACATTGTCACTTAAGGTGGGCTGTTGTAGTTACATAGGCACTCACGGTTGCAAAAGATTTTAGAATCCCTTTTCTCTTTCCAGGGGATCTTCCTGGTCTATGACATCACTAGTGAGCTTTCCTTTCAACACATCATGAAGTGGGTCTCGGACATTGATGAGGTGAGAAACACAGTTAAACGCAGGCACAGTTATACACAGACAGTCACAGTTAGACACAATTATACTCATTTACACACAGACAAAGTTATACACAGTTAAATATGGATATAAACAGTTATTTTTACCGGTTGGAGTGAAAACCTACTGGTTACAGGGTTGGCTACCTTGGCTCAATTGGACAACAGTGGTACGGGAATCATCGAACAGTGTTTACCATCAAGGAGAGAAACTCATGCTTTAACTCACAGTGGTACGGGAATCATCGAACAGTGTTTACCATCAAGGAGAGAAACTCATGCTTTAACTCAATAGCACTTAGTCTCATTATACATAGATTACCTCTGTTCCCTGGAAAATCCAGGCAATTTCCGTATTTTTGACATTGGATTTTGGAGTCCACTTTTGGCCGATATAAATTGAAAATCAAGTACTACAAGTTATATTTATTTTAAAGCTTATTACCTCTAGTTTCTCATTCAAAATTCTAATTTTTTCATTCACAATCTCGCTCCTCTCTACGGAGCCCGGGAAGTGCAATAACAAAAGAAAAATTTAATTCGTAGCCACAAGATATAACTCGTTCCCACGAATTAGTTATTTTGTTCCCACGAATAAGTTCTGTCGTTGCCACAAGTTAGTAACTCGTTCCCATGAATTAGTCATCTCGTGGCCACAAAATATAAGTCGCTCCCATAATTTAGCTATTCCGTGGCCTCTAGAAATAAGTTGTTCCCAAGACTTGCCACAAATAATCTCCGGGCGCGGACCTGCGCTGCCTGGTGAGGGGATTTACGGTAACCAAGCAAGCAAACATAAGTCAGATGCAAATGTGATTTACTTTTCGGAGGAATACTTCCAGTTTGGGCTACATTACCATTCTTCCACATACAGCACGCTCCCTAGGGCTTGTAAACTCGAATCTGGGGCGCGTTTCTCAAAAGCGTACATAGTTCGTCCATTCACAGTCAATGGACCCAACTATGTAAGTTACCATCAGTGATTTCGGGAAACGCACCCCAGGTTGATTCATGGCTCCAGGCTAAAGTTGGAGCGGCTACGTTTTTGCAACGGTAAACAAAGTGATCAGTAACATTACTCTATCTATTGCAATGTATTACATGAAAACCGTGGCTAATGTCCTGATCCTCATTCAGTCGTTGTTTTCAATAAATTAGACTGGACCGTGGCATTGTCAGCGTGCTTGTTCTGAAAATCGCTTCGGTCAGGCAAGCCATGGAATGGGATGGGTGGCGCCGACACAGGTCTGTGCTCGGAGATCATCGGGGACAAATGCCGTCTGCTTCGGAGAGACGGAGGGAGTGCGGATTTATATTTTGTGGCCACAAGGTGGCTGATTCGTGGGAACGAGTTACTACCTTGTGGCAAAGACATATCTAATTCGTGGGAATAAGTTAGTAACGCGTGGGAACAAAATAACTGATTCGTGGGAACGAGTTATATATTGTGGCCACGAACAATTTTTTTTCTCGTCATTGCACTTCCCGGGCTTCTCCGAGTGTGTAGCGAGAAATCTGAAATAGCGACCCCTATGTTTTATCGCGAATTTAGGTCACTGGGGAATCCCTCTTGCCGATTTGAGCCATTTCAAGCTGATGACGTAGTCCAATGTGTAACCCTAGGCAATCATGTGACACGGGCGGTTTGAGACGGTCTAGGGAACAGAAGTTTCAGGCGGTATTGGGTGGTCCAAGTGCTATTGGGTTAACTAGAGTATCCATTAAAAGCACCGCACTACCACAAAAGCACACATGAAGACAGAATAATGTCAATATAAATCTCCTGATCTGTGCATCAGTACGCTCCCGACAGGGTGCAGAAGATCCTGATCGGGAACAAATGTGATGCAGCTCACAGGAGGCAGGTGGCGCTGGAGCATGGAGGCCAGGTGAGATAAAATCCTCTCTCCTTCACAGAGAGAAGGTTGTGGGTTTGAATCCCACCTGGGGTCTTTCAGTGCGGTGTTAGCATGTTCGTGCTAAAGCGGGTTTCCTCCAACAATCTAAACACACATCTCTGTCTGGCTGTTTGGAGACTCTACATTGCCCATGTGTGTGTGAATTAATCATGTGCTCCTGTCTGGCCATGTTTAACTGTCTCAGGGTGAGTTTCCCAAAAGCATAAATGCTAACTATGGCAGCAACTTACACAGTTCGACCATATACTGTGCAGTCAATGGTTCCCACTATGTAAGTAAGCATCTGTGCTTTTGGGAACTGTAACTCTGGCCGTGTTCCTTCCTCTCACCCACTGGATGCTGGGATAGACTCCAGCCCTGGTCAGGACTTAATTAACATCTCAGATGATGGTTGGATGGATGATGGATATTTCTCACTGATGTCACATCCACAGCTTGCCAAAGCACATGGAATGGACTTCTTTGAGACTAGTGCCTTAACCAACCATAACATCAAGGAGGTGCGTAGAATCAATTTCTTTTGTTCATTTTTTTTGTATTTTTTGAGCCATTTGGATTTTCAGGCAATAGAATTATGTTTATTACAGTATGACATGCATCAGTAACAAGTGAATTTAATGCTGCATTGGCATATTCCGGCTTATGACGACTTGAAAACGTCCCAACAAGCATGTATGTGCTCAGCGGTGAAACAAATAAAAGCAAGTCAGTTTTTTTGAATATTTTAGCCTTTTTCAAACCACATTGAGAATCTTACAACTATTTATTTTCTGAACAAGATAAAAGAAAAGCCGTCACAGAAAAGCAGAGGCTGTTATTGCTGAAATCAGATCAATTTCATATTATTGCCCATGATTTAGGAATGAGATTTTAGACGAGCAGGTGTACATTTACCCGGGGCCGTTTAGTGTGCGTTATAGAGCTGAATATATTTCTCTGCACACTGCATGTAAAAACAGTATTTATTTACACAATCTCCCCAGTGCTTTATTCGCCTGACGGAGCTGGTCCTGCAGGCCAATCAGAAAGAGCTGGACGTCCTGAGGGCATCTCCCAATGACCAGCTCAGTATCGCCGCCCTGGTGGAGGAAAAGAGTGGCGAATGCGAAGCTGGCAGAAACTCCCAGAAAGCCTGTTGGTGTTAGGATGAGAGGTGGCGGTTCCCACGGCAACTGCTGGCAGAGTGTATCCCCTGGTGTTGATTCAGCTCTAATCAGATTAAATACAAGTCCAAAAGGGGTTAGATGTGCTCTAATGCAGTAAAATCTACTCCTTCAGAGTGAATATCAAGCAGAATATTTCAGTATGTCAAAATCCGTCGTGAATATTTAATTCTTGGGTGCCATTAGTTTATTTTCAGTCTGCTCAATGGTGTTAGATCTTTAAAATATATTGAAAAAAATGAATTTTATATCATAGATAATTTATTTCTGGCAAATTTTTTTTATTTATTTATTTTTTTAATTTAATCCAATCCAATCCACTTTATTTATATAGCACATTTTAAAAACACAGTGGTTACCAAAGTGCTGCACAAAAAATGAATAAATAAAATAGATAAATAGAACACATAAAATACTCAAAGTAAAAAGGACTATAAAATACACAAAACACTTAAAAACACATAAAACACATACGCATACATACAAAAGAAAGAAAAAGTGACTCAGATACAAAGGAACAGGAGTTAAAAAATAAAACAGTGACCACACAACTCTCATGCTGGGTTAAAAGCCAAGGAATAAAAATAAGTTTTAAGCCTGGATTTAAAATTTTCTAAGGTGCTGGCCGTTTTAACTGATATGTGACTGGTTTTACAGATACAAAAGCTTGAGCTTTGGCCTGGACTAAACTGAGTTTGTATGTAGAACATCTGATATTGAATTTAGTCCAGACAAGTCATGTCCAATTTTGAACGAACTGGGTGAGTGAGGAGACAGATGTTTGATTTACCTCAACGCTTCTACACCTGACACTTACCCAGGTCATCTTGGTTGAGGAGCATAATTAGTCAGTTTAGGTGTCTAAATGCGGCAAAGCTACTTCCACACCGGTTCTTTCTGGATGAGACTGAACACCCCCAGGTTAGCCAGTCCAGGCTAGCTAGGCTAAATCTGCGTGTGTGAAAACTGCCTCGTGGTGTTTCTGTAATGGCGTGATGTAACCACTAGAGGGCACTCATCCATTCTCCTTCAGCTATATTGAGCTGAATAAGAGAGTGTAATGAGCCGCATTTCCATCAAATGCTTCCCGTAAAATACCCTCTGAACCAATACGCTACCTGTACAGACCGATACCAAAACCCAAGTTCCGGTTTGTGTTTCCACCATAGACAGTACAATTAAATGTGGGCGGAGCAGTGTTTGTGTTTAGTGCTTATTGAGCAAGAGTGACAATTCTCTCTTGACCAATCATTGGACTGTAGAGTTCCTAGCTCCACCTTTCAGTAGCAGATTAGTGTGCTCGGAACCCCAACAGAAGGGTAAAAAAAAAAAAAAAACGAGACGGATTGGAACAGTTTATTTGATACCATCCACGACCTTTGACAATAGAAGTAACTGTTCTAAGCTCCCGCCACTCCCCTGGCGCAAAGCAGCGCTATGCAAGGGCGATAAATGGATTTCCATTTGATGTGTTCCTTTTATACCACAGATAATGCAGCAGGTAGACAAACACGGCTCAAATGACTAATTTTCATGTTCTCTCAGCCTTTGGCATATTTGTACTAGAAGAAGCCCTGATCCTGCTCTATGTTTGTGTGGAGTTTTCTGTCGCATGTCAGGTACTATGCTATGAAGTTACTATGCTATGTTGTCTTCTACAACCAACCATACAATGATCTATGAACTTACAACTCAGTGAAGCCTGAACCATTTTTGACAGATTTTCTGCTATGATACACAACCTGTATTGATCACACACCAACATAACATTACCCACGAAGTGGCATGAGACAGCAAAGTGACCTTTAGACTTGCTATCACCTCCGATTTTCTCTTTGAGAAGGTCTGCACCAGACGAAATATTAGTTCGGAGATATTTCAGCGATGCTCAGTTGTACAGGGACCTACAATGATCAGGACAGATGCAAAAAACAGGAATATTCTTTTTTTTTCTCTCCAAGTACAACTTGTCAAGATTTATTCTCTGGTTACAAATGTGAGATATACTGTTTGTTTCAGAGATTTTTTTTTTTTTTTTTTTCCATGAAAGAAATTCTGGTATTTTATGTTGTCTTTGGTCTGACCATTGAAAAGTCCGTATCTCTGTAATAAAACAGCCTGCTGACAACAAACATCGCAAACCCTTTTTTAAATGTGCATCTCACAGCTGCAGCTTCGGAGATCACTAATAAGGTTTCACACAGCTGTATATAAGCTCTTGAAAAGGGTAGCTGTTGATGGGATGTGCATATTTACATTTATAATGATGGCCATGATATCATACACAAATAAACCCATAAGTTTACAGACAAGAGGAAACACAAGAATAAGACCATATAAGCAGTTCAATGATAACTAACACTCTAAAACTTGTCCCAGATTATATTTTCATTGCATTCAGTCAGAGGAACATGTGCCAATCAAAACATAAAATTCAGCTTTTCTCTGATTTGTGGACAAAAAAAGCACTTTGCTTTAGAAGTCTACTTGAATGTCATTGTGGAAATATAAAGTATGCTTTTCGATTCTGATTTGATATTTTTTTAATAATAAATTTTCATGGATGTTTAATAACGTCAGTAAACTGGTATTAGACGTTTGTACTATTTAAGGGGGCTCAATGTTGGTTCCTTTTGCAAAACTGTAATACTTAAATTGCCATAAGAGGCCGCCAAACAGTATAACATACTGTTTGTTCCAATAACTTCCAAAAGCAAAATAAATGTTAGAATATTCAAAATCCAATTTTCCATTTAATTGTCTCATTAGTTCAGGAAATCCATGATGGAATTGAGCCCAATGATAACAATTCCTTGCCAAGACTATGCCTGTCACTCAATCTATGTTTAATTATATCAAATTTAATGAGACGGAAAATGATAAAAATAATACTAGAGAGCACCCAGTAGACCGCATAGCTCCACCACGCCATATATCTGTTCTTGTGGTCACAGAATATGTTCCGGATCACTTCCGAAATTAAATCAACTCTTCGCTTGGACAACCACCTATTATCCTGCCAAATTTCATGCCAAACTATTCATAACTTTTTGAGTTACCCACTCAGAAATATCACACAGACCCACGTTAGACATATATTTTAATTCTTCTTGATCCAGAATATGTGCTGGATCACTTCCAAAATTGAATTAACTCATCCCTGGACGACCACCCATCATTCTACATAATTTCGCGCCAAGCCATTCATTATTTTTTAAGTTATCCTGCCATCAGACAAACAAACAAAAACAAACAAACGAGTGAAAACACAACCTCCTTAGAGGAAGTAATGAAGAGTTTTGGGGCAAAATGAGACATATCCTATAGTGGAAGGATGGATTCTAATTTCATTCTAATTCCCAGCGTACAAACATATTATTCATTGTAGCGCTTCTGAACCATTTTAAAACCGTGTCGAGCATGAGATATTTATGCCAAAGTGCATCTTCTCGTATACATATACGACATTCACATATACAAGTCATCTGCGAGTCCCATTGAAAAAGCAGTAAGGTTGTGTTACTCCCATTAGACATGCTCTTTCAGTGATTGTAATCTTTATTTATGACAATGGCAAATTAGCATTAGCTGTGATGAAATATGTATGAGGCATTAGACATAATGTTGTTTTTAAGAGGGCTTCCCACAAATATCGCCGAAATTCGCAGTAAAAATCGTTGAACTAAAGGCACATTGAAACAGCCGGGAAACTGGCGATATTTCCTCTGCTAAGTCATTCTTATCCCAAAAGATGCGCCACAGATGGTCGGCATTACAGGCACTTACTTCCACAAAAAGATTCTGTTCACTCTGCCGCTGAAGTTTATCAAGGGAGATTTTTGTGGAAATCACGGATTCAACATCTATTCCAGCCTTTGACGCCCGATTTTAGAAGTGTTTCACATAACCAATCAAGCTTCGTCGGAGGCCCAAAACTGCTAAACATCGTAGTTAATAAAACAAAACCCCAGCCAGAAGTCCTTTTAATATTTCCTATCTTTGAAAATGACTCGCATGCGACTGCCGCTTTTCCTTCCAGAAATGTTTGCTTTGCATAATTCTGCACTCTCGTGCCACGCCGCTGCCTTTACAGAATAGAACAGGAAGTAACCATTCCAATTAACCAATGCGTGGCAAACATGCCAGATTCCCTCACGCCAACTCTGCATGAAGGCACGAGGGCCTAATGGGCACATTTAACGCGCTGATTTAATTAACCTCGGCCGTGTAATGATTTTGATTAAATGTTAAATTCCCCAGTTTCCGTTGTGACCTATTCACAGCAATTTACCATAGAACTCTATTGAATTAGATTTTGGCGTCTTTAGTCTATTAAATACCCTTTTTGCTCAGTAGATGGCGGTGTTGAGTGTTCCGAGCTCAGATTTAAACCTACCGCATTGCGGCTTGCTGAGACTTTTACATTCAAAGTCTTAAGTATCACTTTTCATCACCGAGACACATTTAGACTACATAAGTCTTAAGCGATCTCGTAGCATGACGCATATCCAAAACTTCAGCACTTTATTTCACTGCCCGAAACCTAAGTCCCCACTGCTGTGCTGCAGAATGTGTTTCAAATGTGACTCATCTGACAGCGCCGACGGTGCACTGAACCACGAAGAATCAGCGCCGACCGCTGCATGATAGGTTCTTACTTCAGTAGCTGCGCCCCAACTGTCAACTGCACTAAGTAACAACACTTCGTGAGAGAGAGATGAAAGAACTTACTCTCATTCAGCAATTTTCCCGAGTTGCCTCAATCGCTATTACATCACTATTTCGTGATGAGTTATTGTTAAATAAACATTTGCAGCGAGTTGCACGAGGGCCGCAACAGTCTAAACGCCAGTGAACATGCATGCCCTGCAAATGCACGCGCGCACTGTGAATGTATGCATGGAACCATCGTTTCAACTTTTATTTTATGTAACCTCATATTGTTCTTACTTTATTTTCCTAAACGTACGCTTTATTAATTACCTTCAATCTTACAGACTTCTGACACTATTTGGAAAAGAGTTCGCCGAAGGTGAGTAGGGTTCTGCTCACATTCAGCTGCATAATTAAGTTTATTTACCTCTGAATTCATGAATGTGCATGACGATTTGCGACGGTTCAGAGTTTTAGGTTTCAAATCCAGGGTCAAATGTCACACTTAATTGAAATTCAGGTATTCTTATGCTAATGCTGCATTCAGCTACTTTCAGGCGCTACACTGCCGCGTGATTAAAGATAATCTTGATTCTTTTCTTCTGGGTAATTTGCCAGCAGCTGTAAGAACGTGTGATTTCTCCTCAAAATGGCAGAAAGCGCCGATTCCTTGGCTGAGTCTGTCTGCCACTGTCCCTGCCAGCTATGCTAATGACGGCAGGCCATCTGTGCCCGTGCCGATATAAAAGATGAGCCCAGAGGCTTTGGGCTACACAGGCTAGCTGTGCCCCAGATCACTCATCAAGGTGCATCACCCCTCTGCCTGTTGCTATTAAGTTGCGTGTGTGTGTGTGTGTGTGTGTGTGTGTGTGTGTGTGAATAAATGCATTTACATGGTATAAGTGTGCATATGTACTTGTGTAACAATATCCATCTCTGTATTCACTTATTTTAATTTCTAAAAATAGCAGGCTGACCAGTAAAGACCCTTTTTTCAGTTTCCTATATCTATAAGCCACTCCCCCACCATGGTGATGGAAAGTGGGAAAGACGGAGCCAATCAGAAACGAGCAGCTCGAGAAGACATGGGAATTTGAAACATCCATGCTGCTTGTGTGCAGATGTGACAGTTGATGGGTCCTGTCAGTAGAAATGCCATAAGTACGCCCCCTTGCTACCTTACCGAGGAGCCTGGCTCTTTGGCGATGTGGTCAGCGTGTGTGACTCTTACCCGGGAGTCTGGGGCTCAATCTGCCACCTGGGTCCTCCTTCAGCCTGCCACACATAGACCAATATACAGTATGCCTGAGTAATATCACCCAATCGCTCAAAATATCAAACTCAATACGGCTTTAGAACTGGAGTTGGTCCCCCGGGCGCTGCTCTGTGGCTGCCCACTGCTCCTAACCATAGGATGGGTTAAATGCAGAGGACAAATTACCTATTGGGGATCAATAAAGTATATCTGATCTTAAAAGGCCATACATGACACTAATCATGCAGATGTATTTAGGCTAACTCAATTCAGTCACAAAGTAAGGAAACACCTGGAGGAGGATTCAGATTTTCAGGTTGTCTTCAGTCAATGTGTCCCCAGTACAGTCCTGATGTCTCACTGGCTAGAACCTGTACAGTGACATGTTCAGAGTTAAATCAACTCTTTCAGAATAAACAGGTCTATAATCTGTCAGAATTTCACTTAACACTGGGATTAGTGTACCGCCCACCTCACTTTGAGAAGGGGATTACCAAGATCATGGGGACGAAGACTATATCACAAATCCCATCCTTCCTTGTGAAATTCAGTCAGAAGAGACAGAGTCCTATCACTCTATTGGTTGATTGTCAATCCCCCCCCCCACGCACACACACAGCAAAAATCAAGAGGCAGATCGAGAAGCTGATTATAGGACAGTCAGAGGAAAAAAAATTCTGTTCTTGTTCTGTGGTATTTTAGGCGGGTACATGCAGCGGGGGTGTCTGCGTTGGCGGAGGGATGGGGGGCGGGGGGGTTCTTGCTTCAAGGCACTTGAGCCCAGCGTGGTGATGTCATCGTCCTCCCACATCGCGCTTTCACACTCGAGTGAGTCACCCCGCTCGCTAAGCTCTTTAGACGCTCAGCTGAATGTAAAACAGTTTCAGCAGAATCTTCCCCAGAACCTGCAGTTTTAAATTCCACTGCTAGCGAGTCAAACTGACGAGCAGAGCTCCACCATCACGGCTCCTGAAAACGATCTGAGTGTCACTGGCCCGGCCAAAGCTGGGAGGATTTCCCATAGACAGTTCGCTCTGACTAAGGATGCGTCACAAAAAATCAACCCCCTTCCTGCACTTGTCTCCTCTCTCAGATAGGAAGAAATGTGCAAAGGAAAGGAAGGAAATTTTCCAGGTATTGGGACACATCCTCTGCCTCTTTTTGCCCAGTGAATCCTCTCCCATCCCGCAAAACAAATCACACTCACCGTATAAAAACACCTGAAGCTGTGATCACCTGACTCAATAGCTACACTTCTAAGGGCGCATTTTACCGTGCCGTTTGCTATTTTACTGGAAAAACACCAAACCCAGAGCCATCGTTTCCACTCTCTGATTGGCTGAGCAGTGCAGCGTAAGTAAAAAGGCAGCGAATGGGAGAGCAGAGCCAGCGACAGGCATGAAGCTACAGCAAACATATTCAGCAGGTTAGCTTGGTCAGGCTAATATATGATCCTTGCAAAATACAATCTTACAAAACTTTACAAATCAAATTATTAAACATTCTGTGTTACAGCCCTGAAAAGTATTGTAAAATGGGACTGCTCAGGGATGAGTGGTGTCAGAAATGTATGGACAAGGGTACTTACTCCAGTTATTATAGAATTGCACACAGATCAATACAATCAATATACAGCAAAACTGCAAGGCATCACATTAATTATTCAAATGTTAGAACTCCTCTCTCTATCTGGAGCATATGAAGGGCAGGTGTTTTGAATATTTCTGTCAGCACTATTAAACTCCATGATTTTCAATGCGCAGTTGTGGTTTGTTACATCTGCACTAGAATGTTCATTTTAGCACATTTGCATCACATGGGTATTTGTCATCTCAGTCCTTGAATAGTGAGAAGTTAGCCATATTTGATCGTGTTTCCTTTTCATTGACTCCAGATCATTCCATAGTCCTTGACTTGCTTGGATAATCACTGAAACATGGGCCTGACACAAGCGCAAATAAATTACATTCAGTTAACGATAAAAAAAACACCGGTCTCTGTACCTGTAATTCAGGAAATGACCTCATTATATTGGAGGCTGCTAAGCTAAGGTGACGGTCCAAAGACTTGATTTTGCCCAAAAGTGACATTTCACAGTTTAACAAGCTCGGTGCTCCATGGGACCAGAACATGTCCATTATCATGCTAATGCTTTTTGCAAATGATTTTGGCCTTGACCCGACAGCGAGAGCTTATGCTAATGAAGTTCCTGATGCTCGCCCGCCGCAGTCGTTAGACCTCCCACGCGTGAACGGCTGCCTCGAATCAGCCACATGCGAAGGGTTAACTGCGGCGCGCAGTTCCGCGGCACATTACACGCGTAAATCGCCGTTCATTTTTCTGCAGTTGTTAACTTGTTTTGCATGGCAATCTGTGCGGGTCTCCCCTCTGTCAACATGATAATTCCACTTATGATGTGACTGAGTGATGCAGAAACTGCAATGGAAATATATGGTGTCAATTCCAGCATACTAGAGGGTTAATGATTCAATACACTTAAAGAGAGGGAGAGAGGGGAGAGGGAGGGAGAGAGGGAGAGAGGGGGGAGAGAGGGAGAGAGAGAGGGAAAGAGGGGGGTAGGGAGAGAGAGGGGTAAACACAATGAGGACAGAAGAGAGAAAAAAGACATATCTGTTTCTCTCCCTCCTCTCATACTTACTGCTCTTCACATGCAGAGGATGGTTAGGCATCCTGTCTTTCTCTCATTCCCTCCTGGTGCATCCTTTCGGATAACGTTGCGGGTGTAGCTGGTAGCATAGTGTATCTGTCTAATTGCACCCTCTTGTTATACAGAGCAAATTGTTATTTGCTAATTTCGCTCTATATGATACATGGCTCCCTTTATTTTCATAGTGATGCACTATTGCCAATCACAGAGAGTAATAGTGATATTCACCACCATAATCTGTGGCTCTAAGAGTCAGAGTGACCGTAATATAAATGTGATCTAACTTAAACGGATAGCTCTGAACACTTATTAACTGAAATGGTGTCCTGACATACATTATAAAATGCCACATCTCTTTTCTTTTTTTGGAATGATGAAAACAAGGAATGTGGCACGGGCTAAATTAGGGCTCCCAAAATCATGGGGCTCAAGGGCCGAGAACTGCTGGTTTTCCACCCTCCCTTTACCTGGGAGTCAGGTGTGATGGCAGTCTGGCCAATCAGTGGCAATTACCCATCACTTAATAGCCTGGAAGGAGAGAAAACCAGGGTTGGATTTGGATTTAAGGGCCAGATTTGGGCAGCTTTGGTCAAAAGTATTTGGACATTATTTTGTATAAAACTTTTCTGTGGTTCTTTTTTGACCTCTGACTCCCACTGAGGAAAAAGTGGCGCTGTATTCCAGATGATTCTGTGATTGTGACAGTTTCAGGAAGGAGCTTTCCCTGTTTCACAGTGACAGAGCCCCCGCACACAGAGCGAGGTCCATACCTGAGTTACAGAGATCAGAGAACTTGACCTGATGTTGACCCCTTCAGATGCCCTTCGGACCTGCGGGGAGGCTTTGAGGCAGTCTCAATTGCCCACATCACTGGAAATGTAATGGAGGCGAATCCCAGCAGCAGTGCTCTAACATCTAACTGAAAGCATCCTGAGAAGAGGCTGAAGATCCTTAATCTCTTTAGTCTTAGGAAAAGGAGACTTAGAGGTGATCTGATTGAGGTCTTTAAATATGTTAAAGGGATTAACAAAGTGAATTATGTTGGATTCCTTCGGCCAAGTGTTGTTAGTGGAACTCGGGATCACAAATGGGAGTTGACCAAGGGTAAATTTAGCACTGATATTAGGAAATATTTTTTTTCACCCAGAGAGTAATTTCGATGTGGAAAAACTTGCCTGACCATATTGCTGAGGCAGAAACCTTGGGAATTTTCAAGAGCAGGCTTGACTTAAAGCTAGATACCATCAAATCATTGAGTATCTGAAGTGATGTATTCACGTTAGTTAAAAAAAAACTGGTGAGCCTAGTTGGGCTGAACGGCCTGTTCTCGCCACTCGTTATGTTATGTTAAAAGAGAGGAAAATGTTGTAAGACCAAAGGGAGTAATGCTGTGCATTATCGCACTCCATTATTCCATGAGAAGTTGGATGAGCGAGTGTCCACATACTTTTGGCTAATTGCATTTCTTATGTTTATATTTTGCATGACATTACCTTGGGTACCTGGGAAATGTAAATATTTCGCTCTTACGTTTTTCTTTCTTTCCCTGGATTCTCATTATTTCACTTACATACACACACACACACACACACACACACACACCCCTTTATTTCCCTCTTCATAATGTAAAGATAAACTCCACATTGTTTCTTCTCAACTCTAGATGCCTGTATATGACATTGGGAGAAAACTTCTTGGTATTCCACATGGCCGCATGCTCGACATTTAAACCGCTGCATAGGCACAATACAGCAGTATTTTCCAAATGGCTTTATTGACACCCTACGCGGTCACCTCACGCAAAAGGCAATGCTAATCATCGCACCTGCGCTTTGTGGGTGCCGACGTTTACGAGAGAGACTTAGCAGGCAAGCATCGTCTGCTGAACCATTCTGCGTGCTGAACAAAAGCCCTGTGTGTGCGTGTACGAAAAAAAAAAATAAAAAACTTCTTTTGCTGTCATTTCCTATTAGTTCGTCGGCCCCCGCGAAAGCGAATGTTCGTGAAAGGGCCTATTCTTCTCAGCAGATCACACCCATCCATCCATACATAACTCGACTGACGGCATCTACTTCAGCATTACAGCTGCAGTACCGTCGTCATACACTAGAGGGTACCTGCGGCTTCCCCACATTTTCGCTACGCAGTGTTCCTCTGCTGCAGATGTTGACGGTCAACACTCGACCCTATTAGTGCCCTGGCTCTGATTACGACATGTGCCAGTTTCGATTTTTGCTTGTTTTATTGAGTAAAACCACTCTTTTAGTGTCATGCTCCACGGAAATGTATTCATGTCTCCATGTATTTCTTTAGGGTGTAAGATTACATAATGTGATTTCATGAGAATAATCGAATGGTCATGAATCAAACGGTGGCCGACTGGTATAATTATTATGCTATTTTATTTTGGATTATTTTTTTAAATGCTAAATTAATTTGGCCACAGTACTATGAACATTGTAAAACACGGGCCACCTGAAAGTGTGAGTCTGACTCAAGCTAAGCGGCTGTTGAAAGTCAGAAAGTCTCTCAGTTTTTTACACATTGGCCAAGATGAAAACAATTATTTGAGGACCAATTTCATTTAAAAAATGAGTGCACCAGAGAAGACACATGCTCAAATGCGCGCGCAGCCTCCGCAGTTTGAGGTGAATAGCAGCGGGCAGATGTGATTTTCATATTAGTCCGTCACTCGCCAGGTCTCTTGGTTGGAGCTCGAGCGTCGTGTCATGCATAAGTGAATCACCTGTTGAGTCGCACGACTACAGCGTTGCAATTTTCCAGTTGCCAGAGCAACGTTGCGGAAGAGATTTTGTCCCCGCTGACATGTTTATCCCTTTCTACCTCGTATCGTTGTTCTCTCCCTGTTTTCATTTACTCCATCCTTCTCGCGAGATTTCTGTGGGGGTGTGGGGATAGTTGGGCTGCGGTGACCTCATCTCTCCATCGGCTGCATAGCGAGGCGGAGCCGCAACTTTGTACGAACTTCCAAGTTACAATTATTGCTAGGGAGACGCGGGGACTGACTGAACCGCCGTTTCAGAGCTGTGGGCAATTTTAGCCGTCGCTAGGAAAAGCTGAAGCCCGAAGAAGCCAGGGCTTCCGTGAGGTATTCTTTCCTCGCCTGGAAATTGCACGAGGAGGAGAGGCACGGAATTCTGCAGCTTTCTTGCTGTTTGATCGGAACCCCCCTCGGGAAAGAGAGGTGAGTTCAGTGCTCTTGGGTTACGATGTCCAAAACTCGCCGGTGGAGGGTTCTGTCCCTTCATTGTCTCGTGAATGCGTTGCCTACCTTGCTGAGAAAGTGACGGATTGTTTGTTATTTGGTGATTGTTGCTTGCCGGTAGTTTGCAGCATTATTTATATGAAAACAATTTACAGGTAAAGCCAAAGCTGAGGAAGTTTCAGCCGTTTAGTGGAAGACACAACGGTCGCGAAATGCAGCGATCTGCACACTACTTTTCATAAAACGCGTGCAATCCAAAATGGATATCCTTCGAATGTTTCCCCCCTTTATATTCTTATACAGGCAAAGTATCTTAACAACTGCATAAATAATACATGTAACTTGCGCATTATCTGACATCGGAATACCTAGTGGTGTGGCTCACCAGTTTATCAACTCGACAATTGTGCTGCTACCTGTAACGGCGATGAGAGCAGTTCCTAAAATGTGAAAAGCTGCAGTTTGGGATCAGGGTTTATTCTCAGTCTGAGTGAGCGCCGCTAAATGATTTGAACGCGTAATTTGGTCTCAGTTTATTTTTTAAGATATCAATTCTTTATTTTAAAATGCTTGAATTTAAATGGCATGCATTTATTTTGCCTGATTATTTAAAATTCTAGATCGCCAATGCAATGCTCAAATGTTTTATTTTGATTTCCATTGTGTATTGGAAGCTTTCCATAACTTTTCACCCGCGCGTAAAAATGTTCTGATACATAGTTACTGTTTTTTGGAGAATAAGTTTTTGAATCATGTCGAATTCCGTGACACTACGAAACATTCCCTACTCAGCAACAGGTCTTGATCATGATTCAATGAATTTTAGTGTTGCTTTGGTTAATTCGTTGGAGAGATCAGACTTGACAAAGCCTTTGGTCTTTATTACCGAATATGGAATATCTGTTTTGACCATGCAAAGAAGTACTCTGCATTCCCCGTAAATCTTTATTAGCCTCAAGAAGACTCACTGTATTTCAGCACCATACGTTTCAGAAATGTAATGGAAGTGCAAATACACATTCAGGTTGGCCACACACTGTGACTCGGTGGCAGTGTTGGTCGGGAGCCAGGTTTGCATCCCCGAACCGATGTGGTTGATTCCCAGATGCACCACTGCACCTGTACCTTTGAACATGGCTACTTTAATTGCTTAAGCCAAAACATTCAGCCATGTACATTTTCTATATGCAAGGAACATGCAGTGTATGAACCTCTGACTTATGCTTGTGTCTGTTTGACGCATTAAATAAGTTAATTGCGCAAATCTGTCGCTAATTGTCGGCATGTTTCAATGGTGTCGGGTGTGGAATAAGAGCGCGGTGAGCGTTCTTGTGCCCACTTCGATTCGGTTATATCATTGCGAGCTCTCTGTAGGGTGCTGTGGCGCGTGGGCGGTGCGTTCACGGAGCGCTACACGCGGATGAGGCGCGGGAGGACCATTGGTTGCGTTTGGGCGAAGTTGACCCTGTGGGTCAGTGACTAATAATCCATCCATCAGTCCGGCAGTGGGAGGGAGCGAGGCAGGAAGAGTCAAACACTTCCTCTTGAGGTCCTCTGCCGTCAAAACTGAGCGTCCAATAGACCCTGCTCTTGGGGAGACGCTGTGAGAGTGGGCGAATAGTGAGCTCCTGACCCTCATTAACCTCTGGCTCTTTTAGCCGATAATTTGGTGCCTGATTGGAGTGTTGACCCTTTAAGCAGTGACATCACTGATCTTTGAAGCTATAGTTCATAACTGAACATTTTAATGCTTGTATAACTCTCACTGCAAGTGGTTGAGAACTATGGAGCGCTAGAGCACTGACCCAAAATGTTGGATTTTTTTACTACTATTCAAATTGTTGATTTTTTTTTTTTGACCAGCCGTCCTGTATTTAATGCCTACCCTCCCCCAGTAAAGGAATTAGGACCAGACTGCAGGGCCACAGGTGGCCTGTCCTTTTCTGTAGCCTCAGGTCAGCATTTTAATCTAGAGGGAGTGGTTCGTTAGCAGGACAGGGGAGGCATAAGCGGAAGCTGCATTGCAGGTATAGCCACCTGTGTTTGGCACTTACAGTCACCACATTAGTGTGGTACTAACTGCCACAGACTGACGCAGAAATCGCACCTGGTGGCCGCCTGTAATCGGGGCTGGATTGCCCGCGCTCAGACAGCCGAACGTCGCAGCATCCCGCAGCGCTGCAAACGGCGAGGACGAGGATGGGGGGGGCTGAGAGCTGGGAGCTGGCAGCAGAGAACTGTCGGAGCGCAGTCGACAGGCAGCGTGTAGGCGGCTGTGGGCACGTTGCGTAACACATGCAGGAAGGAGGAGAAGAAGAAAAGCTGGTGCTGGAGGTGGTGGTGGGGGGGGTGGGCTGATCTTGACTGGGGGGGGTTGTGATTGGTGGTCGAGGGCTTAACAAGCTGAATTCATATGCAGTGCTGTCCTCTAAAGGTGTTTTAAATGCGGTGGATGCAGGGCGGGTGTCACGAGGCCGAATCGGATTCATCATCGGCATATTTCACTTCGAAGCCCTTTCAATCAAAGGAATAATAATAATGTGCCCGTGTGACTACAGAGGACATGCTGGTGCTGTTTTATGCTTGAATCCTTGGGCAGGGGCATGAATTAAGCTTTTGTGCACAGGTACAATGACTCCCCGACCGAGAGATGCATATTTGTTCAGCGTTACATAAGGGCCATTTATTAAATGCGTTCGGTAGCTCTAGGTAGATCTCCGGCGTTTGCCTGCCCTCTATCTCACCTGCAGTCCTGTTCTCTCAGAGCTTTCACAGCACTTTCCCTGATCTAATATTCAGCCTGTTCCCCGGTAAAAAGCTTGTGATACACTGCTATTCCCAGGAGAGCCTGTTATTTGCAGCCTTGATATACTTTCGCTCGTATAGGTTGAGAAAAGTGGGCCTTCGTGCAAAATTCAGTGTGGCTGAATCATAACTGTTCCCCATCCTCTCGGTATAAACCAATTTTGTGTTGAGGGTAACGGATGTACTGCAAAATTTCAGAACAGCTAATACAAGAGGGATACTAAAGTATTCATTTGGGTGAATAAAAAGAATTCGGATTGGTTTTTACTGTGAGTTAATCAGGTGGTGTTAACGATGACGAAATCTGTGCTTGTTGTGAACTTGATTCACCTTGTATGTATATCCTACTGCATGTGTGTGTTTGTGTTTGTGTGTGTGTATCTGTGAATGGGTGAATGAGAGGCAGTGTGAAGCATTTTGTCTAATAAGGGAGAAAAGTGCTAGGTAAGCACCCTCTTTTTGCCATTTCCTCATTGGTTGATTTTTTTTTTTTTTTTGTGTGTGTTTTAGTCACATGGTTTCTCCATGATCAAACCATGGAAGGCAATCAAGTGAATCTATTAGTGACAATAGATGTTATTTCATGTTAATCCTCTTATAGTTTTATGTAGTGTACAGTCTTGCACTATTTCAAATTTATTCAACAATTTTCCCAAATTCAGCGGTTTCTTTTGTTTGCGTACATTACGCACATTCACTGGCTGATGTACCTGGACAATCAAATTTTACTTGATTTAGCATTAAAATGATTGAAAATAATATCAGCGGCAGGAAGATGGGCCTGATTTTTAATTTTTTTGAGTTCGTAAAAACGATGTGCAAAAACTTTAGATAGGAGCAATGTGAATTGACACTATGCCTTCACAAAATGGTAAAAAAACCAAACAAAAAAAACTAATAGTTAATGCAAATGAGCGTGAAATTGCAATTATCAATTATCACATGAAAAACTGGTGATAATTCATACATTTGAACGTCTTGCTTGTCTGTATGTGACAATTACTCCACCAAATTGGTGTGGTCCGTGGCAGTGGTCAGTGCTAATGACTGTTCCTGTTTGAGGTGTGGAATTCCTCCCAGGGCATTCTGGGAATTGTGGTCCATCAGAACTGCTGAGGTCTGATTCCAGACTGCTCTCCCCTCTGAGCGGGTGTGAAGCTCCTGGGCTTAACTGGGGTGCCTTCAGCAGGAGAAATGACTGAGCTGACTCTTCCGAAATGTGAACATTGCTGAAATGCACACATTATGTTACGTTTGCATGAGGGAATGGTGTATTTGTGTATGTATTTGTGTGTGTGTGCGCCTACGTGGGTTTGTGTGTATGTGTGCGAAAGTATGGGTATATGTATATGTTTGTGTGTGTTTGTGTATGCATGTCTATGTGGATGTGCATGAGTGTTTGTGTGTGTGTGTGTGCGCGTGTGTGTGTGCGTGCCTGTATGTGCATGGGTGTGTGTGCGTGCGTGACAAGCGTGTTTGCATTTGCCTTGCAGTAGATTGGCAACCTGATCTGTCTCACCCAGTGCATGATGGGATTGGCTCTAACCAACATACCCAGGGTAGGCAGGTGTGATAGTCGGAGTGTTAGGGTGACCAGTGCTCCCAGTACTGCAGTGTGTGTGATATCCCATTACAGCCGAAACATAGTGTGTGATATCGCTTTTGACTGAAACAGAGTGTGTGATATCTTAATGTATCTGAGACAGTGTTTGAACTTGTTTCCATTTAACTGTTAAGAAAGCCCAGATTGAGCTGCCGATCAAGATGCAGAACTTGTCATCATCAGTGATATTTGATAAACAGCACCCTCCATCACTCACAGCATATGTGCATATTACTGTGGAATTGTTTGCATAAGAAACATGCTTAAACCTTGCATAATAATTCCCATCAGTCACCTGCTGCTAATCTGTAAGAGACCACTCCCGCTGGTGCACAATTGTGGCACGAAGTGCACAGCCAATTAGCCATTACAAGCCATTTCAAAGTCTGTTCGTTTGTGACCTCACAAGGGAAAGTGACTGCCCAGGAGTAAGAACGACTGATCAACTTCAGCCAACCGAGTAATCAATTCGCTCATTATTCTGGGTTGTGTCTCTCCCCATTGTGATGTCACAAAGGACTAATTCTGTAATTACTTGTAAACGCTAATTGACTGTGCTCCTTGTGGCATAATGGGTGGACCTTTAAGACACAAGTGTAAAGAAACGATAACAGTGGTTGCTGGGAAAAAGCTGACTTTGTTTGAAAATGGTCGCCTGGTCCCACTGCACCGGTGAGATGGCGCAAGGTGGTGCTTTGCTTTTACCTTCATGCCTGCATTAGGGTTGAGCATGAACACACATTAGCAGTTATGATCTTCACTGGAGAAGAGGGCCTGGGCTTACTACTGCGGGATGAATCTTTTATGTGCTGTCAATGTCACGCAACCCTCTCACAGAGTCAAACCAGGTCACCACTCACTCAAATTATCAGGCATGGAACTTCCCTCAACTTCTGCACATGACACAATTTGGACTTGATTTCAAAAATTAGTGTAAGATGCTTTGTGCAATTTCATTACATGTATCAATTTGCTTTTCTACAGCTGTTGTGATTATAATTTAACTTAAAAAAATGACACCTTTCCCTACTTTCTCAGTTGCCCATTACAGCCTGTAGACTGATTTTCATGAGGAGGTATCAGGTAGGATTTTCCATGAGAATCCAAACAAAGTGACGTTTATGCGTGCCCCAGAATGCCTTGCCTACATTTACGTACGCTGAGAGTAGCTGTGCCGATGTGCAAATAGCCCTTAAAGGGAGTCTTATTTTTCCAAGTAGGAGTATTTGTTCCAAGTTTGATTGTGTTGCATTTTGAAGTTCTTTGAATAAGCTTTCATTTGAGGCCAACTTTTTGAAAATCAAAACAGGCCCACATGGTCAAAATGAGGGTCAAAAAGTGCACCATTTCGGTAATTAGCTGAAAAGGGGTTAATGTTTCTCCAAATTGGATGAAGATAGAAAGATGTTTTTACCTTCATTTGAAACTCTATCAGGTATACTATCAACAATGTAAATGGCAAAGGGAACATTCTAAGGATACTTGCATAATATTTCATTTGAAATCGACATGTTTGGCACCAAATTTCAATGTTTAGGGGTTAATTACAAAGCACACAAAGGGTTAAACACTATTGTTTAAGCTTTGTGGCAGACTATCAGACAGAATAAACATATCCTGAACGAATGAAATTTGTATCCTTATTAGTTCATCGGTTATAACCCTTTGAAAATGGTC
The DNA here is from genome assembly GCA_029692085.1 of Gymnothorax javanicus. Classification (NCBI taxonomy): domain Eukaryota; kingdom Metazoa; phylum Chordata; class Actinopteri; order Anguilliformes; family Muraenidae; genus Gymnothorax; species Gymnothorax javanicus. Next base: position 3,276,077 of record CM056198.1, read on the forward strand.
ACAAACTGTGACCAGAGGGTTAACGTGGGCCACGCCCCCTTTTTCGGGGGCCCATAAAATGAGAACGGAACGAGATATCTACTTGAAACCACCTGCGATTTGATTTGCTCATCACAGGCAACAAAATATCACCAAATGAAGCAATTCTGAAACCATCAAGCTGGGAGCACCCCCCATTTTGGGTGATTTCATATGGAATGACCCTGGGCTCATTTAGTAATGTCAACGACAGAATCATGCCGGTGAGTGATGCAGTGGCGTCTGGGGGCCCAAAGATCACGGGCATCCAGTAAAGGTCTTCGGCCCTGTCCCTTACGCACAGAGATTTTTCCAGTTTCTCTGAATCTTTTGACGATGTTATGCACTGTAGATGATATGACCTTCAAAGCCTTTGCAATTTGACATTGAGGAACATTGTTTTTAAAGTATTCCACAATTTTTTTACGCAAGCCTTCACAGGTTGGAGAGCCTCTGGCCATCTTTACTTCTGAGAGACTCAGCCTCTCTAAGACATCCCTTTTATAGCCAATCATGTTACACACCTGATGCCAGTTAACTTAATTACTTGCTAAATGTTCTTTCAGATGATTCTCTTATATATTAATTGCTTTTTCAGCCCTTTTTTGTGTCCCAACTTTATTGAGACCTGTTGCAGCCAGAAAATTAGAAACAAGCTCATTTTATGGATAAAAATGTAAAATGTCTCAGTTTCAACATTTGAAATGTTATCTATGTTCTATTGTAAATAACATATTGGCTCATGTGATTTGAAAGTCATTGCATTTTGATTTTATTCACAATTTACACTTCGTCCCAACCATTTCGGAATTGGGGTTGGATCATGCTCAGTCTTGTGTGCGGGTGCAGTTCACTTAACGGCCACCGGTGTCAGTAATGACCTGGAATTTCTGAAAGATGCACTAGGCAGCTTTAGTTCAGTTATGAATTAAGTTATGAGAAGTATCCTAAATCTGAAGAATGCAACAAGCTCCAGGGTTCCATTTCATTCTGTTTTTTTCTCTTATGTTTTTCAAGTATGTTTTAATGAATTAGACTTGAAGTTATATTCATTCCTTGAATTGAAATTAATTGCAATCGAATTCATCAAATTAATTGACTTGACCCCAACATTTCTGGGTTGAATCATTCAGGAACACTGCAGTAGTCAGAGGGAATAGTTCAACTTCAAACAGATTTAATCTCTCCTCCTTATTTCAGTACCTTTGGGTATTTTCCATTGCAGATGCTACACTGTACTATGAAAATAGGCAGCTGAGTTTGGAAGTGATGCATAGCACATGTATTGATTATTGCGCCCATTTATTGGAGAGAAATGGAGCCATTTGATCTTAAGTATTTTTAAAGAGCTGTTCTCTGGTCTTCAGTGTAATGCATTGGAAGGACACTGCTGGCGGAGGGCTGTTTTTCTTTTTTCGGAACAAAGTCTGTTTCCCCTGCCAGCTCCTTGAATGCTTGAAGTCTCCTGGCCTCAGACTGCCCAGTTTTGCAGGCCAAAGGACTGAATCTCATTCCCTGCTTTTCCCCTCCTAAAATGAAGACGACAAACTCGGGACCTTATCAGCAGAAATGTGTTTACTCCTCAACCTAAATGCCGCTTTTAGATTGTCTGTACTGCGGGGAATCTTCGTCTTTCTCACTCGCTGTAGAGAAGTAAACTCATGAATGAAATATTTCTGCAATTACCATTTTTATGTATGAAGCCTGATAATAGGAGGATGCTCAGAAGCGCAAGAACTGAAACGCTGATCGCAATTGGCGCAATGAAAATGACAGTACTTGCAGTTCTGGTGAAAATAATCCTTGAATAAGAGAGGCTATGTCTTACAAATTGTGTAGGCCTTACTCCAGTCCACCGCAGCACTGCTGGTGAGGAGACCGTTTCTCAGCCAACTGCATGAATTTGTGGTTCTCACTGTAGTGGCTGTTGTCAAGGCTTTCACCCGACCCAGTAATTACAGGCTTGTCTCTCCTGTTCCATTCCGGGTGAAATCTTTGAGCGGATCGTGGTCGCAAATTTATGCAAGCATTAAGCTGAAGAATTCTTATCACTATCAGAGATATTTCCTCAGCGCCAATCCGCTTCTCACAAAATGCTAACAGCCTCGAGTCAAGGATCAGCGGTTTCCAAATGATCGAGTGCAATTTATGTTCTTTTGCTATATTAGCTCTGCCTCTGATTTTTTTTTACGCAGTTTGAGGGCAACGGGCTGATGCTCGAACAGAACAGTTATGTAGCGTTGTCATGAAAGCTCTATTCAGCTTTACAGGTCATTTACCTTCATTTATCGCCTAGTAAATGGAGTATTTACCGCGCGGCTGTGCACTTCCGAAAACACCCCTGTGTCAAAAGTTACAGGTCTGATTTGAAAGTTTGTAACCTCTGTTGTATCTAATTATCAACTTTACAACCATTGTATTTCAGGAATTGCAGAGATGTTTAATTAATATGTTGAGTTAGCCTTCATGTTTGAGTGATGTTGCCGTCGCCGATCCCCGAAGTTGACTGGCTTTTGTACAGTCGAGAAATGGAGACAAAGGCGTCTGTTTCTGATCCCCTCCCCCTCTAGAATGGCTCGCTCACATCAATGCAGAAGAGATGGGAGTAAATTGTGGCGGAGGTGGCTGAGGAATCTGGGAATTAGATCGACACTCTATTGAAGTCTAAAAAACTGTAATTGTAAAAGGGAAAGTTCTGAGCTTCCAAGGAAAGTGGACTCGCCTCATTCGTGATATTCGTAGGCTGAAAATTGCAGGCCAGGCCAAAACTAGTCCATTATATGCAAACTCAAAACTAAGTTCACTTGTCTGCTATATCTTCAATTCTGAAAACCAATGTACGCCTCTCAAAGTACATTACTTCAAAAACAAAGTTACACAACTTCATTAATTCATTTACTACCATGAAATTTGTGCGCTCTCACACCGGAGATTGTGGCTTTCCGCCTCCTGGGAAACGGTTTTACTTCTTAATACTATGTCAGTGGGTACCAGTGGGCGTGGTCTTTTAAATTTAACGTCATATTGTAGTCATTTGCTTATTGGCTGTCAAACAGCAGCACTGCAGATTTGCATGTGCTGTTGGTTGGTGTTGCAGTGCTGTTATCTTGTTTGCCTTTTCAATAAAAAAAAAAAAGGAGGAACAAGCATTTAATTTAGTCTGTCAGAACTGATAATGGAAAGCTTTTCATTACAAATGATTTAATGGATGTGGTAAAGAGGGAGAGAAATCCTTAAATCTGCTCACTTTAATTGCTAATGGAACATGGTGCCCTTAATGAAATGGGGTGACAGGTGGTTCAGTATTATGTTGAGATGGATCACCAGGATGATGAACTGCTAAAAAAATGAAAAACAAAAGAACTAATGCAAATAAAGCTTGTTTAGGGTTGAGTCACAAATCTGCATCTTTGTGAAATCAATGTCAAAACCTGCTGGCTTCTTCAAGTAGCCATTTTAGAAATGTCCCCCCCCACAATTGCCGTTTAACCTTTGCATTCTTTGTTGGGAGGATGTATGGCTTCAGAAAAGCCATCGGGCATTGAACAGTACGAGCTTCTCGCACAACTCTGAGCAGCTGTTGAGTGCTATCCTTCTGCCCATGCAACACAGAGGTCATAAAGCGCCATGTGATTTTCAGTATCTCATAACTCAGACTTGCAGTCAAAGTATTGGCCAGCTAGTTTTATGCCTAAATCATGGGTGAAGATGGAAGCTTCATTTTAAGGAATTGTTTTGGTGGAAAATGCCTGAAGGTCTTTGGTCGGTCTGTTTTGATTAGTTCAGGTCCTGGTCGAATTCCACACGTTCTTTTTCATGCTGATCTAACAGATAGAAGGAATGTCTCGAGCAGCACGTGTGCACCGAGGAGAAGACTCTGATTTATATCATGTCGCTTTCGTGGGTGTTGTAGCTGAGCCGGCTGACGCTAATGGGAGAGAAAGCAGTGTCCTGTTACTTGCAGATTACTGAGGAGCCAACCTATACGGTAGGGTGGTCCAATAATGTGCCGAATTTTTTTTTATCTACAGTAGAAGTCAAGGCACCTTTTCAAAATGTTCCAATAATCACTTTAATCTCACATGCACAATTTCAAGTTGATATATGAACGTAAAGGCAGTGCTCATGATGGGTCAATTTTGCAAGTTATTTGCTATCATTGTACCGTATTAGAGAACCTGCAAACTTTCGAGTGCATTTATTATTCCATCCAACACAAAGAAAAAAAACACAAAGAGCTGTATTCAACTATAACTAGATCATTTACTGCTGCTTTAACATATCATAAACAAAAATAGGTCATTCACTTCAGATTTAAACAACACAAATTTCAAAAAGACAGCAACAACCACAATGCATGTGTTTTACAATCGTTCAAATTGTTTAAATGAAATAAGACCATTTGAAACGTTTTTATGCAATTCCGTTGCTTTCAACCCCTGAGTTAAAGAAAAGCGTGAGAAGTCCGGAGTCATAATTGAGTTCCATGTTACTAGTGGTGAAATCCACTGTGACGCATGTGAAACTGATAAACCTCCGTGCACATAGACTTCAACTATTACATCGCCTACGTGCTGATTAATGAAAACTGGCCACACCTGATGATGCTGAGTTTTGACCCGATGCTGAAGCCCTCCGCCACAGTTTCAAAAAATCCTGGAGGAAACGCTGGATATAGATGACCCCATGAGCACTGCTTTCTATCAACAATATCACTAAGATTTTTGGCATAATTACATAGTTTAGTAAAACAAACAAAATGAGGAGGTGCCTTGGTTAATACCATGAAATTAATTTTTTTTTGAACCACCCTACTGTACGGCGATCCCTGGGGTCAGTTTAAAAACTAAAGGCCATGTGTAAATCTGTGTTCTCAGCTCACAAATTTGCGCACGCGGTTTATAAACGGTGCTTTTGGTTTTTAAATCGGCACCCACGGTTTTACAGTCCTGGGAATGGATTACAAAACCATGGGCTCTGATTGTGAATCCAAAAGCAGGGTTTATAAACCGTGCATACGGATTTGTAAAACTACAGTACAGATTTACACATGCCGCTTTATCTCTGACCCCAGATGGGCTCCGTATGATGGCGATATGGTGTGCCAGAAGTGAGCGCGGAAGATCCAGAGTATTTGATCTTATTTCATAAAGTTTAGCCCACTTAGGCGAGTGACTATTGAATAAATTTTTTTAATTGCCTTTACATTCCATTAAAAAGGAAGCTGTGTGTTTCAGTGTCAGCGGATTATTTGCAACATTAGAAAACGTGTTAATCAAAGGCAATAATTGAAAACAGATCAATAATCGTCAGTTTAAAGGGATATTTTCCACTCTCCCAGATTTCTGTTCAGCAGCCGCTACTGGAAGCCGGCAATGGCACTGAATTGTCATGATGTTTCTCTGTTCTCTCTCTCTCGCTCTCTCTCAACAAAAAAAGCAAGGCATGTGATAATTATTATCATTATTCATGACATGGCAGTAGTTTATGGCTGAAATCAGCACGCATTCCCTTTTCATCTCATTTGCTGCATTTATGTATCATATTTTTTTTTTTTACTTTCTAGTTTTCTTGGGATTTCTGGGTATTTACACCTCGGTGATACAGAGTAACTGTCATGACTGTAGTTTCTGGCTTTTGTTGATGTTCACACATTAGAGTAGACGTTGGGAGGCTGTGGAATGTCCCTCAGCCGGAGTTCACTTATTAAAGTTTTCAGAAGCAATTCAAAACGCACATTTTCATGATTGGATTCAAACGATATTCATAATAATAAATAGTCTGAGTTTTGTTTACACTCCTATTGTGCATTGTTTTGGTATTATTTTGTTTGCTACTTCTTACTGCTTTTTCTTGTGACTTTTCCTTGGGTTTGGCTGTTTATATAATTCAATCTGTTGGCATGTGCTGCTGTAAACTTTAAAAACATTTTTCCTCCTCTGCTGAAATAGTATTTGAGGAAGAGCTGGCACTAGGAAACGTAGCTTGAGTGTTTGGAGAAATACAGTTGCTTAGCTGTGGCAATTATTGCGGAGTAGCGCGCGAGAATTATTTGACATTATTGATTTCGCTGTTTATTTCTTAGCAGCTCTGATGAAGTTTCGTCTTGCTTCAACTTCATATGTCGCCCGTGGTGAGGCGCCGGCCTCAAGTTTTTCCACCAACTGTTAATGTGTTCCGCAACATCAGTCTTACCCTGTCAGCCATAATATTTAACACATGTGGCGCTTGATGCATTTCTGAAGCGTAAAAAGGTACAATTTTCCCCCTCAGGGAATAGTACATGAACCTCTAAAATTAGCAACATGACTGACATACTGGGGCTGTTTTCTGCAAGGTAGCATAACATGGTCCTGAGGCAGGTGTTGGAGCAGCGAGGTTAATTACAGTCACAGTTTTATCTGGCGAGGTGGGGCCTGCCTGTGTTTGAGCATCTATCCAGAGCGCATCTGATTGAAGCCATTTCAGCTGGAAAGATCCTTTGGAAGCACAGCGCTGCCGTTTGCCAGAGTTTCTGGTATACTGCGCTATATTTACGGGCTGCTGATGCTAGCAGTTACTTCTGGCTGACCCCGAGCTTTCTTCCCGCTTGGAGAAGACCACGTCGACAGGATTCGCAGGGAACGTACATGTCACTGCTGGCTGGGTTTACTCCAAAAAGCGGTTTTCCGCGGCTGTGGAGATCTGCAAGCTACAGTCTGAGGGTTGTGCTGGAGGCACAAGGCCAGCCAGCAGGCAAGTCGGGAGGAGCTGAGATAGATCCTTGTTTTGCACGCTAGCTTTTCTGTCCACATGACGAGCAGACCTGTTGGCATATCACGCTAGTTAATTCATCCACATCATGGGCAGACCTGTTGGCATAGCACGCTGGCTAATCCATCCAAATCATGGGCTGACCTGTTAGCATAGCACTCTGGCTAAACCATCCACATCATGGGCAGACCTGTTAGCATAGCACACTGGCTAATCCATCCAAATCATGGGCTGACCTGTTAGCATAGCACTCTGGCTAAGCCATCCACATCATGGGCAGACCTGTTAGCATAGCACTCTGGCTAATCCATCCACATCATGGGCAGACCTGTTAGCATAGCACGCTGACTAATCCATCCAAATCACGTGCTGACCTGTTAGCATTGCACTCTGGCTAATCCATCCACATCATGGGCAGACCTGTTAGCATAGCACTCTGGCTAATCCATCCACATCATGGGCTGACCTGTTAGCATAGCACACTGGCTAATCCATCCAAATCATGGGCAGACCTGTTAGCATAGCACTCTGGCTAATCCATCCACATCATGGACAGACCTGTTAGCATAGCACGCTGACTAATCCATCCAAATCACGTGCTGACCTGTTAGCATAGCACTCTGGCTAATCCATCCACATCAATGGCAGACCTTTTAACATAGCACTCTGGCTAAGCCATCCACATCATAGGCAGACCTGTTAGCATTGCACGCTGGCTAATCCATCCGCATCACAGGCAGACTGGCTAATGTAGCACTCTGGTTATTCCATCCACATCACAAGCATACCTGTTAGCATAGCACCCTGGCTATTCCATTCACATTACAAGCAGATGAGCTCGTCTAGCACACCGGCTATTGCACCTACATTACAGGCGGAACTGCTCACCTCGTAGGCTAGCTATTCTTTCCACATGACTTCAGGTAGACCTTGTTAGATCGTCAGGTATTCTGCCCACATCACAGGTAGACATCGCTTGCGTGTTTCGTCTGTGTTTGTAGGGACCAGATCTTTCAGAAACTCTGCAGTGAAATAAATGGTTTTGAAATGAAGGATTAAGTTTGGAATTTTAACTTCTGACATCAAAATCACCGGGCCAAAGTATTCCTTGCTATAGGACCGGTTTGGTGTGCCTGCCACGCTAAAGATTTAATGTATTTGCCAGTTTTTTTTCCAATTGAAGTTCTCTACCTCATTATGCCGACATGACTTCAAGTTCCTCGTAATATCATCACGATGAAATCAGTTAATTAAGCATTACTTGGCAGATCTGTTTGATGTCAGTCATGCATGCATTAGGCACAGCGTAATTTGATCGTTTTATCAAATTTTAATGTCAGGGTTGGTGACTCATAAAAAGTACATGGTACTTGAGCTGGTTGCTATGGTAGCAGTACCATTCCAGAGACAGCACTCCCTCCTCTGCCATTGGAGCATGCTCTCCCTGTGGGCAGGGCTTACTGGAGAGAGCCCATTAGGAGTGGGGGGGAGAATATGTGCAACGGTGTCGAGGTCATCGCTTTCATCTGCGTGATGGACAGCAGGGTCAGTGTCAGAGAGGAATGATGGAGTCATGCACACGTGCACATCCATGCTTGCGAGCACATGCATGCTTGCACAAACACTCGCATAAGTGCACACATACACACGTACAGCTATACACACATACGCCTGCACTCGCACGCACTCATACACACACGCACTCACGCGTACAAATGCACACATGCAAGCGCACACGCACATGCACTCGCACCCACACACACCCACACATGTGGAGATGTTTGCATGCTTGTGCGCACCCACACACACACACACACACACACACACACACACACTCGTCAACTGGGGTTCGCTTCCTCATTCAGACACTAAACCTTAGGCTGTGGGTGTGGCTAATAAGCATGTCCACATTCGAGACAGAACGTCTGTCATTATTTGGGTTTGCAGTCCAAACAGTGCAGATTATTACACGCCTCACAGCAGTAATTACGAATCCCCTTGCACCTGCTTTGGGCCGTAACTGTGCTACCGCTTACCATGAATAAACGTTAACTTTTTGAACTCTTTATAGTGTGAGATCACAAATTTGTCATCGAAATGCTCTTCCAATCATTCTTGTGCTGATGCAGAAATCACCACCGTGACTCAAGAATAATGGACTTCCAGCGTACTTATAGAATTAGGAAAAAAAAAAAATTAAAAATACACTTCAGAGGGGTTAACCTTAAGTTTGACTGTTGAACAATTTCCTGAAGACTCCAAAACATCGTGATGTCTGATTGGTGAGGAAAAAATTTAGCTCTCTGTCAATTGCTGCACTTTATGTGCTGCCTCGTGGTAACAACTTTAATGTTTTTTTTTCTGTTGCTAATACTCGCTCATTATGAATTGGATGTCTGCTATACAGTCTAAAAGAGTACGGACGGGAGCAATTTAAGATTTGGACATGGTTGGAATGATTTTTAAAAATGTGCGCAAAGGTGCTGAACAGGTGACGCTGTCTTGCTTGGATATAAAAACACGCCCATTAAAGGTCCTGTTGTTTGCCTGTAACATAAGACGTGTTGGAGGTTCACTACTTTGTGAAGAACTGTGCAGTTAAACAGTCCATCAGTTTAAATCAACATCAGCGCAGTGTTTTTAGAATTTCAGGGAATTCACCCTCTGCATAGTATAAAATGTAAGGTATCTGCAGAAACACCTGTTCAGATGATGCGGTTATAAATCAATTCACAGTCTCCCTGATCTTAGATCCTGCTGATAATACTGCATTGTAGACAGTCATGCTTTTGTGATGGACATAACCACACTGGCTGGAACTGCTTTGGAAATCTTTTACCTTCGCACACTATTCATCACTGCATCCACAAATGCAGGTGAGGACTGTACAGAGCACTAAAGAAGCCATATGTCAAAAACACCCAGAAACGCTGCCATCCTCTCGGGGCTCGAGCTCGTCTGAAATGGACCGATGATCACTGGAAACCTGCTGTCATCAGACCAGTCAACCTTTCAAATTGTTTTTGATAATAAAGGATGTTGCGATCGCTATAGGCCAAAGAAGAAGAAAACCATTCCTGTTGTTACCAGTGTAACATTCAAATGTCAGTGTCTGTCGTGGTATGGTGGTGTGTTTGTTCCCATGGCCAGGGTAACTGACACATTTTAAACACGGCGACCAATGTATCTATGAGGTCATGTGATTCTCTCTGTGTAGAACCTCGATACTGCGGGGCATGAGTGCACTTTGGGGTGGGGGACTGCATTCTTGCTGGGTTGAGCAGGGAACAGTGAACATGGCCGCTGAGGTGTCCTGAATCAGGACTACCCTTCGTTTCTAAGTGGCAAGAAGACCGAACTTGCGTTCACCCACATCTTGCAAATTTGGCTTTACCTGACTCTGCAAGACAAGTGGTTTGTCTGCATTTTGTAAGGCTAGTGGCAGCTTCTGAAGGCTTGTATTTCACTTTCAAATTAATTTTTTATTTTGTTGGTGGGTTTAACAGGTTATAAGGGTTATTTAACTGCTGAGAATCAACATGAGGATTACTAACAGCCACTCCATGTAAATGGATACATCATAATAAAAATATAAAGTTTGCAACTGTGCTCTTTATTGTTAGTTTTCGGGAAGGGGGGTATCTAAATGACATAAAGCTCAAAAACTGCAAAGTTTGGTGTTTGAATTTGAATAGTTTTATGCTGGTTATAACTTGTTTCAACAAAGTCATTCTTTTTGTTATGTTCTACCTCACTAGTATAAAAATTTCACTAGTTTGTGCTTTAAGTTAGAAAATCGCTTTTAATAAATGACGATTGAGAAGAAATCTCAGTCATAGATTGATGTTTTGGGTGTGCAATTCAACCATATCAAGTTTTTACTTTAAACTATGAAAGTTATTTCTACTGCGTCATGCGAGTCACGTTTGCCTGTCACGCGAGTCACGCATATTCACACCACTGACTGCAACACTGAACAATTCATTTGGAATAAGTTCATCATATGATACGAGTGTCTATTAGGTTCCAACATCACTTGGAACAGTTGAGATATAGGAAGTGACTTTCTAAGAAATGGGGCAATACTGAGCAGGACCGGTAATACTTAAAAAGAAGCCAGTCATGCGAGTCACTTTTTAAAGTGATTATTTCTCACCAACTATCCACAACAGACCAACTTTCTTCACATCAAATATTAGAGGACTTACGAAAAAATAAATTTTCCATGTTCATCAACTCTTGCGAACATCTCATAAAAATTCTCAAGCTGTTTTATCCGAAAATCTGATGAAAATATCACGCAAGTCACAATGGAATAGCTGTCAAGTGATTTTGATGCTGGAGTGTCTGTTTATCATTTTCCAAGATTGTATTTTGCCACGAGGAGAAGCTGATATTTCTGATGCTGGGAAGTTAAACTGCTTTTAACCTTGACCATTTAAAAGTGCTGTATTTGAGTTTTTCTGAACTGAGCATTTCCCTCAGTTAGCAGACCGGTATTTTTGCATGAAAAAAAGAAATAAAAACTTTGCTGAAGGCGGTTCTTTTGTGTTTTGGTCTCCCCTGACTGAATCAGGAAAAAATCCCATTTCATCATTTTCGATGTTTGAGGGTATTTTAAAACACACTCTGAGCCTAAATTGCAATTTGCCTTTCTGATTACTCTCGGAGATGTTGAAGAAATGGAATCAATAATGTTAATATCCAGGGCCTGTTTATATGTGAGCATGAGTCATGGGCATATATAGTTCTTGTCTTAATAATGAAATGGAATACAATGCAGTCTGAACCATGAAAAATGAAAGGTGATGATCTCTTTTATCATATTCACTGTTCTGAAATCATATTCACGGTTCTGAAATCCTAAGTGCTGCGGTGCAGAACCGAAATATTGTCAATGAATCATTATGGTCTGAAGTGTATGAATACAGAACTGCACTAAATACAATATAACTGTAATGATTGATGGCTGCAGTAAGACGAGGACCTGGGAGTCGGCTACTTAAAGTGTGCAGTATGCAGAGGAAGCAGAAGACCAGGAAGCATTTTAAGGGAGCAGGATGTAGAAGTAGCTGAAGAACACGGAGTATTTAAAGGGTGCAGTATGTAGAGGTACATGAAGAATAGGGAGTATTCAAAGGATGTAGTAAGCAAAAGTAGCTGAAGAATAGGGAGTATTTAAAGGATGCAGTATGCAAAAATAGCTGAAGAATAGGGAGTATTTAAAGGATGCAGTAAGCAAAAGTAGCTGAAGAATAGGGAGTATTTAAAGGATGCAGTATGCAAAAGTAGCTGAAGAATAGGGAGTATTCAAAGGATGCAGTAAGCAAAAGTAGCTGAAGAATAGGGAGTATTTAAAGGATGCAGTATGCAAAAATAGCTGAAGAATGGGGAGTATTTAAAGGGTGCAGTATGCTAAAGTGCCTGAAGAATAGGGAGTATTTAAAGGATGCAGTCAGCGAAATTAGCTGAAGAATAGGGAGTATTTAAAGGGTGCAGTATGCTAAAGTACCTGAAGAATAGGGAGTATTTAAAGGGTGCAGTATGTAGAGTGCAGTATGTTTTTCCTGGACTGCGTTGCACACCAGGAAGGCCTGAAGCAATCCAACATCTATGGCGGCCAAGTGCACATCTGGTCAGGCTGTGAGCGCTCGTAACCGTGGATACAGCTGGAGCCCTGATCCTCGCTCCCCGCGCGTCGTGACTTGAAGCGCTTGCTCTGGCCGCCATCGCCGTCAGTCGCCAGGGCTGACTAATGGCCTGTCCATCTGCTTTCATGTCATTAAACTCATTGACGACGGTTGGCGGCTCACTCCAAGTGAAATGCAAAAATGTCCTCATTATGTTCCTGAATTGCTTTACTCATGTCATAATGTTGGCACAAGGTTGCAGTGACATTGTGATGATGTTTTGTCGTTTGGTGCTTCGCTGGGCCGGGGCTTCTGTCGCTGTTCCATGCCAACTGTCATCAGATTTTTCAAAGAGCGACGCCATAGTCCAGTGTTCTGGGAGGTATAGAGTTTAACTGAACTGTCGAGCGAATCCTGCTCACGGACTGATAACCAATCACATCGCTGCGTTTGTCCCACCCCGCCTCACCCCGTAACGCTCCTGCCTCTCTGCTGATTGACTCTTCGGCATGCGCGGCGTGGCACATGCTCTTTTGGCGTCCTCTTGCCTTTTTTGCACTGTATTCGTATGTCAGGTCATAAGAGGGATGTTTGTACACCTGTCTTTAATGGAAGCTGTGTGTCAGTGAAACGTCTCTCTGGAACATTCTCTTGGCCTCAACATAGACTCTATAGTTGCCCAGGCCTCTGGCTGGGGCTGCTGGACCCGTATTCTCTCCAGACCAATTGTGTTTTGCCGGAATCATTAAAAGCCGAATGTTACTGAACAAACAGAGTGGATCCGTGACCCGTGATTGACTGTCTGCGATTTGTTTGCAGCTCATGGGATTTGAATGTGGAAAGCAGCGGTCTGTGTGCTGGAGAGGCAGCTTAGCCAGTGTTTCATTATCGTCAAAAGGGCTGTGAACTGCTGTGTGTGTGTGTGTGTGTGTGTGTGTGTGTGTGTGTGTGTGTGTGTGCACGTACTTATGTGAATATATTTGTGTTTGTCTCAATATATGTATGTATGTATGTATTTATGTGTGTGCGCATGCGTGTGTGTGTGTGTGTGTGTGTCCGTCGGTGTATTTATGGATATGTGTGCGCTGTTGTTGGTGTGGATGCATGTCTACTGGCTTGTACATATACATGAGTGTGTGTGTGTGTGTATGTGTGTGTGTATGTATGCATGCATCTGTGTGCGCATTTATGTATGTGTATGTGTATGTGTGTGTGTGTGTGTGTGTGTGTGTATGCATTTGTCTGTGTGTGCATATAAATATTTGTGTGTGTGTGTGTGTATGGTTGTGTGTGCATGCTGTAGTCTGGATGTGTGCCTGTTTACTTCCCGGTGTGTGTGTGTGTGTGTGTGGGAGTGTGTGCATGAGCACTGTCCTCGCGGTGCACCACTTATCTGCAGAGGGACAGAGAGGCAGAGAGACAGGATAGACGAACAGAGGGACAAAGAGACAGACGGACAGAGGAAGAGAGGGACAGAGAGGCAGAGAGACAGGATAGACAGACAGAGGGACAGAGAGGCAGAGGGACAGGAAGAGCAAGACAGACGGACAGAGGAAGAGAGGGACAGAAGGACAGAGGGACAGGAAGAGCGAGACAGACGGACAGAAGGACAGAGGACGAGAGGGACAGAGAGACAGAAGGACAGAGCTCCTGGCTCTTCTGTAGAGTGAATGACATGGATTGAGTGGCGCATCGCAGTCATTATGTTTTCTTCTTCTGTTCTTATGGAGGGGACAAGCGGCTCTAACAGGCTGCCCCTGGAATCTGGTGGGGGGGGGGGGGGGCGCGGCGGTTGCATAACGCTGGTGCACCAGCTTTGTTACTCTCTTGCTCTCCCGGCTAATAGAGATGTGGTTGTCCTTGGAGTTCTGTCACTCTGACAGGTAGAATTCTGTAATGGAGTGCCGTGATTTGCCAACTGGGATTTGTAGTTTTTTTTTTATTTTTTCTTTTTTGCTCTCGCCTGCAGTTCTGTGAATTTTTATGTCATTTGGTTTGTAGCTTGCCCTTTTATCCAGCGAATATTTTGCACTGTTCAAAATTTTTGCACACACGCACACTAACACCAAGGACTCCCAAGGGCTGGATATGTGCTCTTTCTCAGACACACACACACACACACACACACACGCACACGCAGCTTAAAAGGGAAAAAATTCATTGACCAAAAAATATGCATGGCATTCATCAAGTCAGCAATTATTTGAACAATTTTATAGCTGCTCATAATGAAGTTGTATTGGCTAATTTGACACGGGGCCTCGCCCTTTGTGATTGCACATTACATGCTGTATTTCAGAGGGTGTTATAGTTTAACTGCATGGCTGTTCTGTGTAAAGCTGGTGTCGTCATAATTCTGAAACAGAGATGTCAGCACACCAACACTGCAAAAAGTGTCTGTCTTAACAAGTCTTAGTTTCGTTCAGACTCAACTTAGTTATTCTCTATTAAGTCAAATATTTCATCTTATTTTAAGTTACCATGTGCTTGAAAAGTGATTAATTTTTATTTTTATTTCATCAGTAAATCTTGGAAGAAATCAAAATTCTTTCCTTACTGGCAGAATTTTTTTCTGGCTGAGAAAGGGGTATAGAGATTAGTGTTCTAAGTCTAAATATAGGATTAAAATGCATTCTAAGATGGACGTGTTTTTCGTTTTTTGCTATTGCGGCTTTCGCTAGGTTTATTATAAATTGCGTTTTAGCTTCAACGACCATCTCTACTTGGTCCGCTCTCCCATTTCTATCATCCCTATGGCCTGAGATTATGATGTGGGTTTCTGATATCGAGATGCCGCTCGGGAAATGATACTCAGCAGCCTGGAAGTGGGGAACTGATAGGTGAGGGATCTCTGTTGTTGTAGCTCAGATCTGATTACCTCAGCCGTGGGGGGAGGTGTGCGAACATCTGTGCTCATCTGACTCCGTAAGAAGGGGGCTTCCTCCTCGTCAAGATCATTAATGGAGGTATTTCTGTATTCAGAGTCTCTCCGCGCTGTTACGCAACCCTGCTGTTATCATTCGCACCACATCTGCGAGCGCGTCGTGCCCTTTACAAAAACACTCGGTAAATATTGCTATCGCTATTGTTTTAGTTAGCCTTAGACGCATCTCTAAAATGATCTCCTCATGAAAAAGCCGTGTGAGAGGTTTGAAATGGTCTTGTGTCAAAGATGCTCGATCCTGTTAATCTTGGCAGCAGGTGCAGGTATAAACTTACGCCTTTGATCCTGTCTCCGCAGTGACGATTGGGTGTGTTTTTCTGGTCTTTTTGAGGTCTGAGTGAATAGCTTTTAAACCGTCCGTAAAACCGGTGGTTTTGAGTGCAGGGTTGCCGAGCACAGACTGCCGAACCAACGTGGACCAAATGACTGTAACATCACCTATCGACTGTGTTTGGGCACGCTGGAAATTATTTTCACACACGGAAGTGCAGTTACTGGATTACGCCATGTTGTAATTGTACAAATTGCACAGCCACAGAGTCAGAGGCCGTGTTCAAAACCGCGCTCTACGGTCTACGTACACTATTCTCACTACACACTAGTCACACTGCACGCTACGTACTCACTACGAACAAACTCTTCCTGTTGCTTCTTCTTGTTATTCCTCAGCGGGTTTTTCTGGCGGTTTACGTCGCGTTGCTTCTTGGGCAATTTATGTATGAATAGTGAGCTTACGATACGCCCACAAAATATCTGCCCGATCTAGGATACATGAGGGAACTTCTCGCGGACACAAACTCACTCCCCACGCATGAGTGAACACCCTACCCCCTAAATCTGATGTCATCGGTAGTGCGAGTAGTACGTTAGAGCGCGGTTTCGAACACGGCCACAGTCATCCTTCAGATGTAGTGCAGTGCCTCAGCTGCACCTGATTAGGCTGCAAAACATTCTTCTATTTTCCTAAGAGGACGATAGCGCAACAAACCAGAATACGGAGTGACATTAGATGAAAATTTAACGCTCATATTAAGAGTAAATTTCTGAAAATAAACAATGGACTTGCGTTGAAGTTGCCGTCGATGGAGAAATGACAAAAGGGGGAGGGGTTAAGCATAATAGATGGGACAGTGGGTTAACTGCTCTTCTCCAGAGGATTAGCTGCCACCATCATCACACGCCAGTCGGGTTATGACTCACATGCCAGTTAGACAAAGCCACGCCCTTGCCACACCCTCCCCTGTGGGCAGTAAGTTTGCTCTGTTTGTGCTGGGAACAGGAAGTGACCTCATGCCTCTCCGAACCTCGCTATCTGTCCCCCTCCTGCCCCGCGCCTGCACGCTTCCTGCTGGTCGCTGCTTGGTCATTCGTCCTGAAGGCTTCAGATGCGAGTTTCCTCCAGGAAATTTGATTTCAAAATACTGCTTTTTGCCCCCGTTTCCTGCCTCCAGGGCCAACCTCAGTCAGTTGGGTTCCCCATTTTTTTTGGTGCCCGGTTCTGCCCAAAGTTCCTTAATACCAGGGAGTTTTTCCTTCCCTCTGTTGCCTTTCGACTTACTCCTTGGGGGTTCTGGCTCAGTTCTGTGTGAAGCATTTCAGGTCTTTCTCAGTTGTGAAATGCACTAAACTCATGAAATTGAGGTGAATTTAAATGGTTTCCTACCACAGTCCGAAGACGTGCTTGTGAGGCTAACTGTAGACTCTAAAATGCCCACAGGTAAGAGCGTGTGAGGAGGAGGTGTCTATGCCCTGCGATGGATTGGCGTTATGTCCAGGATGTGTGCCTACCTCTCCCCCATTGCATGCTGGGATTGGCTCTTGCTCTGCTCTGACCCTGAGCAGGAATCTGTACGTTAGATAATGGATGAGCGGACATTTCATTCATGCTGTGTAATATCCAGTCGATGTGTTTGTTGTGTAACATATGGGGGCATAATTCATACTGCCCTCTGGATAGACCAAAGCACAGATGTTTGGTTTGGAAATGCCAATGCAGATCTCAGTGTAGCTTTTTCATGAGTAATGGTTGAGGCCCAGATATGGCCATAATTACCCTCACAAATAATTATAGCACTGAGCTCACCTCCAGCCAACAGCACCTGAACTCCAAACGCTTTTGCCTCCAGAACTAAACGCACTGTTTCCATGAACTGAAGTGCCGTGACGGTAGGCAGCGAAATAAAATAAATAAATAAACCGTGTTTTATTTTTGAAATGGACAGAAACGGAGCTGTTCCAGCCAGCGAGTGTGGGCGGTTTTGCGCGGCGCGGAGCAGAAAACAATGGAGGGGAGTTTGGTAGCGCTCTGCGTTTGACGCGGCCCCGGCGGTTATATAATGAAAGTTTCCATTCCCCGCGGAGCTGGAGGAGAGCAGTGATCGCCGAGGTAAAGTTCGCTCCCCAGGTGACCGGGCCGCGGGTCGGAGCGCAGGCGAGGACCGCAGGAGCTGTGCGTCATGCCGTTCCAGTCCCAGGCTTTTGTGCCGCAGTGGCGGCTGCATGAGTGGTTGCTGTGTGGCTAGGCTGTCGCTCGGCTCTGAGGTGACCGGATGGATGAGCAGGTCCTGCGTGGGCTGTGGGCCCGGTGAAGATCAGCCTGTGGTTCAGTGTTCACAGTCTGTCCATCCATCCATCCATTCATCTGTCCATTATTTACTTTGTTTATTCCTGGTGAAGGTCACTGGCGGACCTGGAGCGTAGCCCAGCATGCCACGGGGCAAGAGGCAGGAAAACACCCGGAACATTTCACGCGTCATTCATGTACTCGTCCTCATGGGCAACGTGGAGGCTCCAGTTAGCCTGGCATGCTTCTATGTTGATAGATGTGGTGATGAAACTGGGGCTGCCTGAATCTGGTCCTGAAATCCAAATCCAGTCCTGGTTTTAGCTCCTCCTTGGCAATGAAGTGAACATTTATCGCCAAACTGTCATCACAACTCATTCCCGGATAATGGGAGATTGGAAAACCAGGAGTTCTTGACCCTTGAGGATGGTGATTTGGGGAGCCATGTCGAACTTAGAACTGCCCATTCAATCGGAGCACAGAAGGGTACAAGATGATGCGCATTTGAGTTTGTACTTGAGACACAGATGCTGGGAAGGTGCTGGCGGCACCTGACAGAATGCGTCTGAGGCGAATGTGAAAATACTGGATAAATCCATCGTATCACATCTGCTGGGCTGACGCAGATACTGCAGGAAATGGTGGCGGATGCTTAGCTTCACAGTTAAAATCATAATTACTTTGTCAATGTCAGGAAATTATACAAGAAATTATACTTTTAAATTGCTGCCGGCTAAAAGCTTCTGGAAAGAAAATAATTACTTCAGTTAAATACTTTTATTTTCTCACTGCTGCATTTACATTGTGAGTTTTCAGTCAGTGTTTCTGTGACAGTTTAGGGCATATGGGGTATTTTACACTGTGCAGTGACATTTAATATGTATGATGAAAGTTAAGCTTTTTCTTGTTTGTTGGACGTTTTGAATTTAAGGCGACAGATGTCTGGCCAGATCTGAGCAGGTCCTGGTTGTGTTTTTGGCTATTTTGTCCTACACCTGGCACATTTTATTTCAGGGATTTACAAAAGCTTATGTTTTCTGATCACTGAAAGAAGCGAGTGTGAAAATGTGTGCCTTGTCATTATTTTAATCTTTCAGTTACTCCCTTGCACATCCGTTCATTGTCGTGCCGTAAAGCTCCCTTGAACTGTGTTAAATGAGTCAGAACGGTTTATCCGAATCTCCACGTTGGGGGCGGAGTCTTACAATTGTCAAAGTGCGAAATGGCGGATGTGCGCCACGCCCACTCTCTGCCGTAGGACTATTTGGGAGCCGTAGCTCAGTTCGTCTTTCTGCTGTCACTCCTAAATCTGCGCAAATCTGTCCTCAACCGCGCCAGTCGATATGCTGAGCTGAGCGTTTGCGTTTAACGCACGGGATATTAATATCTCTGAACAAAGCTGTTTATTTGACACTGGGACCTCTCTCCGTGATGAAGTACTAGTACATTACAACGACTCAGATTAATACTGCTGTCCAGGCCAAAGCAACTAAAATTGAATCGATGAGAGATCGGTTTTACAGTATATGAAGGATGAAGTGGATTGAGTTGCATGTGATCTGGAGATGGATGAATCGATGAATGGCTAATATGATGCATGTTTGTTTCCACAATGAAGGCTAACAATCATGATCCAGTCTTTTCCGACTTATGAACTGGCCTTGATTCTTAAACCACTGAACTGCTATTAGCATTAATGAACATTATTTAGCAAATATTTGGGCAAAATAAGAGATTGAAACTGCTCTTTGAAGAAATGAACAAACATGGACACTGGTATACCTGCGTACACGGCACAAAACAGTTTTTTCGCCCATGTATTGACTTTTCAAGACAAACAAATCTCATGAACAGAACTGTGTAAAATGCCGATTGCTAGGACTTTTGACACCATAGACAACGTCGGAGTCATTGTCAAAGTATTTCAATGGCACAGTTGTTGAGAACGCTAGCTTGAGTGAGTGCACTCATAGAGTGCTAACAAACGAATGTAAGTATGTTAAGTTTCATAAAGTAATGGGGGATTGTATGAAGAATGCACCGTGTCTGAGATCTGGGATCTGGGGTCTTTCATATTTCATTGACAGAAACCAACATGACCTTATAAGTGCATGTAAGATGTTCTTTGACAGTGAGCTTTAAAGGATTACTCTGTTTTTCTCCTCTTCCTGCCAGCTCACGCTTAACTTTTTCCACCTCCTCTTTCTCATCGTGACAACAAAATTGCTCCAGTTTGCGTGCCGTGTGCTGGATTTATTGAGTTATTGAGCTGTAAATTTCCATTATTTGAGTATGAATGTATTTTTTATGTTTCTGAGAAATGGATGTGGCTGGCTCTGAGCTGGACTTGCCTGGAAAGAAGTCTTCAGTGATTGGAGAAGAGTGTGCTCTGGGTGTTGAGTGATTTGGTAGGGGTGGGGTTTGGATGTTCCGTGATTAACTAAAATGGGGCCTAGGTGTTCATTGATTGGTTAGGGTTTTGGGCAGGGGTGTTCAGAGATTGGCTAGGTGTGGGACCGGGATGTTCAATGATTGGTTTTGGATGGGAACTGGATGTTCAATGGCCAATGATTGAGTAAGATTGACAGTCCTGTTGCTTGACCAGTCAGAATTGTTCCTTGCTGAGATTGACCGATATCAGTGAAAGATGATTGTGCTGAGAACACAGTGGAGGGATTGAAAAACTTGAAGGTTTGCGCAAACTGCGTTTGTGAAACAGCGCTTTGTTTTCACTTCTGTGAAATCCCTTGAAAAAGGGCAATTGGGGTGCAGAACAAACTTTTTTGTCTGTTGGCCAATGGCGAGTGAGTATTCAAATTTTACCAGCCACTCAGTAGATTACTATTGTTTTCATGGCTGGTCAGTAAAGCAAATTTACTGGCCTCTTGCATATTTTACCAGCATTTGGCTGTGTCCCTGACCAAGGCTCTGGCTTTAGAAAGACATGCTCTACAGGAACACTCCTACCAGTGTCCCTGACCAAGGCTCTGGCTTTAGAAAGACATGCTCTACAGGAACACTCCTACCAGTGTCCCTGACCAAGGCTCTGGCTTTAGAAAGACATGCTCTATAGGAACACTCCTACCAGTGTCCCTGACCAAGGCTCTGGCTTTAGAAAGACATGCTCTATAGGAACACTCCTACCAGTGTCCCTGACCAAGGCTCTGGCTTTAGAAAGACATACTCTATAGGAACACTCCTACCAGTGTCCCTGACCAAGGCTCTGGCTTTAGAAAGACATGCTCTATAGGAACACTCCTACCAGTGTCCCTGACCAAGGCTCTGGCTTTAGAAAGACGTGCTCTATAGGAACACTCCTACCAGTGTCCCTGACCAAGCCTCTGGCTTTAGAAAGACATGCTCTATAGAAACACTCCTACCAGTGTCCCTGACCAAGGCTCTGGCTTTAGAAAGACATGCTCTATAGGAACACTCCTACCAGTGTCCCTGACTAAGGGTCTGGCTTTAGAAAGACATGCTCTATAGAAACACTCCTACCAGTGTCCCTGACCAATGCTCTGGCTTTAGAAAGACATGCTCTATAGAAACACTCCTACCAGTGTCCCTGACCAATGCTCTGGCTTTAGAAAGACATGCTCTATAGGAACACTCCTACCAGTGTCCCTGACCAAGGCTCTGGCTTTAGATCTGGACTTGGTACCTGCGTGCTGCACTGTAGCTGCCCACTGCCTAAGTAACTAGGATGGGTCAAATACAGAGGACAAATTACCTCACAGGGTTCAGTAAAGTATATCTTCCAGTGGGTAAAGCCAGTGTGTACAAGCAGCAAATTTAGCACATGCAACATCTGAGGAAAGGCTTCCCCTTGGTATAGGGGGTAGTGTGTGTGTGTGTGTGTGTCTGTCTGTCTGTGTGTGTGTGTGTGTGTGTGTGTGTGTGTGTGTGTGTGTGTGTGTCTGTCTGTGTGTGTGTGTGTGTGTGTGTGTGTGTGTGCGCGCGTGCTTGTGTGCCTTAGGTATTGGGGGTGAATTGCGCTGAAGGCCGGCTCTCTCCAGTCCCGGTTTGACCCTTGCTTGGGGCCCACCTGCCTCGGTTCCTGCTCGTGTGTGTGTGCGTGTGTGTGTGTGTGCGTGTCTCGCACAGCCAGTCCTTGCAATTGCAAAGGTACGCGCAGTCGAGTGCTTTTCGTTTCCCTGGCAACAGCTGCGGAATAACGATACGCCTCACCGGGGGACGAATTCCCGACGGTTCCAGATTTTTTGGCTCTTGAAGCGGCGATCGGTAGCTGAGCGGCGTGTGGGTTTGGGGGCGGCAGCATGGCACTCGTACTGATGATGATGTCGGCTCTAAGAAAGCACTGTGCGTTTGGTGCGTCGCTCGGCACAGTCTGTAGCATTGCAAACACCAGAGGAACGTACAGTATAAGCCTTTAGGCGCCTCTACAGTCAACCGGATGGAGATTCTGGGGGAGGGCTGTTTTTGTATCATTATTTTTTAAGTCTGTTCTCTTTGTGAGCATTTTGTTTCGTGTGGACATTCATGACTCATGTAGTGATTATTTGGATGTGCGCATTCGTAAAGCTATTCTACTTTCATCATTCTGCACAGCACCCTCAGATCTCCTCCCAGGAAAATTGCCATATTGCCTTTGTATAAAATAAATGAGAGTTGGTCATTGGCTGTTCTTTTGACAAATAAAGGAAAGCCCAATTTGTAAAGCTAAGAGTGTCAACATTCACACACTCTTGGACACACACACACACACACACACACACACACATGCCTGCACGTACAGAAACACACCTACACCGACATGCTTGTATTTCTGAGCTCAGCCAGAACTGCCCTTACTGTCAAAATGAAAAGAAAACCTGCTTTGTTAAACCAAAAAATGTTTCTTGCTAATCATAATTGTAAATGTAATAGTGGAGCCATTACAAGTGGCTCATCTTTGCCTGCCAGGAGCTCAGTGATTTATTCTGTTATTGAGGGACTACATCTCCCATCAGGCTTGGGGTTCCCTTTGGATCCCAGTGAAGCTGGAGGAAGGTATTCAGGTGAGGGCTGCTCATCTCTGCCCTGTCGCCACGGCAACCCCTGAATTAGGTTGAGCTGTTGGATAATGACTACATGGATTGATGGATGGGTGATGGATAATATTTTTTGGTTATAAAAGTTCTGCGATTGATGGCTTTCTTTCACGTCACCATTGGAAGGCTGGGATAAGCATTTCGTGTAGATCTTCATTAAACAAAGGCTCGGCCGTGATTAAAATGTGCGTGTAGTTAGAGGGGTCACTCGGTTCATTGTCAGACTGACAAGCTTGAATAAGACAGCAGATGGAAAATGAAATTCCTTAAGGCAGTAGGGATGGTTGGAACATTTGTCATGCTGTTCATTGTCGCATTGTTCAGCAATAAAAGAGTCTTCATTTTTTAAATGCCAACCAGCGAATGTTGCAGGACGTCCTTTGCCAGAAATGCTCAGCTCTTACCTGACATTGATATTAGCAGGAGCTGATGATTGAGGTGTTGAAAGACACATACCTGGACATCACCACCACTGGGCTGGATTTTTGTGGCCACAGAAAGTCCCAGTCATTTGCGATTATTGGTTCGGTCTCTCCCACCGCGAAGCGTCATGGCTATCGGCAAGCATTTCTCCATGCTACACAAGTCTATTCATTTCACGTTTATTTAAACAACAAGTTTAAACAGGTTTCTCTTTTCAAAGATGCCCTGGGAGAAATTCTACAACAGTTGTAAGTGAAGAGGGACAGAGAGAAACGGGGATTAGGGCCCCTGGAGCAGTTTTGGGGTTAAGGGCCTTGCTCAAGGGCCCAACAGCAGAGTTCTTCTCAGCTTCATCTCTCCGGATCAAGCCCTAACTGGGGCTTGAACCAGTGACTCCTCAGTTACCAGTCAAGCAAACTAACTCTAGGCTACCACTTTAAACATGTCTGTTCACCCTCAGGACTTTCACACAGTTGAGTGTCGTTTTTATGACGGCCCTAAATGAACTGTCACACAGAATACATTTGTAAGGTGAGAAATCGGATCCTTGTGCGAGGCACAGTTCTCTATTTACTTTTTTGATGCCAATGGAGGAGAAGAATCACTGAAAATCTAGCAGTTTATACGCTTAACTGGAATGAAATTTCCGAAACAGTTCCGAGCTCTGACAGTAGTACTGTTTGGGCTCTGGAAGGTGATGATTAATTTCTGCTGTTTACAGAAATTGGAGGCAGCTGCTGGAGCTCAGCAGCCTACGAGGGTGTAATATTCTTCATTTGCACTGGAATTTTCCTGGCTTGTCTGGGGCTATTGACACCATTGCATTGTTCCTTGTGTGTGTGGGCATGTAGAATGCACAGAATATTTATGAAATTGTGCGTACGGATATGTCCTCGCTCTCTTTCCCTCCCCAACTCGTTTTGAGAAGTTTTTCCCAGTAAGAGCTGCAGTTACTTCAAGTTTCGCGAAAGAACATCCTTGGTTTTTTAAAAAGACAATTGTGGTAATTTTCCAGTGGTAAAACTGAATGGCTTTTATCTTTCACAACTTGCGTGCGCCGTTCGGCTGGTATAGACAGCTGGGAAACTGTAGGATGTCGCAGACAGAGGAGAAAAATTAGCCGCTTTTAACGAAACGCTTCGCACTCTTCTTGTGAAAAATGAGAGCGAGCGCTTGTCTTCTCTCCATCGCAGTGGAGAGCTCTCTCCGCCCACGGTCCAGACTTGAGGTCAGCCGTACACGAGTTATTCCCAGAAAGGGAAAAATGGTCACTTTGAAAGTGTAATTTCCATGAGCTCATTTTAGAAAGCGGTTTGATCTGTCCATGTTGACCTTCTGCTCGTATAGATGTGGTTTCCCATCTGTGTGCTCTGGTGTTTGCAGAGGGAGTCCGAATGAAGATGCTGGATATCGAGCTCCGATGAAACTGCCGTTAGAGAGGAGCCGAGTCGTCTTATTAATAATACGCTCATACAATGAGAGGAACGTCAGGAAAGTTCCAGCAAGCTAAGAGGTTAAACCCACAAATCGATAGCTCTAGAAAATCAGTTACTCCTCAAAACTCTGCTGGGAATCAAAATGATGTTGGTTCAAATCCATGTGATTTGTGCAGTTATTGAGCCCCTAAGCCTCCGTCCCTGGTTTCCAAACTCTGTCCTAGAGACCCACTGCATCTCATTGTTTTTGTTCAATCCACAATTGCAATCCCAGAATTTTAATGAGTCGCTATTTTCTGTTTTGCGCTACTCATGATTATTGGGATTATTAGCCTCATATGCAGTCAAATAGCTGCACATGCGCCCCATACTATATTGCAAATTATTTTTATTTTATAAAACGGGGGATATTGTGAGTTATGAAATTGAAGAATCAGTTGGCTTCTGATCGTTGAAAGTGTGGATATTAGGTCATTCAGAACTCAAGTACTGATTCTTGAGCTGTCTTCATGAAAAGTACCTGCTGATTTGTCTTGTTTAATGCAATGAAAAACATTAGTTGAAGCTGTCTTTACCAAAGCAGCCCATGCCCAGTTTTGCAGCACAGAAGGAAGGAGATGAACCAGGCAATGGGACTGTGGTACGAAAGTAAAGACCAAAACATTGTT
Organism: Gymnothorax javanicus; assembly: GCA_029692085.1. Taxonomy (NCBI): domain Eukaryota; kingdom Metazoa; phylum Chordata; class Actinopteri; order Anguilliformes; family Muraenidae; genus Gymnothorax; species Gymnothorax javanicus. Next base: position 3,301,563 of record CM056198.1, read on the forward strand.
TTAGCACGTTAGGCGAGACTGACCTGCCCTGCGACCTTCTTGGGGCTTTCTCATGACACATCATTGATGTTTTTGCTGAGTCATTCCAGCTGTGACATCATAATGTCACAGCTGGCTGCACCACTGAAGTATTGCAGATGAAAGCTGATCTTTCTTCTCCTCTGCCATGCAGAGCTGTTCTGTTCTTTCTGGGGAAAGGGGGGCATGTCCTCTGGGGCAGTTTTGGAGGGTTGTGCTCTCGTTATGAGAGTATGGGAATGCCTGATGCCAGTTGAGAGCTGGAGGAAGGATGTGTGTATGGTGCTGAGGTGGGGTGGCCCTGAGATCGGCTGGGGAAGCGGGGGGTTGTGGTGCCTGATTTTGGGCTGTGTGGTGACATCAGCACTCCTCAAAACCTGGTTGTTTTGGCTTCATTCTGAGTGCATCTGTTGTGAATTTCCTCCAGCTAAATTCTCAGCCAGTTACACGTGATTAAGGTGCTAATTGCGTACTCATCTGATCTGGCTTCTGAACATTTAACAGTATGAATGAATGAACAATTCCATTAGAGGTGTGTCTGCACCACTAATAAAAGATTTGGTTCTTTCATATTTTCTTTTTCTGAAGAATATTTTCAACAAACTGCTCCGGATGAATGTTTTAAAGGGGCTTCATGATGACTGATGGCTTGCAGAAATCACTGATGATGTGCTAGTTAAGAGCATGGTGCCAACCCCGAGGGGGTGACTGTGAAGTTGTGGCATGGAGGTGTAAGGTCATTCATATCGTTAGGACAGCTCTGTAGCGAGCCAGGAGTGAGGTCATGCATATTTGGACAGATGGCGACTCTAGCTGCTTCAACTGACAGAACCTCTGAAAAAAATAAAATAAAATACAGAGTGAGGTTGTGGCTTGTGACAGAGTACAAATTTATCCTTTTTCTCAGAGCACAGAGGAATTCAACTACTTAGCCTTGTTCCTACCGTTCTGTGAAAGATATTTAGATTTCCACACATTCATAAGAAGATTTTGCTAATTTAGGAACAAAAAAAAAAAGCAAAAATAATGCTGCATTTGTGTGGTGTCAGTCGATTTGCGGGCAAGTCTGATTGTTCTCTGTTCTGATTAATGTCACATTTCAGCTTTTCGCTTTCGTGTATCTTTAAAAGATTGTTTGAAGGACTTAAAATGAAAGAACATTTAATCTGTCCTATATATGGATTCATAAGCCAGTTTTAACCAAGTAGCTTTAGCTCTACACAAATCAATAGATAATACATCTCAGTGTTTATATGCAGAAAGCATATACGCTTGTTCTGGGCAAGATAAACGGCATATGATTTTACATCTTTCAAAAAATATACACCATCTTTACCAGGCCCTGGGGAAAAGTTGGAAGCCCGTTGGCTCCACGGTCACGGTATGAGCCTGTATCACCTCTCATTATGGTCTGTGCCTTCACCATAAAGATGCTAACGCTAGCGACCTGACCCTCCCTCCTGCTCTGAATGCAGATTGTCTGCAGCACGTTAAATCTGGATCGGTCTGAATTAGAATGCAGTTCCTCATGTCTCCCCTGGGGGAGATGCTGTTCCCCCATATTCAGCATTCTTCAAACAAAACTCGCAGCGCGGACAGATAAATAAGGGAGAGAAAGAGAGAGTGATATTCAATACGTGACTGTTCCTGCCTTCTGTGGCTTAAGAAATGAAGCTGGTTTTCCTTCAGCATGGTCCATTGGTGTCACTGGAGCTCAGGTTACAGAAAGATCCAGTGAACGGCCATCGTGCATATGGTGTGTGAAAGCCCTCTGGTCCACTGAGGTGTGGCATTTTCGTGTTTTATTTAAAGAGGCAGCAATATGGAGTAAAATCCTCCAGTATCGATACATGGGCCAATATTCTTAAACTTCACCGTAAACTCCCCTGGAAACTTACTGATTATAAATAATTATAAAAAAGTGTGACATTTACCTAATTATATATTTAAGTTGGACCTAAACTAGTTTGCATCGCATGTTCTATTCAATATTCTTTTCTAAGTATCTTAATCTTGATTAATGATGAATTTATCTTTTTATTTAGGCATATGAGGTTTGCTAGCTAGGACTCCAGGAAGAATAGCTGAGGCTCGTCTGAAGCTAATGGAGATCCGAATAAAGACATAAAGACATAAAGCTAGCTAATGTATCAAGCCAGTCTGATGAGCGCAAGTGTCAAGACGGTTGTCGCAAGAAAGTGAAAGATGGGGACTTTTTAATGTACATTCTAGCATTGCATTTCTCCAACTTGGTGACAACATAGCATGACAGCAAGTCTCAACAGGCACAATCGGGAATGGGTTATTTGGACCCTGTCCAGTTGGACCCCTGACCCAACCCGTTTGAACCCCATACCATTTAGACCATAGACCAGTTATACCCCAGACCAGTTGGGTTTGGGTTAGGGTTATGGTTAGGTTCTGGGCTCCAAACAGCATGGGGTCCAACTGGGTAGGGTCTGAGGTCCAACTGTTCCTGGGGTCTAAGTGGTCAAGGGTCCAAAATGTGAGGGAGCCAATTGGTCTGGGGTCCAACCAGAACTGGGTCCAAATGACCTATTCCCAACACAATCCACCATCACACCATCATCTGCTGAGCTGCAGAATGAATGGGAAGACGTGCAGATGCTTACCTTTCAATCAGTTATAGTACCGACTATTGGCGTACTGACAAATTACAGCTGGCTAGCTACCTCACCGACATAACAAACTGAAGCGGCTTGACTGTTGTCACTGACAGAGTTATTAGAGTTATTTTGAAAAGGAGAAATAATGGGGTGTTTGTTTATTGACTTGCCGACGATGTATTTCGCAAACTAGTCATCAGCAACTTGGCGCAAAGATCCCGCTTGACTCAGCACTACCGTTAGTGCAGCTGTGAAGAGTACTCCGTCGCATATGCTGCAGACAGTGCAAAAGGTTTTGTAAACAAGTCGAAGTGCGATCTGCTGGACGAACTATGATAACCATAGCTCCCAAGTGACCCGCATCTGGCGGGTCCGACCCGCATTTGAACGCAAAACCCGGACCCGCAAGCAAATGAAAAAACCCGCAATTTGCGCATTTCGGGATCTACGCGTTATTTCTCCACCCACGCGTAATAATGTGTTATGAATCGACGGAATAATGCAAATTCCACCACTCGGTCAATAAAATGATTAGGAAATCAATCGTTAACTTCCCCCCGCAAAAAAAAGAAAAAAAAGAAACGGAATCTCAATAATCAGGCGATATAATCGGCTGGCCGATAGATGGTTGGGCGGTGCTTTCAGTTCGCCGACTTGGGATGCTTGTAGAACTGTTGGAGAAATCACACCCATTGAATTTGGATTAAAGTCGAATTTGGTGAAGTTTAATTTCATGTAATGACCGCGTTTTGTGTTATAGTCTGGCATGGACATTAGATCGAGATTCTGTCGAGCACTGAAAAATCCACGCCATCGGTGGCAGTATTGAGGACGCGTTAAAAAGCAGGTGCACTAGTCATGGTTAGCCTGTCAGAACGTCGTGCTCGCCCTTCCTGCGGTCACGCAAGCCTTGAGGATGGGTCTTCAAACGTGAGTTGCTGTTCAGATTTAGGGCAAAGTGGATGGGCGACTAAAATACTTTTAAGCCCTCACCTGCGTATGACTGGGCATGATTCATTTCTCTACAGCCTTCACAGTCTGTCAGATTCTGGCAGAAAGCGTGAAACTGGTTTTTTTTTTTTTTTTTTTTGGCCCTCGAGCCGTGACTCTGTAGGTGTGAAGTCTGGAAAGACGATATCCTCTGCGCTCAGTTGAAATGTTAACAGTCCCTTAAAGTGGCCGGTGCTTTAAAGCGTGGAAAACTGAGAATTCCCTCCATGGTCAGTACAATTTTTTTTTCTGTGACATTTATGATTGCAGTTGAACTCCACGGGGTATTTTTCTCCCCTGCGAAAGTAGTGCAGCCTGTCGGGTCCCTGTGGCGTGTGATGACTCTTATAAATGAGCTGCTGATTACGTGTCGCACTCTAAGCCCCATGTGTGTGATTGAAAAGCCGAAATATCTGTCCACAAATCGATTCCTTCTGCAAGCAGCATGGAGAGTGCTTACGCGTATTTGGACGTATATATGTAACGTGCAGTAATTCTAAATCTGTCTAATTTGCCCGCTCGACAGACCTGTAGGAATGTAACATTAAACTGATTCTATACATCTCGGCTGTTTAACCTCCCACCACGCTTGGCTTGATGTGCCGTTATTTTCTCGGTTTGGAAGCTCTGATTTGCGGCTTATTGACGAAGATGGAATTGCGAGTTTTCCTTCGCTGAACAAAGCAATGCGCCTCATCGCCGATTTGAACACATTTCCCCTCCACTGCGAAGGGCAAAGGCCATTTTTATTGATTCATGTGCATTCAGTTGATTGCTTAATGTGATTTGGCAATTGCCAGATCGTGACAGTTTCACTCCTTGCCGTGATTATGGATCCGCAATGATCTGTCGAAGGGCATTATCTGTCAACAAAAGAGCTGACTGATTTGCTGAATCACTGCTATGGGAGTGTTCTGTTTTATTTTCTTGTGATTTATTACAGTATTCAGAAAAAGAAGACGTTGACATCTCTGTGAACATCCAAAAATACCACCATCTCCGCCCCCTTTGTCATTTGCATACTGCTAGATTCAGACGTCCCTCCCTTCAGAAATGAATTCCGGCAGAGGTGGGAAGTATGTAGCATGAGTCACAAAACAAATTCCAAACTAAAAACGGCACGGGGGAGACAAATGAAATATTTTGTGAAATGCTTGGTGATGTGAATTGTCTTTCTTGCGACAGCTCTGTTACTTGTACTGTGATTTGTGTTGATGAAAGATTTTGTGGACATTATCGATCGCAATGGGGTTCTGTTACCACTGACAGCTCCGTCCCCCCCCTCAACAACCGCTCATTGCGCTCGTGTTTGTTTTACAAAAAAAATATTGAGCACCATTTTTATTTTGCGTGCTAATTTCTCTTCATTTGACTTTCCTGCTCATGTAATCTTTTAGCTGTGGTTGCTGCAGTGTATCAATTTAATGTGAGCACATTTTCTTGTTCGTGTAATCATAATTGTTAATGAGTCGATTATGATTGTGATGATACCAATACTAGTGCAACTGCTAATGAAAATATTGTCCATCCATCCATCCATCCATCCATTCATTCATTATCTAAGGCACATTAGTCGGAGTCGTGGAAGACTGGAACATATCCCAGCATCCAATGGGAAATAGGCTGGATTCTGGAATATGGCCTGGACAGTTAGTCAATTTATCACTGTGTGCACTCACCATTCACTCACTCAGTCATACCAAATGGAAAACATCTTCTATTTAGCCTAACGTGCACCACGCCTAGAGAATGCGGCGAAAACCCACGTGAACCAGGGTATGACCAGCCAACTGCCCACGTCAAATTTGATCTCCCAGCCTTCTGACTGTGTGGTAGTGGTGCGGTCCTCTATACTGCTGTGTCACCTAATCATGCGACTAATAAAATGGAGATGTGTATGTCCAGGAGTGTATTAGCCCTGTCTCGCTCCAGAGCTGATTTCAGATGTCACCCACACTGCCATTAGTGTTCAGTGTGGGAGCCCTTCTGGAAAGTCAGACTGCTTCATTATCATCTCCCTGACTGGTGAAGAGTTATATTCGCTGAGGCTGACACGTCGTCTACCACTCATTAGTGCGTTGAGGTGTTTTCTCAGTCAAGCAATGGGCATTAGCGGTCTCGCTATCTCTAAGGGCAAAACAGCAACTTTACAGCGCCATTATAGACCTGAAACAAAAATGAGCCATTACTTTCCAGCTTGAGATTTTTTTTTGCAGAAGTCTGAGTGCATAATATCAAATCCGTTTGAATGTTATTGGAGCCAAATGCTTATATCTCAGCTTTACCCTCATTGAATGTAGATGCTGTATTAATGCCCAGGCTTCACTTTTGATGACATCTTGTTTCTAAGTTTTGCATTCCTAATTTTCAGGTCAAACTTACAGCCAAGAGACCAGACAGAGAACCTGACACGCAGCACTAACAATCCCTGTAAGTACCCAGTACTTGTTTGAGCCGTCTGCTTCATTTTTAATCCACACAGCTTTGGAAAGACTTTGCTGTAATGTGAACGTAAACGAAGCATTACTCATAAAAGAAATGATGGCAGTAAAGGTACATTTTCACCCTGCTTGCTGCTACAGTAAGGCTATTTATGAATGTGGGCCCCACATGTGTTTGACTGACTCCGGGTCAGTGAAGTGTGCTACATGAGTATTGCAAGCTAAACTCCAGTGGTGGTGCGTACAAGTGTCCGTATATAGGTAATGCATGTTACTGTACTGAAGCTATTCCATCCTCCTGAGCCTGCTTGTTTGGGGTTGCCGTGTGCATCAGTTGTTGACGGATGGGTCGGCCTGTTTTATCGCTGTCAGCCGAAACCCCAAAATGGCGACTGCGTTCTCTCACGTGCTCCCATCTCGCGATGCCAGGGTCTTCCCACCCTTTCGCCCCGCGGTGCTCCGAAACGCTGAGGTGGTAACGTGGAGGAGCGGGTGGGCGGCTCTCCGCTCTCCAGAGACTCTGACGCAGCAGCGCCTTCCGGCTGACCTCTGACCTTTCTGCCTCACTGCATCTGAACGTCCTTAAACCGCTCTTCTCATGCTCTCTTTCTCTCCCTCTTATCTCCTTTATTCCCTTTCATGGCCTCTATCCCCCTCTCCCCCTCTCTACCCATCTCCATTTCTTCATCTCTCTCTATCTCTCATTCTCTTTCTCTCCGCCCCCGTGCTTAGAGATGAACACTTGTGTTGTGAAGTGATTGCGGAGAGATTCAGACAGCCTGGTGGAGCTGGTACAATGAGAGAGAGAGCGAGAGAGAGAGAGAGAGAGGAACAGGAGAGCCATGGCGAATGATGGCTTGGGTTGGAGGTTGGTTGGCCATTTGTTAATTTGATGTCTTAATTATGTGTGTGCATGTGTGTGTGTCCCCATGGAGGCAGGGGATGAGACACGTTGTTTTTGGCTCGATTACCTGGTTCTTGTCCATATCAACATTCCCAAAGTGTTTCCGGGCCTTAACTCAGAAACCGCTCAATAGCTCACCAAATTTTGTTGATACATCTCTCGGCTACTAAACCAGTGCCTTTTTAAAACGCACTCTAGATTTAAATAGTTATCAGGAACAGGAGGATCAGTTGTGTAGAGTGTTGGAGTAACACCAGCCGTTTTTGTGTGTGTGTGTGTGTGTGTGTGTGTGCGCGTGCGTGCGTCAGTCAGTCAGTCAGTCAGTCAATCAGCCAGCCAGTTATGACCCCATTCCGGCTCCACACATCACCCTTGCATGTCTTCCGCTGACACTCTCAATGCCAAGCTTTTCACGCAGTAATTTTCTGAAGTCCTACCAAATGTATGCATTTAAACATAATATAAACTTGTATTCAAGTTATGTGCACACTAAGGCCACATACCAGTATTCCCCAGCTGGGGAGTAAACATGCACACGGCAAGAACCGCACACTGTGTAGGACATCACATGGTTATGTGATGTTTTTTATTATCCCCTCCACGAAGTGTGAGGGGTATATTGGTTTGAGCTCCGTGCGTCTGTCCGTCCGTCCGAGATAAAGGGGACAGCTTTTCTCAGAAACAATTAGAGATAGGACAACCAAATTTGGTGTGTAGCTTCAGACCATAAAGGCCTTGATGGAGTTTGAAAATGAGATGCGCGTGAGTACTTTTCCCGCAGTTATTGCCCTTGATCCGTATTTTTGGACTCTGTCCACGGTATCTCTAAAGGGGACAGCTTTTCTCAGAAACTATTTGAGATAGGATAACCAAATTTGGTGTGTAGCTTAAGACCATAAAGACCCTGATGGAGTTCGAAAATGAGAAGCCCACGATTATTTTTCCCACAGTTATTGCCCTTGTGGCATTTTTGGGAGCCTCTGTTCATAGTATCTTTAAAGAAGGCATTTTGGTGGGGGATGTTGTTGGCCATGTCTACTTGTTGTGTTACTTTTATTTTTGAGGTAACTTTTGCTACTTGATGTCTGATCCAGATTCGCTTTCAGGGGAAGAGAATATTGGCTCATCTGCTTGAGTTGTGTGAGATGCTAGCGTCAGATAACTGCAGTATAAGCAGTGATTATACGGTACTCCCACAGAGCAGTGAATATAGGGTGTGTGTCATGTGACTTACGCCTGGTTATAGGATGGATTTTGATGCCTGGACCAGGCGAGGCTGTCTCCCCATGCCTTTTGGTTAATCAGAAGGCGAAATGCGGATACGGTCACGCTAGGATCATGTAAATACAAGGTTGTGGGTTTAAATCCTGGGTGGAGCACAGGTGTTTGCACACTTGAAGAAGGCCCTCAATTCAGTGACTGCAAAAAAGGAAAATAATTATAAGGCATCCTTTGATAATGTCAGAACAGAGATGCATTTCTGGGAGTTTCTTTGGTGCATCATGTGCCTTCAGAAGGTTTTTTTTTAACTGGGATTCTACGTGTGAGGAACTTCTGCACCACAGCTCTCGTCATGCTCTCTGCACAGTGAGAGATATTATTCTCTGGCTGAGATACAGACCTCGGTCTCCTGGGAACTTAAGGAGCCGACAGGAAGTTGATTGTTCCCTTGTTTTAAGGACAGCATGACTCTTTCTACTTGATGTCTCTGCAATCATTGAATCTTCCGAACAGCTGCAGAAGACTCGAAGGAGTCAGCCCTGTTCTTTAAAATTGGCTTTTTTTTGTCTTAGATTCTGCCCTCACAGTCATTATACCTGTATCTGGAAAGGGCATTAATTCCACCAGATTTATGAAAGGAAAGCGGGAGTTAATTCTGGCCGTGCTCCAGGACTTTGGGGTAGCTGTGCAGGTGTGTATTTGCGTGTACTCATTTAAATGCACGTGACGTGTGTTTACATATAAAGGAATGTGCATCGCAGTTTTCAATCACAGAGGATTCTGCATGGCGTAGACCACTGGTTGACTTTAGGGCAGTCGATCCCTTTCGTGTCTCCACTTCCCATAATGCTTGGCGAGTGGCAACACCGGACCGGTTTAGCGAGTAGTTGGTATTGTTGATAATTACCTTTAAAAAAGTAACAAAAAAACCATTCACAAAACCATTCATGCGTAGCAAAATGCGTAAATGGCTCTCTTTATTTTTTAAACATTCAATTTTTCTGTCCGGGAACGCCCTCATTCCCTCCTCCAGTGTAAGTACCTGAGGCTTGTGGGTAATCACCGCGGATTTTTCTCATTGTCGCCCCTAAGCAGCGCAGTTATTTGCGAGTCAGTGGATGCATATTAATGAATCACTGCTTTATTCTTCAGGTTATTGTCTTGGTGAGGTGGGTTTTTCTGTGCTCTGTGTGAATATCCTCTGCTGCAGTGGCACCAGCGACCTCATACTCTATCAGTGCTCTTATTCCTGAAAAACTAACCTGCGTGTAATTCGGTGCATATTTGTTTGGATATTTTTCAGCTGTCTGCACTATTTAATTATGATTTGTTTCTCATTTTTGCAGTGTACTTAACCCTTTGAGCGCCATAGGCAACTATAGTTGCCCAATGGTGTAAGATATCAAAACCAGATGCTGTTGAAAACCTATCATGTGGCAACTTGTTTGAAAATTCTTAAGTTCTTAAAAGCTCTTTTAAACAAGTTGACACATGATAGGTTTTCAACAGCTCAGCATAATCACATTTTTAATTCTTTAAATTTATTCAGCACTCAAAGGGTTAAAAAAAGAACAGAGTTGGGAGGAAATTCGTAAGTGCATTACCAAAATCTCTAGACCAAGAAAATAAGTAAAGAGTCACTAAAACATTAAATTATGAGCATCAGACTCTGTGACTTATTATGGTTACTATATTTTTGTCTTCGGATTATTGTCGTGAGTGACTCAGCAGTCGATTGGGTCCCAGGCTAATTACAGTGATTCCGATTTGTAATATGAGTGGGGAGGGTGGTAGGGGCGGGGTGTAAGTTTCTTTCAGGGCGGCATGATGAGACCTTCCTTTGTGGAAATATTTCCTCAGAATGTATGAGGAGGATCAGTTCTTTGAACGAGGCCCTCGCAGGTACCTCTCCCCACCTGCCGCACACCTGCTACGCCTGACATCGTTTTGGAGCTGGCATTCGCTGGAGTCGGGACGTTCTCTTTGGCTGATTCATGTTTTCTGGATTTCAATGTCTTCACTGCCTTTATCTCACTTCTTAAAATGAGGAAGGGAAGGCTGTGAGAAATAAGCCGTTGAAAAGACACTTGTTTGCGCTAGAATTTGAGGAGATAGAAATAAAAAAAGCTGGGATTTTTGGGAAAGAGCACTGATTGGTGTTTTCTGAGTTCCCACGTGTTCTCTCAGCATATTTTGCCTACCTGCCTGGACTACTGTCTGACCAGGAATGGGATCGGCCATCTTAATGTCTGTGTCTGCTTGAGTGAGCGGAGTCTTCTTTCTTTCATCTGCCAGCCGAAAACAAACTATGTAGCCTTGACACCACTAGAGACTGGTTTGTCAGCTTTGAACAGACTTTAGAGGACTACTTATAATTGAATATGTTGGAACCAGAATTCTAATGTTTTTTTCACAGGCCACTGTAACCCGAGTCGATGGCGTACGTGTCACAGGCTACCTCCATGGCCAGTCAAAACAAGCTCCTCGCTTGGGGGTTGGAATTAGCATAGGTTCGCCATCCTTGCGACTGCACTCGCACCGTGCCTAATCTCCACTGCGGCGACTGACACTTGGGCTCAAGCCGGCGGTGCTTTGCTGAGCCGTTTGGAATCCGTTGAGCCGAAGAGTGTCTTCAGTCTGTCACTTATCTGTTCTCTTTTGACAAAGTGTCTCTACAGAGGCAGTTGAATCGTCTTCCAATTTCCCAACCCGACTTGATTGGGTTTTGTACAATAAAAACAACACCAAAGCAGCCTCATTACATTGGATAGTCGCCGGGTAATTACTGCGTTCCTGAAAACGAAGTGACTTGTGCCTTGCTGGAGGGAGGAGAGATAATCTGTTTCTTTATGTGCTCTTTGTCTCCAGTGTGTCAGTGTCTCTGTCTCACATGAACAAGCCTGTAAATCCAAGAATCCGTTAGTATCTTGGCAGCAGTGACTGCGGCTTGTAATAACAGAATGTACTTTGTGCGGTGTATATATAAGGAAACGAATCTGACTTCTGTCCTTTACCCAGGGTGGCAGATTCTGTAATTGGGCTTGCTTGGCTTGCCTCAGGCATATTTAGAATGGAAAGCCTGTGCTGGTGGATCTGTCGCAGAAGGGTTTGTGTCAGCATGTTGTCCTTGTCTTGTGTGCAGTACAGGAGGTAAGAGTTATTTTCGCACGCATTTGATTTCTGAAGTGTCAGGGCTGGTTCTGTCAGTGTGTGATCAGAACCCTGGTTTTTCTTTTTTAACTCTAAAGCGACCCTGATGTTGATATCTTCCTTGATAAGGGGAGAGAGGTAGTGTGGAAAGCAGATTTCTTAACCAAAGGGGTCTCCCAACACGGTATGTAAAAATACAGGGGCTTTTGAATTCACAACTAGCCATCGAGTCATCAATCTGTCAGTGGACATCCTAAAATCCTGATCTGTTGCGCTGATTGCTGACTCTCAGGTGGTTTGGGACAGTTCGGTGCATCAGGGAGAAGGTCACGAATTCCTGTGGACTCCTGAACATTCTTGGAGAGCTCAAATATCTGTGAGTGGCAACAATCATCGAACCATAGTGTCAGTTTGTCTGTCCTCGGTGGAGCACGCCGTCTCCTCTACCAGAAGCATCTTGATTGACGTAATTTGTTATGTCATCTGTTGATTCATCATCGCTGAATGTGCACACTGGATTGAAAGTTGTTGACCTGTACTTAGTGATACCCTGCTTTCTTCCTCAAACAGGGCATATGCGTGATGTTAGTTATAATAGGTGATCTCGTGTTCTTGGGTGAAATTAAAAGGTGGCTTTTCTATCCACATCTTATAATTCTGTGATGCACTGAGACGTGACTACTGTGAGTGGAATGTATGGTTTTTGCACTGTGTCTAGACTCCGTTTCTACTGCAGGCATTCAGTAGCATTTCGGAAGGTGATCCGACTTGCCTCAGGTGCAGGTTTAAACCACAGGCTTTAGTGCATATCAGGTGCGGGTGATAATCCCTCTTTATGTAGTTTGAAAAAAAAAAAATTCCATGATTATGTACACATTTTTTTTTTTTTAATAAACATAGTTTATTAGCATTTTAATAATAGTCACAGAGCATAATAAAAAACATGACTTGTTCCAATATTGAACACCTTCAACCCCTCTCCCTCCCTCCCCCCACCCTTCCCACCCCGCCCATCCGGGCTTGGGACTCCTCGTCCTAAATTAAGGAATTATGATAGTGATGAGAACATCAAGATAGTGAACTCGCTTAACAGTCAGTAAAAAAAAAAAAAATCACAAAAGAGATACATGAGCGTAAAACAGAGGAAAATAACAAAAAAAGTAATAATAATAATAATATTAAATTAAAAAAATAATAATAATACAAATGAGTAATAAAAAAAATAAGTGGGTAACAATGGGAAAGCTTGGTGATGTACAAGAAGTTAATATAGCATTTTCAGTGTTCCATTCACAATCAGTATTCTGTCTCACCCAGATAATCAGTCTGAAGGAAGGGAGCCCATTCCTCTAAAGTAAGTGATAAAAGGTTGCCAGTAAGTGTAGAACTTGTCTGTTGAGCCCCGTATCGAAAATTTAATCTTTTCCAGCCCCAAAAAAGACATTGTATCACGCAGCCATGATGTAGGTGATGGAGGTGAGGAGTTCTTCCATAATAAAAGTATTCTACGGCGAGCTATTAATGAAGTAAATGAAATTATGTTTACTTGCCTTACAGACATGTTTTTGCCAGCTTCAGGTATACCAAAAATCGCAATCTGTGGACAGGGTTCTATGATTCGATCCAATATTTGCTGAAATGGTTCTGAAATAAGACTCCCAGTATTCTCTCAGCTTCAGACATGACCAGAACATATGAGTAAGATTGCAAGGAGAATGAGAGCATCTGTCGCAAGTGTCAATCATGTCCGGGTATATCTTGGCGAGTCTGGATTTGCTATAATGCACCCTATGAACTATTTTAAACCGTATGAGTTGAAATTTTGCACAAGATGAGCAAGATTTTATTTCTTCCAGTGCCTTAGCCCACTGATCGTCAGACATAACAGTGCCCTGTTCTGATTCCCATTCAACTTTAATCTTCAGCAAAGTTGGGTGTATATTGGGAGCTGAGAGATCATAAAGAAATAAAATATGCCACCTCGTCATTTTTGTAATTGGCAAGGGATTATCAATTCCCAAAGGGGGTGGGGCATCAGGGAAATTGGGTGTGTTTGATTTGAGAAAATGCCGAATTTGAAAGTACCTGAAGAGGTCAGATTGCTGTAGGCTAAAGGTACTACATAAGTGAGTGAAGCTAGAGAATATACCTTCATTGTAGCAATCACCAATTGCACTAAGACCTTGCCTGTCCCAGAAAGAAAATCTGGCATCAATCTTAGCAGGTGTAAACAGTTCATTATTACATATTGGAGCATTAATGGAGAATGTATTCCAGCCAAAATGTTGCTTAATTTGCTGCCAGATCTTCAAAGTGGCTATGACTATTGGATTGTTTGTGTAGTGTTTGGGTTTAAGCCTACTGACATGACATACCAAAGCCTTTAAAGAGGAAGAACCACATGAATGTGATTCCAGTTGGCACCACTGTGTTTCAGGATAGAAGGCCCAATATACAATTTTCTGCATATTGGCTGCCCAGTAGTACCTTTGTAAGTTTGGTAACCCCAAACCACCTTCTGATCTGTTCCTTTGTAGTAAAGATTTTCGAAGCCTTGGAGATTTATTGCCCCATATAAAAGAGGAAAACCTGCTGTCAATATTACAAAAAAGAACTTGGGAAGAAAGAGAGGCAAACATTGAAACAAATAAAGATATCGTGGGACAATATTCATTTTGATACATTGTATTCTCCCTGCAAGTGTGAGCTGTAAGTTGTTCCACTTTTGAAGGTCTTCTTTAACATTTGTTGTTAGTATTGCAAAATTCTTATCAAATAGTAATGACATATTACTGGAAATGTTGATTCCTAAATATTAAAATATTGTTGGTGAAAGGTTGAATGGCAAATCAGACTGTGAAATTTCCCCTGCCAACTGATTGATGGGGAAAAAAATCACACTTTCCAATATTGAGCTTATACCCAGAGAATACACCAAAGGTTTTGAGAGTGTCTACAATATGTGGGTTGGCATTTTTCGGGTCTGATACATATAACAATAGTTCGTCAGCATACAGGGATACCTTATGCTCAGTCCCCCCCCCTCATGATACCTGAAATAAGTCGGTCAGCCTTTAGTGCTATTGACAGAGGTTCGATCGCTATGGCGAAGAGAAGGGGGGACAGTGGACAGCCCTGGCGTGTCCCCCGGGTCAAAGGAAAAAAGTTGGACCTAGTATTATTTGTACATATACATGCTTGTGGCGATGTGTAAAGTAAGCGCATCCAAGAGGTAAAGCGCCCTCCAAAACCAAATGTTTTCAAGGGAAAAAAATAAATAGTTCCACTCCACACAGTCGAAAGCTTTTTCAGCATCTAAGGTGACAACACTTTCTGGATTAATTGTTGAGGTTGGAGAGAAAATTATATCAAGAAGTCGTCGCACATTCGTAAATGAGTGACGGTTTTTGATAAATCCATTTTGGTCATCTGAAATGATAGTTGGTAGAACAGTTTCAAGTCTGCATGCTAAAACTTTGGCGAGTATTTTGACATCTACATTGAGGAGTGAGATTGGGCGGTATGATGAGCATCTATTTAGATCTCTTCCCCGTTTAGGTATTAAAGATATGGCAACTTGTTTGAGAGTAGGTGGTAACGTGCCTCGCTGCAAAGATTCATTGTACACATCCAACAATAGAGGAGCAAGTTGTCTGGAAAATTTTTTGAAAAATTCTACAGAGAAGCCATCGGGCCCTGGGGATTTTCCACTTTGGCCTATGTAATGGCTTTAGTTATTTCAGCTATATTAATCGGAGCATCCAGGCAGTCTTTATCTTCAGTTGATAAATTTGGGATATTTTGATTTGTGAAGAAATTTAACATTTCATCATTATCGTTTGGTGACTCTGATTTATTGAGTCGAGAGTAGAAGAACTTGAACATGTCATTGATCCCAGACGGGTCAGTTATTATTTGACCAGAGGCATCTTCTATCTGAGTAATCAGTTGCGAGGCTAGCCTACCCTTCAATTGATGTGCAAGGGGACGCCCCGCCTTCTCTCCGTGTTTATATGAGACGCCTCGTGATTTAAGAGTTTCTCTGCCTCTGTTGTTGATAATAGATTAAATTCTGTCTGTTTTTCAACTTTCTCTTTGTACAATTCTGCAGTTGGAGTCTATGCGTAATGTTTATCTAGATCAGCTATTGATTTAAATAACTCTTGTTTTTGTTCTTTTCTTGATTTGTATATATGTGCCATATATGAAATTATTTCGCCTCTAATGACCGCCTTCCGAGTCTCCCAAAGTAAGCTAGGGCTAATGTCATCAATTTGGTTGGTTTCTAGAAACTGATCTATAGATTGAGTAATATAGGTACAAAATTGAGAGTCTGATGTAAGTGTAGAGTCAAATTTCCATGTACACATTTATGTGCACATTTTGTTGGCATATTCACGGAAACACTTTTCAGGAAGTAAATAAGAGTACACAGGTGGTACCGCAGACACGGAGGGCCATCTTGGGGTCCAATCACAGGAGGAAAGAACAGAGAGGAATAAGGTGTTATTTTTCATGAAGGCGGACATGTCATGACCCGTGGTGTTGAGGATATAATAGTCCATTGGTGCAGTGTGTTTAGTAGTTTCAGGTGCTGAAGCCAGTTGAGGAAATACCTTTGTCATTCTGGAATTTTCCGTTCCCATATGTAAGTTCTTCAGGAGCACTCTGGGGTTCACGGCCTGGCAGTGTGTGTGTAGGGGTCTTGCTCAAGGACGTTCACAGCAGCAATGACGTTATTGGAGCTACCCTAGGACTTGAACCAACAACCCTCTGACTCCTAGTCAAACTACCTATGCACAAGGCCTGCGGCCACTCTACACTTTCTGTGTGTGGTCTTCTGGTTCCTCTTGCTTTCAGCTGACAGTCCTGGCCTGGGTCCAGACGGCCAGCCTAACTGCCTCGCTCAGGGTGTTTAAATGGTTGTCTGATAAAAAGCTATGACGGCCTCTATAGTGTAGAAATACTAAAGATGGGAGAGGAAGGGAGAGACCGGGTTATTCTGCACTCCTTTAATGTCCTCTGCTGTCTGCCGGACTCCATTCTTCTCTTATACCCCATAATGGTGCCAGCTTTCTGCAACATCGAGCACGCGATGCCATTGAAGGTGTACAAGCCTGCTTGGATTGGATTATGCCTTCCGATTCACTGAGACTGCTTGTTGAAATGTTACCGGTCCCATATTTTACTCCGTCTTAACAATTTAAGACTATTCCCTGGTTTTTGTTCACCTCTGCCGAGGAGGTGCATGTTTTTGCCGGCGTTGGTTGGTTTGTTTGTTTGTCTGTCTGTCAGCAACATATCTCAGAAATGGTTTCATAGATTTTAACCAAACTTTGCAGGATGTTTAAGTAGCACAAGAGGAACAAGTGATTAAATTTAGGCGTATTTAGGCCAAAGTACAGCTGAGATATAGGCCAAAGTTCAAATCCAGCCATGCTGGCTGAGGTATGAGCTCTTGCGAGTCCAGCAGAGAAGGTCAGTAATGACATAAGGACCAATTGATTAGATTTTTGGAGTGATCCGGGTTAGGAGTTAGGGTAAGGGTTAGGGTTAGAGCCCTGGGTGGAAGCGCTGTGCTCTCTGAGTGCTCTTGTTATAACATGGTTTTGAAGCTTCTAGCAAAATAAAAATGTAAAAAATTAGAAAAGCACAAATACTGTGCTGTTGCCCTCCAGGACTGGAGTTAAACCTGCAGATACTGTAGCTGCCAGTTTCGAGCTTCTGTCCAAGTATGCACTATTTCGAGTTGACAGTGAGTTTATGCAAATGCGCTTTGTACTGATTGGCCAGTTGATCAGGACCACGTCTTAAACCAAAGTGATAGGTCAGTGACTGTATTATGCAATGAGTCCCCTTCTGACACTGATTGGGGCTCAGAATGGAAACTCATTCGATGCCATGATTTCTCAGAAAGAGTGCTGGGGCAGCAATGCTGAGAAAGTCTGGTTTCAAATTTTATAAGGTGTTCGCTCAAGGGCGGACCAAGCTTTTATGAGCTTGTATAGTGCAGCGAGGAGAGAGGACCACTTCAGTGCTTTCCCAAATATGATCCTAATACCCTTCACATCTCATCGTAGCATGGATCAGAAGGGGTGCATCTCGATGCCTCTTCTATTTTTGAAACCATACAGGCATAATTTGTGGCAGGGAAGGCGTTGCTATGGCTCCATATCGATCTGCTGCCTCAGTCTCTCGCGCTGGTAAAGGAGAATCCTGAAGTCTGCGGCATTTTATCCCTGAATACCGTGGGTGGATTGGGGAGCTGATGTAGGTACTTAAGATTCTGTGAAGGCATATCAAGGTGTTGGAGCGAAATGAGAGGGACGGCTGGGGAATGAAGTAACTGGCTGTTGCTTTGCTTCCCTTGTAATGGATATTTGATGTTTGCTCTGACAGGTGCGCGGTTTAACTGGCTTGAAAATTACTTGGTGTCCCATCAGTGTGGCTCTGCAGTTACCAAAATTCATTTAGTTGCGTCTGCCATTTTTAGAATGAGTTTTGATGGGGTTTCACTTGTTTGATCTATTTGTGGTGGTGCCCACGACTACAATTCCCCTCTGCATTGTTGTAATCGTAATAAACGCCAAGTGCACCAATCTCTCTCTCTCTCTCTCTCTCTCTCACACACACTCCTGCATGTGTGGGCGCACACACACACACACACAAACACGCACTTATAAACCTGGCTTCTATCTCTAATCAGATTTATGTAACATTGTGCCTTGGAGAAAAACCTAATTCACATTACTCTGTCAAACTCTGTAAACTTTATTAAGCAAGTGAGGTTTAACCCTCAGGCAAATGCTGACTTAATGGAGAAAATTTGACCTGTGTTTCGGAATTATTGATTCAGTTGACTTTTGCTGGCCTGAGTGCGAAATAATGAAAAATAAACAATCGGATGAGGATGGAATAAATGAATTGATAAATGAGCACTTTGATCTTTCGGAAGTCTAGCTTGCTGTCCATTATTGTGTTGGCGGTGATTCAGTTCCACTGTCAGGAGGCTCCTGGTTAAGTCTGCGTAACATGCAGGGATCTGCATTGTTTGGTTCACAAATGACTGCCGTGATGAAGAGATTTGATGGCGGCTTCAAGAAAATCTCGGTCTTTGGCTCCCGACCAAGTCTTTGAATCTGAAAACCTGGGAATTGCATGTTGCAATTCGCATCTCTCTGCCTCCGTTAATTATACGGTCTTTGCTATTTCGAGAATTGGGCCTCCTTGTTGCTTTGTCAGTGTTGCTAGGGCATAAATGTTAATGAGGCACTGGTTGTCGAGGGTTACCAAGCCGTGCGATTACAAACACCCGTTTAGCGTCTGACATCGAGGAGCCGTTAGATGCTGACAGTGAGTGGGCTGTAGCGGGTGAAGCAGGTGGTGAATTTTGCGTTGTGTTTTGACTTAGCATTATGCTATGAACATGCACTGCTACTTGGCGGCGAGATTGGTGCTTTGGGGTCCAATAGAAATCTTCGGAAGCCTCTTATGTTACAGCCGACCGAAAGAAAGCACTGAGCTTCACTGAGATGTCCACATACATGCTGCAAATGGTGACTAGCCCAGTGGATCATCCGTGTTCTCATGTTGTGAAAATCTTAGTGAAAGATTAGTGTATCTGTCACCTCTGTCACAATAAAATGGAAAGAAGTGGACTTTCTTTTTTTTCCCAAGATTTCATGTAATCGCTGAATTCTCCCAAATTTACCCCTAGTGATTTTATTGATGATTCTACACTTATGAAATATCAAGAGAATACAATGGTAGTTTTTTTTGAGCCGTTAAAGAGGTTCTCAGGTCTTAGGGACCCTAAACAGAACATATGTGGTTAAACAGGCCTGGTGAACATGTCCCTACCTGTGACTGAAGTGATCAGCTGTTTTCATGCTGATCACTCTGGTCCCGGGAGGGACCTGTGGGGTCAGGAGACTTTTCTGAGTCCTTTAAGGTGCTTCCGAACAACAATGTCTTCAGGGTAAAGTATCTCTGTACGAGGTTGCTGCTCGTCCCAGACACTGTCCTAACCCTGACTGGTCAGCTAAGCACTGCAGTGAATTTTACATAAAGGGTTAATAAGAGGAAAGGTATGTGGTTGAGTGGACTCTTTAGCTAGCTAAAATTGAAATAAGAGCCCCAAACCAACTAAGGCTGTGGCCCTTCAAGCCTGGAGTCAAACCTGCAGACACTGTGGCCCTCCAGGACTCGAGTTAAACCTGCAGACACTGTGTCCCTCCAGGACTGGAGTTAAACCTGCTGACTCTGCGGCCCTCCAGGACTGGAGTTAAACCTGAGGACACTGTGTCCCTCCAGGACTGGAGTTAAACCTGCTGACTCTGCGGCCCTCCAGGACTGGAGTGAAACCTGAGGACACTGCAGCCCTCCAGGACTGGAGTTAAACCTGAGGACACTGCAGACCTCCAGGACTGGAGTTAAACCTGAGGACACTGCAGACCTCCAGGACTCGAGTTAAACCTGCAGACACTGTGTCCCTCCAGGACTGGAGTTAAACCTGCTGACTCTGCGGCCCTCCAGGACTGGAGTGAAACCTGAGGACACTGCAGCCCTCCAGGACTGGAGTGAAACCTGAGGACACTGCAGCCCTCCAGGACTGGAGTTAAACCTGAGGACACTGCAGACCTCCAGGACTGGAGTTAAACCCACTGACTCTGTGACCCTTCAGGGCTAGAGTTAAACCAGCAAACACAGACCCTCCAGGTTTGGAGTTAAACCTGCAGACACTGTGGCCCTCACTAACTGCCTGTCTTCAAAGTATGGGAGCAGAGAGTGGCAATTGATGCTCAACAGGGAACTGTTGCCAGAAATCATATCCCCTAGGCATTTAAACTAAACACCTTCAGTCAATCAGTGTGTTGAGCCATGGCCTTGTAGAGCCATTTCTAAACATTTGGACAACATCAGTGGTTCCCTTCCTCTCAACCTCAGCTGATGAGTGGGGAGCATTCTGGCACAAAATGGCTGCCGCGTATCACCCAGGTGTTTGCTACACATTGGTGGTGGTAAGACGAGTCTCACCCTCATCTTCCTGATGCACACTGAGTCTGAGAAAAGCACTGGATCACTGCCATGATCCGTCCATCCATCTATCTGTACCAACAGGTGGATCATTTAGAGCAGGCGTAAGGAAGCCTGCTTTTGGACAGCCATAGTCCTGCATGTTTTAAATCTCCCTCTTCTCTAACACACCTGATTCTAATGATTGCAGCTTCTCAAGGGCTTGATATAACAAGGCAGGCATTTGAATCAGGTGTTATAGAAAAGCTACATCTAAAACGTGCAGGACTATGGCTCTGCAGGAACAGGGTTCTATACCCTTGATTTAGAGGAGAATGTCGGGTGGGATCCTTTGAATTGGATAATACATTGTGCGTGTGACATGGCTGTGAGGTTATCATAAATTTCTGAATGTCCTGACCTATAAACACCTCGGTCTTTATCAGATTCCATTCTGCTGCATAGGGAACGCAAAAAACGATAATAAAATGAGCCTTGAAGTCACTCAATTTCCGCTTCTCATTCCGGCAGCACTGGCTGATGTGGGAGTCTTCATGCGGGAAAGCTTCCCTCCAAGTGTCTTTAAACGTCAGCCTTCCAACGCAAATATTTCATAACTCTGACACCTCTCTCCCACCAGTGCTGCTATTCAGGTAGCCTTCAGGCTCCAATATGCTGGGTCCTAAAGTAGCTACTGATTACAATGCTGTCGAACGGCTATAAATACGCCGTTACCAGAGACCGAACCCGTCATCTAAACTCATGATGCTAATGTGAGCTCCTTAGTATCATTAATCTATGGTACATGGTAGCCCGACAATGATGAAAGTTTGCTTAGTTTGGCTTAATCAAAATAAATCTGCAATAATCATCTGATGGCTTATTTTGTATTTCTTAATCCATCAGGTTCTAAAAATGGCCAGCTTACAAATCTGCTGCTGCAGTGGGTTAATATTTCCGCTGCCTTTAGCTTTCTTTTATGTGCGAAGCTTCAAGTGAATTTGAAACTACAATTAAGGGCTTGCCTTAAATACTAATTCAGAAGGTTAATTAACTGTTTGCCCCGAGCTCGATTGAATCTCGTGCATGTCCGCACAGGCCCGAGTCGGGAATAATTGCTTTCGAGCAGCAGTTACACAGCCGAGACTGTGCAGTGTTCTCTTAGAACACCAGCAGGTACTTGTCTGTTGTCATGTTCAGCTTTGCTTAAGGTTAGCTTGGATAAATGCCTGATGCAGTGATGGAGCACTTCATGTCCTTTGCAGCAGTAGAGCCAGTTCCTTTCCCCGCTCTGCACATCCGTACCTGCGTTTTATTGACCCCGGAGAGTGCCGGTGGCAACCTGTTATCCCCATGAAGCCTGACTTCAATATTAAACATCTCCTGCAAGAGGCTCTGACTTTAGGATTTCTCATTCTCTGCGCTGTAGCATGCGAATGCCCGCATCTTTAGAGATCATTCCAGGAATGTCTTCACTTGTGCCCACCTCAGATCAAGGTCCTCGATAGTCTCGCGCGGAATTCTGCCGATAGCTCTCCCTGCGAAGTCCGTCTGTGTTGCAGTCGAGCATCTGCATAATATCGGGACCATTCTGCCCGGCAGCTCTCCAGAGCTGGAACAAAAGAGAGGCAGTTCCGGAACGATCCGGCTGGGAAGCTGAGCTGGGTCTGCAGAACTGAAGGGAATGGGAGTGACGGGGTGAAAAAATCTGAGATAGCAGGTAGGACTCTAGGATCCGTCCCGCTCTGTTTGCGCTACAGAAGGCGATGAAGCGTGACTGCGGGATTGGTAAGCGACAGCATAATCGCTGCAGGCTGTTAGTGGAAATGTACATGATTTCCCTCTCTTCACCGCCCAGTGTTATTGTGTTTTGTTATGTGCACGTCATGCGTTTCAGTGCGTTGATGTGCATGTAAAATGCATTTCTGTGTTTGACTGTATCTGGCTGCACAGATGTGGTGCGATGCTGTGTAGGCTGGCTGAAGCCGTGTTTAGTAAAGCAGGGACTCTCTCACCGACCTGCCGGTTGCGTATGCCAGCAACGAGAGGCAGTACAAGTGTGGGAGGAGTATGTGTGTGTGTGTGCGTGCATGCATGTGCACGTGTGTTTGAGTGCATGACATTGTGTTTGTGCGTGTGCACGCGGAGTGTGTATGTGTGTGCATGTGCACATATTTTGTGATGGTGATTGTGCACGTGGAGTATGTGTGTGTGGGTGCGTGTTGATGTGCATGAGTGCATGTGTGTTTTTAAGCACGTGCACATATTGGGTCTGTTTGTGTGTGTGTGCATGTGGAGTGTGTTTCTGTGGATGAACATGCAGAGTAAATGTGAGTGGGTATGTATGTAGGTGTGAATCCATGTGAACGTGGTGAGAGTGTGCACATGAGTGTATGTGTGAGTCCATGTATATCTTGTGTGTCACTATATGTGTGCATGTGATTGTGCATGGGCTTATGTGTGTGTATGTTTGTGAGACTGTGTGCAATGTATATGTGACCGCATGTAATGAGTGTGTGCACGCATATGTGCTTATAAGGTGTATGTGTGTTTGTGCACTTACACGTGTGTGTGTGTGGGGGGGGTGGTGTGTGTATTTTCCCTTGCGCATTGAAAGTACTAACAGACCGCGAAAGCCGCAGTACGATTAATGTTGTCTTTAATGGTGCTAACACAGACTTCCTTACGGATAGTCTGGGCTTTTATCCCCAAACCACAAAAGAGCCCATTCACTACAGATGTCTTTATTTAACTGTATCACTTATCACTAAAGTTGCTGATGTTCGGCAAGTTAGGTCTCTATTTTGCCCCTAATTGAGCCGCTGAGTTTCTAAAAAGTGGTGTATTCCATAATGCACTTTACCTGTAAATAACAGAGCCTGGAATATAGCCCAGATTAGTTTAGGAATGCTAATGACTACACCAGGTCGACACATGGCAAAACAAGGTCTGTCTGTTGACGACGTGCATATGTAGTCGCCTGTGCCAGTTTTCTCAAGGGGATGATTTCGGCTTAATTGAGTGGAGCCGCCTCATCTAGCTGTTGCCTGCTGCAGCGCCCCCTAGTGGTCATTCTTGAGACCTCTGCTCTCGCGTTTCCTTTCCCTGGTTATTTTCAGGGAAATTCTTAAATAAAGTTTGCCAACTCCTTGAAGACACATTTACTAGAAGTTCCTCAGCTGTCTTATAAAAAAGGCAACAAGATCCTTGCCTGTTTTACCTGAAAAAGGCACCGTCACTGCATTTCACTCGGGAGTTATAGCTCTCAAATTTATTCAGATTTGAAGTGTTTTCTGCACAAAGATTCCCTTGTGTCTGTGAAAATGATCTGGAATAAATAAACTTTTCACATGTTGGCAGTTACTAACATAATACTTAATACATAATTAAAAACCATATGGAATTATTGGATATCAGAATTTTGTCCGAGTAGTGATTTAAACTGATATGCGTTTCAGATGTGTGGGATTTATATTTCAAATATTTGTTTCACTTAAGTCATGTATACACCTGGCTGTCATTATTTGATGCTGCAGATGCATCTGAGCATACAGTCTTGGTGTCTTCATTTTGATTGGTCCATTCTGTCCAAGTTATCGTTTATCATGCAGTAAATGCCCATGATTACTGTGGAACCGGCCTTGTGTTGCACATTCCACAGTAAAACTGACCCCATGGGTTTCTCATAGGCTGTCCACACCAATCAGCAAATAAACCTGATGCAAGGACACCAGCGATCCGCTCCGATTCCTCTGGGGGTGGAAAGAATGCGCATCGGCCAATCACCTTCTCCGTTGTGCCCGGGTGAGAGGGAGAAATGGCCGTCGGCCTGTAAATGAGTCCCAGGTGCTTCCTGTGGCTGAGCGGGGCTCTGCTCTCCTCTCCAGCCAATTTAAAGTTCTGTCTCTCCGGCCTGCTGCTGCAGCTCTGCAAATCGATCTGGTTCTCTCTGTGAAAATACCCGCCAGTCACTCTCTGGATTTTACCTGCCTGTGATGCTGATAAGGTCCAGGACTGCCGCTGTTTGGTGGAGATGTTCCGGGCAACGGTTAGGGGGGAGGAGCTTTTGTGGATGATGTTTTAGGGCAGCAGAGGGCTCCGCTGGAATCCGCTCGGCGGTGCTCTCGCGGTACACCCCAGCGGACCTCTGCCACTGCCCTGAGCAACACCTCCTACTGAGGGACTGTATGACTCACACTGCTGCTGTCCGAACTGTTTGGTGTGAGTATAGGTCTGTGTGTGTTTGATACGTGTGTGTGAGTGTGTTCATGTGTGCATGTCTGCGTGTGTGTGGATGTGTACTGTGTGTGTTTATGTGTATACATTTGTGGATGTGTGTGTGTGTGGGTGTGTATGTATATGTGCCACCATACATGTGTGTGTCCTTGTGTATAAAGGACATATTTTCTCTCCCCATTCCTTCCTCATGCAGCAGTACTGTTGCGTGAAGGCTTTTTACATTACCTTAACTTGGAACTTCTGCATTGTATTCCCAGATACCTTCATCTATTGAAGGACTGTGAGGTGCTTTTCTAAGAGAAGTCTGCCTTGTGGCCTACATATAGAATCTCTCCGACTACAATCACAGTCCATATCCCTCTCCATGAGCCTTATGTACATATGGAAATATTTAAGGCACGTGCACTTGTGAATCCTTACATACGCTCTGTGCATGCAGTGCTCCTACACACACTCATATCCTGGAGTTCTGCAGCAGTTATTTCAGGCATGTGATGCGCAGGCGTTTGGAATGTTTTTATTGCAACATTCCATGGGTCAGTGTTCCGTGAGTGACTGTGACATCATCATTGGAATGTTCTGTTAAAAACACTGTCATCACAGACTTGTACAGAGTCACATGTGTCATCAGAAATATGGTCGCCTCTTGGCCCCCACGACCTGCTTACGGCTGAGCGCTTTTCATGTGTGACATAGCATCATCCTACTGACAGAGTCACGCTTCTGATAGTTCCAAAGGACCCTTTTGTCGCAGAAAGAGTCTTGACATTCCTTCAAACAAATGCATATTAAAGGGCTTCCACAGGCTGATTACCCCTCACTGCGTCTTTATTACGTTTGATGTGACACATGATTGATGTGAATTTGCTTCACCTGTGGGAAAGGCAGTGGGAGGTCTCCCCAGCCCAGTGCTTCCATCGCCGGGTTATTTTATTACAAACCGGCACGTGAAGAGGGAGCCCTATTGTAATGCGGCCATCCAGGTGATTCGTAGGAGCTAAATTTATTACGTGCTGAATGCTAAGTGTGTTTCATCCTCTTTTCAAGGAACCCGACCAGAGCATTTCGTCAAGATACCATTCCAGGGTTCGCCGCACTCTTCTAACGCTAAGTGAGATTACTTACTGCCAGTACACATGACCGCAGTCTGGGCTGTTTTGGTAGGATTGAGTGGTCTCAAAGCGGAAATTATGATTGCTTCTTAATTTGTGGTTGTCTGTGTAATGGTTTCATCTGGTATTTACATTTAGCACCTCTAGTGATATTGAAAAAAAAATTGCAACATTCGTTGGCATTGCGTTACTAAATCTGGGCTGCACATTTTGCAATTTAAGGATACGGGGAACCACATGCATTAGCATTTAAAGGCTTTCAGTTTTTTGTGGGCTCTCCTGAAACTCTTCGACACTGCGAGTGTCTTTCGATGCATAGTGCTTGGTGCAGACAGTACTTTGTTATTGACTTCATGCTGTCCAGACGCATTAGATTTCTTCTGTAATGTTGTTAGCAGCAGGTGCGGGTGTTTGTATGGGGCTAAACGAGTGTGATCCGGAGTATTGCTCTTCATCGTCCTCAGTCTCTCCCTCTTTTCCCATCCTCCCTTCATCTCTCCTTCTCTTCCTGCTGACCCTGTCCATCCTCTTTTGTTTCAGTCTCTCCCTCTCTCTCCTCCTGTGTTCTATCATTCTGAGCTTTGAAGACAGCTTGTACAGAGCCAGGTGAGCAAGAGATGGCCAGTGAAAGATTGCGTGGAGAGGGAGCAGGTAAGGATTGACAAATGCAGAAAAGGAGAGGGGGAATGAGAAGGAGGAGAAGACGAAGGAGAGGTGGAGGAATATAGGGAAGGGAGGATGAGAGAGGGAGGAGGGAAGTGGATTTTGACCCCGTGACTAGCAGTAGTCATAGTACCTGCATGTTAAAAATGAGAGAGAGAGAGAGAGAGAGAGAGAGAGAGAGAGAGAGAGAGAAAATCTCATCTCATCTCACTGTCAGGAGGCCTTACAGCCTAATCAACACACACACGTTAATACCCTTACCGCATTATGCCTTACTCCACTTGAACCTACCCCTAACCTTAATAAAATTATGCCTAACAGTAACCATAGCCTAAGCCCAAGGTTTAAGCCAGAGTAAGGCTTGGGCTTGTAGTTCACACACATGCTCATTATGAGAGCACTCATATCCCACATCAGTTCTCAGAGCTGAATCTGTAACACACGGTGTGTGAACCCCACTGCAGGTGAGATCTCGTGCTGGTGCTTAAGAGCGCAGTGAGGCTTCATTCAAGGCCGTGATTTATAACTCCACCCCCATCCCCGCAGGGTGTGATGTCACAAGTCTTGTGCTGCTTTGATTTGCCTGCCTTTTATGAATAGTTTTTTTTTTTTTTTGGTGAATGAAGTTATCTTCATTGCTAACTATACACACTCTGTTTTCTCACCAGTTCTGCTTAAGCAAGCCCATGTCATGGGATCTTCCGTAATTGTTGGCAGCCTCCTGGTTGCAAAAGCATAAATTGCGCCATCTAGATTTCCATGCTAGAGTGGCAACATGAGGGTTCCAGAAGATCTGGTCCTGGAGCCATTTTGTTTCCATCGCGTCATCAGGCACCGTCTCAAAGTGAATGAGTTTTTTCCTGTTTTCCGTTTTCTCATGTTCGAACATTTTCCCCTCTTATGCTTGTCGAAACCAGTGCTAGCTGGTGTATTGTTTTCACCCAAAATTAATATGTTTCCCCTTTGAAAAGAACAATAAAATCCAGCAATTTCCATTGTGCGCAACGCCTTGGTTTTCACGAAATGGAATAAAATTGGATCCAGTTCTTGAGTCGTCTTGACTCTCTCCATCTAGGGACTCGAGCGCCGTCTACAAGCAGCAGACATCCAAGCCCAGGGCCATAGATCTTCTCAGTGGTGGTCAGGATATAGCACAGTCCTGCTGATCAATTAATTGCTGCTAATTTGATGTTTCACAAATGATGACTGGTGTTTTATTTTAATCATAACTGTATACTGTAGAGCAGAACATTTTAGACTCTTAATTGTATCTTCCCGACGACGACAGTCAGGAGATATTATGGTTTAGTTCTGGGGCTGCCACCTCAGAGATTTCCTGTTCCAGGCTTTGGAGGCTTCAAAGTTCATAGGATTTTTCTCTAAATTTGCATAGTCAAAGATGTTTGTTTGGCAACGCTCATGATCAATTCTCGGCAATTTCCGACATCCAGTATGGCCGCCGCTGGCCATTTTGTCGAAAAAATTTTTTTTTGCAGATTTTGTGTTTTCTGCTCATTTTGAACCACATTTACATATATATACATGTACAGGGATGCATATTAATGTCATAGCAAGAGTAAAAACAGTAACATTGCGGCTGTAAAAATTTGCAAGTGTTCTCTCATGGGGATCGGGGAGATACACGACTCGGTCCCTGTGGTGACCGAGTTATCTAGTTTCAGTCTGCATCATGCCGGCGAAGCAGGGGTAAGATCTGAGCGCTAGTCTAAATGCACAATTTCATCCACACTTGTTGAATCTATTAGCAAAATTTGTTAAACAATTCAGCTGGAACTGCTAATGGCTTTTTTAATAGAAAACGGGGGGGAAAAATCTAATCAAAATCAATGTATCAGAACTGTTAAATGATATTTTATAACGCTGTAGGCTGATGGCATGGCTTTATATTAAACCTTGATAATGCTGCCACGTGCCTCAGGGCAATGCCCTTTCAGTTAAAATGGCTCAATCAGGCCGTGTAGTAATCTCTAAAGGGCAGAAAACCGTTATCTACGTGTAGTGCTTCAGTGCTCTATCGACTCAAGTCAGGCATTTCATAGTTTTTTATAGCAATGATTCATTGCAGGGATACTTAATGTGGAAAGTGAGTCATTCTTTTGCTGTTTTTTAAAGGTCGATCTGCAGCATCCAACATTTAGCCCAAGACTCGAGGCTGAGCTTGATTAAGAGATTTCAGAAAGCACATCGGAGCAGCAAATCTCCTAAGATTTCCCACAGCTGAGCAGTTAGCCCGACTGTTTTCAAGGCCCCTCATCTGTCTGGATTGGGCTCGATTTTGGAGCGCTTTACTGACATGTCATGGCAGCACGACAGAGGCAGGCTTTATCTGATTTGGAAGACGAAGACTGCAAAAGATGAGCGGACATTTTAGCCCACAGTTTCACACCATGAGAGTAAGAGCTGCAGTGTTGACAGACATGTGACCTGCAGACTTGTCCAACGTTCCATGCATGTGTGGGCGTGCACGCAGAGATGGATAAGAGCACGCCCATTCTTCTCTAGTGACCCAATCAGCTCTGCAGATGCATTGGGGACTGCCCTGTTTGTGAGATTTGGGGTTGTTGTGATGGTCATTGATAAATATTACGTGCAAAACCCGAGCAGATGCTTTACAAGTTGTCCATTTTATACAAATTGTGAATTCTGACTAAATTCTACTTCGAATGTAAATGCCTTGGGTTCTGATCAGTTTGAAGCCAGCCATTAAATATTACAAGTGATTGATATTAGCCTAGCGGCTGCCAGATTGCTAACTTTGTAGGATATCTTACGGGGAATGGAACGGGTGAGAGTTCAAGCGTTGTATATCCTCGCTAGATCTACGCTTTAAGTGTTCGGGTCTTCAAAGTTTGGCCCTTTAACCAGCATTGGGATTGGCCCGATTGACACACAAAACGTGTCCGCTAAATTACTGTATCAAGTGTAACACATTATCGCTGCATTGATATACATAGCTGTTGGGCAGTACTAATTTCCATGTTGCCAAATGCTGGCTGTCCAATCAGATCCCTTAGTTCTGATTCTTTATTCCAGTAATGTTGCATGAATCTTGTTTGCTGTAGCTGTGCTGGTGGGATTCTCTGTGGAATGACCTGCACTCTAGCTTCATGATAATGTACCAGCCCCCTGTGGATGCAGTTTGTGGCACATAAAAACACCGGCTCAAGTTTGGTGTGTAGTACGGTGGCCCCCATCATCGGTCCTGGGGCCCACTGTGTGCGCTGGGTTTTGTTTCAACTACAACTTCAATTTTTGGATTCGATCAAACTGTTAGTAAAATTCAGTGCATTTCACGATTGATGCCTTTAATTAACAGTCTTAAGCCACTTGTTGACAGAAATATCCATACATGCCGCAAAGAATAAAATGTCCATATCTCGTGTGATATATTGGAAAAAATTGCATTGAGGGGGAAAATGTAACCAGTTGAATTAACAAATCACTTGGTTCCTAACTGGTGAAAAATAACTTATACATGATCACGAAAATTAACAATACAACCATTTACTATGCAAGCAAATGTTTGTCGAAACCTGTTTTTTTGTTGTGTAATTAAGTTCAAGCAAAGTACTTTGAAAGACTGCACAACACGAGTCCAGCAACCAATTTAGGATCTGTGTAACCCCATAAAACCAAATAATAAAGCTGCTGTATTCAAACCTGTGGAGCTTCAAGTCCATTTTAAAGTCTAGTGGAGATTCCAAGGTTTCCAACGATCCCAAATATGTCCTGCTGAATTGCAGGGAAATGTGTATGAAATGATGTACAAGATCTAGATAGTCTCCATGTGATGTAATGCTGTGGCCATGAATGGTGTCCTGGGTTTGAATATTTCTCTCAAAATAAGTGTGATGTAGCTTCAGTAAAGTGCTACTACCAGCAGATACAGAATAAGACATTGTCCTACAATATGAAGAATCGTTTTTCTGAAGGGAAACTTCAGTGAAAAACTCCATCAAAGGGGTTAAAAATGTTATTACTTGAAATTACTTGAAATGTAGAAGAAAGAGCACTACATGTTCAAGCGCCTTTTATTCTAGGGTTTTATTCTTTGAATGGGAATTCCTGACAAAATGTGGTTAAGAAGCATAAATAACTGCTCTAAACAACAAATGCAGTTAATTAGGACACATTGACAGCTATTTAAAATCCTAGAATTGCACATGCGGTTAATGAAATCACAGGATTTGGCTGTTCTGCCTGTGGAAGACAGTGCTTTGTGGTTAGTTTCGTTCGATTCGGAGTTTAAAGCTTTCTGATGTGGTTTGGCTGACCGCGTTGGGCGGAGTGAGCGGGTTCGTCCGCATGAACGGGCATAATTATTATTTTTTTCTCTCGCTGAACTACATCAGTCCTTTTGCGCAGAAAACTAGTTAATGCTGTTACGGTGTTATTTTATTCAGAAACCAAGACTGACCTGCCTACACTGTTTATTAAAAAAAATTGTATACTGTGACCCTTGTATCCCCTTGGTGCAATGGTGATAAAAAAGAAATTTTCACATTTTAATTCACATGTGAACTTATGGTCTTGATGAGTGAGCCCAACTGCAGTTGAACCGCAATATTTCTAACATTAAAGCAAGGGAAATGGTTAAAAGAACGGGTGATAAAGAATCAAATTAGGTTTTTTTTTTTAAATTCGGCGATTCTTTTATGTTGTCTCTGGCTGCTGCCGCTCGCTTTATCTTTTTGAAGCCGTGTGTTTTATCTGAAACTAAACAAGTGGGCGATTCTTTGCTGAATTAAAAGCGCAGTCTCAGTCTCTCCAGGCGAATATCTGAAAAGCAGATTTATCGGTGACGAGACTCCGCTGCTCACCGCTAGTGCTTCTCCGGCATGTCTTTTTCCCGTGACTGCATTTGAAATGTACGGTAGATTCATAGCTTTTCGCTGTTCACGGGTAATTTCATTTGCAAATACCGCCTATGCACCAGCTCTGAAATAAAGAGAAAATTCCAGACAGTTTTATGGTCGTTTAAACTGCTGAAGTACCAGGCATGGGAAACTTGTTTGAAATAATAATTTAG
This sequence comes from Gymnothorax javanicus, assembly GCA_029692085.1. Classification (NCBI taxonomy): domain Eukaryota; kingdom Metazoa; phylum Chordata; class Actinopteri; order Anguilliformes; family Muraenidae; genus Gymnothorax; species Gymnothorax javanicus. The sequence continues at coordinate 3,332,993 of CM056198.1, forward strand.
ACGCGCAAAGGCACGGAGAAGGCCCGGGGAAATGCGCCAGGCTGCCATAGAGGGCTCCAGTAATATCTCCCATTTTCCTCTTCGTGAGAATGTAGGGAATGCATATGTCTTTTATTGCCATATCTGTATTCCACATTGCAGTTGCACTGACAGCAATTATACCGCTGCAAAGCCCATTGCAATATCACAGTTGTCAACCATTGAAAGGACTGCCATTATGTGGTTGCCTTGAGAAGAGTACATAGTCACGTAAAGCCGCGTATAAACATTGCTGCTCTCAGGGGATTTTTTCGAGTTTAAATTCATTTAGTAAATCGATATCTTCAAGTAGTAGCTTGTTGCTACCCTATTTAAACTACGTGTTTTTTACGGTTAACTAATCAGAAATGCTCCAATAGCCTGACAACAACACAATAATAACAAACAACCGGCTACCGACTGACATAACTGCCGCTCAGTGGCTTATTTTGTTTAGAAATGCCAGTTAGGATGTTCCAGGATCGGAATTCTTGTGTATTTTTCACATAAATTATTCTGCTATCGCTGTTGGTGGTAGCAGTGAAGGTACAGTGTTGGCAAGCTACTAAGCATGTCTATATGCTAACTTAGCCTGCAATGCCGCCATACGAAAACGGGAAAACACATTCCTTTCTCTTTTGATACAACTGTTATAAACCACGGAGAAAACTATATGTAGCACATACAACAAACTGTCAGCTTAAAAAAAAAACTTGTCTAACTTACCATTTCATTTCTTGAGCAAGGCTGCCTTGGATAGCCTATACGGTGGCTGCGCTATTCTTCCACCACTGAATACCTAACGGTTACCCATTTTATTTGATCCCATTCGCATGTCCGGTATACCGCCACTCGCCACGGTCCCTAAACACATAGGCCTAATATTCTTTTTAGTAGCAAGCTAGTAAACTACACAATGATAATGTAAAGGTAATGTGCGTACGAAGCAGTTTTGAGGATGGCAGTGCCAGTAAGCTGCAAAGGTCAAGCTACCAGTTTAACTAACGTTACACTTGGAATTCAGTTTAAATGCGGTTATAACGAAAGCAGGAAATACTCAGCTCACTAGCTAGCTACAGATTCACCTCTAAAGTAAAGTCACAGCTTCTTTATATCTTCCAACACTGGCAGAAACTGACGACATTTAACGTTCTGTTGGTCATTGCAGACAAAGAAAGAATAAATGTAAGCCTTTTCAGTGACTTTATCCTCTGTATGCCTTCTCGTCCCGCGTACATACCTGGACAAGAGTTTTCTAACAGAGGAAAAGGAGCGGGACTGCGCCGCTACGACGGTGTGACAGACTCCCTGTTAGCTCGGTGTTTTGCGACATTGTGGATCTAACTGCCCACCTTTAACTACGTCCAACTTGCACTTGATGGGCTTGTCGAACAGTGGTTACTGTACTTGGGACAGTAGGTGGAGCTAAGGGTGGACTTATGCAAATAAGTGTATTGTTTTGTGCATTTCTTCATAGACTGAACGTTTTAATACTTTCACAGCATTTATATAGCGCCTAGACCTGCTTTATAATCTCTGAAATTTCATATTATGAGATTTCATTTTCTCTATCCACAATATGGGAACAACCCTCGGAAAACTAATCGCTAGATGTCTCAAATTTTAACTGTTTTGAAAAGTAAATGTCTTAAATCCATTAAGGTTGTTTACAACACAATAGTCAAAAGGAGTGTCAATACTGCCTAGCCTCCGTTGCAGTCGTCTTATGTGGCTTGCTTCCCTCACACACCACCGTCTACTCACTGGAGCCAGGTTTGGCATTCCGTGCGAAATAAGCCAATCAGAATGCTTGTTTTAAGATGGTCCTTCTGGATTTCCCCAGTGAAATATTAATAAAAATTGTGGGTAGTGCAGAAATTACTAAAAAAAAAAAAAAAAAATGTTGCTAATGACATTTGTTTTGAATGTAAAATAAGTATTGGATCGAAGAAAGAGAAAATGTATATATGGAAAAAGCCAACTTGATGTTCCTTCAATTATGAGTCGTGTTCTTTCCGTAAATATTGCTGCATATTCCTCAAGCAAACTGTTGGTGTACTGTACGTGATGCTACCATTTTTTAGAAAAGTTCTCAAGAATAAAAAGCTGACTAGATGAGAACATAAAGGAAATCAAGCAACTTTACCATGATAGCGTCTGGCCCGCATCAAACGTCGAACTACCGAAGCGGCGACTGCAGTGCTCTGCAGCTAAAGATCTTGTCTTTGGGAAAACTTCAACAGCGAAGAAACCCAGAGAAATTCCACCTTTTGAACATTTTCAACATGTTGGTGTTGGTTAGTCTCCGTTACAGACGTCTTTCGTGTTTCGCTTACCTCCCGCGACAGCATGTGTTTGTAGCTTCCGAAATTTCGGAGCTTCTATCTGATTGATTAAGCACAAAATCGGCTCGAATGCGCAGACGTTGGTGTGTGAGGGAAGTGAACCGCATAAAATGTCTGCAACAGAGGCCAAGTACTGCCAGGGTCACTGCTGTTATCAAGTCAAAACTTGTTTGAAAAGATGACCTTCCTTGATCATAATTAAAATTTTGCCAATGAGTCTGGAAATGGCAATGAATGGAAAAATGTAATAGTCTGTCCACTGGAATCTCCTGACCAGATACAATCCTAGGCTGTTGGTGGTTCAAACAAAAGTACTATGGAATATGCAAAGATTTCAGATCACAGATTTGGTAGTAATTTCTCCATATGGTGTGATTATAATTGGACCATAATGTGCAAAATTGCCTACTGTTTTTGGATTATTCATTTAATGGGTTCCTTAACCATGGCTGATGAAACATGATCTTTACTTTGCTGTTGAAGTAATTATTATTACATTTAGAAATTGTAGTTTTATTTTAGGGAAATGATTGCACTCTTGCATTTTTGCCCTGTGAACTAAACCCGTTTAATCTAGCAAGAGAGAACCTATTGCTTTGGGCATGAATACATTTTCAAGACACTTTCTTAAATCAAGAGTGGTCTTCCTTTTTGTAAACATATAATAGGAATGTTCAGAATTAATGTTTAATGTATAACATTATGAATTCCACAATTTATGCTGACAAAAAACGATATTTCAATTTTTACTCAAGTTGTAAATGAATGACGATCATGCTTGAATATGCATGAACAGTCTAGTGATTTCAGGAAGCGGCTTCTAGGAACATGGGTTTCCAGGAACCCATGCATGGGATACGAGTGGATTCCGGTTCCTGCCCATTCTTATGCCAGCAGAAACATCGGAAAATCTGGACAATAAATCGCAGCTGAGGCGAGGGGCATTAAACGTGACAAACTGGATAAGTTCCCAGCTGGGAATGGCAGTCTGTCCTACAGGCATGCTGCCTGACGATGCCATGTGGTAGTTCTGGGTGGGGGGTTCCTTAAGGACTTAGGGCACCATGTTGGGGTAATTATTTTGCCTTCTGGCCCCAGTATTGCGGTGTCCTGGCCTGACCCAGGCCTTGTCCCATGAAACTGGATCACAGAGTCAGACAGACTGGCTGTAGGGAGAACCAGTTTGTGAATTACCCTAAAGCTTTTGGGGGGGGCTAACCCCACCCTGACATGCTAATAAAGTGCTGATGTTTTGTAGAAATAATGAATTAGCGGGGATCCCTTGCATTTTTTTACCCCCCTGAAATGTCCTGGCTAGAATGGAATATTCTAGACATTCTTAGGCTTCAGTGTTATTTCAACCCTTCCTAGAATCCTTCAGCAATGACTCCAGAAAAAATAACTTTTCTTGGTTTTACTCTGTGCAGTTATTCGATTGACTTCGTAATTCTGCCTTGTGGAACACACCTATGACCAAAATTATCCGTCTCTGACTTGACTGTGGGTATGTGGTGAGCTGACCGGGTCACTGCGAAGACGCACACTGGTGTAGCTCTATGAAGACACACAGGTGTAGCTGTATGAAGACACACACTGGTGTTGCTGTATAAAGACACACAGGTGTAGCTGTATGAAGACACACACTGGTGTATCTGTGAAGACACTCGATGATGTAGCTGTATAAAGATGTCTATTTGTCTTGTGTAGCAGTATAATGACATACTCTGGTTTGGCTGTTATGTGAACTGTTTGTTGCCATGGTAGCGCGTGGGCCAGATGGACTCGGCAGCTTTTTCCTGTGTGGAATGCGAGCCGTTGCCATGGAGCCCATTCAAAAAAGACTCCCCTCCATGGGGTTCTGCGTTTTTGAAATGGTTTCCTTGGTGACAATGCAATTTAAAGCTTCCTGAAATTACTCTGTTGCTCGTGGAATATTCACATTCACTGAGTGCTCATGCACATACTCTGATGAAGCAGTTAAGGGACACCCTGATTTATCATTCTTCATCACCTGGGCCTCTTTCTTCAACTTTTAATTTGGTGTGAACTCTCCCTTTGTTCCAGTATTGTTTTCCAGTATTCCAGTATTTCAGTATTTCCAGTATTCACCGTTTTATAACTGCTGATGCTCTTGGTGTTGAATTATGCGCTAGATAAGAGTATCTGCTAAATACCTGTAATGTGATGCTAGGTTTTGGTTTTCTAGCTTCTCTGTTCATGGCATGTCAACTGCTTGCTATTTGTCAGTTTTGAATGTGGGGGATGTTACTACCTGTGAAGGGCGGAGTTTCACACCTCTCTTCCTGTTTCAGGGTCCTGGTGGAGCAGCAGGATGAAGAGGGCGCGTCCGCAAGGTCCTGAGCTGTGATTGGTCACTCAGAGCCTTGAAGGAGGAGGACAGCGGCCGAAACAGCATCTTAAGCCCCTCCCCCCCATCCCCACCCCTCCTCTGTCACCGTAAAGCCGATTGGCGGCCCATGCTCCCTGTGGGTGTGGCTAAGCCCGAGTGGCAGAATCGCCGCGGCAGCTCGGGAGCATGACCAGCCTGAAGCGATCGCAGACGGAGCGGTCCGTTGGCGGCTCCGTTCCCGCCTCCGACGAGTTCTACACCCGCCGTCTGCGTCTGCCCAATGGGGGCGCCCCGCCGCCCCGCAGCGAGAGCACCCACCTCTCCACCGGCGGTGGAAACCCCGGCGTCCCCAAAATGGGGGTGCGAGCCCGCGTCGCCGACTGGCCCCCCAGGAAGGATGGCGGAGGGGTGTGGCACATCACCGTGGAGACAGACTCACCTAGTACGGGCAGCGGGGGCAGTGGTGGTGGTGGTGGTGGAGGTGGCGGGACGCAGAGCAACCTCTCGACCAAGCTGGGTCACCTGATCAGCCCTCAGGACTCCTCCATGCTGAGAAACATCCAGAACACGCTCAAGAACAAGATGCACGCGGCCAGCCGCAGCAAGGACAACCGCTTCCTGTCGCCCGATGGCTACATGGGCTCACCGCGAAAGGGAATGCGGAGGATCCGGCAGCGCAGTAACAGCGACATCACTATCAGCGAGCTCGATGGGGAGGGCGGGGAGCACTGGTCCTTCTCCGGCTGGTCGCCCGTTCACCGCGAATACGGCAGCACCTCCTCCATCGACAAGCACGGCGTTTCCGGCGAGAGCTTCTTCGACATCATTAAGGGCTACCGGGGCGGCTCGCCCGACCAGCGCGGCGGGGGCCACGAGAAGCTGGGCGACCTGCTGACCGTGCACAAGCAGTCGGCGCTGGACCTGCCTGAACCTGGGCCGGCCGGGTCGCAGCGAGGGAGTCCCTCCAGCCGGGCGAAGGATCGGGAAAAGCCGCCCAAGAGGCGCTCGAAATCCGAGACAGGCGGCGAGTTCATCTTCCGCAAGCTCCGTAGCGTCAGGGTGGAGGGCGCTGACTCCAGGGCGGGGTCGGATGCCGAGGACAACCGATCAGAGGATGGCGGGGGGCCCCCGCCCAAGCCGTGGACCTGCCAGAAGGGCTTTGCGCACTTCGACGTGCAGAGCATCCTGTTCGACCTGAACCAGGCGGCGCACAGCCGGCAGACGGCCGTCAAACGCAAGAACATCACCACGGGCGCGTCTGCCGCCTCGGCCGCCTCCCCTTCCCTCTCCACCCAATCCGGTGGTGGCGGCTGCAGTTCCCCCTGCGGCAGCCAGGAGGAGCTGAGCTCCAAGGACAACCCAGCGCTCGACCCTGGCGACGACAAGTCCAACGACCTGGTGCTCAGCTGCCCCTGCTTCCGGAACGAGATCGGGGGCGAAGGCGAGCGCACGCTCCGGCCATCCACAATGGGGGCCAGTGGCAGTGGCGGTTCTGCTGGGGGAGACGGGGAGGAGGGGCCCCTCGAGACCCCCGCAAGCCACCACTTCACCAACGCAGGCGTGGCCATGCTGGAGGCCCCCCGCGATGGCCAAAATCTCCACAGCGAACGTGGAAAGCAGTACATCGTGGAGCACGTGGACTTGGGCTCCTGCTACTACAGGAAGTACTTTTACCTGAGAGGTGAGCACTTCCTGTTTATATTGCAGTTACTGTGTGTGGGGTCATATGGAAGGGTTGGTTAAGAGGGGCAGAAGTGCCATTTTGTGAATCTCGTTGGAAAGCTTAGATCACAGGAAGTTTTCAATTTCAAAAATGTGATTATTTGAAATGACTTTGTGTCCTTCACTCAAGAGACTGAGAGACTAGGCTGGGGTGCTGGCTGCAGCAGTGTCCTTCATGAAGATATTAAATCCAGCACACGGCACTGAGTGGGTTCACACAGAGGGGGCGCTCTCTACCCATGGGAAAAAAATGACACTCAGGAGAGTCACTAGTTGTTGCCTGAGAAGCACAACACATTTCACACCTCAACTCATTTTCCCTCTATCGCTCCCTCTCTCTCTCCCTTTCACTCTCTCACTCTTTCACACTCTTACTCTCTCTCCCTCTCTTTCTTTCACTCTCTCTCTCAGTATCGCCTTCTCTCTCTCTGTGGCTTTCTATTTTACTCACTTTCTCTCTTTCTCACTCCATCTCCCCCTTTCACCCTCTCTCTTTCTTGCACCTATACACTTATGCAAACACACTCGTGGACATGATCAACCACTGTTTCTGTGGAACACACTACCTCTCGCACACTCGTGCGCATGCACTCTCACACACACGCACAGGTAAATGAAATCTCTCCACCCCGCGTCGTTGCAGCAATGTGTCCTCCCTGGTGCCGCAAGCAAGGCCGCTCACGAATCGCTTCTGTCAGGCGCTCTATGAATTTATTTATTTTTATCCAGGGGGATGAAGGCTGTCTGCCGCCATTGTTCATTATTCAGATGTGTGTCATAATCCTGCCAGCTACAGATGACGCGGCAGAAATCTGACGGGAGCAACAGCTTAGCGGCACTGAAATGCGATTAGTCAACCTGTGCAAGTCTGCCACACGCTGGCCTATTCTCTGGCAGGATCCGTGTGGCTTTCCGTACTGCAGCATGTGGTGAATCGCAACACCAGCAGACTTCCAACCACCATTAATGTTTAAATTGTGGGGAAAGCATAATTTTCCTATAAACACAGTCCTCTTGCTACAAGAAGGTTGTAGGTTCGAATGCAGCCTGGGGCCTTTCTGTGTGGAGTTTGCATGTTCTCCCCGTGTTTGTGTCGGCTGCGTCCAAGTGCATCTGTTTCCTCCTGCAGTTCATAGACATGCATGTCAGGCTAATTGGACACCCTAAGTTGCCCATAGATGAGAGGTTGTGAGTGAATGGTGTGTGAACGAACTGTCCAGGGTGTGATCCCAGCTCTTGCCCATTGCATGCTGGGATAGCAGTGACCCTGACCATAGTAAGCAGACTCTATGATGGATAAATGGGGGGGTAACCAGGCTCGATGATGGATAAATGGCAGAGTAAGCAGGCTTGATGATGGATAAATGACGGGGTCAGCAGGCTCGATGATGGATAAATGGCGGGGTCAGCAGGTTAGATGATGGATAAATGGGGGATAAGCCAGGCTCGATAATGGATAAATGGGGGGGTAAGCAGGCTCGATGATGGATAAATGGGGGGTAAGCAGGCTCGATGATGGATGAATGGGGGGTAAGCAGGCTCGAAGATGGATAAATGACGGGATCAGCAGGCTCGATGATGTATAAATGGGGGGATAAGCCAGGCTCGATAATGGATAAATGGGGGGTAAGCAGGCTCGATGATGGATAAGTGGTGGGATCAGCAGGCTCGATGATGTATTAATGGGGGATAAGCAGGCTCGATGATGGATAAATGGGGGGATAAGCAGGCTCGATAATGGATAAATGGGGGGGTAAGCGGGCTCGATGATGGATAAATGGCGGGGTAAGCAGGCTCGATGATGGATTAATTGGGGGAAAAAGCAGGCTCGATGATGGATAATGGGGGGTAAGCAGGTTAGATGATGGATAAATGGGGGGATAAGCAGGTTAGATGATGGATAAATGGGGGAAAAGCAGGCTCGATGATGGATGAATTGGGGGTAAGCAGGCTCGATGATGGATAAATGGTGGGGTAAGCAAGTTAGATGATGGATAAATGGGGGATAAGGAGGCTCGATGATGGATAAATGGCGGGGTCAGCAGGCTCGATGATGGATAAATGGCGGGGTCAGCAGGCTCGATGATGTATAAATGGCTCCATGATGGATAAATGGCGGGGTAAGCATGTTAGATGATGGATAAATGGGGGAAAAGCAGGCTCGATGATTGATAAATGGGAGGGTAAGCAGGCTCGATGATGGATGAATTGGGGGGTAAGCAGGCTCGATGATGGATAAATGGTGGGGTATGCAAGCTCGATGATGGATAAATGAGGGGTAAGCAGGCGCGTTGATGGATAAATGGGGGGGTAATCCGGCTGGATGATGTATAAATGGGGGGTTAAGCAGGCTCGATGATGGATTTATGGGGGAATAAACAAGCTCAATGATGGATAAATGGAGAGATAAGCAGGCTCCATGATGGATAAATGGAGGGATGAGCAGGCTCAATGAAGGATAAATGGGGGGGTATGCAGGATCGATGATGGATAAATGGGGGGTAAGCAGGCTCGATGATGGATACATGGGGAGGTAAGAAGGTTAGATGATGGATTAATGGGGGGGTAAGCAGGATCGATGATGGATAAATGGGTTGGTAAGCAAGTTCGATGATGGATAAATGTGGGGGTAAGCAAGCTAGATGATAGATAAATGCGGGGGTAAGCAGGCTCGATGATGAATAAATGGGGGGTAAGCATGCTCGATGATGGATAAATGGAGGGATATGCAGGTTAGATGATGGATAAATGGGGGGTAAGCAGGTTAGATTATGGTTAAATGGGGGGCATAGCAGGCTCGATGATGGATAAATGGGGGGAGAAGCAGGCGCGATGATGGATAAATGGGGCGATAAACAGGCTCGATTATGGATAAATGGGGGATAAGCAGGCTCGATGATGGATAAATGGAGGGATAAGCTGGTTAGATGATGGATAAATGGGGGGTAAGCAGGTTAGATGATGGATTAATGGGGGATAAGCAGGCTCGATGATGGATACATGGGGGTAAGCAGGCTGGATGATGGATATATGGGGGGTAAGCAGACTCGATGATGGATATATGCGGGGGTAAGCAGGTTAGATGATGGATAAATGGGGGGCTAAGCAGGCTCGATGATGGATTAATGGGGGCTAAGGAGGTTCGATAATGGATAAATGGGGGTTAGCAGGCTAGATGATGGTTATATGGGGGGATAAGCGGGCTCGATGATGGATAAATGGGTTGATAAGCGAGCTCGATGATGGATGAATGGGGGAGTAAGGAGGCTCGATGATGGATTAATTGGGGAGTAAATCCGACTCGATGATGGATAATTGTGGGGGTAAGCAGGCTCGATGATGGATAAAGGGGTGGTAAGCAGGCTCGATGATGGATAAATGGGGGGTTATCCTGATCGATGATGGATAAATGTGGGTAATCTGGCTCAATGATGGATAAATGGGGGGGAAGCAGGCTCGATGATGGATAAAGGGGTGGTAAGCAGGCTCAATGATGGATAAATGGGGGGTTGGGGGGGGGGTGTAAGCAGGCTCGATTGTGGATAAATGGCGTGGTAAGCAAGCTCTATGATGGATAAATTGGGGGGTAAGCAGGCTCGATGATGGATAAATGGGGGATAAGCAAGCTCGATGATGGATAAATGGGGTAAGCAAGCTCGATGATGGATAAATGGGGGTAAGCAGGCTCGATGATGGATAAATGGGGTGGTAAGCAAGCTCGATGGTGGATAAATGGGGGGTAAGCAGGCGCGATGATGGATAAATGGGGGGTAAGCAGGCGCGATGATGGATAAATAGGGGGATAAGCAAGCTCGATGATGGATAAATGGGGTGGTAAGCAAGCTCGATGATGGATAAATGGGGGATAAGCAGGCTCGATGATGGATAAATGGGGGGTAATCCGGCTCGATGATTGATAAATGGGGGGATAAGCAGGCTCGATGATGGATAAAGGGGTGGTAAGCAGGCTCAATGATGGATAAATGGGGGGATAAGCAGACTCGATGATGGATAAATGGGGGATAAGCAAGCTCGATGATGGTTAAATGGGGGTAAGCAGGCTCGATGATGGATAAATGGGGGGTAAGCAGGCTCGATGATGGATAAATGGGGGGTATGCAGGCTCGATTATGGATAAATGGGGAATAAGCAGACTCGATGATGGATAAATGGGGGATAAGCAAGCTCGATGATGGATAAATATGGGTAATCTGGCTCAATGATGGATAAGTGGGGGGTTATCCGGATCGATGATGGATATATGTGGGGAAATCTGGCTCAATGATGGATAAATGGGGGGTTGGGGGGGGGGGGGTGTAAGCAGGCTCGATGATGGATAAATAGGGGGATAAGCAAGCTCGATGATGGATAAATGGGGGGTAAGCAGGCTCGATGATGGATAAATGGGGTGGTAAGCAAGCTCGATGATGGATAAATGGGGGTAAGCAGGCACGATGATGGATAAATGGGGGTAAGCAGGCGCGATGATGGATAAATAGGGGATAAGCAAGCTCGATGATGGATAAATGGGGTGGTAAGCAAGCTCGATGATGGATAAATGGGGGATAAGCAGGCTCGATGATGGATAAATGGGGGTAATCCGGCTCGATGATTGATAAATGGGGGGATAAGCAAACTCGATGATGGATAAGTGGGGGATAAGCAAACTCGATGATGGATAAATGACGGGTAAGCAGGCTCGATGATGGATAAATGGGGGATTAGCAAGCTCGATGATGGATAAATGGGGGTAAGCAGGCTCGATGATGGATAAATGGGGTGGTAAGCAAGCTCGATGATGGATAAATGGGGGGTAAGCAGGCGCGATGATGGATAAATGGTGGTTTAGCATGCTCGATGATCGATAAATGGGGGGGTAATCCGGCTCGATGATTGATAAATGGGGGGATAAGCAAACTCGATGATGGATAAATGACGGGTAAGCAGGCTAGATTAGGATAAATGGGGGGATAAGCAGACTCGATGATGGATAAATGGGGGATAAGCAAGCTCGATGATGGTTAAATGGGGGTAAGCAGGCTCGATGATGGATAAATGGGGGGTATGCAGGCTCGATTATGGATAAATGGGGGAATAAGCAGGCTCCATGATGGATAAATGGAGGGAGGAGCAGGCTCAATGAAGGATAAATGGGGGGGTATGCAGGATCGATGATGGATAAATGGGGAGGTATGAAGGTTAGATGATGGATTAATGGGGGGTAAGCAGGCTCGATGATGGATAAATGGGGGATAAGCAGGCTCGATGATGAATAAATGGGGGGGTAAGCATGCTCGATGATGGATAATTGGCGGGGTAAGAAGGTTAGATGATGGATAAATGGTTGGGTGAGCAGGTTCGATGATGGATAAATGTGGGGGTAAGCATGCTCGATGATGGATAAATGGGGGTAAGAAGGTTAGATGATGGATAAATGGTTGGGTGAGCAGGTTCGATGATGGATAAATGTAGGGGTAAGCAAGCTAGATGATGGATAAATGCAGGGGTAAGCAGGCTCGATGATGGATAAATTGGTGGGAAAGCAGGCTCGATGATGGATAAATGGGTGGGTAAGCAGGTTCGATGATGGATAAATGGGGGGTAAGCCAGCTAGATGATGGATTAATGGGGGTTAAGCGGGCTTGATGATTGATAAATGGGGGGGAAAGCAGGCTCGATGATCGATAAATGGGGGGTAAGCAGGCACAATGATGGATAAATGAGGGGGGGGTGGTAAACAGGCTCGATGATGGATGAATGGGGTGGTAAGCAAGCTCGATGATGGATAAATTGGGGGGGGTAATCCGGCTCGATGATGCATAAATGGGGGGGTAAGCAGGCTCGATGATGGATAAATGGGGGTAAGCAGGCTCGATGATGGATAAATGGGGGTAAGCAGGCTCGATGATGGATAAATGGGGGGATAAGCCAGGCCTGATGATGGATAAATGGGGTGGTAAGCAAGCTCGATGATGGATAAATGGGGGGTAAGCAGGCGCGATGATGGATAAATGGGGTGGTAAGCAAGCTCGATGATGGATAAATGGGGGGTAAGCAGGTGCGATGATGGATAAATGGGGGGTAAGCAGGCGCGATGATGGATAAATAGGGGGATAAGCAAGCTCGATGATGGATAAATGGGGTGGTAAGCAAGCTCGATGATGAATAAATGGGGGATAAGCAGGCTCGATGATGGATAAATGGTGGGGTAATCCGGCTCGATGATTGATAAATGGGGGGATAAGCAAACTCGATGATGGATAAGTGGGGGGATAAGCAAACTCGATGATGGATAAATGACGGGTAAGCAGGCTCGATGATGGATAAATGGGGGATTAGCAAGCTCGATGATGGATAAATGGGGTGGTAAGCAAGCTCGATGATGGATAAATGGGGGGTAAGCAGGCGCGATGATGGATAAATGGTGGTTTAGCAGGCTCGATGATCGATAAATGGGGGGTAATCCGGCTCGATGATTGATAAATGGGGGGATAAGCAAACTCGATGATGGATAAATGACGGGTAAGCAGGCTAGATTAGGATAAATGGGGGATAAGCAGACTTCGATGATGGATAAATGGGGGATAAGCAAGCTCGATGATGGTTAAATGGGGGGTAAGCAGGCTCGATGATGGATAAATGGGGGGGTATGCAGGCTCGATTATGGATAAATGGGGAATAAGCAGGCTCCATGATGGATAAATGGAGGGAGGAGCAGGCTCAATGAAGGATAAATGGGGGGGTATGCAGGATCGATGATGGATAAATGGGGGTAAGCAGGCTCGATGATGGATAAATGGGGAGGTATGAAGGTTAGATGATGGATTAATGGGGGTAAGCAGGCTCGATGATGGATAAATGGGGGGATAAGCAGGCTCGATGATGAATAAATGGGGGGGTAAGCATGCTCGATGATGGATAAATGGGGGGGTAAGAAGGTTAGATGATGGATAAATGGTTGGGTGAGCAGGTTCGATGATGGATAAATGTGGGGGTAAGCATGCTCGATGATGGATAAATGGGGGGTAAGAAGGTTAGATGATGGATAAATGGTTGGGTGAGCAGGTTCGATGATGGATAAATGTGGGGGTAAGCTAGCTAGATGATGGATGAATGCAGGGGTAAGCAGGCTCGATGATGGATAAATTGGTGGGAAAGCAGGCTCGATGATGGATAAATGGGTGGGTAAGCAGGTTCGATGATGGATAAATGAGGGGTAAGCCAGCTAGATGATGGATTAATGGGGGTTAAGCGGGCTTGATGATTGATAAATGGGGGTGAAAGCAGGCTCGATGATGGATAAATGGGGGGTAAGCAGGCACAATGATGGATAAATGAGGGGGGGGTGGTAAACAGGCTCGATGATGGATGAATGGGGTGGTAAGCAAGCTCGATGATGGATAAATTGGGGGGTAATCCGGCGATGATGGATAAATGGGGGGTAAGCAGGCTCGATGATGGATAAATGGGGGGTAAGCAGGCTCGATGATGGATAAATGGGGGGTAAGCAGGCTCGATGATGGATAAATGGGGGATAAGCCAGGCTCGATGATGTATAAATGGGGGATAAGCATGCTCGATGATGGATAAATGGGGGGATTAGCAGGCTCGATGATGGATAAATGGGGGTATAAGCTGGCTCGATGATGGATAAATGGGGGGGTAAGCAGGCTCGATTATGGATTTTTGGGGGGATAAGCAGGTTAGATGATGGATAGATGGGGTGATAAGCAGGAGTGATGATGGTTAAATGGGGGGTAAGCAGGCTCGATGATGGATAAATGGGGCGGTAAGCAGGCTCGATGATGGATAAATGGGGGATATGCAGGCTCGATGATGGATTAATGGAGGGATAAGCAGGTTAGATGATGGATAAATTGGGGGTAAGTAGATTAGATTATGGTTTAATGGGGGGGTAAGCAGGCTCGATGTTAGATAAATGGGGGGTAAACAGCCTCGATGATGAATAAATTGGGGTGTAAGCAGCCTCGATGATGGATTTATGGGGGCATAAGCAGGCGCGATGATGGATAAATGGGGCGGTAAACAGGCTCGATTATGGATAAATGGGGGATAAGCAGGCTCGATGATGGATAAATGGAGGGATAAGCTGGTTAGATGATGAATTAATGGGGGGTAAGCAGGTTAGATGATTTTTTAATGGGGGGATAAGCAGGCTCGATGATGGATACATGGGGGTAAGCAGGCTCAATGATGGATTTATGGGGAGATAAGCAGGTTAGATGATGGATATATGGGGGGTAAGCAGGTTAGATGATGTATCAATGGGGGGGTATGCAGGCTCAATGATGGATAAATGGGGGGTAAGCAGGCTAGATGATGGATAAATGGGTTGATAAGCGAGCTCGATGATGGATAAATGGGGGGAAAGCAGGCTCGATGATGGATGAATTGGGGGGTAATCCGACTCGATGATGGATAAAGGGGGTAAGCAGGCTCGATGATGGATAAATGGGGGGTAAGCAGGCTCGATGATGGATTAATTGGGGCGTAATCCGACTCGATGATGGATAATTGGGGGGGTAAGTAGGCTCGATGATGGATAAAGGGGGGGGTAAGCAGTCTCGATGATGGATTAATGGGGGGGTTATCCTGATCAATGATGGATAAATGGGGGGTAATCTGGCTCAATGATGTTTAAATGGGGGGTGGGAGGTTAAGCAGGCTCAATGATGGATAAATGGGGTGGAAAGAAAGCTCGATGATGGATAAATGGGTGGATAAGCAGGCTCGATGATGGATAAATTGGGGGGTAAGCAAGCTCGATGATGGATAAATGGGGGGTTAGCAGGCTCGATGATGGTTAAATGGGGGGATATGCATGCTCGATGATGGACAAATGGGGGGATAAGCAGGCTCGATGATGGATAAATTGGGGGTAAGCAAGCTCGATGATGGATAAATGGGGGTTAGCAGGCTCGATGATGGTTAAATGGGGGGATATGCATGCTCGATGATGGATAAATGGGGGGATAAGCAAGCTCGATGATTGATAAAAGGGGGGGTAAGCAGGCTCAATGATGGATAAATGGGGGGTAAGCAAGCTCGATGATGGATACATGGGGGTTAAGCAGGCGCGATGATGGATAAATGGTGGTTTAGCAGGTTCGATGATGGATAAATGGGGGTAATCCGGCTCGATGATGGATAAATGGGGGATAAGCAAGCTCGATGATGGATAAATGGCGGTTAAGCAGGCTTGATTATGGATAAATGAGGGGTAAGCAGGTTCAATGATGGATAAATGGGGATTAATCAGACTCGAAGATGGATAAATGGGGGGGTAATAAGGTTAGGTGATGAATAAATGGGGGTAATAAGGTTAGATGATGGATTAATGGGGGTAAGCAGGCTCGATGATGGATATACGGGAAGGTAAGCAGGTTCAATGATGGATAAATGGCGGGGTAAGCAAGCTAGATGATGGATAAATGGGGGGGTAAGCAGGTTCGATGATTGATAAATGGGGGGTAATCTGGCTCTAAGATGGATAAATGGGGGGTAAGCAGGCTTGATGATTGATAAATGGGGGGGAAAGCGGGCCTGATGATGGAATAAAGGAAGGGGGGATGCAGGCTCGATGATGGATAAATGGTGGGGTAAGCTGGCTCGATGATGGATAAATGGGGGGGTATGCAGGCTCGATTATGGATAAATGGGGGAATAAGCAAGCTCAATGATGGATAAATGGGGGATAAGCAGGCTCTATGATGGATAAATGGAGGGATGAGCAGGCTCAATGAAGGATAAATGGGGGGTATGCAGGATTGATGATGGATAAATGGGGTGGTAAGCAGGCTCGATGATGGATAAATGGGGGGTAAGAAGGTTAGATGATGGATAAATGGGGGGTAAGCAGTTTAGATGATGGATAAATGGGGGGTAATCAGGCTCGATAATGGATTAATGGGGGTATAAGCAGGCTCGATGATGGATGAATGGGGGGGTAAGTAGGCTCGATGATGGATGAATGGGGGGATTAGCAGGTTAGGTGATGGATTATTCGGGGGTTAGCAGGCTTGCTGATGGATAAATGGGGGTAAGCATGTTAGATGATGGATAAATGGGGGGTAAGCAGGCTCAATGATGTAAAAATGGGGGGCTTAGCAGGCTCGATGATGGATAAATGGGGGGCTTAGCAGGCTCGATGATGGATAAATGGGGGGGTAAGCAGGCTTGATTATGGATAAATGGGTCGATAATCCAACTCGATGATGGATAAATGGGGGGTAAGCAGATTAGATGATGGATAAATGAGGGGGTAAGCAAGCTCGATGATGGATAAATGGGGGGTAAGCAGGCTCGATGATGGATAAATGTGGTGGTTTGCCGGCTCGATTATTGATAAATGGGCTTGCAAGCTGGCTCGATGATGGATTAATGGGGGAAGGTGCAGGTTCGGTGTTGGATAAACGGGGGGTAAGCAGGCTCGATAATGGATAAATGGTGGGGTCAGCAGGTTCGATAATGGATAAATGGTGGGGTAAGCAGGCTCGATGATGGATAAATGGGGGCTTAGCAGGCTCGATGATGGATAAATGGGGGCTTAGCAGGCTCGATGATGGATAAATGGGGGATAAGGAGGTTCGCTGATGGACAAATGGAGGGTAAGCAAGCTAGATGATGGATAAATGGAGGGATAAGCAGGCTCGATGATGGATAAATGGGGGGTAAGCAGGATCGATGATGGATAAATGGGGGGGTAAGCAGGCTCGATGATGGATAAATGGGGATGATGGATAAATGGGGGGTAAGCAGGATCGATGATGGATTAATGCGGGGGTATGCAGATTAGATGATGGATAAATGGGGGTACACTGGCTCGAAGCTGGATAAATGGGGGGTAAGCAGGATCGATGATGGAATAATGGTGGTGTATGCAGATTAGGTGATGGATAAATGGGGGGTGAGCTGGCTCGAAGCTGGATTAATGGGTGGTTGTGCAGGCTCGATGATGGATAAATGGGTCCGTAATCCGGCTCGATGATGTTATAAATGGGGGGTAAGCAGGCTCGATGATGGATAAATTGGGGGTTAAGCAGGCTCGATGATGGATAAATTGGTCAGTAATCCGGCTCGAAGCTGGATAAATGGGGGGTAAGCAGGCTCGATGATGGATTAATGGGGGGGTATGCAGATTAGGTGATGGATAAATGGGGGGTGAGCTGGCTCAAAGCTGGATTAATGGGGGTTGTGCAGGCTCGATGATGGATAAATGGGTCGGTAATCCGGCTCGATGATGTTATAAATGGGGGGGTAAGCAGGCTCGATGATGGATAAATTGGTCAGTAATCCGGCTCGATGATAGATAAATGGGGGGGTAAGCAGGCTCGATGATGGATTAATGGGGGTGTATGCAGATTAGGCGATGGATAAATGGGGGGTGAGCTGGCTCAAAGCTGCATTAATGGGGGGTGTGCAGGCTCGATGATTGATAAATGGGTCGGTAATCCGGCTCGATGATGGATAAATGGGGGGTAAGCAGGCTTGATGATGGATAAATGGGGGGTAATCCGGCTCGATGATGGATAAATGGGGGGGTAATCCAGCTCGATGATGGATAAATGGGGCTGTAATCTGGCTCGATGATGGATAAATGGGGGGTAAGCAGGCTCGATGATGGATCAGTTTGCACTTTTGCCTTTTCACCTGCTGTATCTGTACATCTATGATGGAAGTATAAATTTCCCTCACTCGGGAAATGTCCTCTGCGTGGGCGGTTGACAATTCGTGGATAATTGCCTTGTGGAAATGGGCTCACCGTCTCCTCCTGGGTCAGCTCTCTCTCGGCTGACGAACCCACTGCATAGTCTGGCCTGGGAGTAAAGAACCACGGTAAAACAGGAGCTGTGTGCTGCAGCCTTTCCCATGTTGTGTTGTTGTTGTCATGTTGTAGTCTTTCTCCTGTTGTGGTCTGTCCTAACATACATTTTTCCCATGTTTTGGTCTTTCCCCTGTTCATCCAAACACATGGTCTTCCTTGTTGCAGTCTCCCATGTTTTAGTTTGTCCAAATATGTTGGTCTCTCCCATGTTGCCGTCGCTCCCCTGTTGTGGGTCCATCCAAACATATGTTTTTTGGTATGTTGCAGTCTCTCCCATGTTGTAGTCTATCCAAATATGTAATCTTTCCTATGTTGCAGTCTCTCCCCTGTTGTGGTCAGCCCAAACATGCGGTCTTTCTTTTGTTGCATCTTTCCCATGTTAAGTCTACAAGTCTACTTCACAAAAGGCTGTTTATGGATCATGTAAGCACCCTGTGCCAAGGGCCCTGCAAATTTTAAGTGCACTGTTTCAAACAGACACTCCCTTATTAATTTTCTTTATAAAGCACTTGACTGCCTAGGCCTGTAATTCTGTGTCTGACTCACTCCCTCCCTCCCTCCCTCCCTCCCGCAGAGCACTGGAACTACCTGGGCGTGGACGAGTCGCTGGGTCCGGTGGCGGTGAGCTTGCGGCGGGAGAAGCTGGAAGACCACAAAGAGCACGGCCCTCAGTACAACTTCCGGGTCATCTTCCGCACCAGCGAGGTGAGAGGCCCTGTCTGTGCTAAAGCCCCATGCACGTCCCGTCCTGTGCTCTCTAAGCCCCGTCCTCTTGTTGCCCCTGTCACCGAAGCCCCGCCTATCTCCCATGCTCCACCCACATTCCACACCCCGGCTCTGTCAGATTTCTCATCACTTAGCGGCCTTTTTTGTTTTCTCTCCTCTTTTCCATGACCTCGTTAGAAAACGTCACCTGGGTCACGGGAAAGTTGCAGGGAGATTTAAAGGTATCTCTGGTATGTTTTGAGAAAAAAATCAGATGTTCTTTCCTTCAATACATCATGAATTCAGGGCGGTAGATAGTCTTTGGAATTTATCGGAGAACCTTGGAAGCGAATGACGCTTCCAACCACAGCAGCTGCAAAGGATTGTGGTCCATATTCAATCTTTCCTTTCTTCCACGAATGGTCCTTTTTTTCTTTGCTGGAAGGAAGCACCTAAGGAGCTAATCACCTCCTTTCCATCATTAAATAGACAATTTGGCACTCCTTGTCATGGCGACCAGCCAAATTATTTCCAGTTCATGTTGCTTAGCGAAGAATGCTCCTTTCTCTTAGCAGAATTCGGATACAGCCCCTGTCCAAGAAGCCCTACCCAGTAAGCTCCGCCCACCCTGTCCCCTGCTCTTCAATCTCCGCCTGTTTTCTCAGTCCTGCCCACTGCTCCGCCCTCAACCCCTTCACTTTCGACATTGCAGTCCTCAAAAAGATTCTCTTATCAAGCACATCTTCATGAGACGCTAGCCACTCCAGATTAGCTGCTGGATACCAGTTCCCTGCCACTCCTGTGTACGCAGAATCCTGACCATACTGTGCACCTTCCTGATTCAGAAATCAAAGCCACCAATGAGTGGGCTGGCGTGGGCAGTTAATCACTATGGTGTTAAAAAGACAAAGAATGTCGGTAAGAGGGAAGGAGGGTGAGACTATAATTCATATCATATTCATTGTCATATAGATGTTTGAATGTTACACATAACACTGTATTAAATGTCAAACATGTTACTCCTTGTTTAATGCTACTGTTTTTATCGATTTGCTTTTTTCTCACAAACTATTATTACGATATTTCAGTTATATTAATAAATCAGGGTTTTACTCAGCGCCGTTTTTTGACTACCTCTAATCCTGCATCCTGAAGCGGGATTGTGGCGGGATCTCACTTCTCAGGTGAGCTTCTGTCGTCTCTTCTCTACAGCTGACCACGTTGCGCGGGTCGATCCTGGAGGACGCCGTTCCGTCCACCTCCAAACACGGCACTCCGCGGGGCCTCCCCCTGAAGGAGGTGCTGGAGTACCTGGTGCCCGAGCTGAACGCCCACTGCCTGCGCCTCGCCCTCAATACGCCCAAGGTCACCGAGCAGCTGATGAAGCTGGATGAACAGGGGGTGCGTCTCGGCAGTCTGCACCTGCTCATACCTCTTCATACATCATCATGCCCTCATCACACCATCTCATACCTCTTCAAACCTCATCATGCCCTCATCACACTATCTCATACCTCTTCAAATCTCATCACACCATCTCATACCGCTTCAAACCTCATCATACCCTCATCACACCATCTCATGCCTCTTCAAACCTCATCATACCCTCATCACACCATCTCATACCTCTTCAAACCTCATCACACCATCTCATACTTCTTCAAACCTCATCATGCCCTCATCACACCATCTCATACCGCTTCATACCTCATCATACCCTCATCACACCATCTCATACCTCTTCAAACCTCATCATACCCTCATCACAGCATCTCATACCCTTCAAACCTCATCACACCATCTCATACCTCTTCAAACCTCATCATACCCTCATCACACCATCTCATACCTCTTCATACCTCATCATACCCGTATTGCACCATCTCATACCTCTTCAAACCTCATCATGCCCTCATCACACCATCTCATACCTCTTCATACCTCATCATGCCCTCATCACACCATCTCATACCTCTTCGAACCTCATCATACCCTCATCACACCATCTCATACCTCTTCATACCTCATCATACCCTCATCACACCATCTCATACCTCTTCAAACCTCATCACACCATCTCATACCTCTTCATACCTCATCATACCCTCATCACACCATCTCATACCTCTCAAACCTCATTATATCTCATCTAACTCATCGCAAACTCCTCATTCCTCATTACATCTACTCATACCTCATCCAACGTCGGTGAACCTTATCATATCATCTCACACATCATCATACCTCATCTCACTCATTGCAACTCTTCAGGGCTTATCACACCTCCTAATGCCTCTTCATACCTCATCATACCATCTGATAACTCTTCATACCCCCCCATCTTCATCATACTCATCACAACTCCTACATCCTCATCACTCCTGCTCATACCTCTTTATACCTCATCAGTGGACCTTATATCATCTCAAACCTTATCACACCTCATCTCATTCATCACAGCTCTTTGTGGCTTTCCACTCCTCTTCATCGCCTCATGATGCCTTCACATTCCTGCCTTTTCCTCATCAAACGCCATCATGCAGCATACCTCACCGATCCTGCCTCTCCTGTAACGGAGGCCTGCCGTTCTGAGTGTCTCTGTGCTGTAGTCGGTTCCTTATACCCTCCTCTAACAAGGGGCATGTTGGGTTCTCACTTGAACTCAGTATTTCGGTATAAGAAATAAGAGTAATATGCTGCCAAGTCCGTCCAGTATTTAAAGACCTTGTTGCATTAAACACTGATATGCAAGCGCCCAGTGCTTATTGTTCGATTGTTCGGCGATGTTGTTGGTGTGCGGACACTGGCTGCAGTTTAACCCTTTCAGCGCGGTGGGCAATTATAGTTGCCCAGTGATGTAGGATATCAAAGTCAGATGCTGTTGAAAACCTATCATGTGGCAACTTGTTTAAAAGAGCTCCCCTGCGGGCTCTTTTACACAAGTTGCCACATGATAGGTTTTCAACAGCTCAGGATAATAACATTTTTATTTCCTTGAAAATGTATTTGGCGCTGAAAGGGTTAACCCCTCCCTGCATCTCTGTGCCCGGCCTGCAGCTCAGCTTCCAGCTGAAGGTGGGGGTCATGTACTGCCAGGCCGGCCAGAGCAGCGAGGAGGAGATGTACAACAACGAGTCCGCCGGCCCCGCCCTGGAGGAGTTCCTGCAGCTGCTGGGCGAGCGCGTTCGTCTCAAGGGCTTCTCCAAATACCGCGCCCAACTCGACACCAAGAGTGAGTATCACCTGTGCCTAGCCCCTTACCAGCTGTGCACGCAGGTGAGCTCTCGGTTAATACTTGCATCTGATTGGCTGCACCAGAGTTCGCCAACTCGAGGAGATCGACTGTCCTGTCTTTTTTCACTCTAACCCTAACAAAGCACACCTCATTCCACCGCTTGAGCAGGTTTTCCCGACCCTCTTCTGGCGTTCTGCCATCCTGTTGGATTTGTTGTTGGGACTTTTGAGGTTAGAGTGAAAACCTACAGGCTGGTAGATCTCCAGGAACAGGGTTGGGCAGCCCTGCTCTAGCTGCTGAATGAGGTGAGCTTTGTTAGGGTTGGACTGAGGTGCTGCAGGATGGTAGATCATGAACGGACAGGGTTTGGGACCACCAGGCTACACGTTCCCTGCACTCTTTGATTCTCCGTGTTCTCCTGTGTGGAAGAGTCTTCAGATGTTCCCCGGTTAGATGAAGTTAAAAAAATGTAACAAGTAAGGTTGGCGATGCTTTTTGCAGGAAGTAGTCTTAAAAGGGTCGTCTCCCCTGACATGACATATTTGATCAGAAGATTAAAGCTGTGTGTGTTTAGTTTGTGCAGTGAAGGATCTTTGAAGCTCAGTTACAGTCTCGGCCGTCTACCTCTCTCTTTCCCTTGGTCTCTCTGCAAAATGACTTTGCTACATTTTCTCATGGATACAACTGCAAAGTACAGCGGAGGCGCGCCTGGTTTTGTCATTGCTGTTTGAGTTTGTAGCTTTTACTGTTATTAATTTCTCGTAAATCTCCTGATAATCTCGTAAACAGCTGCTCTGCTCCTCAGGCTTGTTTCCTACTCTTTTTTTTTTTACCTTCTCCTGCCCTCCATCTCTCTCCCTCCCTCAAAATCTTTCATCCTTCCTTCTCTCCCTTCTGTCCCTCTCTCCCCCCTTTTCTTGCTCTCTCTCACTCCCTCTCCATCTCTCCCACCCTCTCCCTCTTTCCCCTTTTTTGAAATCCCTCCCTCTCTCTTTTTTTCTTTATTCCACCCACTCTGGATGAGAGGTCATGAGTAAGCGGTGTATTACTGTTGATTCTACACCCTGTTACACCTCTGTGGAGGCGACAGGACCAGAGAATCCTCTTTTAAGGACACTGCATGTGTAAATTCATCTGTTCATATCCCTCCCTGCGAATGGATCCATCTCCGCAGTCCAAACTGACTGCGTAAAGAAACCGAAGGCTACGAGTAATTTGTTTGCTGGGTGTCGTATACAATTAGCATCCAGCGGTGGACTTGAGCCAAACTCTTTATTCAGGGTCTCAAAAGGCCACGGATCCTATTGATGTTCCATTACTGTAAGTGGAGAGTGTCAGTCTATGGACTCTTAGCTCACTGCTGTTTGTCCGTGTCATGAGGGGTTAATGCTTTCAGTGAGTGATCATCAATCTAAGGCTATGGGGCTCGAGATACCTCGCAAAGTTTGCCGTAATGTATGGAGCCAGTTTTAGATTGAAGAACGTTTCTAACCTCATGCCGCCACCACACACAGTGGGCGGGACGTATGCTGTTTTCCAGTTGTCCGTCCCGGCTTGGGTCCGTCACTCTGTCCGTCACAAATATCTTGTCTGCGCTATACCTCGTGAAAGAGTGAAGGAATTTTCACAAAATCAGACATGTAACTCCCCACTGAGGTTTGCTGAACTAATTGGGTTTTCGAGATTATTGGGCCAAAGGTCAAGATCACACAAAGTCAGATATAGTTGCTTTCCTGAAGAGAGCAATGGCTGTGCGCTATGGACATAAGAACGGCACCATGTGTAGCCGTGTGAAGGTTTGCATGGTTCAGTAATGCGAGGTTGTTTGTGTTTTCAGCGGACTCTACCGGGACACACTCCCTGTACACCACTTATAAGGACTACGAGATCATGTTCCATGTGTCCACCATGCTACCGTACACACCCAACAACAAACAGCAGGTAAAAACACCTGTGTGCCTACCGCAGCGCTCCACATACAACACCTGAGCACTCCCTGTTACTCATTATAAAGCACTGAAAATAGACTAGAGGACAAATGTGGAGTAACAACACCATAGCAATGTGATTCGACTATTTATGTGTGCCTTCTTACCCACACTTTGTCAAATTGTGGTATATATCCCAGGGCTGTACAGTGCGACATGAAAATTGGTCCGTGCGATCAATGAACGAACTGTTGTAGCACTGGTGCGTTGGGAGACAGAGGCATTGTGTGTGTGCACGAGAGAGCGAGACGTGAAACAGTGCCACCCCGGAGGTTAGTTGGGTGAGGCAGAATCCTCACTGTAAAGCAAACTATTAATCCCCTTTGCTTGATTAGCAGTCAGACGATTGACTAATTTAGTAAGGCTATTCGGCAGAATGACGGGCCAGTTTAAGTTTCCGCGGCGTTATTACGCAGTACATCGAACCTGAAATGCTCACGAAACTGCAGATTTGCGCGTACTTGCTTACAGGAAGCCGAAGCAAGCAATGCCATTCATTTCTTTTTCCGAGTTCAATGCTTGATCAATATGCAATATATTCCCCTTTAAATACTAATTTTTTAACCCCAATCAAAAAAATTGGACATTTATTTTCAGTCTTCTTTCATAATCCGATGAACAAAAGGTTAAAACAATACACAAAATTATCGAGAGAGCTGAGATTTTTTCTATTGATTAAACGTATTTCCATCCTTGCTGTCTTGAATCGAAGCGTATACGTCAATGAATCTTTTTTCGTCATCACCTATCTGTATACAGGCTTCCTATAGGCATGGATTTAATAGTTTTGATCGTCAATCAAGTATAGTAAGTGGGAACAGGTTGACAAAATCCAGCGATAAAAGGTTAGACCACTGCCTCACATCACTGCACGCCTCAGGAATACACTAATAAATAACAGCATGTGTAAACTGTATTACAGTATGTTTATATAAACAGTATGCACAGAATGCTTAAATACTTAAAGAGGTTCTTAATATTTCTGAGTTATGTGCCTGCATTATATTTGAAGTGTATGTTGTTTGTGTCAAGACAGCTTGACAAGTTCTGGAAATTACTTAAAATTGTATGAATTTTAAGAATTCCGAGACCTTGAAAGTACTTCAATTTACAATGAGATTATTAATATTTTATATGTCTTTAAATGATAAACTGCACTACTTGTGGTTGGTTTTAGAGTTGTAACAGATGCTTTTACTGTCCTACAAGTTTTTGTCTTGTGCTACAAGACAAAAACTCTGTACCTCTGTAAACCTCTGTAGCACCAGTGCTATGAGCAGAAAAAGTTAACGTACAGCCCTGTATCCTTCTGCGATCCATGCGAATGCAGTTTAAGCCAATCTCTCCCACCCCCCCTCCTCGCAGTTGCTAAGGAAACGACACATTGGGAACGACATCGTCACCATCGTGTTCCAGGAGCCCGGCGCGCAGCCCTTCACTCCGAAGAACATTCGCTCGCACTTCCAGCACGTCTTCGTGGTGGTTCGGGCGCACAACCCCTGCTCCGACAACACCTGCTACAGGTGAGCGACATCTTGTGTGCATGAACGCTTGACAGCAGCACCGACCCGTGCGAAATGCAGACTGTTTCCTATTTTCTCTGCAGGTTTAAGTCCTGGCCACGGCCTGTCTTTCTTGAAGTTAATGTAATCTCATAACACTCTCTGACAAAAAAGTAGGGTGTTCCCCAGTGTCTCGGCTAAATTCCCAACCTGGCTCTTTCAAACCATGTTCTAATCAACCCCTGATCTAATTGGCTTGGCAGTTAGTCCTCTCCCTCTCCACCTCAGCTGATGTGTGGTGAGCGTTCTGGCACAAAATGGTTGCCATGCATCACTCGAGTGGGTGCTACACATGTGTGGCGGTGAGGTGAGATTCCCCCGTATGACTGTAAAGTGCTTTGAGTTCCTGCGTGAAAATATTCTATAAATAAAATGATCGTACGTCTCCATTGAGCCCATACAAACGGTTAGCACGAGAAGAGTCCGTTCTGGTTGTCACTGACTTTGTAATGGATGATTTCTCGATACCCACGGCCTTCTTTACCCACTTAATGCTTATAACTTACCTATCCTGCCATTGCCAATGGAGAAACTGGGTATGTGTGTGCATATATATTATATGTGTATGTGTGTGTGTGTGTGTGTGTGTGAGTTGGTGTATTCTTTCCTGTGGAAGAAAAGGAACTGAGCTTCAACAATTTCTTTCTTTCTCTCTCCATCTCTCACTTCCACCTCTCACTCGCTCTCTACCACCCCCGAACACGGTGCTAATAGATACACTAATTGCTAATCAGGTTTACAGCTTGCTGTTTTAATCGCTCTCCGGGGACAGCCTAATTCGCGTGTGGATCATGCCAGATTGCGTTCGGGCGGGTGCGGTGCTGTCAGGCGCTGAAATGTAGCTCTGAGCATCTAAACCTCAGGGGTCCTAAAAAAATGAGGTTCACCTTTGACCTACTGTGCTGTCCTGTCAGCGCTGCACGCCTGCCCTGTGGTACCTTCTCTCCCCCGCTCAATTTACAGGCACCTCAGTGGACGCCCATGAGTATAGCCTGAAGGTGGGTCCTGACACCCCTGTCTCTGTGATTGAATGTTTTTTTTTTTCTCCATTGTGGATTGTAAGTTAGATTCATTAGGAGCTAAACTGTGACCCATGGAAAAATATTAGCGATACCTCAGTTACTAGCATTAGCTGTAAACCCTGTAGTAATTAATCGTAGCAACAACTAGCCCCCCCAGTCAATATTCATTGTGAATGGAATAATAATTACCTATAATGCAGCATGGGTAATGAGGTTACTAGAGAGAGCTCGCTAAAAAGAAAAGAATGAATGTCAGGGCACAACATTATACCCTAATAGTATTGTTTAAAGATCTTTTACTCTGAAGTTTTCTTCCTCATCCATGCAAAACAGCTCGTTTGTTCTTATGACTGGTGTCCTGAGGCATAATAACAAATGTTAATGCAGCCATTTTGAAACCATTTACTTTTAGTGCTGAAATGTACAACAGGAGACAGCCCACATTCGTAATCTCTGTGTTCAGTCCATGCTATTGCACTATTGAATATCGTTACACCATCACTCAGTGAATTTGTCCTGGTGTTGTATCTCTAACTACAGAATCTCTTACTGTGGCCAAATATGGTACAGCTGGGACATGTGACCTCACACTTCCTTCAGTGTCACACGACTGCCTCTTAATAGCTTCAAGGTGACAGCTTCACAGAGGATTTAAGTGGCTGTTATATTGGTCTGAATCTTTACTGTGGTTCCCTGCGGTTTAATGTAATAATATGCTCTTGATTTACTATGCGATAGCAATCCTGAAAACTGTAGATGTGTTTAAAAAAGCCACCGCTAATCTTTCTTTGAAAGCTTCTCGGGGGACCGGGAAATGGTCGCCGGCTGTTGGGAAAGATGGCCTGTACTATCTTAAAGGTTCATTGTTGGGTTCATAAGGATTCATTCCTGTTGGTTGCAGCTGGAGTGGGTTTACATAAGCCACAGAAAGGACTGTAGCTAGCCTTCACTGTGGTCAATTCTGTATTTTAATGATTCAGAGAGCTTCAGTGAGTGTGTGTTGGTGTGACAGCGCTACTAAAAATACAGGGATCCTTACACCTTGCTGGCTGCTTTCACCCAGGGCAAATGATAATTCCGCCACTGCTACATCCTCTGGGGTATGTCCTGTTGTACTGTGGGAAATGTAGTTGGTGTATTGGCTTGTTCGCTGTTGGAGCATCAGGAGAGTGAATGTGCTTCGGTGGTATAACTGCGATGCGGGAGGGGGTGGCAGAATTTCAGGAACTCAACCGGAGAGAGAAATAAACGTGGACAAAACGCACACACCCACGCTCACCCAAACTTGCACAGGCACACAAACGGGCATACCTGCAGACAGGCACACACACACACACACACACACACACACACACCCACTCTCACTCGAACACACGCACCCACATTTACCTAAACACACTCAGGCATACAAATGGGCATACACACACACACACACACACACACACACACACTCACTCGAACACGCGCACCCACAGTTACCTAAAAACACACACGCACACTTACCCAAACACACACAGGCACGCACTCCCTTGCACAAGCCATGCACACACACACACTCACACACACACACACAGACAAAGACGTATCCTGTGGTGACACTGCTGCCTGTGGGCTAGTTTCAGGCCTTTATACAGCACTGCTGCTCTCTCCCCCTCCTCCAACAGGAGTCTGGTTGGAACAAACCCCCCCGTAACTGCGGCAATCACCGCAAGTTCCTCACATTCCAGACGGAACAGGAAGCTTCAGTGTCCATTTCAGTAGATTTGTGAAAAAGAAGGAAAGAAGAGATGTTGGAGAGAGAGAGAGAGTGAGAGTGAATAAGTGCTTCTATGCACTGCATATGCTGTTGGGGTGAGGCGTGTAGGGAGAGGCGCCGAACGTTGAAAGCTTTGCTGAGGCACATTGTGTATTTTTAAAAGGCTCGGCTTTCCAAACTTACTCCTACTGCAATCCCTCTGAGGCAGAAACGGACGGAAGATATGAACAATTCAGGATTTTTCCTCTATTCAAACTTGAGAATATGCATCCCACACACCAAGAGAAACTTTCAAAATGTGTTAATAATTCAAATGAAGATGAGCGCTGTACCATAAGAGGGTACCCATATGTTCCCAAAGCAAATGAAGTTAGCAGGTATTTAGCTTAGATGTTCATCCTTTTTATTGCTTGTGAACATTATTAATTGCCCGAATAATATGGTGTCATGCACCATTAACTGTATGAATAAGATCTAAAGCAGTCTCACCATCTTACAGACTTCTCAGGATTAGAGATGTCTGTTTGCTTGGAGCTACAGAGACAGACCTTAGTCAGAAAGAAGGATGACCTGGGCTTAGTTTGCGCTGAACCAAGCAGGGCCAGGTTTAATTAGCTCTAAAGCTCAAAGCTAGGTTTAGTTAGTGCTGAGGATATGCTGGGCTTAGTGCTGAACTAAGCAGGATATGGCTTAATTAGCTCTAAAGCTAAGAGCTAGGTCTGGTTAGTGCTGATGGTACTAAGGTGGGCTTAGTACCGAACGAAGCAGAGCCAGGCTGACTTTGTTCTTGAGCTAAGTGCTTGGCTTGGTTAGAGTTCAGGATAAGCTCTGCTCATTTACTACTGAACTAAGCAGGGCCAGACTTAATTAGCACTAAAGCTAAGAGCTAGGTTTCATCAGTGCTGAGGATAAGCTGGGCTTAGTACATTTGTGCTCTTTATTTATTACTTTTGTGGTTAATGTGTATGTTATTGTTTCTGTCTTTGTATTGCTGTGCTGTTTTTCTGCTGGCTGTACAACAAATTCCCCCTTATGGGGGTAATAAAGTTTACTAAGACTAAGACTTAGTACTGAACAAAGCAGGGCAAGGCTTAATTAGCTCTAAAGCTAAGTGCTAAGCTTGGTTAGTGTTGAGGATAAGCTCTGCTGATTTATTACTGAACTAAGCAGGGCTCAGCTTAATTAGCACTAAAGCTTGCGAGGCTTGGCTTGGTTAGAGTTGAGGATAAGCTGGGCTCAGTTATTATTGAACTTGGCAGGGCTAGGCTCAATTAGTTTTCAAGCTAAGAGGTAGTCTCGGATACTAGGATAGGAGATGTTGGGAATACCTGATCGTTGATGAGCATTGTTTTTTTAAGGGCCACTAGAGGGCCGTCTTCTCCAGCATAGCAGTTTATTACTTAGCCATAGATATTTGTTTTTTACAGCAGAGATGTTTAACTGAAAACACAGCTCTTAAGTGCTCGTTAAACAATGTCCTCACTAAGGATCCTATCCGGGTTT
Organism: Gymnothorax javanicus; assembly: GCA_029692085.1. Classification (NCBI taxonomy): domain Eukaryota; kingdom Metazoa; phylum Chordata; class Actinopteri; order Anguilliformes; family Muraenidae; genus Gymnothorax; species Gymnothorax javanicus. Next base: position 3,363,044 of record CM056198.1, read on the forward strand.
TCTAAATTTGGCCAGTTTTGTTTAATAGTTAACATAATAGGTATTTATCGGTTTAATTTAATTTGTGAGTCTGTTTTGCCATACTCTCCGCAGTGTGGCGGTCGCCAGGTCTCGAGATGTCCCCTCCTTCGGGCCACCGATCCCCAAGGACGTCACCTTTCCCAAGTCCACGGTGTTCCGGGATTTCCTGCTGGCCAAGGTGATCAACGGCGAGAACGCCGCCCACAAGTCCGAGAAGTTCCGCGCCATGGCAACGCGCACGCGCCAGGAGTACCTGCGGGACCTGGCGGAGCGTCACGTGACCAACACGCCCATCGACCCTTCCGGAAAGTTCCCCTTCATCTCGCTGGCGCACAAGCGCAAGGAGAAGAGTCGTCCGTATGGTGCGGCGGAGCTGCGGAGCCTGGGCGCCATCACGTGGCCCGTTCACGTCGAGGACCACGCCGCGGGCGGAGAGCTCGAGGCCCTGCTCGCCATCTCCAACGAGTTCCTCATCCTGGTGGACCAGGAGGCCAAGGCCGTGGTGTTCAACTGCGCTGTGCGCGACGTGATTGGCTGGACACTGGGCAGCCCTGCCTCCATGAAGATTTACTACGAGCGCGGGGAGAGCGTGGCGCTTCGCTCCATCAACAACAACACTGAGGACTTCCGCGAGGTCGTCAAGCGTCTCGAGGTGAGGCTGGGAGCTTACAAAAGTAAGGGAGATGTGTGCTGCCAGTCACAGATTAAACTATACATGGAAGAAAATTAGCTTTGAGCGCTCGTTACATTGATGTAGTATCCGGTGTGCTGGTTGTTGTATTTAACCTCGCGGTGAAATAAGTTGTAATGTTATTTATACGTTTGAATGAAACCTGAACCTGGCAAAAACGTAGTCCTTTCCCATGCATGTACAGATGGGCGACAGGTGATCAGAGGAGAAACCTGTATGAAGTGTGTTGGTAGGGTGTTGGTTCACCACAAGCTACCTGAACAGTTTCAATAGATTCTACAGGTCTATGGTGCTCCTTAGGAAGGGTGGAACACCATTATTCTCAAAGATATTCCATCAGTTGGTGTTTTCCATTATGGTGGTTTAGATCTGCCATGAATGTTCACTTGGGTTGAGATCGAGTGACGGCAAGGACCGAAGTATATGATTCACTTCATTTTCATTCTTCTCAAACCGTTGATATGAGCCCACCTGCCCTCTAGATGTGTGTATTGTCAACTCGAAGGAGACTTCTCTCATTAGGATGGAAATGATTGAATCATGTCAGGAAGACGTACCCTCAGAATAACTAACTACTGATCGGCAGTGATCATTTCCTTAATTAGGGCCAGCGGACCCAAACCCTGACGAGAAAATGTCCTTCTACCCTGTTGTGTTTCTCTCGTTTATTAAAGTCTCTGCTTTAATTTGTCTCTCGTCTGTATGGTGATAGAGTTCAAATGCTCCATACAGGAAAGATGATCATTTTTATCTGTTCATCCTGAAAGTTGTATCCATTCGTCCTCTACACTGTCGATGATTTCACCATCACAGGTTAAATGCATTTCACCTTTTCTCCTGCAGTGGGAGGGCAGTAATTGAGTGACACTTGAAGATTCCCATCCTTTAATATCTTATCATACACTCCTAGCTGGCGAATGGTTATGTTTGTTGCACACAGCCTATATTAGTATATCCGGTATGATGCATAAATGTGCTGATCCAGAGCTGCAGCAGTGACTCAGAGCATCAGCTGATGCATGCTCTATACATAGTGCGTCTAAAAACTGAATCCCATGCATCGCCATTTGTCTATTTATAAAATGGTTTATAGCCCTAATGTCCCTGAGATACATGGCTTCATGTACATCCATCCATCATCCATCCATTATCTGATGCACTTATCCCCGGTTAGGGTTACAGTGGGGACTGGACCCAATCCCAGCATGCACTGGGGGAGGTCGGAATGCACCCCAGACGGCACATCAATCCATCCCAGGGCACACACACCATTCCCTCTCATACTCATACAAACATCTTAGAGTCTCCAGTGAACTCTGAGTGCATGTCTCTGTACAGTATGTAACACTGAGAGAACATACTAACTCCACACTGAGGCACCCGCGCTGGATTTGAACCCATGAAGTTCAGGGCCACTGTGCTGGTGTGGGACTCTGGCTAATTATTGATGTGTGAATGTATAAATATCTTACTTGTGGTGAGAGAGTATTGCCCGAATTCATAAAGGGTGATGATCACCCCATTATTTTAGTCACGTACAACTACTGTCCGGTGGCTAAAACAGAGAAGTACGCGTGTGGATAAACTCCTGTGACTAGCGCAATTCAGGTAGAACATAATCGGGTGTTTACCCATCCGTGTACAAGTCCCGGCGTAGCCGATGTGTGGTGGTGTCATGTGACACTGCATGGTATGAAGTGGTTTTTCCTGGCACATATTGCCTCGGTAACACGACGAACTACTTGACAGCAGGTAGCCTGTGATACACCACACGTGTCACCAACAACCATTTGGAATGCCCCACATGCATAAAAGCGCACGGCAATACGTAGTTGGTGTACTGGAAGAAGGGCGTGGTTTCGTCTTGTGGGATGGTCAATGTCTGCTTTGATTAGGTCTAGAATATAACGGTATGATTCTTTGGAAATTCTGTATCGCTTGACAAATTTCATGTCGCTATACTCTTCTAAAGGATTCGGCCCTGTCTTTGAAAACCCTCAATTCGCACCTTGCCTTTTGGTCAGCCATCTCTTCCAGTGCTATTTCAATTATGCTTAAAGAGATCCATGGTCATACGTCCAGCCACACAAGCAAGCCAACAGAGAATTGGTAGCTTGTACACGAGATAAACAAGCCCCTTGGGACGATTAGAATTTCATTTGTTACTTAGACAGGTGTGACTAACCATGTACGTTGGATAAACAGCAGCTGATCTGTTCTCTCTTTATGAATTCGGGCCTAAATTTGTCCACTCGATCATCACCTGTTTATACACTGTTTAGCCAAGTTAACCGTGATCGAGGGAAAAACACCCTTTATGAATTCGGGGGTCTAATTTCCCAAGCTGTGAAGGCTGAACTAATGTATGACCTCATCGAGACAGAAGCTCTTGGGGGGGGTTTTCAGTCCAGGCTTGATACAGTGTTAGATACTGTCCAGTCCTTAAGAAGTGTCGAAGAGTTTGGTATACTTTAGCGATGAAATGTATTGTTCCAGTCACTCTAATATTATGTTATGGAATGATAACAGCAGAAACAGACTCCAGCCTTTGAAAAACCCTTCCGCACACTTACCCCATTCACTACATCAGACCCTAGCCATCATAAAACCCTTCCAAATACTTACCCCATGACCTATAACAGACTTGAGCCTTAGTAAAACCCTTCCACACACTCACCTTATGACCTATACAGACCCAAACCTTTTTTAGACCCAGCGGCACTAGAACATGAACTATAACAGACCCTAGCCATCATAAAACCCTTCCACATGCTTACCCCATGACCTGTAACAGACTCAAGCCTTTGTAAAACCCTTCCACACACTCACCTTATGACCTATACAGACCCAAACCTTTATTAGACCTGTCCACACTGTAACATGAACTGTAACAGATTCTAGCCCATATAAAAGACTCGCTCACACTGGCCCCATGTTCTGTTAGTAATCCTCACCCCTGACTCTGTGCATCGCTCTCTCCCTCAGCACCTGACAAAGGGTTGCGAGACAGGCGGAGATGACGCTTCGGCGTAACGGGCTGGGCCAGCTGGGCTTCCACATCAACTACGAGGGCATCGTGGCTGAGGTGGAGCCGTATGGATATGCCTGGCAAGCAGGGCTGCGACAGGGCAGCCGATTGGTGGAGATCTGTAAGGTCTCCGTGGCGACGCTGACCCACGAGCAGATGATCGACCTGCTGCGCACCTCCGTGTCCGTCAAGGTGGTGATCATCCCGCCTCACGAGGACGCCACGCCCCGCAGGTACGCCGCATTTTTATACTACACCTATCGATTTTGGTTGCCATGGCAATAGAATTGCCCGAATAAAGCACAGTTTCACGCTGAAAATGTGCCCGTTTCAGTGTATGGCTTGTGAACGCTGGAGATGTCAGTGTGGGTGCTCAAGGGCTGCACCCAAGTGGTCGCAGGCGACTGGACTCTCTAGTTTGACTTGTTGAGTTAGATGAGCTTATCTGAGATCGAAGTCATTACTATGTTTGGTGCACAAACTTCCCCTCTTCCAGGTGCTGCTGGGACATGTAGTAAATTCTGTGTCATCTCACATTCTTCTAGGGGATGCTCGGAGCTGAAAAACATGCCGGGCTCGGACTTCAAGTCGAGCTCGGAGAGCGTCTCCTTCGATTACAAGTTCCCCTTCCGCAACAACAACAACAAGTGGCAGCGCACATCGTCCAGTCCACAGCAGTCGCTCACCGCCTCTCCGCAGAGCCACGTGGCCACGCCCAACCGCGCCGTCAGCCTGGGCGGCAGCATAGGGAAGACCCTGTCCGCCGAGAGGCCCGCCATTCCCCGCAGCGTCTCCAGCGATGGCAGGCCCCTCGACCCTAAGAGGTGAGGCCCGAGAGCCACTCGGAGGGAATAGCCTAGCCTAGCATAGCCTATTCTCGGCTAGCATAGTCAAGGCTAGCTTTGATTTGCGCAAGAAAAGTCTTATTTTATTTCTTTACCATCTCCATGTCTCTTCCCTCTTCTGCCTTCCATCCCATCCCTCCCTCCCAGGATCTCTCCAGGCTCAGAGAACTATGGACTGGGCTCCTCGATCATGATTGGACGAGCCCCGCACAACCGTAGCTCTCCCAGCAGCCTCTCCTGCTCCAGTGACACAGGCCCCGCCCACTGGCGGCAGAAGTCAATGCCTGAAGGGTGAGTTCGCCGAATGTGCCAAAGGCCTTTAATCCACAGCGTTTCTCGTTCCTCCATTTATTCTTTACTCGCTCTCATCCTGGAATAAGCTAGTTTGTCCGTGATGGAAAATTAATAAAACATTTCAGTAATATTTGCAGAGCCTTTTGTAAAGACAGGAAGTCTCTTCTTGAAGTGGTTTTAGCTGGCAAATAGGGGCGATCCTTTCTCTGATCAACACACTTGCTCCTGTGCATTTTTAACAGTTATCATTAAAAATTATCACTAAATAAATACATTGAAACATGAGAACAAGTGTATTGAGGTAATAGAGCTGTAGCTTTTATTATATGCCGGATTTTTTCTTCATGTTTGGTGTCAGTAATTCTGCACATGACCGTATTTGTGGTCATTGTTATCTCTGATGAGAGAAATGGATAATCTTTAGATTTAATCTGTTGTTGAATTGGCCTAAAGGTCTCCTTTCCTAACCCAGCTTATGCGCTGTAAGAGATTTGGTGTAAAATGGCTGCCACGAATCACCACAGTCGGCTCTCACTGGAGATGGGCCGCACACCCCATCGCCGCGACGAGCGCTGATCATGAGAAAAGCACTAAGCACAAGGAATTTTTTTATTATCATTAAACAAACCTAATAAGAAGGGGGGCTACATGGACTCATACTTTAAGGTGGACATAGCGAGTGTAACTGGGCGGTGCTCTCCGGTGAGCGGTGAGAACAATTTTTAAAAAGAATCAAACTCTCCGAGCAAAACCTCGTGGCTGACACATGTCAAGACTTTAATGGTTGGGTCGTGAACTTGCCAAGATAATGAAGGTCTTTTATCATTTTTTTGGGTAGAGAGCCTTGGTTCTTGTTTTTGATATCTATTTTATGATTATTATTGTTGTCATGTGGTGGCTGCTCTGTTACTGTTTTCATTAGGGTTAAAGGTGTTAGTCTTGTGCGTACCGAATAATGAGTATTGTTTCCTTGCATTATTCATGCATTTATATTTGCGTTTCGCTGCATTGCAGTTCCTGGTTGAGCAGTGATTACAGACGGTATATTAATGTGAAACAGAAAATAATGAGTTTAGAGAGAAGGCATTGGCTCCCAAAGACCTTCTAAGAAGAAATTGATTTAATATTATATCTGGCAGTTTGTCTGCTGTACGTGGCATGAGGTTCAATTAAACGTGGAAATTAATGCTTTAAACCCACCAAAGCTCTTCATTAAAGTTTCAAGTCTATTACACAGACTTGTCAAAGGATTCAGTGTTTTTTTCTTTGTGTGAGCAGTATTGGTATTAATAAGAACCCCTGGTGCACAGTGTCTCTTATTAAAAATGCTCTGTCTGTACCTCAAAGAGGGCTGAGCTTGAAATGTGTGGATGATTACCAAATCCGCTTAAGAATTCTAATAATTCACAGAGGAAGTGTGTGTGTTCCTGAGGGGGTGTGCGTGAGTATGTTACTGTATGTATGCTGGCAGCGCATCCCATTTTGTGTGTGTGCGTGTGTGTGTGTACCATGTTTACCTACCCTAGTGGGGACCAAATGTCCCCACAAGACATGGAATTCCAGATGTCTTTAGACTTATGGAGACATTTTCAGGTCCCCACTTAAAAAAAGAGCTATTTTGGGGTCACGGGTTAAGGTTAGTATTAGGTTAAGGTTTGGGATAGGGTTAGGTGTGTACTGTTGAGGGTTAAGGTCAGGGGAAGGGGTTAGGGAATGAATGGAAGCCTATGGAATGTCCCCACAAAACATTTGTGTGTGTGTGTGTGTGTGTGTGTGTGTGTGTGTGTGTGGGGCATGCATTTCTGTCAGACTCTGTCCTCTGTCTCTCAGATTTGGGGAGACAGTAATCTCTCTGCACTGTGTCTCTCAGATTTGGGGTAACGGTAATCGCTCAGATTTGGGGTAACAGTAATCTCTCAGATTTGGGGTAACAGTAATCTAGCAGATGTGGGGTAACTGTAATCTCTCAGATGTGGGGTAACGGTAATCTCTCAGATTTAGGGTAACAGTAATCTCTCAGATTTGGGCTAACAGTAACGGTAATCTCTCAGATGTGGGGTAACAATAATCTCTCATATTTGGGGTAACCGTAATCTCTCAGATATAGGGTAACGTAATCTCTCAGATGTGGGGTAACGGTAATCTCTCAGACGTGGGGTAACAGTAATCTCTCAGATGTGGGGTGACAGTAATCTCTCAGATGTGAGGTAACATTAATCTCTCAGATGTGGGGTAACAATAATCTCTCAGATGTGGGGTAACAGTAATCTCTCAGATGTGGGGTAACGGTAATCTTTCAGATGTGGGGTAACAGTAATCTCTCAGATGTGGGGTAACAGTAATCTCTCAGATGTGAGGTAACATTAATCTCTCAGATGTGGGGTAACAATAATCTCTCAGATGTGGGGTAACAGTAATCTCTCAGATGTGGGGTAACGGTAATCTTTCAGATGTGGGGTAACAGTAATCTCTCAGATGTGGGGTAACAGTAATCTCTCAGATGTGGGGTAACAGTAATCTCTCAGATGTGAGGTAACATTAATCTCTCAGATGTGGGGTAACAGTAATCTCTCAGATCTGGGGTAACAGTAATCTAGCAGATGTGGGGTAACGGTAATCTCTCAGATGTGGGGTAACGGTAATCTCTCAGATTTAGGGTAACAGTAATCTCTCAGATTTGGGGTAACAGTAACAGTAATCTCTCAGATGTGGGGTAACAGTTATCTCTCAGATGTGGGGTAACGGTAATCTCTCAGATTTAGGGTAACAGTAATCTCTCAGATTTGGGCTAACAGTAACGGTAATCTCTCAGATGTGGGGTAACAATAATCTCTCATATTTGGGGTAACCGTAATCTCTCAGATATAGGGTAACGTAATCTCTCAGATGTGGGGTAACGGTAATCTCTCAGATGTGGGGTAACAGTAATCTCTCAGATGTGGGGTGACAGTAATCTCTCAGATGTGAGGTAAAATTAATCTCTCAGATGTGGGGTAACAATAATCTCTCAGATGTGGGGTAACAGTAATCTCTCAGATGTGGGGTAACGGTAATCTTTCAGATGTGGGGTAACGGTAATCTTTCAGATGTGGGGTAACAGTAATCTCTCAGATGTGGGGTGACAGTAATCTCTCAGATGTGAGGTAACATTAATCTCTCAGATGTGGGGTAACAGTAATCTCTCAGATGTGGGGTAACGGTAATCTTTCAGATGTGGGGTAACAGTAATCTCTCAGATGTGAGGTAACAGTAATCTCTCAGATGTGAGGTAACATTAATCTCTCAGATGTGGGGTAACAGTAATCTCTCAGATGTGGGGTAACAGTAATCTCTCAGATGTGGGGTAACGGTAATCTCTCAGATGTGAGGTAACAGTAATCTCTCAGATGTGGGGTAACAGTAATCTCTCAGATGTGAGGTAACATTAATCTCTCAGATGTGGGGTAACAGTAATCTCTCAGATCTGGGGTAACAGTAATCTAGCAGATGTGGGGTAACGGTAATCTCTCAGATGTGGGGTAACGGTAATCTCTCAGATTTAGGGTAACAGTAATCTCTCAGATTTGGGGTAACAGTAACAGTAATCTCTCAGATGTGGGGTGACAGTAATCTCTCAGATGTGAGGTAACATTAATCTCTCAGATGTGGGGTAACAGTAATCTCTCAGATGTGGGGTAACGGTAATCTTTCAGATGTGGGGTAACAGTAATCTCTCAGATGTGAGGTAACAGTAATCTCTCAGATGTGGGGTAACAGTAATCTCTCAGATGTGAGGTAACATTAATCTCTCAGATGTGGGGTAACAGTAATCTCTCAGATGTGGGGTAACGGTAATCTTTCAGATGTGGGGTAACAGTAATCTCTCAGATGTGAGGTAACAGTAATCTCTCAGATGTGGGGTAACAGTAATCTCTCAGATGTGAGGTAACATTAATCTCTCAGATGTGGGGTAACAGTAATCTCTCAGATCTGGGGTAACAGTAATCTAGCAGATGTGGGGTAACGGTAATCTCTCAGATGTGGGGTAACGGTAATCTCTCAGATTTAGGGTAACAGTAATCTCTCAGATTTGGGGTAACAGTAACAGTAATCTCTCAGATGTGGGGTAACAGTTATCTCTCAGATGTGGGGTAACAGTAATCTCTCAGATGCGGGGTAACGGTTATCTCTCAGATGTGGGGTAACAGTAATCTCTCTGCTGTGTCTCAGATTTGGGGACAGCAGACACTCTCCCATGTCTGTCGATCGCCCCACTATTCGGGACAGCAGCGGAAGCGGCAAACCGACGCCCAGCTGGCCGAAGTCTGAGGATGGGGGAGGAGCCAGGGGCGGAGCTGACCGCTCGTCAGGTGAGGTCGACCCTCACCGCACAGCACGAACCGTAATTCTAACGAGAATCATTCATACGTACGTTTGTGAATCGTTCGAACTCGTGTTGATGGCCACGCAGACCGCAATTATATTTACGGCACCCACGATAACCACTTTTATTGGGATTACAACGCAGTTCAGCAGGAAAACGCCGACAACGCCAAAATCATCCGAATTTTCCACAATGGGGGGATGACATTTCCGCAGAGGTGGACAATCCAGCCCCAGAAAGTAAAAGTCCGTTCTAGTATTTTGCTGCAACTGCCTGGACCTAAGAATTGCAGCAACTCTTCAGCTCAGAGGTTGAACTAATTAGGAAAATCAGCTGCCTGAGCTCATGGCTGGAGGTAAAACATGGCCGGACGTTTAGTTTCTGACCCCTGGAATGTCCACCTCTGCATTTTCGAGAGCCTAGAGAACAATATCATTCGTACACTGGGGGGAAAAAAAAAATCTTACCAATCATTTAAATCTTGTATTTAGAATTAAATCACTCATTTCTATTACCTTTTTTCCCCAAAAAAATTCCAATGATGAGAGATTAATTTGACTCATTTCTCGATTTGTCCTTCGGCTCAGTGAAATTTTCTTACCCAGTGTATGTAGATGCCCACTATCAGTGAAAAGGGTTTTGCTACAATTTTTGTGAAGCGCTTTGCAAATGTCTGTGAGAAGCACCGTGCTCTTGTCTCAGAGAATGCTGTGTTATGGTCAGCAGGCAGCGCTGTGCTAACATCTGGAAGGAGTACAATGCTAGCAGCTTCGAGAAGTGTGATGCTACTGTCTTTAAGAAGCGCTGTGCTAATGTTTTTGCAATGTGCTCAGCTAAAGTCTGCAAGAAACAATATGGCACCCTGTGTGACAAGCTTAATGCTACTGTCTGTGAGAACCTCTCTGCTGCAAGCTGTGAGATAGGCTACACTACTGTCTGTAAGAGCTGCTATTCTGCTATTCTACTGTACTGTTTTAGAGAAGCGCTATGCTATTCTTTGTGAGAGCAGCGGTGTTTCTGTCTATTAAAAGCTTGATGCTACTGTCTGTGAGAAGCTGTATGCCACAGTCTGAGAGGTGTTATGCGTCTGTCTGTTAAAAGCTTTATGCTAATGTCTGAGAAGAGCTGCGCTACTGTGTGAGATGCGCTACACTATTAGCGCCGCTTTCTGCCCTCTCTCAGGCCTCTGGAACAGAATGGAATGTTCCGGAATGTTCCTGGACCATCTGTGTCCGCGTGCTGTTTGCTTTTACATAACACCTTAGAAATCTCACGGCTTCTTTCTCTGAGACAGGGCCAGGTTTCGTTACATAAAGTCTTGATACAAAACAAAGGCAGAGAAATGCTTTTATAGATGGATCGAGTTTCATTACGAAGCTTTCGGTGCGTCTTGTGATCTTGCTTGGGCATGTTTTTATTTGTGTGTGTGTTTGTGTGTGTGTGCACGTGTGTGTGTGTGTGTGTGTCCTTTGGTTCAGATGCCCCCATCTCGAAGTCTGGCCCCCCGTACTCTGGTGGTCCTCGGATCCAGAGGCAGGAGCAGGTGATCCACCTGTCCCCGAAGAAGAGCAGTCAGGTAAGTCTCGCGTGTCTGGGGGCTTCATACGCGTCACAGCAGGATACTCCAGAGTGTGTAGAAATGCAGAACGTTACAGTGATTATACGTCATCCGTCACATCGTCTGTCCTAAATATCTTGTCCATGCTGCATCTACTGAAGGAGTGGAACAGTGTTTGCCAAATCAGACATGGTAACTCCCCACAGACAGTGGCTGAACTGATTAGGTTTTGGGGGTCAACAGGTCGAAGGTCAGTTGTATGTGGGGGCTGAAGATGACCTTTTAGGGCTAATGAAGCTCTGGCATGCAGAGGCTTTGTGTTCAGTTGCGTCTTGCTTGCTTCCGGTTTGACACCAATGCAGAAATACTAAACGGTGGGTCCAGTCACGCCTTCAGTAGTCCTGGTTGTGTACAATGACGCAACCATAGAGTGTAGACAAAATACTGGCCACGTCAGTGTGACCCTTAATTATGTGTCCCTTTTCCTGTGTGAGAAGATGATGATCCTGTTCCTCCATCCTCTTCCTGTTTCTCCTAGGACTCCGCCTACTCCGCCCACTCCAGCAGCAACACCCTATCCAGCTCCAGCTCCGCCCACAGCGAGGACAAGTGGTACGAGCTCAGCGGAGGGGGCGGGTCCTCGGAGCCGCCCGACTCGGAGATCAACGGCTTCGGGGGCGGGATCCTGCAGGGGGCGTCGGTCGATGGCGGGATGATGCAGGGGGCGTCGGCCGATAGCGGGATTGACGCGGCCTCGTACGGGGGCTCTCACAGCAGCTGCAGTTCCCTGCTGGCTCCAGGGGCCCCGGGGCCCAGAGAGAGGGCCCCGTCTCCCTGGCACAGCCCTACGGAGGGGGGCCGGCGCATGCTGGAACGGTCTCCACCTGCCGCCGAGTCGCCCGTACCCCCGGGGGCAGCCGAGGGCCCCACGCGCCCCAAATCTGCCCACCCACTGATGAGGGACAACAGCTCTTACAGCATGGGGGAGCCCGCCCACTCCAGGTAGCACCCCAACCCCTTCTGCCGCACACGCTGTACGGGACACCCAAATAAAGACCCCTTTACACACCTGTGCAGCTCAGTGACTCATTACTGGCATCTGGTAGCAGCCCTTAGAACAGGGGTCCCCAATCTTTCCCAGAAAGGGCGGGTGTGGGTGCAGGCTTTCACTGCAACCAAGCAGCTACACACCTGATGCTACTAATCAAGCTTATTAGCAAAGAGTCCAGGGGTTGATTAGTAGCATCAGGTGTGTAGCTGCTTGGTTACAATGAAAACCTGCACCCACAGTGGCTCTTTCTGGGAAAGATTGGGGGCCCCTGCCTTAGAACGTTACACACTATGTAGCTATTTAACAGGCATCCTCAACAAATTCCAGCGAGGGCCGGTGTGTGTGCAGCTTTCATTCCAACCAGGCAGCCGCACACCTCTAAGAGTCTTAGCTAAACAGCCTGATAAGTGGTGTCAGGAGTGTAACTGCCTGGTTCGAATGAAAGCCTGCCCCCACACTGGCCCTTTCTGGGTAAGACTGGGAATGCCTACTATTAAGCTTATGCAGCTGTTAAGCGACAGTTGTGCTCAAAAGTTTGCATACCCTGGCTGAATTTGTAAAATAGGTAACATTTTTTGAAGAAAACATGATTGGCCAGGCAAAACACATTTCTTTTATTTCTTATTGGATTCGTATCCAACTTTAGGTCATGTAGAATGGCATAAACATCAAATAAAACTTGGCAATAAGGGAAATGAACCCTGTTCAAAAGTGTGCACACCCTTACTTCTTAATACTGTGCATTGCCCCCTTTAGCATCAATAACAGCGTGCAGTCCTTTGTGATAGGAGGCCCCTTATTCTCTCAGGTGGTACAGCTGCCCATTCTTCCTTGCAAAATGCTTCCAGCTCCTGTAAGTTCTTTGGTTGTCTTGCATGAACTGCACATTTGAGATCTCCCCGAAGCAGCTCGATGATACTGAGGTCAGGAGACAGTGATGGCCACTCCAGAACCTTCACCTCTCTCTTCTGTAACCACTGGAGGGTCAACTTGGCCTTGTGCTTTGGATCATTGTCATGCTGGAAAGTCCAAGTGCGTCCCATGTGCAGCTTTCCTGCTGAAGAATGCATATAGTCTCCCAGTATTTTCTGCTAGCATGCAGCATTCATCTTACCGTCAATTCTCACGCGATTCCCTGTGCCTTTAGAGCTCATACACCCCCAAATCATCAGAGATCCACCACTACGCTTTACTGTGGGAATGGTATATTTTTCACTATGGGCCTCTCCAAGCATAGTGCTTATGGTTGTGACCATGAAGTTCTAATTTGGTCTCGTCACTCCAAATGACAGTATTCCAGAAGTTGTGAGATGTGTCAAGGTGTTGTCTGGCATATTGTAGCAACTCAGCCATGCAGCTCATTGTTGTTTAAGTACCTCCTTATTGTGCTCCTTAAAACGACCTCACCATTTTTTTCCAGAGCATCCTGTATTCCTCTTGAGGTAGCTTGTGGAATTTTCTTGGTGTCCCGCACAATTCTCCTGGCTGTTTGGGCTGAAATCTTTCTTGGCCTGCCTGACCTTGGCTTGGTATCAACATATTAATTGTCCACCTCTTTATCACAGACTGAGCAGTACTGACTGGCATTTTCAAGTCTTTGGATATCTTTTTACATCCTCTCCCATCTTTAAAAAATTGAACTACCTTGTTATAAAGGTCCTTCGACAATTCTTTTCCACTCCACATAGCTCAGCGTCGAGCCGGATCAGTACATCCACTCGGGAGCTGACAAACTCGGGTACTATACACAGACACTAGATGCAATTTAAAACGCCATAGGTGTGGAAAATTAACCCTTAATAGCCATTTAAACCTGAGTGTGTCACTTGTGTCTATATAACAAGGTCAAACATTCCAGGGTATGTAAACTTATGATCAGGGCCGTTCAGGTGATTTCAGTTATCATTATGATTTAAAAAGGAGCCAGACACCTATGTGATGACAAATGACTTCTAATGGTCGCTATCCTTAAATAAAAGACAAGTTTTTTTGCATGATGAGTCATATTTTCAAAAATGGCAACATTTCACAAATTCAGCTAGTGTATGAAAACTTTAGAGCACAACTGTATGAAATGCACCAGACAACAAACCAAGATTGGCCTACATGTCACATTTACTCATGGCCTATTTACACATTCCTTATGAATGATAACATAACTTATAACCATTGTTATTTTTCCTGTTTCTCATTGCCTGTTATGGGCTTCATGAAACAAGCGCCAGGATTCAGTCCTGATCTGTGGGACCCGTCTGTGGAGTAAAATGATTCCTTGGGCCGAAACAAAATTCCCGCATTCTGGAGTAGCAGATGAAACTCTCACGTACTGCAGTGTTGTCTGAAGTGTATCGCGTCATAACGTGAACGTAACGAGCGCACGGCGCTGCGATTGTAATTGTGATATTTGGACTGGACTTCAGAACTCGCTCATTGCTGTTGACATGACCCCAAATTTAAAAAATAAAATAAAATCATTTTTTGCGGAGTGGAACATATGAATTGCACATGACATACAGCGGAACAGTTATTGGTTGGTTTTCCCAGTAGTCTTGAATGAATATTTCCTCTCTTCTGACTGAAACCGAACTACAGCTGTTAGCCCTCAATATCATCCTGCGAAATGTCTGCCTTCATCATCATCCAAGTCCTCTCTTCTCCTGTGTCGTTTCAGTCTTGATGCCTCCAAAGTTTAAGCCCTATTTCATTATGCTGTATCGGCGGTATTCGGTTTGGTGGATGTCATAGCTGTTGGCATACTCGGCCGAGACTACCTATATTACACACACAACGCGCTCGACGTGGATATCTGTGTTTTACTTCTGTCCCTGATCTGCCTAGGAGGCCGTTCCATCTCTTCCAGAATCTTCTGCGGCCGCACACTCCTCCACTTCTAGCCCGTACTTAACATCTCCATAAAATCACCGGCAGGAGGGATAAAAATAAAATGCATCTCCTCTGGAGCCAAACATTGGGCTCGCAGCCAGGGCTCGGAGCTGGTGCCGAACACGCACAGGAGGGTGGTTTGCACTTCAGGAAAATGCTGTAAAAGTGTATTTCTTTATTTTTGGGGGAGGACCCGGTCAGAATTAGCAGCCTGAGTCCAGTGAAATTTGAAATGCGTTTTTTTGAGAAGCCGAGCCGCTCGATTGGTCGGTTATGTAAGCTCTTGTTAAATCCCCAGCGCCTCATCTGCGCGCGCCCCCCCCCCCCCCCTGTCGTGTTCACCTCCTCCGTACCTTTCCTGTATCCTCCACCACAGTGCTCCCTGCTGTACAGAAAGGGAATAACAGGGAGAAAAAATAAAGCGTTCCTGTGACTTCTCCATCGCAGCGCTGATTCCAGTCGCATATTTATCGCCTACGTCCTTCCTTATGCGTAATAGAAGCAGAGGAAGATAAGGGAGTCGAAGAATTATGAATTGGCTAAATTAAATGTCGTTGCCCTTTCAAACATCTGTTCAAACTCCTGCTACAGTTGCGGCGGATTGGGTGAGGCGGTCCGCAGGTCAGTCGTGTACATGACACACATTCCGGAAAAATACTTCCGCAGAGTGCTTCCTTGTCTTTACGTCCTCTACATACCTTTGTAAAACTTTAAATTCTTAAGTTCTGACTAATCTTTGGGTGTAGCACAGGGAAGGAGGAATGTGTAAAATAAGTCATTAGAGTGGCCCTGTCTGTGACCATGTCTTGTTGGCTGAGCTCAGAGCCCTTAGTGTGCAGTCTTTCCTGATGTAATTCTGCCTGTCACATCATGTAGGCCTGTGTGACTGTGCCTGCCAGAGAAATCTTTTACTGAAACACGCACACACCCACTTAGAGACAGGCACAGATATACACCCACGCATGTAGAGACACGCAGACAATTACACACTCTCAGACTGACACACGCGTGCACACACACACACTCACATCCATGCAGAGATGCGAACACACGCACTTAGAGACAGGGACAGATATACAGACATACAGATCAGCAGGGAATTACACACTTTCAGGCAGACACACAAACACACATTCGCACACACACTCATACAGGCACGCTCCCACAATTCCATAGAAAGACACACAATCCCACACAAATGGACACTTTCCTTTAGTTTCATGCCCAGGTGAGCATATGATTGGAGGGCTGGGCCCATCTGACTGGATGCAGAGTCTGTAGACCTTTTAAGTCCCATTTAGTCTCAAGGACATGCTGAGCAGTGTTCATTTGAGATTGTGTATGCGTGTGTGTGTGTGCGTGTGTGTGTATGTGTGCATAATTTCCGTGTGTGTGTGTGTGTGTGTGTGTGCATAATTTCCGTGTGTGTATGTGTGTGTGTGTGTGTGTGTGTATTTAAAATGTCTGTGTGCGTGTGTCTCCTGCAGTGCTCACAGCTCTCGCCGCAGTTCCCCCAGAGAGGAGAGCTCTGGGGCCCAGTCTTCCCTCCCCCCCGGCCCCAAATCCTTCTACCCCCGGCAGGGCGCCACCAGCAAGTACCTGATTGGCTGGAGGAAGCCAGGCAGCACCATCAACTCTGTGGACTTCGGTGATACGCGCAAGTAAGACCCGCGTTTCGATCGCGAGTTTCTCCTCCTAACCGCACAGTTACAAACCATGCGTCCTGTTGCTCTGCCGATATGAGTCATGATCCCTGTCTCTTATTATTATGTTTTAATCCAAGTGCTCGGCATGTAAGATACGAGGACCGTGACTGGCCTGTTTGCAGTAATGCATGATCGCCACCTGGTGGCTATATGATGTACAGCACCCACTGTGTGCTCATACTGTGGTTCCTAAACATAAATCTGTGATCCAACCTCTGTCACTCGCAAAATGGTCGCCGGGTCCGCAGGAATTACTGTTGATCATCGTGATGTGTAAATGCTCTCTCATCCTAGAGTGTGTGGTGATTCCTTGGTCTTCGAGACTTATTACCTTTCAACTGGCCGAAAAATGTAGGGCATCACTGCCCATATTCATGAGGTTATCTTTATTTGCTGAGGCGATTTCTGTCCAATGTGATACATAAGGCTACAGTCAGGTTTGATTACATGGGAGCTGGAATGGACAAGTACTTGTTTTTTTTTCACCTGGATATATATTCCAATTCACTGTGGTTTATGGCCTCTGTCTCAGCTGCTTCAGACAGATTGATCTGGATTTAGGCTGCATGCTGCAGGCGTTGGCCTTCGGTACACGACAAAACTCTCAAAATCTTTGCAAACTCAGTTTTTGACTGTATAAAGATATGTGGCGTTTTCATGCCTGCTGCCCTGCCTTAAGGGGAAAGATAAAGGCAAACTAGTTTGATATATTATCAGGGCCGAAGGCGAGCGAAAGTCTGGGTCAGGACAGCAGTGACTGAAGCCATGGATTCAGCGCTGGGTTTGAGCAAAGATCTGGCAGAGATGGGAATTCTTTTAAGGGTTTCTTAAGTGGAGACCTGCTAGAAATCCTGTGGTATGCTGCAGGAATTTGGGGTCATTGTAATTTGGGGACACACAAGAATGTAGGGTGCATTGGAATTATATTGTCACATTGGATTTTGGGTACGCTGGAATTTGGAGTAACGCCATAATTGTGCAGTCACGCTGGAATTTGGGCTCACAGTGGAATTTGGCGACACGGGAATTTGGCGTCACACAAGATTTTAGGGTCGCATAGGAATTTTGTGGTCCCTAGAATTTGGGGTCACACTGGAATGGGTGCTTGCATTGCAATTTTGTGGTCAACCTGTAATTTGGAGTGAAACTGGAATTTAGGGTCACACTGGAATTTGGGGGACACAAACTTGAGGTCACACAGGAATTTAGGGTTACAGGAATTTCTCTATTCACTGGTATTGTTTATCTCCCTGGAATTTTGTGGGCAGACTGGAATTGGGGTCACACTGGAATTTTCTGTCATATTGGAATATTGAGGGACACACCAGACATTTTGGGTGACGCTGGAGTTTGGGGACACACTGTTGTATGACATCACGTGGTTCCTTTGCAAATCGCTACGCTATCGTGACGGAGGATCCTGTGTGTCTCTGGTATCTTGGGAGTTCTGTTACCTGGAGCATCAGCTCCTGTTAGGGTTTCCCATGGCAGATCGGTCTCAGGTGAGGGGCCAGACAAAATGTGATTCATCAGACCCTCATGGAAAGGCACACTCAAAATAAGATAAGCTTGCCTGGAATAGGGACACCGGGGCCCCTCCTGGAGCCAGGTCTGGGAGGGCAGCTTGTAGGCAAGGTTCTGGTGGCCAGATTTTTTCCCAGGACCAGGCCGGGCTTAGCTTAGCCCAAAAAGGCTATGGGGACAGCGCTCCAGTCTGCGACCAGAATGGTCGCATTTGCAACCAAGATTTACGTTTTGCGACTTACATTCTCACATCGGTCGCGCACTGCGCAACCAACACTTCATGCACTGTTCGCCTATTCTGGGCAGCGATTCACTCCCTAATTATCAGCCGCCGGCCGCGAATTTTTTTTTTTTCTGCAGGTCGGTTGGTACCATTATGTATATCAGCCAATCACAGATCGGCTGGTGCCATCAGCCAATCACAGCTCGGCTGTACTCATGCATCGATGAGAATGGCAAAGCATTCGACCTTGTCACTGTTAGCTGAGTTGTGCGCGCGGCAAATTTGTGAAACCTTGTCTGACAATAATGATGTAAATGCTCCACACCAGGCAAAATTACAGGTACCCTAGCTGGTCTGCTGCAGAAGTCCAATACGTAGTAGGCCTTGGCTTCAGTGACTAATACTGCAGATCGGAGAGCAAATTTCATGATATCAGAAAGTGTTTTCATTGCCGGTTTTTTATTTCGCTATTTAGCTTTTGCGCATTTCTAAGGGTAATGGAAACGCACCTGGAGAGTGAGAACGATGTCCGACGTTATTAGCCCCAATTAAGCAATTAAGCCATGTTTGGTGTCAAATTGTTCCTTGGGATGGCAGCAACAATAACAGTTATAAATTTTAGAACTAGCACTTGATAATTGGGAGTTATTCATTGATTTATCCTCATATGTTTGTTTTAGGGGGTGCTCGTCTAAATTTGGCCATAATTTTTTTATGAATGATTCAGTTTATGTATTGGGGAGGGTTTGATGAAAAGTTGTTCCTTGGGGAAATGGAGACTTGTATGTACATTTAGACTTGTATGATAACTCTCCAAAATGATAACTGCATTTATACATTTTCAAACATTCTTGTGAACATCAATATCTACTTTTCAGTTCTCAAAGTGCTTTCTGATAATGTTCCGCGAGGACAGGAGTGGGGGTCAGGTGCTGTTTAGACCAGGCAGCAGACAGGGGCGGAGACCCTGGTGTTCTGGGACCAGGCGATGAAAACTGGCTCTTGGGACATGGAATGTGACCATGCTGGCGGGGAACAAGCCAGATCACGTGTGGGAGGTTGAGCAGTATCGGCTAGATATAGTCGGTCTCACCTCTACGCACATCTCTGGCCCCGGAACCAAGCTCCTTGATAGGGGTTGGACTCTCTCCCTTTCTGGAGTTACTCAAGGTGACAGGCAGCGAGCAGGTGTGGGGATACTTACGTTCCTTCGGCTGACTGCCGCTGTGTTGGAGTTCAACCTAGTGAATAAGAGGGTCTCTGCCATGCGCTTGTGGAGGGGAATACACTGACTTTTGTATATGCTCACGCTCCGAACAGCAGTTTGGAGCATCCAGCCTTCTTGGAGTCCCTGGGTGGGGTCCTGGAATGGGGATTCCATATTTTTCTGGGGGACTTCAACACTCAGATGGGCAATGCTTGAGACACTTGAAGGAGAGTGATTGGGAGGAATGGCCTCCCTTGTCTGAATCCGAGCAGTGTTTTGTTATTGGGTTTCTGTGCTAGGCATGGTTTAGCCTTAACAAACACCACATTTGAGAAAAGGGTATTCACAAGTGTGCTTGGAACCAGAACACCCTTAGCCAAAGGTCGATGATCGATTTTGTAATCTTGCCATCAGATCTGTGGCCGTATGTTTTGGACACTCGGGTGAGGAGAGGGGCTGAGCTGTCAACTGATCACCACCTGGTGGAGAGATGGATCAGATGGTGGGGAAGATTGCAGGACAGAGTTTGTAAATGTGAACGTGTCATTAGGATTGTCTGGGAGTGTTTGGTGGAGGACCCCGTCTAGATGATTTTCAACCAGCAGAGGCTGGGCATATGGAGTCCAAGTGGGCCCTGTTCAAAGTCTCTATTGTGGAAACGGCTGCCTTGAGCTGCGGCCTGCAGGTTGTTTGTGCCAGTCACGATGCAACCCAAGGACTCCTTGGTGGGCACTAGAGGTGTGAGAAGCCGTCAAGCTGAACAAGGCAGCCTTTTGGGCTTGGCTGGCCTTGGGGACTCCTGACTTGGCAGACCAGTACTGGCAGGCTAGAAGGATTGCATCCGCGGGGTCTCAGAAGCAAAAACTCTGTATTTGGAGGAGTTTGGGTGGCTATAGAGAAGGGCACTCGAGTGCCCCCACAGAGGCTCTGGCAAATCGTCAGATGTCTCAGGAAGGGGAGGCAGGGCTTTGCACAGGCTGTTTTCAGCAGGAATGGGGAACTGGTGACCACAACTGGGGATATTGTTTGGCAGTGGAAGGAACTTTTTTTTAGGACTTTGAGGAACTCCTAAATTTGTTGAGGAGAGAGGGACAGAGGACTCGGGTGAGTCTTTGCCCATCTCCCTGGTGAAAGTCACCAAGGTGGTTGAAAAGCGCCTCATGGGCAAGTCGACAGGGATGGACAAGATTAGTCCTGAGATTATGAAGGCGCTGGTTGTTGTTGGGCAGTCATGGTTGACATGCCTGTTAAACATCATATGGATGTTGGGTATAGTGCCCTTGGACTAGCAGACTGGGGTGGCAGTTCCCATTTTTAGAAAGGGGACTGAAGGGTGCAGTCCAACTACAGGGGGATCAGACTGCTCAGCCTCGCAGGGGGCGCTTCTGCCAGGGTGCTGGAAAGGAGACTTTACTCGATTGTCAAACCTCGGATCCAGGAGGAGCAATGCGGGGGTATGTTTTGGCCATGGAACTGTGGACCAACTTCTTATCCTTTCATGAATACTGGAGGGGTCATGGGAGTTTGCCCATCCAGTGTACATGTGTTTTCTGGACTTGGAGAAGGCTTACGAACGTGCCCTACAAGGTATCCTGTGGGGGGGTGTTGCGGGAGTATGGGGTTTCGGCGCTGTTAGTTTTAGCCATCCGATTCCTGTACAACCAAAGCCAGAGTTGTCTACATTCTTGGCAATAAGGCAAAATGGTTTCCAGTTGGTGTTGGACTCTACCAAGGGTGTGCCTTCTCATCTATTCTGTTCATGATTTTCATGAACAGGATATCAAGGCGCTGCCGAGGTTTGGAGGGTGTCCAGTTTGGTGGCCTCAGGATTGCATCTCTGCTGTTTGCAGATGATGTGGTCCTGTTGGCTTCATCACGCCGTGACCTCTGACGCACACTGGAGCGGTTCGCAGCTGAGTGTGAAGCGGTTGGAATGAGGATCAGCACCTCTAAATTTGAGGCCATGGTTCTCTGCTGGAAAAAAGGTGGATTGTCCTCTTCAAGTGGGGAGTGAGTTATTACCACAAGTGGTGGACTTCAAGTATGGTGGAGACTTGTTCACAAGTGAGGTTAGGATGGAGTGTGAGATCAACAGGCAGATCGGTGCATTATCTGCGGCGATGCAGGCGTTGTACCATTCCGTCATGGTGAAGAAGAACTTGAGCCTAAAAGCGAAGCTCTCGATCCATTAGTTGACCTACGTTCCAACCCTGACCAATAGTCATGAGCTTTGCTAGTGACCGGAAGGACAAGATCACAAATGCAAGTACTCAAAATGAGCTTTCTTCACAGGGTGGCTGGGCTGACCCTTAGAGATAGGGTGAGCAGCTCGGACATCCAAGAGAGGCTCAGAGTAGAACCGCTGCTCCTCCGTGTTGAGAGGAGTCAGTTGAGGTGGTTTGGGCATCTAGTCCGGATGCCTCCTGGACACCTCCCTTTAGAGGTTTCCCAGGCATGTCCAACTGGGAGGAGCCCCGAGCCAGACCCAGGACATGCTGGAGGGATTATATCTCCTGGCTGGCCTGGGAACGGCTTGGGGTCCCTGAGGAAGAGTTGAAGGAAGTGGCCTGGGAAGGAGATGCCTGGGCTAACTTGCTTTGTCTGCTACCCCCGTGACCCGGCACCGATGAATGGAAATTTGGGGACACACAGGAATTCAGGGGATCATAGAAATGTAGAAACAGTAATTTGGGGACAGACAGGAATTTGGGGTGATGCATGGTATCTGATGTTTCCTGTAGGAGGCACCAGGCGGAGGGTCCAGAGGGCGGGCACCACCAGCACAGAGCGGTGGAGAGAGAGAGGGAGAGAGAGAGGGAGCGGGAGAGGGAGAGGGAGGGGCACTCCCCCAAACACAAGAGCAGGACCCCTAGCGACGAGAAGCTGAGGAAGCTCGTCACTGTCGACGCCCCCACTGCCATCAGGGTGGAGCGTGAGGTACGCAAACTTAATTCCAACAATGTCTATCATGAGATATGCTAGCTTACCACTTTCATCGGGGTGAAGTACTCCACTGTAGTAAGATTTCTTTCTCTGTTTGAACTCCATCCCCCAGAGTTCCCCTCCAGGGCCCGCCCCCAGTCGACGCTCACTTCACCGCACCCTATCAGACGAGAGTATTTACCGCGGGCAGCGGCTGCCGTCCCTGGCGGACTCTGTGCTGGAGGAGGCGCTGGGCAGCGATGTCCTGTTCGGCTGCTCCACGGTACCCCGATCGCCCACCACCCGTGGTGTTCCACTGCGGCGGCCATCGTACAAGCTGGGCGTCGCCCTGCACGGTAAGGTTCAGGCTGCGTCCACGACAACCGAGATGAAAATGAGATGGGAACTTTTAGTCCTGTTTGCATCTGTAGAAATTCACCGTTCTCTGAAAGCTTCCTCTGAATGTGAAGTAGGAAGCAAGTGTTCAAAACTGTGCTGTGCATTATACCATGCATTGTGTGACATTGTATGTAAACCTTAGCAGCGTTTATCGGCTTCCTTTTGTATGAGGAGTCAGTGTTTGCTATTCACGTTTTCCTGCACAACTCTGTCAACAGGATGGCGCTGTTACATCAGCATCATCAGCAGAGCTTTCCTTAACCCCTTCAGGCCTAAGATCACATGACACAATGCTATAACTGAAAGTGTCTTAACATTGACACATTGACTTGTTGGACTTAACATTAACATATTTGTCACTGTCCCACAGGGGCTTCCCCTTCATCTGTTGACCTCAGAATAAACAGATTTGTGAACACTCTTAATTTGAAATCCTAATGTTGATGTCACCAGGGAAAGAAATGTGTTATCAGTAGAGTTTCAGAAGGCTGACCTTACTAAGCTAACTCTTGAAAGGGTTAAATGACTAAGGATGCTCTCTTCTCCCTCCCCTTGAACCCTCCAGGTGACCTCTCGGCCTCCGACACCTCCCTGGCTGACCTCCACGATCGCCGCAGGCAACCGCCCAAAGACCTTAACCTCATGCCCCTTCCGGACTCGGACCTCGACTGCGGGTTGGACTGGACACACCTGGTGGACGTAGCTAGAGCCTGTGAGGGTGAGAGGGATGGAGGGAGGGAAGGGGAGAGAGAGGGAGGGAGAGAACGAGAGAGAGAGAGAGAGAGAGAGCAGTGAAGTGGGGCGAGAGAGAGAGAGAGAGATGCTGAGGCTGATATAGCAGTTGAGTGGGGCACAGAATCCATTTTTATGCCCATAACTGAGACATGAGATGTTCGAGGGGAAGGCGTCCTCATGCCTTTGTCCATACAGTGCACCTGAAACAAGAGCTGGGCCATGAAACGCCCCAACATACAACTTTCATCATTTAAATAACAAATTCGGCTATAATAATAACAGTGATGATGATGATTGTAATGACAGAAATAATAATGATGTCAATAAGGATGATGTGGACAGTGATGACAGTGGTGATGATGATGATGATCAGAATGATGATGATCTAATGTCAATGGAGATGATGATGGCAATAGCAATGACGATGTAAATGGTGATGATGTAATGATGATGATGATTGCGATGACGATGATGATGATAATGATTACTACAATTATGATAATAATGACAACAATGATGCTGTAGACATTGTAATGATGATAATGGTAATGATGATGATTATGGTGATGGTGGTGATGACGATCACATTGTTGACAATGTAGACGTAATTACAACCCCAGTTCCGAAATGGTTGGGACAAAGTTCAAATTGTGAATAAAATCAAAATGCAATGACTTTCAGATCACGAGCCAATTTGTTATTTACAATAGAACATATAGAACATTTCAAATGTAGAAACTGAGATATTTTACATTTTTATCCACAAAATGAGCTTATTTCAAATTTTCTGGCTGCAACAGGTCTCAAAAAAGTTGGGACACAGGCAAAAAAAGGCTGAAAAAAAATTAATTAATATATAAGAGAACCAGCTGAAAGAACATTTAGCAAGTAATTAAGTTAACTGGCATCAGGTGTGTAACATGATTGGCTATAAAAGGGATGTCTTAGAGAGGCTGAGTCTCTCAGACGTAAAGGTGGCCAGAGGCTCTCCAACCCGTGAAGGCTTGCGTAAAAAAATTGTGGAATACTTTAAGAACAATGTTCCTCAACGTTAAATTGCAAAGGCTTTGAAGGTCTCATCATCGACAGTGCATAACATCATCAAAAGATTCAGAGAAACTGGAAAAATCTCTGTGCGTAAGGGACAAGGCCGAAGACCTTTACTGGATGCCCGTGATCTTCGGGCCCTCAGACGCCACTGCATCACTCACCGGCATGATTCTGTCATTGATATTACTAAATGGGCCCAGGAATACTTCAAGAAACCACTGTCTGTAAACACAGTCCGCCGTGCCATCCACAGATGCCCCTAAAACTCTATCATGCAAAAAGGAAGCCATTGTTGAGCATGATCCAGAAGCGCTGCCGTGTGCTGTGGGCCAAGGCTCATTTAAAATGGACTGTAGCAAAGTGGCAAAGTGTCCTGTGGTCAGACGAGTCCAAATTTGACATTCTTGTTGGAAATCATGGGCGTCGTGTCCTCCAGGCTAAAGAGGAGAAAGACCACCCCTCCTGTTATCAGCGTTCAGTTCAAAAGCCAGCATCTCTGATGGTATGGGGATGCATTAGTGCATATGGTGTGGGACACTTGCATGTTTTAAAAAGCACCATGAATGCTGAAAGGTATATAAAGGTTTTAGAGCAACATATGCTCCCCTCCAGACGACATATATTCCAGGGAAGGCCTTGTGTATTTCAGCAGGACAATGCAAAACCACATACTGCAGCTATTACAACAGCATGGCTTCGTAGTAGAAGAGTCCGTGTGCTGAACTGGCCTGCCTGCAGTCCTGATCTTTCACCGATTGAGAACATGGTGCATATTTAAACGAAAAGTACGTCAAAGGAGACCCAAAACTCTCCAGCAGCTGGAAGCCTGTATTAAACAAGAGTGGGATCAAATTCCAATGGCTAAACTCAAGAAACTTGTCTCCTCAATGCCCAGACGCCTCCACTCTGTGTTAAAAAGAATAGGGGATGCTACATCATGGTAAACAAGCCCCTGTCCCAACTTTTTTGAGACCTGTAGCAGCCATCAAATTTGAAATGAGCTCATTTTGTGGATAAAATTGTAGAATTTCTCAGCTTCAACATTTGCTATGTTATCTCTGTTCTATTGTGAATAAAATACTAGCTGGTGTGATTTGAAAGTCATTGCATTTTGATTTTATTCACAATTTACACTTTGTCCCAACTATTTCGGAACTGGGCTTGTATAATGATAACGGTGACGATGATTATGATTATGATGACGGTGATGACGATGGTGAGGATGACGGTGATGACGATGATAACGGTGACGATGGTCATACCCTTTCTGGCCTGCAGGCCGCAGCACATCCTTCTTCTCTTGCCGGGATCTGAGTCAGAGGAGAGGAAGTGCGGCCTCCAGCCCCCAGCATGTTGAACGGCAGCCGCCCCTGCCCCCCCGACCGTCACATTCCCACAGGTGAGTGTGTACCATAGAGTTCAGCTTGAGGCCTGAAGCATAGAGCCTGGGGTCTAACCCGGGGACTCAGAGGGAGTATTCACCATTGAGAGTCGGGTCGCATGATGCCTGGTGTTTGTAGTTGCAGCAAAGTCACATTAAGATCGGTGTTTCTTCAGCGAGGCCTTTAACCCTGTTGTTCTATGGGGGATTAGCTCCTGCTTTCAGTCACGATGGATAAAAACATCAGCTGAATTAAATTCATAGTGTTTAGATATCATATCATTTCCATGTGAACTGGCCTCTACATTATTAAGTTTGTGCTGTTATGACTGTGCTTATGTAACGCGTTTTACTGCATACAGGTTGTTCCCTGTTCAGTGCTAACAATGGCACTGTATTTTTCTGGAGTTCTTCCTGTGTCATGTTTTTTCGTACTTTCTGTGTCAGTCCTTTTTGGCTCTCTGAGCTGCTGTGGTTGAAAGCATCTGCTATTTGTTTAATGTTGCTGGGTAGATGGCCAACATTAAACCGTAGGTGAGCTCAGTACCTTACTACTTTTGAGGCCTTGCTCTGATGGTTTGTGTTACTTGTGTTTTTTTTCTTGGAAGTGAGCCCTCTGGTGGCCTGGCAGGGAAGGTCACGCAGCTGGAGGCCCTGGTGAAGATGCTGCAAGAGGATCTGAAAAAGGTAATAAAGCAAAATACATCTGCCAGAGCGGCGTGCTTCCCCACACTCTGGGATTCTGTATTCAGTTTCTGTTCCCTTGTGCTTTAGAAATGTACAGTGAGTGTCCTTGGTAATCGTTTAATATGGTGTAATAGTTTTCTCAGATGTATCTTTGTCCTAATATGTGTATAAGGAAAACACCCTGCTACCTTTTCATAACGCTAATGTGTGGTGTTTCTTGGTGACTTTTCACAAACTATCTTTCAGAGCACGTACTTGGGTCTGTTTTGAGCATGTTGCTGGAGTTATGTGGGAAATGGGTTGCAGTTCCGTTTCCATTTCTCTTCCTGTTCTCTTTCTTGTTCTTCCTTTCCCTCCCTCCCTCCCTCTCTCCCTCTGCAGGAGCGGGAGGAGAAGGTGAAACTGCAGTCTCAGATCCAGAGTCTGTGGGAGGATAACCAGCGTCTGCAGGAAGAGGCCCACAGCGCCACCGCCAAACTCAAGAAGTTCACAGAGTGGGTCTTCAACACCATCGACATGAACTGACCCCCCAAAACCCCTGATCCCCGACCCTGTCCTGAGGAGGAGGAGGAAGAGGATTCGAGAACAGCCCTTTTGGTTCCACTGCCTGCGACCGTCCGATCTCACCTGAGCCGCCTGCTCAGCCCCTCGCCACCAAACACCAGGAGCGTCAGCCGCCCTGGATATCGCTAAAAAACATTCCCGTCATTTTCTTGCTCTCTCGGGAGGTGCACTGCGTCGACTTGCACTTGCTTTCCTGGTTGTGGTTGCTGATCAGTTGTTATAAAGCTAACTTTATACGAGAGTCGATTAAGCATCTGGGACATTTTAATAAGGACTGTCGGCGTTTGGACACGCGGGACTTCGGTTCCGTCAAATATGTGTTTACGCTTGCATTTTCCTCCTGTCATTTTCTGCCTCTTGGGTTCCTTCCGGACACATTTGTGGAGGGGTGAACTGTTCTGCCTTGCTGTCGGCGCTTCCTTTGATCTCTTATCGCCATGGGAACTGCCAGATTTCACCTCCAGCTAGTGCTAAGTTCGTAAGAAAGCGCTGGAAGAGCTTCAGGATTTCAGCTTTCGGTCTGGGAGGCCTGATTTCTGCTGCTGTAAAGGGGTGTTTGAACACTTCAGAACCAGCTTCATGTGGAAGCAAAGCGTCGTACTCTTCAAATGACAATCATGTCTCTCTCTCTCTCTTTCTTTTTCTCTTTTTCTCTCTCTCTCTCTCCCTCCTCTTTGTCTTACTTGTAGGAATACAGTTTTCCAATTAGCCTCCGATAGGGAGACCTAATTGGTCTTCATCAGGGTAGGTCATCATTGACATGACAGATGGCAACTGTCCGCATGTCGTAACAGGTGTTATTGCGGTTCAGTCCCTGAATGCAGGTCTGTACTGCAACTCACTGCTGGGAAATCACACAGAATAACCTGGACTATAAACTGACACTAAATGGATGTTCCAATCTTATTCCTTATCACGTGGTGAAACACTTTCTCTAGGGGTGCCATTTGGCAATGCTGAATGTGAATAATCAGGTGTATATGTATAATGAGATATTACCTTTTAAAAGGGAAAATGCCCCCTAAATTTATTTAAAATTGCACATCCAGACAATCTCTGTAGGCCTTGACTCTTGTGTAAGCAATCTGACATGTTCAGTCTTTGGTTTTGGCCGGAGAGGATCGCCTCCCTCTGCCTGACCATCTCCAGGAATGTGAAATTATTGAGCAGTGGCGCGCCCACAGAACCAGAGCAAGATATTTCTTTGTACAGTAAGAAAAAAAAAAAAATCGAAGTTGTCCTAAGCATTCGCCACGGCTGTCGAAGTGTATAGTCTCTTGAGTTCAATAGCTATTTTAATTTGTTTCTAAGACAATTATTCAGATTAATGTTTTTTAAGAATATTTAAATATATTTGTATAGGTTGTGGTTGTGGTGCCTTTGTTGTTAGCCTTCTGTTTTGTAGCTATGGGGCCATCTAGTGTTGGTTATCAGACATGACACTCTAGGGAAAAATCGGTCTGATCCACAGTCATATGGATATGGATCGATATGTCCAAATGGCTGTGCATCCTTCAGGTAAAGATTTTTCATTCTCTGGTATCCTCTCTGCTGCAGTTTGGCGCTTGAAATCCTTACTTGAGTGGAATTACACAATGCGTGTTATGGGGGCCCCCTGGTGGGAAATTACTGCCATTACGTTTATACAGAGCATTAAAATCCGGAGAGCAAATTTTGGGGAATTTGGCATGCCTGAGCAAAGCTATTGTGGAGGCCACAGGGCCTGAAGTCAGGTTTTGGGCCTGTGAGGCTGCAGTTTGGCCAATGAGTGATTTTAAATCTGCTTGCAGTTACTCAACATGGGTTGTAGTTGAGCCCGATGACCAAGTCAGTCTAACAGACTCCTTAATGGCTAAATCCATCACATTTCATTCTTGGGCCTTGACCCTTGACTTTTAAGTTAACTGTAAATATTGTTAAACCTGCTTGTGTTTTTAAAAATTTCCCGGTTCTTTTGGCCGATGGAGTGGCTACGTGGTTAACGCCTAATCGAATTTTCAAGCTTCATCAAGGCTGTAATTCACTTGCTGGTTAAACAGCAGGCTGTGAAATTCACAGTGTTCAGGCTTATGGTACATTTTTGCCCCTAAGGGTCGTGGGTGAATATTTATGAGGATGACAAAGTTTGAAATTTGCTGTTTCTTTGAAATCCTGTCCATGTCTAAGTGGACAGGATGGACAGGTATTAAGCTAAGGTGTGAAAGTCGGTTCTGTTCTAAGAGCCATAAGAGTGAGGGGAGAGAACATTATTACTATTTTCTTATCGATGTCATGATACTTCAGAGAATGAAGTGAACACTTTTCAGAGAGTCCTACTCACACTCCGAGGGATCAAGTGAACACTTTCATGGGGTTGTGTGTGCATAGTTTACTGGGCCAAGTCAGCACTCTTCAATTAGCCAAACGCACACTCTGGGTCACTAGTATCTTATGTTGGTTTCCAGATGCCCTGTATAATAAGCAAATATTAGTTTGGTTTCCTTTTTCATTTTAAATAGTCTTTCTGTAAAGTGTGAATAAATAAATAACTGATTTTCCATTAACATTAGTCCTATTTCACACTAGTGAGTTGTATTTGTTTTTTTTAGTGGGAAAAAAAAACGAGTTCTGTTGACTCTCGGTAAACTGCTAATCATTTGTTTTAACTGTTCTGTTTGCTAGGTAACTGCCTTTAAGACTTTAAAATGTGAATGTTTTTTTTTCAGTTTAATTTCATTTGCACATGGTATGTTTTGTATAAAAAAGATTATTAAGATTAGTTATTTAGTAAGAAAAAGAAGCTTCGGCTCTTGCTGTTTTAATTACGTTCACTTCTTCTTCAGTAGTAGTGGCCTCGGTGTGGTTTCAGAGACGTCTGCTTCTGATTGGACAATGTAGACAGGACTGCCGCTTCCTGTTCGTGATGCCTTTTTAATCGCAATTTTGGGTGTGTTTCCTGTACTCTTCTCCCAAGTGAACAAGTCTTTCAAAAAAAAAAAAAATCTCGTTTGAATGAATATGTGCATTTTAAAAGAATATAATTAACAAAGTATTGTTTACATATTCTGTTACATTTTTGTAAGATGTAGAGGTGGAAAGAACAAAACGTTTGAAGTGATCACAGTATTAATGGTAACAAAAGACTGAGGTGCTGTACTTTTTGACATGTGGTCAACAGACAAGTTTCTGCTCGCTGTCAGATTTGAGGTGTATACTGCCGTTGCTCTCTAGATCAATAAATTAATTTATATGCTTTTAGGATGACTTGATGGCTAAATCGTTTGTTTTTCATTAGGACCTGCCTTGTCGCAGAATTATGCCTTTGTTTGTCCGCGAATCGCGCCATAGATTCTGCCACCCTTCACCGTAAGTGTGTTCTTTTTTCATCTGGATGGCAGATGGTAGGAAATTCTCCACAGTAGCGATCAGATAATTGCACCTTGCCGTGAGTAATCTCTCCACTGAATTCGGCGAAGGCCGGAGCTTAAATTGCCGAGAGCTACTCGCGTTCTTCACCGGAAAAGTCTCCATTGATGAGTTAACCCCTTCACTACCAGGTAAGACCTTCAGGAACCGCAGCAGGCATGCTTGCAGCTCGGACTCCATCGTAACCGATCTTAAGTGTATGGATTGGAATCATGTGACCCTGTAATCAAGCAGTCTATTTCGGGTGGAGTTTTGGGTGCCTGCTATTGCACGATTTGGTGCGTAACTAAGTCCTCCACTGTGTTTGCGAGATGTAGTGGAGTAAAATATTCCTCTCTCGTCGGAATTGCTTGTTGGCTCAACTAATTGCCGCATGGGGAGATGTTTCTCAAAGAAAAGAAATATGGAAAGCATCTTGGGGAAATTATTGACTGAATATTTTTGCATGAAAAACACCAGTGACTCGCATGAAAAATTGAGAGAGTGACCAACACTGAAGCTAACGAGTGGCACTCCAGAACAACATCTCTCCACTGCATCTCTCTCAGGGAAGCACCCTGGAAAACGGTGCGTGACTCTGGCTGAGTCCAAACGCCAAACCCTGGTCTTCAGCTGTCCGTGAGAAAACTCTGAGCTCATAACGAGATTAAATATTGGGGGGTGGATTTCGTTCACGCTGCATCGCCAAGCTCTTGCGTGCCATTGGTTATTCTAAGAAAGCCCGTGTGACCTCGGCCACGGACCCCATCAGAAACTTATGGATTTGGGGGCTGGGCCTTTATAAGGGGGGAGGGGGGTTCTGGAATGTTCTCCAGCAGCTACTAATGATTTAAACTCAGAATTTACAATATTTGGGTAAAAACAATTTTCGGAGGGCTACAGCCCTTTAGAATAGGCTTAGTAACACTCTTGAATCAGGACTGAAGATTGAAGTGCTTCCTGAACGACAGCAGCGCAGACCAGACCAATGGTTCAGCTGCTCATTGACACTCCAGTAATATCCAAACAAAACGTGAACTCAACCCGCTGTACCAGACCCTTATTATCATTTAGCAGAGGTGCCTCTGCCATGACCGTAGGACCTTTAAATTGGATTTGAATTATCACATCAATTTAAATGTTTTGTACACTGCGGAGAGCAGAGGCCCGTTTTCAGACTCGAATCCACCATAAACCTGTGTAGTTTGGTTTTTGCCAAAGCAAGCTCTCCATATGCACTCATGATTGGACATTAGCTTATTTAAAGCCTTTCGCTAGCATATTGGGCCAAGTGTAAAAATTAGTCATTAATCATCCCTCCTGCCTCCGATTTTTTTTTATTGTTTTGTTTTTAAAAAAATCTGATAAAATTGCGCCGAAAAGAAAGAGGGAGAAATGCTCAGAATCCCGGTCCATTCAGCAGATGATCTGTTTAGCTTTCAATCTCTGCGCCAGTCATAGGCTGGAGGAAGATTTTATTCTTTATGTTAGTACTAGTGATTTGGATTTGTTGCACTATTTGGATTTCAAATTTTATCATTATAAAATAAGAATAGCCTCCCGCCCCTGAAAATCGAAATGTGAAGGATGTTTACCAACTCTTTTTTTTTTTTTTTTTTTTTTTTTTAAATATGGTCTCATTCCAAGAAGCTTATGAGCTCTTAATTTGAAAAATTTAGGAGCACGCAAGTAAATCCCAATTAGGAGAAGAACTTTCAATTCCCCCCCCCCCCTCAGTTGGCTCATTTTTCTGAAAAGAATGCATCCAAGATGGGAGCATTCCTGAATACTATAGATAAAATGGCAGAGCTTTGCTCCTTATTCAAAGTTAAGGGGTGATCTGGGGTTAAATGAAAAATGACGCCAGGAAACAACTCAGAATTAATCTAAAGAGGTATAAGTAATAACCACCAAAAAAGATACAAGTTGGTATTTTTTCTGTTTATCCGGTTACCATGGTAACCAAGCAAGCTCATTAAATATGCAGAAAACTTCTGGCACCAATTCCTCTTTATGATAGAATTCAGTTTTTCTTTCATCATTTAAAAGCCATTGCTTATCCAAATGCAATGACATAGCCATTCTTTGCCCAATTTATCAGTTTTGTGATTTTGGGGCATTTTACTCAAATTTTGAAATTATTTTGCGCAGAATCTGACGAATACTCAAAATATTCAAAGTATGTAACAGATAGGCAAAATTTCCCTATGTCATTGCATTTCTAATGAAGTAAAGTACCTGCAGCCCAAATTTCATTGATTTTCAATGGTAAATAAAAAAGTTACGGCTGCCACAAACATGAGAAACGTGGAAAAAGTAATACCTTAGGAAATGAATGGAAAATGAATTAGACAGCATTGAAAAGTTGAGTTCAGTTTTTAATCCTTGTAGCAATTAGTTATTATTAAAGGTGGGTTATTATAGAATATTTTTATTACAAAAAAAGTTTGAAAAATAATCAAATTTTGCCCATTGAACCCCAGATCACCCCTTAAATTGGTAAAGTGCTGGATAAAGATGGTCTCATTCACCCGTGTACGATCTCTGTGACTGCTTTGGTCTGGGCTTGAAACCATTTGTCACGGCAAATAAATGTTGCTATTGATTTTGGAAATCCGCTTCTCAGTATTGGATTCTCCTTTAGTGTTTGATGCAAGTTCAGCTCCAAGAGGGCTAATTTTAGCATCATCTGCTGCATTCAGGTCATTATTCATCGAGTGGAAAGAAAATTAGAATCGACTGTGTGTTGAACATGTGCCCTGTAAATGCTATTTTCTTGGCTACAGAGGGCAAAACAATAGTGATTTTATCAAAGAGAAGAGCCCTGATTCAAGTGACTGATTTGCTAAGCATTCTTCAAACCCATTTCTGAAAACATCGGCACATTATGAAAAAGCAAATGAAATCAAAACGGAGTGATTTGAAAAGCTCATTTATCCTTGACTATTTTGAAAATGCTACAATGACACATTGTGATGCTTTAATTTGTAAATTCAACTGTTCATTGAAAATATGCCCTTATTTCAAAACTGATTACTGCCACAGATGCTGATAAGCAGGGGCAATATTTGGAAAATAATGTTGCAATAACGATTGTATTAAACAGGTGAAGTTATACAGGTGAGCTTATTGTATTGAAATATAAAAGGAGCCCTCAGCATTGGCCTTGTCCCTCAAGAGCAAAGATGGGCAGAGGCTTACAGTTTGTCTACAGATGTGAAAGCTTCATTACTTTCAGAACAATATTCCCCACCGACAAACCATGGGCATTTGAGACATTTCACCCTCTACGGCGTGTAATTAAAAGATGGAAGGACTCTGTTTGATTCTTGGTTCATAAAGGGTGAAGAAAAAGCCACCTCTGAATTGACGTCATTTCCGATCTCTCTGATGTCATTGTCTTAACAACCTTCATCCGACTGGATAGAATAACTTCAGCCCAGAAATACAGTGTTGCCTATGAAGTTGGAATAATTTTGTATTCAGACGCCATCTATCAAGACCAAATCACATTGTCACAACCATTTTATGAAAAGAGGTACAAAATATAAGTCCGCACACCAGAAACTGCTCCTTAGAATTTTTTTTTTTTTTGTATCACCGCGTGTGACGTTTTGGGCAACAGCCCTTCATCAGACATGAATAGAGGTAAACAAAATATTTCATTCCAACTTTATGAGCAACAGTGTACTTTGGTAAACCTTTTTCAGTCAACACAATTTCCGCTGCATCCCCAAAGCCAAGCGAAAACTTTACTATGCAAAGCTAAAGCCGTAGTTTAGCACAGTGGAAGTGCGTTTTTTTTTTTTGCGCTTTGGCGAGTCAATGAAAAACACCTGCCATGTTCTCAGGACCGAAGATGACAAGAACAACCCAAGTTGTCCTCAGCATCAGGTCCAAAACCCAGTGTCTGTCATGGTATGGGGATGCGTCTGTGCATGACCTGCGTATTTCTAGAAGCAACATTAATGCAGAAAGGTTTGTGTGAATTTTGCGGAAATTTATGCTGCATCTCGATGTCGTCTGCTCCAGGGACGTCCCTGCAATTTTCAGCTAGACAACACCAAACCACATTTTGCATAGATTACAAGTGCATGGCTGTGTAAGCAGGGAGTATGGGTGCTAGACTGTCCTGCCTGCAGTCCTAATCTGTCCCCAATTGAGAATATTCACCCTGTATGAGGTAAAATATATGGTAACTAAGGCCCCATGTAACTGTGCAGCTGAAAACCTGAATCATTGAGGAATGGGGAAAATTCCACTTACTAGATTGGACCAAACGGTGTCTTCAGTGCTCTAACACTGATTACAAGAACATGCTGACAGCGGTAAATGGTAAACAGTGCCCACTGTTTTGAACTTTTTTTGAAGTCATTAAATTTGTGGTGCATTCCTGTACCTAACCATCCCAAAGATTAGGAGAAAAAAGACAAAGAAAAAATGGAGATCATATTTGTGGGAAAAATATTTAGTTTGAAACATTCCTGTTACTGTTGTAATAATGTAATAAGTGACTGAACCACCTTGCTCTGAAGCCAGCCCCAATAGTGCTGGTGAGTGATGTTTCTGTCTAATGCCAGGAAGAGCTCCTCATGAACGAGGTCCGGTATTGACCGCTGGGAGGGGGTGGTGGTGGTGATGCGACGCGGTTGAGACTGGGGGGTATGCATACGTCAGAGCAGCTGAAACACTGGACCAATTCTGTCCAATCTCAGAGCCGGGAGATCAGCGAGCGGGCCGTCATGGCAGACCAGTACAGAGAGGATACATTTTGCCTCCTGATTAGAAATTCTTATCTGGTCCAGGAATTCCTGTGGGTCTGTTTCTGCTGACTGTTCACAATGTATTCCTGCCTGATGTTTATTGCATGCTGGCATGAAGAAATCCTTTCTCTTCATCGAGAAAGATTTAAACACATTCGTTTATTAACCCCTCGAGCGCCATGGGCAAATATAGTTGCCCAATGTTGTAAGATATCAAAACCAGATGCTGTTGAAAACCTATCATGTGGCAACTTGTTTAAAAGAGCTCCCGCGAGGGAGCTCTTTTAAACGAGTTGACCTATGATAGGTTTTCAACAGCTCAGGATAATTACAATTTTAATTCCTTGAAAATGTATTTGGCGCTCAAAGGGTTAAGGCCTGGGTTCTGCACTTGTTCTCCCAAGCTGGTTGGCTAAACCTGCACTAAACTCCAGGAGGAATGATAGTTAGCCGATCATTTCTCTACCCTTTTTCAATTCATTGAATTTCAAATGTGTAAAATAAAATTATTGCAACAAATTCAGGGTGACTTGAAGTTCACCGTGAAAAATTTAAATCGAAATTCAAGCATTCATCTTTAGTTGTTGTGTTTGCCTTTAATTGCTATCTCGCAACTAAACGAAATATTTCTTCATTTCGTACTTCTGATGAAGGCACAGGCAATTTGACTCAGATTTTGGTCTGAAAAGGTCAAATAAACCAACAAATGATTCATCTGTGCAAAACCATTAAGGCTAAATTGCGTACTGCACATAAATCCACTAATTTAATAGCCTCATAATAGATGTTCTACATTAAATTATTGCCAAGCACAAAATGTACACTGTGCTGAAGTATTTCAAAATTATTTGTTAATAAATAAAAAGCATTTTCTGCTGATAAACTCTTCAGAGAGAAATTTAATATCTTTTTTGCCAGTAAACTTAATTTGCATCTGTTCTTCTTTGTTAGCAAGTTAACACAAATTTTATAGATTCTTACATCTTCTTGCATGTTCCCTGGGCTGTTTGATTTTATGGCTGTCTGTGATGAATTTATTCAGAATTTCAGATGGCTAGTATTAATTTAATACAACATCCAAGAAATTAGCGACGCCATAATGCATTGTGTGTTCCTCTTTGTTTGGGTATATTTGCACCCTCGGTGTCTTGTAAAAGAAAAAAAAAATTATATATCCATAAAATGGCTGACACACAGACTGCCCCAAGCCACCCTCCCATTTTTCAGAGGCTGGGCCTATATTGATCTTTTCCAGCCAATGGTGACCCTACAGCTTCGCTTGGGACATAATTGGCCATTTCCTCTGCTCAGTGCTTCCTCTGTGTCCTGTTAGGTGTGATCGAACGGGTGCTAAACTCGTCTCTCCATTGTCCAAAAATATTAATCTGGCGCGCTCAGTTTGCTCTGGATCTCCCTGGCACACTGCCTCCATAAATAAGGCACTGTGCTGAGTGTGCTCTTCCTACACTTGAGTAAACACATTTGCTCTCGTGCTAGCGATGTACAGTAATGCTACAGTAGCTCACAGCTGAGGCTAGTCCAGTTCTCTGCGTGCGCGTTAGCTTTATGTGATTGATCTGTGCTTAGCTTGTAGTTTGAATTATCGGCCGTTCGTTCCGTCAGATGCCAGATGTCCATCACTGCAGCTCGGATGCGAAGCATAAAATCCTGTGTGATTTAGGGTGTGGGTTATATGGCCCATTACGTCCTGTCCTATTGATGTTCTGTTCCTGAGTGCCTGTGTTTATTATTTTCAACCTACAGCTCAATCAATGGGACGATTGGCCATATTTCTTCCAGCACAGCAGTTTCTGAGTGATGTTTTCAGCAGAAATATTCTCATCGCTGACGTAAAACACTGTGAATGTGATGTTTTATGTGTTTTCATTCGCCCTGGGTCACACATGTACGTGCAATTCTTCAATTCTGTTGATGATGGCAAAAATTTTAAAACAGCCCAGCTCACGCCAGAAGAATTTTCTGCAACATTATAACCTGAGTGTGCAGTCATGCATTACTGACAATAGATCAATAATCTGCCTTTCTTCTCCGCTGAATCGATTGCAAACAAAAGAAAATGTTGCACAATTATGAAGGTTTTTGATGAATATGAAATGAGGCAAAATCAGGGTTATTTTGCTGCCTTACACTACTGAAATCCATATAAAAAGTTCATAAGAATGGACAGAAAATAATTTACTGCAGGTGTGTCCTGCTAATTAGAGATGTTTGCTTGTACATCATCAAATCATGTTAGGAGCTGCTTTAGTTTCTATGGTACATATGGTAGCAATAATTAAACTTGTATTTTTTCAGAGATGATGAATGAAAGTGTACCAAATGCATTGCCAGTGTATTAATGATCAGAAATTAAGGTGTTAATATATTTGTGCACTAGTAATTAGTGATAAAATACATATCTTGTACATTGCAAACCCATATTAATTCACTTTACAAAGATCATATTAACTAACGCAGACTAACTTCACATTAGTTAATGTCACTTCCTGTATTATTTTACCAATTATTTGGCAGTGAGACCCAGCACTTCTTTAAAGAGGAGAAACAGCTCAGCTGTTGGGGTCCCGCAGTACAAATCAGCCAAATTCACACCCAAGCCTTCGAAGTCCGGCCCAGTCATTATGTTAGAGTATAATGCTGTGGATACACTTCGTGAATCTTCTGGGATATACCATGGCCCTTCCATAATGCCACACTATGACAGGTTATAAACATTTGGAGATTTTACACAATCAGAAAGTGATTCGGAGAAATCCCCTCGAGGCAGGGTCACAGGGTCTTTTAACCCCGCCCACTACTGACTAATGCCAGCGGTTTGGAAAGAGCCTGTACCCGCCGTGTACTGTCCGATTCACTGGACTTTCACTGCTTTATTACAGTTAACTACACTTTTCTGTTATCACATGGAAATCAAACAGTCCGGTCTTCCGTCCCACACAGGACCTGCTCTACATAAGAGAAAATATTCCTCATATTTAATTTCTCCTTTAATTTCTGGGGAAAATAATAGTTGTGTTTCAGTGATGCCATGTGTCCTGTCCACCTATCAGAGCTTCCTGTTCAGTGTGTCTCAGGTCTTCCTCTTGCTCACACTGATCTTTCATTCTGTCACATGCTCAATCTCTCCATTCTTTCTCTCTCTCTCTCTCTCTCTCTCTCTGCACTGAATTCAGTTTCCCCCCCGTCTTAAGGCTCTTGCTATATGCGCAATAAGATATACCGGTAATCTCTATATGTATCGCTCCCCCTCCTCTCTCTTTCTCTCTCTCGTTCTTTTTCCTTCAGTCTCATCCTGTCTTTCTTGTTGCTCTTGTTCTGTATTGGTCAGCATCTCTCCTTTTTCTTTCAGTCACATTCTGTATCTCTTATTCTCTCTTTCTGTCTCTGTCTCTCACTAGCGTGCGCACGCACACACACACACACACACACACACATCTCTCGATGTACCTGACCACTCCAGAGCTCCCATCTCCCACGCTCTGAGGATTATACACATATGAAGAAGAGTTACTGCAGCCCAGATCCTCCCGCTCTCTCTCTCTCTCTCTCCCTCTCTCTCCCTTTCTTCCTCTCTCCATCTCCCTCCTTTTCGCGGAGTGCCTCGATCTCTCTCTCTCTCTCCCACATCCTCTCCTCCGGCGAGTAGCGAGATGATCCCGTCTTGCGTTTGTTGCTAGGGGACATTAAATAAAGAAGACTGGAGCAGCTGTGAATTTGTCGTGAAGGTAATAAACGCATCAATTTCAGACCTGGGCTGGATAAAGCAGAGGGGTAATATTGCATTTTCGTATTTCGTATTTCATGACGTGAGTTCTCTCCGCTGCACGCTGAAACGGTGTTTGGGACGTGCAGAAGTAACGCGGTCGCCGGGTGGGTGTCCGAGGACCGTGTGGAGAGGAGGTGACAGGGTGTTGGTGCACGTTGGGCTCGCTGTGTGAGACGAGGGGCGAGACTCTACAGCTTTACTGAGCGGGACTCTCTGTTTCAATACCTGAGCACTTCAGTGATTCAGCGGTTCTTGTGTTTTGGCTCTAGTTGTTCTCCTAATTGCCTTGACGCTGAGGTTCTAATTTTGAGAACAGCTTTTGTGCAGCTTGGTGGTTACATTCCTGGTTCATGAGTTTTGTTTTGTCTTCATCTCTCTCTCTCTCTCTCTCTCTGTGCTTGTGTGTGAGTGTGTGTGTGTGTATTGGTGCACGGTTAAAGCTGTGACGAGGGTGCAGTCATGCTCTTGTAGCCGTAGGAGAGACGAGATAAGGGCAGGCAGGGTGAACTGGTGGACCTGATGAACTCTAGATGCTCATTGATGTGGTACACAGGGGAAATTGGCACAGTTATCACCCTCTCCTGCACTGATTGGTGAAGACGCTCTGTGCTGGGCATTGTGGAAAGGATGGTCTCAAATGGACATCAAGCCAATGACACGTCTATGGCTGATTACCCCCAGCTGGCAGACCTGTCCTGAATGGCTCTGAGACCCGTACTCCACCTCGCTGAAAAATCCATCAAAGGCGGACTGAATTCCAGGCTGATTTAAGCTGAGTTTTTGCTGCTTTCAGTTAGCTGGTCTTTCACTCAGACAGCTTTTCTCTGCTTGTCATAGTTGGTTTTTTTTTTTTTTTTAGCCAAATTAGTCTAAAGCTGGTTATAAATTCTGTCTATAAAGGACACCCAACTGGTGGATGGCTGGTCGACCTGCTAAAACCAGCATGTTGAATACACAGTTTACCCTAATTTAGGTTGGTATTTTTGGCTGTTTTCTGAAACATTTGCCTTTACCAATCCTCTCTTGTCCCTCTGAAGGTGAGGTAGACAGCAGTGTGTCTATCCTGGGCTGAATCCTTCTCCATTATTTTACTCTGCCCTGTTCAGATGTGACCCCGCTGAGAGGTTTTCATGAAGAGACAGAAATGTTTAGCTAGGTATTCTTATTCTGGGGAAAGGCACAGTCCTGCCATTTTCAAAACGCGCAGGTATGAGACAGATTTCTCTGGTAGTTCTGCAGCGGCCGGGCTGGTGTCCGGTGAGCGGGTGTGGACGTACGTTGGGTTTGCCGATAGTGAGCACGAGACCTGAGCTTCACTGAGCATGACGCTGCTTTGATTCCTGCAAGCTTCGGTGAATCGGGGGTCGCTGTTTATTGGCTGCTGTTGATCTTCTGACGCCCTCACAGCTGAGTAACACCATTACACATCATTCCTGTTCACGGGGCGTGAGACAGGTTAATTTGAGAAGAATGGGGCCTGCTGGACACTGTTTAATATCTAAACCAACAGCTGCACTGCAGACACAATGTAATGCAAGTGTTTATCTCCAAACTGAATTTCCTCAGGTGAGGCCAGGTGATTCGGTGGCGCGGTAAAATGAGATGAGATTATTAGTTGATATTATGGTATTTTGATATTCTCCAGCAGAGGGGGCAATGCATTCGCGCTAATGCAATAAAATTGTGTTATTCTGCATCTCTGATTATGATGCGTTCATTGAT
This sequence comes from Gymnothorax javanicus, assembly GCA_029692085.1. Classification (NCBI taxonomy): domain Eukaryota; kingdom Metazoa; phylum Chordata; class Actinopteri; order Anguilliformes; family Muraenidae; genus Gymnothorax; species Gymnothorax javanicus. The sequence goes on from CM056198.1 coordinate 3,403,832, forward strand.
GCCTTTCCTCTTTGGTACACTTCATCTTCCCACATCGCGTTCAGCATTTTACTTTAGCAGCAACTGTATTCCGTCATTTGCTTGATAACCCCTATTCAGGTAATGTTGGAAGGGTTGAACCTAAATATGCTGTGGAATTATTTTAGACTCGCCGATACCCGTGCTATGCACGGGCTATATGCGCGGGCACGATAACAGCTGATTGAATTAGCCGGTTATACTTGCAAAAACGGCTTCAAAATGCAGTTTTCACTTCATAACTAAGTTCGAAACGTGGCGCATCGTCTTTGTCACACAGTAAAACTGGTGTATGCGGAAAACAGACTCATCATTCACGGTGGTTTCGGAGGAGATGTGTGAAATTACGCAAATCGCCAACTCAGTAATAATATATCGATGATTGCAAATTGACTAACATATTCCTGACTATTTACTCGGATATTTCGCATTAGATTTTGCTTTAACTCTCGCAACTTGTTTACGAAGGATTCATTGCATAATATTGGATTATATTTCTGGAAATCTTCTCATAAAAACAATGAATTGTGCTTTTTGGAACAGTAAAATCGGAGAGTGAATCTTCCCCCATTAAGATGATGTAGTGAGACCGATAGAGAGCATTAATGCTGTGCATTAATAGATGCCCTCATTCATCAGTGCAGTGAAGCAGTACTGCGAGGAAAGTGGGAAAGCTTTCCTCTTATATGAGATAAGAGACTGATAAACTCATGGAGAAAACAATTACTCCAGGCCATTGCTGCTATAAAGAAGCTTTTCCAAGCTAGTGAATCACTGAGTGTACTTTTAGACAGAAAGCTTCTGCTTCTTGGCATATTCTTATTTGAGTTAATTTTGTACTGAAAAAAGAAAAACCTGTAACAATCACCCACTGTTTGATCCGTAAATTCTACCAGGTTCGGTCAATTTTCTAAAATGAACGACCACGCTACCGAGAAATGGTGTAATTTTGTTTGGCACATGACAGAATGTTCTGCTTAGTTCTAGAAAAAAATCTATTTTTGCACCTAGAGTTCAGTCGTGCTGTTTATCTCTGTTCCTCCTCAATAGTTCATGAAATCCTGTCTTGTTTGTGTAAATTAGTCCTGTGAACGGTTATTTATCTCCCTCTTATCTTGGTTTGTTGGACAGTTGTATATAATGGCGAGAATGAAGGAGTGTCTACGAGTGGCGTTCTGTATAATTTATCCAAAGCCATTCAGAACGAATATTTCATTGAAGAATAACCGTCCTCGTTATTAGCGATGTGCCTGTTAGCAGGATAATACAGCTCATTTTGAAACTGGGATTATGGATTTCTGCGACAATCTGAGACATTCTAAATGTCGTGAGCGTTATATTTTTTTAGCCTCTATTTCCTGTGAGAAGTTCCACTGAGAGCATGCTTCTCTTCGCAGATATCCTGAGAGAAATCTCAGATATAACATTGGCAAGTAAAGAACGATCGAGAGAGAATTTTAAATCCATTGGATCAGTGTTCGGCATTAAGGGCCTTGGAGATGGGGCCGAACAGCAGAGTCCTCTCCAGCTTCATCTCTCCTGATCAAGTCAGAATCACAGGCCCCACCAGGGGCTCAAACCAGCAATCATGCAGATGCCAGTCAAGTGACCAGCTGCTAATTTACACTGCCACCCAGTATCATATAATATTATACAAGCATTGGTCATGATTTTTAACTCATGAGTCATAAGATGCTACCATAAGCCTGCTACCAGTGCAAATGAAGAGTTCAGATGCAAAACCCAGTAAGTCCACCTGACCTCTTTTGTTGTAAAATGAAGATTTTTACCTGGTGTTAAATGTGGTGTCAGGTGTCAGCTGAAGTTGCTGAAGGATTTTATTATGGAATTTACGGGGTTTCGCCAAAACTTGATTTTATTATTGGCATACACACACACACTGAAATCTTGTCAAAACCGCATTTAACTCAATTTTCATATAAATGGCGTTTACAGGGTTTTGCGCCTGAAGTCTTCAAATATACTTTTTGGCTGATCACTTATGTACAATAGTTGTCTGGTAACATTATGGAAACATGGGGACGGTGGGTTGAGAAAAAACTTACAGAAGTATTTTATTTTATTATTCCATCATATTATACCTCTACCAGGATGTAATATGTTTTTACCGGCATTTGCTTGTCTGTTAGTTTGTTTGTTACTTCATGGGATATCTCAAAAAGTTATGGATGAATGTCAGAGATTTTTTGTGTATTGAAAGACGCTGTGCTAAAATTTTGCTGGAAATCTGACTCATATTCTTGATGCAGGATCCGAAAGATACGCACATAAACATGACTTTGACTTTGACTTTCACTTACTTTATAAAGGAATTCTTTATGCCCTGCGCATGTATTGTCAATACTTTGGCAGATGTAATATCCTTGGCAGTTCGAGTTTGAGCCCATTAAACACAAATCTGAATCATTAACTTGCCTCACTATCATACAATTTCTTATTGATGATCCTCAGATATGTATTTTATATGCAAGCTCACCCCACCTGTGAAATGTGGCCTGGAACACAAAGGGTGTTGATTGAGGAGAGATAATGAATCTCAAAGTTTTAAGTTAGTTAAATGGACAGCATATCTAACAACTTTATTTATTAATATGTAATTACTGCTCTTTTGTTCTCCATTGGTCATCAAGAACTATGTGTCTGATGGCTCCGGAGAGATACCATTTAGTAAAGGGGGGTTGTACAGTACATGTATGAAATACATTCAGGATTTTCCTGAACCTGATCTGGACTGAGAGAGTGATGAATGAGGTGAGCTTTGTTAGGGTTGGAGTGAAAACCTACAGGATGGTAGATCTCCAGGAACAGGGTTGGGCAGCCCTGCTCTTGCTGTTGAATGAGATGAGCTTTGTTAGGGTTGGAGTTTAAACCTACAGGATGTTTGGTCTCCAGGAACAGGGTTGGGCAGCCCTGCTCTTGCTGTTGAATGAGGTGAGCTTTGTTAGGGTTGGAGTGAACCTACAGGATGGTAGATCTCCGGGAACAGGGTTGGGCAGTCCTGCTCTAGCTGTTGAGTGAGGTGAGCTTTGTTAGGGTTGGACTGAGGTCCTGCAGGATGGCAGATTTGAGCAGGGCTAGAGACTGCAGAACTGTGGTAGGTGGTCGTGTACAGTCATGCATTATAAATCGCACATCTTGTGTCTCCGGAGCAGGAGTGAGGAGGTATGGCTCAGGAGGTGAAGGATCAGGCGGGGGTGGGAATAGCCGACCCTGAGGAGGAGTCGCCCAATGCCATCGTCTACAGGAAGGTAAGACCCCTCCCCTCTCTGGGTCACTTTATTACGCTCAGGAGCGTGTTCTGGAGTCCTGTCTGTATACAGAGCTTGGAGACTGGGGTCAGAGTTTGAGCTGATATTGATTAAGCTGCTGTTCTGATGTATGTCGCCTGCACAGGCTCTGTGGCCAACTCCTGCTGGGATACTGCTGGAATTTTAAATCTGAAAACTGGATCTGTGTGTGATTGTGAGTGTGTGTGTGTGTGTGTGTGTGCTAGAGCTGAGTATGTAGAGGCAATACATTGAATTAATTGTTATATGTATTCTGTGGTTGCACTGGGACACACACACACACACACACACGCTCGCTGGGGAGACAGTGTGACGTGTAATGAGATTTCTGAGCCTCTGAACCCCTTTGAAGGGTGCCGCAGCCGCGACGATTATAATTACTGTCCTCTCTCATTTCACTGTTCGCCCCTCCATTTCATACCTCCATTCTTCTGCACTCTATTCTTCTTCTGTGTTTTCTGCTGTCCCCGGCTCTGCGCTAGACAATAGCGATTGTGCTGAGGTGCTCCTGGAAGGCATTGTTACAAACATGAATAAGCAGAGAAACCCTTTTTGCTTGGCTGAACAACAAGACCTTACGACTGGGACTTAGGTTTTATACATTTTTTAAATTTCATACTGCTTATCATTTCCATTTTTTTCTCTGTGTCTTAAAAAAAGATATTTTGTGGAATTAAAGGATAATGTGGAAAATTATTTTTGTTCTCAGTTCATTCCTTTCAGGAGTCTAGCTGTAAAAAGGGATGTTTCTTTTATATTTCATAAATAATGATGGATTTCTAGCAAACTGTTTTTTGGAAATTATGAATGACAGGGTGCCAGTTTGGGCCCCTGGAATTTTCCAAAATCTTTTTCCAAACTCATTTGACGCCTGGAGGTACAGATCTAGAGTCAGCGGTGGTGTTGACTGCAGAATTGATCATCTGTACCAGAGCAGAGATTAAAGAGCTCATTAGCACTGCATGAACCTGTTTTCAGTCACTAGAGAACCTTGTCTGCTCCTCTAAAAGCTGTTTCAGAAAACTTAACGCTGTTTGAAGTACAAAGACGACCCCCGATAGACCTTGAAGAAGTACATTTCTCACATTACAGGATTCTTTCTTTTTACTAATTTATTAAGGAGTTGATTTTCTTACAGCTGGTGGAGGCTAATTGAAGTGATCATGCGAGCAGTTTTAAATGGAGCCGGGCTGTGAGAGATGACTCTTTAGTTAGAAAGGAAGCATTTTCACGAGAGATTGGGAGCACCTAATGATCAAAATCTATTCAGTTTGGTTTTATCAGTGTAGCACTTTTTAAAGAAGGATTGTCACAGTGATGCTGCACAAAGTACAGATGAGCCAAAGTTCAGCCAAAACCACCAAAGAAGAAAACTGAGGATTTAAATCCCACAATAACAGAACCCTCCCCCTGTGGTGAAAAAAAAAAAAAAAAAAAAAACTTTCCATTGTATAGAAGTATCAGGAAGAAACCAGTTACAGAGGGGAAGTCAATCTTCTGCAGTGATAATCGCAATGGCGGATGGAGAGACCCAAAGTGGGATAAGGGATCCAAGCAGCAGTGTCTGTACAAATCATTGAGTGGTAGAAATCTGCACGGGTGTGGTTTTATAAACAACTTGAGTGTCTCAAGGGTGATTTTGTAGTTTAACGATAGAAAAGAGACAAACTATTTACACACACAGGTGAAAAATGCACACTTTGAACATTGTTGATGTGAATGTGATTATACATTAATCTCATTACAGCTTACAAGTCTTCAAAATATCGGAGAGGCCTGTAGCCTCGACACTGGGACATTTGATTGAAAATCAGAAGGGGGTCAAAGCACCAGTTTGGCCCTTGTGTAAAGCCCTTAACCACACATTGCTTAGGGACCATGTTCCCTGTGTCGCCTGTAAACTGAGTTTCTGTTGCCAAAAGTGTTTGCGGAATCAGTGATGTCTGCTCTTATGATATTTGGAACAAGCGTGAATAATATGTGTTACACGTCAGCGTGGTTTGAAAAATGGCCTGAGCTCTTCTCTTGAGGAAGCTATTGACAGGGAAAATCATTAGTCCTGGAAAAATCAGGCTCAATCTTATTATGGGCATGCAGACACATTGGGCTTCAGTAGCGCCGTGTCAGACAGAGAGCAATCGCGCAGGGGTTTGGGCGAACGGTAATGGAGTTATAAAGGCATTACCTCCTGCGGAGACAGAGACAATGCAGGAGCGCCGTCATAAATATTAAACGTCGCGCGGCTCTCAGAATGAGAGGCCAGGCTAAGTACGCGGATAGCGCGTGTAGCATGGCTCAAAGCGTTTCTGCGCGGAAGCATCGGTGCCGCTAATTCACGTCATAGAAATTATTTTTGTTGTATACGTGTTGCTTAATGAAGAAAGCCTCCGCTTGAATCTTTGGAGTGCCATTTAGGAATGGTAATCTGGGTTCAGGAGAGATTGCTCGCACGGTATTGATTGTTTAGCCTCTGAGACTGGATGCGCCTTATAAATTAGCGTTAGCCTGGAAAAGCAGTGCTTTTAAGTGATCGTGTTTGTTGGGCTGGGGCGTGGCGGAAGCCCAGCGGAAACATCGCAAACTTGTGTCACTGAGGACGCTCACCGGCGGCAAGGAAAAGACGAATTGATCTGAAATGCGTCCGGTTGAACATCAAATAAAATGCACAAACTAAAATGAAATCTGATAGCCTGCTGCACCTCCTGCTGATCTTGTAAATTACTAATTGCTTGCAAATCCTTGAATTAATATATTTGAACAAAAAAAACAAAATAACTATGAACATTCCTGGAGAAACCATTGCCTTTAAGGAAGGGTTAGGGGGGTAGGATAAACCCTGGATGAGGAGGCACAGTTATGGGAGTGGGTTGTGCTCAGTAGTGCAGGTAGGGTGGATGAAGTCAGTAGTGTATTTAGGGTGTGCTCAGTAGTGTAGGTAGGGTGTGCTCAGTAGTGCAGGTAGGATGTGTTCAGTAGTGTAGGTAGGGTGTGCTCAGTAGTGTAGGTAGGGTGTGCTCAGTAGTGCAGGTAGGATGTGTTCAGTAGTGTAGGTAGGGTGTGCTCAGTAGTGTAGGTAGGGTGTGCTCAGTAGTGCAGGTAGGATGTGTTCAGTAGTGGAGGTAGGGTGTGTTCAGTAGTGTAGTTAGGGTGTGTTCAGTAGTGTAGTTAGGGTGTGTTCAGTAGTGTAGTTAGGGTGTGTTCAGTAGTGTAGGTAGGGTGTGCTCAGTAGTGTAGTTAGGGTGTGCTCAGTAGTGTAGTTAGGGTGTGTCAGTAGTGTAGTTAGGGTGTGCTCAGTAGTGTAGGTAGGGTGTGTTCAGTAGTGTAGTTAGGGTGTGTTCAGTAGTGTAGGTAGGGTGTGCTCAGTAGTGTAGTTATGGTGTGTTCAGTAGTGTAGGTAGGGTGTGCTCAGTAGTGTAGGTAGGGTGTTAGGTGGGTGGGGTGTGCTCAGTAGTGTAGGTAGGGTGTGCTCAGTAGTGTAGGTAGGGTGTGTTCAGTAGTGTAGGTAGGGTGTGCTCAGTAGTGTAGTTAGGGTGTGCTCAGTAGTGCAGGTAGGGTGTGTTCAGTAGTGTAGGTAGGGTGTGTTCAGTAGTGTAGGTAGGGTGTGCTCAGTAGTGTAGTTAGGGTGTGTTCAGTAGTGTAGGTAGGGTGTGTTCAGTAGTGTAGTTAGGGTGTGTTCAGTAGTGTAGGTAGGGTGTGTTCAGGTGTGTTCAGGGGTGTGTTCAGTGGTGTAGGGTGTGTTCAGTAGTGTAGTTAGGGTGTGTTCAGTAGTGTAGTTAGGGTGTGTTCAGTAGTGTAGTTAGGGTGTGTTCAGTAGTGTAGGTAGGGTGTGTTCAGTAGTGTAGGTAGGGTGTGTTCAGTAGTGTGGGTGTGTGTTCAGTGGTGTAGTTAGGGTGTGCTCAGTAGTGTAGGTAGTTGTTCAGTGGTGTGTTCAGTGTGTGCTCAGTAGTGTGGGTGGGTTCAGTCAGTGTAGGTGTAGTTAGGGTGTGTTCAGTAGTGTAGGTAGGGTGTGCTCAGTAGTGTAGGTAGGGTGTGTTCAGTAGTGTAGGTAGGGTGTGTTCAGTAGTGTAGGTAGGGTGTGCTCAGTAGTATAGGTAGGGTGTGTTCAGTAGTGTGGGTGTGCTCAGTAGTGTAGGTAGGGTGTGTTCAGTAGTGTAGGTAGGGTGTGCTCAGTAGTGTAGGTAGGGTGTGTTCAGTAGTGTAGTTAGGGTGTGCTCAGTAGTGTAGTTAGGGTGTGCTCAGTAGTGTAGGTAGGGTGTGCTCAGTAGTATAGGTAGGTGTGTTCAGTAGTGTAGGTAGGGTGTGCTCAGTAGTATAGGTAGGGTGTGTTCAGTGTGTGTGGTTAGGGGTGTGTTCAGTAGTGTAGGTAGGGTGTGCTCAGTGGTGTAGTTAGGGTGTGTCAGTAGTGTAGGTAGGGTGTGTTCAGTAGTGTAGTTAGGGTGTGTTCAGTAGTGTAGGTAGGGTGTGTTCAGTAGTGTAGGTAGGGTGTGTTCAGTAGTGTAGGTAGGGTGTGTTCAGTAGTGTAGGTAGGGTGTGCTCAGTAGTATAGGTAGGGTGTGTTCAGTAGTGTAGTTAGGGTGTGCTCAGTAGTGTAGGTAGGGTGTGTTCAGTAGTGTAGTTAGGGTGTGTTCAGTGGTGTGGTAGGGTGTGCTCAGTAGTGTAGGTAGGGTGTGCTCAGTAGTGTAGGTAGGGGTGTGCTCAGTAGTATGGGTGGGGTGTTCAGTAGTGTAGTTAGGGTGTGTTCAGTGTGTAGTTAGGGTGTGCTCAGTAGTGTAGGTAGGGTGTGTTCAGTAGTGTAGGTAGGGTGTGTTCAGTAGTGTAGTTAGGGTGTGCTCAGTTCAGGGTGTGTGCTCAGTAGTGTAGGGTAGTGTAGTGGGTGTGTTCAGTAGTGTAGGTAGGGTGTTCAGTAGTGTGTGGGTGTGTTCAGTAGTGTGGGTGTGTTCATAGTGTGTGTAGTTAGGGTGTGTGCTCAGTAGTGTAGTTAGGGTGTGCTCAGTAGTGTAGGTAGGGTGTGCTCAGTAGTGTAGGTAGGGTGTGTTCAGTAGTGTAGGTAGGGTGTGTTCAGTAGTGTAGTAGGGTGTGCTCAGTAGTGTAGGTAGGGTGTGTTCAGTAGTGTAGTTAGGGTGTGTTCAGTAGTGTAGGTAGGGTGTGTTCAGTAGTGTAGTTAGGGTGTGTTCAGTAGTGTAGTAGGGTGTGTTCAGTAGTGTAGGTTAGGGTGTGTTCAGTAGTGTAGGTAGGGTGTGTTCAGTAGTGTAGGTAGGGTGTGTTCAGTAGTGTAGGTAGGGTGTGTTCAGTAGTGGTGGTAGGGTGTGTTCAGTAGTGTAGGTAGGGTGTGCTCAGTAGTGTAGTAAGGTGTGCTCAGTGGTGTAGTTAGGGTGTGCTCAGTGGTGTAGTTAGGGTGTGCTCAGTAGTGTAGTAAGGGTGTGCTCAGTAGTGTAGTTAGGGTGTGCTCAGTAGTGTAGGTAGGGTGTGCTCAGTGTGTAGGTGTGTGCTCAGTGGTGTGGGTGGGTGTCAGTAGTATGTGTAGGGTGTGTGCTCAGTAGTGTAGTTAGGGTGTGGTAGTGTAGTTAGGGGTGTGTTCAGTAGTGTAGGTAGGGTGTAGTGGTGTAGTTGTGTTCAGTGTAGTGGGTGTGTTCAGTGGTGTAGTTAGGGTGTGCTCAGTAGTGTAGTTAGGGTGTGTTCAGTAGTGTAGGTAGGGTGTGTTCAGTAGTGTAGGTAGGGTGTGCTCAGTAGTGTAGGTAGGGTGTGTTCAGTAGTGTAGGTAGGGTGTGCTCAGTAGTGTAGGTTAGGGTGTGTTCAGTGGTGTAGGTAGGGTGTGTTCAGTAGTGTAGTTAGGGTGTGTTCAGTAGTGTAGTTAGGGTGTGTTCAGTGGTGTAGTTAGGGTGTGCTCAGTAGTGTAGGTAGTCAGGGGTGTGTGTTCAGTGGTGGGGTGTGTCAGTAGTGTGTGGTTAGGGTGTGTTCAGTAGTGTAGTTAGGGTGTGTTCAGTAGTGTAGGTAGGGTGTGCTCAGTAGTGTAGGTAGGGTGTGTTCAGTAGTGTAGTTAGGGTGTGCTCAGTGTAGTAGGATGTGTTCAGTGTGTTCAGTAGTGGTTAGGGGTGTGTTCAGTAGTGGTGTGTTCTCAGTGGTGTAGTTAGGGTGTGTTCAGTAGTGTGTGTTCAGTGTAGGTTAGGGTGTGTCAGTCAGTAGGGTGTGTTCAGTAGTGTAGGTAGGGGTGTGCTCAGTAGTGTAGGTAGGGGTGTGTTCAGTAGTATAGGTAGGGTGTGTTCAGTGTGTGGTGTGGGGGTGTGCTCAGTGGTGTAGTTAGGGTGTGTCAGTAGTGTAGTGGTTAGGGGGTGTGTTCAGTAGTGTAGTTAGGGTGTGTGTTCAGTGTAGGTTAGGTGTGTTCAGTAGTGTAGTTAGGGTGTGTTCAGTGGTGTAGTAGGGGTGTGTTCAGTAGTGTAGGGTGTGCTCAGTAGTGTAGGTAGGGTGTGTAGTGTAGGTAGGGTGTGCTCAGTAGTGTAGGTAGGGTGTGTTCAGTAGTGTGTTCAGTAGTGGTGGTGGGTGTGTCAGTAGTGTAGTTAGGGTGTGTTCAGGGTGTGTGGGTGTGTGTCAGTAGTGTAGGTAGGGTGTGTGTTCAGTAGTGTAGTTAGGGTGTGTTCAGTAGTGTAGGTAGGGTGTGTTCAGTAGTGTAGGTAGGGTGTGTTCAGTAGTGTAGGTAGGGTGTGTTCAGTAGTGTAGGTAGGGTGTGCTCAGTAGTGTAGTTAGGTGTCAGTGTTCAGTTAGGGTGTGCTCAGTGGTGTAGGGGTGTGCTCAGTGGTGTGTTCAGTGGTGTCAGTGGTGTAGTTAGGGTGTGTTCAGTAGTGTAGTTAGGGTGTGTTCAGTAGTGTGGGTTGTTCAGTAGTAGTGTGTTCAGTGTAGGTAGGGTGTGTTCAGTAGTGTGTAGGTGTGGGTGTGTGTAGTTAGGGTGTGTTCAGTTAGGGTGTGTTCAGTAGTGTAGTTAGGGTGTGTTCAGTAGTGTGGTGTGTGTCAGTAGTGTAGGTAGGGTGTGTTCAGTAGTGTAGGTAGGGTGTGCTCAGTAGTGTAGGTAGGGTGTGTTCAGTAGTGTAGTTAGGGGTGTGTAGTCAGTAGGGTGTGTTTCAGGGTAGTGTGTGTTCAGTAGTGTAGTGGGTGTGTTCAGTAGTGTGGGGGTGTGTTCAGTAGTGTAGTTAGGGTGTGTTCAGTAGTGTGTTCAGTGCAGGGGTGTGTTCAGTAGTGTAGTAGTGTGTTCAGTGGTGTAGGGTGTGTTCAGTAGTGTAGTTAGGGTGTGCTCAGTAGTGTAGTTAGGTGTGTTCAGTAGTGGGTGGGTGTGTTCAGTTGCAGGTTAGGGGGTGTAGTTAGGGTGTGCTCAGTAGTGTAGTTAGGGTGTGTTCAGTTAGGGGTGTGTTCAGTTGTAGGGTGTGTTCAGTAGTGTAGTTGGTGTGTTCAGTGTAGGGATGTCAGTAGTGTAGGGTGTGTTCAGGTGTGGTTCAGTAGTGTAGTTAGGGTGTGTTCAGTAGTGTAGTTAGGGTGTGTTCAGTGGTGTAGTTAGGGTGTGTTCAGTAGTGTAGTTAGGGTGTGCTCAGTAGTGTAGTTAGGGTGTGTTCAGTAGTGTAGGTAGGGTGTGTTCAGTGGTAGGGTGTGCTCAGTAGTGTAGTTAGGGTGTGTTCAGTAGTGTAGTTAGGGTGTGTTCAGTAGTGTAGTTAGGGTGTGTTCAGTGGTGTAGTTAGGGTGTGTTCAGTAGTGTAGGTAGGGTGTGTTCAGTAGTGTAGTTAGGGTGTGTTCAGTGGTGTAGGTAGGGTGTGTTCAGTAGTGTAGGTAGGGTGTGTTCAGTAGTGTAGTTAGGGTGTGTTCAGTAGTGTAGTTAGGGTGTGTTCAGTAGTGTAGTTAGGGTGTGTTCAGTAGTGTAGGTAGGGTGTGTTCAGTAGTGTAGTTAGGGTGTGTTCAGTAGTGTAGTTAGGGTGTGTTCAGTAGTGTAGGTAGGGTGTGCTCAGTAGTGTAGGTAGGGTGTGCTCAGTAGTATAGGTAGGGTGTGTTCAGTAGTGTGGTAGGGTGTGTTCAGTAGTGTAGTTAGGGTGTGTTCAGTAGTGTAGTTAGGGTGTGTTCAGTAGTGTAGTTAGGGTGTGTTCAGTAGTGTATTTAGGGTGTGTTCAGTAGTGTAGTTAGGGTGTGCTCAGTAGTGTAGGTAGGGTGTGTTCAGTAGTGTAGTTAGGGTGTGCTCAGTAGTGTATTTAGGGTGTGTTCAGTAGTGTAGTTAGGGTGTGTTCAGTAGTGTAGGTAGGGTGTGCTCAGTAGTGTAGGTAGGGTGTGTTCAGTAGTGTAGTTAGGGTGTGTTCAGTAGTGTAGTTAGGGTGTGTTCAGTAGTGTAGTTAGGGTGTGTTCAGTAGTGTAGGTAGGGTGTGCTCAGTAGTGTATCTAGGGTGTGCTCAGTAGTATAGGTAGGGTGTGTTCAGTAGTGTAGGTAGGGTGTGCTCAGTAGTGTAGTTAGGGTGTGTTCAGTAGTATGTGTTCAGTAGTGTAGGTAGGGTGTGTTCAGTAGTGTAGTTAGGGTGTGCTCAGTAGTGTAGGTTAGGGTGTGTTCAGTAGTGTAGTTGTAGGTAGGTGCTCAGTGTGCTCAGTAGTGTGTAGTTAGGGTGTGTTCAGTAGTCAGTAGTGTAGGGGGTGTGTTCAGTAGTGTAGTTAGGGTGTGTTCAGTAGTGTAGTTAGGGTGTGTTCAGTAGTGTAGGTAGGTGTGCTCAGTAGTGTAGTTAGGGTGTGTTCAGTAGTGTAGTTAGGGTGTGTTCAGTAGTGTAGGTAGGGTGTGTTCAGTAGTGTAGTTAGGGTGTGCTCAGTAGTGTAGTTAGGTGTGTTCAGTAGTGTAGTTAGGGTGTGCTCAGTAGTGTAGTTAGGGTGTGTTCAGTAGTGTAGTTAGGGTGTGTTCAGTAGTGTAGGTAGGGTGTGCTCAGTAGTGTAGTTAGGGTGTGTTCAGTGGTGTAGTTAGGGTGTGTTCAGTGGTGTAGTTAGGGTGTGTTCAGTAGTGTAGTTAGGGTGTGTTCAGTAGTGTAGTTAGGGTGTGCTCAGTAGTGTAGTTAGGGTGTGCTCAGTAGTGTAGGGTTCAGTAGTGTGGGTCAGTTCAGTAGTAAGTAGGTAGGGTGTGTTCAGTAGTGTAGTTAGGGTGTGCTCAGTAGTGTAGTTAGGGTGTGTTCAGTAGTGTAGTTAGGGTGTGTTCAGTAGTGTAGTTAGGGTGTGTTCAGTAGTGTAGTTAGGGTGTGTTCAGTAGTGTAGGTAGGGTGTGTTCAGTAGTGTAGGTAGAGATGCTCAGTAGTGTAGTTAGGGTGTGTTCAATAGTGTAGTTAGGGTGTGTTCAGTAGTGCAGGTAGGGTGTGTTCAGTAGTGTAGTTAGGGTGTGTTCAGTAGTGTAGTTAGGGTGTGTTCAGTAATGTAGTTAGGGTGTGTTCAGTAGTGTAGTTAGGGTGTGTTCAGTAGTGTAGTTAGGGTGTGTTCAGTAATGTAGTTAGGGTGTGTTCAGTAGTGTAGTTAGGGTGTGTTCAGTAGTGTAGTTAGGGTGTGTTCAGTAGTGTAGGTAGGGTGTGTTCAGTAGTGCAGGTAGGGTGTGTTCAGTAGTGTAGTTAGGGTGTGTTCAGTAGTGTAGTTAGGGTGTGTTCAGTAGTGTAGTTAGGGTGTGTTCAGTAGTGTAGTTAGGGTGTGTTCAGTGGTAGGTAGGGTGTGTTCAGTAGTGTAGTTAGGGTGTGTTCAGTAGTGTAGGTAGGGTGTGTTCAGTAGTGTAGGTAGGGTGTGTTCAGTAGTGTAGGTAGGGTGTGTGTCAGTGGTGTAGTTAGGGTGTGTTCAGTAGTGTAGTTAGGGTAGTTCAGTAGTGTGTTCAGGTGTGTTCAGTGGTGTAGTTAGGGTGTGTTCAGTAGTGTAGTTAGGGTGTGTTCAGTAGTGTAGTTAGGGTGTGTTCAGTAGTGTATTTAGGGTGTGTTCAGTAGTGTAGGGGTGTGTTCAGTAGTGTAGGTAGGGTGTGTTCAGTAGTGTAGTTAGGGTGTGTTCAGTAGTGTAGTTAGGGTGTGTTCAGTAGTGTAGTTAGGGTGTGTTCAATAGTGCAGGTAGGGTGTGTTCAGTAGTGTAGTTAGGGTGTGTTCAGTAGTGTAGTTAGGGTGTGTTCAGTAGTGTAGGTAGGGTGTGTTCAGTAGTGTAGTTAGGGTGTGTTCAGTAGTGTAGTTAGGGTGTGTTCAGTAGTGTAGTTAGGGTGTGTTCAGTAGTGTAGTTAGGGTGTGCTCAGTAGTGTAGTTAAGGTGTGTTCAGTAGTGTAGGTAGGGTGTGCTCAGTAGTGTAGGTAGGGTGTGTTCAGTAGTGTGGTAGGGTGTGTTCAGTAGTGTAGTTAGGGTGTGTTCAGTAGTGTAGTTAGGGGGTGTGTTCAGTAGTGTAGTTAGGGTGGTTCAGTGTTCAATGGTGTAGTTAGGGTGTGTTCAGTAGTGTAGGTTAGGGTGTGTTCAGTGGTGTAGGTAGGGTGTGTTCAGTGGTGTAGTGGTGTAGGGTGTGTAGTTAGGGTCAGTTCAGTGTAGTTAGGGTGTGTTCAGTAGTCAGGGTGTGTTCAGTGTGTGTTCAGTAGTGGTAGGGTGTCAATAGTGTAGTTAGGGTGTGTTCAGTAGTGTAGTTAGGGTGTGTTCAGTAGTTAGGGTGTGTTCAGTAGTGTAGTTAGGGTGTGTTCAGTAGTGTAGTTAGGGTGTGTTCAGTAGTGTAGGTAGGGTGTGCTCAGTAGTGTAGTTAGGGTGTGTTCAGTAGTGTAGGTAGGGTGTGCTCAGTAGTGTAGGTAGGGTGTGTTCAGTAGTGTAGTTAGGGTGTGTTCAGTAGTGTAGGTAGGGTGTGTTCAGTAGTGTGTTAGGGTGTGTTCAGTAGTGTAGTTAGGGTGTGTTCAGTAGTGTAGTTAGGGTGTGTTCAGTAGTGTGTTAGGGTGTGTTCAGTAGTGTATTTAGGGTGTGTGCAGTAGTGTATTTAGGTGTGTAGTGTAGGTAGGGTGTGTTCAGGGTGTGCTCAGTAGTGTAGTTAGGGTGTGTTCAGTAGTGTAGGTAGGGTGTGTTCAGTAGTGCAGGTGTGCTCAGTAGTGTAGTTAGGGTGTGTTCAGTAGTGCAGGTAGGGTGTGTTCAGTGGTGTAGGGTGTGTAGTAGTGGTGTGTTCAGTGTGTGTAGTTGGGTGTGCTCAGGGTGTGTTCAGTGTAGTTAGGGTTTGGTGTGTTCAGGTGTGTTCAGTAGGTAGTTAGGTGTGTCAGTAGTGTAGGTAGGGTGTGTTCAGTAGTGTAGGTAGGGTGTGTTCAGTAGTGTAGGTAGGGTGTGTTCAGTAGTGTAGTTAGGGTGTGTTCAGTAGTGTAGTTAGGGTGTGTTCAATAGTGTAGTTAGGGTGTGTTCAATAGTGTAGTAGGGTGTGCTCAGTAGTGTAGGTAGGGTGTGTTCAGTAGTGTAGGTAGGGTGTGTTCAGTAGTGTAGGTAGGGTGTGCTCAGTAGTGTGTGTTCAGTAGTGTAGTTAGGGTGTGTTCAGTAGTGTAGTTAGGGTGTGTTCAGTAGTGTAGTTAGGGTGTGTTCAGTAGTGTAGGTAGGGTGTGCTCAGTAGTGTAGGTAGGGTGTGTTCAGTAGTGTAGGTAGGGTGTGTTCAGTAGTGTAGTTAGGGTGTGTTCAGTAGTGTAGGTAGGGTGTGTTCAGTAGGGTGTGTTCAGTGTAGTTAGGTATTTCAGTGTGTTCAGTAGTGTGTTCAGTAGTGTAGGTAGGGGTGTGTTCTCAGTAGTGTAGTGGTAGGGTGTGTTCAGTAGTGTAGGTAGGGTGTGTTCAGTAGTGTAGTTAGGGTGTGTTCAGTAGTGTAGGTAGGGTGTGTTCAGTAGTGTAGTTAGGGTGTGTTCAGTAGTGTAGGTAGGGTGTGTTCAGTAGTGTAGTTAGGGTGTGTTCAGTAGTGTAGGTAGGGTGTGTTCAGTAGTGTGTGGTAGGGTGTGTTCAGTAGTGTAGGTAGGGTGTGTTCAGTAGTGTAGGTAGGGTGTGTTCAGTAGTGTAGGTAGGGTGTGCTCAGTAGTGTAGTTAGGGTGTGTTCAGTAGTGTAGGTAGGGTGTGTTCAGTAGTGTAGGTAGGGTGTGTTCAGTAGTGTAGGTAGGGTGTGTTCAGTAGTGTAGGGATGTTCAGTAGTGTAGTTAGGGTGTGTGTGTAGTCAGTGTAGTGTAGTTAGGGTGTGTTCAGTAGTGTGTTCAGTTAGGGTGTGTTCAGTGGTGTCAGTAGTTAGGGGTGTGTTCAGTAGTGTAGTTAGGGTGTGTTCAGTAGTGTAGTTAGGGTGTGTTCAGTAGTGTAGGTGGGTGTGTTCAGTAGTATAGTAGGGTGTGTGTTCAGTAGTGTAGTTAGGGTGTGTTCAGTAGTGTAGGTAGGGTGTGCTCAGTAGTGTAGTTAGGGTGTGTTCAGTAGTGTAGTTAGGGTGTGTTCAGTGGGTCAGTAGTTAGGGTGTGTTCAGTGGTGTAGTGTAGGTAGGGTGTGTTCAGTAGTGTAGTTAGGGTGTGTTCAGTAGTGTGGTAGGGTGTGTTCAGTAGTGCAGGTAGGGTGTGTTCAGTAGTGTAGGTAGGGTGTGCTCAGTAGTGTATTTAGGGTGTGTTCAGTAGTGTAGGTAGGGTGTGCTCAGTAGTGTAGTTAGGGTGTGCTCAGTAGTGTAGGTAGGGTGTGTTCAGTAGTGTAGGTAGGGTGTGTTCAGTAGTGCAGGTAGGGTGTGTTCAGTAGCGTAGGTAGAGATGCTCAGTAGTGTAGTTAGGGTGTGTTCAGTGGTGTAGTTAGGGTGTGGTCAGTAGTGTAGTTAGGGTGTGTTCAGTGGTGTAGTTAGGGTGTGGTCAGTAGTGTAGTTAGGGTGTGTTCAGTAGTGTAGTTAGGGTGTGCTCAGTAGTGTAGTTAGGGTGTGCTCAGTAGTGCAGGTAGGATGTGTTCAGTAGTGCAGGTAGGGTGTGTTCAGTAGTGTAGGTAGGGTGTGCTCAGTAGTGTATTTAGGGTGTGCTCAGTAGTGTATTTAGGGTGTGTTCAGTAGTGTAGTTAGGGTGTGTTCAGTAGTGTAGGTAGGGTGTGTTCAGTAGTGTAGGTAGGGTGTGTTCAGTAGTGTATACTGTATTTGCTAAAGTCTGGGTCTCGGCCATAGTTTTAGTCTTCATCAGAACCTTGAATCGGAACACTAATGCCTACTATGCTCAAGAAGACTTTGAAATTACTTTTAAAAGGCTACAATTTGTCATGCTCCTGTATCTAAAGATAATGTGCTGTAATTCACTGAGCTTTTTGTGTCGGTCTATAAGATTTTGCAAAGACTGGGGATATCATGGAGGTCATATTGTTTGTTGACTATGTTCATGTCATGGAACTTCCCTAACTGCAAGAGCTAAGATAAAATATTTTTCAGGATATTAAATATGATTGATTTTACCGAACATTAAGACAAGAAAAAGACTGAATCAGAGTTTAATGACCACCTTACAGCAAAGAATTGAGATGATGAGGAGAATGCCCATTGAATGATTACGGCTTGTGGAGCTTTCGGTGCTTGAGAGGAGATTGCTGGTGCTGAAAAGCTGTCAATCCTTGCTAGTGCTGTTTGTGGTTCTGAAGCCTCCGCCTGTGTGGTAAAGTGACACATCCTGTCATGGCCCTTATTTGCACCACTTACTGCTTGGCACATGAAATGATGTCATATGCCATGACATATGACATCATCAGGTGTAAAATGAATGTTTTATTCAATACACACACATGGCGTGGAGGCAGGGAGCAGGGCAAACGGATGGGCTAAGAGTGATGTTAGCGGTTAGCACTGAGCAGGCTCCACAGGGCACAGTGGTGAATGGGTATGGCAGTGCTGTTCCTATGGCAGGTATGCAGTCCAGCATATCTGCAGTTTCCTCGATTTTCAAAGCAGCTTGGCTGCTGTCCGACGAAGGGGTTTTAACCAAATTAGATCATGGTAAACTATGGTCTGTAATAACACGTTTAGATGTTTAGATAGCATTGTAATTCCAAAAGAATGTTTTCACACTAACATGAAACAAAGTGCTCTCATTCATTTTGTAATCTAATAATGCAAAAGTGTTTCAATGCCATTAAAATTAATGAAATTATAATGTTTGAGTTTGGACACAGACGTGGGGAAGAGATATCGGCGATCTCCCTGTGTTGAGAGAGGTCAGATGATTCGATCACATACGGAAAATATTGACCTATGGGACTATTTCTTGCTGATGCACGATTTGGTCTGCGATAAACGAGGGATTGCCTGCGGTTTTGATTAAAAAAAAAAAAAAAAAAAAGCTTGAATTCTTCCACCGATGATAAATTAGTAACAATAAAATCATGAATTTATGCATATTAATGAGACATGTTTTCTTATTCAGAGCAGTTATTAGTCAGACAGTGACGTGTCATCACTGGCTTTGATAGAGAAGGATTCTGACTGTCACTCAAGCGAAGCTAATGTGTTCCCGCTCTATTATAGCCCCAGAAAGGTGTTTGCTCACATCTAATAACTTCGGCAAATACTGGATCTATCTCAAGCAGGCGCTTTTGGGTGACATTCATTCCTACCAGCTCTCATTTGGAGGTTTTCTCGCCTTGTTACAGGTGTTTACGACCAAGCCTGAAGCCAAACCCCGGTTTATGGTAAACAGTAGAGTCAAGCGCTAAGCTATCCTGCCCGTGCCTTTCCGCCACCACTACAAATACTCACCCGTTTTTACTTATTAATGATGCTCTTCTCTCTGGGACTCGAGACTTATAACAAATCAGTTCTGCGTGTGGTAAAGCTAAAAGGGATATATACCTGTTGTGTGTATATGAATTATTTATGTTCTTTAACAGTCAAACTGTCTGCCAGCGGCTGTGGACATGGATTAGTACAGAAGCATTACTATCATTTTCCTCTCATTATCCTGCGATGTTCCCGAAAGCAACAGTCATCCATTATCGTACCAACTAGCGGAGCGCAGAGAGGAGAATTTATGAAAATGGCTCTGTCGGGAGTGCGTATCCGCCATCAAACATTTGACTATATAATCTGTTGGTTTTTCTTCGATTGATCGGGATAATTTGAATTCCAGCTTTAACCTTGATGTCGTATTTTACCTGTACAACATGGGCAATTGTTTGGCAGACGGAAGATTGCAGACAAATATTACACCACGAGGCATTGCAGGTTTCAATCTTGGATGACATATTGTCAGCTAGTGTTTCAGTAATTTAGTGTTGAATTTAAGTAACTGAGAATTTTACACACTTTTTTCAGAAGGCCAAAACGGGTAGATAATTAAAAAGAAACTGTTAAAAAATGCTGCTCAATTTCTGGAATGAAGTTTGGAATCTTTTAATGGCGAAGAGGTTACAAACATGCCCATCTACCTCAAAACGAGCAGCACTGACTTTAAAGGACGTGGAGAGCTTCAGATGTGCAAAGGTGTGACCGAACTGAATCAGTTTCTAAATTCCTGATAATGTTTGGCAAAGTTTTGCCAGTTCCCTTGACAACCTGTAGGTAAATAAATCATTTTGAGTCGCTCATAATCAGGGGCGGCGTTAGACCTGAAAATTCGGGGGCTAATATCCATCTCTTTATTGACAACAATTAGTCCTGGCTGAATCTAGATGGTTTTCCTTTATTAACACGTTTTCCAATTCAAGAATAATCAAGTGGCAATTGAAGACACGGCTTCTCTCCCCCATGCGATCTAAAAGCAACAAAATAATGGGCAACATTCAGTACAGAAAAATAATTTAACTATAATTAGGTCTATGCACCGGCACTCGGCGACGGCATTTCAGAACTCTTCAGCGAATTAAGGTAGCCTAATTTTGGTGACTAGTACATGGTTTTGTCCATTTACATTTTCCAATCAGACAGCTGTCTATTTTTTACAGCGAGTTGCGTGACCGTGCTGCAAAAACAGGTGTATGTACTTGTCGCCGAAATTACCTTCATTCGCTGAAGAGTTCTGAAATGCCGTCGCCGAGCGCCGGAGCATAGACCTAATTATAATTAGATTATTTTTCTGTACTGAATGTAGCCCATTATTTTGTCGCTGTAAGATCGCATGGGGGAGAGAAGCCGTGTCTTCAACTGCCACTTGATTATTCTTGAATTGGAAAACGTGTTAATAAAGGAAAACCATCTAGAATTAGCCAGGACTAATTGTTGTCAATAAAGGGATAGATATTAGCCCCCGAATTTTCAGGTCTAACACCGCCCCTGCTCATAATGCTGTTCACCTCAAACCCTCTTTTTTTTTTTTTTTCTAAAATGATATCCTTGGATGATTTCGCCAATTGAGGATTGAGAGTGGCACAGAGCTGCTAACGCTACTTGCTTTGACCACATTGCTTGACTGCTTGGGGAGAAATTTGGTTTTAAAAGTATAAAATCAAAAGAAAACCCTATTACAGAGAGCCATTATAAATGATAAAACTGAGCATTGTGAATACCGCCATGCCTCTGTTACAAATGGCTTCATGGTGAGTTGATGACAAAGAGATAAACTGCTTGTATTTACCCAATAATGCAATTCGCCACAACCAGGGCAATGTTCTGGTCGGAAAACGAGAAAAAGATGAATGTTAAACGTTTCACTGGGGAGCGCAGGAGATTGCAGGAAAGGGTTTGTGTACGTCACGTGATTATCTCGGTCGGGGATAATATTAACCCACAGGACCAGTTCTTACGGTTTTGCTGTTGTTTAGTGTTTTTTTTTTTCTTTTATAAATATATATTTTTCCCACTGCGCCGTTGACTGCCGCTTTGGGCAACGCTGCCCAACTCACTCACTCACGGACGTTTCGCCGGGACATTTAGTGGGACGCATGCGCATTACGCGTTGTGGGTCTGCGTGATTTCTTGTTAGTCGATTTCTTTATCAGATCTGCACTTAATGAGCGCGTGACACCCATATAGTGCTTGTAAAGAGGAAACCCTGTCCTAATCATGAAATAACAGCACGGCAGAAAATTGCTATTAGTATGTTTTTGAATTCCCAGAAAAATAAACAAACAGCCATATATAAATAAAACTGTGCAGCTACCTTGACTTGTCATGGTTATCATGTTCTCCTGTTGACAATAGCCGAAGATGTGGGAATGTGTATATAATGTGTATAATGTCTGTGTGTGTGTGTTTGTGTTAAATTTTTAGCTGCGACAGATGCTATAGCAGCTAAGCTCTAGGCTTACGTGAAAAAAGCTGCGGTGATAGAGCTGTCGTCTGTGTTGTGAAAGAAGGAGCAGATTTACTTCGGCAATTATTTCCATTGTTGGGAGTTTTCCTTCCTGCTTCTGTTTGTTCTTCTCAACTTTCTTCCGGACGATTCCTCGGGAGACTCGCGGTGAATTCAGCAGACATCTCAGCGCATCCACAGTTTACTTTCATTGGTTCAGGCAACAGAAGAGAAAGAAATAATGAGAAATCCTTTCTGACGGGGGTGTCTGCTGATGTGGAAATACCTGTGCAGCTCTGGAGGACGAAAACTCAAGGAAAGAAACAAAATAAAACTGTTTTCTATAGTCTGACGAGCAGCAGACTTTTCACCTTGTTTTCTCACTCAAGGACCCTGGTGAGATCCTCCATACTGAGGTTACTGTGCCTGCTGGTGACCTCCCGGGGGGACGGAGGGTGAAGTTTACTTTTACCTGCATGTCTCAGTAGATGTCATCGCTGAGGTTGTTTCCAGGGCTACAGAAGCTGTCTATGACCTTAGAGGAGCCCCGCCCCTCCGGGCCTGACTGACAGGCCTCGCTGCTGCCTGACAGGGGTACACATTGAATGGGGACTCCGCAGTACGCTCTGTGTGTTAGCATCCTCCTTATACAGCTCTGTGTTTCTCAGCTGTGACACCAGGACTGGAAAAACGGCGTAGAAAGGACCGGAAATAACAGCAGCGTATGCAGCAATGCAGCAGGAAGGCTTGAGTTCCACCCCATAATTCCCAGGGGCATCTTTTGCAGACTGTGTATAGGAAAAAAAAAAAATCTACAGACCCTCTTGCAAAGGGATCACACCAGCTGCACATCCTACCCCCCTCCTCCGGCCTTCAACCTCAGCCTTCATTTTGATCTCAGCTACACACCTGTAAACTTTTGCAGCAGCATCTTGCATTGTTGAGATGAAATTGCATGCACAAAATCTGCCCACAGACAGACATAAACATCTGGCAAAGTACTCAAAACCACTTTTGTGGTTCCCACAACATGAGGTGTGTCTAAAACCATGCACATGTAGCCGGCTCTAGCGCAACGCTCTGCCGTGCGCCGTTGCTACCGCTCTGCGTTGTGTTGAGTTATGGACGAGGACACAGGAGTGATCGTTCAGCCGAACACGTGGCATATTTATTCTGCACAAGCCCGGAGCTCCACAGCACAAGCTGCACAAACTGCACAAAATGGAGTGTAAAAATACCGCAGCATGTAATTTTCACAGCGAACTTCAGCACACGTCTGCGACGAGAAAACCCATGAAAAAAAAACCAGCCCCAGAACCGCGTTGCACATGAAATGTTCGCGGTTAGAATACATGCGGCTAAAAGTAAAATTAAAATGGCCAAAACACTCCATTCTCGGTAACGTTTAACTGAAAATGACTCGATAGATATACTTCGACTTCATTCCACAATTTCTATAACATTTGTGCGGCTACAACAACTTAAAATAGCAGGAGCACGAAACACACTCACCTTCCTCATGGATAGTAAAAAGCAGACTGAGGAAGGGAAGCGCATCTCGTTACTGACGTCATGGAAAGGTCAGAGGTAACCGTAATCTAAAATTGAATTAAAACATCAAAACGACTCCCAAAACTATTTACTATTCGAGGAAAATAAGACAAAGGCATAATAAAAGTAAATAAAAGGTGCGTGAGGGATTTTTGGTGGAATGCATCAAGTATAGTTTTTTTCCATATATGCTACATTCACCCCTCCTGAATGACACCAAAATCCTGATTATTTACCTCACAGGATACAACATTCATCACAGGAACAACCAACATGTCATAAAAACTGGCACGGGTTCACAAAGAATGTCATCTTTATATTCAGCTGTAAAAGCTACCTGTTAAAACAGATTCAGAGAGATCCAAGGGTGATCAAGCCTCAAATTCTCATCGAACAGTAAGGTGCCGCATACACCAAACCACCCGGCCTACTTAGTCCCATGTCATTCTCATTAGCACAGACGTTAAAGTACCACACTCAGAAAAACAAAATGCAAGAGAAAAAAATGAAACAACCCATCTAAAACAGGGTAAGGAGAGACTGGGATTTCTTACCTATTCAATTTACTAGCTTTCGAATACTAAATGGCTTCTGAGCCATGCTCTCTATCAACCGATCAACCATCTTAACAATTCTACTAGCGCGTGTTTTAACTACACCAGGCGTATGTGCTTGTGTGTGTGTTGGGCTGTCGTGATCCAGATCACCGTCATCTATTGGTACTTCATCTAAGGTAGCTATAGGATCATGATCAGTGTCAAATGTCTGTGCTACAGCTAAACTGTCACAGTCTGTGAAGCCATCAGCATCTGTCTGGAATTTGGGAGAGTACTGCATTTCATCATTTCTGTCAACCGATCCTCCTTTTTGCCATCTTCCCTACAAGGTTGGTTTTGCTCTGCATCATCATTTCCCCAGGGCCTGTGGCTGATGGCGTCTCTTGTTCCATCATCCATCCAAGAATTTGCCCCATCCTCAAAATCCTCCTCCCCAAAAAAACCAGTCGGGTCTTCAGCACAAGACTCATCCCCTGAATCACAAAGACTACTTTGAGTCTCATTCAAGTCTCCATCAGTGGGCTCAATGGGCAAGAAGCTGATATCCAAAAGGAGCTTGCAATGCACTACTTTGGTATTCCCCTTGTCATCCTCCAACATATAGGTGTGGGTCTGTGGGTTTTTGTCAATGACTGTATACACTGTTGGCTCCCACTTGTCAGCAAGTTTCTTTTTCCCCCTCTCGCCCTTATTGGCAAGGAGTACTCTGTCTCCCTCATTCAAGTGAGTTCCCTTCACTCTTTGATTGTAACCTCTGGCCTGCTTATCCTGCTCTTTAATGGCATGCTTCTGAGCGATGGCCGCTGCTTCTCGGAGGTGGGACATCAGCATTTTGACATAGTTGTCATAGTCAACAACCACTGGGTCATGTAATGCCTGCTTGAACATGACATAGACAGGGAGCCTTGGAACACGACCAAACATGAGGTGGAAAGGGGCATATCCAGTCGTCTCATGTACTGTCGCATTATATGCAAATGTTAAAGTCTGTATTTGCTGGGGCCATTTAGCTTTCTCCCTCAGCGGTAGAGAACGAAGCATATTCCCCAGAGTCCTGTTAAACCTCTCAGTCCCTCCGTTCCCCATGGGGTGGTATGCAGTAGTGTGCGACTTGGAGACCCCCGATAGCTTCAGTAGTTCAGAGATGAGCTCACTCTCAAAATTGGCCCCTTGATCAGTATGAATACGCTCTGGAAAGCCGTAAACACAAAATACATTATCCCATAATTTCTTAGCAACTTGTTTCGCTGTTTGATTTGCGCATGGAAAGGCATCGGCCAACTTTGTGAAATAGTCTGTCAGAACAAGAACGTCTACTGAATGCTGTCTGCTGTCTTCTGCACTCCAAAAGTCTAAACACACTAGTTCCATGGGCACGGAAGTCCTGATACTTTCAAGTGGAGCTCTGGCAGAGGGGTCTGGTGTCTTAGCTAATATACACCTCTGACAGCACTTCACGTAATTTTGGATCTGATGCTCCATCTTTGGCCAAAAGAAGTGTTGCCTTGTCAAGTGAATCGTCCTAGCCTGCCCTTGATGTCCGGCTAAGTCATGTACCCCATGCAAGACTCTTTCAACCAGACTTTGAGGTACAACAAACTGATGCCTCCTCTGTTTGCTTAGGGGATCCTTGGTGACTCGGTAAAGGAGCCCATCAATGACTTTAGGCCTCTCCCATTGCTTGACGAGTGCCAGGGCCCCGGTGCTTAAACCCACTCTCTCCCTCCTTGAGGGTCTCTTTCTTCGGCTCAAGAACGGCATGACCTTTGAGATGTTGGAGTCGCGCTCTTGACTTTGTCGCAGCTCCTCCAGAGAGAAAACGGGTAATGGGTCCTGCCCGGGTGGCACAAGTTGTTGAACGGACTGGACCAGTAGGGTTGCTCTGGACTCCACAGCTATATCCCATTGATCATGCGTATCAAAGAGAGCTTTAACAACTGAGTGGCCTGGAAGGGAGGAATGGCGAGACTGAGTTACAGTGTACTGTGTTGACCTCTTAGCCCGCTGACACTGGACTTTTAGACGGAAAACATCCTGAATTCCACCTTCACCAACCCCACCAGATTCAGCAAGTATATTGTCGTAACACTCTGTGATCAGCCTATGACCAACTGTTTTAGTGAATGGGTCCCTACTAAGAGTGTCAGCCACAATATTCTTGCTCCCGGCTATGTGCTTCAAATCAAATGAGTAAGGAGCGAGTTTGGCAACCCAGCGCTGTTCGCAGGCATCGAGTTTGGGTTTTGTCATGATATATGTGAGCGGATTATTATCAGTCCATACTGTGAATGAATTAACCTTCAACCAATGGCTGAATTTCTCACACACGCTCCATTTCAATGCCAAAAACTCAAGTTGGTGAGCTGGGTACCTTTTCTGTGACTTACTCAAAGTCTTACTTGCAAAAGCTATGGGCCGCGCTTTGCTCTCGCCAGCTGGTATTTGGGATAACACGGCCCCAAGCCCCTCCAAAGAAGCGTCAATGGACAGGATCAGAGGACGCGAGAAATCAGGATGGGCAAGAATCACACAATCCAATAAGCTCTCTTTCAATCTGTCCAAGGCCATGTCACATTCCTGAGTCCAGTCATCAGGTTTGAGCTTCCGGAAGGTCCCCGCAGCCGCCATTGTTTTCACCTTCCGTCTTTTCTGTCCAGCAGTAAGGGCAAAAAGTGGTTTAGCAATGGAAGAACAATTTGGGAGAAAATGCTGGTAATAAAATACCATCCCCAAAAAGGATTTGATTCTCCGCGCTGAAGGCGTACATCCATCGTCTTCCATGAGATCAGACTTCGACATTTTGGAAATTACCTCGACCTTTTCCGGATCCACTGCCACTCCATTACCGTCTATGACGTGGCCCAGGAACTTGACAGACGCTCGCATCAGGTGGCACTTCTTCGGGCTCAACTTGAGATTATAGTCCCGCAGTCATCGAAAAACGACCTCCAATCTCTGCAAGGCCTCCTCCTCAGTCGGTGCAAAAACAAGCAGGTCATCTAAATAACATAATAGGTTGCTAAAGTTTAAGTCCCCAAATATACTCAGCATCATTCGCATAAATGCGGCAGGACTGTTGCACAATCCTTGTGGCATCCTATTGTATTCGTGTAACCCTAGCCGCGTGGTGAAAGCTGTGTATTTCTTGTCCCCTTCAGCCATGGGAATATTGTAAAAGCCGGACGTCAAGTCCATAGTGCTAAAGTATGTGTTCCCTCCCAGCGCGGCTAAGCAGTCGGATTGGTGTGGAAGCGGGTGGGCGTCCTTGAGGGTTCTCGCGTTCAGCAATCGAAAATCGGTGCAAATCCTCAGACCGCTATCCTTTTTCCACACCATGACCAATGGTGAAGCATACTCGCTCACGGATTTTCGTATTATTCCCTGCTCCTCCATTTCAGTCAAGACTTGTCGTAATTTCTGGTAATGAGCAGGCGGTACTCTTCGGTAAGGGAGACGGAACGGAGGATCATCGGTAAGTCGGATGTGATGGACAAAACCTCTCGCCTCACCACAGTCTAATGCATGTTTCGAGAAGACATCATTGTAACGTTCAAGCAGTTGGACCAGTTTTTCCTTTCCGCAAAGATCAGCATGACAGGAGCTTAAGTCAAGGTCACCAAGGCCAACATCACGCAGTCTCTGCTCAAGATTGAAAAAACTGGTAGGTATGGATTGTTTCCCTGAGACAACTGACTCAACCTGGCTGGAGTTTTGAAAAATCTCAAAGTCTTCTACAGCCAGACAGGGTGAAACATCGGCCAGTTTGCAGTTTCTCCTCAACGTGACCGGTTTTTCAGAGAGGTTGGTGACCTTCATGGGAACCCACCAGTTGCCCCATAGAGGAGTGACGATGCGACCAACCATGATATTACGTGGTATAGATTTGGATGAGGTAGGCTCAACTATCACCGTGCTCCCAGGTGACATGGGAGAACTACTGGGTAATTTTCCCCAAACAAGGTGTTCTTGTCTCGCTAAAAGAGTGACCGACTGGTTAAGTTTGACGGTCCCAACTTTATTTGGTAGCTCCTCACCCCTCCAACGCAATATGCTTGCCATTAAGTCCAAGAACTCCTCACACTGAGGGGACAACAACAAACTGCCACTGGAGAGGAGCCGCCAATAATCGTCACTGGTTTTCAACTGCCGTATTAGAAACTTAATCACATTTGTGCCAAGGATAAGGTCGTCTCGTTGGCCTGGAACGACAAGGACTGGGACAATGCAGCTTTGTCCATAAACTTTCAGTTCAACCTCATATGTGCATTTGGGCTTAGTGAGTTTTCCCCCACATCCTACTAAAACCACTTCCTGTGTCATTGGTTTTGATTCTGACAACACATTTTCTTTGAACATCCTCTCCTCGGCTTCTTCACTAAAAGTACACGCCATTGAGCCGGAGTCAAGCATTCCTCGTACATGATAACTATTATTCACGCTAACTGGGGCGTAAAATAGTTCGTCATACGGCTCAACTCTCTGCGTGTTTTGCAATACCACCTTAGCACCAGCTGGTGCCACTCTGCATGCATTCACATAACACTGTTGAGGTTCACTATCACTTTTGAGGGTTTGCATATCATCACCCACATGTCCCCTCACCAAATGTGGGCCAGTTAGTTTAAAAGCTGTTGCTCCCGAGGTGAATGTGTGGCTTGTTGACTTTGTCCGGAATTACCATTTGGACAGTTCTTTTTGATATGTCCAGATTTGAAACAAGATAAGCACAGGCGTTGCTGTCTGCAGTGTGCATGAGTTGAATGTTCCACAGACTGGCAAACCTTACAAGATCTCCTCTGTAACTGGTCAGATGGATTCTGCCTAAGAGCTGCTTGGTTGCTTTGGGTGAGTGTACGGTCAAGCAGATTAATAAGGGTCTTCAGACAATTGTCGTCACGCTGAGAGGCGGGGTTAACACTCACCTCAGCCTGGACAGAATGCGACACTGGGCCATTGGGTGGAGTTGGCTCCTCAAATACTGATGTCTGCACATGAGCTTTCACCTGACTCACAGAACTTAGGCGAATTGGTTTTGTTCGTACCTGTTCCCTCATTTTGACCTGGTAACGGTCAACATGTTCCTGTATTTCACTTGCAGTCCACTTGTCTGGCGCCTTGAACTGCAACACAGAAGCAAGGGAGGGATCCGGACAATATTTGACAAACATCATTGTTACCTCCCGGCAAGGATCATCAATGCCCTGTCCTTGTCTACTCAAGGCCTCCTCCGCTGCATCAACAGCTTTGTTAAGACGGAGCCAATACTCCACAGGGTTCTCTCCTGCTACAGGCACTGTGCTATAAAAATCAGCAAGAGGCATACTTGAACATGTCACATCACTGAAATGTTGTTTCAGTATGTCTGTGATAACCTTTGGATTCTCATGGGGCTTGAGTGAAGGGTTGCTACGGAGTGTTATCCTTACTATGTCTCTAGCCTTACCCATTAACTTGGATAAGATTTCCCGATACTGTTCTCCAGGTTGCACACCCCTTTTTCTAAGATATGTGTCCGTAAGCTCTTCCCATTCCTGCACTGAGAACTTGTCTGACCCATCTCCCCGGAAAACTGGAGGCTCTCTCGCGTCAGCTTGCACGACTAATTTTACACCAGTCAAGTTAAGTGTGGAGTCAGTGAGTGACTGGCCTGTGCCTGCGTTCTGAGTCTGTGCGCCTCGGTTCTCATCTGCTTTACTCTCCTCTCTTAACTGGGCTGATATAGTCTGTCCCACTTGCTGGGCTATGTGTGTGATGAGATGGCCTAAAGCTGGGTCATTTAAGTCTGGGATATATGAAAGTGAATCGGCAGATCTATGGGCAGGTAGACGAGTAGAGCTAAGAGCAGGTGAGTCAATACTGCCTGCACCACTGACTGAGGTGTTACACAGCTCCCTTAAAAATCTTCCCCTTCCAAGACCAAGACCAGAATCAATTGTAAAAATATCATCTCCTTTTTCCAAAGTGAATGCCATATTTCTTTCGTCAGTTACAATTCTGACACAAAAAAGGTTTTTTTTTTTTTTTTTTTCCAGTGAGCAAAGTCCAAACTAAAATCTGAAAACGTCTTCTCACAAATAGTAATGAAAAAAAGAAAAA
Organism: Gymnothorax javanicus; assembly: GCA_029692085.1. Lineage (NCBI taxonomy): Eukaryota > Metazoa > Chordata > Actinopteri > Anguilliformes > Muraenidae > Gymnothorax > Gymnothorax javanicus. The sequence goes on from CM056198.1 coordinate 3,432,526, forward strand.
TCCAAGCAACAATCAACTGAAATGAGTCTGCTTCAACACACGGCTCCAATGTCCTTTTAACCTGACAAAGTCACTTCAACATAACCTTCTAAAGGAAACCTGTTGATATCCAGCGACCCCCGGTGACCAAACTGATGTCGATCCGCGATGAATCCGAGTCACGGCACCAATGTAGCCGGCTCTAGCGCAACGCTCTGCCGTGCGCCGTTGCTACCGCTCTGCGTTGTGTTGAGTTATGGACGAGGACACAGGAGTGATCGTTCAGCCGAACACGTGGCGTATTTATTCTGCACAAGCCCGGAGCTCCACAGCACAAGCTGCACAAACTGCACAAAATGGAGTGTAAAAATACCGCAGCATGTAATTTTCACAGCGAACTTCAGCACACGTGTCTGCGACGAGAAAACCCATGAAAAAAAACCAGCCCCAGAACCGCGTTGCACATGAAATGTTCGCGGTTAGAATACATGCGGCTAAAAGTAAAATTAAAATGGCCAAAACACTCCATTCTCGGTAATGTTTAACTGAAAATGATTCCATAGATATACTTCGACTTCATTCCACAATTTCTATAACATTTGTGCGGCTACAACAACTTAAAATAGCAGGAGCACGAAACACACTCACCTTCCTCATGGATAGTAAAAAGCAGACTGAGGAAGGGAAGCGCGTCTCGTTACTGACGTCATGGAAAGGTCAGAGGTAACCGTAATCTAAAATTGAATTAAAACATCAAAACGACTCCCAAAACTATTTACTATTCGAGGAAAATAAGACAAAGGCATAATAAAAGTAAATAAAAGGTGCGTGAGGGATTTTTGGTGGAATGTATCAAGTATAGTTTTTTTCCATATATGCTACACTCAGCCATGATAACACACACACACACACACACACAGACTCACAATGTGAAAACAATGTGTACGTCACTGTCTTCTATAGATTTAGGATTTGTAAAAACAAACTTGGCTTGTGCAAATAATAAGTTTGTGCTCAAATAAAAAAATTTGGTTGTGATTTATAAAATAAAACTGCACGCCATGATGCATACTTGCGGTTTCATAACTTGGGATTTTTTCAGCTATGTACCACTTTTCTTTCTTTAGACTGAAATTGACACAAATTTCTTGTGCCTGGGACCCCTGGTGAGGTCTGTCATGGTTTAGGTTGTGTGTGTGTTAAGGACTTTCTCTGTGGCTCTCGTCCCGGGACGACATCGAATTACTTTACAATCGGATTCTTTACCCAGCTGGCTGATTGGACTTGGGCGGTGCCTTTCCCGGACTCTATATAAGCCGGAAGTCAGCCATGCCTCCTTCGCTAGAGTGTCTGATTTTAGCTAACACTTCAGCCAGAAGATATTTCTAGTTACGGATTGTTTGCAATCTTCTTTGCGGTGATATTTTGAGGAAAATATTAGTAGGGAGATTTCCTTTCGATTTCGTCCCCCATTCTCGTAAGGTCTGCACCAATTAAGATGCTTCGGAATTCTCTTTTCTTGAGACCTTATTTTTGTTGCTTTTACTGCACTGCTGCATGCGGGTTCTGTTCTTTGTTTCTGCCAGTTTCCCTTCTCTCACTCGGCTTCCGGGTTCTGATTATTAAGTTTGTATTTTGGGAAGCGCGAGAGTTAATTTGCTGACCTGTCATCTATTCCTCCTTTTGCTGATTTTAAGTGCTTGTTATTGCTGGCCTTTTGCTCTCCAGTCCGCTGCATTTTGCCTCCGAATTTCCACCATTACAGCGTCGTAGGGTTCTGTTATTAACCCCATAAAACCTACAGACCCATATATTGCTCCGTCAAACGCAACTGCTGTATTCAAACCTGTGGAGCTTCAGGCCTATTTTAAATTGTAGAGGAGATCCCAAGGTTTCCAAAGATCCCCAGTATGTCCTGCTGAATTACAGGGACATGTGTACTAAACGATGAATAAGATCTAGACATTTTCTGTTTGATGTAATGCTGATGCCATAAAAACATGGTGTCCTGGGTTTGAATATTTCTCTCTATATAAGGGAAATGTAGCTTCACTGAAGTGCTGAAATCAGCAGATACAGAACATGTATGTAATACTGACCTACAACATGGAGAAGCATGCTTTTTTTATGTTAAATCTACTTAAGGGAAAACTTCAGTGAAAAGGTCAGAGTCTAAGGGGTTCTATATCCGACCCAACCTGAAATTCTCGGCTGCAAGTTCAGCAACATGATTGGATTGAATGTGAAATGATGTCAGCAGTATAATTTGCTGTGGACAGTTCCGACATCTCGTCTACAGACTGACGTACACGCCTGCATGTACTGACTCTCTTGAGTCCTGTGCTCTTAAAGATACAGTGACTCTGAAACACAATATCAAACACAGAATATGCTTTATGCTATGTACAGTATGTAAATGATTCTTAATGCAGACATGGAGTATGCACACCCACAGGCAAGCCTGGGGACTCGTAGTATACTAACTCTTGGCCAGAACATACTGAAATGATGAACAAGACCGCAATCAATGATGCCAGTTTATTCCCTATACATGAAAACATTGGCACCTGCCTTTGTAAGTGGGTGGGTGGGTGGGTGGGCTCCCAAATACACTTGGGGGTAATTTTTATGCTGCCCACAAGTGCTCAGAACAGACTGCAAAGAGCCGTGACGCATAGCTGTGACTGAAGCTCTTTTCTCTCCCACAATACCGCCTAATGTTCGAACCTACGGCTACAAGTCTAGCTCCTTATCCAACCTGCACTGCTGCTGCATTCGAGCTGATCTCTATTATGACAGAAATACTCGTAACTCATGGATTGTGACTCTGCATGTAATTTCTATCGACACAGGCAGACTGAGAACAGAGTGCACTGCGATGCAGTATTAGGTCTGGCATATAAACATTCAAGTACAGCTGAGCGGCATTCATTTTTTCAGTCAAAGGAAACAGACATTCAGAGGACATTCCCTCAATTTCTATCTTGGTGCCCCATCATATTAAAATTAAGGTCTGTTCATGTTTTATAAACTCAACCATTTCCTGACTGTTATTCTATTAACCGATGCCTTCTGCAAAGTTTGGTTTTGCACCTAATCCTCGTAGAAAGGTGACCTTACGTGGCATTAGCCTAAACTGTCTGCAGTGATAACCAAACAAATGAAGAATTAAATATTGGCCATGAGAGCTACTGTATGTCTGTGTTGCCGTGGTAATGGTTGATTGCTCAATTTCCTGGAGCGGCCGGTGACTGAAGGACTATTCCCCCGAGGCTCCCCAGCCCCATTATAGTCGGGTTCCTCCTGAGATTTTTGCAAATCTGGGAGTTTTTACTCACCACTGATAGAGGGATTTTCTCACTGCTTTGAGTGTTTTGCTATTTTGGGGTTTGGTGGCCGCGTGCTGCCCTGCTGCTCCATGGTAGACTGTGATTATAACTGTCCTTCAGAGAATCCTGCTGTATAAACAACAAAAACAAAAACATGAATCAAAAGTTGCTGCACCGTTTCTGCTGAGGGTGAGACCGTGCGAGGCGGTGAGTTTCTCAGAGATCAGCTGGTTTATTCACTGCTCAATCATCTGTAAGTCGCCCATTTCTGAAGACCTAAAATGCATTCTCCGTTTACCTTGCTGAAAAAATATCTTTTTGGAACTACTAATTCCTTTATTTTCATAAATGTTGAAAGCACATTTAACAGACTAGAATATTCCTCGTGATGGTGAACCTCGGTCGATCATTCTTGTCAGTCACAAGGAAAGGATGGAAGGTTGAGAAAAATAAGCGATAAGATTTGGCCCCCTGTTCTTGGAGGACCCACCTGTCCCATCATGCTTGGCTCTTGTGCTGGTGGATGAGTCAGAGTGAGTCAGGCTGGGATGTATACCTCCTCCTTCATGCCAGCTTGAGTATGGATGTGTGTAGGAGAGGTAACGTTATACGCCCCCTGCCTGACGGGGACAGGCTCTCTTCCCAGTGATGAGGGAGCACGTCCGCTTCTGCATTCTACCAGCGATGTCAGCGAAGCGCAGATACAGCCCTCAGAGCTCCAGCTCTCCTGGTGCTGCACAAGCCCTTGTTCCAGATTTACCCTCATCCTCTGTTAGGACTGGCTTCCATGGGGACAACAAAATCAAATCAAATGAATTCAACTCAATTTTATTTGTATAGCGCTTTTCAGTGATGGACTGGCACAAAGACGCTTTATGAAGCAAAAGAAAATAAATCATTTTTGTACGGCACTTCTGAAACAAGTTATCAGGCAAACTAAACATGATTATGAGTTGATTTATTCATGTTAGGAAGTCTGAACGTAAATTCTGATTGGCCACGGAGTCAAGGTCTCTTAATCTACACAGAGCAGCTGCTTCGACCTGCTGCAGAGTCACCTGACTGCTCATGACTGTCACCTGACTTTGCCGTCAGATGACTGCTTGGCTGGTGATATGTAGGTTTATTTCAGTCGGCATCCTGAAGAGCAGCTCCTCGCACCGTTCGCTTAACAACCCTCCTCCACCCCAGCTCCGCCTGTCAAGTTTATCATTCATTAATCCTGTTTTCTTACGATTAAGTTGTCGTTCTATAACAATGTCTCTTCCTTTTGAGGTCATTGTTGCTTTCGGGTAATTGCTGCTCCCTGCCTTCGGTTCCACACTTGGACGGGCACTGATCTCTCAAAACAGAGTCATGTTACCAAACCCAATGTATGCACATATGCCTGTATCGCTACAATAAATCTCTTCCTTTTTTTGACAAAGTGGTCCCATCGGAAGTATGAAAATTGAAACTGATAAAACTACGGTTATTTTGTTAATTGAGCCTTTGAGCTCTGTGGTTTAGGACCCCAAACAGAACATGAGGGTGAAATGGTGAACGCTGATGTAAAGTGATGTCACATATCACATCCTTCATAATGTAAGATATGGTTCACATTGCTTCATGTTCTGGGTTTGCGATATGCTGAGTCCCAGTTGGGATTTGAACTCTCCAACTAACACTTTACAAGTGTTGATCAATCCAATATGCTCCCGTTCGGTTACGTGCGAAATCGCCTCGAGTCAAGGGCAAAGATGTTTATTTGATTTTTCTGTCGGTGGAGTATAAGGTGTTGCGCACCTGTGAAGGCCCTGGGCGCGCTCTGGCAGTTTTTCCCCGATACACTCAGGCAGCAGATACGCAAGTACGGAAATGTTGTGAAGAATTTCATACGCATGTATTACTGCGACAACATCAAACTGTCATTCGGGAAGTGGGCCAAAGCAACTGAGAAAAGCTGTAGCTAGCGATTGAGCTGTGCTAACCCTGCTACATTTAGCTGGCTAATGTCACAGCAAGGTAAGCTACGCTGAATGGGCCAGCGCTGGATCCTTGCTTATTTATGCAGAATTAGTGCAGAACTGGCCTACGCTTCACAGAGAGATGGGAATATTTGGGTCGGTTTGAGTGGCATCATCTCGTGACCCAGCAGTGCTGTGGGATATTGATTAGGTGCCCACTAATACGCCCGCCTGTGCAAGCAGCTCGCCTCTGAAGCCAGACTCCGCGAGTGCAACCTGAGAGCTGCTGCCCAAACAGATTTTCACCCGCCGAAAATCCCCCTTTGAAAGAACACGACTGTCTGCTCTCCCAAATCAATAATAGGAGGTTTGTGTTACTGAGCGCTGCCAAAATAATGGGATTATGCATTTTAATATGTATAGAAAACAGGTTAAGCATGAAAACAAAAAAAAAAAAAAAATGAAAGGACATGCTTATTTGGGAAAAACTGTCCTGAACAGTCCTATATTTCTAATTTCAGTGTATCCAATCACAAGTTGACAAGTTGGTCCTTTTCTTGGGGAAGTGCAGCATTACCCTTATAAAAATTTACTATACTTAACTATAGTTTACTACAGTAAAATTGATGTAAACTGTAGTAAACTACACTTTACTACGGTAAACTATAGTTTGTTGCAAATATACTATAGTAATTGAATATCATTGCTATAGTTTACTATAGTAGCGTTTGATTTTTGTGATTTACTTTACCATCACTATAGTAAACTACAGAGTTACTATGGTATATCTATAGTAATTCCGCAAAAATACCATAGTTACTATAGAAAACTATAGTATTTTTACTGTAGTATTTTGTGGTAATTTTTCATAAGGGTAGTTATTCATTGTACTTCAGTATATGCTTTATACTTAATTCATCTTTTACATTATACTGTGTACATCGTACACAATATTTTACTACATTTTGTACCCCTGTATAGAGTCCTTGGTGTCAGTGTGGTTCAGTCATACACTGGCAGAAGTGAGTGTGTAGTGTGCTGTGTGTGTTGGTGTTGTATTACCAGGTTAATGCCTGTTTTAGCAGTGATAAGCTATTCTGTCCATTATTACCCCTTCAACAGATCCATCAACCCAATACACTGAAGCCAGATCGCAAATACAATCAATGCTGATGCTTTCCCGCATGTACAGGGCTGTCCGGGGGTAATCTGGCCACCCAAGTCCCATAGATTCCACACGTTTGTCCTGTGTGATATCTGGAGTGTAAAGCTGCTTTCACACTGGACGCGGAACGAATTTTTCGCACGACAGATTTGTTCCATGTCCGGTGTGAAAGTGGCTCAAGAGGCTAACTGCTCCGCGGAATGTTTGCTTCTGTCAAGTATAATGATGTTAGTTATTTAGTCAGTCAGTTAGTCAGTCAGTCTTGGCACAAATTGTAGCACCTCAGTATATTTCTCCCAGTATTTTGTCTGAAGACGTGCAGTATATCTTGAGAGAAAGGGGGAAAATTCCTTCCTTAAAACCTATGCAGAAGAGACAGTATCCTCAGTTCCCAAATGATGGCTGTTCACAGGAAAAGTGATGCAATACAATTGTAAACACCCCCTGTCCTAACATTTTGGAACGGGCTCCAGGAATCAAATTTGATAATAAATTGGTGCCCAGGAAACATCTCAAGTTCTAATTAGCTACTAATTCTTAGTTTTTGGGTTTTTGCAGGAGACGGTTTGCTCAGCAGCAGAACTTCATGTGTTTTTGAATTCTTAATGACGTCCCCACTGATTGTCCTCAAGGACGAGCAAATACTGAAGATGAACTTGGTCAATTATTTATGCAGCTGAGATATCTGGAACACTGCATGCGTAATCGGCATCGTTTCTGCTCAAATCCTCAGTTAAACTTGATCTATTTTCGGGGATATTTTGGTATGTGGGTGGCTCGGTGGTGCAGTGAATAGCACTGTTGCCGCACAGCATGAAATTCGAGGGTCTGAATCCAGTCTGGGCCTCTCTGTGTGGAGTTTGCATGCTCTCTCCGTTTCCATGTGGCCTTCATGCGCAGGAATCCAGATTGGACTCCCACAGTCCAAACACATTCATGCTTGGTGAACTGTGGTCTCTAAATTGTCTGTATATAAGGGTGCTTGTGATTGGTCTGTGATGATTGGCAGTCTGTCCAGTGTGTATTTCTAAGTCTCACCCAATGGATTCTGGGAAAGGTTCCATGCACCCCCTGACCCTGAGGATGAACTTTTGGGGTTAAGTGTATGTATGTATGAATGGATGGATTTTCATGTGCCAGCTGTAACCCCGTCTAGCTCTCTGTCTGAATGTTTCTCTCAGTCCACTCTTGTTCCACTACGGCAGCACAAAGTCCTGCCAAAGCGATTAAACCTTCAGCTCCTGGCATTTACACACCTGCTCACTCACCCTTTCATCTTCGCTTGTCTGTTTGCGGGAGCTCCGAGCTTCAGGCAGCTCGTGCCGGGACCAGGAAGTCATAAGAATCCAAGCTGTGCCGCCCGTGTTGGGAAATTTTCTCATTTGCTTTAATGTACCAGGAATGAGCTCACAGGGAATACAGGACAGCCTGTCTCAGAGGTGAGATAGAACTTCCAACTTTTTTTTTGTTGTTCTTTTTGTTGTTTTGTTAAGTGGACCATGAAAAAGGTTGCAGAGACTGCCACTGTAGTATTTAGATGGAATCGTGTAATATATTCACCCTTGTGATTTTCATCCAAGTCATTCTGCTACCATCCTACCGTGTGGTTGGGGGTAACTGCTAATAATTCACTGTGATCATCTGTAATTAGGCCAGAGGTCTGTAGTGACTGGCTCAGGACATGTTGGTATTCATATATGCATGTGCAGTGCACAGGAACTATAGCAGAAAACGGAGCAGGGGAGAAATATGAATAATTAACGAGCTGCCTGATGGGTTTAGGGTAATTTAGAAGGGGCCGGTTCCACAGAGGTGAGGCCAGTGCAGCTTTGATGTTCAATCAGGTCGTGTGTGTGTGTGTGTGTGTGTGTGTGTGTGTGTGTGTGTGTGTGTGTGTGTGTGTGTGTGTGTGTGTGTGAAGGTTAGTTATGTGTGCAGGACAATATGCCGACAAAATTTTCCTATGTATATATTTATATGTACACTATATATTTTTTATTTATGTGTTCCAGAAAACTAGATTAGCCTTGATTGAGAGTGAACACACGGTATACCTGTGGGCTAAAGGTATATCTATGGCTGTCAAAATGCATAGGTTGATTTGATTCTCAAAATCTATCATTTCTTTGAAGTGTGAGGAATAATAACTTGAGGAATGTCAGTTAGGGCCATTTGAACAAATTCTGATAAATGAATCCTGACTAAAACACATTTAGGAGAGCATTTCTGCAGAGGGTATATCTTCAGGCTAAAGCCTATTAAAATTCATGCTGCTGGCTGACTTTGTCTTTATGATCCCACATCATCGCCGCCGCATTTTCCGTAGCTATGACTCACTGCTCGATCCCTCGCTGATTTCAGAAAGAAAAAACGCCAACCTGTAGTCCTCGCCATCGTTGGAATCACGCGCTGGGCTTCAGATGGAGCTCCACAGAACACGCTGTATATCACACATCAACATACTGTCTGATTTTAACACCTTTTTACACTTGTCTTTTTTGTTCCTGTCACTCAGTATATGAAAATTAGTTAATTTACCAAACTCTGCATGTGTCGGTCATACAGTTGGAACATACAGTTTGAGCGTAACTAAGGAAACAAACAGGTATTTGCCGTGTAAGTTGTGTTTTCTCTATGATATATCCTAGTAACTTCCCCCAAAATGGTGGTGCCAGTTTGATTTAAAAAGTTGCCAGATATTTATTTTGTTTCCTGCGACAGTGAACCCTGAGAGATACACTGATTTGGCAAGCAGGAAAATTCCCCGTGACACTCCTTTAGCGCCGCTGAAAATAAAATCGAAGCGTTGGCAGGTTGAGAGCATGCCGAGGCAGACAGGAGAAAAGCACATCACCTGATTCGCCCGAGATGAAGCCAAGATATTTCTATCTGAGCCTTTTCAATGCCAAGACATTTTCTTTTCTATATTAATAACACGTTTGAAATGCCATCCACGTGAGCTAACTTCAGTCACTATATTCATGACCTCGCTCTTCTCGATCTGTGCGTGATTTCATGAGGAATTTGAAAGTCAAAGCCCTGTTGAAACATGGCTGCTTCTGTCTCTGGAGTATTTGTCTGATTACGCTTCACCTTGGATCATCGCTATTTTCGAGGCTTAAGTAAATCCTTATGAAATTCCTAACCTTTCAGAGTCAATGTGAGGGAAAATCATTCATAAGTCAGTCGTTTTAATTATGTGCTCGAGAAAAATTGAGATCGAACTGCGCTAATTATTCACACACTCCTCCAGAGAGCAATTTAACAAATTTCTTTTGTCATAACACTGAATGTATACTGCAGCACTGCATTCCTGTAATTCAGTCCTTCTGAAATACCATCTATTCACACATGCTCCTGCAACTAAATCTGTAGCCATATTCATACGGCCATCATTTTGAGCTGTATCTATAAACGTACATCATTTTTAAAGCTGCATCCATTTTGATGTAAAATAGAGATATTGAAAGCAGAGGAGTTGAGAATAGGATTCTAAAATAATGTAAAAGTCTGCAAAGAGCTCAACCACTGATGTTACTTGATCTTGGTTACTTCTTGGGTTTGATCGAGGAATAATGCAAATGATACTACTACTACTACTACTACTACTACTACTACTACTACTAATTATTATTATTATTTTTATTATTATTATTATTATTATGATAAGAAGAAGGCACTATTCTCAGTGTCTCAGTGAAATTTGAATTTATAATGCTGAATTGCAGCATGTATTAAACTGAAGTAGAAAATTTGCTGGCAGTGTGAACATTATGGTTAGCTTAAGCCAAATACATGTTCATTTAAAACTTCAGGTGGAACAGTATAAGAATACCCTCTGAAGTGAACGTAACATTCACGTTTGAATAAACACACGCATGATCTCTCTCTTTCACTCTCTCTCTCTCTCTCACTCACACACACACATACACACACACACGCACGCACGCACACATGAACACACACACAGCAGCCTAGCAACACACACAGAAAGCTTTCTGACACACACAGACGAGCGGTCAGTTCAGGGCAGTGGTGAAGTATAGAGGCAGGATACCGTAGCTTGTGGGACGGACGTCCTTCCGGAAACAGATGCTTCAGTATTACAGCAGAACACAGCTGCGACTGATCAGACATGACTGATCACTGCATTTACTCTTCGCTCCTGAGGAGGGAGAGAATTAAAGATTAATCTGCTGAAGAAACGCTTTAATGCTGCGTAACGACTTAACTGGTGAAAGAAAGAGGTAAACATTCCTCTGGATGGAGGAGGTGTCAGACATTTGCCAAAAGGTTATATTTCTTACCATAGAGTAAAATTTTAATTGAGCTATCATGATGCACAGCAAGGCTCTAACTGGCAGAAAATTCGACTTCCTCCTGAAAAAACACATCACACTCATTTTCAAAAATTTTACCCCATGCATTCTGTGCATTATACATGGGACACAGCAGAATTTTCCCCTGTGTGTAAGACTGAGACTGAGAATCATAGGCTTTTGGAGAATTAATTTACAGATTTCTGTTGGGTTTTCTAAATGCCTTTCTGAGGTGCGTCTGATCACTCTTCAATGACTGCATATCTAGTCTAAGTTTTATCATTAAATACAGTGAGCAGAATAATTCATTGAACAGTGACACTTTTTTATTTTAGCACTGTATTCTAGCACTTGGACTTCGAAAGGATACAGTGGCAATATGTTTGAAGTGCAGACTGTCAGCTGTAATTTAAGGCTGTTTTCTTCCATATCGGATGAACCATTCAGAAATTACTCTACCCTTGGTACATTGAGCCTCTTTCCATTTTCAGACACATCGAAAGAATATTGAACAGTTCAGCAATGTAGAATAAGATAATGGCTTTTTTTGGTAGCACATGCTTTGCATGCAATAACTGCTTGAAGTCTGTGACACATAGACATCAGCAGACGCTGGGTATCTTCCCTGGTGATGCTCTGCCAGGCCTGTACTGCAGCATCTTCACTTCCTGCTTGTGTCAGGGACTTTTTGCCTTCAGTCTCCTCTTCAGCCTGTAAAGTACATCTTTAGTGTGATTCAGGTCCGGCGATCGACGCAGCCATCCTGACCAAAATTACAAAAAATATGTTGCTCTTCAATGAGTTATGGTGCCCACTGTTACTCATAATTCAAAAAAGCAATAATAATTTTTATTCAAATTATTAATATTTTTACCTGCGTCGCCAAAGGCAGCAGGTCTAGGAATGGCTTTTTCACTTCCAGACCCCAGCTCCGAAACACGCCTGGAGGACAAAAATCTCTTGGGAGAGCACCAAACTCATCAAATAGAGTGGGTGAATTTTTGTCGTCCATTGTCCGTCCGTCATTCTGTCCGTCCGTCCGAAGTAACGACGTTATCGAGATAAAGCAAAAAAATAATTGGCCCTGGAAGTTGTAATTTGGTAGATGATATATATTGACCCAAGGCAGGTCGCTCTCGAAAATAGCCGCGCTGCATCAAAATCCACGATGGCCGCCGCTGTTTTTGTAAAAACGACGTTATCCAGATAACGCGAAAACTATGTGTCGTAGGAAGTTCTGATTTCGTATGCTGATGTATCCTGACCTAAGGCAGTTCGCTATTGAAAATGGGTGCGCTGCATCAAAATCCAAGATGGCCGCCGCCGTTTTTGTAAAAACGACGTTATCGAGATAACGTGAAAAATAAGTGTCGTAGGAAGTTCTCATTTGGCATGCTGATGTATCTTGACCTAAGGCAGTTTGCTATCAAAAATGGGCGCGCTGCATCAAAATCCAAGACGGCCGCCGCCGCCGTTTTTCAAAAAACGACGTTATCGAGATAACGTGAAAAATAAGTGTCGCAGGAAGTTTTCATTTGGTATGCTGATGTATCTTGACCTAAGGCAGTTCGCTATCAAGAATGGACGCGCTGCGTCAAAATCCAAAATGGCCGCCGCCGCCGTTTTTCAAAAAACAACGTTATCGAGATTGTGAAAAATAAGTGTTCTAGGAGGTCATAATTTCGTATGCTGAAGTATCTTGACCTAAGGCAGCTTGCTTTTGAAACTGGCCGTGCTGCGTCAAAATCCAAGATAGTCGCCACCGTTTTTGTAAAAACAACGTTATCAAGATAGCACGAAAAAGAAGTGTCCTAGGAAGTTATAATTTGGTATACTGATGAATCTTCACCTAAGGCAGGTCGCTATTGAAAATCGGCACGCTGCGTCAAAATCCAAGATGGCCGCTGCAGTTTCAATAAAAACGACGTTATTGAGAACGCGAAAAATAAGTGTCGTAGGAAGTTCTAATTTGGTATGCTGATGTATCTTGACCTAAGGCAGGTTGCTATTGAAAATGGGCTTGCTGCGTCTAAATCCAAGATGGCCACCGCCGTTTTTGTAAAAATTACATTATCAAGATAACGCAAAAAATAAGAATCGTAGGACGTTATAAATTGGAATGCTGATGTGTCTTGACTTAAGGCAGGTCGCTATTGAAAATGGGTGTGCTGCATCAAAATCCTAGATGGCCACCGCCATGGATCTGCCGGAACAGCGTCATCGCAATAACTCCAAAAATAAGTGGCCTAGGAAGTTCAGATTTGGTAGGTTGGTGCATCTTGACCTTTTGGAGGTTGCTATTGAAAATTATGTGACAACATCAAAATCCAAGGTGGCTGCCGCCATTTCCGTAAAAACGACGTTATCGAGATAACTCAAACAATAAGTCTCATAGGAAGTTCTCATTTGGTATGCTGATGTATCTTGACCCACGGCAGGTCGCCATTGAAAATGGGCGTGCTGTGTCTGTCAAAATCCAAGATGGCTGCCGCATCTATCTATCTATCTATCTATCATCGTCGTCATTGTCGTCGTCGTCATCATCATAACAATTCACCATCACTCAATCAATGCAAATTTTATTCACCAAAGCATACTTATAAATAACACCCGTGCAGCGACGCAGTTTCAGTGACTTCGCACTTGTTTTAAATGAGACTAGGGTACGTTCCTGAATATTTTGTATTTCTGGGGAAGGATGCAAACTACCAAAGCGTGTCACATCTGCATTACTATTACTAAGTAATGCAATTATTCATATGACTTCATGATGCACAAGTTAACTTTTAGTTAGTTAGCTGTCAATAACTACATTATTTAGTGCTGATAAATGTGGGCCTTATTGCTGAGTGTTGGCGAAGGATCTCTAGAGTCGGGCTGCATCTTTCCTCTCGTCTGGCCCGGCAGTCATGCAGATCCAACACTTGAGCTCTACAAACACTCTGCACTGCGCCTCTCATCAATCATCAAAACTGAACACGGCCCCATTTCACCCTTCAGTGGCTGATGTGAAGAGGATGCAGAAATGACTTCCAGTTCCATTCTGTCACGCTTCTCTTCCAGCGCGATGCGCACATTTGCATCAATGATTGTCTGCGGTAATCTTAGACAGTCCACAGTGCTGCTCTCAATGCTTCAAGGCGCTCGAGTTTTTCTAAATTTGGTGAAGCAGTGGCTGTTTGGTGAAGCCAAGGCACTTTACATGGTCAATTTACCTGGTTCAGACACTATGCAAGGACACTCAGAGCGAGTGTGTAAAATCTCTCTCTCTCGTCTAAAACATCTCTCATACTCTGCTTGTTGTCTCTAGGTTGAATGATTATTCAATATTAATTCTTCAAAATTTCCAGACAAGGAACTTTGCATGGATCACTCCTGAATATGAGATTGTTAAAGTTTCATTGGCATAAATTAGTAGTATTCAATTAGAAGCTCTTTGTTATGTAAGAACATGTCATTCATTTACCTAATTCCGGTTATTTTCTATGAAGATTATAATTGAGATATCTGGGCAATAGACGAGGGGGTTTAAAGAAAATATATACGATCACGTCAGAGGTAGATTTCCTGTGGAGGTGCTCAGTGGTGCATGAGGCAGTTCGGCAATAGAATGGGATGTGCGATTGGTGAAATTTGGCACCAGCTTGCGGGAGTAGAATAGTTTATAAACAGAACTTCCTGTCCTTATATCACTTCAGTAAGGTGCTGGATCTGGTTGGTGGAGCTGGCACCAGATTCAGGAAGTTTGGCCATCATCACAGCCAATAAAAGTCCATTATTTAGTAAACTCCATGATTTTGATGCAGGAGCGTGCGATACCCTGAAGCTGGCCTCTACTTCAGCAAATGGAGCTATAACTGAGGGTTGTGTTGCTTGGGATTTCTGAGTACAAAACATTATACTGTGCTCTTTGATTTTTACCTTACTCACGTCAATTATGATCACAAAACGCAGACAGTAATTGCCTACAAAAGAACAATTGTCATAGTAACTGTTAATTACGAGGACTAACTTAATAGCTTCGTTTTCGATTACGTAGTGGTGACTGAGTTACAGGCCACTGCTATGTGCGCAATCTCATGTATACCTTTGATTGTACAGCCATCTAGCTAGGTTGCAGAGGAAATTCTTTGTAAATAATCCTTGTATTTAGCAATGTTCTCGAAATAAATTACAGACATCAAGAAATCAATAATTGGCCCAATATCGTATGTGACTGAGGGGGGTAAGGATATCACTCACTTTGGTTGGCCTGCAATTTGTGAAAAGTTTCTCAGCTTCATTCATCCATGAACTTCAGCATGCTCACCAGCTAGGAATAAAGCAATAATACTGGGCCTATTTTTAGGCTTAGACTTTTGAGTAGAAAAAAAAAAAAAATAAAGTCAAGGATAATAAGAGACATGGCTAAAATATATGCCAAAACCATACATTTCTCTCTAAAAATTGGTTAATTGTGCTAGATTAAAGACATAAGCCAATGGCGAAGTTGTTCTTTTAGCACCAGGTGCAATACTGACACCTGCCACAGGATACATACGACCATCTGGTCTCATTCCAAAAGCTGGTGTCCTGGTAGAAAATTATGCTTGATGGCAGAATCCAGCACAGATGTTGCGCTCTTGGCTGGATTTTTCTACGCATGGCATAAGATGGGTGTCTTCAAAAGTCTGCCATTGACAGGAAGGGTAGAATGAGGAATTTGGACAACCATGGGACTCAGGATTGAAGTGCAAACAGGAGATCAATTTCATTGACTTAATCAATCTTGAAGGGGTAGTTATGCAGTCCGGTTCATTAACAATCAGGCAACTTGCAGCACAGACAGGAAAATACAAATCAGAGTTGAAATACAAGCCAGGGGTTGAAAGTCAAACAGTGAGAATTCCAAATGAGGGAAATTTGTGATTCCTAACCAAATAATTTCAATACACAGGGGACTTGGTAGACTCAAAAACCTGTAACCAAGAATAAATCAGAACTGGGAAATCGCATTCAGGAATAATAAGGCTTGTGTGTAACTCGGAAAGAAGAAACAGGCTCACATACTGAATGGGGAAACCCTGAATTTATTAAGCAAACACATCAAAGGGGGAAACCGTATCAGGTGTGTAGAGAACGAGGAAGCCTGACGCGGGGCGTGGTTACAAACAAGGGAATCAAATGAACGAATGAACGACCAGAGCGGGGAGGGCTGGAGCAGGGCTGCGCTGAAAACAAAGACATGTTGAACAGAAACAGGGAGTGGGAAATGGTAACAAGGAAATGAAAGCAATGCTTGAAATAATAATAACAACAACAATGAAAAAATACAAAAAACTAGAAATAAACAGAAAAATAAAATAATCGGATTATGTGTTACTGGCAAATTTAACCCTTTCAGCGCCATAGGCAACTATAGTTGCCCAGTGCTGTAAGATATCAAAACCAGATGCTGTTGAAAACCTATCATGTGGCAACTTGTTTAAAAGAGCTCCCTGTGGGAGCTCTTTTAAACAAGTTGCCACATGAAAGGTTTTCAACAGCTCAGGATAATTACATTCTTAATTACTTGAAAATTTATTAGGCGCTCAAAGGGTTAAAGAGAATTAATTTGGGAAGCTCATGGGATGCAGAAGAATCAGACTGCCAAAGGAGATGAATGAATCATAATCTGAACATTTTATTGCAGAACCAGACCTATCGCTTATATCCAGTACTGTCTTTGCCTTATATCATGGGATTCTGCTAATAGTGTTTGGGACCAAGGACTGGCTGCTTGACGCATTTAGATTGCAAGCACTGATATTTGGCTTGGTATTTTCCTAATAGTCCTTTCCTACAGATCCAAAGACTAATCAAATGCACTTACAAAGACAGAATATATCCCCACAGAGAACATAGTGTACCAGGTTGTCAAATATAGCCTCTTGTACAAAGTACTCTGGTCATAATAATGGTCCCAAATGTGATCGCTGCCCAAAATTATCTGTTGAAGCGCATCGGAGTGATGCTCTAATGTATATGTCTGAATGGGTAATTGAGTGTGGGGTATATTCTGCAGCAGCATAAATGCCTGCTAATGGAAACATCGCTGCAGTCAGCTGTTTTCACATAAAACCCACCAAAGAAAAGCATTTTTCTGTCAGAAAAATCACTTAAAGTGCCCCAATATTGCAATGCTAACATCCTTGATACTCTTCTTTTTAGGATGAATAAGTCATTTCAGCATATTGTTTTCTTTAGCCCTTGTTTCCCATACCCAGGCAAGTTCAAACACTCTTCTCGCTCATTTTTATTTTATTATAACAGCAGGTTTGATGAATGTGATGCCAGGCTGAATGCAGGGTGGACGCACACAAACTCAGGTTAGCAATTCTTAAAATGTGTGGCCGTTTGGCCCCCGTGCCCACAGCCTGACATGAGAGAGGAAGGCAGTTCTGTCAGATGCAGTTACTGTGGGCAGAAGAGATTGCTCACTATCATCACGTGTGAGGTGGGACTCTCACTGTGTTCAGGAGAGAGGCGGCGCTTGCTGTGTTCAGGAGAGAGGTAGGACTCTCGCTTTTCAGGAGAGCGGTGGGTCTCGCTGTGTTCAGGAAAGAGGTGTGTCTCTCACTATGTTCAGGAGGAAGACATGTCCCTCACTGTGTTCAGGGGAGAGGTAGCGATCACACTGTGTTCAGGAGAGAGGTAGTTCTTGCTAAATTTAGAAGTGAGGTATGTCTCTCACTGTGTTCAGGAGTGAGACG
This sequence comes from Gymnothorax javanicus, assembly GCA_029692085.1. Classification (NCBI taxonomy): domain Eukaryota; kingdom Metazoa; phylum Chordata; class Actinopteri; order Anguilliformes; family Muraenidae; genus Gymnothorax; species Gymnothorax javanicus. Next base: position 3,449,995 of record CM056198.1, read on the forward strand.
GGTCTTGCTGTTTTCAGAAGTGAGGTATGTTTCTCATTGTGTTCAGGAGTGAGACGGGTCTTGCTGTTTTCAGAAGTGAGGTATGTCTCTCACTGTGTTCAGGAGTGAGACGGGTCTTGTTGTTTTCAGGAGTGAGGTATGTCTCACTGCGTTCAGAGGTAGATTTCTCACTGTGTCTAAGAGAGGTCTTGCAGGGCACAGGAGTAAGGCCTGTCTCTTACTCTGTTCAAGAAAGCGATGAGTCTTGCGCTCAAAAGAGAGGTTGTTTATTCCTGGGTTTAGGACGGAGGATGGTTTCTCACTCTGTTCAGGAGAGAGGTTGGTTTCTCACTCTGCTCGGAATAGAGGTACGTTTCTCCCTGTGTTCAGGAGAGAGGTGGTTTGTCGACAGTGTTCAGTAGAAGGAAAGGTTCCTCTCACAGTGAACCCTCTCATTTTATCCTTCACATTCTCACCTCACTCTCCCTGAGGACGGCCCTGGCAAACCTGTTCTTATAACAGTAAATCCCTTCTCTTCCTCTGTTCGCTGATGAAACAAAATTACTTTCTGATGGGCAGAGAGCCTCAGGAGCTCAGGCTGAAGCGCTTTAGTCGGCTGTGCAGGACCGTCCTCTTAATTTGAGTTTTAAGAGTGTGACGAAATCCTGCTCCAAGCCCTCCGCTGTCGGTGCTCAACTTCTGAGTGTCATTTAAGTTTTCAGCTTCATCTCAGCTCTCTCTGTGAGACAGCAATTCATACAGGAGTGTCAGACATACTGCAGCATCCTGCTACAGGACCTGGGATGTAACCTGTGGATTGCAGGGTGTATGGATTACTCCTGTACGTGTCCTTCATCAGATGAGGTTCTGTAAAAAGAGAAACTTGCACGCAGGCTTCCGCCACAGGGAGAACAAACTCAGGCTGCATTTACACCAATCAGGTGTAGTGGAGATTCCTGCAGCGCTGTGCAGCTGGGTGGCATTGTCATTACAACCATGCTGATTGTAGCACAAGCAGGAATATTGACCAGAAATCCCAACTTGAAGAGCAATATAACGCCAAACGACTGCACAGGGATAAGGTTTTCCCCCACGGCAGGGTCGTACAGCTCTGGAAAGGTCATCACAGTAGCAATGGCTTCCTCCTATCTCCACAGTTGCTCAGTAAACAGCAGAATGCTACAACGCCACATGGTAAACAAGGTTTGTCTCCCTGTGGCCATCTTCTGCTCTGATTGTTGGTTTGCGTGATTGGCGACACAGTGTGACATCGAGCTGCGTTTCTCCAAAAGTTGATTCTTTCTCAGCTTTTGCACTGCAGGGCTGCTGAGTTTGTTATTATTTTTAATTTTTTTATTTTTGCCAACCTCTATGGTCCCCCGCAGCACAGCCTAAATGCACCACCCCCATTCAAACAGATGGAGGACGGGCGATTTCGCCTGAAGGCCTGATTTGGTGCAAATGAATCCTCACCCTTTTGTTGTCGTGGTTGTGTATGGTAGTTTTGGGCAGATTGAAGAGCCAAAATGAAACACCAGGCAGCAGCTGTGAGTTATTTGAAGAAAGGAGTCCCTCTGCTGTGCTAAATGTCAACATGGGTAAACTCTGCCCTTCGAAATTACCATCAATATTTTCAATACCTTCAGCTGTTAATTTAAGTTATTAGAGCTGCCCTTTTCAGGGTATTTGTGAGAAGCAGTGTAATTGTACACTGATCAAGTACGACTGTAATGGGCTTGCAATGAGTTTAACTACCACATTCAGTAAATACACAAACAGCACAGGTAAATCATCCTAATATCACGCAGTGCATTCTTCACTCATTCAACTGGCCACATGAAATTTCACATTTACGCATCACACAAACAGCTCAGGTCAATTGTAGGCTGAGGATTGAATCGAACCATTGGATTGAACAATCTTCTCCATCCTCATTTCTGCTACAGTCCCTGTGTAAGCGATTAGCAGCACATCGAGTGGCATCCAGCTGCTTAAAACGTGCTCATTACAGTGATCCCACTTTGATTTATACAGCAGATATTAAAGCTTTCAAAAATGTGACCAGTTTCAATCCATTTAAAGGCCCAGCTACCTTTTTACACCTTTATTTAGAGGGGAAAATTCCATTAAGAACATGCTTCTCTTTTTCAAAGATGCCCAGGGAGAAATGGCAGCTAGAACAGTTGTAAGTAAAGAGGGACAAAGAGACACAGGGTTAAGGCCCCTGGAGCAGTTTTGGGGTTAAGGGCCTTGCTCAAGGGCCCAACAGCAGAGTTATTCCCATCTTCATCTCTTCTGATCAGGTCAGAATCATAGGCCCCATTGGGGCCTCGATCCCACAGCTCTACAATCACCAGTGAAAGTACCTCCCACTAGGACACGCTGCTGCCCAGAGTTAATAGTTTTGACCTCTACGTGACCCCAGTCTCAGGTGATTACAGATGATTCCCCTCTTCGTTCTCCTCTTCTCTCCTGGCCCCTGAATATGGGGTATCTTCCTCTCCTCCACACTTCCGCTGCCGCAGAAATAGACTCTGGATCTCTGCCCATGTGGGGATTTTTTCTGCCGAGCTGCCACAGGAGAGCGATCCCACTCAAAACGCCCACCAGCTCCCTTTCTGTTGAAATCGCTGCGTTTAAAATGTGCGTTTCATTCGAGTCGCCGCATTAGAGTCCTATTTTAAAAATATGTACAGGCTCGAGGCGAGAAAGTAATCAAAACCAAAGCTAATTTGGAAACGGCTTCTTTTGTGTTTGACGTGGGCAGAAGCACCTGTTTGAAGCAGTGAAATTTTCCGCTGTTGTCGTTACCGCAGATTAATCCTTCGAAATTAGTCACCTCAGTTGGGGGTCAGGCTGGGCCCGGGAGTTTTGGAAAAGGGTATAAATTGTGCTCTGCTGTACGACTACAGTAATGAGAGCCACTCAAACAGCACAGAGAAAATCTCAACTGACCTTACCTTACATCTCCTTCAGAGCTACGGCAACAATTTATTCTACAATCCTAGAACATTTAGCATTTAACATATATAACATAATGAAGGTCATGTCTTTTTGGCCTTTTGGAAGAGTCATGATCTCAAAATTAAGAAAAAAAAATACAAAAATTGAAAAGAATTGAATTAGCAAAGCAATTTTTGTGCACACACAAAAAACAGAAATATAAGCAATAATGTGATATCTATTCTGAATGCAATTTGAGAGTTTTAATCACAGACAAGACTGCTGGTCTGTTGGAGGTACATCACACCAGGAGATATGATGCTGTAATCTACAGACAAAATTCTGGACAGAAATCAAACAGATCACTCAGTGCTCACAATCACCGAGAACAATCAACACGTCCAGAATTTTAACTCCTGACTGATTGAAGGGCTTTGGATTTTCACCAATCATTAGTTCTCTTTCTTCAGTCATTAGGAAGAATGGAACATTCACAGCCTCCTGTTTAAGAGTCAGAGCTGAACTTAGGCCCATTATATCTGCTTAGAAATCACACATAAATTACTCACATGTGGTGCTTTTTCTTCTCGGCTGAATATTTTAACTCAATTTCTAGTGTGGTAATTATAATGAAGCTTGTTATCTAAGACAGTGTACCAGAATAAACATGTGCCGGGGTGTTAGTGCCTGAATGAAGATAGACAGTGACTTTTGTCGCTGTACCACAAAACATCTATCATGCCTTTAATTGGGTAGCTAGAATAAATCATATTTGGTCTTGTTCCTGATGAAGAATAAAGAATCAACACTATCATCATGCACAGCTCTCTTCTCTTTTAAAAGAGGGGAAAAAAAGGATTTTATTGAAGTGAGCAGATTCCCATGTTAGGCTGGTAGGGTAAGGCCTAGTGGTAGGTAGCTTGTCTCACGACTGAGGTATTGCTGATTCAAGCCCTTGGTGGAGCTCTGGACTTTGACTCGGGACTCTGACTCACACCTGCACAGGTGAGGTTGGGAATAACTCTGCTGTCATTTATCTCTCCTGCTCTTCTTATAACTGATCTATCCTGCATTTCTCTCAAGTCATTCTTTGGCTTATCAATTTACTCTATTTAAACACCCCTGGAGTGCTAAATGCAGCTATTGTTACTCAGTGATGTAAGATATCAAAATCAAAGCTGTTGAAAACCTACCATGTACCGACTTGTTTAAAAGAGCTCCCCGGGAGCTCTTTAAAACAAGTTGCCACACGACAGATTTCCGCAGCACAAGATAATTAAATCTATATTTTTGGAAAATGTATTTCAGCGATCTTAGGATTAACATGCCTGGGAAAAATTTTTAAATGTTGAAAAAATTGACTAAATGAAAGACATCATCATCTTGATTAAAAGACAGGCTCCGCCATAGCCCTTTATTGAACATGCTAATAGGATTTCTAGATTTAATTTATCTCACGGTTCTCACTTTTAACATCATCAATCATTATGTCTAACAAGGATACCTCGCTCACCATAGACTCATCAAAACATCTGTTTAGGAAAGTGGACCCATAAGATTAAAGACAATAATATACAGGGTGTATCAAAAAAAATGTCCCACTTTGAAAAATTGCCCTAAAATTAATATTCTATAATTTTTTGAGAGTCCTTTTACATGGGTTGATAGACAATAGTTCAGTGCTTTTTTGTGCGATTACACATACTCAACATGTCACGCATGAGTGAGCACAGGCTAATTACGTAAATTGCGATACATCTGTTTTGCACGAAAAAGTGCTGGGTTGAAAACAGGATCTGAGACCATGAGAGGCAACGTTAGGTGTGCCATTAAGTGTCCTAAATATTTTCAGGAAATTGCTTTAACCCTTTGCTTTCCAGATGCCTAGCAGTCCTGTTATGTCATGTTATGTGATCAATGAATGGATGTCCCCAGAATGGTGCAACAGAAATGGATGATTTCAGAGAACATAGTGGGCACAAGATGGTACCCCACCCGACAGACGGAGGATTGTAACAGACCGCCTTACAGAACTGTTTGGAGAACGAGTGATTGCCCTGCACCGCGACGTGGAATGGCCCCCGAGGTCACCGGACTTAACCCCTCTTAACTTTTTCTTGTGGGGTCATCTTAAGTCAAAAGTGTACGTTACTCCACCTAGGGACCTGGATGACCTTGAGGAATGCTTAACGGCAGAGGTCAATGTTCTCAGAAGGGACAGAGCTTTGAGCCGCCGTGCAGCGTACGATATGCTGAGGAGGCCCCAAATCTGCCAGGACAGAAGTGGTGGACATTTTGAAGACTGAAAGTAATGGCAATTTGTGATAAACAAAGGGCACACCTAATGCTGCTTCCTATGGTCTCAGATCCTGTTTTCATCCCAGCACTTTTTCGCGCAAAACCGATGTATCACAGTTTACGTAATTAGCCTGTGCTCACTCATGCGTAACATGTTGAGTATGTGCAATTGCACACAAAAGCACTGAACCATTGTCTATCAACCTACGTAAAAGGATTTTCAATAAAAATTATAGAATACTAATTTTAGGGCAATTTTTCAAAGTGGGACATTTTTTTGATACACCCTGTATACACTCTCTCCATTAAAAAACAGATCATGTGAGGATTTTCTTTGAGCATTACGAGACCTGTTCTGGAATGTAATATCGTACCTGCAGATATGTAAAACATGAGTGATACATGGGTAAGTTTCTTGAAACACTTTTATCTAAACAGCTTGCTGGAGCTGTTCTCAAATTCTGAGTGAATTAAGTGCAGTTTCTTAGCTATAAGGGCCAGTCATCTCAACTTAGTTTCCGTACCTTTGCTTGGAAACTAAACCACAGATAAATTCCTGCTCGTTTGCAATCTTGTCAAGCTGGTTGATGCTGTTTTCAATATGGTCAGCCGAGATGGTTGTAATGACAACAGATGGGTACAGACAGTAGGACGTCACCAAATTCCAGCCTGGTTCCAGCAAGATTCCTTTCATGGAATAATATACTGTTACTAACTATATAATACAGATTAATATAAGGATCACTAGTCTTAATGGAAGAGGAGAACTCACTTTTTAGACAAATTTGTCTCTCAATAGTGGTTCCTCAAAGCTGTGGAGTATGTCTTTTACATGTGGCAAGACTAAAGCTTCATTTCTACCAAGCAGTCCGGTTCAGTTCAGTTTGTTACAAATTAGAATGGTTTGTTTTGTGTCTCCATTGTCAAAAGTTGTAGATGGTACCAAAAGACACCTTCCAAACTGTATTTTTTTTTGTTACCCCTCTGTTGGGGTACTAAGCGCACTGATTCATTACTAACAGGGGAAACTTTTCCTCAACTGAATAACGACGTATTGCGGGGGCACAGACAGCAAAGCTTCTAGCGAATGGCACCCCCTACAGCGAGAGAGACCGCAGAGTGACGCAATGAACAGAGAGCCCCATTATCTGAGCTCACTGCACGTGCTCAGGAGTGTCCGATCCCCACCTGCTGAAGGTCAGGGAGCAGGTGATCAGCAGGCATGAGCCCAGCGATTAGCACACGGCCAGCAGGTCTGAGTGTTTACACTCTTACTAAACCCCCTCTGATGATTCACACACCTCGCCTGCTGTCGAAAGCTCCTCTCCTTCCTGGCTCTCTGTTGGACTGTCTGAGTCAGTGTGTGGTAGGGTGTCCA